>JAIOJX010000025.1:159813300-161047883 GCA_022376925.1 Tragulus kanchil
TCACTCTGTGGAACTAGGCGGCCAAAACAGGGATGTGACAGGAGGTGAAAAGACTTACACACAAGGAATCGATCTTCAAAGGTGCCCAAAGCTACGTTTTAAGGATTCCCAAGATTTTCAACATCAACATCTTGACAAGTGACTGACAAATGCTGTACTGAATAGTCCTCTAGGATCTTGCTTCTCAAAGCGCGGTCTGCAGACCATCCACAGCTGTCCACTGAGTAGCTTATTACAAATACTGAACCTCAGGCCCTACCTCCAGACCTACGGAATCAGAATCTGTACTTTTTTTTTTTTTTAAAGAATCTGTACTTTTAATAGAATCCCACAGTGATCTGTGCCTTAAAGATTGAGGAATACTGACCTAGAGGAAGGGTCAGCAAACTGGAATACAGAAAGCCCTTAAGAGTCCCACTGCCAGGGGAGGGGTAGACTGGGAGTTTGGGATTGACATGTACACACTGCTATACTTAGAAGAGATAACCAACAGGGATCTATTGTAAAACAACCAAACAAAAAACAACCCCATTGCCCTGCCAGACCCCATATCAACTAATTAGTCTCTGGGAGTAACAGGACCCAAGTGCCAGTACAGTTTCATAAATTTCCCAACTGATTCCAATGTGCAGTCGAGTTTGAAAACTAATGTTCTAGAACAGGGTTTCCCAAATTTTAGGTTTTCACAGATCAGTTTTTAAAAAAACAAGACTAATAAGAGATGGTCAATTTTTTACTTGGTCAAGTACAATGTCTTATGTTTACTGCACTATTAAAGGCATGAATCGCAAAAAGAGCTATTGCTCCAGATTTTTCTTACTTTGCTGTGGACTGGGAATCACTGTTATAGAATATAATTCTCTAGGCCACAACCAACAAGTCAAAACTTAGCTTCTATTGTCTACTAAGTGCCTTGGATTTTATATTCTCTGATAACCTGGAAGTTAGGAAGCTAAATGGTAGACACAGCGAGCACAGAATCTGGGAGGTCACCACTGTAATACCTTGGGGATCATGAATCAGGTGAATAGCTGAAAAGTTAAACACCTCCGGTTTCTTCTTCTTCTTATGTTTCTGAAAGAAAGGGAGAGGAAAACATTTACATTCTGAATTACAGAGAAGAGGCCTTCGGGATTAAATGTGCTCATGTGCTAGAGGCTGTTACCAATAGCCCATCATACTATTCAAAAAGAAAAAACAAATCTTTGTTCCAAAAACTTGCTTTCAACTAGAAGAATTCAAGGTGGTTTAAGTCTTCTAAGATGAAACCTTGGGAATGTTCAGCTATCAGCACCGGTGAGACTTAAAGGGATTTGGAAATACAGACATTAACGATTTTTAAGTGATCACTACAAAATACGAGATGTACTTCACCTGTGTACTCTTCTGAGAAGACACTGTCGAACAAATGAAAATGAATTTAATCAAATTACTTTACTCAAGTCACAGATTTTGCTAGGGCTGGGAACACTTATTCATCTAATAAAAAAAATGAGTGCCTAATCATTCATTACATATTTCTAAGTCTTTAACAAAAATGCTATTTTCTTGATCTCAAATGCCTAAAAGCTTCTGCTAAAGACCACACACTCTGCATTCTCATGGATCCTATCTCACATCCCAGGTCCAGGTCTCACCTTGAGGACTTTCATAGCCTTTTCCAACTTTTTCTTGTTTTTGGAGCTTTTCTTCCCAGTGGCATACTGCACGAGCAGGTCTCTTGCTGTTGGTCCTTCATCCTGAAGAGAAAACTACTTTGTAAAACTATCAAGGAAAATCTGTGCAGGAGCAAAGAATAACCCTTTTAATCACTCTCTGTATTCACTCGTTGTACATAGCTATTAAAAAGAAACACAACTTTAAAAATTCAATTAAAAAATACTTGCCCATGTGCAAAAACAGGCACACAGTAAGATTTTCACTGGAGCACTAGTTTTTATTCTTTTTTTTTTTAATTATTGAAGTATAATATATAGACAGAATGCAGTTTTATTTGAAGAAAATAAAACAAACCTGGAAACAAGTGTATATCAAGAGGAAAATACTTAAACTATAGTACACTCATATCCTGAAATGTTATGGAGAGGTTAAAAGATTGAGATAGATCTGTATGTATTAGTAGAAGAATATCTAAACGCATTGGTACCTATCTCTCTACATATACGTAACCACAAAGAAAACACAGTGCCAAATAAAATATATTGTTTATATATATTTTAAAGAGACTACACACATAAGACAATATGTATACATATCCACATATAAATGCATGAGAAACGAAATGGTTATCTATGAAAAGGAACTGGGAAAGAGAAAAAAAAACAAAAAAATGATTAGAATTCAAGGTGGTTTAAGTCTTCTAAGATGAAACCTTGGGAATGTTCAGCTATCAGCACCGGTGAGACTTAAAGGATTTGGAAATACAGACATTAACGATTTTTAAGTGATCACTACAAAATACGAGATGTACTTCACCTGTGTACTCTTCTGAGAAGACACTGTCGAACAAATGAAAATGAATTTAATCAAATTACTTTACTCAAGTCACAGATTTTGCTAGGGCTGGGAACACTTATTCATCTAATAAAAAAAATGAGTGCCTAATCATTCATTACATATTTCTAAGTCTTTAACAAAAATGCTATTTTCTTGATCTCAAATGCCTAAAAGCTTCTGCTAAAGACCACACACTCTGCATTCTCATGGATCCTATCTCACATCCCAGGTCCAGGTCTCACCTTGAGGACTTTCATAGCCTTTTCCAACTTTTTCTTGTTTTTGGAGCTTTTCTTCCCAGTGGCATACTGCACGAGCAGGTCTCTTGCTGTTGGTCCTTCATCCTGAAGAGAAAACTACTTTGTAAAACTATCAAGGAAAATCTGTGCAGGAGCAAAGAATAACCCTTTTAATCACTCTCTGTATTCACTCGTTGTACATAGCTATTAAAAAGAAACACAACTTTAAAAATTCAATTAAAAAATACTTGCCCATGTGCAAAAACAGGCACACAGTAAGATTTTCACTGGAGCACTAGTTTTTATTCTTTTTTTTTTTAATTATTGAAGTATAATATATAGACAGAATGCAGTTTTATTTGAAGAAAATAAAACAAACCTGGAAACAAGTGTATATCAAGAGGAAAATACTTAAACTATAGTACACTCATATCCTGAAATGTTATGGAGAGGTTAAAAGATTGAGATAGATCTGTATGTATTAGTAGAAGAATATCTAAACGCATTGGTACCTATCTCTCTACATATACGTAACCACAAAGAAAACACAGTGCCAAATAAAATATATTGTTTATATATATTTTAAAGAGACTACACACATAAGACAATATGTATACATATCCACATATAAATGCATGAGAAACGAAATGGTTATCTATGAAAAGGGAACTGGGAAAGAAATACGCATTGTTTATACATTATTTAATAAAATAACAAAACAAATTAAAAGATGTTATTTCACATTCCAGTACTGCTACCAAAACGCTAAAATGAGAAGGGATTTTTTTCAGAATTTCTTTTTGATCTTAAAAAAAGTATTTTTAATAAAGAAAATTTCATGACATCATAAATTCTGATTCTTCCTTTTAAACATGCTATACGACCTAGGGATGCCCAGGTGGTGCTAGTGGTGAAGAATTTACCCACCAATGCAGGAGATGTAACATACGCAGGTTTGACCCCTAGGGTGGGAAGATCCCTTGAAGAGAGCATGGCAACCTCCTCCAGGAGTCTTGCCTAGAGAACCCCATGGACAGAAGCGCCACAGTCCACAGGGGGGCAGAGTTGGACACAACTGAACTGACTGAGCATGCACCCGCATACAACTCTGCTCCCTTTCTCCATTCTGAACTTCCATGATGTCATCAACACTCTATCTCAAAAATACATTGGAAATAATTTTTACTCTAGGTTTAGACAGTGAGATACAGGTATACCTTTAGAAAGAACAAGATTGAATGAATCTAAGTTTTATTAGCTATTTAACCAATCTTACTGAATGCGACAAATTCTAAATAGAATAAAATCTCAATAAAGGATAAAGGTAGCATATAAGTCTGTACTGAGAATAATAAAATCTCATAAACTGCAAAGTTAGAAGTATCTGTGGTTATACTAACGTCAGATTCTGAGTCACTGTCCTGTTTCTCCTCTTCATCTTTCCCAAGGAAGAACGTCAAAGCAGCAACTAATATCTAAAGCCCAATTCAAAACAATAAAATATAAAAATAAAGACCAATTCAAACAGAGGCAGTTACTCATGCTCACTTACAACAAAGAATAAATACGTCTGTCTACATTTTACACATGCATATGGACTAGGATCTGAAAGGAAAAAAAATGTATGGTAGGATTTGGCCTCATCTTTCTTAGACAGACTCTACATAGTTGTTATCTTTCAAGTAGAAAGTCAAGAGCTTCCATAAGCCCCGTAAGAAAAATGATATTACAGCCCTTCTAATAGAGAGTCAAACGTGTCCTTAAATTTCTTTCTGCTTTGCCTGAGCCCAATAAAAGAACAGTCAAGAATTACAGGGGACATAAAATTAATGCTAAGGCTATTGTCCAATACAAGCAAGGTATTTTAAAAACTCCTAATCCTGCGGCTTCCCCAGTGGGTAAAGATTCCACCTTGCAATGCAAGGGGCACTGGTTCCATCCTTGGCAGGGGAAGATCCCATGTGCCGTGAAGCAGCTGTACCGGTGTGTCCAATTAAGAGCCAGAGCTCTGCAGCGCATGCGCCCAGAGCCCATGCTCTGCAATGAGAGAGGCTACTGCAATGGGAGGCCCACACAGGCCAAAGAATAAAGATGGATGAAAATAAATAAATAAAAAAACAATAAAAGAGGCCAAAATTAAAAAAAAAAAAAAAAAAAACCCATCTTAAAAAAACTCACAATTCTGTTTAATTTCTCTAAAGCACAGATAAACGAGGGAAGCAGCCGAAGCACAGCATTTCTGCACACCCACTTTCCCTTGCACTCCCCTGTGTGTCACCTTCTAGCTGAGAGGGGACAGTGCCTTCACACAGCCCTGCAGGCGCTCACCTTGGTGACCTTAGAGAAACAGGCCGTTGTGATCACATTGACAGTTTTGGCATCATTCCTGGGGGAAGACAGTTGAGTGTTTTAAAGTAAATTTTCATTCGACTGTATTTGACAGCATAGACAACGGTACAAAATAAATAATAAATATTTCTGACATGTTAGAATTCATAGTTTGTAATATTTCAAAAAGTCATGGGTTGCTAAATGTCTGGTTCAATTTCAGCCCAGTCTTGTATCAGAAAATTATGCAGATATTAAAATGTATTTCTTGGAATAATTTTTAATGACATACAAACCTAATAAAGATAAACAGGAGGAAAGTATAAACTACAATATAGGAAAATTCCAACCTACATTTTACACATGCATATGGACTAGGATCTGAAAGGAAAAAAAATGTATGGTAGGATTTGGCCTCATCTTTCTTAGACAGACTCTACATAGTTGTTATCTTTCAAGTAGAAAGTCAAGAGCTTCCATAAGCCCCGTAAGAAAAATGATATTACAGCCCTTCTAATAGAGAGTCAAACGTGTCCTTAAATTTCTTTCTGCTTTGCCTGAGCCCAATAAAAGAACAGTCAAGAATTACAGGGGACATAAAATTAATGCTAAGGCTATTGTCCAATACAAGCAAGGTATTTTAAAAACTCCTAATCCTGCGGCTTCCCCAGTGGGTAAAGATTCCACCTTGCAATGCAAGGGGCACTGGTTCCATCCTTGGCAGGGGAAGATCCCATGTGCCGTGAAGCAGCTGTACCGGTGTGTCCAATTAAGAGCCAGAGCTCTGCAGCGCATGCGCCCAGAGCCCATGCTCTGCAATGAGAGAGGCTACTGCAATGGGAGGCCCACACAGGCCAAAGAATAAAGATGGATGAAAATAAATAAATAAAAAAACAATAAAAGAGGCCAAAATTAAAAAAAAAAAAAAAAAAAACCCATCTTAAAAAAACTCACAATTCTGTTTAATTTCTCTAAAGCACAGATAAACGAGGGAAGCAGCCGAAGCACAGCATTTCTGCACACCCACTTTCCCTTGCACTCCCCTGTGTGTCACCTTCTAGCTGAGAGGGGACAGTGCCTTCACACAGCCCTGCAGGCGCTCACCTTGGTGACCTTAGAGAAACAGGCCGTTGTGATCACATTGACAGTTTTGGCATCATTCCTGGGGGAAGACAGTTGAGTGTTTTAAAGTAAATTTTCATTCGACTGTATTTGACAGCATAGACAACGGTACAAAATAAATAATAAATATTTCTGACATGTTAGAATTCATAGTTTGTAATATTTCAAAAAGTCATGGGTTGCTAAATGTCTGGTTCAATTTCAGCCCAGTCTTGTATCAGAAAATTATGCAGATATTAAAATGTATTTCTTGGAATAATTTTTAATGACATACAAACCTAATAAAGATAAACAGGAGGAAAGATAATAAAACACTACAATATAGGAAAATTCCAACCAAATTTTAAAACTCACATAAAAGACGAAATATCATAAAAAATTAACTGATTATCTCTATGTGGTAGGACTATCAATGAATTAGAAAAACAAAACAAATTTTTCTAGATTCTCCAAATTTTCTGCTGTAACAGATATCACATTTTGACTTTTTAAAAAATTAGTGAATAAGAAAAGCAAAAGACGTAAGTTCGGAGCACTGCACCAACAAGCTAAAGTTTATAAAACATGACAATTTAAGTATATAGGATAAATTGATTTGCAAATCTTCTGAGAGAGAGATTAGAAAGAGTTGGATTTCAGAGTCAGACAGATTGGGGTTTGAATTTCAACCTTTCCTTTTATTAGCTACTAAACTGAAGTTCATGAAGCTAGGTTACATTACCTATATAAGGCAGGAACAATCTCATGTAAGTGGCATTACACTGTTTTGCAGGTTGGACAAGGTAAGCCATAGTGCAGGTGCTCAGGAAACGGTAGCCAGTGTCATTATTAGGCACCTGGATTGCCTTCGTATTTTTACTTCCAACTTAATCTATAGTAGTGATATAGTAAAGAGCTCAAAACCAAGAAAACATTTGTCTGTGTTCTCTGGGAATTACAGATGAATACAAAGCTATTTCTCGAAGACAAGAACATATGTATTACCAGATGTTTCTCCTGTAGAGTCATCAAATTTTTACATTTCCAAAGAATACACCTTCTAGCTGAGAGGGACAGTGCCTTCACACAGCCTGCAGGCGCTCACCTTGGTGACCTTAGGAAACAGGCCGTTGTGATCACATTGACAGTTTTGGCATCATTCCTGGGGGAAGACAGTTGAGTGTTTTAAAGTAAATTTTCATTCGACTGTATTTGACAGCATAGACAACGGTACAAAATAAATAATAAATATTTCTGACATGTTAGAATTCATAGTTTGTAATATTTCAAAAAGTCATGGGTTGCTAAATGTCTGGTTCAATTTCAGCCCAGTCTTGTATCAGAAAATTATGCAGATATTAAAATGTATTTCTTGGAATAATTTTTAATGACATACAAACCTAATAAAGATAAACAGGAGGAAAGATAATAAAACACTACAATATAGGAAAATTCCAACCAAATTTTAAAACTCACATAAAAGACGAAATATCATAAAAAATTAACTGATTATCTCTATGTGGTAGGACTATCAATGAATTAGAAAAACAAAACAAATTTTTCTAGATTCTCCAAATTTTCTGCTGTAACAGATATCACATTTTGACTTTTTAAAAAATTAGTGAATAAGAAAAGCAAAAGACGTAAGTTCGGAGCACTGCACCAACAAGCTAAAGTTTATAAAACATGACAATTTAAGTATATAGGATAAATTGATTTGCAAATCTTCTGAGAGAGAGATTAGAAAGAGTTGGATTTCAGAGTCAGACAGATTGGGGTTTGAATTTCAACCTTTCCTTTTATTAGCTACTAAACTGAAGTTCATGAAGCTAGGTTACATTACCTATATAAGGCAGGAACAATCTCATGTAAGTGGCATTACACTGTTTTGCAGGTTGGACAAGGTAAGCCATAGTGCAGGTGCTCAGGAAACGGTAGCCAGTGTCATTATTAGGCACCTGGATTGCCTTCGTATTTTTACTTCCAACTTAATCTATAGTAGTGATATAGTAAAGAGCTCAAAACCAAGAAAAACATTTGTCTGTGTTCTCTGGGAATTACAGATGAATACAAAGCTATTTCTCGAAAGACAAGAACATATGTATTACCAGATGTTTCTCCTGTAGAGTTCAATCATGACATCCAAAGATATCTTGGCTGCGGTTGCATTGCTATCTCTTAACATGGTATACATGAAGTTCTGCAACACCTGAAGAAAAGTGGAGAAAGAAGACTTCAGAAACTGCACAATACCGCAGTAGAATGCCACAAACATGGAAAACAAAAGGGTACTCACTATGTTCACTTTATTGTTCTTATGCTTTGCATTTATATTTTTGATATCAGTCACAATATGAGTATATAAAGTCTGAGGAAAAAAAAAACATACACACATTAACCAGCAGTTTTAATCTCAGTTAATCTGGAAAGAAATACAAATGTGTAAGAGGATTTAGTTTTACCCATTTTTCATTCTAACACAGAAGAGATGAAAAACAAATAAAGCAACAACAAAAAAGCAGCTAAAGGAAAACTACCTACAAAAGGTTAAACATGGAGTTATATGCCCCCACAACTCCACTCTTAGTTAAATCCCCAAGAGGAGTAAAAATATATTTACAACCAATGTTCACACAAATATTCACAGCAGCATTACTTGTAGCAACCAGAATGTAAATGTCCATTAACCGATGAGTGAATAAATAGCATGGTATATCAGACAACGACATATTCTTTGGCAACAAAAAGGAATGAAGTGCTGACACAGGCTGCAGCACGACGTACTCTAAAAACACTATGCCAGGTCGAAGAAGCCAGTCACAAAAAAAATCACATATTATATGATTCCATTTACAACAAATAGGCTGAGTAGACAAATCTAGAGAGAACAAAAGTACAGTGGGGCTTGCCCGGGGCTGGTTTAGACGGGAGGCTGGAAAGTAACTGCTGACTGGAATGGGGTTTCTTTTGAGGATAGATGTTCTAAAAGTGTGGCAATGGTTGCAAAACGCTGTGAATGTACTGAAACCACTGAATTACACGCGTAAGTGGATACGCTGTATGTGAACTTTATCTCAATAAAATCATTACTTATTTATTTTTTTAAAGAAAAGTCGCTCCCTGTACCAAGCCCCTAACTGGCAAATATCATTGGTACCAAACATATGCTCCCCTGGACCACTTTTATTCCACAAGTTAGATCAAGAACTGTAATTGCTAAAATCAAATGGATGCAGGCTCTCAATACTTTGAAAAAATTTTTAAATTAATGAATGCAAACTTGAGTCGTTCTTTCTTAAAACCCTTTCACAAACCTTCAGCTCCTGGTCATATTTATACACTCAAACATAAAACCACAGGGAAATATTTGTAACAAAAAGTCAGTTATGGGGGAAGAGTGTGGGAGTGGTTATACGGTGATTCTGCAGTCTATGCTTTGATTTAGCTACTCTGTACGGTCCAGCGGAAAAGGGACTGGATTCTGGAGCCAAGCTTCCTGGCTTTATGCTTCTGTCTCCCCAGGAAGCTGTGTGACCCTGTTACTCTCTCTCTGTGCCTCAAACTTCTCATCCATAAAATAATAACAATAATAAACCCTACCACACTTTGTGAGTAAATAAACACATAAAATGCTCTGAAAATGGTAACTTAGCAAAAAAGTAAACAATAAATGTTAGCTATTACCACTATACTGCATGTACACAATCGTCAATTTTTTCCGATTAAAATTACTCTTGGGCTTCCCTGGTGGGTCCAGTTGGTAAAGAGTCCGCCTTGCAGTGCAAGGGGCACCAGTTAGATCCCTGGCCCAGGAAGATCCCACGTGCTGTGGAGTGGCTGGATCAGTGTGTCCAATTATGAGCCAGTGCTCTGGAGTACATGCACCCAGAGCTGGTGCCCTGCAAGGAGAGAGGCCACTGCAATGGAAAGCCTGCACAGACCAAAGAATAAAGATGGGATGAAAATCAATAAATTTTAAAAAGCCAGTGAAGGAGGCCAAAAAATTTTTTTAAAAAATTACTCTTCGCTGTATCCAATAATATGAAGCTTCAAGAACTCAAGACACTCCAAACTCTATTAAGTTTTATGTCACTACAAGGAAGAACAAGATACAGGAGTGGGTGTCCTTACCTTTCAAAAAGCTAATCGTGGCAACGCAGAAGTTCAAAGAAGAGTTCCAGCAAACTTGACGGATCGATAAGATTCTTATTTCTCAGCAAGATCAATGCTTTGCAAAATGTCTCAGGAAGGGAAAAAAAACATACCATGAGATAATGATAAAGATGGGAAAATGGAGCAAGTACATCCCTAAACCGCGTAATGTCTTCTACTAACTGGAAAGTATTTTCCAGACATCAAAGCAGAACAGAAAGTCTCTGCCCTTACACTGAGGGTGGAACAGAAGAGGGGGAAAACAAGTAAGCATATAAACGAGCGTTATCTCAGCAGGGAAGTAAAGCAGGGTAATGTGGAGTGGTTATACGGTGATTCTGCAGTCTATGCTTTGATTTAGCTACTCTGTACGGTCCAGCGGAAAAGGGACTGGATTCTGGAGCCAAGCTTCCTGGCTTTATGCTTCTGTCTCCCCAGGAAGCTGTGTGACCCTGTTACTCTCTCTCTGTGCCTCAAACTTCTCATCCATAAAATAATAACAATAATAAACCCTACCACACTTTGTGAGTAAATAAACACATAAAATGCTCTGAAAATGGTAACTTAGCAAAAAAGTAAACAATAAATGTTAGCTATTACCACTATACTGCATGTACACAATCGTCAATTTTTTCCGATTAAAATTACTCTTGGGCTTCCCTGGTGGGTCCAGTTGGTAAAGAGTCCGCCTTGCAGTGCAAGGGGCACCAGTTAGATCCCTGGCCCAGGAAGATCCCACGTGCTGTGGAGTGGCTGGATCAGTGTGTCCAATTATGAGCCAGTGCTCTGGAGTACATGCACCCAGAGCTGGTGCCCTGCAAGGAGAGAGGCCACTGCAATGGAAAGCCTGCACAGACCAAAGAATAAAGATGGGATGAAAATCAATAAATTTTAAAAAGCCAGTGAAGGAGGCCAAAAAATTTTTTTAAAAAAATTACTCTTCGCTGTATCCAATAATATGAAGCTTCAAGAACTCAAGACACTCCAAACTCTATTAAGTTTTATGTCACTACAAGGAAGAACAAGATACAGGAGTGGGTGTCCTTACCTTTCGCAAAAGCTTATCATGGCAACGCAGAAGTTCAAAGAAGAGTTCCAGCAAACTTGACGGATCGATAAGATTCTTATTTCTCAGCAAGATCAATGCTTTGCAAAATGTCTCAGGAAGGGAAAAAAAACATACCATGAGATAATGATAAAGATGGGAAAATGGAGCAAGTACATCCCTAAACCGCGTAATGTCTTCTACTAACTGGAAAGTATTTTCCAGACATCAAAGCAGAACAGAAAGTCTCTGCCCTTACACTGAGGGTGGAACAGAAGAGGGGGAAAACAAGTAAGCATATAAACGAGCGTTATCTCAGCAGGGAAGTAAAGCAGGGTAATGTAACTGATACATGACTGAGGGAGGGCTCCTTTACACAGGAGGCCAAGAAGTGTCAACATCAAAGGGGGAAAATCACATCCTGGCAGGGTCATCAGGCTGACAGAACAGAGATCAGAGAGGGGAGTGCAGCAGAAAAGAAGATGAGGTCAGAAACACTGGCAGAAAGCAGATCATGTAGGGACCTACTGGCTAGGTTAGTAAGTTTGAGAAGCCTCAGAAGGATTTTAAGGAATGGGTGACACACTGCTTTACATTTTAGAAAGAGGTTTAAGTGAAAGGAAGTTCTCCTTTAAATATCAATACATATCACACACACACACACACACACACACACACACACACACACACACACACACACACACACACACACACACACACACACACACACACACACACACACACACACACAGCACAAATTATTAACCCAAGTGCTGGTCCTACCATGCGGAGATCTGGATCCAGGACAGTATGGTTGTAGGAGAGAAGATCTTTCAGCTCTTGAGGAAAGTTACTTAAATGTTCTGGATAACAGTGTCCGATCTATAACAAAGCAAAGGTACTTCTGAAGTTTTCCTTGCTCTCCTATAATTCCTATGCACAGATTAAGGGTGTTCTGCAAAAGGAGAGTAAAAGGTGATCTTTCACCGAAGCAGATGTTCCAAGTCATCTCTTTTCCTTCTACACATGAATCTCTCTGACCCCTTTCATATTTTCTCTAGTCTTGGTAAATTTCATGATATGATTCAGAATCTGCTTTCATGATGAATTTGAAGAAAACAAAGCATTTGAAAGCTCCCTTTTTTTTTAAATTTTAAATCCTCTAACTCAACATAGGAGAAAATGATAAAGATGGGAAAATGGAGCAAGTACATCCCTAAACCGCGTAATGTCTTCTACTAACTGGAAAGTATTTTCCAGACATCAAAGCAGAACAGAAAGTCTCTGCCCTTACACTGAGGGTGGAACAGAAGAGGGGGAAAACAAGTAAGCATATAAACGAGCGTTATCTCAGCAGGGAAGTAAAGCAGGGTAATGTAACTGATACATGACTGAGGGAGGGCTCCTTTACACAGGAGGCCAAGAAGTGTCAACATCAAAGGGGGAAAATCACATCCTGGCAGGGTCATCAGGCTGACAGAACAGAGATCAGAGAGGGGAGTGCAGCAGAAAAGAAGATGAGGTCAGAAACACTGGCAGAAAGCAGATCATGTAGGGACCTACTGGCTAGGTTAGTAAGTTTGAGAAGCCTCAGAAGGATTTTAAGGAATGGGTGACACACTGCTTTACATTTTAGAAAGAGGTTTAAGTGAAAGGAAGTTCTCCTTTAAATATCAATACATATCACACACACACACACACACACACACACACACACACACACACACACACACACACACACACAGACACACACACACACACACACACACACACACACACACACACAGCACAAATTATTAACCCAAGTGCTGGTCCTACCATGCGGAGATCTGGATCCAGGACAGTATGGTTGTAGGAGAGAAGATCTTTCAGCTCTTGAGGAAAGTTACTTAAATGTTCTGGATAACAGTGTCCGATCTATAACAAAGCAAAGGTACTTCTGAAGTTTTCCTTGCTCTCCTATAATTCCTATGCACAGATTAAGGGTGTTCTGCAAAAGGAGAGTAAAAGGTGATCTTTCACCGAAGCAGATGTTCCAAGTCATCTCTTTTCCTTCTACACATGAATCTCTCTGACCCCTTTCATATTTTCTCTAGTCTTGGTAAATTTCATGATATGATTCAGAATCTGCTTTCATGATGAATTTGAAGAAAACAAAGCATTTGAAAGCTCTTTTTGCTCTGGCTGGTTCTGTGAAAAGTTCTGGTGAAATCCTCTAACTCAACATAGGAGAAAAATAAAATGTGCAAAAAGGAAAAGTTAAAAAAAAATTTTTTTTACATTAGGCTTCCACTCTAGAATGAAATGAGGTTGGGTTTAAGCAGAAACACTCTTTCTGCAAGCTGTGTAGGACAACTGGTCTTTGTTTTATTTAAAACTTCTCACCTTACCTGTGCCATAAATATCACCAACTCTGCTAGTTCTTTGCTGGGCTTATTTGGTTGTAATTTGAAAATCTCCACATTGGATTTGTAGTGATTATACTGCTGTAGAAACTGCAGAAAAACAAAATTTAAATTGGTCAAGGCTTTCTCAGGACAGAGTAAAAAATTACTTAGAAATCTATGATAATGGCACGGAGGAATAAACTGCGGTCAAGCTATGTAGAAACACTGTTTTTCTTTTCTTTTTTTTTTTTTGCGGGGAGGGGGGAGCAGGAGGGAGTGGGGCAGGCAGGCCACTTCTATTGGTCTTTCATTTATCTATTTTCATCCATCTTTGTTCTTTGGCCCGCGTGTGCCTCCCATTACAGTGGCCTCTCTTGTCGCAGAGCACCGGCTCTGGGCGCATGCGCTCCAGAGTTCCGGCTCGGTAACTGGACACGTAGGTCCAGTCGCTCCGCTGCACGTGGGATCTTCCCAGGCCAGGGATCGAACCGGCGCCCCTTGCACTGCAAGGTGATGTCCTCACCCACTGGACCACCAGGGAAGCCCGAAACACTGTCCTTCTTTGTAAGTATTCTTCAAAATGAGTTTTGAAAAAATTGGTGCACATTTCCCTTATCATGAGAAATTTAAGTAGTAAGATATGAAGAACAGAGAAACAAGAGTCAAAAGATTCAGATCTATTTCTGTACTGCCATTACTATCTAAATGACCGTCTACTGTATTGTCTAGGTATACACAACACTAATACTTGCAGAAATATATGTATCAGAAAATGGGTCAGAAAATGTAACATTACAACTTAAGTACACAAAGCTCTCTAGTCAAAATTCCTCTCTTCTTTTAAATAATAACTATCATTTTACCCTGGAGTTCTAGATAAGATGTGTTAACAGACAAAAGCAACAGACACACAGAAATAATATTGATAACAGCCTCCCTTTTCATCAGCACTTGCTATGCACCAAGCTCATCATGTACATTACTTCATTTAATTACGTTTCATCCTAACAACAAACCAATAACTTAACGCTGGGACTCAGAAGCTCTCAGTTCTATGCCCTACATCTACTCTTGGCTTTAAACTCTGTGTGTCTCTGTGAGAGAGTGACAGGAAGAGAAAGGGGGAGGGAGAAGGGAGGGACATTTAGAAAGAGAATGAATATTTCCACATATTACCACCTCTAACTGGTTCAGTGAACTCCATATTCACGTATCCAACTACCTGTTGAGCTGTCTACCAGACATCTTAAACTTAGCTTGGTTAAAAAAAAAAAAAAAAAAAGCCTCTGATTTCCCCAACAAAACTGCAAGGCCACCACTTTTCTCCAAGAGTAGGAATTGAGAGGGAGATTGTAGTCCCTACATGCTTCAGTTAAGACCCCACCTCTCTCAACGCCACAATGCTATGAGACAAATGGAGAGGGTCCCTTAACTTAGTATGCTCCTCGCAAGATCCTCATCCCACTTCCTCCCCTAGATGACTAGAATATAATTTAATGAAAAAGCTATTTTTATCTGTACAGCTCACTGATATAGTCCCAGTATCTAGTATACAACAGGCACTAAATAAATCTCTCAAATAACCAGATGCAGAAATAGAAACCTGAAGCGTCCGTCCTTCCTTTTTCCTTAGGCCCCAGGTGCACTCCACCTGGAAGTCCCATACTGGCTCTATGTCCAGGAGAGCTAGACCCAATCTGCTCAATTCACTCCTGCTGACAATCCCAGTGGCACCACCATCCCTCACCCAGGCCATCCTGACAGTGACTAGGTCAGTTATCCTGCTTCCAATCTTGCTGCTCTGCCATTTATAACCTCCAGAGCAAATTTTTAATAATACAAATCAGATCATGGCACACCTCTGCTCATGGCACAACTCTTCGCTGGCTCCCTAGCACACTGAGAGTAAACGCTTAACTCCTTACCATGCTTTCAAGGGCCCTGCTCGATCCAGTCTCTGCCTGCCTGCATTTCCTACATCATCTTACATTATCCTTTTCTGTGCTCACTACATATTAGCCACACCGGCTGCCTCTCTACTTCTTTTTCACTGAAAACTTCTGCACTTTCTATCCCCCTGATCTCGAATGCTCTCGATCTGTCTCAGAATCATAGCAGAGAAGCCTTCCCTGTTTATGGGAGCCAAATTAACAGCCTCCAATCCTAATATACTCATATCCAGTTTTACTTTCTTCCTAACTCTTACCGCTCTATGTCTTCATCACTGGTGCATAAATCCAAAAGAAGAGGGCTCTAATATCTTATTTATCACTGCATCCTGAATGCTCGGTGGAGGTGAGTGAGTGGTTAAGTTGTGTCTGACTCTTTGCGACTCCAAGGCCTGTAGTATGCCAGGCTCCTTCGTCCATGGAATTTTCCAGGCAAGAGTACTGGAGTGGGTTGCCATTTCCTCCTCCAGGGGATCTTCCTGACCCAGGCATCAAACCTGTGTCTTTGTGCCCCCTGCTTGGCAGGTGGATTCTTTACCACTGAGCCACCTGGGAAGCCCAGTACCTTGAGTGCTTAGATTTATAAATAATGACAAATACAGCAAGTACAGTATACGTGGATTTGTATAAGCATTTCTTAACTGAATTAATGGGTAGTCCTCTGAGTAGGTGTTACCTCCTTGCAGATTAAAATACACATAGGCTTGGGTAGTTAACTCTCTCTGGTTATACAACTGGTCAACAGTAGGTCAAAATGCAGAAATAGGGGCTTCCCTGGTAGCTCAGTGGTGAAGAGTTCGCCTGCCAATGCAGGAGACACAGGTTTCATTTCTGATCCTGGAAGATCCCATATGCTGTGAAGCAACTAAGCCCATGAGCCACAGCTATGGAGTCTGTGCTCTAGAACCTCGGAGATGCAACTATTGAGCCCTTGTGCCCCAGCTACTGAAGCCCATGTGCCTCAGAGCCCACGTTCCACAACAAGAAAAGTCACTGCAACAAGAAGATCCCACATGCTGCAAAGCAACTAAACCCCTGAGCCACATCTACTGAGCTCTGAGGCTCTAGGGCCACATCTAATGAGCCCGCTTGCTGCAACTACTGAAGTCCATGTGCCCTAGAGCCAGAGTTCCACAACAACAAAAAAATTACTGCACCAAGAAGCCTGCTCACCTCAACTAGAGAGTAGCCCCACTCCCTGCAACTAGAGAAGAGCCTGTGGCAGCAGTGAACACCCAGAATAGCCAACAATAAAATAATAAATTTTAAAAAATGCAGAATCAGTTGTGAAACCAGTGCTTTTAAATACTGTGCTGTACAACTGCCAACTACTTTTAGTTTGTCTAATTGTTTATACCATTTTACAAATTTCAAAGCCTTCCCTATACTAGTTAACTTCCTGCATTTGTTCCTTACTCTTTGTTTCTGCTCCCTTAAATCTTTAGAAAGGCTCTCTCTACGGGTGACCTAAACCACTGAGACCTGAACCGCTGAGAGCACACTGATGTGTGCTGCAGTCCTTGGGGTCGCAGAGTCGGACACGACTGAACAACAAAAATTCACATAAATAACGTTTCTGTGAAAATCTGGGGGAGGAGGGAAATAAAGGCAATCCAAAGATGGATAATTATGTTAGCCATATGCACAAATAATTGCAGCAAATACTGGTTTAATGCTTGTCAAATGGGTGTCTGAAGAAAGTACTTGCCAAATTAACACATCAAAATCATCACTTTCACTTTGTCACTTCTGGGCTCAAGCATGCTTAATGTTGACAGTTTGTATAAAGGTTAGTATATAAAGCCCCTCACGATCTGGATCGGATCTCTAATTTTCAGCTTTATCTTTTCCCGACTTAAATTCTGATAGCTTCCGATGAGACTGAATCCTGTTTTAACTAGATACGCCAAGCTCCTGTGTCGGCGCCGTACACTAAAGAACCTCCGCTCGTTCCCAACACAGTCCACGGCGCGCCGCCTCCGGGGAGCTGACTTCGGTCTAAAGCATTCTCACAAGTTTCATCCCGAGTAAACAACTAATGCAATTAACGGGTTGTAGAAAACCAAAGGCTTGAGAAAGCTGTCTGGAAGTCGGAGGTGACGAGCGGACCATTTGTTTCTCCACCTCAATGAGGTCTGGATGGAGATGATCCTTAAAGCAAAAATGAGGTCTTTTAAAAGGTGGCAGCGGGGTCTCCCAAGCAGGCAGAAAATCCGGACAGGCAGCAGATTTCAAGAGACGGGGAACGAACCCTGAGACATGGCTCTCCCTTAACCCCTTTGCTCCTCTCGAGGAACCCCTGAACTCAGGAATCGAACACGCGGCGAGCCAGAATCCCGGCTGCATCCCCGCCGCCCTCTCGCCCGTGTCTCAGCCCCGGCTTCTCGCGTCCCCGCGCCGCATGCCCACCTCCTCCACGTAGGCCGGCGGGTCCCGCTTGATCAGATTCTGTAACTGCGGAAGGTTGCTGGGCAGCTTGTTATTGTTTCTGCTAGACATGTTGGCGGCTGACTGGCTCCGCGACCGGCAATTTTAAGAAAACCTACACCGCTGCCAACTTCCAGCCTTCTCGGTTACCGCTGGAATCGTGCTTCCGCTTGTGACCGGAAACAGCACATGGGCAGCTCGGCGGGCGGCGCCATCTTGATTTCTAAAACGAGCTTAACTACGGGAGCCTCAAAGCATCAAACTTACTCACGCGGCCGACCTGCTCTGCCTGTGCTTTTACATGAGACTTTTTTTCCCCTTCTTTTATTTTCTTGGCCAATCCTGCTACTACCCAGCGTCTCTGAAATAATGTGAAATACAAAGACACCGCCCCCAACACACACTAGTTTATTTCATCATCCCGACACTCTTATGAAATAGATAGGAATTAATTTTTTTTTTTTTTCTTTTTTAAAACTCAGGCTTCCCTGGTGGTCCAATGGGTAAGGACACCGCCTTGCAGTGCAAGGGGCGCCGGTTCCATCCCTGACCTGGGAAGATCCCACGTGCCGCGAAGCGGCTGGACGGATGTGTCCAACTACCAAGCTGGATCTCTGGAGCGCATGCGCCCAGAGCCGGTGCTCTGCGACGACAGAGGCCAATGCAATGGGAAGCCCACACAGGCGGAAGAATAAAGATGGATAAAAAAAAGAAAAAATCAATAATAATAATAATAATAAACTCTCATAGCCAAAAGTTAGAAGCTGTAAGTGTCCATTGATTGGGGCGTAGGTGCTTTCTTGCTAAAGCGCTTCAGCCGTGTCTGAGTCTTTGGGAGCCCATGGACAATACCCCGCCAGGGTCCTCCATCCATGGGATTCTCCAGGCGAGAATACTGGAATGAGTTGCCGTTTCCTCCTCCAGGGGATCTTCCTGACCCTGGGAACCAACCCGTATCTCCTGCATTGGCAGGTGCAGTCTTTACCATTCAGCCACCTTGGGAAGCCCCTGGTGAGTAGAGAACCCTATCCTATTTTAGAGCGGGGGAAGGGGTGGGAGATCGAGTAGCGGCATAAAGTTTTCCTGTATAATTTTAAATACCTGTTATTGTGTTGTTTTTCATTGTTTCAACCCAAGTGACTCAGGAAAGGGATGTGAACTGGCTAAAATGTAGTCGTGTTGATTGGTTTAAAATGAATTTGTATTTAAAACACAACAGTTGTCATAACCTTTGTAAGTGCTGTTCAGCCAGAGTTTTAAATTCAGATCCTGGTAATTCAAAGAGAATACATTGCCCCAGTTTCACAGTACGCAAAAATACAAATGTGGAGAATCGATTAATGAAATAGAGTGCTGTTAGTATGAAGAGTCACTTGATCCCTCAACATGTTCCAAGCACTTCACTTGTATTGAATCCTGAGAGGAGTCCTCTAAAATAGGTGCTATAATTACCCTACTGTGCAGAGAGGAAACAGGCTCAGACAAGTTCGCTGCCTAAGTTCATAGCAGGTGAGGAAGCTGGGATTTCAGTCCAGGCAGTCATGATGGTAACTAGATGAGAAAGAAAAATGTAGCCTGATAGTTGTCAGCTGGTTAGCTGGTTTGGCATCAGTGGATGGACAGTGGTATTCCCCTGCTTAACATAAGCAGTTTCACAGAACAGCAGCTTCAGTCCAGGTCATCTGTGGCCACCTCCGAATGAGCCAAAAATAAGAGAACTCTGTAATCACGTCTAGACACAAGCAAATTCAAGAACACTGTGCAAACCATGCTTAGTTTTTCAGTTGTATTTGGAGAAGGGCTAGTCTACTTATTAATCAATGAACCAAGTACTTGTGAAATTATTAAGGATTGCAAAGACACGACGGACAGCAAGCTGTTAGGGAAAGAGACTATTTGAGAAGAGTTCTCGGGCGAGATCCACAGGTCCAAAAGGTGGGCCACTGAAATCATGCCCCAGAGATGGGACGAGGTGGTTTTATCTGGGAGGAGAAGGGGAAAAAAAAGAAAGGGGAGGGGGTTTCTTAGAGCTGGCACAGAAACAAAGTCTGTTTAAACTGAGCAGGAAATTAGTGACGAGTCGGCTGTCCTTGAGTTGTCTGTCGGCGTGGGGATATGCAGTTCTTGTTACTTTCTAGACCAGGTGGAAAATTTTCATGGCCAGGGCGAGCTCCCTATCGCAGGCCTTGAGAGATGCCCAGGCACCAGCAGATCAGCAACAGGCCCCTTGCTGCTGACCCTTCAGAGCCATAGAGTTCCCAGCTGCAGTGTTAACCCTTTAATAGCCTACCAACCGAACATTAAATAAATGTAAACAATAAATTAAAAAAAAACCCTTTCACAGATTTAGATTAAAAACATTGCTTTTGGTTGGTTGGATTAGGGTGGAGAAAAGCATTCTCAAAATGAAATTATTGAAATAATTTAATTTCTATCAAAATCATAAGCATATGTACTATAAATATCTAAGTCACTAAAATATGACTTTTGAGTTAAACACTCAGGCCATGTCACAAACTTTTATTCACAGCCTGTGTATCAGGCACCTAGGGTAAGTGCTTGTTTTGTTTTCTGGCCACACCACCTGGCTTGCAGAATCTTAGTTCCCAAATTAGGGATCTATCTCAGGCCAACACTGAAAGAGTCCTAACCTCTGGGCCCTGGTGAATTCCCTAGAGTGTGTTTTGAATACAAATATAGTGCTTTGAATACAAAAGCAAATAAATTTCACCTTTAGGAAATTCACAGACAAAGGAGAGAAATAGAATACACTGTTAAAATGAATAAACTGTGCTCTTACAACAGAGCAGTTGTAAGAAACAATAGAGAATACAGTCTTTGTTGTTTGTTATTCAGCTGCTCTGTCCTGTCTGACTGTTTGTGACCACAGGGATTGCAGCATGCCAGCCTTCCCTGTCCTTCAACCTAGCCTAGAAGAATCAGAATGTTTCACAGTTATGAAATATGTTTCAGAGTATTTGATTTAAATTTTGAATGAAAAAGAGCTTTTTTGGAAGAGGAAAAAGTAAGATTTTCTACAAAAAGAAAATAACCAGAGGAAGTGTTGTGAGGCGCGCTCAGTGAAGCACCCAACTCCGCTCGTGGTAGATGGAAAAGAGGTTTATTAGTCTGGCGCCAGCGACCACCTGCAAGGAACTTGGTTTCCTGCGAGGGCCCCGGTTGGAGGTGAAGGGCGGTTTTTAAAGGTTGGTCCAATCAATGGTGCAAAACCCTCTCCTTTGATTGAGATTGCCACACATGCTCATTCCCTCTTATAATCATCAGAATAGTCTAGGAGCTTCTTCGTAAATTGCAGTCAGTTACAGTCAATAAAGAGTAACAGAAAACAATCAATGCTAACAGATGAATCACTAACCAGTAACCATCAGTAAACCATTATGCATTCCCTTTTACAGAAGGTGCAAAGGCTTGAAAAGTCTGGTGGAATTAAAGCATGACCAAAAGCCTGGATGTGAGTTGGCTGAGAGGCAGTGTGCAGTGGAGAAGGAGCCGGGTGAAGTTATGCAGTCCTGATGAGGAAGGGTTTTACACGCTGACCTAAGGAGCACTCATTTTAAAAGCCCTGAAGCGTACTATAAATATCTAAGTCACTAAAATATGACTTTTGAGTTAAACACTCAGGCCATGTCACAAACTTTTATTCACAGCCTGTGTATCAGGCACCTAGGGTAAGTGCTTGTTTTGTTTTCTGGCCACACCACCTGGCTTGCAGAATCTTAGTTCCCAAATTAGGGATCTATCTCAGGCCAACACTGAAAGAGTCCTAACCTCTGGGCCCTGGTGAATTCCCTAGAGTGTGTTTTGAATACAAATATAGTGCTTTGAATACAAAAGCAAATAAATTTCACCTTTAGGAAATTCACAGACAAAGGAGAGAAATAGAATACACTGTTAAAATGAATAAACTGTGCTCTTACAACAGAGCAGTTGTAAGAAACAATAGAGAATACAGTCTTTGTTGTTTGTTATTCAGCTGCTCTGTCCTGTCTGACTGTTTGTGACCACAGGGATTGCAGCATGCCAGCCTTCCCTGTCCTTCAACCTAGCCTAGAAGAATCAGAATGTTTCACAGTTATGAAATATGTTTCAGAGTATTTGATTTAAATTTTGAATGAAAAAGAGCTTTTTTGGAAGAGGAAAAAGTAAGATTTTCTACAAAAAGAAAATAACCAGAGGAAGTGTTGTGAGGCGCGCTCAGTGAAGCACCCAACTCCGCTCGTGGTAGATGGAAAAGAGGTTTATTAGTCTGGCGCCAGCGACCACCTGCAAGGAACTTGGTTTCCTGCGAGGGCCCCGGTTGGAGGTGAAGGGCGGTTTTTAAAGGTTGGTCCAATCAATGGTGCAAAACCCTCTCCTTTGATTGAGATTGCCACACATGCTCATTCCCTCTTATAATCATCAGAATAGTCTAGGAGCTTCTTCGTAAATTGCAGTCAGTTACAGTCAATAAAGAGTAACAGAAAACAATCAATGCTAACAGATGAATCACTAACCAGTAACCATCAGTAAACCATTATGCATTCCCTTTTACAGAAGGTGCAAAGGCTTGAAAAGTCTGGTGGAATTAAAGCATGACCAAAAGCCTGGATGTGAGTTGGCTGAGAGGCAGTGTGCAGTGGAGAAGGAGCCGGGTGAAGTTATGCAGTCCTGATGAGGAAGGGTTTTACACGCTGACCTAAGGAGCACTCATTTTACCCCCAAACGCCCTGAAGCGGAGTTTTTTTGTTTTGTACAGATGAGAAAACTAATACTGTGGGTGTTTAATTGAATATGTATTTTTCTTCTTTTTTTGGCCATAATGAGGGGCTTGTGGAATCTCAGTTCCCCAACCAGGAATGAACCCCACATGCTTTGTACTGCAAAGCAGATTCTTAACCACTGGACCACCAGGGGAGTCTGAATATGTATTTTGAGTGGCTAACTAAATATGTATTTTTTAAACGTTAAGTAATGACAGCTTGCAACGTCGTTTCCATTGTGTCCAACTCTTTTCAGCCTATGGACTATAGCCCACCAGGCTCCTCTGTCTATGGGAGTCTGCAGGCAAGAATCCTGGAATGGGTTGCCATGCTCTCCTTTAGGGGATCTTCCCAACCCAGGCCAGGGTTCAAACCCAAGTCTACTATGGTTCTTGCATCACTGAGCCACCAGAAAAGCCCCAAATAATGGCTATTTAAATGTAATACAGTGTATGTATGTTTAGTGTATATTAGCCAGATGAGCACTGAGAAAACTGCATATTCACTTCTCTATTTGATCTTGAATTGGCAAAGGAACTTCCTTTTTTTCTGATCCCCAGATGATTTTTAACTTTAAGTGAATTATTCTAGAAAAGAAAATGTACTTTATACCTTTGCGAAAGAGACCTAATTATAAGCACTAAATGGATCATAATATCTGAATTCAAATGGCTTAACCGTTTCTTATTTGATGGAGCCAAGAATAGAGGCCTATTTTAATTTTTTTGCATAAGAAGCACAGTCTTTTTTTTTTTTTCTTTCACTCGCCCCCCCCCACCTTTTTTTTTTGGCCACTTGTATTGGTCTTTCATTCATCTATTTTCATCCATCCTTGTTCTTTGGCCTGTGTGGGCCTCCCACCGCAGTGGCCTCTCTCGCTGCAGAGCACCGGCTCTGGGCGCAAACTCTGGCTTGGTAATTGGACACACAAGTCCAGCCACTCTGCGGCACGTGGGATCTTCCCAGGCCAGGGATCAAACCGGCGCCCCTTGCACTGCAAGGCGGTGTCCTTACCCACTGGACCACCAGGGAATCCCTAAGCACACTCTTTTGACATATTTCTATGTGGGGTGCATTTTGATGATAGTTCAGACAGCAGCTTGAGCACCATTCTTGAGCCATTAAACCTCTACTACAAGTACAATAGGAAGGGAGGAAGATGGGGAAGGGCCAAATGGTACACCTCTCAGCTGAATTATCGCCACAGAATTTCCAAACAACATAATACTTTTTGAAAAATCTGCAACACACAGTTTTCAGGATCTCAGTTCCCTGACCAGATATTGAACTCAGGCCATACAGTGAAAGCCAAGAATCCTAACCACTGTGCCTTCAGGGAACTCTCCCCAAACAATATAATACTTCAGCATCTATCTTCTGGGTCAGAACATAGTGAGATGGTGAGTTCTGTGTGCTGGTTATATTTTCTAAATACACATCAGAGTAGGATGAAATATTCCTGAGTCTACCTAAGGCTGAGACCTCTGCTTCTACATGAGCTCCCACCCTTTATTTTATTTTTTTATGATAATGTATTTATTGATTTTGCAGATGTATTAAGATATTAAAGTATGAATTTCCTTGGTGGTGCAGTGGATAAGAATCTGCCTGCCAATGCAGGGGACACAGGTTCAATTTCTAGTTTGGGAAGATTCCACATGCCATGGAGCAACGAAACCTGTGTGCCACACTGTGAAGTTTGTGCTCTGGAGCCCATGAGCTGCAACAACTGAAGCCTGTGTGCCCCAGAGCCTGTGCTCCACGAGAGAAGTCGCTGCAGTGAGAAGCCCTTGCACTGAAACAATGAGTAGGCCCTGCTCTTTGCACCTAGAGGAAGCCTGAGCAAAGCAACGAAAGCACAGTGCAGCCAAAAATAAATTCATAAAAATTAAAAAGAGATATCAATGTATAAGAAACTGGCCACAAAGGATACAATTTGATAAGTTTTAATATATGTATGTATACATAAAACCATCATTACAATCAGGATAATGAGTATTATCGGTTATGTCCAAGTTTCCATTTGCTGTACCATCCTTAGACAAGCACGCAGGTGCTTTTCTGTCCCTACAGATATGTTTGCACTTGCAGAAATTTTATACAAATGGAATCACACAGGGCCTATTCTTTTGTGTCAGACTTCTTTCACTTTTAATTATTAAAAATGCATCCATACTGTGTGTATTAATTGTTCACCCCTTTTATTTGTGAGTAATATTCCACTTATGAATATATTCCAATTTGTTTATCCATCTATCTGTTGTTGAATAGTTAGTTATTGGGTGTGCCATTAAACCCCCTACAAGTACAATAGGAAGGGAGGAAGATGGGGAAGGGCCAAATGGTACACCTCTCAGCTGAATTATCGCCACAGAATTTCCAAACAACATAATACTTTTTGAAAAATCTGCAACACACAGTTTTCAGGATCTCAGTTCCCTGACCAGATATTGAACTCAGGCCATACAGTGAAAGCCAAGAATCCTAACCACTGTGCCTTCAGGGAACTCTCCCCAAACAATATAATACTTCAGCATCTATCTTCTGGGTCAGAACATAGTGAGATGGTGAGTTCTGTGTGCTGGTTATATTTTCTAAATACACATCAGAGTAGGATGAAATATTCCTGAGTCTACCTAAGGCTGAGACCTCTGCTTCTACATGAGCTCCCACCCTTTATTTTATTTTTTTATGATAATGTATTTATTGATTTTGCAGATGTATTAAGATATTAAAGTATGAATTTCCTTGGTGGTGCAGTGGATAAGAATCTGCCTGCCAATGCAGGGGACACAGGTTCAATTTCTAGTTTGGGAAGATTCCACATGCCATGGAGCAACGAAACCTGTGTGCCACACTGTGAAGTTTGTGCTCTGGAGCCCATGAGCTGCAACAACTGAAGCCTGTGTGCCCCAGAGCCTGTGCTCCACGAGAGAAGTCGCTGCAGTGAGAAGCCCTTGCACTGAAACAATGAGTAGGCCCTGCTCTTTGCACCTAGAGGAAGCCTGAGCAAAGCAACGAAAGCACAGTGCAGCCAAAAATAAATTCATAAAAATTAAAAAGAGATATCAATGTATAAGAAACTGGCCACAAAGGATACAATTTGATAAGTTTTAATATATGTATGTATACATAAAACCATCATTACAATCAGGATAATGAGTATTATCGGTTATGTCCAAGTTTCCATTTGCTGTACCATCCTTAGACAAGCACGCAGGTGCTTTTCTGTCCCTACAGATATGTTTGCACTTGCAGAAATTTTATACAAATGGAATCACACAGGGCCTATTCTTTTGTGTCAGACTTCTTTCACTTTTAATTATTAAAAATGCATCCATACTGTGTGTATTAATTGTTCACCCCTTTTATTTGTGAGTAATATTCCACTTATGAATATATTCCAATTTGTTTATCCATCTATCTGTTGTTGAATAGTTAGATTGTGTCCCATTTGGGGTTATTGATATTTATGGTCAAGTCTTTATACGAATGTTTTATTTTTGCTTGGTAAATGCCTAAGGGTGAAAGGGCTAGAGCACATGATAGGTTTACATTTAACTTTTTAAGGAATGTTAATCAGTTTTTATTTCCACTATTCCATCACAACCTTTTTTTTTTTTTTTATCAAGATCACCTATCACCTTGATGGTGCCAAGTCCAATGGTTTTCATTCTTTATCTTACCTGGACCACTGAGTACAGTTAGTCGCTTCCTCCTTCTAGAAATATATTTAGTAATTAATTGTCCTTTACAAGGTCCCTCTGCTTCTTCCCTTGCCTCACTGCCGGGCCAGCCGGCAGTCGAACAGGTCCTGAAGAGAGTGGCAGATCGGCTAAGAAAAGAAAGAAGGACAGAAAAGATGGGGTTGAGAGGGACAGCAAGAAGGCAGACAACTCTACAGGTTGCTGACAAGTTTATTGAATTCGCTCATCCCTTTTATACTTCACACAACAAGCAATTGTGTACACGTGCTTTAGGCCAGGTGTCGATCATAACACGTGCTTTAGGCCAGGTGTCGATCATAAACTAGGTGTTACTTCCTGGTGTGTTATTACAATGGTTCTGGGTCATAATGCCCCTCAAGCCCTGTAAAGAGGCTCCAGGTGTTCTTTATGATAGCTAAGGAACGTCTTCACAACACCTGGGGTGGCAGGACAGAGAGCTATGCTGTTATCAGCCCCTGTTGCCAGGGCAGCTCCCAGGGCTATGTTTCCTTAAAGGAAACCCCTTGAAACAGGGCAGCTCCCCGCACCTCACTACCACATAGATTTTTGTAGTGGAGGCCAGAGAGATCCTTAAATGGATTCACTCTTCTAACTTCCCTTCTCTCTCAGATTTAAAGCTAAAGTCAGTTCTTCAGGAACATAGAAGACACTGCATAACTTGACCTCTTGTTACCTCTCTGGGCTCCATCCCATCATGCTCCTTTGTGCACTCAGCCCAGGAAAATGGCCTGGTAGCCGCCTTCACGGTGTCAAGCCTCAGTGCCTTCACACTTTCGGTGTCCTCTGTCCTAAGCACCACAGGTCTTGTCCCCTCATTTGACTCAGTTCTGTGCTCAGGCGTCATCTTATGAGGGAGACCTTCCATGACCTCCCATCCTGCCTCCCTCCCCAGGCTCCCTTTTCCTGCTTTATTTTCCTCTATTACCCTTATAAGCCTCTGGCATAATATGTATTCACTAGCTTAATTGTTGCCAGTCTTCCTGCATAGATGAGTTTAATAAGGACCTTGTCTGTTCACTGCTCTATCCTCCACACTCAGAGCAATGCAGGGCACTTAGTAGGTTAATATTTGTCAAGGGAATGAATAAATCATTTCTAGTCATCCAATTCTTCAATTGTGTGATTGTAAAACCTCTTAGCAAAATCTATCTCAAAGTCAGTGAGAGAGCTTCCCCAGTGGTTAAGGACACCGCCTTGCAGTGCAAGGGGTGCTGGTTCAATCCCTGGCCTCGGAAGATTCCACGTGCCGCGGAGCGGCTGGACTGATGTGTGCAACTACCTAGCCGGAGCTCTGGAGTGCATGCATCCAGAGCCGGTGCTCTGCAATAACAGAGGCCACTGCGATGGGAGACCCACACAGACCAAAGAACAAAGACAGAAATAAATGAAAGGCCAATAGAAGTGGCCAAAAAAAAAAAAAAAAAGTCAGTGAGAGACTAGTAAGTGAATCCTACTCATCGTTTCTCTCATTAGAAACCAAGTTATGGTGAGTAGGTTCAGAAAAGCCAGGCACATGTCAGTAATTTTCTAAAGGGGTAAAGAATCTGCCTGCCTGCCAATACAGGAGATACAAGAGACAGGAGTTCTATTCCTGGGTCAGGAAGATTCTCCTGGAATAGGAAATGGCAACCCACTCCAGTATTCTTGCCTGGAAAGTTCCATGGCCAGAGAAGCCTGAGGGGCTACAATCCATGACAAGGCAAAAGAGTCAGACCGGTGCTCCCTTCGGCAGCACATATACTAAAATTGGAACGATACAGAGAAGATTAGCATGGCCCCTGCACAAGGATGACATGCAAATTCGTGAAGCATTACATATTTAATAATAAAAAAAAGAGTCAGACCGGACTGAACACAGGCATACATACATTTTTCATTATTAGATTGGCCACTGGAGGGAGCTCTTGCCTTAAAAAAAAAAAAATATATATATATATATATATATATATATGGCCGCTTCTATTGATCTCTCATCTGTTTATCTTTGTTCTTTGGCCTGTGTGGGCCTCCCATCGCAGTGGCCTCCCTCGCGGGCAGAGCGCCGACTCGGCGCATGCGCTCCAGAGTTCCAGCTCGGTAATTAGACACATCGGTTGCTCCGCGGCATGTGGTAGTATCTTTCCAGGCCAGGGATCGAACTGGAGTCCCTTGCACTACCAGGCGGTGTCCTTGCCCACTAGACCACCAGGGAAGCCCTTGCCTTTCTCTTTAACGAGGAAATTCTACCATTTGCCGAAAGGACTACATACACAATCAACAGGAAATGGATATTGGAAAAAGGTTTAGTTTTCATATTTTCATTAGTTCTTTTAATTCAGTATTGTTCTTTCTTTTTCTCTCCTCTCTTTCCAGCTTTGTTGTTGTTCAGTCGCTCAGTCTTGTCTGACTTTTTGTGACCTCCGTGGACTGTAACATGCCAGGTTCCTCAGTCTCCTACTATCTCCCGGAGTTTGTTCAAATAGTTTCCAGCTTCATTGTGAGTTTTATCCACAATTCTATTTATCCTTTCCTCCTTGTGGACAGTGAAGACTACTGGGTTGGACTTTGGACAAATCTATCAATCCCAGGCTAAATAGGAACTAGTTCCACCATCTTTGTCGAATATTTTTCTCTTAGACCACCATAGCCTAGTTCAGAAAGTCAAAATACCTCTCGGGAACCAGATAATGATTTTTATTTCCTATGTGGCTATATTTAAAACCTCAAAGCATGGCCACATTTCAGCTGGCTTGGAGCGAATGATTTTGCATATATAGAAGAGCTAACCAGTTCCTTTGTGGATAGGTCACTGTAGGTTGTATCAGCATTTAATGCAGTTCAGTGGTTAAGACTTGGCACTTCCACTGCAGAGGCCCGAGTTCCATGCGTGGTCAGTGAACTGAGATCCTGCCACGTGACCAAAAGTAAATAAATAAAAATGTAATATTAAAAATAGTAAATAAGTAACAAATAAATTAATCTCCCTATGGGTAACTGAAACAAAGGTTTGGTTTCATCCTGTTGCCAGATTTCTTGGGTGTGACAGCTGAACCTGCTGTTCACTGCCTAATTTGGTAAAAATCTACTATTGCTGCTGGATTAATTTAGTCTGTGTAAGGCTTTTTTTAAAATTTATTTTGGCAGGGGTGGGGAGGGAGGGGGTGGGTGGGCCACTTCCGCTGGTCTTTCATTTGTCTAGTTTCATCCATCTTTGTTCTTTGGCCCGTGTGGGCCTCCCATCGCAGTGACACCTGTTGTCGCAGAGCTCTGGCTCTGGGCACACGCGCTCCAGAGCTCCGGCTCGGTAATTGGACACATCGGTCCAGCCGCTCCGGGCACGTGGGATCTTCCCAGGCCAGGGATCGAACCGGCACCCCTTGCACTGCAAGGCGGTGTCCTTACCCACTGGACCACCAGGGAAGCCCTGTGTAAGACTATTAATGTGACTTTGGGTGTTCCTGATTTTCACTGTTATCAGATTCCATTGGAAAAAATTTTCTCTTGGGCCCCCAAATCTCCTATGACCATTACATAATTTTCTCATTTCATGGCAAATAGGGTAGGTGGTGGATAGTATTTTTCAAGTGTTTAAACAAGGTTTAAGATTTTGTCTTCCTTTTTCAGGAAACAAGTTACAATAAGAGGAGATCCATCTTTCGTCGTGAAGACTACTGGGTTGGACTTTGGACAAATCTATCAATCCCAGGCTAAATAGGAACTAGTTCCACCATCTTTGTCGAATATTTTCTCTTAGACCACCATAGCCTAGTTCAGAAAGTCAAAATACCTCTCGGGAACCAGATAATGATTTTTATTTCCTATGTGGCTATATTTAAAACCTCAAAGCATGGCCACATTTCAGCTGGCTTGGAGCGAATGATTTTGCATATATAGAAGAGCTAACCAGTTCCTTTGTGGATAGGTCACTGTAGGTTGTATCAGCATTTAATGCAGTTCAGTGGTTAAGACTTGGCACTTCCACTGCAGAGGCCCGAGTTCCATGCGTGGTCAGTGAACTGAGATCCTGCCACGTGACCAAAAGTAAATAAATAAAAATGTAATATTAAAAATAGTAAATAAGTAACAAATAAATTAATCTCCCTATGGGTAACTGAAACAAAGGTTTGGTTTCATCCTGTTGCCAGATTTCTTGGGTGTGACAGCTGAACCTGCTGTTCACTGCCTAATTTGGTAAAAATCTACTATTGCTGCTGGATTAATTTAGTCTGTGTAAGGCTTTTTTTAAAATTTATTTTGGCAGGGGTGGGGAGGGAGGGGGTGGGTGGGCCACTTCCGCTGGTCTTTCATTTGTCTAGTTTCATCCATCTTTGTTCTTTGGCCCGTGTGGGCCTCCCATCGCAGTGACACCTGTTGTCGCAGAGCTCTGGCTCTGGGCACACGCGCTCCAGAGCTCCGGCTCGGTAATTGGACACATCGGTCCAGCCGCTCCGGGGCACGTGGGATCTTCCCAGGCCAGGGATCGAACCGGCACCCCTTGCACTGCAAGGCGGTGTCCTTACCCACTGGACCACCAGGGAAGCCCTGTGTAAGACTATTAATGTGACTTTGGGTGTTCCTGATTTTCACTGTTATCAGATTCCATTGGAAAAAATTTTCTCTTGGGCCCCCAAATCTCCTATGACCATTACATAATTTTCTCATTTCATGGCAAATAGGGTAGGTGGTGGATAGTATTTTTCAAGTGTTTAAACAAGGTTTAAGATTTTGTCTTCCTTTTTCAGGAAACAAGTTACAATAAGAGGAGAGGACATGTAATATGTATTAAATTCCCTATTTCTTTCTTATAAATTATGCTTGCTTGCTTTCTAAAAACTTTCCATAATTTTTTAGAAAGAAAACTGTTCCTCTGTGACTCAAGTGACATAAATGTTGTCCTCAGGATCTACAACATCAAGGATTGTATTTTTTTCAGGGAATAAATGAAAGCAGTGAGAACACCTCTCTCTCTTCCCTTTGATGGTTCTCCTGATTTTACCCTCAGAGACTCAGTTACAAAAGGAGTAACATTCCCTCTTTGGTCTGTCCCAAGCTGAGGGACCCACAGGGGTAACCAGACAATTGGAAAATCCCACCTTCAGGCTGAAGGATGGAGCAATGTGAGAACTACCTGGACATTACTTATTTCTGCATTTGGCAAGAGAATAAAGAAAGAATGAAACTTTTTTGAAGTCTTTGAGTTTCCGTCTCATGTTATCAAAATTATCTAAGACTGGAGAAATGGGCTTCTCATATTTCAGCGGTCCTCAATTAATTCCCCATGGCACTTTATCTTAAAACACAAATACATGTTTTAGAGGAGTACAGGAGGCATTGATGTAAAAGCTGACCAGTTTAAGGTTTCCATTAAAGCAAAAGTTGTTGTGTACTGGGCAGAAAGCTGAAAAAGGATAATATTTGGGGAGCCCTTAGAGAAATCTTAGAAATCATAATCTCTCATGCTTCAACTTGTAGGTGAAGAAGAAACCATGAGACTTAAGGTTCCACAGTCCATGAGTGGCAGAACCAGAGAGTTCCTCTAAACTCTTGATTTGGAGGCTCTTGGATGTCCTTCCACCTAAAAAGTCTGTGTTAAACGTCTGTGCTGGGAGATATAGGAGATAGTCATAAGGATAATAACAGCTAGTACTTATTGATTAAAACAAAAAGTATATTATATGTAACTTGCTTCATTTGGGATCTCTGGCAGGCACTGAGACAGAGTCGCATGTGGAAGGGGGTTATTGGCAGTGACCTTTATAAAAATAAAAGTGGCAATTGACTTGCGGAAAAATTTTCTCTTGGGCCCCCAAATCTCCTATGACCATTACATAATTTTCTCATTTCATGGCAAATAGGGTAGGTGGTGGATAGTATTTTTCAAGTGTTTAAACAAGGTTTAAGATTTTGTCTTCCTTTTTCAGGAAACAAGTTACAATAAGAGGAGAGGACATGTAATATGTATTAAATTCCCTATTTCTTTCTTATAAATTATGCTTGCTTGCTTTCTAAAAACTTTCCATAATTTTTTAGAAAGAAAACTGTTCCTCTGTGACTCAAGTGACATAAATGTTGTCCTCAGGATCTACAACATCAAGGATTGTATTTTTTTCAGGGAATAAATGAAAGCAGTGAGAACACCTCTCTCTCTTCCCTTTGATGGTTCTCCTGATTTTACCCTCAGAGACTCAGTTACAAAAGGAGTAACATTCCCTCTTTGGTCTGTCCCCAAGCTGAGGGACCCACAGGGGTAACCAGACAATTGGAAAATCCCACCTTCAGGCTGAAGGATGGAGCAATGTGAGAACTACCTGGACATTACTTATTTCTGCATTTGGCAAGAGAATAAAGAAAGAATGAAACTTTTTTGAAGTCTTTGAGTTTCCGTCTCATGTTATCAAAATTATCTAAGACTGGAGAAATGGGCTTCTCATATTTCAGCGGTCCTCAATTAATTCCCCATGGCACTTTATCTTAAAACACAAATACATGTTTTAGAGGAGTACAGGAGGCATTGATGTAAAAGCTGACCAGTTTAAGGTTTCCATTAAAGCAAAAGTTGTTGTGTACTGGGCAGAAAGCTGAAAAAGGATAATATTTGGGGAGCCCTTAGAGAAATCTTAGAAATCATAATCTCTCATGCTTCAACTTGTAGGTGAAGAAGAAACCATGAGACTTAAGGTTCCACAGTCCATGAGTGGCAGAACCAGAGAGTTCCTCTAAACTCTTGATTTGGAGGCTCTTGGATGTCCTTCCACCTAAAAAGTCTGTGTTAAACGTCTGTGCTGGGAGATATAGGAGATAGTCATAAGGATAATAACAGCTAGTACTTATTGATTAAAACAAAAAGTATATTATATGTAACTTGCTTCATTTGGGATCTCTGGCAGGCACTGAGACAGAGTCGCATGTGGAAGGGGGTTATTGGCAGTGACCTTTATAAAAATAAAAGTGGAAGAAAGCAGAATTGTTAGCAGTGACTGTCTCAGAGTGGGATGCAGATCTGCCAAAGTTTTAGGCAATCCCCGTGGGCAGCTCCTGATGAAAGCTGCCCATCTGGGCGGAAATGATCCGGATCTAGTATTCCTTCTACACTCAGTCATCAGCTGGAGGCTGCCCAGTGAGAGTATGGCCTCAGCTCAAAATCTGGGATGAGTCCACAGCTATCCAGCTGGAGGAGGTCAGCTAACTGTCCTTTTGCGGCTAAATAGGAAGCTCTTTGTTGATGGTAGTTCTTTTTCTTGACTGTGCTGCTTATCATGTGGAGTCTTAGTTCCCTAAACAGGAATCAAACCTGCGCCCCCTGCACTGGAAGCATGGAGTCTTAATCCCTGTACCACCAGGGAAGGCTCACAAGTTCTTTGTTGAAGGGTAGCCCAACCAGCACACTTCCATGGCTGCCACCTAACCCAAGTGGCCCCAAAGTTCTATGTTTTGTTACCTTCAGTATCCAAATAAAGTGACCTAAACCCCTATTCCCTCAATTACGAAAAATCTAAAATCTTTTTTAATATTTTTAGAGTCCCAGGAAGGCTGGGATTTAAAACTGAATACATTACACATCAGTGTTTTAAAGCTGATTATCCCAGAGATTTGTTACTGGTGTTCTCTACCTTTATCCCAACCTGCTGTCACTTTTTTTTTTTTTTTTGATGTGGGCCATTTAAAAAAAGTGTTTATTGACTTTGTTATAATATTGTTCTGTTTTATGTTTTGCTTTTGTGGATGCAAGGCATGTGGGATCTTGGCTCCCTAACCAGGGATTGAACCCTCACCCCCTGGACTGGAAGGCAAAGTCTCAACCACTGGACTATTAGACGAGTTCCCACTGTCATTTTTACAGCAGTATTTCACTTCCATCTCCTTCTGCCTCTTTTTTGTTTGTTTGTTTGCTCTTTTAGGATTCCTAACACCCTCCCTAGCTGCAAGAGTTAATTTCTGTTTCCTTATTATTAAGGGGAAATTTAGCTGACTTTCCCTTTAACTTTCATCTCATAAAAGCCCCTATTCAGTCTAGCCCTAATCAAACAAGAGACATCTGCTTTGAGGCAGGTTCTGCTGTTTTTAACATCGTAGAAGTGATTGCTGGCATTTCTCTTTTCAAGTAACAACATGTTTTTTCCTCTTTGTTAATGATTTACCTTGACATTTCTCCTCTCACATGGATAGACTGAGATGCTAGTTCCCTTTTCTGGAGGAAGTTCAGGTTGTCTATCAGATGGTGAAGGGAAGCTGGTGGCAGGTGGCTGGCCCTGCTTGGTCCTACACCCTACACAGAAGGCAGGGCCAAGGCCTCATTCCCTGGAGACAGAAGTACCAGCAAGCTTTCCTTTCTTTTTTCTTTTTGGTTTTAGTAAAATAAATTCCTTATGAAAACAGTTTACCTTTTTGATGAGAACAAGTAAGTTTAAACCAGCAACCTTTCCTTTCTTATTTCTATTTTATTTGAAGGGTAGCCCAACCAGCACACTTCCATGGCTGCCACCTAACCCAAGTGGCCCCAAAGTTCTATGTTTTGTTACCTTCAGTATCCAAATAAAGTGACCTAAACCCCTATTCCCTCAATTACGAAAAATCTAAAATCTTTTTTAATATTTTTAGAGTCCCAGGAAGGCTGGGATTTAAAACTGAATACATTACACATCAGTGTTTTAAAGCTGATTATCCCAGAGATTTGTTACTGGTGTTCTCTACCTTTATCCCAACCTGCTGTCACTTTTTTTTTTTTTTTTGATGTGGGCCATTTAAAAAAAGTGTTTATTGACTTTGTTATAATATTGTTCTGTTTTATGTTTTGCTTTTGTGGATGCAAGGCATGTGGGATCTTGGCTCCCTAACCAGGGATTGAACCCTCACCCCCTGGACTGGAAGGCAAAGTCTCAACCACTGGACTATTAGACGAGTTCCCACTGTCATTTTTACAGCAGTATTTCACTTCCATCTCCTTCTGCCTCTTTTTTGTTTGTTTGTTTGCTCTTTTAGGATTCCTAACACCCTCCCTAGCTGCAAGAGTTAATTTCTGTTTCCTTATTATTAAGGGGAAATTTAGCTGACTTTCCCTTTAACTTTCATCTCATAAAAGCCCCTATTCAGTCTAGCCCTAATCAAACAAGAGACATCTGCTTTGAGGCAGGTTCTGCTGTTTTTAACATCGTAGAAGTGATTGCTGGCATTTCTCTTTTCAAGTAACAACATGTTTTTTCCTCTTTGTTAATGATTTACCTTGACATTTCTCCTCTCACATGGATAGACTGAGATGCTAGTTCCCTTTTCTGGAGGAAGTTCAGGTTGTCTATCAGATGGTGAAGGGAAGCTGGTGGCAGGTGGCTGGCCCTGCTTGGTCCTACACCCTACACAGAAGGCAGGGGCCAAGGCCTCATTCCCTGGAGACAGAAGTACCAGCAAGCTTTCCTTTCTTTTTTTCTTTTTTTGGTTTTAGTAAAATAAATTCCTTATGAAAACAGTTTACTTGAAACAATAAAGAGAAATAGTATATTTAAAGGATGAGATTTTACAATTTGTATAGCAAACTTTTAAAGCAAGCAAATAGTTATGTATTACTTGACACCTTTCCCTCTTAATCCTTAACCAATTTGTCCTAGTTCATCATCTCACTCAGAGACCTTGATTTGATCACTCACTCGTGATTCAACTTCCCTAAAATGCAGGGTCAAAATCACCCTGAAAACGTTAAATTAACTTGATATAATATGACTCAGGTGATCTCTTAGCCCCGTGACTGCCTAGGAGCTAACTAGTTCTCTGTCTTTAAGGAAACTTGCTTGCTTCCCTTCTTACCTAATTTCACCCTCTCGATACCAGCCAAAAAACAAATTGACCATATTAACCTCTGGAGAAGGAAATGGCAACCCATTCCAGTATTCGTCCTGGGAAATCCTGGTAGGTTACAGTCTATGGGGTTGCAAGAGTTAGATATGACTTAGCAACTAAACAACAACAATGTAGAGGACTGTGCCCACATAAGTGGCAACCCGTTGTTGCAGAAAGTGGCTGACTGAACGAGGGTACATGTCAATCCCTCCCAGGTGAGGAGGTCTCACTTTTTCCACAGGAAATCAGGATGTGACCCAGGGTCACCTGACAAATGTAGTGAGTGAAGCTGCCAGTATCAATCACTGACTTCAGATTCATAGTACATCTCAGTTCTTTCTTATTTTTCAGATAAAATATGTTATAAATACTCTCATTAATCTACCCCATACGATGCACACAGCCTACTTTAGAAAGCATTACAACAGGATCTAAGAAGAGGATGGTTATTTCCCTAAGGGTGATGATTTTTCAGTAACCAAAAAATGTTTTTCCTCTTTGTTAATGATTTACCTTGACATTTCTCCTCTCACATGGATAGACTGAGATGCTAGTTCCCTTTTCTGGAGGAAGTTCAGGTTGTCTATCAGATGGTGAAGGGAAGCTGGTGGCAGGTGGCTGGCCCTGCTTGGTCCTACACCCTACACAGAAGGCAGGGGCCAAGGCCTCATTCCCTGGAGACAGAAGTACCAGCAAGCTTTCCTTTCTTTTTTTCTTTTTTTGGTTTTAGTAAAATAAATTCCTTATGAAAACAGTTTACTTGAAACAATAAAGAGAAATAGTATATTTAAAGGATGAGATTTTACAATTTGTATAGCAAACTTTTAAAGCAAGCAAATAGTTATGTATTACTTGACACCTTTCCCTCTTAATCCTTAACCAATTTGTCCTAGTTCATCATCTCACTCAGAGACCTTGATTTGATCACTCACTCGTGATTCAACTTCCCTAAAATGCAGGGTCAAAATCACCCTGAAAACGTTAAATTAACTTGATATAATATGACTCAGGTGATCTCTTAGCCCCGTGACTGCCTAGGAGCTAACTAGTTCTCTGTCTTTAAGGAAACTTGCTTGCTTCCCTTCTTACCTAATTTCACCCTCTCGATACCAGCCAAAAAACAAATTGACCATATTAACCTCTGGAGAAGGAAATGGCAACCCATTCCAGTATTCGTCCTGGGAAATCCTGGTAGGTTACAGTCTATGGGGTTGCAAGAGTTAGATATGACTTAGCAACTAAACAACAACAATGTAGAGGACTGTGCCCACATAAGTGGCAACCCGTTGTTGCAGAAAGTGGCTGACTGAACGAGGGTACATGTCAATCCCTCCCAGGTGAGGAGGTCTCACTTTTTCCACAGGAAATCAGGATGTGACCCAGGGTCACCTGACAAATGTAGTGAGTGAAGCTGCCAGTATCAATCACTGACTTCAGATTCATAGTACATCTCAGTTCTTTCTTATTTTTCAGATAAAATATGTTATAAATACTCTCATTAATCTACCCCATACGATGCACACAGCCTACTTTAGAAAGCATTACAACAGGATCTAAGAAGAGGATGGTTATTTCCCTAAGGGTGATGAGGGAAGGAGTCTGTGAAGTGACATTTAAACTGAAACTCAAATGATATGGAAGGAACAGCTGTACAAAGAAGTGTGCCTTGGGCACAGGTGCTATCATTTAGGGAAATAGAGTCACTGACTCTTATGGGACTAAAGGATTTATTACAGGAACCCAATGTTATACAGATGAGTGAGGATCTTGGGAAATGAAGATCTGGGAGGACAGGCAAGGCACTGAAGAAAGATTCACATAAGCACTGGTACACCTATACACACAAGAGCTTTCAAGAAAAGAAGCTAAAGCTATCCAGCTGCTAAACTGGGACTGCTAGGTGCTTCTGGGCAACTATTGCCTCTCTAGGTTCGTTCCAAGCATCTAGTGGAGGGCCGAGGTTGGTCACAAGGCCACCAGTCAGGAAGAAAAATGAACGCAGAGGAGAGCAAGAACAAGTCGGGATCCACTGGATCAACTGTGTCTGTCAGTTTAATCAAGAGTAACAGCCACTCCACTTCTGCCTCCCCAAATCTCACCATGTACCTCTTTGGCTAACTCTAACCTAGCCCCTCCCAGGGAAGAGGATTCTGGGATACAGAGCTCCCAGCTAGCACAACCCAGCACAGCAGGGGATAGCCCATACAATGGCCCCGGGAGGAAATGAGCTCGGTATGCTTGAGACTTAGAAAGAAGGTGAGGCCGAGGCTCGGTGAGTGGTGGGAAAGGTGGGGAGAAGATGATCAGGGAAGCAGGCAGAGTGTAACTCATGTAGGTTTTGGTATGTCTGACTCAATCCAAAGTGGCAGGGTGTTAAGTGAGGTGGTGGTCTTAGTGACTTGTGCTTTGGAGGATGATTCTGGCTGTCCTGAATGGTAAAGAAGCAAGAGAAAAGTTGAGAAAAAGAAGCAGCAAAGAAAAGAAGAAGCTATTGAGGTAGCTTAGAAAAGACACAAAAATGGCCCAGACTATCAGTATAAAAATACAGACACAGAGAACTGGTCAAGCAAGCTTTTGTTCTAATTTCTTCCGTTCTGGGAATATCTGTTAAGATGTGAAACACACTCTGTTGTGAAAAAAGTGCAGCAGAGGTAAACGGTTGGGAGAGGCTGAGACTGGCATTGAGGACTTTCTGTGCACCAAGATCTTGCTGTCCTGTTCCTCAGACACACCTGGAGAAGGAAGCTGGTGTACTGGAAGGTCAAACGTGTACGCAAACCAAGGTCACACTGTGAATACGTGGTGGGCTTCTGATCTTAACCCAGAGCTGAGATCAGAAGCCACAATCTTAGCTCTTCCCAGAGTATCCTGCTGTGTCCCATGCTAAGGCCCTTGAGGGTTTTGTGATGTCCATCAGCAGCTGCTAGCTGCTCAAACACCATCCCTGTCTGGCCCATCAAGTATACCGCAAATGAATAAAGCTGATAGTTTCTATCCACTCCCAACATCCACAATTCATAATACCTCCAGCCCAAGTTTCCTGGACTTCAGAATTACTTATCTTATATTTGGGTCTCTGAGCTTCTTGAGGCTTTTTAATATTTAAACATATATCATTTTAGAGTGTGGAAAGGAATTAGGACATTCATGGTTTCTTGGGTATATGTCTTATTGGAATAGCATTGCTCTTGAGGATTAGGAAATAAATTGCATTCCATGTTAACTCTTGTATGTCGGCATTGTTATAAGGCATTGTTGTCAAATTTTTCTGTGGAAGTTATTTTTGTCTCCAAAGAGCATATTAAAGAACTTCAATTATACCTTATTTGAGATGAAAGCAAATGAATAAGGACAGATGACAATTACTGTTAAACATGTAATAGTTGAGGCACATGTTCAAGACACTAAAAAAATCAAGACTGGATCAATGGTCCATTTATTGATAGCATTCTTTTTACAATTTTTTAAAAATTAACTTTTATGAAGTATAGTTGCTGATAGTATTGTTTCTTAACAAAGAAATGATTTCCAAGTACAGAGTAAAGATGTCAATACTGCTTTGAACTAATATTTATTTGCTTAGAGCATATACTTGCATTTATAAATGATGCATGATGATTATGTGTGCGTGTGTATATGTATATGTAAATGTCATAGCTAACTTAGTCAAAATGTGCGGTCTTTGGGTGTTCGCAATCCACTGACCACTTTACCAGTAAGAGTCAAGGTAACTGGGTCAAATTCTCAGATTATGGAACATTTAGATTTTGCAGGGGAGTTACATGAAAGACGCTGAGAGTCCCATGACTAATTAAGATGCTGTTTGGGAACACCACCTGGAACTATGGAAAACCATCTGCAGTGTAGAGAGTGTGAAAATTTGGGAAAGTAGGCAGAGATTCAAATTCTGGGCAAAGACCTCCTCTCCTACACAGTACTTGAAACTTCCTCTTTAAGAGAGTTTGAAGCCTTGCAGAGGCTCACAGGCGTCGTCCATGCCTCCACCGACAGGATCCCCTGTTCTCTCCAGCACTTGGTGACTTAATACACTCTTCACGAGGGCTGGTGTGGTAACTGATAATCACAATACCTCACAAACTTTGAAACAAATTAAACTGACTGTGAATTTCACCTTTACCCAAAATGAGTTTTCAAAAGGATCTTGGTAACTTTCTTATCAGATCATAGGAAACAGAGGCTTGTCAGGAATGGTACTGAGGGAATTTTTACACTGTGTAGGGGAGAGGTTAGACATCGGTTGATCTCCAAAACTCCTTCCCATTGTAAGAGGCTACAATTCCGGGAATCCTGTAGATTTAAGGAAAACAGTTTACAATATCCACCAGTGACTTAAATGTTTCCTTCTCATCTGCTGGAGAGGCCAAGTTAACATCCCGTCACAAAAAAACAAGGATGTTGCATCACCCCCAGTCCTCGAAGTGATAAGGGCCTGAAGATAATGGGTAAAACATGTTCTGGGGGTTGGACTCCAAGGAGTAGCCAACATACAGCCTGCTCCATCTCTGAGGAGATGGTCTGCTGTCCTCCTACCTGTAACAACTGCTGTTAAGAAAGGATTCAAAACCTAGTTCCATAGTATATTAGGCATGGGGGCAGATTCAGGAAAACAAACCAAGCCCCCTACCCTCAAGGAGCTGACAATCTTGTTGGACAGTCAAAATAAACAAACAAAAACGTAGAGAACAATGAAGTGCTCACCAGTGTAGTACTGAATGCCAGTGAAATAGGATTCAAAATAATCCAAGGGTGCTGAAGATGTTATGGAAGAGGCAGGATGAAAGCGAGTCTCGAAGCCTGGATCGAGTGAGTATGTGTGAAGAGAAGGAGGTATTTCCCGTGGTGGGGTGAGGTGTTGGGGTAAATGTTAGAAAGCCATAGACACAGGTGAGGGAGCATGTGACCTGTGCAGTGGTGGGGGCAGGCACTGACTGTGGGAAGATGGTGAGGAGCTGCCTTGGCTGAAGCAAAGGGAACAGGAAGGAATGAGGCGGTCAGTGTGGGTAGGTGAGAATGAGTCACATGGCTTCCACACCAGATGGAAGGTTCTGAAAGCCAAGTGCTAGTGGTCTCCAGTGGTGAGCCCCAGAAATAACCAGCATGATTTTCTCAGATACACTGTATGGGAGGCCCGCAGGTTGTTTCGAAGACAGATGCTGAGAGCTACGGCAGCGTGGCGAGGTCCAGCTCAACTCCAAACTGCTCGGCTTTCCAGCACCCTTCGAGGTTGAGGCCTGCTGACCCAGGCCTTAGGATGTTTCCCTGGATGCCTGGGAAGCCCGCAGCTGCTCTCTCGGGCAGCTGTTGTGTGTGGGCTGTAGTTGTGAGGACATTTGTCCAGATGTGGGCGTTGCTGAAACTGTGGGCTTAAGCATGAGGAAATTCAGCTGGTTGGAGGTGGAAGAACAAAGACAAACTATAGCCTCTAACAATTGTTTCACATTTGGAGTTTGGAAGCAACTTGCTAGCTTTAATTACAAGTACAAAATCATGCTTGAAATTTTCTAGTCAAATCAACAAGCTTACGTATTAAGATGCCATCCCTTTTGAGAATTATTTCAGTTAGTTAAAAAGAACCTCTTTAACACAAGATACTTATTGGTGGAGCGGTAGCTCATGTAGTCTTTTTTTGAGGAGGACGTTGAGATCTTTTAACTTTGGGAACTTTCTTGTTTTTTTGATATTTTCCCACTTTCTTTTGCATTTTCTTTCGGCTGACCTGTGAGGAGACAGAAAAGAAGGCTAGTGTTTCTCTATCTCATAAGTGTTTTCCATGTAGAGAACAATGAAGTGCTCACCAGTGTAGTACTGAATGCCAGTGAAATAGGATTCAAAATAATCCAAGGGTGCTGAAGATGTTATGGAAGAGGCAGGATGAAAGCGAGTCTCGAAGCCTGGATCGAGTGAGTATGTGTGAAGAGAAGGAGGTATTTCCCGTGGTGGGGTGAGGTGTTGGGGTAAATGTTAGAAAGCCATAGACACAGGTGAGGGAGCATGTGACCTGTGCAGTGGTGGGGGCAGGCACTGACTGTGGGAAGATGGTGAGGAGCTGCCTTGGCTGAAGCAAAGGGAACAGGAAGGAATGAGGCGGTCAGTGTGGGTAGGTGAGAATGAGTCACATGGCTTCCACACCAGATGGAAGGTTCTGAAAGCCAAGTGCTAGTGGTCTCCAGTGGTGAGCCCCAGAAATAACCAGCATGATTTTCTCAGATACACTGTATGGGAGGCCCGCAGGTTGTTTCGAAGACAGATGCTGAGAGCTACGGCAGCGTGGCGAGGTCCAGCTCAACTCCAAACTGCTCGGCTTTCCAGCACCCTTCGAGGTTGAGGCCTGCTGACCCAGGCCTTAGGATGTTTCCCTGGATGCCTGGGAAGCCCGCAGCTGCTCTCTCGGGCAGCTGTTGTGTGTGGGCTGTAGTTGTGAGGACATTTGTCCAGATGTGGGCGTTGCTGAAACTGTGGGCTTAAGCATGAGGAAATTCAGCTGGTTGGAGGTGGAAGAACAAAGACAAACTATAGCCTCTAACAATTGTTTCACATTTGGAGTTTGGAAGCAACTTGCTAGCTTTAATTACAAGTACAAAATCATGCTTGAAATTTTCTAGTCAAATCAACAAGCTTACGTATTAAGATGCCATCCCTTTTGAGAATTATTTCAGTTAGTTAAAAAGAACCTCTTTAACACAAGATACTTATTGGTGGAGCGGTAGCTCATGTAGTCTTTTTTTGAGGAGGACGTTGAGATCTTTTAACTTTGGGAACTTTCTTGTTTTTTTGATATTTTCCCACTTTCTTTTGCATTTTCTTTCGGCTGACCTGTGAGGAGACAGAAAAAAAGAAGGCTAGTGTTTCTCTATCTCATAAGTGTTCCTTCCTTATACTATATTTGGACTCTCCAGACTGTGGTCTTTCTTTATCCTCAGAACCAGTTTAAAGTTGCATCACTCTCAGAGAGGCTCCTTTCGATTCTATCTCACTCACTTTGATGGAGAGACAATAGCCTTCTAACTGGTTTTCTTTTGTCCATTTTCTCAGCGACCCCTACTCCAGTCTTGCTTATGACCCACCAACTGTGGGGCTTCCCAGGTGGTAAAGAATCACCATACCAATGCAGGAAACCCAAGAGACTGGGTTTGATCCCCGGGTCAGGAAGATCCCCTGGAGAAGGAAATGTCAACCCACTCTAGTATTCTTGCCTAATTATCCTGCCAATGGAGGAGACCCAAGAGACTGGGTTTGGTCCCCGGGTCAGGAAGATCCCCTGGAGAAGGACATGTCAACCCACTCTAGTATTTTTGCCTGGAAAATTCCATTGGCAGAGGAGCCTGGTGGGCTATAGTCCATAGAGTCACCAAGAGTCAGACCCGACTGAGTGACTCTAACACTTTCACTTCACATCATAAATTACAACCTTAGGAAAAAAGATTTTAAAAATATTCAATAAATGCCTATCACAGGTCAAGACACACAGATACCAAATTCATGTGTGTTATGCAGACCATAGTTTCTCAACCACCTCTCAAATCATTTATTTGAAATTTGAGCTTGGTGAAATGGAACTGCAGTTGGTGAACTGCAGAGTGAAATGCAGTTGGTGTTGGCTTCAATATAAAGCTCTACTTATAAGAACTAATTACCACTAAACCTGAACTTTCCCACTGCCTTGGTTTTCAGTAGTGCTTTAAACTTTTGAAAACTCTTTAAAATACACTATCTTCATTCTTTAATTTTTTCATTTAGTAGCAGATCGAAAAAGCCAAAGTATAAAATCTTCATTTTACAGCTGAGGAAACTGAAGTCTAGAAAAGTTCATTCATTTTCCCTATATAACTATAGTTTTCGAAGAGACTGGATTATCATCCAATTTTTACAAAGAGACAGATGCTTGGAGCAGAGTGACTTGGTCAAAGTTGCACAGCTGGCGTGTGGCAGAACTGTTCCTCCGTCAGAGTCCAGAACCAAGCTCTGGGACTATATACGCTGTGACCCTCTTCGACCTTGACTCGTTAGCATTTCAGACAGGCTTCCTCCTGCTTCGTCCTGGTCTGCTCCTCTACCTCAGTCCCTTGACTCCCTCCACACACACTGCAGCCATATTGCTCAAGGCTCCCTGAGCACAACGAGCTCTCTCATGATTCTGGTCTTTTTTTCCTGCTGTCCTTACCCTTCCGGTGAACTACTTATCCTTCAAGACCCAAACTGAATCACCTGATATGAAAAGTCTTCCTTAACACTTTCTTCCTGTTCTCCCCCTCTGGCAAAATTAATTATTTCTTCCTCTATTATCCTTAAGATTCTTGTACATATCTTTGTTTCATATTTTTCACATCATACTATAATTTATTGTTAGTGTATCTGCTACAGCAGGAAGGGACTTTCTCTTATTATTATTATTTTTTTTTCCAGTGGTGCCATGCAGTAGTTCCTCAACCAAAGATTGAACCTAGGTCCTGGCAGTGAAAGTGTCGAGTCCTAACCACTGGACAACCAGGGAATCCCTATCCTCGCTGTCTACCGTTCCGTACGTATGTGCTGTATTGGATAAGAGAGACAAGCTCCCTATCCACATGGAACTCACATTCTAGTGGGAGAGAAAGACAAGTGATACTGCAAAAAGGAATACAATTATAATTCTAGGAAAAATAGTAGTACAGTAACATGAATGGAAAATGTAACCTTAAAGACATAATATTATTCCTGGTCCTCCAAAGTTAATTTCTAAAAGAAAGAAAATTTTGTTCCTTTATGACCAACCTGCTTCTCCCACTGTTTTAGCAGCTTTTTCACTTCTGGTAAATCTGGGTTGAGACAGGTTTGATCCCCATTCTTCATTGTAGCACTACCAAAGAAATAGCAACAAGATTTTTGTTCTGACTTTAGTAATTCAAATGCTTCATCTTACCACAGAATTCAATTTCCCATTAAAATATATTTGTGTCATCACTATAAGCATCTGAAGCTTCCTGCCTTTTCATTTTATAAGTAACCAAGTAGATATAAACATGTTTCTAGGATAACACATAACCCTACATTTTGAAAATCCAACAGAGGCTTCCCCTAGTGGCCCAGTGGGTAAAGACACCACCTTGCAGTGCAAGGGGTGCCGGTTCGATCCCTGGCCTGGGAAGATCCCACATGCCACGGAGCGGCTGGACTGATGTGTCCAATTACCGAGCTGGAGCTCTGGAGCGCATGCGCCCAGAGCCGGCGCTCTGCGACAACAGAGGCCACCGTGATGGGAAGCCCACACGGGTCAAAGAACAAAGACGGATGAAAATAGAGAATTGAAAGACCAATAGAAGTGGCCCGCCCATCCCCCCCCCTTCACACCCCCACCCCTCAAAAGATAAAAAAAAAAAAAAAAAATCCAACAGGTATACGCAATGGGAGAAACCTATATCTAAAGATAATATTGGTTCTGTTACGCTGGACAAAGTGATTTATGTTTAAGTGAAAACAAAACAGAGAAGCTGCCCATATATCTACTCCCCCCCCAACAGACAATGAAAATGAGCATGAATTTTGCTAAATTTTCTGGTAAAACAACTTAAAACATAATAAAATATTCTCTTAAGACAAGATTAATGAACTGGTTGAACTTTTAAAATTACATCAGACTCTCCAGGAATAATAAGACTCTTTTCTTTAATTTCTGTCTAATCCAAGAATAAAAGTAGTCATTCTATACATCATCCTTGATTTGGGTTTCAAAAAACTTAAAATATACATATCCTTAACCTAGTAATTCTAATCTCTAGCAAGGTATTACTAATAGGAAAGAATTAAAGACACAGTATTGCTACAATAATAGTTTGTTTTTAATAGCAAAAAAATTGGAAATAACCTACATTTAGGCATTGGTCATATAGATTACGGTAAGTCCATATGATAGAATAAAATTTCGCCATTAAAAATAATATTAGGCCACTGGATTTGCTCTGCCATGGCCCACACTCTGTCTGTGGAGTGTGCTTTCTCTGAATCTGAATAAATTCAATTTCCCATTAAAATATATTTGTGTCATCACTATAAGCATCTGAAGCTTCCTGCCTTTTCATTTTATAAGTAACCAAGTAGATATAAACATGTTTCTAGGATAACACATAACCCTACATTTTGAAAATCCAACAGAGGCTTCCCCTAGTGGCCCAGTGGGTAAAGACACCACCTTGCAGTGCAAGGGGTGCCGGTTCGATCCCTGGCCTGGGAAGATCCCACATGCCACGGAGCGGCTGGACTGATGTGTCCAATTACCGAGCTGGAGCTCTGGAGCGCATGCGCCCAGAGCCGGCGCTCTGCGACAACAGAGGCCACCGTGATGGGAAGCCCACACGGGTCAAAGAACAAAGACGGATGAAAATAGAGAATTGAAAGACCAATAGAAGTGGCCCGCCCATCCCCCTCCCTTCCCACCCCACCCTCCAAAAGATAAAAAAAAAAAAAAAAAAATCCAACAGGTATACGCAATGGGAGAAACCTATATCTAAAGATAATATTGGTTCTGTTACGCTGGACAAAGTGATTTATGTTTAAGTGAAAACAAAACAGAGAAGCTGCCCATATATCTACTCCCCCCCCAACAGACAATGAAAATGAGCATGAATTTTGCTAAATTTTCTGGTAAAACAACTTAAAACATAATAAAATATTCTCTTAAGACAAGATTAATGAACTGGTTGAACTTTTAAAATTACATCAGACTCTCCAGGAATAATAAGACTCTTTTCTTTAATTTCTGTCTAATCCAAGAATAAAAGTAGTCATTCTATACATCATCCTTGATTTGGGTTTCAAAAAACTTAAAATATACATATCCTTAACCTAGTAATTCTAATCTCTAGCAAGGTATTACTAATAGGAAAGAATTAAAGACACAGTATTGCTACAATAATAGTTTGTTTTTAATAGCAAAAAAATTGGAAATAACCTACATTTAGGCATTGGTCATATAGATTACGGTAAGTCCATATGATAGAATAAAATTTCGCCATTAAAAATAATATTAGGCCACTGGATTTGCTCTGCCATGGCCCACACTCTGTCTGTGGAGTGTGCTTTCTCTGAATCTGAATAAATTCATATCTTATCTATCACTTTGCCTCTCACTGAATTCTTCTCTGCAAAGTGACATGAAGAACCTGAACCTCAGTGGGTCCAGACATTGGGAGAGGGCTGCTAACAATTTATATGGCCAATTTGATGAAGAATTTCAGAGACAGTGAACTGAGGGGCTTTGTCTGGAGCTACAAAAATTAATGAACTACCTTTCTCTGAGTCTCTATACCAGCTAATAAAAGCTCGCATATGTTTTTTTTTTTTAAAATAATATTATTAGGAAAAAAAGAAATCATTCTAGAAGACCTACTGACATGCAGAAATGTTCATGATATAGTGTTAGTGAAAAAGCAGCTCACAAAACAGTATGTAGTATATGATTTCATTTTCATGTATATATATTATATATATATAAATATATATATATACATGTTGTATCTATATATGTGCACATAAAGCGAAAGGGGTAGATTTGGAAGACGATATACCAAGAGATTATCATGACCTATCACCGATGGTAGAGTTTAGACACTTTTTAATTTCTCCTTTTGAGTAATTTACATTAAACATTTTCTGCAATGAACACATAATGCTTTGGTAATATATCATCCTTGGTTCCTAATCTCTACCATAAATTGCCTGTTTTTTTAGGAGAAAAGAAAGAAAAGACCGGATTTATGGAGGGGCAACCAACTGCATTTTAAGTGTCTGAACGGGCGAGTATTCCCAGGGTAGTATCCACACTAAATTTAATGCTGAAGCATGTGCTGGATGAGTTTCTACTTACATGACTTCAGTTTTCTTACAAGAAGGGCTTGGAGCAAATTGTTTAAGGTCCTTTAAGGATTTTGGATGGATGATCACTTGGCTGGTGTTGATGCAGGAACAGCGTCCATTCTTTATTACTGGGACTCCTAAGGGAAAAAGAGAGGGTAGAAAACATCGATTAAAAACTATTCATTTAGGTGATCCACCAAAATGATACATCTGACTTAGTGATGATTATTACTATCATTTACTGAGCATCTTTTAATCATTAACACAAGATTTTGAAGTAGGTGTTATCTCTTTGATGTTATATCCATTCTTATAAATAAAGAAGCTAAGGCTCAAAAAGTGAAAGTGAAAACTGCTCAGTCCTGTCGGACTCTTTGCAACCCCATGGACTACAGCCGGCCAGGTTCCTCTGTCATGGGGTTTTCCATGCAAGAATACTGCAGTGGGTTGCCATTTCCTTCTCCAGAGTATCTTCCCAACCCAGGGATCGAACTCAAGTCTCCTGCATTGGCAGGAGATTTTTGAGTCTCTATACCAGCTAATAAAAGCTCGCATATGTTTTTTTTTTTTTAAAATAATATTATTAGGAAAAAAAGAAATCATTCTAGAAGACCTACTGACATGCAGAAATGTTCATGATATAGTGTTAGTGAAAAAGCAGCTCACAAAACAGTATGTAGTATATGATTTCATTTTCATGTATATATATTATATATATATAAATATATATATATACATGTTGTATCTATATATGTGCACATAAAGCGAAAGGGGTAGATTTGGAAGACGATATACCAAGAGATTATCATGACCTATCACCGATGGTAGAGTTTAGACACTTTTTAATTTCTCCTTTTGAGTAATTTACATTAAACATTTTCTGCAATGAACACATAATGCTTTGGTAATATATCATCCTTGGTTCCTAATCTCTACCATAAATTGCCTGTTTTTTTAGGAGAAAAGAAAGAAAAGACCGGGATTATGGAGGGGCAACGAACTGCATTTTAAGTGTCTAAAGCAGGCGAGTATTCCCAGGGTAGTATCCACACTAAATTTAATGCTGAAGCATGTGCTGGATGAGTTTCTACTTACATGACTTCAGTTTTCTTACAAGAAGGGCTTGGAGCAAATTGTTTAAGGTCCTTTAAGGATTTTGGATGGATGATCACTTGGCTGGTGTTGATGCAGGAACAGCGTCCATTCTTTATTACTGGGACTCCTAAGGGAAAAAGAGAGGGTAGAAAACATCGATTAAAAACTATTCATTTAGGTGATCCACCAAAATGATACATCTGACTTAGTGATGATTATTACTATCATTTACTGAGCATCTTTTAATCATTAACACAAGATTTTGAAGTAGGTGTTATCTCTTTGATGTTATATCCATTCTTATAAATAAAGAAGCTAAGGCTCAAAAAGTGAAAGTGAAAACTGCTCAGTCCTGTCGGACTCTTTGCAACCCCATGGACTACAGCCGGCCAGGTTCCTCTGTCATGGGGTTTTCCATGCAAGAATACTGCAGTGGGTTGCCATTTCCTTCTCCAGAGTATCTTCCCAACCCAGGGATCGAACTCAAGTCTCCTGCATTGGCAGGGAGATTCTTCACCGTCTGTGCCACCAGTTAAGTAAAAGACAAAGCCTTTTAGCTTTTAGTGGACAAGTGCAGGATCTCAGCTCAGGTATCTTTCGGTCCAAAGACATTACTCATTTTTTAAAAATAAATATAAATTTATTGTCTTAGTTTTGGAGGCAAAAATTCTGAAATTGAGATGTTGGCAGAGTTGGTTCCTTCTGTGAGTTGTGAGGGAAGGATTTGTTCCAGACTCCTTTCCTCAGTTTTTATTTTTTATTTGCTTGTGTTTTTTGGCCATTCAGTGTGGCAAATGGGATCTTAAGTGGGTTATTAGATCCCTGACTGGGGACTGAACTGGCACAAAAGCATTACTCTTAACTATCATATTTTATAGGGCTTCCCTGGTCAAATGGCAAAGAATCTGTCAGGCTTGATCCCTGACAGATTGGGAAGATCCTCTGCAGAAGGAGATGGCTACCCACTCCAGTATTCTTGCCTAGAGAATTCCACAGACAGAGGAGCTTGACCGGCTATAGTCCATGGGTCTGAAAAGAATTGAACCTGACTGAGTGACTAACACTTTCACTTCACATTATAGTTTACAACCTTAAGAAAAGAGATTTTTAAAATAGTCAATAAATTCCTATTACACAGCAGACACACAGATACCTAATTCACGTGTGCTATGCAGATCACAATTTCTCAAGCACCTCCCAAGCCATTATTTCATCTGGGCTTAATGAAATAGTGTTGGTGTTGGCTTCAATAAAAACTCTACTAAATACAATTAATTACCCACCTGTTGGGACTTAAGGGAAAAGAGAGGGTAGAAAACTGTTATATCATTTAGGTGATCCACCAAAATGATACATCTGACTTAGTGATGATTATTACTATCATTTACTGAGCATCTTTTAATCATTAACACAAGATTTTGAAGTAGGTGTTATCTCTTTGATGTTATATCCATTCTTATAAATAAAGAAGCTAAGGCTCAAAAAGTGAAAGTGAAAACTGCTCAGTCCTGTCGGACTCTTTGCAACCCCATGGACTACAGCCGGCCAGGTTCCTCTGTCATGGGGTTTTCCATGCAAGAATACTGCAGTGGGTTGCCATTTCCTTCTCCAGAGTATCTTCCCAACCCAGGGATCGAACTCAAGTCTCCTGCATTGGCAGGGAGATTCTTCACCGTCTGTGCCACCAGTTAAGTAAAAGACAAAGCCTTTTAGCTTTTAGTGGACAAGTGCAGGATCTCAGCTCAGGTATCTTTCGGTCCAAAGACATTACTCATTTTTTAAAAATAAATATAAATTTATTGTCTTAGTTTTGGAGGCAAAAATTCTGAAATTGAGATGTTGGCAGAGTTGGTTCCTTCTGTGAGTTGTGAGGGAAGGATTTGTTCCAGACTCCTTTCCTCAGTTTTTATTTTTTATTTGCTTGTGTTTTTTGGCCATTCAGTGTGGCAAATGGGATCTTAAGTGGGTTATTAGATCCCTGACTGGGGACTGAACTGGCACAAAAGCATTACTCTTAACTATCATATTTTATAGGGCTTCCCTGGTCAAATGGCAAAGAATCTGTCAGGCTTGATCCCTGACAGATTGGGAAGATCCTCTGCAGAAGGAGATGGCTACCCACTCCAGTATTCTTGCCTAGAGAATTCCACAGACAGAGGAGCTTGACCGGCTATAGTCCATGGGTCTGAAAAGAATTGAACCTGACTGAGTGACTAACACTTTCACTTCACATTATAGTTTACAACCTTAAGAAAAGAGATTTTTAAAATAGTCAATAAATTCCTATTACACAGCAGACACACAGATACCTAATTCACGTGTGCTATGCAGATCACAATTTCTCAAGCACCTCCCAAGCCATTATTTCATCTGGGCTTAATGAAATAGTGTTGGTGTTGGCTTCAATAAAAAAAACTCTACTTACAATAACTAATTACCACTAAATTTGATCTCCCCACTACCTTGGTTTTCAGTAGCGCTTTAAACTTTTGAAAACTCTTTAAAATACACTATCTTCATTCCTTCATTTTTTCATTTAGTAGTAGGTAGAAAAAAGCCAAACCATAAAATCTTCATTTTACAGCTGAGGAAACGGAAAGCTAGAAAAGTTAATTAATTTGACCCAAATAACAAAGGTAGTTAGTAAAGTTTGTTCCTAGGGAAAGACATCTCTGATTATCAGATGCTTAATTGGTTAGACACAGAGATACTAATTCAGAAACACTGTCAGGATGACAAAAATTATTTAGGAGACTTTGTCTTCTGACTACCCAGTTCAACAAACATTTCCTGAACACCTATTGCATGCCAGGAATTCACACTCGTAGATTGAGAAGACTTGTTTTGACCTGGCAGGTTCAAGATATGAACTATAGGTAATTACCCATAAGTAATTCATATCACTTTCTGACTCATGCAAAGGAATTGCCTTTACTGGGCATGTCAAGAGGTTTTTACAGCAATGCATACCTCTGACTTTACTAACCTAATATAATGCAGAAACCCTTACCTTGAACTCCAATCAGAGTCAGGGAGATGATACCCAGAAGGAGAGGCACACCCCTTTTCTTCATATTGGTAGAAGGGGATCACTTCTGTATTTGTTCTAGTGGGCACTCCTTTACTAGACTGTAAGCCTGAGAAACTCTTCAGAGATCATGCTCATATTTATTTAGGAAATCCATTTCTCTCCTGAAATCTGATTGGTTGGAGGTCTTAGCTGATCCAGCTAAACTGTCCACAAACTTACTGTGCTGGGGAAACCCTACTCTTTGATCCAAGGGTATTTCTGCATAGTTTATTTTTTTCATTTCACATAAGTGGGTGGTTTATAATAAGAGCTGTGAAACCATCAACACTAGCAGCCTTTAGCACAACACACTGGCTCACCTGGATGAGGGAGAAGATACATGATGAGTATACTAATATATTTAAGAAGGGTTGGAAATGTGGCAGATACCTAATTCACGTGTGCTATGCAGATCACAATTTCTCAAGCACCTCCCAAGCCATTATTTCATCTGGGCTTAATGAAATAGTGTTGGTGTTGGCTTCAATAAAAAAAACTCTACTTACAATAACTAATTACCACTAAATTTGATCTCCCCACTACCTTGGTTTTCAGTAGCGCTTTAAACTTTTGAAAACTCTTTAAAATACACTATCTTCATTCCTTCATTTTTTCATTTAGTAGTAGGTAGAAAAAAGCCAAACCATAAAATCTTCATTTTACAGCTGAGGAAACGGAAAGCTAGAAAAGTTAATTAATTTGACCCAAATAACAAAGGTAGTTAGTAAAGTTTGTTCCTAGGGAAAGACATCTCTGATTATCAGATGCTTAATTGGTTAGACACAGAGATACTAATTCAGAAACACTGTCAGGATGACAAAAATTATTTAGGAGACTTTGTCTTCTGACTACCCAGTTCAACAAACATTTCCTGAACACCTATTGCATGCCAGGAATTCACACTCGTAGATTGAGAAGACTTGTTTTGACCTGGCAGGTTCAAGATATGAACTATAGGTAATTACCCATAAGTAATTCATATCACTTTCTGACTCATGCAAAGGAATTGCCTTTACTGGGCATGTCAAGAGGTTTTTACAGCAATGCATACCTCTGACTTTACTAACCTAATATAATGCAGAAACCCTTACCTTGAACTCCAATCAGAGTCAGGGAGATGATACCCAGAAGGAGAGGCACACCCCTTTTCTTCATATTGGTAGAAGGGGATCACTTCTGTATTTGTTCTAGTGGGCACTCCTTTACTAGACTGTAAGCCTGAGAAACTCTTCAGAGATCATGCTCATATTTATTTAGGAAATCCATTTCTCTCCTGAAATCTGATTGGTTGGAGGTCTTAGCTGATCCAGCTAAACTGTCCACAAACTTACTGTGCTGGGGAAACCCTACTCTTTGATCCAAGGGTATTTCTGCATAGTTTATTTTTTTCCATTTCACATAAGTGGGTGGTTTATAATAAGAGATGTGAAACCATCAACACTAGCAGCCTTTAGCACAACACACTGGCTCACCTGGATGAGGGAGAAGTTACATAATGAGTATACTAATATATTTAAGAAGGGTTGGAAATGTGGTTTCCACATGGAAAATATGAATGTCCCAATAAGTTAAACACACTTCAAATTTTCTCACTATTGATAGAGTATCTTTAGTATAATATATAGCCACATTTATTTTTTCTTATATTGTCTACCCAACAATCTTAATCAAAATACATTAAAAGACATCTTAATGAACTCAGGGACTAGGTCATTTTTCACTGTGGTAAGCTCATTTTGTTTTTATGTCATTGCTGCTACGGATTATTATTTTTTAAAATGATTAGTTAGAAAATGGATCATTAGAAATTGATAATTGGTACTACATCAAACTTAAAAACCTCTGTGTATCAAAGAAAACAATCAACAGGATAGTGGAATGGGAGCAAATAATTCCAAATTACATACCTGATAAAGAGTCAGTACATATATATGGAACTTTTACAACAACAAAAACCAAATAGTCCGATGGAAAACGAGCAGACTTGAACAGACATTTCTCTAAAGAAGATATTCAAATAGCCAATAAACACATGGACAAAGTTCGACATTACTAATCATTAGGGAAATGTAAATCAAAGCCACAGTGAATTATCATCTCATCCATCCCAGGATGGCACTACCAAAAATCAGAAAATAACACGTTGATGAGGATGTGGAAAAGCTGGAACCCTTGTGCACTGTTAGTGGTAATGTAAAGTGATGCAGTCATTATGGAAAACAATATAGAGGTTCCTTAAAAAATTAGAGAGCTCTCCAAAATTATAGAATTAGCATATGCTCCAACAATCCCACTTCTGGTAATATGTTCAAAAGGACTCAAGGCAGGATCTCAAAGAGATATTTGCATACTCATGTTCACTGAAGTATTATTCATAATAGCTAAGAAATGAAGCAACCCAGATTGACAGATGAATGGATAAAGAAAACATGGTATATGCAAGCAATGTAATATTACATAGCCTTAAAAATAGGAAGATATCTTGTCACAATGCTATAACATGAATAAACCCTGAGAATATTATGCTCAATGAAATAAACCAGTCACAAAAGAACAAGTAATCATAGGAAGTAGCTTAAGTCAAATTTTAGAAACAGAAAGTAGAAAGATGGTTGCCAATGGCTAGCGGCAAAGGGTGAGGTGAAATTAATCTTTAGTGGGTTTAAAGTTTCAGTGCTGCAAGATGAAAAAGCTCTAGAGATCTGTTGTATAACATGAATATACCTAACACTACTGAACCGTACATTTAGAAATGGTTAAGATGGTATATTTGATGTTATATGCTTTTTTTTTTTTTAACCACAATAAAATAAAATAAGAGTAAGGGACCTCACATTAAAAAAGTCCAAATTAATAGTGGCTAACTAGGTAGCAGTGTGTTTCTCCTGGACAGAGGCAGGTGGGCCAGGGATTGTATGGTGATTCTGAGGTCTCTCTGAGGTCTCCCTTCTCCCTTGTTTTATCACCAACTCTATATTGCTGCCCTCACGCACGTGGCCAACGAGCGCCTGCCACCATGTCTACTTTACAAGTACAGGCTGGTAGGAAGGCAGAAAAAGGATGTGCCTCTCCTTTTTGCACCTACCGGTTTCCATCATCTCCCCCTGCGCCAGAATTTTTTCACATGGTTACAACTAGCTGCAGGGAAAGTTAAGAAGTGTGATCTTTATTCTGGATGATCCCCTAAAAATTTAAGATTTCATTTCTCAACCTTTTTTTTTTTTCCCCCATAGTTGCTTCTCCTGAGATAAGTTGGGCTTCCCCGGTGGTTCAAACTTTTTAAAAAAAAAAAAAAGAAACTCTGCCTGTAATGCAGGAGACTGGAGTTCAATCCCTGGGTCAGGAAGATCCTCTGGAGAAAGCAATGGCAACTCACTCCAGGAGTATCGCTTGGAGAATCCCGTGGACAGAGGAGCCTAGAGGGCTACGGTCCACGGAAACACAAACAGTCCGATTTTCTAAGATAAATCAAGTTTAAATGAACATACATCTAACATTTAATTTCTTCCTCAAGAGACAATTTAAATATTAAGAAATAACTTTGTTGGGTAAGGTCGTACACTGGTGGGCCATGAAAAGTGAAAGTGTTAGTTGCTCATTCTAGTCCACCATCTTTCGGTGAGCACCGCCCTCCACCACTAGAACAAGGAAGGCTTGCAAGGGTCCACACCTGCGCGCAGAACAGAGCAAAGCTGTAGGCAGTCAGTTAACCCAGCGCAGGTGCGTCAACGAGCACGTTAACGGAGGCGACCGCCCTGCCTCCGCACTGCGCCTGCCTGCAAGCGGCGGCCGGGCTCGGCCAGCGTGCGCGCGCTGCGCATGCGCGGCCAGTCAGCTTCCAGAACCTTCAGTGGGGACGCTGCGGTCACAGCTAGAGCATCGTGCGCCGCTCGTGGCCCTGCTGGGTGTTTCCACCACTTGCGCTGCTCCCGCCGAGAGACCCGTCGTGGGGAGAAAAGGTAGTGTCTGTGCGCCTCGGGGTCTCGCTCCTCTGCTGCTACGTGTCCTCCAGCTCCCAGCCCGAGGGGCCGCGCTTCCTCCGGGACCGGGGTCCGGTTTGCAGCTGCGGCGCGTGGTGCAGTCCCAGGCCCGAGCGAACGTTGGCCCCGGGGGGCCTGGCCATCCGAGCGCAAGCCTAGGAGGCTCGTCCGGCCTTGGTAACTGGGACATAAGCCCTCTGGCCAAGGGCAGGGGGTGCTGGGGTCAGTTAGGAGTCACTCGAGGCCCAATTATATTTTTATTTTAGCCGGAGGTGGCGAACTTTCTTGGGCCGCTTCACATAGAGCATCGGGAAGTAGGTTCGGCCTAAAGGCTGGGCCCGCCGCCCTCTGCTGAGGCCCGTGCCTGCCTTGTTTCTCAGGCCTCCTGTGGGAAATTGACCTGGAAATACTGAAAGAAAACAAGTTAATGACAGAAAACCCCTCCGAAGCGGCGTTTATGGCTAGACGGGGCATTTAGAAGAAACAGAAACCCAGGACGAGGACCTTGCAAGCTGTTCTCAACAGTCCTGGGAAGGGAGCCAAGGATTATCAGAACCTTCGAAACTGACCAGTAATTCCTAATTTCCCTTTGGATGGAGGTTTAACCTTATTTGAGTCGGAGAAAACCCCAGATCCTGTTTCCGGGGGAACCAGAGGTTGATGTCACTCTCCCGAGCCCAGCAGGGTTCTGTGTTCACGTGTGCTCCCCGCCTCCCGCTCCCGTCTGTTTGGTTATGGGGTTAGTGCGGTTTGTTTAATTATACACCCAGCATGACCCTGCTACAGTGAGAATCTGAGTCTTCCCTTTTCCTTTGAAAGGGGAAGCAAGTTTCTCTCACAATGAAGCCCCCAAGCCTGTTTGACTTTCTTGCAGGGTGGACTTCCCCTCCTCTTGGCAGCTGTTGTATTGTAGGCTGCTGACTTGAGAAGAGTGTATTTCTTGAAAGTTTCAGAAGCCCCTGCTTAGCATTCTGAGTTTTCCTTCCTTTCTCTTTTCTCCGTATGCAGGGACTCATTCCGCCCTTTCAAAATACTGTAGTAGGGGAAATTGCCTGCAGGCTCATCATAGTCAGTGGGGAGGGTTCAAGTAGTGTCTGCATCTTAGGTAACAGAAAAGAACACGGTCTTCCTTTACTGGTCTCCTGGTTTATACTTTTTATCTAAACTTTACGGAGTGGATTCAGTCTGTGAATAAACTGTCCTGAAGTAGAATGTCAGTGCATCATTTAAAGGACAGCTGCAGCTGAATGTTGGCAGTAACATAACATTTTTGCTCTCTGACTTCTGGCCAGTCCACTTTACAGTCTGATAAAATGTAACCACAGTTTTTAAGAAGCCGCATAACTGGAAAAATGGTTATCCTGAAAAGGAAGAAAATATTTTTGTTTAAAATATCCAATATTTATTTAAAGTGATTTACATTAAGATTGCTTATATAAGTAATGTTACAAGAAAAAAAAATTCGTGTTCTTGGAACCCTTCATTAACTGTTTATCGTTATTTCATCAGGCTTTTATTATGTCCATTCTAGGATGGAAATATGAACAGTAATCTCTGCCCTCAAAGAACTCAGTTTATTTTATTTTTTTTTAAATTATTTATTCATTTATTTTTTTGGCTATTCTTGATTTTCACTGCTGGTGCAGGCTAGAGGAGGAGTGGGGCTACATTCTAGTTGAGGTGAGCAGGCTTCTTGTTATGGTGACTTCTCTTGTTGTGGAACTCGGGCTCTAGGGCACTGGGAAGGAGCCAAGGATTATCAGAACCTTCGAAACTGACCAGTAATTCCTAATTTCCCTTTGGATGGAGGTTTAACCTTATTTGAGTCGGAGAAAACCCCAGATCCTGTTTCCGGGGGAACCAGAGGTTGATGTCACTCTCCCGAGCCCAGCAGGGTTCTGTGTTTACGTGTGCTCCCCGCCTCCCGCTCCCGTCTGTTTGGTTATGGGGTTAGTGCGGTTTGTTTAATTATACACCCAGCATGACCCTGCTACAGTGAGAATCTGAGTCTTCCCTTTTCCTTTGAAAGGGGAAGCAAGTTTCTCTCACAATGAAGCCCCCAAGCCTGTTTGACTTTCTTGCAGGGTGGACTTCCCCTCCTCTTGGCAGCTGTTGTATTGTAGGCTGCTGACTTGAGAAGAGTGTATTTCTTGAAAGTTTCAGAAGCCCCTGCTTAGCATTCTGAGTTTTCCTTCCTTTCTCTTTTCTCCGTATGCAGGGACTCATTCCGCCCTTTCAAAATACTGTAGTAGGGGAAATTGCCTGCAGGCTCATCATAGTCAGTGGGGAGGGTTCAAGTAGTGTCTGCATCTTAGGTAACAGAAAAGAACACGGTCTTCCTTTACTGGTCTCCTGGTTTATATTTTTTATCTCAACTTTACGGAGTGGATTCAGTCTGTGAATAAACTGTCCTGAAGTAGAATGTCAGTGCATCATTTAAAGGACAGCTGCAGCTGAATGTTGGCAGTAACATAACATTTTTGCTCTCTGACTTCTGGCCAGTCCACTTTACAGTCTGATAAAATGTAACCACAGTTTTTAAGAAGCCGCATAACTGGAAAAATGGTTATCCTGAAAAGGAAGAAAATATTTTTGTTTAAAATATCCAATATTTATTTAAAGTGATTTACATTAAGATTGCTTATATAAGTAATGTTACAAGAAAAAAAAATTCGTGTTCTTGGAACCCTTCATTAACTGTTTATCGTTATTTCATCAGGCTTTTATTATGTCCATTCTAGGATGGAAATATGAACAGTAATCTCTGCCCTCAAAGAACTCACAGTTTATTTTATTTTTTTTTAAATTATTTATTCATTTATTTTTTTGGCTATTCTTGATTTTCACTGCTGGTGCAGGCTAGAGGAGGAGTGGGGCTACATTCTAGTTGAGGTGAGCAGGCTTCTTGTTATGGTGACTTCTCTTGTTGTGGAACTCGGGCTCTAGGGCACACGGGCTTCAGGAGCTGTGGCACTTAGGCTTAGTTGCTCCGCAGCATGTGGATTCTTCCCAGATCAGGATTGAACCCATGTCTCCTGCATTGGCAGGTGATCTTTTTACCACTGAGCTACCAGGGAAGCCTGTACTCACAGTTTAGTGAAAGAAAGCAGCATGTAAATTAGCAATTGCCATAGAAGAAATAGAATGGTAAAGGATTGTACATAATTATTGGAGGTGCAGAGAAAATCATGACTTTGGTTCATGGCTTCAAGCACAGTTGTTTGAATTAGATATGGAAGGGAGATTTGGTTGTAATTATTAGGAGAAGGTGGGAGGCAGGGAGGCAAAAAGTATGAAAATGTTTTAGAAACTGAAAGAACGTCAAGAACTTTGATAAGGGTGAAGGCTAGAGTGATAATGGGGGAGTGATAAGAAATGAGGCTAGAACTGTAGCAGAATCCAGAGATGAAGGGCCTTGAAATCCTTGTATGAGGAGGACTCGTTGAAGGATTTTACCCAAGAAAGTAACATGAGAACATTCACAAACAAATACACACTCTTATACACCTATGTCTACATCTGACTCTTTTTTTTTTATTTTTTATGGGGGACTGTTGGGGAGGGAGGGGGACGGGCAGGCCACTTCTATTGGTCTTTCATTTCTCTATTTTCATCTGTCTTTGTTCTTTGGCCCATGTGGGCCTCCCATCGCAGTGGCCTCTGTCGTTGCAGAGCACCTGCTCTGGGCGCATGCGCTCCAGAGCTCTGGCTCGGTAATTGGACACATCAGTCCAGCCGCTCCGTGGCACGTGGGATCTTCCCAGATCAGGGATTGCACCGATGCCCCTTGCACTGCAAGGCGGTGTCCTTACCCACTGGACCACCAGGGAAGCCCTACATCTGACTCTTGTCATTAAAAAATATCATTTATTTTACTTTACATAAACATTTCCCAGTATCTATGTAGTTTACACAATTTAAAATTGTTTCCTTCTATTTGTAGTCTGTTTATTGTCAGTGCTGGACTGAGTTGTTTTCTGCTGTTTTTGTAGCATGTGTATGCGTATTTTTTCAGAGATTTTGCTTTCTTGGGATATTTTCCTTCTTTAAAGTTTAGACACAAAGATTAAAGACGTTTTTGTATCTTTCGTAACAGTCTGACAATTTGTCAGAAACGGGACTGGTTTTGTAATGCCTTCATTAGTGTGTAGATTACCAGTGTCCCAATTCCCTGTCATTTGTATTTACTTTTGTTCATTTAAAGTGTGAAAATTGAGATCAGAGCTTATTTCCGTTGTTTTTTCCTTTTTTTAATTTATTGACATTTTAGTCTATATTGGCTTAATGCTGCATCATGTACCTTGTCGGGAACACTTGTCAAGTGGAGTCAAAGTATTGACTTTATAAATGAATGTCCTTTCTTTATAGATTTTGAATAGGAAGACTTAATCCATTTTCAGTTAAAATACCTGATCTGTATATTTTGTTGCCTGCATTTCTTGCATCATTTTTTCCAAGTATGAAGCATGTTATTTGAACTGAATGGTGTCCCCCAAAATTCGTATGTTGAAGTTCTAAGTGCCGGTACCTCAGAACGTGACTTTATTTAAAGATAGACTCTTTAAAGAGAGAAATAATTTTAAATGGGATCATTCAGATGTCCCTCAACCATTATAGCTAGTGTCCTCATAAGAAGAGATTAGGAAACAGGTACAGAGAAGACTGAAGATACGGGGAGTAGGTGGCCATTAGCAGTTCAAGGAGAGAACTTTCAGAAGAAACCAGCCCTACTGACTCCTTGATCTTGGACTTGGAGTCTCCAGAATTGTGAGAAAATAAATTTCATAAGCCACTTAAACTGCTCAAGTGTGTGATACTTTGTTATGAAAGCTCTAGCTAAGTAATGCAACCTATATATTGGAGGAAAATCCGTATATATAGAAGAGTGCACCAGTGTGGCTCATTGAATTTTAACCAAGTATTCATGGCCTTCCCAAAGGCTTGCTTTCCCAAAGGTAACATATCTCAGATATCTGAGTTTTGTCTATTTTTGAACTATATAAATGACTTATACAGTATGCCCTATTTAGTGTCTTATTCCTTTCTCTAAATGTTATATTTGCAAGATTCATCCAGGTTATGTGTGGAGGAGTGGTGTGTTCATTTTAATTGCTCTTCTCTTGTATGGGCATTTTGATAGTTTCCCATTTGCTGTTACGAGTGTTCTCGTGTCCATCTTTTGGTATGGATTTCTGCTGAGTGTATCACTGGGAGTGGAATAGCTGACTCATAGAGTATGTATGTTCAACTTAAGAAGTTACACCAACAGCTTCCCTGGTGGTCCAGTGGGTAAGGACACCGCCTTGCAGTGCAAGGGCTAATAGTTTTCTTAAGTTTTTTTTTTTTTGCTTTTAATGGTTTAGAAGTTTTTCATTGTTATAAAATACTGATTTTTGTTTATTTCTATAAAATACAGAATAGTCCATAATTGATTATTTCAAACTATGAATTATTGCCTGATATAAAGTGTGAATTTCAGTTATTTGATCTCCAAATTAATACCTAACTCACCCACCAAGGTTTGTTAGTGATTTTTCTCTCTTGCAATCAGATAGTGACTGAGTCATCTTGCAAGCAGTCATCTAAAGGATTTATGGGACTGGATGTCCAAAATGGTGTCACAGGCCTTCTCCATGTAACCTGTTTCTTCAGCAGTTGTAGTCTGGGCTGTTACATGACCCCTGAGGACTCCTCCATGTGGCTTGCTTCCGCAGCATCTCCCGCAGTATAACTTGGGTGGTGGCGACTCCACTTTATTCCTCCATGCTTTCTTGCTCCTGTCTCTTCTTCACTATGTAATTACCTTTACCAGGGTTCTCCATCTTTTCACACTGTTTTGATTTATTGTCTAGTGTCCTTTCACTTTAGCCTGAAGGACTCCCTTTACCATTTCTTATAAGGCACGTCTAATGGTAATAAACTGCCTTAGCTACTGTTATCTGGAAATGCCTTTATTTCTCCTTCATTCTTGAAGGATAGTTTTGCCAGATTTAAAGTTACTGATTGATAGAACTATTTTTTCTTCAGCACTTAAAATATGTTATCTCACTGCCTTGGTCTCCATGGGTTTTTTTTTTTTTTTTTTGGAGGGGGTCGGGTTTGGGAGGGAGGGGGCGGGCGGGCCACTTCTATTGGTCTTTCATTTCTCTATTTTCATCCATCTTTGTTCTATGGTCCTTGTGGGCCTCCCATCGTAGTGGCCTCTGTTGTCGCAGAGCACTGGCTCTGGGCGCATGTGCTCCAGAGCTCCGGCTCGGTAGTTGGACACATCAGTCCAGCCGCTCAGCGGCACGTGGGATCTTCCCAGGCCAGGGATCGAACCGGTGCCCCTTGCACTGCAAGGCAGTGTCCTTATCCACTGGACCACCAGGGAAGCCCCATCCATGGGTTTTTTGTTGTTTTTTTATTTGTTTGTTTTTGCCTCGTAAGTCATCGTTTATTTTTCATCGATCTTTATTCTTTGGTATGTCTGGGCCCCCCACCGCAGTGGCCTCTCCTGTTGAAGAGCACTGGCTCTGGGCACATGCGCTCCAGAGTGCTGGCTTGTAATTGGACACAACAGTGCAGCCACTCCTTAGCATGGGGGATCTTCCAAGGCCAGGGATGGAACTGGTGCCCCTTGTACTGCAAGGTGGACTCTTTACCCATTGGACCACCAGGGAAGCGCTCTCCATGGTTTTTGATGAGAAGTTGACTATTAACCTTATTAAGGATCCTTTATAAATGATGAATCACTTCTCTCAGTGCTTTCAAGATTTTCTTTGTCTCTCATTCTTGGCAATTTGATTATCTGTCTGAGTTTTATCCTGCTTGAAGTTCACTGAACTTCTTTGATGAGTAGACTCATATATTCCCCTAGATTTGGGAAATCTTTGACCATTATTTTTATGACTGTTCTTTCTATCTCTTTCACTTTCTTCTTCTTCTGGGACTTGCCTTATGAGTATGTTACTTTATTTTATGGTATTCCTTAGGTCCTTTAGGCTCTGTTCACTTCTCAGACTCAGTGATTTCAATTGCCTGATTTTAAAATTTGCTGATTGTTTCTTTTGCTGGCTCAAAACTGCTGATAAACCCTGCTAGTGAATTTTTCGCTTTTAAGCTCTAGAATTTATATATGGCCCCTTTTGATAATTTCTATATCTTCGTTGATACACTCTCATTTTCTTCACACATCGTTCCTCCCAGTTTCCTTTTTTTAAAAAAATTAATTTAATTTAATTTTTTAAAAGGTTTTTACAGAGTTTTGTTGTTCACAACCAATTTCCTTTTTATTCTTTGTACATGGTTTGCTATTCGCTCTTTGAGCTTATTTAAGATGGTTAGTTTAACATCTTTGTCTAGTCCATTGATATAGGTTTCTTAAGGAATGGTTTTCTGTCAGTTATTTCTTTTTGAAAGGGCTGTACTTTCTTGTTTCTTTGTCTGCTTTTTGATTTTCTTGTTGTTGAAAATTGGACATTTTGAGTATTATAGCAACTCCGGAAATCTAATTCTCTCACTCCCCAGGGATTGTTGATTTTGCTTGTTGATGACTGAGACCATCCAGTTGTTTCTTTACCAAATATTTTTGCAAAGTGGATATTCTTTGCTAGACATGATCACTGAAATTTGTTTCATTGTGTTGTGGTCAGCCAGCAACCTGACATAGGTCAAGTGAAGTAGAGTAACACACACAGTGTGCTCGTGTATGTTAAGGTAAATTTTATTCAAAATGAGTTTCAGGAAGTTAAATTCATTTAACTTAGAGACCTGAGTTAAAGTTGAATTCCAGATGCTACTTTTGGACTTCTTTTCTCAATAATGAGATTTGAGTTCACCCTTTGCAATATATACTAAATTTATATGGGAAATAAGTAAATGTTTCATTTCTTTTGCATGTCAGTGTCCATAACCTAATAACCATCCCCTGTTGATTCCATCACTTGTTGGTACCTCCGGTCTTAAGTGCTGTAATTTTGAAAATGTTCTTGGTTTATACTTTGCAGAGTCAAGAGGATCTGCAAATTTTGAAATAGAGGAAATAGCAGATGTGACAAAAATTAGCTTTGGGGAACTAAGAGCCCCTTTTGCGTTGAACTATAGTACCACAAATTTCAAACTTGATTTTAAAATAAAACATACACTTTCCTCAAAACAAAAAATGCCTGCTACGTTCATAGCAAGAAAATGTTAGTATATAGCATTTATACTAAGGCTTACTCTAAAAACTTTATTATTTTTATCTTCTGAGAATTCCTACTAGCAAGCCAAGAGGATTGTATAAAGTTTGTTTTTATTGAATTTATTACAAAAATAATAATTGCTACTGGTTTGTTTTTCAAATTACAAAATTGGGTGTTTGAAACTATATTTGCCACTTATTCTAAGATTCATATGTACTTCTCCTGGTGGTTAGTGCTCCCAGTTGAAAATTATGATCTGACATTTCAACTAATGTTATGGTGTCTGCCATTGCGGATATATCTTGTCTTACTTTTCTGCTGTGGTGTTTGTGGTGTTTGTTAGTTAGACTTTGTGGATATGTGTAATTTGTGAAAATTCATTTGTTACTTTAACTGCGAATTTTTTTTAATGGGGTATAGTTGCTTTATAATCTTGTGCTAGGTACAGTTTTATTTTGTGTTGGTTTGGCTAGATGTAATACATCATATTATTACTCATACTTCTGTTTCTCCCAAAATATGTAATTCCAACTTAATTAGGTTCTGTTTTTGTGTTCCAAAACACAGATGAGATACTTCAGTATCGGATGATCTGTGACTTGGAATTTTAATGTTTATGATATTTTCTGTCTCAGTCCATTCTTTCCCTCCAAGCTGAAGTGTTGTTTTACTTAGTCCCAGAGGATGGTGAGCTATTTACGGAGGCCTTTTTTTTAGTATCTGATCGTTATCTGTGAAATTCATTTAACTTAGAGACCTGAGTTAAAGTTGAATTCCAGATGCTACTTTTGGACTTCTTTTCTCAATAATGAGATTTGAGTTCACCCTTTGCAATATATACTAAATTTATATGGGAAATAAGTAAATGTTTCATTTCTTTTGCATGTCAGTGTCCATAACCTAATAACCATCCCCTGTTGATTCCATCACTTGTTGGTACCTCCGGTCTTAAGTGCTGTAATTTTGAAAATGTTCTTGGTTTATACTTTGCAGAGTCAAGAGGATCTGCAAATTTTGAAATAGAGGAAATAGCAGATGTGACAAAAATTAGCTTTGGGGAACTAAGAGCCCCTTTTGCGTTGAACTATAGTACCACAAATTTCAAACTTGATTTTAAAATAAAACATACACTTTCCTCAAAACAAAAAATGCCTGCTACGTTCATAGCAAGAAAATGTTAGTATATAGCATTTATACTAAGGCTTACTCTAAAAACTTTATTATTTTTATCTTCTGAGAATTCCTACTAGCAAGCCAAGAGGATTGTATAAAGTTTGTTTTTATTGAATTTATTACAAAAATAATAATTGCTACTGGTTTGTTTTTCAAATTACAAAATTGGGTGTTTGAAACTATATTTGCCACTTATTCTAAGATTCATATGTACTTCTCCTGGTGGTTAGTGCTCCCAGTTGAAAATTATGATCTGACATTTCAACTAATGTTATGGTGTCTGCCATTGCGGATATATCTTGTCTTACTTTTCTGCTGTGGTGTTTGTGGTGTTTGTTAGTTAGACTTTGTGGATATGTGTAATTTGTGAAAATTCATTTGTTACTTTAACTGCGAATTTTTTTTAATGGGGTATAGTTGCTTTATAATCTTGTGCTAGGTACAGTTTTATTTTGTGTTGGTTTGGCTAGATGTAATACATCATATTATTACTCATACTTCTGTTTCTCCCAAAATATGTAATTCCAACTTAATTAGGTTCTGTTTTTGTGTTCCAAAACACAGATGAGATACTTCAGTATCGGATGATCTGTGACTTGGAATTTTAATGTTTATGATATTTTCTGTCTCAGTCCATTCTTTCCCTCCAAGCTGAAGTGTTGTTTTACTTAGTCCCAGAGGATGGTGAGCTATTTACGGAGGCCTTTGTGTGTTTCTGGATAGTGTCTGACTACAGTGCTCATCCTGTGATTCTCACTTCTTGGCCAAACTGAACTTCAACAAGCTCCTCATTAAGAATTTCACTTACTACATATCTGTAAACAACAAAACTCTGTAAAAGTAAAAAGTAAAATAAAAATCAAAAAAAAAAAAAAGAATTTCACATAGAATTCAGTTACTTTGGTAGACAACTGCATCAGATTATTTCCGTGGTCAAATCTTCCCTGAACACACCACAGTCCTAGGTCATCTTCCTTTTCCTGAGTAACTCTTAACACTTAGTTGAGAACTTATGTTCACTCTTTTATCTTATTTCCATTAGTATTCCTTCTGAGTGATGATGAGCATCAATAAGGGTGAGACAGTGTGGATCCACATGCACTTCACTTATGTGTACAGGTGATACAGTTGCTCTGCAAGATCTAAATTCAATAGCATATATACTTACTGTAATTCCTTGTAACTATAATATTTTTAATGAGGAGTTAAAGTAAGTAAACAAGGAGGCCATTAGACTGAGGTGGCTTTAGTGCCTTGGTAGCCTACATCAGCAAACCAATACCAGAGTCAGTGCACTTGAATTTGAAAGAATAAAACTTAAGGACAATCAGTCACAACCAATCAGCTAGGCTTTCCCAAGCAAGGCAGCTATTTTAGATACAGCCAATCAAATAATTTCCTTGCTTTGCTTCTACATCTTCTCTATAAAAACCTTTCCGTTAGCTCCTGTCAGTGGAATGTTTCTAACCACCTTTGGTTTGGTGCTGCCTGATTAGGATTGCTGTTTGCTCAAAAAAACTTTTGAAAGATATCAATGTGTGTGCCTCACTTTCCTTTTTAACAGACTCTTTGTTCACTGTAGAGAAGCTTCCCTTAGTTGGTTTGGCTAGATGTAATACATCAAAACTTTTTGTTTCTCCCAAAATATGTAATTCCAACTTAATTAGGTTCTGTTTTTGTGTTCCAAAACACAGATGAGATACTTCAGTATCGGATGATCTGTGACTTGGAATTTTAATGTTTATGATATTTTCTGTCTCAGTCCATTCTTTCCCTCCAAGCTGAAGTGTTGTTTTACTTAGTCCCAGAGGATGGTGAGCTATTTACGGAGGCCTTTGTGTGTTTCTGGATAGTATCTGACTACAGTGCTCATCCTGTGATTCTCACTTCTTGGCCAAACTGAACTTCAACAAGCTCCTCATTAAGAATTTCACTTACTACATATCTGTAAACAACAAAACTCTGTAAAAGTAAAAAGTAAAATAAAAATCAAAAAAAAAAAAAAGAATTTCACATAGAATTCAGTTACTTTGGTAGACAACTGCATCAGATTATTTCCGTGGTCAAATCTTCCCTGAACACACCACAGTCCTAGGTCATCTTCCTTTTCCTGAGTAACTCTTAACACTTAGTTGAGAACTTATGTTCACTCTTTTATCTTATTTCCATTAGTATTCCTTCTGAGTGATGATGAGCATCAATAAGGGTGAGACAGTGTGGATCCACATGCACTTCACTTATGTGTACAGGTGATACAGTTGCTCTGCAAGATCTAAATTCAATAGCATATATACTTACTGTAATTCCTTGTAACTATAATATTTTTAATGAGGAGTTAAAGTAAGTAAACAAGGAGGCCATTAGACTGAGGTGGCTTTAGTGCCTTGGTAGCCTACATCAGCAAACCAATACCAGAGTCAGTGCACTTGAATTTGAAAGAATAAAACTTAAGGACAATCAGTCACAACCAATCAGCTAGGCTTTCCCAAGCAAGGCAGCTATTTTAGATACAGCCAATCAAATAATTTCCTTGCTTTGCTTCTACATCTTCTCTATAAAAACCTTTCCGTTAGCTCCTGTCAGTGGAATGTTTTTAGCCACCTTTGGTTTGGTGCTGCCTGATTAGGATTGCTGTTTGCTCAAAAAAACTTCTGAAAGATATCAATGTGTGTGCCTCACTTTCCTTTTTAACAGACTCTTTGTTCACTGTAGAGAAGCTTCCCAAACACCTTCCAAGTATCACTATTAAAGCGAAGTTAGCTAGACCACAGGCTTCCCAGGTGGCTGAGTGGTAAAGAATCTGCCTGCCTGTGCAGTGGATTCGGATTCAATCCCTGAAGATCCTCTGGAGAAGGAAATGGCAGCCACTCCAGTATTCTTGCCTGGAGATCCCATGCACAGAGGAGCTACAGTCCATGGAGTCACAAAGAAGTCAGATATCACTGAGCAGCTAAACAACCAAGCTAGACCATATATTGTTCTGCTTCTGCTTATGGTTGACTTTGTTACTATGTAGACTTTTCTTTTTTTTTAAATTAATTTATTTATTTATTTTGGGCGGGGGTCGGGTTGGGGAGGGAGGGAAGCGGGCAGGCCACTTCTATTGGTCTTTCATTTCTCTATTTTCATCCATCTTTGTTCTTTGGCTCCTGTGGGCCTCCCATCGCGGTGGCGTCTGTCGTCTGTCACTGCAGAGCGCCGGCTCTGGGCGCATGCGCTCCAGAGCTCCGGCTCGGTAATTGAACATATCGGTCCAGCTGCTCTGCGGCACGTGGGATCTTCCCAGGCCAGGGATTGAACCGGCGCCCCTTGCATTGCAAGGCGGTGTCCTTATCCACTGGACCACCAGGGGAAGCCCTGTAGACTTTTCTTAATAAAATTAACAAGATTAGAACTCCTGTTACCTGCACAATTTAGAATGGCATAGTCATGATTTAATTTTTTTAAACATTTTGACTCTTTTCTTCCACATATATAAGAACTGTTATGCACATTTTAATCATAGTCAGTGCACTTGAATTTGAAAGAATAAAACTTAAGGACAATCAGTCACAACCAATCAGCTAGGCTTTCCCAAGCAAGGCAGCTATTTTAGATACAGCCAATCAAATAATTTCCTTGCTTTGCTTCTACATCTTCTCTATAAAAACCTTTCCGTTAGCTCCTGTCAGTGGAATGTTTTTAGCCACCTTTGGTTTGGTGCTGCCTGATTAGGATTGCTGTTTGCTCAAAAAAACTTCTGAAAGATATCAATGTGTGTGCCTCACTTTCCTTTTTAACAGACTCTTTGTTCACTGTAGAGAAGCTTCCCAAACACCTTCCAAGTATCACTATTAAAGCGAAGTTAGCTAGACCACAGGCTTCCCAGGTGGCTGAGTGGTAAAGAATCTGCCTGCCCGTGCAGTGGATTCGGATTCAATCCCTGAAGATCCTCTGGAGAAGGAAATGGCAGCCACTCCAGTATTCTTGCCTGGAGATCCCATGCGCAGAGGAGCTACAGTCCATGGAGTCACAAAGAAGTCAGATATCACTGAGCAGCTAAACAACCAAGCTAGACCATATATTGTTCTGCTTCTGCTTATGGTTGACTTTGTTACTATGTAGACTTTTCTTTTTTTTTAAATTAATTTATTTATTTATTTTGGGCGGGGGTCGGGTTGGGGAGGGAGGGGAGCGGGCAGGCCACTTCTATTGGTCTTTCATTTCTCTGTTTTCATCCATCTTTGTTCTTTGGCTCCTGTGGGCCTCCCATTGCAGTGGCGTCTGTCGTCTGTCACTGCAGAGCGCCGGCTCTAGGCGCATGCGCTCCAGAGCTCCGGCTCGGTAATTGAACATATCGGTCCAGCTGCTCTGCGGCACGTGGGATCTTCCCAGGCCAGGGATTGAACCGGCGCCCCTTGCATTGCAAGGCAGTGTCCTTATCCACTGGACCACCAGGGGAAGCCCTGTAGACTTTTCTTAATAAAATTAACAAGATTAGAACTCCTGTTACCTGCACAATTTAGAATGGCATAGTATTGATTTAATCTCATTTTTACCCTTGTTTCATTTAGTTGAAACATGACTTTGATCTCTTTTCTTCTCACATGATTGTAAGAATATAGGCACTCTTTTATCTTGAGAAGAGTTTGTTTTTATCTCTGTAGTGTTTTAAATGATATTTACATGTTTGTTTGAATTTAAAACATTTCTACTAACAGTGTCTAAGATATTTATTATCACTTTCAATGTAATAGATTTCTTTTTTGATCAGTGTTACTTATAATGCCAGTTAAATAAATTTTAGTGTTTCCTACCTTTGGTTGTTGGTGGTATTTGGTTTATATGTGTGCTTTTTTTTCCATAGGAGTATAAAAATTTTAAGGTTGTTTTTGTTGGCCTCATTAGATCTTGAAGATAGTAGGTGCACAGGTAGTATTTTTACTAAGTTGAATTTGAGAATATTGAATTTGATTGAATTAAGAATCCCTCTCATTTCATACAATAATTTGAAGCTTGTCTTTAATGTTTAACAGAGCAAGTTTGTGCGCTTAGTGGTTCTAGAAGTTTTTTTTAAAAAGGTGGTATTATGGTTAGTAAAATAGTTCAGATAGTCTTGAAATTCTAGAAATACCTTGGAAATAATGTCTGCTATATTATTAATACTGTTAATATCTCCTTTAGGGCCAAATCTTGAAGTCAGCTCAGGTTTCTTAAATCCCAAGACTAGCCATGTATGTCCAGTGTCATTTGCATGTCAGATTACCCAGACTGAAGTGTGTGTATTAACTTCCCTGTGGTCTGAAGTGGATGTTCTGGTAACTCAAATGGTCTGTTCAAGATTTTGATGAATTACAACAGACTCATGGGTTTTAGCCATTTGGAGGCTATAGAGCTGTATGAAAGTCTGGCAAAGGATACTTATATGTGTACATTTGTATGTTTTGCTTATAATTTTAGGGAATTGTTGAGCCTTGAAAAATCACACATACCAAGGTAAAAGTCTTCTGGGAATGATGGAATTGCACAGGTTCTCTAACCCTCCTTCAATTCAGATTGATGTTGACTTTTTTCCATTTCTCCTTCCCCACCCCCCCTCTTTTCCCATTCTAAAGTTTAACTGAGGGAGTTTCTCTCTTGCATCTGAACCTAGGAAATGAGATGGCCATGTTATTCTGGCTCTAATTAAATTTTAGCCAACTGGGAAAATACTGCCTAATATGTAAACAATATGCTTGTCTCTGTTAAAAGTGAAAATAAGCCAAGTTATTTTTGATTTTGAAATAAGTTTCTCAGAATGAAACCCTGTGAGTGACATGGATTTCCCCTCCTCTTAACAGCTTTTGCTGCTGTTAAAGCATTAAATGTAGTTTTTATTTTTTTTTTTTTTTGGCCACTTCTATTGATCTTTCATTTATTTATCTTTGTTCTTTGGCCTGTGTGGACCTCCCATTGCAGTGGCCTCTCTCATCACAGAGCACCGGCTCTGGACACAGGTGCTCCAGAGCTCTGGCTTGGTAGTTGGACACTTGGGTCCAGCCGCTCTGCAGCATGTGGGATCTTCACAGGCCAGGGATCGAACTGGCGCCTCTTGCGCTGCAAGGTGGTATCCTTACCCACTGAACCACCAGGGAAGACCTAAATGTAGTTTTAAAGCACATTTAGCTTTGAAAGTCATATAAGCCCCTTCTTAAAACCTGAGCTTAGTTCTGTTTCCAATTGGTACCTCTCATAGTCTAGTAAACAATTTGCCAGTACACATATTGGATATTGTAATGGTAGATGGTTGTCATGCCTTCTGTGCCTGTCTAATGATTCAACAAAACTAATTAGCTTCTCTTTTATTTCTAAGTTTACTTTCTCCTAAGGTTTGAGAACTATGTAATGGCTTTGGAAAGTTGTCCTATCCTCGAAGGAAATACTGATTTCCAAAGGTTTCTAGCTGGGCTTCGCTGGTGGTCCAGTGGGTAAAGAGTCCGCCTTGCAGTGCAAGGTGCACCAATTTGATCCCTGGCCCAGGAAGATCCCACATGTGTCCAATTATGAGCTGGCGCTCTGGAGCACCTGCGCCCAGAGCTGGTGCTCTGAAACAAGAGAGGTCATGGCAATGGGAGGCCCACACAGGCCGAAGAATAAAGATGGATGAGAAATAAATACATGAAAGTTCAATAATAAAAAAAGAGGCCAAAGGATTCTAGCTATGGCAACTATCAGTAACTCATTGATTCATTTGGCCAATGCATCAGAACCTAGGAAATGAGATGGCCATGTTATTCTGGCTCTAATTAAATTTTAGCCAACTGGGAAAATACTGCCTAATATGTAAACAATATGCTTGTCTCTGTTAAAAGTGAAAATAAGCCAAGTTATTTTTGATTTTGAAATAAGTTTCTCAGAATGAAACCCTGTGAGTGACATGGATTTCCCCTCCTCTTAACAGCTTTTGCTGCTGTTAAAGCATTAAATGTAGTTTTTATTTTTTTTTTTTTGGCCACTTCTATTGATCTTTCATTTATTTATCTTTGTTCTTTGGCCTGTGTGGACCTCCCATTGCAGTGGCCTCTCTCATCACAGAGCACCGGCTCTGGACACAGGTGCTCCAGAGCTCTGGCTTGGTAGTTGGACACTTGGGTCCAGCCGCTCTGCAGCATGTGGGATCTTCACAGGCCAGGGATCGAACTGGCGCCTCTTGCGCTGCAAGGTGGTATCCTTACCCACTGAACCACCAGGGAAGACCTAAATGTAGTTTTAAAGCACATTTAGCTTTGAAAGTCATATAAGCCCCTTCTTAAAACCTGAGCTTAGTTCTGTTTCCAATTGGTACCTCTCATAGTCTAGTAAACAATTTGCCAGTACACATATTGGATATTGTAATGGTAGATGGTTGTCATGCCTTCTGTGCCTGTCTAATGATTCAACAAAACTAATTAGCTTCTCTTTTATTTCTAAGTTTACTTTCTCCTAAGGTTTGAGAACTATGTAATGGCTTTGGAAAGTTGTCCTATCCTCCAAGGAAATACTGATTTCCAAAGGTTTCTAGCTGGGCTTCGCTGGTGGTCCAGTGGGTAAAGAGTCCGCCTTGCAGTGCAAGGTGCACCAATTTGATCCCTGGCCCAGGAAGATCCCACATGTGTCCAATTATGAGCTGGCGCTCTGGAGCACCTGCGCCCAGAGCTGGTGCTCTGAAACAAGAGAGGTCATGGCAATGGGAGGCCCACACAGGCCGAAGAATAAAGATGGATGAGAAATAAATACATGAAAGTTCAATAATAAAAAAAAAAAAAGAGGCCAAAGGATTCTAGCTATGGCAACTATCAGTAACTCATTGATTCATTTGGCCAATGAATATTTAATGAGCATGACTGCGTGAACGCCCAGTACTCTCATAGATCCCAAGGAAACAGTGGTAAGTTAGATGTAGTCCCTGCTGTCATACAACTTTGTGGGGATAGAAAATAAATAAATATATGCAGCTGACCCTTGAACAACATAGATGTGAACTTTATGAGTCCAGTTACAACAGATTTTTTTTTTTTCAGTTAATACTACAGTACTACACTGGTCCATGGTGGGTTGAATCTGTGTATTTGGAACTGTGGGTACAGAGGAACCTTGGAACTGGAGGGCTAACTAGAAAGTTTATACTCGGATTTTTTGTTTGCGTGGAGGGTGGTCAGCGTGCCTAACCCCTGGAATTTTCAAGGGTCATCTGTAGCTACAGATGGCGACAAAGGCTCTAAAGGAAGGTGATGAGATTGAGAGTGATAGAAATTGTGCTGTTTTCAGTAAATTGATGTGGAAAGCCACTGAGAGGTGATATTTGAGCAGATGTCAAGAATAAATGGGGAGTGAGCTGTGGAAGTGATGGGAATATGTTTGCTGTATTTGAGAAGCAGTAGGAGGCTGGTGTAGCCAGAGTAGAAAGGCAGAGGTGGAGAATGGTAGAAATGAGGTGGAAGAGTCGTGCAGCGTTATAGACTGTGATGGATTATGTGGTTCATGTGGAGCGGTAGAATGGTATTGTAAAGATGAAACTGGGAGAGAAATATAATTCTATTTATGTTTTGTAAGTGTTTCAGTGTCTGTTGTGTAGTGAATAAACCATAGCAGGCAAGAGGTTAAGAGGGAGATTGATGACAAATATATTATTATATGGTGACCCAAAATACATTCACTGATAGTTCAGTGACTTTTAACACAAGGCATTATGTTTTAGACTAGCCTAGAGAAAGGAGTTCTGGCATCTGGCATATTTTCAGTTCTGATCTTTTTTCAGAGATGATTAGTTTGATGAAGGTTATTGAGAACATAAACCTTAGTGCTTTAAGACTTCAAGCTCAGTGACTTTGAAAATTGATTAGCTTTTTCCCTTCTATTATGATTAAAACCAGTAAAATTGTTCTGTATGGGGAACTTGGAAAATAGAATAAAAAATAAAATCATATATAACCCTATTTTAATTAACTCTTGATAGTTATTTGTACTAGCAACATTTCTTTTTTTCTTCTTTTTTTCTTTTTCTCCATGTCCTTCCATTCACAATACAGACCAGGTAAAGGGCGTGCCAGGGCTGAGGTGTATGTGAGGTAGGTTTACTCTGCCTCCTTTTTCTGTACAGTCAGTTTAAGAATACAGCCTGTGGTAAGCATAGGAGGCCTGTCTTAACAACATTTCTGAAAGATTTCTATTTCTACTTTTATTTTATTTGAGAAAATAGATCCCTATACAAGCTTTAATGACTTGTTAAAATATTGTATTCTTTCCGTTTTACTGAGATTCTCAGCCAGTCTTTGAATGGAGGGAGAACAATGTTAATCATTTACCAAGATCTAGATATGGGACATGAATTAATCAAATATGATTTGAGAAGGAAAAGAAAACTAAGAGGCAAAATTACTTTTCCCTCTTCCATTTCCCCTCATTTGTCTCTGTGGTCGTTTAAATGCATGCTTTATATTAAATATAATACATATTGTACATAAAAAAAATGGTCAGAGCAGATACATGCAAAGTCTTCCTCCTTCCTGTTCTAGCCCTCATTTGTAGGTAGCCAGTGTTCTTAAATAGGTTGCCACATATTGGTCATTGTGGGCCATACATTTCCCCCCAGAAAGAGATTCTTCCCCTGTACAACATGACTGTATGTCCTTTTTGTTCACTGTGTACATCAAATTTTACTTCCTCGAATACACCTTTCTGCTCAGAAAAGATATTCTCCTTCACTTCTTACCTTAACTTTTCTAAGAATAGAGACTTATTTTTTTAAATACCTGCCTAGATTTCTCTTTTTCAACTAGGTTTCTGCATGAACCTTGTTTTCTGGCTTATACTTTTAAAAACTCTCATTGAATTTTTTTTTTTTTTTCTATTTGTGGAAGAGGAAAGTACACGTTCCCTTCCAAGTTTATATTCCTCATGGGAATTGAGTAAGGCAATACCTTGTTCTGCACAAGGTAATATAGACTGTATAGCATTTAAGAGCCAGTATGCCACCCATCCTTCTCTTCCTGTCATGGTAACCCTCATTTGAGTTAGAAGGGGACTATATTTTTGAGTTAGCATAGAGGCCCTGCCAACCTGCATGGAAATTTGTGTGAGCAGGAAATACGTTTTCATTGTGTTATGTCTTTAATATTTTGAGAACTTTGTTACTACAACATAGTCTAACAGTCTTGTACATTTTTTGTGTATGTTTTATAATATATATTGCTTATAAATATGTAATGATGATGATGGCATACTTAAAATAGTGTCATGGTCTAATTCCTGTCTGTCTCTTAAAAACCATTTCCCATGATATCCATACCTTTAAGCTTACGTTCTTCCAGACTGAATACACTATGTTGTTTCACACCTGTATCTTTGTACATGCTTATTCCTCTACTAGAATTCACTTTTATCCTTCTATCTATCAGATATATATATATGTGTGTCTTTCAAATTTCAGATGCCCATCATTTTCCCAGGAAAGACTTCCCTGATTTTCTCTCTTTTCTTTGTACATTTGGAGGTTTTTCATTTCATTGAGTTTTTTCCATTAAAGTTTATTTACCTTTGTCTCTGACATTAATAAAAATGATAAACTCACAGTGTAGTAATTTCTTTTAACCTGGGAGTATAATCATATAAACAAATGTTATTAAATGAATGCCCTGGTTTTGAACAGAGAGCAATTTAAAGCTCTACTGGTTAATACCATCTTGAAAATTAGTTGGTAGTCAGCTGAGAGGAAAATAGGTGACTTTTTGTATAGATTCATGGAGGCAGGAAGAAAAAGAAAATGAGAGGGCAGAAAGGATAAATTCTGCTGCTTCAGTTTTGCTGTGATCCAGTTAAGGTCTTCATAGTAATGGCCATAAACTGTAGTGCGAGTGTTTGTGCTTTCTCTCTTTGCATTAGATTTTATTATTTTCTCAGTTTCCTGTGATCTTCTAGTTTTAAGGCTTATACTTTTAAAAACTCTCATTGAATTTTTTTTTTTCTATTTGTGGAAGAGGAAAGTACACGTTCCCTTCCAAGTTTATATTCCTCATGGGAATTGAGTAAGGCAATACCTTGTTCTGCACAAGGTAATATAGACTGTATAGCATTTAAGAGCCAGTATGCCACCCATCCTTCTCTTCCTGTCATGGTAACCCTCATTTGAGTTAGAAGGGGACTATATTTTTGAGTTAGCATAGAGGCCCTGCCAACCTGCATGGAAATTTGTGTGAGCAGGAAATACGTTTTCATTGTGTTATGTCTTTAATATTTTGAGAACTTTGTTACTACAACATAGTCTAACAGTCTTGTACATTTTTTGTGTATGTTTTATAATATATATTGCTTATAAATATGTAATGATGATGATGGCATACTTAAAATAGTGTCATGGTCTAATTCCTGTCTGTCTCTTAAAAACCATTTCCCATGATATCCATACCTTTAAGCTTACGTTCTTCCAGACTGAATACACTATGTTGTTTCACACCTGTATCTTTGTACATGCTTATTCCTCTACTAGAATTCACTTTTATCCTTCTATCTATCAGATATATATATATGTGTGTCTTTCAAATTTCAGATGCCCATCATTTTCCCAGGAAAGACTTCCCTGATTTTCTCTCTTTTCTTTGTACATTTGGAGGTTTTTCATTTCATTGAGTTTTTTCCATTAAAGTTTATTTACCTTTGTCTCTGACATTAATAAAAATAATAAACTCACAGTGTAGTAATTTCTTTTAACCTGGGAGTATAATCATATAAACAAATGTTAGTTAAATGAATGCCCTGGTTTTGAACAGAGAGCAATTTAAAGCTCTACTGGTTAATACCATCTTGAAAATTAGTTGGTAGTCAGCTGAGAGGAAAATAGGTGACTTTTTGTATAGATTCATGGAGGCAGGAAGAAAAAGAAAATGAGAGGGCAGAAAGGATAAATTCTGCTGCTTCAGTTTTGCTGTGATCCAGTTAAGGTCTTCATAGTAATGGCCATAAACTGTAGTGCGAGTGTTTGTGCTTTCTCTCTTTGCATTAGATTTTTATTATTTTCTCAGTTTCCCCTGTTGAGATACAGTTGACATATGATATTATATTGTTTTCAGGTTTAGAACCTAATGATTCAGTATTTGTACACATTGTGAAAATAATCACATCATCACAATAAATTTAGTTTAACATCAGTCACATAGTTAACAGTTTTTTTCCTTGTGATGAGAACTTTTAAGATTTGCTCTCTTAGCCACTTTCACATGTGCACTGCAGCATTATTAACTACAGTCACCACGCTCTACATTACATCCCCAGTGATAGCTCTCTTATCCTGTCAGTTTTGCGGTGTGATGTTTATGAAGGCATTTCAGTGCTGGCAATGTTCTGAAGTTCTTTGTGTCTTTGCAAGTTTGTTTTGCCTTTTTAATGTAAAATAGAGCATGTATTTAAAAATTGTGTAGGTACGAACTAAAGAACAGATTCTCCTGTACCCACTATCTAGGTAAAAAATAGAACTTTACACTATCTAGGTGAAAAATAGAACTTTACACTATCTAGGTGAAAAATAGTCCAGAAGCCCCTTGTGTGCTATTCTGTGGTGGCATTTTCTTCTCACATCTTGAATAATCACCATCCTGAACTCTATGGAAATCATCCCTTTGTTTTTGTTTTCATCATATATGTCTTCACAGCAGACCCTTGAACAGCATAGGGACTGGGCACTGAGCCTTTCTCCCCAAGTCAAAAATCTGTGTGTAACTTTACGGATAACTCTCCATAACTGGGGTTCCACATCTGTGGATTCAATTAATTGCAAAATTGTGTAGTACTATAGTATGCATTGAAAAAAAAATTTGACCTAAGTAGAGTCACATCATTCAAACTTGTGTGTTCGGGTGTCTTTGACAGTGTTTACCTTCCATGTTTTAAAACTTTATAGTAAGTGGAGTCATGCTGCATGTGCTTTCCTGTGACATGTTTCTTTTGGGCAAGGTTATTTTGAAATTCATCCGATGTGTATAGTTGTGGGCAGGAAGAAAAGAAAATGAGAGGGCAGAAAGGATAAATTCTGCTGCTTCAGTTTTGCTGTGATCCAGTTAAGGTCTTCATAGTAATGGCCATAAACTGTAGTGCGAGTGTTTGTGCTTTCTCTCTTTGCATTAGATTTTTATTATTTTCTCAGTTTCCCCTGTTGAGATACAGTTGACATATGATATTATATTGTTTTCAGGTTTAGAACCTAATGATTCAGTATTTGTACACATTGTGAAAATAATCACATCATCACAATAAATTTAGTTTAACATCAGTCACATAGTTAACAGTTTTTTTCCTTGTGATGAGAACTTTTAAGATTTGCTCTCTTAGCCACTTTCACATGTGCACTGCAGCATTATTAACTACAGTCACCACGCCTACATTACATCCCCAGTGATAGCTCTCTTATCCTGTCAGTTTTGCGGTGTGATGTTTATGAAGGCATTTCAGTGCTGGCAATGTTCTGAAGTTCTTTGTGTCTTTGCAAGTTTGTTTTGCCTTTTTAATGTAAAATAGAGCATGTATTTAAAAATTGTGTAGGTACGAACTAAAGAACAGATTCTCCTGTACCCACTATCTAGGTAAAAAATAGAACTTTACACTATCTAGGTGAAAAATAGAACTTTACACTATCTAGGTGAAAAATAGTCCAGAAGCCCCTTGTGTGCTATTCTGTGGTGGCATTTTCTTCTCACATCTTGAATAATCACCATCCTGAACTCTATGGAAATCATCCCTTTGTTTTTGTTTTCATCATATATGTCTTCACAGCAGACCCTTGAACAGCATAGGGACTGGGCACTGAGCCTTTCTCCCCAAGTCAAAAATCTGTGTGTAACTTTACGGATAACTCTCCATAACTGGGGTTCCACATCTGTGGATTCAATTAATTGCAAAATTGTGTAGTACTATAGTATGCATTGAAAAAAAAATTTGACCTAAGTAGAGTCACATCATTCAAACTTGTGTGTTCGGGTGTCTTTGACAGTGTTTACCTTCCATGTTTTAAAACTTTATAGTAAGTGGAGTCATGCTGCATGTGCTTTCCTGTGACATGTTTCTTTTGGGCAAGGTTATTTTCGAAATTCATCCATGTTTATGTGTATAGTTGTGCTTCATTTATTTCCACACTGTATACTATCCCACTGAATTAAAATACCCTAATTTACTTATCCATTCTATTTATGAACATGTGACTTTATAGCCAGAGTTTACTATTGTAAACAGTGTTGCTGTATCTTTCTTTCTGTGTATCCTCTACAAGAATTTTTCTGTGGAATCTACATAGTAGTTGAATTGCTCAGGCACGATGTGTACATGTTAAATTGTATGAGATAATACCAAACTGATTTTCAAGTTATTTTCTCTTTCATCAAAAGTGGAGGCATCGGGCTTCCCTGGTGGTCCAGTGGGTAAGGACACCACCTTGCAGTGCAAGGGGCGCCGGTTCGATCTCTGGCCTGGGAAGATCCCACGTGCTGTGGAGCAGCTGGACTGATGTGTCCAATCACTGAGCCGGAGCTCATGAGCACATGCAGAGCCAGTGCTCTGCAACAAGAGAGGCCACTGAGATGGGAGGCCCACACGGGCCAAAGAACAAAGATGGATGAAAATAGATAAATGAAAGACCAATAGAAGTGGCCCGCCCGCCCCCCTCCCTCCCCGACTGCCACCTCCCCCCCCCAACCCAGGAAAAAAAAAAAAGTTGACTCAGAATCTAAAGCTTATGCTCTACTGTGGCATATAAGCCCTGGAGGAATCCGGTATGATGGGCCTTTCAGGAGACTGTAGTTGGAAGGAATATGGTAATTCTCAAACTCATTTGTCCTCTACCCACACCTTCTTCTTTGGCTATGGATTCTCCGCATGCTTTTTATGAAATAAATGTTTCAATCAAATGACTCATCAGACAGTTCATCTTAGTTACAATTATTTATTAATGTTTTTGGTCTCTAAACAGTTTATAGTCTTTTTAAAAAATATTTCTAGGAGAGCACATTACATTTTGGAAAGCTTTTAAAATATTTATCTTAAAAAACATGCAGAACATGTATCTAAATTTAAAAATTTCTTCCATTGTAATACTTAGACAAGTTATTTTTGATTTTTATTGGGGTATAGTTGTATACAAGTTATTCCATAAACCCTGAAAACAATGTAAGAAACATACACATCTAAGAATTCTACTTTGTATCGTCTTTGACTAAATAATACTCTTTTCACATACATTTTCAGATATTTCTAGCTGCTTCTGTGTATTTAGAACTATGTACATAACACCTGGAAGAACATGGGTCCCTTAGAGTGATGGCCTAATTTACCCTTATTCCATTCTATTTATGAACATGTGACTTTATAGCCAGAGTTTACTATTGTAAACAGTGTTGCTGTATCTTTCTTTCTGTGTATCCTCTACAAGAATTTTTCTGTGGAATCTACATAGTAGTTGAATTGCTCAGGCACGATGTGTACATGTTAAATTGTATGAGATAATACCAAACTGATTTTCAAGTTATTTTCTCTTTCATCAAAAGTGGAGGCATCGGGCTTCCCTGGTGGTCCAGTGGGTAAGGACACCACCTTGCAGTGCAAGGGGCGCCGGTTCGGTCTCTGGCCTGGGAAGATCCCACGTGCTGTGGAGCAGCTGGACTGATGTGTCCAATCACTGAGCCGGAGCTCATGAGCACATGCAGAGCCAGTGCTCTGCAACAAGAGAGGCCACTGAGATGGGAGGCCCACACGGGCCAAAGAACAAAGATGGATGAAAATAGATAAATGAAAGACCAATAGAAGTGGCCCGCCCGCCCCCCTCCCTCCCCGACTGCCACCTCCCCAACCCAGGAAAAAAAAGTTGACTCAGAATCTAAAGCTTATGCTCTACTGTGGCATATAAGCCCTGGAGGAATCCGGTATGATGGGCCTTTCAGGAGACTGTAGTTGGAAGGAATATGGTAATTCTCAAACTCATTTGTCCTCTACCCACACCTTCTTCTTTGGCTATGGATTCTCCGCATGCTTTTTATGAAATAAATGTTTCAATCAAATGACTCATCAGACAGTTCATCTTAGTTACAATTATTTATTAATGTTTTTGGTCTCTAAACAGTTTATAGTCTTTTTAAAAAATATTTCTAGGAGAGCACATTACATTTTGGAAAGCTTTTAAAATATTTATCTTAAAAAACATGCAGAACATGTATCTAAATTTAAAAATTTCTTCCATTGTAATACTTAGACAAGTTATTTTTGATTTTTATTGGGGTATAGTTGTATACAAGTTATTCCATAAACCCTGAAAACAATGTAAGAAACATACACATCTAAGAATTCTACTTTGTATCGTCTTTGACTAAATAATACTCTTTTCACATACATTTTCAGATATTTCTAGCTGCTTCTGTGTATTTAGAACTATGTACATAACACCTGGAAGAACATGGGTCCCTTAGAGTGATGGCAGTAGAAGCCCATGGAATAAAGATCTTTTCTTTGAAAAGAGGATTATATTATTACTTTGAATACTTTATAGGTATTTGAGATCCTAAGGTCTCTAATAAGCCCAGAGCTGGAAAGATCTCTTAGTAATCTTGAAAGATTGGAAACGGGGGGAAACTGTCAGTAGCAGGGCTGGGACTTGGCACATTCACGAAGAGCGTGGTGCCTCCACGTAGCTTATAGTATAATGCCAGGGCAGAGTTACTCTGCCCAGCTCAGGAGGATGAGCCACCCACTGCCCTGCAGGAGGAGTCGCAGCTAAATTGGTGACTAGCTTGGTCACCTTTTAGGAGAACTACAGTCCATGGACGATTAGGGCTTGATGTATATTGTACATAGGGAAAACAGCTGCAGAGGTAGCTTCTTTCTGGTTCATCCTTATCATTAGTGCAGCAATTATGCCTCTCTCTGTGTTCGAGAAGATCTTTTAGTCCTGTAAGAAGAGAAAGAAAGTGTAAAAGACTGACTCTGGGCTGAACTCTGTTTGGAACATACTGAGTTCATAGGTAATCCCAAGTCCTCAGGTGAAATGTGTGGTGAGCTTTCCTGCTGTTCCAAAATCATTGTGGGTTGCATAGGATGCTTTTTTAAGGCCATGGAAAGCTTGGGGGAAATTTGGCATCTTTGCTTGCATAGTTACAGCTCTGCTTCGAGAGTGAAGTGGCCTATTGACACTTATAGACAGGTAATTAGGGTAACTTTTCATACTATACAAAATGATAAGCAGATGCAGATAGTGGAAAGTAGCACTCTCTTAAGCCAAGAATTCCACAGGCAAGCCCAATGCAAATATTTCTAACTTCCCCAAATTGACATTTCTTAAAAAGCAGTTGCAAGCAATGGAAAACCTACCTTTGCTTGTTAATGGCTTTCAGTATATTCTTGACAGTCTTAGACTCTGGGTTCAGACATCTTTTCTCCCCATTCTTTTTCATTGTGGCACTGTAGGAGTAAATAGGAATGAAAATATTTAAAACAATGTTGGGCTAGTAAAACAGATGGAGTATATAGTTTTAAAGTCAGACATTTAGGTTTCACTTTAGGTGTTTCCCTTTGCTGTATGGAAATCTTAGGATCATCATAAACCCCATACTGATTTTTGGAATCATCATCATGTATTTAATATTTGATTACAGCCAGAGAGGTGATCATTAGGTTTTACTCACATAATCTCGACACGTGGGCAGGATTGACTTGCAGGAATCACTTCAAGTTTTTCTAAGGACCTTGGGTTCACAGATCCATTACTTGTCTTGATGCAGGTACAGCGTGTGGTCCTGGAGAGAGGTACGCCTGCAGGAAAAGACAGGTGCAGCAGAGGCCGTTAGCGCAGTTTTCATTCAGGCACTTAATGTGGACTTGGTAGTACTTAGCAGAACCTCTGCCTCTGTGCATAATCACATGGAGAGCCTGTGATCATACAGCTCTGTATGATTTAATTAGTTGATTCCCCGAGAGAATGGAATTGTAACTTGTTGATTGTAAGATCATACCATTGTTAAAAGTAAAATAAAAGTTTTTTTGTTTTTTTTTTTTAAAAAGATCGTACCATTGAGCCCAGGTCATACAGTTAATTATACTTCACTAAGAAGATACCTGTCTCATCCTCTTTCTCTTCCTTCCCTCATGTTTTTTCCATCCCTCTTTCTTTTCCACTCCCACCTTCCTCCTCCTCTCTTTCGTTTATTCCAGTAAGCTCTGACCAGAAGGACTCTCTGTTCATTTACCCTTGATTTTTAGGAAGGCTATAAAACTTTTACAAGTACATTATTTTTGTACTTACAGAATTTATACCTTAGTCCTATTTCTGGTCTTATAAATTAAATACCCCTTGATATTTCTTACCTTGACTCAAAGTCAGAAGGATAAGACAGAAAACAAGAACGACACTTCGGTTCATGGTGCTGCAACGAAAGGTTCTTCTGCAGAAGGCTCAGACTGCCTGAACAGTTGAGGAGTGTCTTAGAAAGCCTTGGACTCAGAGGCAGTATTTATTAGCAAAGGCACTTTCCCTCTCTAATTCTGATTCGATGATAATAAAATTGACTCAGCAGAACCTGCTGTCTGTTCTTGGGGAAGTCCCATGTTGCAGAATTGAAGATATTATTTATATTTATTGTGGCTTCTGAGGTGCGGAATTTCCCTCCACCTCCTTTGTTTCAATAAGAGTGAGTTAGGTTTCACTTTCTAAAACATGAACTGTTTCTTGAAAAACATTAACTTCATCGCAAGTAGAAAGGGAACTTGTATTCGTGTCTTGCACCTCCTGCAAAATAAAAATGTCAGCTTAACTCAGAGCCCCAAATACAGTTTTAAAATGTATTTTAAATATTAACTGAATGTTTGTTTTGAATCCATTTAAATTTGCAGCAGTAAGACATAAATAGGAATGTTACATTTATTCACTTTTTATGGGTTTCAGAGATGTATGCATTTTTATTTTATTTCTGTAGTAATCCTGTAAGAAGATAGGAAATTATTTTATATGTGAAAGAATAATTTTAAAGATTAGATAATTGTGCTAGGTCATACAGAGGTTGCCGTCCATTTATTCTAACTATGATGCTTTTTTCCCCAACATTTTAAATTTCAGTAGTACTTTCAGAGGCTTGGAAGTTTTTAAAAATTCCTCAGTAACAGCAATTTTCCAACCTTGGAAGGTAAATCTAATATTTGGAAACAATAATTTCACCGAGCCCTGCAGTATTGGTCACATACTACAGAGTGACAGGTTTGGTCTTCTGAATAAGGTCAAAGATATGGAACTGGCAGGTTTCAAGGAGGTCCAGAAGTGCTCTGATTATTCATGGCATCACTAAGAAAAGTGGATAGCTTCCAACATTATTATTTCTAGGGAAAATACTACTCATTTGGATATCTGATTACTTGTATGTTAGTAAACAAGTGTGACATATTATAATCCACTCCTGAGTGAAAACCTCTTAAGATAACATCCAGAATGGAGTAAGAAAAGGTTTGTAGCCATAATAGGGTTATTGGAAAAAAGTGCTTTTTGAGGAAATAAAGTTAAAAGAGGAGCATAGATATAGACCTTGGGAAAACAGAATGGAAACAGATACTGATTTAAGATAGGTACAAAAGATGGATGAAAATGGACAAATGAAAGACTAATAGAAGTGGCCTGCCTGCTCCCCTCCCTCCCCACCCCACCCGCACCAAAATAAATAAATAAATAAATCTTTAAAAATAAATAAATAAATAAGATAGGTACAGCTCCAAGAGAATGTCACATGCAAACCAAAGGCAGAAAAGTGTTAGCTTTTGAGCTGGTAACATTAATAACTGAGATAAGCACAATTTCAGCTGGGCAAATAGGGTCAAAACTTGGTTTCTTACCTTAGCATTCAGTAATACTTGGCTGATCATTCATAGAAGACATCATCAGTAAGGAAGTAGGTAATACCCTTTTATATAACATGTGTTAGAAATTCAAAGAACATGTAGTCTGGTTCTGTTCTTTATAGGTGATTGACAATTGCAGAGGAGATACAAAACGAAATACCATTCATGCATCAGCTTTAGATGATACTTGAAACCTAGGAAAATATCTGGGAGGTCTTTTCATTGTCAGCTAAGCTGCATCAATGGAGGACTAGTCCAGGGAAAGGTAGGGCTTCCACCCTAGGGTTAGACTAGTGTACCTAGCAGGTACTGGCCTGAAACCTGGCATAGAGGCCCAGATATGCAAACTGAACATACATAAGACTTGGAACCTCATATGCAGGAACTCTGTCATCACATCAGTGAAGGAGTTGTTGCTTGGGCATACAGGAATTTCTGGAGTGTTGAATCTCAGGTTGGTCTGTTCTAGGGAGTGGAGTAGAGCTAAGCTTGCAAGTGGGTGAGTCAGTAGACTTAGCTATGGGAAAACTGGAAAGTCAAAAGGAAGGGAGGTGAAGCAGAGACTGAGAAAACTGGGAGGACTTTAACCCAACAAAAGGCCGCCTTCTGAGCGCAAGGTGTGTGAGAGACAGTGACGTGGAGGAGCCTTCCCATAGCTCTCTGTGTTGAATAAAAATTGGACTGTGAGTGAAAATGCTAAACATTTTTGGGGAAATGTCTTGACATCATGGATGGAAGAGGCACTAGACAATTCACCGTTAAACAGTGAAAGTATACATGGTGATAACTTAATTTTTTTAGTATCTAATTTTACAGCTAAGATGCTGTCTATACACCATAGTAGAAGAATTGAGGTAGATGCCTGCCGAAAGTGAGTGTTAGTCAGTGAGTCATGTCTGACTCTCTGTGACCCATGTACTGATGAAGCCCACCAGGCTCCTCTGTCCATGGAATTCTCCAGGTAAGAATACTGGAGTGGTCTGCCATGCCCTTTTCCAGGTGATCTTCCCAACCCAGGGGTCGAAACCCATAACTAAGATAAGCACAATTTCAGCTGGGCAAATAGGGTCAAAACTTGGTTTCTTACCTTAGCATTCAGTAATACTTGGCTGATCATTCATAGAAGACATCATCAGTAAGGAAGTAGGTAATACCCTTTTATATAACATGTGTTAGAAATTCAAAGGACATGTAGTCTGGTTCTGTTCTTTATAGGTGATTGACAATTGCAGAGGAGATACAAAACGAAATACCATTCATGCATCAGCTTTAGATGATACTTGAAACCTAGGAAAATATCTGGGAGGTCTTTTCATTGTCAGCTAAGCTACATCAATGGAGGACTAGTCCAGGGAAAGGTAGGGCTTCCACCCTAGGGTTAGACTAGTGTACCTAGCAGGTACTGGCCTGAAACCTGGCATAGAGGCCCAGATATGCAAACTGAACATACATAAGACTTGGAACCTCATATGCAGGAACTCTGTCATCACATCAGTGAAGGAGTTGTTGCTTGGGCATACAGGAATTTCTGGAGTGTTGAATCTCAGGTTGGTCTGTTCTAGGGAGTGGAGTAGAGCTAAGCTTGCAAGTGGGTGAGTCAGTAGACTTAGCTATGGGAAAACTGGAAAGTCAAAAGGAAGGGAGGTGAAGCAGAGACTGAGAAAACTGGGAGGACTTTAACCCAACAAAAGGCCGCCTTCTGAGCGCAAGGTGTGTGAGAGACAGTGACGTGGAGGAGCCTTCCCATAGCTCTCTGTGTTGAATAAAAATTGGACTGTGAGTGAAAATGCTAAACATTTTTGGGGAAATGTCTTGACATCATGGATGGAAGAGGCACTAGACAATTCACCGTTAAACAGTGAAAGTATACATGGTGATAACTTAATTTTTTTAGTATCTAATTTTACAGCTAAGATGCTGTCTATACACCATAGTAGAAGAATTGAGGTAGATGCCTGCCGAAAGTGAGTGTTAGTCAGTGAGTCATGTCTGACTCTCTGTGACCCATGTACTGATGAAGCCCACCAGGCTCCTCTGTCCATGGAATTCTCCAGGTAAGAATACTGGAGTGGTCTGCCATGCCCTTTTCCAGGTGATCTTCCCAACCCAGGGGTCGAACCCAAGTCTCCCTCATTGCAGGTGTATTCTTTACCAGCTGAGCTGCCAGAGAAATCCCCAGATGCCTGCTAGTAGACTGTTAATGAGAAGATATTTATTTATTTAATTGATTTTTAGTTCAGTGTTACATAAAATTAACTATATGCCAGGCATTTTTTGAAGTGATTTATTAATATTGACTTAATCCTTAGCTCTGGAGTCCATTTTTTCAACAACTTTGTTATGCTGCCTCTCCAGAGAGAACATTGTCCTTGATTTGGATTTCTGAATTCCCTTCTCCTGTCTTAATTAGCTAAAGCCATCTTTTAGGGTATTTTGGTGTCTCAGTAATTAAACACCTACAAAGGGTTTAAAATGGGTCTATCTTACACTGCATTTCATACTGAATGAAAAATGCTGTAGAGTATATATATATGTTGCACATGTGTGTTCAGATAAACATATGTTTTGCCAGTAAAAAAATCACATCAGTTCAGTTCAGTCACTTAGTTGTATCTGAGTCTGCGACCCTGTGAACTGCAGCATGCCAGGCTTCACTGTCTTTCACCATTTTTTGGAGCTTGTTCAAACTCATATTCATTGAGTTTCATACACTTTTATTTACTTACAGTATTTTATTTATTTATTTATTTTTTTTAAAAAAGATTTATTTATTTATTTATTTTTGGGGGTGGAGTGGGGTGGGGAGGGGAGAAGGCAGGCTACTTCTATTGGTCTTTCATTTGTCTATTTTCGTCCATCTTTGTTCTTTGGCCCGTGTGGGCCTCCCATCGCGGTGGCCTCTGTTGTCGCAGAGCACTGGTTCTGGGCGCATGCGCTCCAGAGCTCTGGCTCGGCAATTGGACACATCAGTCCAGCCGTTCCGCAGCACGTGGGATCTTCCCAGGCCAGGGATCGAACCGGTGCCCCTTGCACTGCAAGGCAATGTCCTTACCCACTGGACCACCAGGGAAGCCCCTTACAGTATTTTAAATGATAGTTTTCTTGACTGAAACAAATTTGAAACAGTAAATATCAATAAAATAAACTCTGGTCAATGACAAATGAGTGTTATAGTTAATAAATATGGGGGGAGGCATAGGAGGCTATTTATTAAGACCAGTAGAGCTTAGATGAACCTTAAAGTGTGGATTGTACTTTGACAAGTTGCCAGGAAGGGAAAGCATACAAAGAGAAGTGTAACTAAAAATAGTATAGACAGATGCCAACCAACCAGTCAGGCAGTTTGCTTCAGTCTCATAGAGTTGATAATACCATGTTAAAATTCTTAGGATCTGGTCCTCAGTTTTACAGGTCTGGAAACTCTCATTTTTCCCTAATCTTCCAGGGTAAATTTGTTCTTAAAGAGTCAGTTTTGCAAACCAGATCTATAAGAATGTAAGATGCAAATTAAAGACAGTTGATTCATTTATATGAAGACCTTCCATGACCAGAATGATTGAGTCTGATAACCAAGTCACCTTTTTCTAGTATCAGAGTTGAATACCTGAGAAGTTGAATTAGTTACGAGATTGTTTTCTTGTGAATATAGAATTAAAACAAAGGACCGTTTTCTGCTTGTTTTGAGTGGGGATCTGTTCAGGAAAGAAACCTTTATAAGTGTGATCAATGTGGAAGAGAATTCAGAAAAAAAAAATCGAACTTTGGAGATGATAGTATGCCAACTATTACTTGTTATACCCTCTGGCAACCTTACATGAATCATGTGAATAAAAATATAAATTATAACTTTAAAATTTTATATTTTAATTTTTGAAAGACTTTAAATATGTTTGAAAGACTTTTCTAGTATTCACTGATCAGAGTCTAGTTTTTAAAGGAAAGAATTAAGGAAAAAGTACATTGTAGTTTCGGTTTCATTGCTGTTGATTTAAGAATAACCGTGGCATCAGGCCAAAAGAAAGAGTCTGCCATAACAGACTTGTTACAGACTGAAAAAAAAAAAATGCTTTCCGAGAAACTAATGTGCTTAGAAGAAATTTCCTAAAAAGTGAGCAGGAGCACTTCGGTGACTTCTGTGGACTGAGAATCCCCTCAGCTGATTTACAGAACAGTTTGGAAAGTCTGAGAGAGGAGGGGGAAACTTTGACTTTCATAGTTTTGACTGAGTTGTCAAAAGATTCTCTTGGCTAACAGTGTCTGGTAATACTGGCTACATACTTTTGAGTAAATTATGTGTCTAATCATTCACAGCCAGAACAAAGTTGGTGACATGCACTTAAAATGAGCCTGTTTGGGAAAACCTGCAAATAACTTCTATTTGTGTCCAAAGTCAGACCTTGCAGTCTTTGCTTTCCTCATGCTTGTTGGGGGATGAGATGGGCTGGGACTCAACAGATAGCAGTACATGGTTTGGTTTCTCACTTGCTCTGTGATCTTGGACAAGCTGTTAGGTATGTCTGTGCTTCAGGTCTGTTATTTTCAAATATAACATTATTAAGATGCTAACTCTCATTTTTCCCTAATCTTCCAGGGTAAATTTGTTCTTAAAGAGTCAGTTTTGCAAACCAGATCTATAAGAATGTAAGATGCAAATTAAAGACAGTTGATTCATTTATATGAAGACCTTCCATGACCAGAATGATTGAGTCTGATAACCAAGTCACCTTTTTCTAGTATCAGAGTTGAATACCTGAGAAGTTGAATTAGTTACGAGATTGTTTTCTTGTGAATATAGAATTAAAACAAAGGACCGTTTTCTGCTTGTTTTGAGTGGGGATCTGTTCAGGAAAGAAACCTTTATAAGTGTGATCAATGTGGAAGAGAATTCAGAAAAAAAAAATCGAACTTTGGAGATGATAGTATGCCAACTATTACTTGTTATACCCTCTGGCAACCTTACATGAATCATGTGAATAAAAATATAAATTATAACTTTAAAATTTTATATTTTAATTTTTGAAAGACTTTAAATATGTTTGAAAGACTTTTCTAGTATTCACTGATCAGAGTCTAGTTTTTAAAGGAAAGAATTAAGGAAAAAGTACATTGTAGTTTCGGTTTCATTGCTGTTGATTTAAGAATAACCGTGGCATCAGGCCAAAAGAAAGAATCTGCCATAACAGACTTGTTACAGACTGAAAAAAAAAAATGCTTTCCGAGAAACTAATGTGCTTAGAAGAAATTTCCTAAAAAGTGAGCAGGAGCACTTCGGTGACTTCTGTGGACTGAGAATCCCCTCAGCTGATTTACAGAACAGTTTGGAAAGTCTGAGAGAGGAGGGGGAACTTTGACTTTCATAGTTTTGACTGAGTTGTCAAAAGATTCTCTTGGCTAACAGTGTCTGGTAATACTGGCTACATACTTTTGAGTAAATTATGTGTCTAATCATTCACAGCCAGAACAAAGTTGGTGACATGCACTTAAAATGAGCCTGTTTGGGAAAACCTGCAAATAACTTCTATTTGTGTCCAAAGTCAGACCTTGCAGTCTTTGCTTTCCTCATGCTTGTTGGGGGATGAGATGGGCTGGGACTCAACAGATAGCAGTACATGGTTTGGTTTCTCACTTGCTCTGTGATCTTGGACAAGCTGTTAGGTATGTCTGTGCTTCAGGTCTGTTATTTTCAAATATACATTATAAGATCTACCTTTCAGATTGTCCTAAAGATGACAGATTATTATTATTATTTCTTTAACAAGTCTAAAGGACAGTTTCACTGACCAGCATTCCAAAAATATAGCCAGCTCTCTGGTCAAGTTTCAGCTTATCTCCTAGGTGCAAAAAGTAGTATTTTCTCTCTGGATTTTGTAATTCATGTGATCAGATGTGTCTGTTAGTCTGCAGCATTGACCAGCCATAGCATGCCTCTCCTGGTGGAACTGAGCGCAGGAATGATGGAGCATTTACTCTTAGGAAAGCCCTTATTTAGGTAACCTGTCTTACCTCCAGTGCATAAGAGTACACTGTGAATTTACAAAACAAGACACATGCCCATTTCTTACTTTCTTTGTGCTTTAGGTCATAGCTTGAAAATTTTAGAAGAAAGAAATCAAACCAGAAGAATTTGTAGGGAAGAAATAAAATTTGGCATAGAAGATTTTTTGCACAGAAACAATCCCTTCAAATTTATTAAGTTTTAGAAATCAATTTATCAAAATGGATGGCTGTAAGATCGATGTGCTATGCTTTCTACATTAGTAACAAAATACTTTTAATGTTATAAAAATTTATGGAGGCTATAGTACTTAAAAACATGAACATTAGGAATGAAACTAATGAAAAGCAAGCAAGATTTGTTTGCAGAAAATGTAGATAAATTTTTCTGAAATAATGTTGAAATTAAATTCTGAAAAATTACCCTTTTGATAAAGTTAAGCAAAACTGAAGTTAAATAATATTTTGTTTAATTGTGTGTATATAAATAAAACTAATTTTAAAAAGGCTTCCCAGGTGGCACAGTTAGAACCTACATGCTAATGCAGGAGATACAAGAGACATGGGTTTGATTCCTGGGTTGGGAAGATCCCTGAGAGGAGCAAATGACAACTTGCTCCAGTATTCTTTTGCAGGGGGTTGGGGGGAGGGGCACTTCTATTGATCTTTCATTTATTTATCTTTGTTCTTTGGCCTGTGTGGACCTTCTGTCGCAGTGGCCTCTCTCGTCGCAGAACACCGGCTCTGGGCGTATGTGCTCCAGAGCTCCGGCTCGGTAGTTGGATGCATCGGTCCAGCTGCTCCGCAGCACGTGGGATCCTCCCAGGTCAGGGATCGAACCAGCGCCCCTTGCACTGCAAGGCAGTGTCCTTACCCACTGGACCATCAGGGAAGTCCCGCTCCAGTATTCTTGCCTGGATAATCCTATGGACAGGTTATAGTCCATGGGGTCGCAAAGAGTTAGAAATGACTGAGCAACTGAACACACACGCACACACACACATAATTTTAAAAAGGGAGTGATGGTTGTACAATAGTATGAATGTACTTAATATTACTGAACTGAACACTTAAAAATGTTTAAGGTAGTAAAATATTAGTTTATGTGTCTTTTACCACAAATTTTAGAAAAGCAAGGGAAGAATAAACACAGAATTCAGGACAGTGATTGTCTTGGGGTTGGAAGAGGTAAGGGAACAGGATAGGGAAGAAACACATAGTTATATTTTAATTTCTTAATGTTCTAGTTCTTGATTTGGGTGGTATGTTCATGGGTCTTCATTGTATGAAATATATATTTGTAATATATGCATCAGGAGTAACAATATATGTATCATAAACCACAGTGATTTATCTAAATCTGTATGCCGGTGATCTACTGAAAGATTAATTGACTGTAAAGTTTCCATTTCAGGGAAAGTGTGAGAGTAAGTTTTTGATTCCTGGTTCTTCCTTTGGAGAGGAGCAGAATTATGCCACTGCTTTTCTGACTCATTTCATAGCTTGAAAATTGGGACATTTCCAAGAGTCTCAAATAAATTGTAGCAGTATTTTGACTTAACAGAGTGACTCATGAATGTTAATTAGTGTGCTGTTCAGAAAGGGACTTCAGTTCAATTTCTCAGATCGTAAAGAATTTGCCTGCAATGTGGGAGACCTAGGTTCGATCCCTGGGTTGAGACGATCCCTGAGAGAAGGGAATGTCTGTCCACTCCAATATTCTTACCTAGGGAATTCCATGGACAGAACAGCCTGGCACAAAGAATCAGACACAGCTGAGCCACTTTCAAGTGACAAGTAGGGATTAGTGGATTAGTTTAATAGAGGAATAAGCTGAGGGAATGGTGTGTGCAAAGGTACTGAGGGGGGAAGAATTTTTTGACTCAAGTGTATTAATCCTGATTCCAGGAAAGACTGAGAGCAGGAGAGAAGGGGGTGACAGAGAATGAGATGGTTGGAATGACATTACTGACTCAATGAACATGAGTTTCAGCAAACTCTGGAAGATGGTAAAAGAAGGGAGGTATGGTGTGCTGTGGTTTGTGAGCTCACAAAATCTGGATGAAATGTTAATTTGTTATGTGTTTTATTTTGCTTTGAAGAAATTTAAGTATTATGATGTTTCTCAATAATGAAGTACTGATCTGTGCAACTTTGATTTAAAAATTACCAAATTTATCATGCAGCTCCTAGTAAGTGAATTTTTTATGTGTTTTTACCACAAATTTTAGAAAAGCAAGGGAAGAATAAACACAGAATTCAGGACAGTGATTGTCTTGGGGTTGGAAGAGGTAAGGGAACAGGATAGGGAAGAAACACATAGTTATATTTTAATTTCTTAATGTTCTAGTTCTTGATTTGGGTGGTATGTTCATGGGTCTTCATTGTATGAAATATGTATTTGTAATATATGCATCAGGAGTAACAATATATGTATCATAAACCACAGCGATTTATCTAAATCTGTATGCCGGTGATCTACTGAAAGATTAATTGACTGTAAAGTTTCCATTTCAGGGAAAGTATGAGAGTAAGTTTTTGATTCCTGGTTCTTCCTTTGGAGAGGAGCAGAATTATGCCACTGCTTTTCTGACTCATTTCATAGCTTGAAAATTGGGACATTTCCAAGAGTCTCAAATAAATTGTAGCAGTATTTTGACTTAACAGAGTGACTCATGAATGTTAATTAGTGTGCTGTTCAGAAAGGGACTTCAGTTCAATTTCTCAGATCGTAAAGAATTTGCCTGCAATGTGGGAGACCTAGGTTCGATCCCTGGGTTGAGACGATCCCTGAGAGAAGGGAATGTCTGTCCACTCCAATATTCTTACCTAGGGAATTCCATGGACAGAACAGCCTGGCACAAAGAATCAGACACAGCTGAGCCACTTTCAAGTGACAAGTAGGGATTAGTGGATTAGTTTAATAGAGGAATAAGCTGAGGGAATGGTGTGTGCAAAGGTACTGAGGGGGGAAGAATTTTTTGACTCAAGTGTATTAATCCTGATTCCAGGAAAGACTGAGAGCAGGAGAGAAGGGGGTGACAGAGAATGAGATGGTTGGAATGACATTACTGACTCAATGAACATGAGTTTCAGCAAACTCTGGAAGATGGTAAAAGAAGGGAGGTATGGTGTGCTGTGGTTTGTGAGCTCACAAAAATCTGGATGCAATGTTAATTTGTTATGTGTTTTATTTTGCTTTGAAGAAATTTAAGTATTATGATGTTTCTCAATAATGAAGTACTGATCTGTGCAACTTTGGTTTAAAAATTACCAAATTTATCATGCAGCTCCTAGTAAGTGAATTTTTTTATTTTTAAAGATATTCTTTTAAAAAAAGTCACTGTCAATAGTCAAATAATATGTCCAAGTTTTAAAACTATCCAGAGAATTCTTTTTTTCTTAAATCTATTAATGTGAGGCTTTATTTTTTTCCTTTTATTTTATTTTGCTTTTTATTTTTACAGAGTTTTGTTGTTTACGTATATGTATAATCCCAGATTAGTCATATGTATGTCTATATCCCTGGCCCCCTCCCAGGCCCCCCCATCCCAGCCCTCCAGGCCATCACACCACACTCCTGCAGGATCCCCTATTCCCGCAGCACAATGACAATAGCTGTCTTTTTCACATATGATAGTATAGGTTTCCATGTTATTCCCTCTATGCCTCCCACCCTCTGTTCATTCCTCACAATGTCCATATGTCTGTTCTCTATGTCTGTTTTTCCATTGCTTCACTGTGTGTGTTATCATTACCATCTTACTAGATTCCATATATATGTGTTAGTGTACTGTATTTGTCTTTATCTTTTTGACTTACTTCACTTTTGATTATACGTTCTATATCCATCCACCTCATTAGGGCTGATTTTTCTGCAGTTCTTGTTACCACTGAGAAGTACTCCATTGTATGTATGTACCAGAGTTTTTGTATCCATTCATTTGTTGATGGACATCTAGGTTGCTTCCATGTTCTAGCTGTTGTATAGAGCACTGCAATGAATATTGGGGTACAGGTGCCTCTTTCAGTTTTGATTTCATCAGGGTATAAGCCTAATAGTGGAAGTGGGCCTCTTTTTTTGTTTTATTTCAATGCAAAGACTGAGGGGGGAAGAATTTTTTGACTCAAGTGTATTAATCCTGATTCCAGGAAAGACTGAGAGCAGGAGAGAAGGGGGTGACAGAGAATGAGATGGTTGGAATGACATTACTGACTCAATGAACATGAGTTTCAGCAAACTCTGGAAGATGGTAAAAGAAGGGAGGTATGGTGTGCTGTGGTTTGTGAGCTCACAAAAATCTGGATGCAATGTTAATTTGTTATGTGTTTTATTTTGCTTTGAAGAAATTTAAGTATTATGATGTTTCTCAATAATGAAGTACTGATCTGTGCAACTTTGATTTAAAAATTACCAAATTTATCATGCAGCTCCTAGTAAGTGAATTTTTTTATTTTTAAAGATATTCTTTTAAAAAAAGTCACTGTCAATAGTCAAATAATATGTCCAAGTTTTAAAACTATCCAGAGAATTCTTTTTTTCTTAAATCTATTAATGTGAGGCTTTATTTTTTTCCTTTTATTTTATTTTGCTTTTTATTTTTACAGAGTTTTGTTGTTTACGTATATGTATAATCCCAGATTAGTCATATGTATGTCTATATCCCTGGCCCCCTCCCAGGCCCCCCCATCCCAGCCCTCCAGGCCATCACACCACACTCCTGCAGGATCCCCTATTCCCGCAGCACAATGACAATAGCTGTCTTTTTCACATATGATAGTATAGGTTTCCATGTTATTCCCTCTATGCCTCCCACCCTCTGTTCATTCCTCACAATGTCCATATGTCTGTTCTCTATGTCTGTTTTTCCATTGCTTCACTGTGTGTGTTATCATTACCATCTTACTAGATTCCATATATATGTGTTAGTGTACTGTATTTGTCTTTCTCTTTTTGACTTACTTCACTTTTTATAATAGGTTCTAGCTCCATCCACCTCATTAGGGCTGATTCTTCTGCATTTCTTTTTACAACTGAGAAGTACTCCATTGTATGTATGTACCAGAGTTTTTGTATCCATTCATTTGTTGATGGACATCTAGGTTGCTTCCATGTTCTAGCTGTTGTATAGAGCACTGCAATGAATATTGGGGTACAGGTGCCTCTTTCAGTTTTGATTTCATCAGGGTATAAGCCTAATAGTGGAATTGCTGGGTCGTATTGTGCTTCTATTTTTAGTTTTTTAAGGAATCTCCATACAGTCTTCCATAGAGGCTGTATCAATTTACATTCCCACCAGCAATGCAAGAGTGTTCTATCCAAGGAATTCTTACGGAAGTCCTTTATCTATATAGAAATTTATATAGATTTATGCTATTTACATATGTAATATTTATGGTATATCTACATATCATAGAATAAACATATGGTTCAAGTATTTATTATATACAAATTTCCTGGACAACATTTTGGCTTCTCATTGTTGCTTGTAGGCAGCAGTCAAAAGTTAGTAGGCGAGCCTGTTGGGTTCCAGGCACCCTACTGTGCTAGTTATTTTCTGTCCATTCTCTGATCTGCTTAATGATTGGCTCTTTGGTATTGTTGAGAAGGATACACAAAAGATGCATTTAAATGATTCTTTTGTTTTCAAATAAACAGATACCTAATTTTTAGTAATTCTATAAATATTTTATTTTTTCCAATGGGTAGATGCCTATATAAAGAGTGCTGTCACAGCTAAGGTTTTTGGATCCACACAGAGATACCAACTCTGGCTCACTTCAGTAGAAACGAATTTAATTGGTAGTAGAAGAATTCACAGGAAGACTGAAGAACAGTTGGATTTGGAAAATGTACAAAACCTAAGGGTGCTAGGTGGCAGCAAGGACTGTAGCCACAATCGTGTTGCAGGAGTGTGTGAGGAAGCAGCCACCATCAGACGTGCGCTGGTACTGCTGCCACTGTAAAGGTTTCTTCCTGATGGCAGCCTTGTGGTTAGGCCGGAGCTCAAAGTCTGGGGTGGGAGCCGTCTTGCTGAGACCTGGTTCTGGCTGCCAGGGAAGAAATCCTTCCTTTGGCTTTTTCCTTTGGCATCCCACCAAAGCTCACATAAGAAGTTTGCCCTGAGTAAGAAAGAAGCTTCACTTTTTATAATAGGTTCTAGCTCCATCCACCTCATTAGGGCTGATTCTTCTGCATTTCTTTTTACAACTGAGAAGTACTCCATTGTATGTATGTACCAGAGTTTTTGTATCCATTCATTTGTTGATGGACATCTAGGTTGCTTCCATGTTCTAGCTGTTGTATAGAGCACTGCAATGAATATTGGGGTACAGGTGCCTCTTTCAGTTTTGATTTCATCAGGGTATAAGCCTAATAGTGGAATTGCTGGGTCGTATTGTGCTTCTATTTTTAGTTTTTTAAGGAATCTCCATACAGTCTTCCATAGAGGCTGTATCAATTTACATTCCCACCAGCAATGCAAGAGTGTTCTATCCAAGGAATTCTTACGGAAGTCCTTTATCTATATAGAAATTTATATAGATTTATGCTATTTACATATGTAATATTTATGGTATATCTACATATCATAGAATAAACATATGGTTCAAGTATTTATTATATACAAATTTCCTGGACAACATTTTGGCTTCTCATTGTTGCTTGTAGGCAGCAGTCAAAAGTTAGTAGGCGAGCCTGTTGGGTTCCAGGCACCCTACTGTGCTAGTTATTTTTCTGTCCATTCTCTGATCTGCTTAATGATTGGCTCTTTGGTATTGTTGAGAAGGATACACAAAAGATGCATTTAAATGATTCTTTTGTTTTCAAATAAACAGATACCTAATTTTTAGTAATTCTATAAATATTTTATTTTTTCCAATGGGTAGATGCCTATATAAAGAGTGCTGTCACAGCTAAGGTTTTTGGATCCACACAGAGATACCAACTCTGGCTCACTTCAGTAGAAACGAATTTAATTGGTAGTAGAAGAATTCACAGGAAGACTGAAGAACAGTTGGATTTGGAAAATGTACAAAACCTAAGGGTGCTAGGTGGCAGCAAGGACTGTAGCCACAATCGTGTTGCAGGAGTGTGTGAGGAAGCAGCCACCATCAGACGTGCGCTGGTACTGCTGCCACTGTAAAGGTTTCTTCCTGATGGCAGCCTTGTGGTTAGGCCGGAGCTCAAAGTCTGGGGTGGGAGCCGTCTTGCTGAGACCTGGTTCTGGCTGCCAGGGAAGAAATCCTTCCTTTGGCTTTTTCCTTTTGGCATCCCACCAAAGCTCACATAAGAAGTTTGCCCTGAGTAAGAAAGAAGCTTGTAGAAAGTTTTTAGGAGTGTAGGAAGATTTTTAAAAGAGATAGCTTGTCTTTCACAACTGGTCATTAAACTATTTCAAAATAATTTGTGTGATTACAAGTAGCTGTATACTCCTTGAAATAAAAGGTAAAATTGTTTATGGTATCTTACATTTCTGAAAAACATGTATTTGTTCCTGTTTTAAGAAGGATTGTGGCAGTTTATTAGAGAAAAATTCTTTTGATTCTTTTAAAAGTGAAATTATATTAGGTATCTCTAAATACAGTACAGGCATGGTTAAAAATAGATTATATAGATATTTTCCTAAGAAAAAGAATCACAGAAAGTACAGGTGATAGATATGCACATATATTTATTTTTCAACATAATTTTGGTAGACAGAAACATTTCATATTTAAAATATGTCCAAAGTATTACTGTAATTTATAAGAATGGATAAAAGTAAAATTCACAGTTAACGCATACATCCTAATTGCTTCAAAATATCTCAAAAAAAGATTATTTAATAAAAATACCAGAGCTGCTAATTCTGTTATGAAATATTTGGCCTCTTACCAATTACCAGTTAGCTTATAATTGTCTTCATAGTACATTTCATGAAGTATAGCCTTCTTTATAAAATAAGATGATGTTTAAGGACTTTCTCCATATATGTATAATTTTGGGGAGAAGGAATGTGAATTGGCACAAAAATTATTTTAGGAATAGTCATTACACACCTGGATGCTTTGACTTAGGAGCCATGGTCTTGATTACATTGTAATATTGTATTGTAGTATAAAATAAAGGTCAAGTGCAGACAGTTTCTAGAGACAGAAGCACTTTTATAGCCACAGCAGAATAGTTGTAAGCATCAAATCTCCTAGAAAGTGTCCTAAAATGCATGAATGTTCACTGCAGCAGGCAGGAGAAAGTCCGTTTCCATACTGCAGAGTTCTTATCTTGTCAGTAGTCCCAGTTACACTTGTTTTGGGCTTTCAGATCCTCTTTTCCAGGGCTTCATATGCTTTCATATTTTTAAGAATTCATTCTTTGAACTTTCTGTAATGAGAAAATGAGAATTTTACAAATTTGGACTGTTCCTGTTCCTAGTTATTTAAGAGCTGACATGCAAAAACATAGCAGGAAAGGGAAGTCGATTATAACCAGAGATCACTTATTAGGACACTTTATACAGGATTATAACAAAATTTTTCTGCAGTTGTCTGGTTTTTCTCCCAAAAGATTTATTTGTCTTGGATAAAACAGATTTTAAAATGGAAGTAATCTGGTAACCTACCTTGAAAATAGCTTTTGCTTGCTTTGACTTGGGATTTAGGCATCTTTTTCCTTTATGTGTTTTCAGGGTGACACTGTTAAGGGAAGAGCCAAAACAGTTGTAAGTTTTGGATGGAAAAACATAAGAAAAACAAAGCAAAAAAGCCACCCCCATTGTTCTCTTCACCAAGTCCACTACTTACATCACTTCTGTTTTGTCACAGTTATTACTTGGGTAAATTATGGAGACTTTCTCAATATCTGCCACTTTCACTGCTTTTACTCCAGTGCCTATGCAAAGGCACCGTCCGCCTTTGAACATAGGGAAGCCTAGAACAGATCATAGCGTTGTCAGTCACTAATCCATCTGCTTGCAGCAGAGGGCTCAGATTTATAATCTTGATGAAGAATGTGCACCAAGTTTTCAGTGAGGCCAGAAATAGTAATTTGTCAAATAGCAGTCAACACTACTGTTACTAGGAGAAGAGTTTAAGTACGGAGTTGATGATTTTCTCTTTAAATTTGTAAGCAGACCCTTAAAGAACTAAAGTGAAGAATGAAAGAAGTTCATTAGCCATCATTCTTGCCTCTTGCTTTTATGCTCAAGAACTTTTCCTAAAGCTAATAATGTATCTCTAAAAGTCTCCTTGGCAGACATTTAACACGGTTGCTAAGGCTCTTGCCAGATTTTGTATCTGAATAAGAAATCTATTGAATTTGTCATCTCTAGTTTCAGTTAAACATTTCCAGTATTCTCTGCCAAAGCTGTAGCAACTTCTGTTGTTTGAGGGAAAACAAAAATGTGTTGTATATTTTGGGATAAAAATTGAAGAAAAGACATTTGAAGCATTAGAAAAGACATTTATATGTTGAGAAGTAAAAAGTAGCATATACCTTGAACAGCTGTAGCGCAGAACATGACAGCCAGCACTATAGCTATGCCCTTCACATGCATGTTTGTTGCTGCTCCTTTGGCCTGGATAGTCTTCTTGGAGGGAGTAGAAGAGCAGATCATGGAAGAGGATTCTTATTGGCACATGTAAGGCATTTTATACACCGGCAGTCCTCTTATGGCAATAGGAATTTCCCTCCTTGAGTCATGTTCCTTTTTTTCAAGAGTTTCTATTTTGTTCTTATCTACGTATTGCTGCTCCTTTGTTACAGCTTTGAAAGTAATATAAATGTGAAAGCACTGTAAAGGGTATATAAACATAGAGTTTGCCCGATGGGAACCAGCCTTACAGTAGCATTTCCTAGAAATGGGCTATGTTTGTTGGAATACCCTGGGCAGTGAAATCCTGATAGCCACGCATTCTTCCATTCAGGAAGATTGTCTTTCTATTTTCAGCCCTTTCAACTTCCATCCTTCACACTACTATATAAAAGAAATATAGTTTAAAACAAATTATACTTCTGCGATAATTCTGATGTAAGGCCTATTTTGTTGGACTGCTTGCAGCAGAGGGCTCAGATTTATAATCTTGATGAAGAATGTGCACCAAGTTTTCAGTGAGGCCAGAAATAGTAATTTGTCAAATAGCAGTCAACACTACTGTTACTAGGAGAAGAGTTTAAGTCGGAGTTGATGATTTTCTCTTTAAATTTGTAAGCAGACCCTTAAAGAACTAAAGTGAAGAATGAAAGAAGTTCATTAGCCATCATTCTTGCCTCTTGCTTTTATGCTCAAGAACTTTTCCTAAAGCTAATAATGTATCTCTAAAAGTCTCCTTGGCAGACATTTAACACGGTTGCTAAGGCTCTTGCCAGATTTTGTATCTGAATAAGAAATCTATTGAATTTGTCATCTCTAGTTTCAGTTAAACATTTCCAGTATTCTCTGCCAAAGCTGTAGCAACTTCTGTTGTTTGAGGGAAAACAAAAATGTGTTGTATATTTTGGGATAAAAATTGAAGAAAAGACATTTGAAGCATTAGAAAAGACATTTATATGTTGAGAAGTAAAAAGTAGCATATACCTTGAACAGCTGTAGCGCAGAACATGACAGCCAGCACTATAGCTATGCCCTTCACATGCATGTTTGTTGCTGCTCCTTTGGCCTGGATAGTCTTCTTGGAGGGAGTAGAAGAGCAGATCATGGAAGAGGATTCTTATTGGCACATGTAAGGCATTTTATACACCGGCAGTCCTCTTATGGCAATAGGAATTTCCCTCCTTGAGTCATGTTCCTTTTTTTCAAGAGTTTCTATTTTGTTCTTATCTACGTATTGCTGCTCCTTTGTTACAGCTTTGAAAGTAATATAAATGTGAAAGCACTGTAAAGGGTATATAAACATAGAGTTTGCCCGATGGGAACCAGCCTTACAGTAGCATTTCCTAGAAATGGGCTATGTTTGTTGGAATACCCTGGGCAGTGAAATCCTGATAGCCACGCATTCTTCCATTCAGGAAGATTGTCTTTCTATTTTCAGCCCTTTCAACTTCCATCCTTCACACTACTATATAAAAGAAATATAGTTTAAAACAAATTATACTTCTGCTTTTGAGTCCAAATTCCTGCATGTAAGGCCTATTTTGTTGGACATCAACCTTTTATTTCATCTTACTTATATTTTCTGACTGTAATTGCATGTCTGAAGAAGTCTTCTAAAGACTTACACTTCTGAATTTATATCTATTTCTTTTTACATGTTTAACAGTTTTTTCATATACGTGTATCAAGCATTGTTATTGGTACATAAAGTTATGTGAATTGTGGATTTTTAAAAAATGATTCTTTCTCATGCTGTTTTTATTTTATTTTTTGGATTCTACTTTGATATAACCTCTGTTTTCTTTTTATCTTTGCCTTTTCCTCTTAAGCTTTCTAATCTATTTGTTTTAAATGTCTTTTGCAAACACTTAAAAAATCATATCAAAGGGACTTTTAATAGGTGAGTTTAGTTATGCACTGTGTAATTGGTAATCTGTATGCTTTTAAAAATGCTTCCTTGATATTTCTTTTCTATCTTTGTTTCCTTTGATTTCTCACTTTAAATGTATTTTCTTTAACATTTTCTTATGTGATTTGAACAGAATACATTGTTTTGTGTTTTGGTAATAATCTTAATTTTTCAATTTTTCTTTTTGGCTACTTCTATTGATTTTTCATTTATTTATCTTTGTTCTTTGGCCTGTGTGGGCCTCCCATCGCAGTGGTCTCTCTCACTGCAGAACACCGGCTCTGGGCGCATGCACCCCAGAGCTCTGGCTCGGTAGTTGGACACATCGGTCCAGCCGCTCCATGGCACTTGGGATCCTGCCAGGCCAGGGATCAAACCGTGCCTTGCACTGCAAGTTGGTGTTCCTTTTTCAAGAGTTTCTATTTTGTTCTTATCTACGTATTGCTGCTCCTTTGTTACAGCTTTGAAAGTAATATAAATGTGAAAGCACTGTAAAGGGTATATAAACATAGAGTTTGCCCGATGGGAACCAGCCTTACAGTAGCATTTCCTAGAAATGGGCTATGTTTGTTGGAATACCCTGGGCAGTGAAATCCTGATAGCCACGCATTCTTCCATTCAGGAAGATTGTCTTTCTATTTTCAGCCCTTTCAACTTCCATCCTTCACACTACTATATAAAAGAAATATAGTTTAAAACAAATTATACTTCTGCTTTTGAGTCCAAATTCCTGCATGTAAGGCCTATTTTGTTGGACATCAACCTTTTATTTCATCTTACTTATATTTTCTGACTGTAATTGCATGTCTGAAGAAGTCTTCTAAAGACTTACACTTCTGAATTTATATCTATTTCTTTTTACATGTTTAACAGTTTTTGCATATACGTGTATCAAGCATTGTTATTGGTACATAAAGTTATGTGAATTGTGGATTTTTAAAAAATGATTCTTTCTCATGCTGTTTTTATTTTATTTTTTGGATTCTACTTTGATATAACCTCTGTTTTCTTTTTATCTTTGCCTTTTCCTCTTAAGCTTTCTAATCTATTTGTTTTAAATGTCTTTTGCAAACACTTAAAAAATCATATCAAAGGGACTTTTAATAGGTGAGTTTAGTTATGCACTGTGTAATTGGTAATCTGTATGCTTTTAAAAATGCTTCCTTGATATTTCTTTTCTATCTTTGTTTCCTTTGATTTCTCACTTTAAATGTATTTTCTTTAACATTTTCTTATGTGATTTGAACAGAATACATTGTTTTGTGTTTTGGTAATAATCTTAATTTTTCAATTTTTTCTTTTTTGGCTACTTCTATTGATTTTTCATTTATTTATCTTTGTTCTTTGGCCTGTGTGGGCCTCCCATCGCAGTGGTCTCTCTCACTGCAGAACACCGGCTCTGGGCGCATGCACCCCAGAGCTCTGGCTCGGTAGTTGGACACATCGGTCCAGCCGCTCCATGGCACTTGGGATCCTGCCAGGCCAGGGATCAAACCGGTGCCCCTTGCACTGCAAGTTGGTGTTCTTACCCACTGGACCACCAGAGAAGCCCAGTAAGCTTAAATTTTTATCTGACTTTTTCTGATAATTTATATCAACCGTAAATAAAATCTTCTGATTCCTCTCTATGTAAGATGAGAAAAATCACTAACTTTCACACCTTTCTTCCTGTTTCCTAGTTTTGTTGGCATAACTTAGGATTCATAGCTAGTTTATTATTTTCAGATGATTATTTCACATTACTTAACTTCTTTTTTGAGAGTTATCATTACTTTCTTTTTTCTGAAATCAAACTTCTTTAGACATATCCTACATTGATTTTTTTTAATCACTCAAGTCTTTAAAACCTCTTGGTCTTTATTTTTTAAATAATTATTTTTATTTTACTTTTTACTTTTATAGAATTTTGTTTACAAATGTGTATAATCCCAGATTGGCCATATGTATATCCCTGGCCCCTCCCCTCCTCCACACCCCTCCCAGCCCCCCCCATTCCACCCCTCCAGGCCATTGCAGGATTCCCTATTCCACAGGGATGACAATAGCTATCTTTTTCATACGTGATAGTACAGGTTTCCATGTTACTCCCTCTATGCCTTCCACCCACTGTTCATTCCCCACACTGTCCATATGTCTGTTCTCTATGCCTGTTTTTCCAAAAAATATGGAACGCTTCACGAATTTGCATGTCATCCTTGCACAGGGGCCATGCTAATCTTCTGTGTATCGTTCCAATTTTAATATATGTGCTGCTGAAGCGAGTACTGGTCTTTATTTTAATTAATCTCAAAGTAGTCGGAATATTACTTCTCTTTCTCATTAATTTAACATTTTCCTCACAAGAAAATAGGTAAAGTAAAAGGAATATTTTCTTGGACTTAATAAATCCTTATCCATTATTTTTTCTTCAAGTTCTCAGGTAACATGTAGAACGAAAATTATGCAGAGTTGGTTTTGTGCTTTAATCTTTTTACTTCTTTTTTTGAACTGTGCAGAAAGTAACCTTAATTAGGCTTTGGCAGGTACTAATATAGATGCTCTCTCCTTCCTTAACACACCCTCCCTTTTTACTGCCTCTTTCTCCCAGGGTCCCTGCCTTAAGGATTACTGGAAAGCACCACCCATTCTATAGTATTAGTAGTTCATTGCTCATTCATTGGACAAATATTTATTACATGCCTAACACTCTTTTGAATATTGGAGAGAGAGCAATGAACAAAACCAACCAAGTTCCTTCTTGTGTCTTTAAGGTTTTGCAGTGTTCTAACTATGTAAAAGGCAGTCTGCGTCATTTCTATGTGTTCTGTAAGTGTATCTTAAGTGCTATGACTTCTCCTGTCCTAAGCACTTACTATTATCACATGAGGAGGATTAATTCTTCAAGTACATCCCCTTGTCTAGTGAGTTTGAGAGATCCTTCTTATGTCTGTCATATAGCATGGTTCCTTTAACATGGAATGCACTTTCCTCAACTTCCCTGTGTCCTTTCTCTTTTTTTGCCTCTGGGTCATCATTTGTTTTCATCCATCTTTATTCTTTGGCCTGTGTGGGCCTCCCTTTGCAGTGGCTTCTCTCATTGCAGAGCACTGGCTCATAATTGGACACACCGGTCCAGCCGCTCTACGGCACATGAAATCCTCCCAGGCCAGGGATGGAACTGGCGCCCCTTGCACTGCAAGGTGGAGTCTTTACCCAATGGATCACCAAGGAAGCCCTTTTTCTTTTAAGTTTTGATATCTTCATAAAATTTTCTTCAATATGTAGTGATTTCTTCTGGCTTTATAGCATTTGCTGTCTTGTCTAGCTTTATTTAGAAGTATAAATATTTAATTTTAAATATTTAAATATTTTAAGTATTCTAGTAGCCACATTTATATATTTATTTTTAAAAGATTTATTTATTTATTTATTTTGAGGGGGAGGAGGGAGGGGAGCAGGCAGGCTACTTCTATTGGTCTTTCATTTGTCTATTTTCATCCATCTTTGTTCTTTGGCCCGTGTGGGCCTCCCATCGCGGTGGCCTCTGTTGTCGCATAGCTCCGGCTCGGTCATTGGACATATCCGTCCAGCCGCTCCGCGGCACGTGGGATCTTCCCAGGCCAGGGATCAAACCAGCGCCCCCTGCACTGCAAGGCGGTGTCCCTACCCACTGGACCACCAGGGAAGCCCTGGTAGCCACATTTAAAACATTTTTTTCTATATATATTTTAGGCCTTGCTGTGCAGCTTATGAGGTTCTGATTTTTTGACCAGCGATCGAACTCAAGCCCCCTCCACTGGAAGTGCAGAGTCCTAACCACTGTACTGCCAGTGAATTATCTTTAAGAAGTAAAAAGAAATAGGTGAAATTAATTTTAATATATTCTGTTCAACCTAAAACATTAAAAATTTATAATTTCAAGCTATAATCATTATGAAGCGAGTAAGTGAGATTTTAATTTTAGTCAGTACTGCACCTTTAAATTGGACTAGCCACATATCAGATACTTAATAGCCACATGTGTTTAGTGACTGCTGTATTGGGCAGTACATGTCTAGTTATTCATTTAGTGTATTATTCTACCTTGATACTAAATTGTAGATAAAGATGGGGATGGAGGGAAGAGGAGGTACTGTGCTTTTTTGGGTTTGTTTTAGAAACTTTTCTAAATTTTCCTAGTCTTTTTATTATTTCTCTCTTTGCTAAGTTGTTATATCTCATTGAACTTTCTTTGTTATTGAGCAGGACAAAGATTAAACTGCATTCTCTTTTTAGTAGTATTTGCCTTTTTAAAAAAATTTCTGGTATGGAACTAGTCTGAGTTCATCCATTCAAACAAGTTTTCCCTTGGATTTGAAGGAGAGTCCCACAAATGTAGTTCTTAACAATTAATTGCCAAAAACTTTCACAGCCTAACAGTTCTATAATCTGTGATCCATATGAAGTTTTAGTTATGATCCCCAATTATGCATTTAGTACAGAGTCTTAAAGTGTTTTCAAGAGGGGAGAGATTAGTGCAAGGCAATTAAAGATAACTTCCAGACTACCATTCACTGAGTCTTTGAATAACATATTACTTGCAGAAAAAATTAATCAGGATTATTTTGCTAGTTAAATGGATGAAAAGTGGGTTAGAAATGGAACAGTTCCCATTTATTCTAAAGCAGTATAATGTAGCAGAGGGCTTCCCAGGTGGCACTAGTGGTAAAGGACCTGCTTGCCAGTGCAGGTTAGACCTAAGTAAGAGATGTTGGTTCTATCCCTGGTTGGGAAGATCCCTTGGAGGAGGGCATGGCAACCCTCTCCAGTATTCTTGCCTAGAGAATCCCATGGACAGAGGGGCCTGACAGGCTTCAGTCCATAGGGTCGCACAGAGTTGGACACGACTAAAGCACTTTAGCATGCATGATATAACAGAATCCTGTTGTTTTGAGTTTATAGCAGGCAGATGACTCAGTTCTAGGGTAGAGATTGCCACACATGAACAGATTGATATAGAATCCTTAACACTTAAAAGCACAGTAGTACCAAACCTGATGTTCTTTTATAGAGGAATTAAGGCATTTAGGGAGCTGCCGGTGGATTTTTTTCAGAAACCTTTAATAAAATACTGCTTTTCTGATATTCTTTTAGGATTATTAAAATACTTTCCCCAGAAATGAGACAGAGCCTGCAGACTGTATTCAGGCAGCTAGTAAGTATTTGGGAAGGCTGTATTTTTTCCAAAACAAATTTGGAGGAAACATTATATAAATAATAAAAGAATTATTAGAACAGTAAGGAATAGTTTATGTTTTATTGCACTTTGAAAACATTTCACAGAGACAATGAATTTTGAAAAGAGTTTTTCTAATAGGTTATACTTAATCTGTTTTTGAGACTTTGACATAAGACATTTTCAAAAGCTGTACATTGCTAATATAATCTGGTATTTACGAATGAAATGTACAAGAACTCACATTTCATAAGGATGATTTCATCTGTTATATGCACTGCCCCAAACACTGCAGTCTCGAATATTAACACATGCACAAAAGAAGGGCCAAATACCAGTGGCCTCCGTCCCCATAGTGACCGACTCCTAGCCGTATACTGTTCCTCTCCTTTTCAGTATGCTAGAAGGAATGGAATCAGAAATGGATGCACCTTGCGTGAAAGATGACTGAACTCTACCAAATTTCTGATGTTAAAGAAGAGACAGTTGTTGGCACTCTGGTTATTAGCACAGAAGGCAAAAAAATGAACTTTTAGCTTCCAGTGACTGAAGATTTGAAAGTTACTGACAGTTGAGTTTACTTTGCTTTTTAACTGTGCCTTCTCATGCTGATCAGAGACTGACTGTATCTTGTTCCTGGAGTTGGATGGCTTCCTATTATCTTAATTAAACGTAAGGGTTTCCTGGAACAGCTAATCCACAGGTGATTTATTGAACAGTCACTCTTTCATTTTCTTGGGAAAAAGGTTAAGATTGCATTCTACCATTCTTCTGAAAAGAAAATTTAATGCTTTACCTTTTGGGAAGGAGAGTTACAAAATAACAGTCATTACTCATGCTTTTCAACCTGTTTGTTTTATGTAGAACCAAACTTACTTTCCTTGGAATTACTTTAATTATAGTTAAGAAGTTTCAAAGAGAAACTGCTTAATTTGTTTTCACAGTGATTCATGAGGAAAAAAAGAACATAGGTTTCAAAGTGCATTGGAGGGGCTTCCCTGGTGGTCCAGTGGGTAAGGACACTGCCTTGCAGTGCAAGGGACACCGGTTCGATCCCTGGCCTGGGAAGATCCCACGTGCCGCGGAGCGGCTGGACTGATGTGTCCAATCACTGAGCCGGAGCTCTGGAGCGCATGCGCCCAGAGCCGGTGCTCTGCGACAACAGACACCACCGCGATGGGAGGCCCACACGGGCCAAAGAACAAAGATGGATGAAAATAGACAAATGAAAGACGGATAGGAGTGGCCCGCCCTCCCCCTCCCTCCACACCCCCGCCAAAATAAATAAATAAATAAATAAATGTTAAAAGTGAATTGGTTTCCTTTAGAATTTTAGGTACAATTTTAACTCTTCCTATGTTTTAAAATTTAGAAGACAGGAGAAGAAACAGTCCAGTTCTGTTATCTCACTGAATAGATGAGCCTCTTTTCTATGTCTGCTGTTCTCCTCACAGAACGTTTGCTGCTGTTTGCATGTATTGGAGCCAGGAGCAGTGGGCAGTTTCAACATCACCATACACTTCAAAGAAATCATTTTTCTCACAACAAAGGCAGCTCTGTGCATGGCCTTAAATTGGCCGCCTGGAAAATGACTGCAATCTACAACTGCCAGTCGATGTTCATGTTAATTTTCCCAGTTGGGAAACAACATACAGAAGGCAAAAATGAACTTTTAGCTTCCAGTGACTGAAGATTTGAAAGTTACTGACAGTTGAGTTTACTTTGCTTTTTAACTGTGCCTTCTCATGCTGATCAGAGACTGACTGTATCTTGTTCCTGGAGTTGGATGGCTTCCTATTATCTTAATTAAACGTAAGGGTTTCCTGGAACAGCTAATCCACAGGTGATTTATTGAACAGTCACTCTTTCATTTTCTTGGGAAAAAGGTTAAGATTGCATTCTACCATTCTTCTGAAAAGAAAATTTAATGCTTTACCTTTTGGGAAGGAGAGTTACAAAATAACAGTCATTACTCATGCTTTTCAACCTGTTTGTTTTATGTAGAACCAAACTTACTTTCCTTGGAATTACTTTAATTATAGTTAAGAAGTTTCAAAGAGAAACTACTTAATTTGTTTTCACAGTGATTCATGAGGAAAAAAAGAACATAGGTTTCAAAGTGCATTGGAGGGGCTTCCCTGGTGGTCCAGTGGGTAAGGACACTGCCTTGCAGTGAAAGGGACACCGGTTCGATCCCTGGCCTGGGAAGATCCCACGTGCCGCGGAGCGGCTGGACTGATGTGTCCAATCACTGAGCCGGAGCTCTGGAGCGCATGCGCCCAGAGCCGGTGCTCTGCGACAACAGACACCACCGCGATGGGAGGCCCACACGGGCCAAAGAACAAAGATGGATGAAAATAGACAAATGAAAGACGGATAGGAGTGGCCCGCCCACCCCCTCCCTCCCCACCCCCGCCAAAATAAATAAATAAATAAATAAATGTTAAAAGTGAATTGGTTTCCTTTAGAATTTTAGGTACAATTTTAACTCTTCCTATGTTTTAAAATTTAGAAGACAGGAGAAGAAACAGTCCAGTTCTGTTATCTCACTGAATAGATGAGCCTCTTTTCTATGTCTGCTGTTCTCCTCACAGAACGTTTGCTGCTGTTTGCATGTATTGGAGCCAGGAGCAGTGGGCAGTTTCAACATCACCATACACTTCAAAGAAATCATTTTTCTCACAACAAAGGCAGCTCTGTGCATGGCCTTAAATTGGCCGCCTGGAAAATGACTGCAATCTACAACTGCCAGTCGATGTTCATGTTAATTTTCCCAGTTGGGAAACAACATACTTATTGTTAGGAGATAGAAACATGTGAGAGATTAGCAATGAGCAACTTTACAAACAACTAACTGAAAGAAGCTTGATTCAACCAGAGAAAGGAAAATTGTGCAGTAGCCTCCGTTATCGTTACTTCAAGTTTCCGCCACTCAGAGAAACTGAAGGAGAGGGAAGACTAGATCTGGCAGATATTATTTCAGGGCTAGATGAAAAGAGAGTATGCACAAAAAGACCTCGCATGGAGAGATGAGTCCTGCATGTGAATGTTAGAGGAGCTATGTATGTAAGGTATGAAGTTGCATTGGATTTGTTTGTATTGTTCAGAAGTAGAGTAAATGGTAATTTCTTAGGAGCATTTCCCACACATGGCTTGCCAATTTGAACTTTAAATGTAATGTTTTAAATAAGAGATAAAGTTAGGAATGTGAAAAAAGAACTGCAAAGACTTTTTTGTTACAAAATTTTATTATATTATCTTGATACTTAGAATAAATGAATGTCTTTTGGAGTCAAGACAAGGAGATCTCTTAAAAATATTTAGATAAGCTGTATATTATTTTTGATTTGTAGATTATGCTAAATACTGTTTCCCTTTTTAATAAAAAAGCCAATAAACATTCTTGTCATTTTCCTATTTCTGAGACCTTCCTGGTTATTGAGTTCACCTTAGAAGTATATCTAGTCTGGCTTACTTTCCATGATTCTTGCTCCTCTAGTCTTCTAGTTTTAATATGTGAGCAGTAAAGAGGTGTGGTCTGGAAACACGGCTTACTCTCAGCTCTGATTTCCTACCTCTCACCTCGTGTTTGTGCCCGTTAGTGTTAGCAGGGTGGTGATGGAGACCATGAGAATTGCCACCTTTCGTTGGGTGCCTGCCATGTGCCAGGTTGTGTCATACCTCTTTTCTATGTCTGCTGTTCTCCTCACAGAACGTTTGCTGCTGTTTGCATGTATTGGAGCCAGGAGCAGTGGGCAGTTTCAACATCACCATACACTTCAAAGAAATCATTTTTCTCACAACAAAGGCAGCTCTGTGCATGGCCTTAAATTGGCCGCCTGGAAAATGACTGCAATCTACAACTGCCAGTCGATGTTCATGTTAATTTTCCCAGTTGGGAAACAACATACTTATTGTTAGGAGATAGAAACATGTGAGAGATTAGCAATGAGCAACTTTACAAACAACTAACTGAAAGAAGCTTGATTCAACCAGAGAAAGGAAAATTGTGCAGTAGCCTCCGTTATCGTTACTTCAAGTTTCCGCCACTCAGAGAAACTGAAGGAGAGGGAAGACTAGATCTGGCAGATATTATTTCAGGGCTAGATGAAAAGAGAGTATGCACAAAAAGACCTTGCATGGAGAGATGAGTCCTGCATGTGAATGTTAGAGGAGCTATGTATGTAAGGTATGAAGTTGCATTGGATTTGTTTGTATTGTTCAGAAGTAGAGTAAATGGTAATTTCTTAGGAGCATTTCCGTACACATGGCTTGCCAATTTGAACTTTAAATGTAATGTTTCAAATAAGAGATAAAGTTAGGAATGTGAAAAAAGAACTGCAAAGACTTTTTTGTTACAAAATTTTATTATATTATCTTGATACTTAGAATAAATGAATGTCTTTTGGAGTCAAGACAAGGAGATCTCTTAAAAATATTTAGATAAGCTGTATATTATTTTTGATTTGTAGATTATGCTAAATACTGTTTCCCTTTTTAATAAAAAAGCCAATAAACATTCTTGTCATTTTCCTATTTCTGAGACCTTCCTGGTTATTGAGTTCACCTTAGAAGTATATCCAGTCTGGCTTACTTTCCATGATTCTTGCTCCTCTAGTCTTCTAGTTTTAATATGTGAGCAGTAAAGAGGTGTGGTCTGGAAACACGGCTTACTCTCAGCTCTGATTTCCTACCTCTCACCTCGTGTTTGTGCCCGTTAGTGTTAGCAGGGTGGTGATGGAGACCATGAGAATTGCCACCTTTCGTTGGGTGCCTGCCATGTGCCAGGTGTCATACCTAGTGTCTCACTAGTCCTACAGTGGTGCTGTAGGAGCACCAGTATCTTCCTTTAAAAGAAGAAGAAAATCCGCCAACTGTGTAACTCTTCCACAAATCATTTAACACGTTTAATAAGTACTACTGTCAGAGGAAAGCAGCAATGAAAAAGCCAACTAGAGTTCCCTTCTTCTGTGATGAAATAGGAGAGTGAAAGGCACCCTCAGAGATTTGACCAGGAAAGTCTAGACCCAAACCTCCCTGGAAAATAGAAAGCTCAGAGTATTGGAGTAGAGGACTTGGGTATGGGACAATTTTAGGGTCAGTAGAATCTGAGGTTTCTGGTGAAGGTAATCAGAAAAGCTTGAGAAAAACCTAGAACTCCATTTAATTTATAGTTTGCTGAATACCAGGAGAATGCTTATTGTGACTTCTTAAAGCTTGCCCTTTGTTAGTAATGTTTACACTCTTATTTTTCCATCATGCATACTAATAGTAACTATCATTTTGCTTATTCTAGGGAAAGAGAAGTGGGGGAGAAGCCTGTGTTCTTTTTTACAATTAGCTGAGATGAATAGAAACTGGTCAGAGACAGTAGTTGATGTCAGTACGCTTGGCAGCCAGCTGTCCCTGTCCCTGGGAATTTATACCAGAGGAGGGCCTTAGAACCTTCCAGGGAAAACAGGGAAGGAAGGAGGACTTAGAATAAATGAATGTCTTTTGGAGTCAAGACAAGGAGATCTCTTAAAAATATTTAGATAAGCTGTATATTATTTTTGATTTGTAGATTATGCTAAATACTGTTTCCCTTTTTAATAAAAAAGCCAATAAACATTCTTGTCATTTTCCTATTTCTGAGACCTTCCTGGTTATTGAGTTCACCTTAGAAGTATATCTAGTCTGGCTTACTTTCCATGATTCTTGCTCCTCTAGTCTTCTAGTTTTAATATGTGAGCAGTAAAGAGGTGTGATCTGGAAACACGGCTTACTCTCAGCTCTGATTTCCTACCTCTCACCTCGTGTTTGTGCCCGTTAGTGTTAGCAGGGTGGTGATGGAGACCATGAGAATTGCCACCTTTCGTTGGGTGCCTGCCATGTGCCAGGTGTCATACCTAGTGTCTCACTAGTCCTACAGTGGTGCTGTAGGAGCACCAGTATCTTCCTTTAAAAGAAGAAGAAAATCCGCCAACTGTGTAACTCTTCCACAAATCATTTAACACATTTAATAAGTACTACTGTCAGAGGAAAGCAGCAATGAAAAAGCCAACTAGAGTTCCCTTCTTCTGTGATGAAATAGGAGAGTGAAAGGCACCCTCGGAGATTTGACCAGGAAAGTCTAGACCCAAACCTCCCTGGAAAATAGAAAGCTCAGAGTATTGGAGTAGAGGACTTGGGTATGGGACAATTTTAGGGTCAGTAGAATCTGAGGTTTCTGGTGAAGGTAATCAGAAAAGCTTGAGAAAAACCTAGAACTCCATTTAATTTATAGTTTGCTGAATACCAGGAGAATGCTTATTGTGACTTCTTAAAGCTTGCCCTTTGTTAGTAATGTTTACACTCTTATTTTTCCATCATGCATACTAATAGTAACTATCATTTTGCTTATTCTAGGGAAAGAGAAGTGGGGGAGAAGCCTGTGTTCTTTTTTACAATTAGCTGAGATGAATAGAAACTGGTCAGAGACAGTAGTTGATGTCAGTACGCTTGGCAGCCAGCTGTCCCTGTCCCTGGGAATTTATACCAGAGGAGGGCCTTAGAACCTTCCAGGGAAAACAGGGAAGGAAGGAGGAGGGCACGGAAACTACCTTAGGACACCAGTGCTGACTTTTACAGTCCTGCTCCCTTACTCCCATCCCTCCATTCCACTGACGTTTTTTCTCTCGCCTACATTGTAAACCCTTTCTTGAGTACTGGCTGCTACCTCTCCTCATCCCAGGTCCTTTTGGAACCTCTAAGTCTGAATTTACCTATTTGGGAGAATGCAAGGTTCAGCCCAGCTAGTAGATGGAGCTCTGCAAGAGTCAAAAGCTCTGCAAGACTCCAGAAATGGGTCTCAAATCACCAGGAGTCCCAAGACTTAGGTAAAGGAAAAAGAAGCAGTTGTAGAGTCAAGGGGAGTGGTCCTGGGAATTACCAAGAACCAGCATTGTTGTTTAATAGTGGTAGAATAAGGGGAAACCCCATGGACAGAGGAACCTGGTGGACTGCAGTCCATGGGGTTCATGAAGAGTTGAACATGACTAAGCGACTGAACCCGCACCACCAAGGCTGTGTTGGATATGTTTATGCATTCTTTTTTTTTTTTTTTTTGGCCACTTCTATTGGCCTTTCATTTATTCTTTGTTCTTTGGCCTGTGTGGGCCTCCCATCACAGTGGCCTCTCTCGCTGCAGAGCACTGGCTCTGGGCGCATGAGCTCCAGAGCGCCGGCTTGGGAGTTGGACACATCAGTCCAGTTGCTTTGTGGCACGTGGGATCTTCCCAGGCCAGGGATCGAACCAGCGCCCCTTGCACTACAAGGTGGTATCTTTACCCACTGGACCACCAGGGAAGCCCTGGATATGTTTAGACGGACCAAAAAAGAGGCAGAGTTCTGCTTGCCCATCAGGTTGGGAAAGAGTGAATAAGAGAAGGAGATGCATTCCTGACATTTCTGGTTGGGACCCGTAGTATATTTCTCCCTACAAAAATAATGTACATTAGGTTAGTTACATTTCTAGGCTAGTGGGCTAAAATAGTCAGTAGACTCTCTCATGAAGAAATTATTTAGGTGGAAAATAATGGATCTTCAGATGAACTTTTGAATTAGGTTCCATCAATATGTGGGGAACTATCTGTAAATTAGAATTAAAGAAACGTTAGCCAAACTCTGGGATGTTATCGTGGTGTAGAGACTTCCATTAAAAACATAATTTACTTTTAACTTTTAAATAATAGTGATACTTGTGAAAAATACTTATGAGTTATTTTATAGAATGTGCCTAAATTTGGGGTTATATTCTGTTTTCTCATAATTAGAATGAAGTTATGCATTTTGGACAAGAAAATAACCAAATGCTGTTATGTCCTTTTTAGTGTGTCATATTAAGGAGTTTATATTGTGGATGTTTTTTATGACTAGTGGTATTTACCTTGATCATTGGTTAATTTCGTGTCTGCAAGGAAAAACCATCACATTTGGAGACTAAGTAGAAATAACTGAATGCAGTATGGGTCCTGGATAGGATCCTAGAAGAATGATGTTAGTGGAAGAATTGGTGAAATTTAAAGTCTATCATTTTGTTAACAAAAATGTACCAGTGTTTGTTTCCTGCTCTTGAGCACAGGGTCAGTAGTTGTGGCTCACAGGCTTAGTTGCTCTGCAGTATGTGGGATGTTCCCAGATCAGGGATGGAAATTGTGTCTCCTGCCTGGCAGGCGAACTCTTTACCACTGAGGTACAAGGGAAGACCCCATTTTGGTTTTTATCCATAATATTCAAAGCTGTGCTGTGACAGTGTTCTTTTCTCTCTTCAGAAGCTTCTCGTGGCATACTGGCCATTATGAATAACAGCTATGGTAGAAATGTAGGGAATTCCTTCTCATATGGTTGGACAGGAAGCCTTTATGCACGGGGCGCTCATTGCTTCTAACAAGAAGGTACATTCTGTGCAATAGTATTAAGTAGAACCAACCAAATGTCATTTCAAATTCAGCCAAGAGGTTCTGCTGTGGTGCTCATGGATGGCTTAACTAGTATAAATGCCTTTTCATCTTAGCATTGAGATTATTCGTATTAAAAAAACCCAACTTTGTAGCCACTGTAATAACAATGACCTTGTTTGTGTTCTTAAAAAAGAAAGATTATGATATGTGGAGTACTGTAGATAGGATATTTGGTAGTCTGAATGAATTACTTGAGTCTGATCACCAGATAAGGTAGAGACTGAACTTGATCTTCCTATAACTGCTGGAAGTGGAGGGTTCCACAGGCAACATATTGCTCTGAAGAAAGATTTTATCTTTGAGTGAAATAGAAAGTTGGTAAAGCACATATATTAACACTTACAGTTATATAATTCTAGGAATTGATCATTGCTGATGCATGTGTTTAAAGAAATTCATTTCTGTCTTTCATCTTGGGCCAAAAGAAACTAATTATTTAAAAGGTGAAAAAAGAGAGTAGGAATCTCCTGCCTATTTATATACACACGCAAATGCATCAGGTCTATAGTCTTTGCTGCAGAAGCAACTAAGGTTTGTCTTTCTTTCCATGGTTAGGGCATGTCCCCCCCCATATTTTGAATTAAAATTTGTCAACAGCATGAATAGTGACTTTTTTCCTGTTAGCTCTGTGTTCATTGTACAGACAAAGAACTCATAGCAAATACTTGCTTTGGAAAGTCCAAGGCGTCAAAGTTAATTTAATTTTCTTTCTGTCTTCCCTTCTCTTTCTTTCTCTTGCTTTTATTTCAGAATTTATTCGTGTCTCCATCTTTCACAATCACTTTTAATTGATTGTAATTTGGAATTGAATTTTTACAATATCTGTAAAATTTATCTTTAAACAGTTATTTTTTTAAAAAATTATTTCTTGGTTTTAAATTTAAAGATTGTGAGTTAGTTGCATCTTTTTTATTTTTTTGGAGAAATTAGAAAGAATGGCTTTATGCACGGGGCGCTCATTGCTTCTAACAAGAAGGTACATTCTGTGCAATAGTATTAAGTAGAACCAACCAAATGTCATTTCAAATTCAGCCAAGAGGTTCTGCTGTGGTGCTCATGGATGGCTTAACTAGTATAAATGCCTTTTCATCTTAGCATTGAGATTATTCGTATTAAAAAAACCCAACTTTGTAGCCACTGTAATAACAATGACCTTGTTTGTGTTCTTAAAAAAGAAAGATTATGATATGTGGAGTACTGTAGATAGGATATTTGGTAGTCTGAATGAATTACTTGAGTCTGATCACCAGATAAGGTAGAGACTGAACTTGATCTTCCTATAACTGCTGGAAGTGGAGGGTTCCACAGGCAACATATTGCTCTGAAGAAAGATTTTATCTTTGAGTGAAATAGAAAGTTGGTAAAGCACATATATTAACACTTACAGTTATATAATTCTAGGAATTGATCATTGCTGATGCATGTGTTTAAAGAAATTCATTTCTGTCTTTCATCTTGGGCCAAAAGAAACTAATTATTTAAAAGGTGAAAAAAGAGAGTAGGAATCTCCTGCCTATTTATATACACACGCAAATGCATCAGGTCTATAGTCTGTGCTGCAGAAGCAACTAAGGTTTGTCTTTCTTTCCATGGTTAGGGCATGTCCCCCCCCATATTTTGAATTAAAATTTGTCAACAGCATGAATAGTGACTTTTTTCCTGTTAGCTCTGTGTTCATTGTACAGACAAAGAACTCATAGCAAATACTTGCTTTGGAAAGTCCAAGGCGTCAAAGTTAATTTAATTTTCTTTCTGTCTTCCCTTCTCTTTCTTTCTCTTGCTTTTATTTCAGAATTTATTCGTGTCTCCATCTTTCACAATCACTTTTAATTGATTGTAATTTGGAATTGAATTTTTACAATATCTGTAAAATTTATCTTTAAACAGTTATTTTTTTAAAAAATTATTTCTTGGTTTTAAATTTAAAGATTGTGAGTTAGTTGCATCTTTTTTATTTTTTTGGAGAAATTAGAAAGAATGGCTTTAATCCTCAGTTGACCCTAGGGGAAAGCACAGCAGGCCAGTGCCTCAAATTGCACCTTTCTTGTTTCTCTAAAAACTTGAGTTAAGTAGCTTTATGCTTATATTCTCAACTGTTCTTAATTGATTGTTCCCCTTTTAGGGAAGAATAAATGTCTTTTATTTGCCACTCAGCACTCTCATTACATATTCAGGCCTTTCCATACTGTGTGGATAACTAAACTATTCAGTGACTGTGGCAATTCAGAAAAATAGATTAGTGTGTGAAGTTCAGTAGCATTAAGGGCAAGGCAATATACTTAAGAAAATAAACAAGTAAGCTGTATAAATGGAGAGCTACTGTGCTTGTGCATACCTCTCAGAGAGAGATGAGAAACAGAATAAACCACTGGCTAAATATGAGTTGTGTTTATCACTAACATTTATAAAATTAGCAAAAGGGTTGTTGATGGGATGATATTCAAGAAATCTGTGAAATATTAGTTAGGAAATCATAACCTACTTTCCTATAGATTTTAAAATAATGGTGATAATTTAGCTTGAGAGGTTCCTCTGGGCAAGAACCTTGTCTCATTTATCTTTTTTTTTTTTTTGGCCACTTCTATTGGTCTTTCATTCATCTATTTTCATCCATCTTTGTTCTTTGGCCCGTGTGGGCCTCCCATCGCGGTGGCCTCTGTTGTCGCAGAGCACCGGCTCTGGGCGCATGCGCTCCAGAGCTCGGGCTCGGTAATTGGACATATCGGTCCAGCCGCTCCGCGGCACGTGGGATCTTCCCAGGCCAGGGATCTAACTGGCACCCCTCACACTGCAAGGCGGTGTCATTAACCACTGGACCACCAGGGAAGCCCCTCATTTATCTTTTATCTCCTATTTGTTTGCCTTGCATAAACTGTGTGTGAGAATAAATCAAGATTTTAAGTGTAAAACATAATGATTTCATATTTGTGTACATTGCAAAATGATCACCAAAATAAGTCTGGTTAACATTGCCACCCTACATAGTTACTGAACCTTTTCCTTGTGATGAAAAAAATGTAACTTCTACTCTCTTGTTCAGTTGCTAAGTCGTATACAGCTCTTTGCGACCCCATGGACAACACCATGCCAGGTGTCCCTGTCTTTCACCAACTCCAGCAGTTTGCTCAACTCATGTCCATTGAGTCAGTGATGCCATCCAACCATCTCATCCTCTGTCGCCACCTTCTGCTCTAGCCCTGCATCTTTCCCAGCATCAACGTCTTTCCCAGTGAGTCGACTGTTCACATCAAGTGGCAAAGTATTGCAGTGTCAGCTTCAGCATCAGGCCTTCCAATGAATATTCAGGGATGATTTCCTTTATGATTGATTGGTTTGATCTCCTTGTTGTCCAAAGGACTTTCAGGAGTCTTTTCCAGCACCACAGTTCAAAAGCATCAATTCTTTGGTGCTCAGCCTTCTTTATGGTCCAGCTCTCACATCCGTGTGTGCCTACTGGAAGAACCATAGCTTTGACTATATGGACCTTTGTCAGCAAAGTGATGTCTTTGCTTTTTAATACATTGTCTAGATTTGTCGTAGTTTTCCTTCCAAGAAGCAAGTGTCTTTTAATTTCATGGCTGCATTCACCGTCTGCAGTGATTTTGGAGCCCAAGCAAATAAAATCTACTACTGTTTCCTTTTTTTCCCATCTATGAAGTGATATTTCTAATCTAGAGCTCTGGGTTCTAGACCTGTATATAAATTGCCTATTCAACCACCTCTTTTGAGTAATTAAGAGGCATCTCAAACTAAATGTATCCAAAACCAAACTCGTAAAACCTTTCTCTCTTTAGTGCACCTAATCTGAATGTATGGCACCATCACCTATCAGTTGCAACTAATTGTGCAAGCCAAAACATGGGAGTCTGCAGTAAATTGATCCTTTTTTTTCCAAAACCAAGGTATGCACTTGGACCACCAGGGAAGCCCCTCATTTATCTTTTATCTCCTATTTGTTTGCCTTGCATAAACTGTGTGTGAGAATAAATCAAGATTTTAAGTGTAAAACATAATGATTTCATATTTGTGTGCATTGCAAAATGATCACCAAAATAAGTCTGGTTAACATTGCCACCCTACATAGTTACTGAACCTTTTCCTTGTGATGAAAAAAATGTAACTTCTACTCTCTTGTTCAGTTGCTAAGTCGTATACAGCTCTTTGCGACCCCATGGACAACACCATGCCAGGTGTCCCTGTCTTTCACCAACTCCAGCAGTTTGCTCAACTCATGTCCATTGAGTCAGTGATGCCATCCAACCATCTCATCCTCTGTCGCCACCTTCTGCTCTAGCCCTGCATCTTTCCCAGCATCAACGTCTTTCCCAGTGAGTCGACTGTTCACATCAAGTGGCAAAGTATTGCAGTGTCAGCTTCAGCATCAGGCCTTCCAATGAATATTCAGGGATGATTTCCTTTATGATTGATTGGTTTGATCTCCTTGTTGTCCAAAGGACTTTCAGGAGTCTTTTCCAGCACCACAGTTCAAAAGCATCAATTCTTTGGTGCTCAGCCTTCTTTATGGTCCAGCTCTCACATCCGTGTGTGCCTACTGGAAGAACCATAGCTTTGACTATATGGACCTTTGTCAGCAAAGTGATGTCTTTGCTTTTTAATACATTGTCTAGATTTGTCGTAGTTTTCCTTCCAAGAAGCAAGTGTCTTTTAATTTCATGGCTGCATTCACCGTCTGCAGTGATTTTGGAGCCCAAGCAAATAAAATCTACTACTGTTTCCTTTTTTTCCCATCTATGAAGTGATATTTCTAATCTAGAGCTCTGGGTTCTAGACCTGTATATAAATTGCCTATTCAACCACCTCTTTTGAGTAATTAAGAGGCATCTCAAACTAAATGTATCCAAAACCAAACTCGTAAAACCTTTCTCTCTTTAGTGCACCTAATCTGAATGTATGGCACCATCACCTATCAGTTGCAACTAATTGTGCAAGCCAAAAACATGGGAGTCTGCAGTAGTCCTTTAATTGATCTATCTACATATGTTCTGTTGTCCCCCTAATCTATTCTGTACAGTGGACCCAGAGGTATTTTTTTTTAAATTTTGGCCTCTTTTATTGGTTTTGTATTTATTTTCATCCATCTTTATTCTTTGGCCTGTGTGGGCCTCCCATTGCAGTGGCCTCACTCGTTCCAGAGCACCGGCTCTGGACGCATGAGCTCCAGAGCGCTGGCCTGTAATTGGACACACCAGTCCAGCCGCTCCGCGGCACATGGCATCTTCCCAGGCCAGGGATCGAACCGGCACCCCTTGCACTGCAAGGTGGACTCTTTACCCACCGTACCATCAGGGAAACCTGCAGAGGGATTTTTTAAAAGGAAGCTCTAATCTTATGTCTCTGTGATACTCTTAAAATATTCCAGCAGCCTTTAAGATTAAGGCCAGATTAATGGTACGGTCCTGCCTGCCTTGCCAGTTTCATCTTCCACTATTCCGCCCCCTGTTCTTTCAGCACCAGACACACTAACCTTCTTTCAGTTCCTCAAGTAGGCCATAGTCCTCCCACACATCCCTCGAGCCTTGCTCTTCCCTGCGCCCAGAATACTACCAGTCTCCTTCCCCATTGTACATATTGCTCATCCTTCTGCTTTGAGCTCAGTAGTAACTCTCTTTCTGGAGTAGTCTTTAGTAGTAGACCCCCTATAATCTAGAACAGGTTCTTTTATTAAATAACCTCTTATTAGAAGTATGTTTTTTCACTTGTAACACTTGCGTCAGTTTATTATTATATATTCTTTTCTGATTATTTAATTAGTACTACCTCCTCAACTAGACTGTATTATAAAGACATGGACAGTTTCTTGAGATTTGCTCACTATTATCAGATCCTTATATAGTGCCTGTTATATGATGCGTAGTTAAGAATTATTTGTAGAGAGAATGATTTAAGTAGCTGTGCAATCTAACTTTATTTTTATTTTAACTAGTTCCAATGCAAGCCAAAACATCGAAACCTTTCTCTCTTTAGTGCACCTAATCTGAATGTATGGCACCATCACCTATCAGTTGCAACTAATTGTGCAAGCCAAAAACATGGGAGTCTGCAGTAGTCCTTTAATTGATCTATCTACATATGTTCTGTTGTCCCCCTAATCTATTCTGTACAGTGGACCCAGAGGTATTTTTTTTTTAATTTTGGCCTCTTTTATTGGTTTTGTATTTATTTTCATCCATCTTTATTCTTTGGCCTGTGTGGGCCTCCCATTGCAGTGGCCTCACTCGTTCCAGAGCACCGGCTCTGGACGCATGAGCTCCAGAGCGCTGGCCTGTAATTGGACACACCAGTCCAGCCGCTCCGCGGCACATGGCATCTTCCCAGGCCAGGGATCGAACCGGCACCCCTTGCACTGCAAGGTGGACTCTTTACCCACCGTACCATCAGGGAAACCTGCAGAGGGATTTTTTAAAAGGAAGCTCTAATCTTATGTCTCTGTGATACTCTTAAAATATTCCAGCAGCCTTTAAGATTAAGGCCAGATTAATGGTACGGTCCTGCCTGCCTTGCCAGTTTCATCTTCCACTATTCCGCCCCCTGTTCTTTCAGCACCAGACACACTAACCTTCTTTCAGTTCCTCAAGTAGGCCATAGTCCTCCCACACATCCCTCGAGCCTTGCTCTTCCCTGCGCCCAGAATACTACCAGTCTCCTTCCCCATTGTACATATTGCTCATCCTTCTGCTTTGAGCTCAGTAGTAACTCTCTTTCTGGAGTAGTCTTTAGTAGTAGACCCCCTATAATCTAGAACAGGTTCTTTTATTAAATAACCTCTTATTAGAAGTATGTTTTTTCACTTGTAACACTTGCGTCAGTTTATTATTATATATTCTTTTCTGATTATTTAATTAGTACTACCTCCTCAACTAGACTGTATTATAAAGACATGGACAGTTTCTTGAGATTTGCTCACTATTATCAGATCCTTATATAGTGCCTGTTATATGATGCGTAGTTAAGAATTATTTGTAGAGAGAATGATTTAAGTAGCTGTGCAATCTAACTTTTATTTTGTGATTTTCATCAAGATCAGGGCAGAAGCTAAAAGTGGAACAGTAGACTCTATCTTCAACCTCTCCCTTTGTCTGAGCTTTTTTCTATTTAGTGTATTATCTTGTTCAAGTTGTTCTTAGCTTAAAAACAAAATAAAAGTAAAAAACAAAAAGCCTTCATTTTCATAGTCTCACCCAGCTGCTGTCTTACTTGTTTCCTTTCCATTACAGTTATGTTAAAAAGTAGAGATAGCATAGTGTTTGAAAACAGTTTGAAAACGTGGGTTTAAGCTCAAACACTAGGATTCAAAAACTTTAAACTCTACCCCTTGTATAATTTTGCTTCAGCTTTTCAAATGATAAAATGAAATGAACAATGGCTCTTTATAGGGTTGTTCTGAAGGTCAAATGACAATACAGGTGAAGTGTTTATCACTATGCCTGACATACATTTAGGACTTCATAAATGCCATCAGTGATCATTGTTGTCATCTTTGTCTTCTTCGTAGTTTAAGCCGAGTTGCACTCTTGAAGCGCTAAACCCTGTTGTGATTGTATTTGGAGATCAGGCCTTTAATGAGGTAAATTGAAGTTATAAAGAGTGGAAGCCCTAATCCATTGGGAACAGTGTCCTTGCAAGAAAGAGACACCGGGGGCAGGTGCACAAAGAAAAAGGCCCTGTGAGGACACAGAGAAAAGATGGCCATCTGCAAGCCAAGGAGAGGCCACAGGAGAAACGAAACCTGTTGACACCTTGATCTTGGACTTCCTGCTTCCAGGACTATGAGAAAATGAATTTCTGTTGTTTAGACCACCCAGTGTGTACTGTCCGTTATGGCAGCACTAGTGGGCTAACACCACCTCCACCACCACCACCATCATCGTTCCATCCTTTTAGTAAGGATCCCATCCTTTCTCCCATTTTCTCCTTAACCTATTGATCTCAAGTTTTTTTCCTGTTGTGGATACGGGTTTTTGTTGGTTTATTCTTATATAAGATCCTTATATAGTGTCTGTTATATGATGTGTAGTTAAGAATTATTTGTAGAGAGAATGATTTAAGTAGCTGTGCAATCTAACTTTTATTTTGTGATTTTCATCAAGATCAGGGCAGAAGCTAAAAGTGGAACAGTAGACTCTATCTTCAACCTCTCCCTTTGTCTGAGCTTTTTTCTATTTAGTGTATTATCTTGTTCAAGTTGTTCTTAGCTTAAAAACAAAATAAAAGTAAAAAACAAAAAGCCTTCATTTTCATAGTCTCACCCAGCTGCTGTCTTACTTGTTTCCTTTCCGTTACAGTTATGTTAAAAAGTAGAGATAGCATAGTGTTTGAAAACAGTTTGAAAACGTGGGTTTAAGCTCAAACACTAGGATTCAAAAACTTTAAACTCTACCCCTTGTATAATTTTGCTTCAGCTTTTCAAATGATAAAATGAAATGAACAATGGCTCTTTATAGGGTTGTTCTGAAGGTCAAATGACAATACAGGTGAAGTGTTTATCACTATGCCTGACATACATTTAGGACTTCATAAATGCCATCAGTGATCATTGTTGTCATCTTTGTCTTCTTCGTAGTTTAAGCCGAGTTGCACTCTTGAAGCGCTAAACCCTGTTGTGATTGTATTTGGAGATCAGGCCTTTAATGAGGTAAATTGAAGTTATAAAGAGTGGAAGCCCTAATCCATTGGGAACAGTGTCCTTGCAAGAAAGAGACACCGGGGGCAGGTGCACAAAGAAAAAGGCCCTGTGAGGACACAGAGAAAAGATGGCCATCTGCAAGCCAAGGAGAGGCCACAGGAGAAACGAAACCTGTTGACACCTTGATCTTGGACTTCCTGCTTCCAGGACTATGAGAAAATGAATTTCTGTTGTTTAGACCACCCAGTGTGTACTGTCCGTTATGGAAGCACTAGTGGGCTAACACCACCTCCACCACCACCACCATCATCGTTCCATCCTTTTAGTAAGGATCCCATCCTTTCTCCCATTTTCTCCTTAACCTATTGATCTCAAGTTTTTTTCCTGTTGTGGATACGTTGTTGGTTTATTCTTATATAACAAAGTTCAGAAGATACTTTTTTATGTCTTAAGTAGCTTGACTTCTTTCTCTTTCTGGTCTTGAAAGTCAACTGTTTTCTATTTCATAAAATCTCTCCTTTTTTAATTGAAGTATGGCTTAGTGGTAAAGAATCTTCCTGCCAGTGCAGGAGATGCATGCTTGATTCCTGGGTCGGGAATATCCCTTTCAGAAGGAAATGGCAATCCACTCCAGTGTTATTGCCTGGGAAATCCCAGAGACTGAGGAGCCTGGCGTGCTACAGTGCATGGGGCTGCAAAAGAGTTAGAGGTGATTTAGAGATCAATCAGTAGCAACATAGTTGCATTACAATATTTTGTTAGTTTCAGGTATGTATCTTCAGATTATTTTCCATCATAAGTTGTTGCACATATTGAGTATTGTTCCCTGTGTTATACAGCAAATCCTTATTGCTTATATGTTTTATATATAGTAGTATATATCTCTTAATCCCATATTCTTAATTTGACCCTCCCCCTCCTTGCTCTTCCCTTTGTTAACTATAAGCTTGTTTTCTCTGTGAGTCTTTCTATGTTGTAAATAGATCCGTTTGTGTTATTTTTAAGATTCTACATGTAAGTGATACCATAGATTTGTCTTTGACTTCACTTAGTATGATATTCTAAGAATATATTCTGTAGGAATATATTAATAAAATGATATTCTCTGTGTTGCTGCAGATGACAACTATTTCATTTATTTTTCATGGCTACACATCTTTATCTGTTTATCTGTTGATGGACATTTATATTGCTTTCATGACTTGGTTATTGTAAATAGTGATTCTGTGAACATTGGAATGTGTGTATCTTTTTGAATTAGAATTTTAAGTTTTTCCCAGTATGTGCCCAGGAGTAGGATTGCTGGATCATATGGTAGCTCTAAAGAAACTCTCTTCTTGAAACTTTTGCTTGGTCTTCTACTGAATTTCCATCTTGAATGTTGCCTCTAGCTGCATCTTTGAAAAGCCAGTGTTTTCTTTTGTTTTTTAAACCTTTATTTTGCTTTTAACTTTGTACAGAGTTTTGTTGTTTACAGATATGTATGTTCCCAGATTAGTCATATGTATATCCCCCCTTCCCACCCCTCCCAACCATCACACAGCACCCCTGAAGGATCCCCTTTTCTCACAGAGCAATGAGCTATTTTCTTCACTTATGCTAGTACAGGCCTTCATGCTACTTCCTTTACGCCTCCCACCCTCTGTTCCTTCCCCACAATGTCCATATGTCCACTGTCCATGTCTGTCTTTCCGTCGCTTCACTGCGTGTTTTCTAGGACACTGTCCCCTGCATCAAATCTGCACACCATTTGGCTAGTACGGTAAGCAGAATAATGCCCCCGCACTCCGGATGTCCATGCTCTAATCTTTTGAGCCTGTGAATATGTTACATTACTTGGCGAAAGGAACCTTGCAGTTGGAGTTTACGCTATGGACCTTAAAGTATACACATATATTCATTAAGTGGAACCAAGGTAATCACATGGATGCTTAAGAGTAAAAGAGGAAGACAGAACAGTCAGCCAGAAAGATAGAACAAAAGAAGAGGAAGGGAGACTTGAGTGTGAGAGCGACTGCATCTCCTGTTGTTGACTTTGAAGGAGGAGGAAGGGGCCACAAACCAAGGGGGGTGATATTCTCCAGAAACTGGGAATAGCTCTCGACTGATAGCCACAAAAACAGGGATTTCATCTGCAAGGAACCAAAATCTGCCAACAGTCCAAATGAGAAAAGAAGTGAATTCTCCCCTAGAGCCTCTAAAGGATCATGAGTCACATACAAGAAAGCTGCCAGACCTATTCATGTAATCAGTAACTCCTCTTAGCTTTACAAGGGAATACCCCTTTTAGTTTTGATTCCCTTTTTTAAAAAAAGTTTTTCTGTTCCAGAAGAGAATAAGATTAAATTAAAGAGTGGTAAGTTATCTTCAGTTTTCTTTTAAGTTTAAATGATGTTCCAGCAGTGGTTGCTTCATGGGAGTTTCCAGCTTTCAGTAAAAAAAGTTAATAACTAAACTCTTGATTGCAACATTAGCCATGCCATGGGACACAATTTTCCCTATTTGTGTTATATAAATGCTCACCTTTTCAAATAGTGTTCTTCTATGCATTTAAAAAAGAAATGTACAGGGCTGAAAATAAAAATTATTCTTCCTTTGGCTCAGACGGTAAAGAATCTACTTGCAGTGCAAGACCCAGGTTGGATCCCTGGGTCAGGAAAATCCCCTAGAGAAAGGAATGGCAACCCACTCTGGTATTCTTTTTTTTTTGGCTGCTTCTATTGATCTTCCATGTATTTATCTTTTTTTGTTTTTTTGTTTTTTTTTGGCCTGTGTGGGCCTCTGGTTGCAGTGGCCTCCCTGGCTGCAGAGCTCCGGCTTGGTAGTTGGACACATCGGTCCAGCCGCTCTATGGCAGGTGGGATCTTCCCAGGCCAGGGATCAAACCGGCTCCCCTTGCACTGCAAGGTGGTTTCCTTACCCACTGAACCACCAGGAAAGCCCCCACTCCAGTATTCTTGCCTAGAGAATTCCATGGATAGAGAAGCCTGGTGGACTATGGTCCATAGGGTCCAAAGAGTTGGACATTACTGAGTGACTAACACTTTGATACATTTCACTTTCCCCTTCTTATTTAGGAATGCATAGCACAGCTTCCAAAGAATTTTCCAGTCAGTTAATATTTACCCTTGTTTGCGTCCTCAGTCCACAAGGTCTCATGCAATTTTGGCCATCTTACAGCTGATAAATGAATGAAAATAGGGTATTTTCCATCCAATTTAAAAGCTTTTTTTCCCCCTAAATTTGTTAATCAGTTTTGTATGGAGAAAAACAAATGCAGATGAAAATATAGCTACTGCTTCAGCTGCTTAAAAACTTTTTAAATTTAAATGCGCCTTAATAACCCCCACCCCCACTGTCTCCTACCCAGAGGAGAAGGACTGAATGAAATGGGAGGTTCCCACTTGTTCCAGGAGAGAGGCCGTGTGCTGTCCCGAATCAGGGACCCTTTCCCCCGGTTATAAAGGTAGATGAGTACCTATGTGACAGGGCCTCTCGGCCTGTCTGAGCTCATCTTCTACTGTACTTTTTCTCACTCAGTGTCAGCTAGCCACAAGTACCTTTCCCAGACATAGCAGGCAGTGGTTGCTTCATGGGAGTTTCCAGCTTTCAGTAAAAAAAGTTAATAACTAAACTCTTGATTGCAACATTAGCCATGCCATGGGACACAATTTTCCCTATTCTTTGTGTTATATAAATGCTCACCTTTTCAAATAGTGTTCTTCTATGCATTTAAAAAAGAAATGTACAGGGCTGAAAATAAAAATTATTCTTCCTTTGGCTCAGACGGTAAAGAATCTACTTGCAGTGCAAGACCCAGGTTGGATCCCTGGGTCAGGAAAATCCCCTAGAGAAAGGAATGGCAACCCACTCTGGTATTCTTTTTTTTTTTGGCTGCTTCTATTGATCTTCCATGTATTTATCTTTTTTTTTTTTTTTTTTTTTTTTTTTTTTTGGCCTGTGTGGGCCTCTGGTTGCAGTGGCCTCCCTGGCTGCAGAGCTCCGGCTTGGTAGTTGGACACATCGGTCCAGCCGCTCTATGGCAGGTGGGATCTTCCCAGGCCAGGGATCAAACCGGCTCCCCTTGCACTGCAAGGTGGTTTCCTTACCCACTGAACCACCAGGAAAGCCCCCACTCCAGTATTCTTGCCTAGAGAATTCCATGGATAGAGAAGCCTGGTGGACTATGGTCCATAGGGTCCAAAGAGTTGGACATTACTGAGTGACTAACACTTTGATACATTTCACTTTCCCCTTCTTATTTAGGAATGCATAGCACAGCTTCCAGAGAATTTTCCAGTCAGTTAATATTTACCCTTGTTTGCGTCCTCAGTCCACAAGGTCTCATGCAATTTTGGCCATCTTACAGCTGATAAATGAATGAAAATAGGATATTTTCCATCCAATTTAAAAGCTTTTTTTCCCCCTAAATTTGTTAATCAGTTTTGTATGGAGAAAAACAAATGCAGATGAAAATATAGCTACTGCTTCAGCTGCTTAAAAACTTTTTAAATTTAAATGTGCCTTAATAACCCCCACCCCCACTGTCTCCTACCCAGAGGAGAAGGACTGAATGAAATGGGAGGTTCCCACTTGTTCCAGGAGAGAGAGGCCGTGTGCTGTCCCGAATCAGGGACCCTTTCCCCCGGTTATAAAGGTAGATGAGTACCTATGTGACAGGGCCTCTCGGCCTGTCTGAGCTCATCTTCTACTGTACTTTTTCTCACTCAGTGTCAGCTAGCCACAAGTACCTTTCCCAGACATAGCAGGCAGCTCCCTGTTCTAGCTCAGTGTTGTCCAAAAGACCTATAAAGCAAGCCACATAGGTCATTTAAAATTTTCTAACAGCAGCATTAAAAAAAAAGATCAAAAGAAGCAAGTGAATTTAGTTTTATTAATGTGTCTATTTAACCCAATATATCTAAATAAGAAGTTTTACTTTTTTTCTTCTACTTTGTCTTTGAGATTTGTTTGATTCACTGACAGCACGTTCCACTTGGACACTGAATTTTTATCAGAGAGCCTTAATGTGTATTTAGATTTTTGTTCACAGTTGAAGCATAGAGTCACATGTCCACATTATTCTAAAACAAATTTTTTCAAATAAATGAAGTGTCAGCCCTTAAATTTAAATTAAATAAACAGTAACATGGTAAAAAAATTCAGTTCCTTAGTCACAGAGTCACATTTCAAGTGTTTAGTAGTCATAGTTGTTATTGGATAGTACAGTTCTAATTATTCTCTCTGTGAATAATGCTTTCTTACAGATAACTGCTTGGTTAACTCCTTTGCCTCAAGTGTTTTTTTCCCTCAGATTTCACCCTTTCAGTAAGGCCTACCAACCATTCTATTTAATATGACAACCTGCCCATAGTTCCTCACACTCCATACTTCTTCTTCTTCTTCTTTTTTTTTTTTTTTTAATTTTTTTGACCATGCTGGGTCCTTTTTAACTTTTTCTCTTTTTGGTCACTTCTATTAGTCTTTTATTTCTATATTTTCATCCATCTTTGTTCTCTGGCCCGCATGGGCCTCCTATTGCAGTGGCCTCTGTTGCTACAGAGCACTGGCTCTGGGTGCATGCGCCCCAGAGCTCCGGCTCAGTAGCTGGACAAATTGGTCCAGCCACTCTGCACGTGCCACAAAAACTTTTAAATTTAATTTGTGCCTTAATAACCCCACCCCACTGTCTCCTACCCAGAGGAGAAGGACTGAATGAAATGGGAGGTTCCCACTTGTTCCAGGAGAGAGAGGCCGTGTGCTGTCCCGAATCAGGGACCCTTTCCCCCGGTTATAAAGGTAGATGAGTACCTATGTGACAGGGCCTCTCGGCCTGTCTGAGCTCATCTTCTACTGTACTTTTTCTCACTCAGTGTCAGCTAGCCACAAGTACCTTTCCCAGACATAGCAGGCAGCTCCCTGTTCTAGCTCAGTGTTGTCCAAAAGACCTATAAAGCAAGCCACATAGGTCATTTAAAATTTTCTAACAGCAGCATTAAAAAAAAAGATCAAAAGAAGCAAGTGAATTTAGTTTTATTAATGTGTCTATTTAACCCAATATATCTAAATAAGAAGTTTTACTTTTTTTCTTCTACTTTGTCTTTGAGATTTGTTTGATTCACTGACAGCACGTTCCACTTGGACACTGAATTTTTATCAGAGAGCCTTAATGTGTATTTAGATTTTTGTTCACAGTTGAAGCATAGAGTCACATGTCCACATTATTCTAAAACAAATTTTTTCAAATAAATGAAGTGTCAGCCCTTAAATTTAAATTAAATAAACAGTAACATGGTAAAAAAATTCAGTTCCTTAGTCACAGAGTCACATTTCAAGTGTTTAGTAGTCATAGTTGTTATTGGATAGTACAGTTCTAATTATTCTCTCTGTGAATAATGCTTTCTTACAGATAACTGCTTGGTTAACTCCTTTGCCTCAAGTGTTTTTTTCCCTCAGATTTCACCCTTTCAGTAAGGCCTACCAACCATTCTATTTAATATGACAACCTGCCCATAGTTCCTCACACTCCATACTTCTTCTTCTTCTTCTTTTTTTTTTTTTTTTAATTTTTTTGACCATGCTGGGTCCTTTTTAACTTTTTCTCTTTTTGGTCACTTCTATTAGTCTTTTATTTCTATATTTTCATCCATCTTTGTTCTCTGGCCCGCATGGGCCTCCTATTGCAGTGGCCTCTGTTGCTACAGAGCACTGGCTCTGGGTGCATGCGCCCCAGAGCTCCGGCTCAGTAGCTGGACAAATTGGTCCAGCCACTCTGCGGTACGTGGAATCTTCCCAGGCCAGGGATCGAACCGGTGCCCCTTGTACTCCAAGGTGGTGTCCTTACCCACTGGACCACCAGGGAAGCCCCACTCCATACTTCTAATCTGTGGTACTCCACTGTATTTCATCTCTCTTCACTGTGTATTATTATTTTCATTGTCTCCTTTTCTTCTGCTCTTTGTTAGATGAAAGTTTCCTGAAGGCAGAGATCTTTGTTTTGTTCACTGATATATCCCACAGCCTGGGAATAGTGCTTGGCCTATAACAGGTACTCAGTAAACATGTAGATCAAATTTACTAAATGAATGAATCATTGTAAGACTTGAGATTATTAATATACACTAGATTCTAGATGTAATTCAGACAGTTAGAAAGCATCGTTGATCAAATTCTTCTTAAATCTATCTGGAATGCATTCTCTGTACCTTATATTGTTTTAATGAGAAAGTAGTGGGAAGAGAAATAAGGAGTACGAAAGTGAAGAAGGCTCGATTCACAAAGAAGAGAAAATATGAAAAGTGCTGCATTCCATTGCGAACAGAACTGACCTAAAATATGTTGCCTGTAGTTTTGCTGCATATATTCCTTTGAGAATTTCTCAATATGTATTAAAGTTTTATCATTTGGTAAGACTTGGGAACGCAGCAAATAGGAAAGCAAAAAGTATTATAAAGCCTTCACTTAAAAACTAGGTTTAAAAAGTGACAGAATAATTTCAGTTCTAAAAATTAAATTTAACAAAGATAATATTTTAAAGAAATGCTGCTGGAACAACTATTTATGGACATGCAAAAGAATGAATCTAGTCTTAGACATTATACCCGTTACAATAATTAACTCAAAATGTATCACAGACCTAAATATGAAATGCATAGCTGTAAAACTAGACAATAACAAAAGACCTTGATAGCCTTGGGTATACACAATTCACAAAAGAGATACTTGTTATGTTGGATTTTATTAAAATTAAAAAGTCCTGCTCTGTGATGGATGATGTTAAGAGAATATGAAGACAAGCCACAGATTGGGAGGAAATATTTGCAAAGATTCACACGATTAGAAAACTTACCTAAAATATAGAAAGAATCCTTAAAACTCAACAGTAAGAAAACAACCTGATTAAAAATGAGCCAAAGACCTTAACAGACATCTTACCAAAGAAAATATACACATGGCAAATAGAGCATATGAAAAGATGCTCCACATTGTATGCCATCAAGGAAATGCAAATTAACACAATTATGAAATGTCATTAGACATCTACTAGAACGGCCAAAGCTGGAACACTGCTGGCAACAAACGCTGGTGCAAAGCTGTGGAGCAACAGAAACTAATTGCTGACGGGAATGCAAAATTACACACCCACTTTGGAAGACAGCCGAGTATGGGAGGGTTCTTATAAAACTGAATATACTATATGTCCAGCAGTCACAGTCCTCAGTATTTACCGAAAAGGCAAACACAAAAACGTGCACACAGATATTCATAATAGATTTACCAGTAACTGCCAGAACTGGGAAGCAACCAAGATATCCTTAAGTATGTGAGTGGATAAATTAGCTGGGGTACATGGAGGATGAGGAGTAAATGAGGCACCGAGGATTCGTAGAGCAGTGAGACGACTCTGTGTGATGTTCTGATGATGGAGGTGTGTCATTGTACATATGGCCAAACACATACAATGTGCAGCAGCAAGAATGGACCCTAATGTAAACTATGGACTTTGGGCAGTTGTGATGTGTCAGTGTGGTGTCGTCAGTTGTAGCCAGTGCACCACTCTGGTGGGGAATTTCAAGAGCGGGGGAGGCTCCGCACGGTGGGGCCTGGGTTATACAGGAAGTCTCTGTATTTTCTTCCCAGTTTTGCTATGAACCTGAAATTGCTGTCTCTAAAATAGACTTTTTAAAAAATTGAATTTATACAAAAGTTTAATTTTAATGGAACAACTATTTATGGACATGCAAAAGAATGAATCTAGTCTTAGACATTATACCCGTTACAATAATTAACTCAAAATGTATCACAGACCTAAATATGAAATGCATAGCTGTAAAACTAGACAATAACAAAAGACCTTGATAGCCTTGGGTATACACAATTCACAAAAGAGATACTTGTTATGTTGGATTTTATTAAAATTAAAAAGTCCTGCTCTGTGATGGATGATGTTAAGAGAATATGAAGACAAGCCACAGATTGGGAGGAAATATTTGCAAAGATTCACACGATTAGAAAACTTACCTAAAATATAGAAAGAATCCTTAAAACTCAACAGTAAGAAAACAACCTGATTAAAAATGAGCCAAAGACCTTAACAGACATCTTACCAAAGAAAATATACACATGGCAAATAGAGCATATGAAAAGATGCTCCACATTGTATGCCATCAAGGAAATGCAAATTAACACAATTATGAAATGTCATTAGACATCTACTAGAACGGCCAAAGCTGGAACACTGCTGGCAACAAACGCTGGTGCAAAGCTGTGGAGCAACAGAAACTAATTGCTGACGGGAATGCAAAATTACACACCCACTTTGGAAGACAGCCGAGTATGGGAGGGTTCTTATAAAACTGAATATACTATATGTCCAGCAGTCACAGTCCTCAGTATTTACCGAAAAGGCAAACACAAAAACGTGCACACAGATATTCATAATAGATTTACCAGTAACTGCCAGAACTGGGAAGCAACCAAGATATCCTTAAGTATGTGAGTGGATAAATTAGCTGGGGTACATGGAGGATGAGGAGTAAATGAGGCACCGAGGATTCGTAGAGCAGTGAGACGACTCTGTGTGATGTTCTGATGATGGAGGTGTGTCATTGTACATATGGCCAAACACATACAATGTGCAGCAGCAAGAATGGACCCTAATGTAAACTATGGACTTTGGGCAGTTGTGATGTGTCAGTGTGGTGTCGTCAGTTGTAGCCAGTGCACCACTCTGGTGGGGAATTTCAAGAGCGGGGGAGGCTCCGCACGGTGGGGCCTGGGTTATACAGGAAGTCTCTGTATTTTCTTCCCAGTTTTGCTATGAACCTGAAATTGCTGTCTCTAAAATAGACTTTTTAAAAAATTGAATTTATACAAAAGTTTAATTTTAATGTACAAAATGGTAGGGAAAATCGTTTCAAACTTAGAATTATATACCAGGCAAACTGTTAATCATAGTCACATTGCAAAAATGAAAGCACTAAAGACTTATATATTCTATACATATTTTCTGAGAAAATTATTTCAGAATGTACTCTCAACAAAACAAAGATAAATTTGAAGAAAGAAGCTGTATAATACAAGAAATGGAAAAATACCCAGGGATACATTTAAAATGTTTTCTTGTTTGGCAGTTTGTCCAGATTAAAAACTTCAGAAGCAGTTTGTCCAGATTAAAATTAGACTTCAAGAGCAAGCACAGAATAAATTTCAAGCAACGAAACTGGAAATAGACATACATTGGAAATATAATGGAGACATTATTTCTCCTATCAGCGACAGAGAAGTCACTGGAAAACTCAAGGAAAAAAAAATCTGGGGGTGGGCCACTTCTATTGATCTTTCATTTATTTATCTTTGTTCTTTGACCTGTGTGGGCCTTCCATCGCAGTGGCCTCTCATTGTAGAGCACCAACTCTGGGCACATGCACCCCAGAGCTCCAACTTGGCAGCTGGACACATCGGTCCAGCCGCTCTGCGGCACGTGGGATCTTCCCAGGCCAGGGATCAAACCAGCACCCCTTGCACTGCAAGGCGGTGTCCTTACCCACTGGACCACCGTGACGTAAGTTAACTGCCAGAACTGGGAAGCAACCAAGATATCCTTAAGTATGTGAGTGGATAAATTAGCTGGGGTACATGGAGGATGAGGAGTAAATGAGGCACCGAGGATTCGTAGAGCAGTGAGACGACTCTGTGTGATGTTCTGATGATGGAGGTGTGTCATTGTACATATGGCCAAACACATACAATGTGCAGCAGCAAGAATGGACCCTAATGTAAACTATGGACTTTGGGCAGTTGTGATGTGTCAGTGTGGTGTCGTCAGTTGTAGCCAGTGCACCACTCTGGTGGGGAATTTCAAGAGCGGGGGAGGCTCCGCACGGTGGGGCCTGGGTTATACAGGAAGTCTCTGTATTTTCTTCCCAGTTTTGCTATGAACCTGAAATTGCTGTCTCTAAAATAGACTTTTAAAAAATTGAATTTATACAAAAGTTTAATTTTAATGTACAAAATGGTAGGGAAAATCGTTTCAAACTTAGAATTATATACCAGGCAAACTGTTAATCATAGTCACATTGCAAAAATGAAAGCACTAAAGACTTATATATTCTATACATATTTTCTGAGAAAATTATTTCAGAATGTACTCTCAACAAAACAAAGATAAATTTGAAGAAAGAAGCTGTATAATACAAGAAATGGAAAAATACCCAGGGATACATTTAAAATGTTTTCTTGTTTGGCAGTTTGTCCAGATTAAAAACTTCAGAAGCAGTTTGTCCAGATTAAAATTAGACTTCAAGAGCAAGCACAGAATAAATTTCAAGCAACGAAACTGGAAATAGACATACATTGGAAATATAATGGAGACATTATTTCTCCTATCAGCGACAGAGAAGTCACTGGAAAACTCAAGGAAAAAAAATCTGGGGGTGGGCCACTTCTATTGATCTTTCATTTATTTATCTTTGTTCTTTGACCTGTGTGGGCCTTCCATCGCAGTGGCCTCTCATTGTAGAGCACCAACTCTGGGCACATGCACCCCAGAGCTCCAACTTGGCAGCTGGACACATCGGTCCAGCCGCTCTGCGGCACGTGGGATCTTCCCAGGCCAGGGATCAAACCAGCACCCCTTGCACTGCAAGGCGGTGTCCTTACCCACTGGACCACCAGGAAAGCCCCTCCCTTATTGTTTTTAATTGGAGAAGAAAATGGCAGCCCACTCCAGTGTTCAGGCCTGGAGAACCCCATCGATGGAGGAGCTTGGTGAGCTACAAACTGTAGGGCCACAGAGTTGGACACAACTGAAGCAATTTAGCACACATTGTTTTTATTGAAGTATAGTTGATTTTCAGTATTATTTTCAGGTAAACAATATAGTGATTCAATTTTTTATAGATTATACTTCATAATTTTAAAGTTATTAGACTTTGCAGTGGTCCAGTGCTTAGGGATCTACCTTGCAATGCAGTTAATGTGGATTTGATCTCTGGTCAGGAAGTTAAGATCCCGCACGCGGTAGAGCAGCTGGGCCTGCGCACTGCAGCTGCTGAGGCCCACGTGCTCTGGAGCACATCGGCCACAATGAAAGCCCTCCAGGACTCAGTGGAGATCCTGCCTGGTACAACTAAGACTTGATGCAGCCAAATAAATGAATTAAAAACTATAGTTATTAGAAAATCATGGCTTACTTTCCTGTGCTGTACACTATGTCTTCTTTGCTTATCTGTTTTGTACATAGTAGTTTGTATTTCCTTAATCTCATATCCCTATCTTACCTCTACCCTTCCACTTCCCACTGGTAGCCACTAGTTTTTTCTCTATATCTGTGAAACTGTTTGGTTATATTATGTATATTGGTTAATATTTTAGATTCCATGTATAAGTGATAACATGGAGTATTTGTCTTTCTCTATCTGGCTTAATTCACTAAGGATAATAATCTGTGGGTCCATTGACATATTGCAAATAGTAGAATTTCACTCATTTTTATGACTAATATTCCATTGTGTATGCCATATATTATTTATCAGTTCATCTGTTCATGGATAGTTTGGTTGCTTTCATATCTTGGCTGTTGTCAAATAACACTACTGTGAACCTTGGAGTGCATTTATCTTTTCAAATGACTGTTTTTGTATTCTTTGGTTATAGACCCAGGAATTGCTGGATCATATGGTAGTTCTATTTTTAGTTTTTTGAAGACCCTCCATATTTTTTTCTGCAGTGACTTATTCCCATCAACAATGTACATGGGTTCTCTTTTATGTACTTCCCTGTCAGTATTTGTTATTTGTAGACTTTTTGATATAGCCATCTGACAGGTGTGAAGGAGATAACCTCATCATGGTTTTGATTTGTGTTTCTCTGATGATTAGTGATGCAGAGCATCTTTTCATGGATCTGTTGTCCATCTGTATGTCTTATCTGGAGAAATGTCTACCCAAATTTCCTGCCCATTTTTAATTGGGCTATTTGTGTTTTTAGCACTGTTGTATGTGCTGTCTTTGTATTTTGGATATTTACCCCTATATTAATCATGTTATTTGCCAATATTTACTCCCATTTGGTAGGTTGTCTATTATTTTGTTGATAGTTTTCTTTGCTCTGCAAAAGCTTATATGTTTAATTAGGTTCCATTTGCTTACTTTTTGTTTTATTTCTTTGGCCTTAGGAGATCCAAAAAATACTGCTAAAGTTTATTTCAGAGACTATTCTGCCTATGTTTTCTACCTAGTATTATGGTTTCCAGTCTTACACTGACGTCTTTAATCCATATTTGAATTTGTTTTTGTACATGGTGGGAGAAAATGTTTCGGTCTCACACTTTTACATGTATCTGTCCAGTTTTCCCAGCACCACTTATTGAAGAGCCTCTTCTCCATTTTGTATTCTTGATTCTTTATTGTAGATTAATTGACTAAAAGTACAGGGGTTTATTTCTTGGCTCTCTGTTCTGTTCCATTGATCTATGTGTGTGTTTTTGTGACAGTGTCATGCCGTTTTATTACTGTAGCTTTGTGTATAGTCTAAAGTCAGGAAGGTTGATACCACCAACCTTTTTCTTTTTTCTCAAGATTGCTTTGACAGGGGTCTTTTGGTTTTCCATATACATTTTAGGATTATTCAGTCTAGTTCTGTGAAAAATGCCATGGGTATTTTGATAAGGATTGCATTAAATCTGTAGATTGCTTTGGGTGGTATGGAAATTATACTAATATTAGTCCTTCCAAGATCACAGAATATCTTTCCATTTATTTGTATAATCTGTTTTTTGATTGCTTTGGTGTATGTGAGAAGACCCTCCATATTTTTTCTGCAGTGACTTATTCCCATCAACAATGTACATGGGTTCTCTTTATGTACTTCCCTGTCAGTATTTGTTATTTGTAGACTTTTTGATATAGCCATCTGACAGGTGTGAAGGAGATAACCTCATCATGGTTTTGATTTGTGTTTCTCTGATGATTAGTGATGCAGAGCATCTTTTCATGGATCTGTTGTCCATCTGTATGTCTTATCTGGAGAAATGTCTACCCAAATTTCCTGCCCATTTTTAATTGGGCTATTTGTGTTTTTAGCACTGTTGTATGTGCTGTCTTTGTATTTTGGATATTTACCCCTATATTAATCATGTTATTTGCCAATATTTACTCCCATTTGGTAGGTTGTCTATTATTTTGTTGATAGTTTTCTTTGCTCTGCAAAAGCTTATATGTTTAATTAGGTTCCATTTGCTTACTTTTTGTTTTATTTCTTTGGCCTTAGGAGATCCAAAAAATACTGCTAAAGTTTATTTCAGAGACTATTCTGCCTATGTTTTCTACCTAGTATTATGGTTTCCAGTCTTACACTGACGTCTTTAATCCATATTTGAATTTGTTTTTGTACATGGTGGGAGAAAATGTTTCGGTCTCACACTTTTACATGTATCTGTCCAGTTTTCCCAGCACCACTTATTGAAGAGCCTCTTCTCCATTTTGTATTCTTGATTCTTTATTGTAGATTAATTGACTAAAAGTACAGGGGTTTATTTCTTGGCTCTCTGTTCTGTTCCATTGATCTATGTGTGTGTTTTTGTGACAGTGTCATGCCGTTTTTATTACTGTAGCTTTGTGTATAGTCTAAAGTCAGGAAGGTTGATACCACCAACCTTTTTCTTTTTTCTCAAGATTGCTTTGACAGGGGTCTTTTGGTTTTCCATATACATTTTAGGATTATTCAGTCTAGTTCTGTGAAAAATGCCATGGGTATTTTGATAAGGATTGCATTAAATCTGTAGATTGCTTTGGGTGGTATGGAAATTATACTAATATTAGTCCTTCCAAGATCACAGAATATCTTTCCATTTATTTGTATCATTTTCAGATTCCTTCATCAGTGTTTTATAGTTTTCCGAATGTAAGTCTTTCACTTCTTTGGTTAAGTTTATACCATGGTATTTTATTCTCTTTGATGCAATCATAAATGGGATTGTTTTCATGAATTTTCTTTCCTTTAACTCATGTATAGAAAAGCAACAAATTTCTGTATATTAATCTTATGTCCAGCAGCTTACTGAATTCATTTATTCTAATGGCGTTTTGGTGGAGACTTTGGGGTTTTTATATATAGTATCATGTCATCCACAGATCTAAAGATTTTGTCCCTTCCAGTTTGAATGACTTTTCTTTCTTTCTTCTTGTTTGTTTTCTGTGGCTAGGACTTTCAGTACTTGGAAGGGGCAACAGTGAGTACTTTGTCTTGTTCCTGTTTTAGAGGACAGGCTTTCAGTTTTTCATTGTTGAATAGGATGCTGGCTGTTAGTTTGTCATAAATGGTGTTTATTATATTGAAGTATGTTCCCTCCGTACAAACTTAGATCAGAGTTTTTATCATAAATGGGTGTTGAATTTTTTCAAATCCTTTTTTCTGTGTCGAGATAACCACATGATCTTTAAACTTCCTTTGGTTAGTGTGGTGTGTCACATTGGTTAGTTTGTGAATATTGAACTGTCTTTGCAGCCTGGAAATACATAACAGTTGAAAATGGTATATAACCCTTTTTCTACATCGTTTAATTTGCTAATTTTTTTTGAAGAGTTTTGCATCTGTATTCATCAGTAATATTGGTGTGTAATTTTCTTTTTTTTTTTGTAGTGTCTGTCTAGTTTGGACATCAAGATAATGGTAACTTTGTAGAATGAATTTTGGAGCATTCCTTTCTCTTTAATTTTTGTAGAATAAGTTTGGAAAGAATAGTTATTAGCTCTTATTTATATTTATTTAGTAGAACTCCCCAGTGAAGTCTTCCAGCCCTAGTTTTTTGTTTGGTGGACTTTGCAAATTACAAATTTAATTTCACTACTAGTTAGTGATTAATCTATTAAAGTTGTCTATTTCTTCTTTATTCAATCTTGGCAGACTGTTTCTAGAAATTTCTGTATTTTTCTGGGTTGTCAGTTTGTTGGCATGTAACTGCTTATAGTATTATCTGTAAGTTTTTTGTATCTCTGTGGTAATAGATAGGATTTCTCCTCTTTCATATCTTACTTTGTTTATTTGGGTCCACTCTCTTTTCTTCTTGATGAGCATGGCTAAAACTTTATAATTTTTGTTTATCTTTCCCCCAAACCAACTTGTGGGTTCATTGATAGTTTCTTTTGGTCTCTGTTTTATTTTTTCCTCTCTAGTCATTATTATTTCCTTCCTACTTCTGAATTTGGATTTTGGTCTTCTTTTTCAGATTCCTGAATGGTAGGTTAGGGTTTTTTTTGAGATTTTTCTTTTTTTTTTTCTTGGAGATAAACTTGTAATACTCTAAACTTTTCTCTTAGAGCTGCTTTTGCTGCATCCCATAGATTTTGGAAAGTTGTGTTTTCATTTTCATGGTGTTTTGTGGTTTCCTCTTTGATTTCTTCATTGGCATAGTGATATTTTTAAATAGCATGTTGATTAGTTTCTAAGTGTTTGTGCTTTTGTCTCTTTAAGTTTGCAGTTTTCCTATTCTTTCTTCCTGTAATTGATTTCTTGTTATACTGTTGTTGTCAGAGAAAATGCCTGATATACTTTTTGTTCTCTTAAACTTGTTGAAATTTATTTTGTAGAGTGAAACATTTTCTAGTGTGTAATCTGTGCTGGAGAATTTTCCATTTGAAAAGAATATGTGGTCTGTTGTGTCATTTGTGAATACTCAATTGTGTCATTTAAGAATACTGTTGCATTTTTTTAAATATGTATTTGACTGTGCCAGGTCTTAGTTGTGGCATGTGGGATCTTCAGACTTCACTGTAACATGCAGGATCTTTAGCTGCAGCAGGCAGTATCTTTTAGTTGTAGCATGCAAACTCTTAGTTGCCAGGTGTGGGATCTGATTCTCTGACCAGGGATTGAATCTGTGCTGTCTGCATTGGGAGGATGAAGTCTTAGTCACTGGACCACCAGGGAAGTCCCCCATTGCCTTATTGATTTTTTGTCTGAATGATCTGTCCTTTGATGTGAGTGGGGTGTAATACCTCTTTTTTTATTTTATTTTAAGCTTTTATTTGGTGGACAATGTAAATTCTATTAAAGTTGTCTATTTCTTCTTTATTCAATCTTGGCAGACTGTTTCTAGAAATTTCTGTATTTTTCTGGGTTGTCAGTTTGTTGGCATGTAACTGCTTATAGTATTATCTGTAAGTTTTTTGTATCTCTGTGGTAATAGATAGGATTTCTCCTCTTTCATATCTTACTTTGTTTATTTGGGTCCACTCTCTTTTCTTCTTGATGAGCATGGCTAAAACTTTATAATTTTTGTTTATCTTTCCCCCAAACCAACTTGTGGGTTCATTGATAGTTTCTTTTGGTCTCTGTTTTATTTTTTCCTCTCTAGTCATTATTATTTCCTTCCTACTTCTGAATTTGGATTTTGGTCTTCTTTTTCAGATTCCTGAATGGTAGGTTAGGGTTTTTTTTGAGATTTTTCTTTTTTTTTTTCTTGGAGATAAACTTGTAATACTCTAAACTTTTCTCTTAGAGCTGCTTTTGCTGCATCCCATAGATTTTGGAAAGTTGTGTTTTCATTTTCATGGTGTTTTGTGGTTTCCTCTTTGATTTCTTCATTGGCATAGTGATATTTTTAAATAGCATGTTGATTAGTTTCTAAGTGTTTGTGCTTTTGTCTCTTTAAGTTTGCAGTTTTCCTATTCTTTCTTCCTGTAATTGATTTCTTGTTATACTGTTGTTGTCAGAGAAAATGCCTGATATACTTTTTGTTCTCTTAAACTTGTTGAAATTTATTTTGTAGAGTGAAACATTTTCTAGTGTGTAATCTGTGCTGGAGAATTTTCCATTTGAAAAGAATATGTGGTCTGTTGTGTCATTTGTGAATACTCAATTGTGTCATTTAAGAATACTGTTGCATTTTTTTAAATATGTATTTGACTGTGCCAGGTCTTAGTTGTGGCATGTGGGATCTTCAGACTTCACTGTAACATGCAGGATCTTTAGCTGCAGCAGGCAGTATCTTTTAGTTGTAGCATGCAAACTCTTAGTTGCCAGGTGTGGGATCTGATTCTCTGACCAGGGATTGAATCTGTGCTGTCTGCATTGGGAGGATGAAGTCTTAGTCACTGGACCACCAGGGAAGTCCCCCATTGCCTTATTGATTTTTTGTCTGAATGATCTGTCCTTTGATGTGAGTGGGGTGTAATACCTCTTTTTTTATTTTATTTTAAGCTTTTATTTTACTTTTAACTTTTACAGAGTTTTGTTGTTTACACATATGTATGTTCCCAGATTAGTCATATGTATATCCCCCCATCCCACCCCTCCAGACCGTCACACAGCACCCCTGCAAGATCCCCTTTTCTCACAGAGCAATGACTATAGCTATTTTCTTCACATGTGATAGTACAGGCCTTCATGCTACTTCCTTTACGCCTCCCACCCACTGTTAATTCCCCACAATGTCCATATGTTCACTGTCCATGTCTGTCTCTCCATCGCTTCACTGCATGTGCCATCGTCACCATCCTACTAGATTCCACATGTATGTGTTAGTGTATTTTACTTGTCCTCTTTCTGACTGACTTCACTTTTTTTTTGGTAGGGGAGGGTTGGGGAGGGAGGGGATGGGCGGGCCACTTCTATTGGTCTTTCATTTATCTATTTTCATCCATCTTTGTTCTTTGGCCCGTGTGGGCCTCCCATCGTGGTGGCCTCTGTTGTCGCAGAGCACCAGCTCTGGGCGCATGTGCTCCAGAGCTCCGGCTCGGTAATTGGGCACGTCGGTCCAGATGCTCTACGTCATGTGGGATCTTCCCAGGCCAGGGATGGAACCGGCGCCCCTTGCACTGCAAGGCGGTGTCCTTACCCACTGGACCACCAGGGAAGCCCTGACTTCACTTTTTATGATAGGTTCTAGAGCTAGCCACCTCATTAGGGCTGATTCTTCTGCATTTCTTTTAACATCTGTATAGTATTCCATGGTATATATGTACCAGAGCTTTTGTATCCATTCGTTTGTTGATGGGCATCTAGGTTGCTTCCATGTTCTAGCTATTGTATAGAGCACTGCAATGAACTGTAATATTTCTTATTGTTACTATATTATTGTTTGTTCCATTTATTTCTGTTTATATTTGCTTTATATACTTAGCTGTTCCTGTATTAATGATACATAGTGAGTATAATGTCCTTTTTTTGATCTTTTGTTGTAGATTTTTGTTTAACATATTATTTTGTCTGGTCTGAGTATTAGTCACTGGACCACCAGGGAAGTCCCCCATTGCCTTATTGATTTTTTGTCTGAATGATCTGTCCTTTGATGTGAGTGGGGTGTAATACCTCTTTTTTTATTTTATTTTAAGCTTTTATTTTACTTTTAACTTTTACAGAGTTTTGTTGTTTACACATATGTATGTTCCCAGATTAGTCATATGTATATCCCCCCATCCCACCCCTCCAGACCGTCACACAGCACCCCTGCAAGATCCCCTTTTCTCACAGAGCAATGACTATAGCTATTTTCTTCACATGTGATAGTACAGGCCTTCATGCTACTTCCTTTACGCCTCCCACCCACTGTTAATTCCCCACAATGTCCATATGTTCACTGTCCATGTCTGTCTCTCCATCGCTTCACTGCATGTGCCATCGTCACCATCCTACTAGATTCCACATGTATGTGTTAGTGTATTTTACTTGTCCTCTTTCTGACTGACTTCACTTTTTTTTTTTGGTAGGGGGAGGGGTTGGGGAGTGAGGGGGGTGGGCGGGCCACTTCTGTTGGTCTTTCATTTATCTATTTTTCATCCATCTTTGTTCTTTGGCCCGTGTGGGCCTCCCATCGTGGTGGCCTCTGTTGTCGCAGAGCACCAGCTCTGGGCGCATGTGCTCCAGAGCTCCGGCTCGGTAATTGGGCACGTCGGTCCAGATGCTCTACGTCATGTGGGATCTTCCCAGGCCAGGGATGGAACCGGCGCCCCTTGCACTGCAAGGCGGTGTCCTTACCCACTGGACCACCAGGGAAGCCCTGACTTCACTTTTTATGATAGGTTCTAGAGCTAGCCACCTCATTAGGGCTGATTCTTCTGCATTTCTTTTAACATCTGTATAGTATTCCATGGTATATATGTACCAGAGCTTTTGTATCCATTCGTTTGTTGATGGGCATCTAGGTTGCTTCCATGTTCTAGCTATTGTATAGAGCACTGCAATGAACTGTAATATTTCTTATTGTTACTATATTATTGTTTGTTCCATTTATTTCTGTTTATATTTGCTTTATATACTTAGCTGTTCCTGTATTAATGATACATAGTGAGTATAATGTCCTTTTTTTGATCTTTTGTTGTAGATTTTTGTTTAACATATTATTTTGTCTGGTCTGAGTATTGCTACCCCACTTTCTTGTCATCTCCATTTCTGTGAAATACCTTTGTCTATTTCCTCCTTTCAGTCCGTGTGTCTGTTTTTTTTTCTTTCTTTCTTTTGTCTGAGAACCATTTAAGGCAGTCTGTGTATCATTAGCTCTGAAGTGAGTCCCTTATAGGTAGGACATATATGGATTTATTTACTTATTTTAAAATTTTTTTGGGAGGGGGCCACTTCTATTGGTCTTTCATTTATTATTTTCATCGATCTTTGTTCTTTGGCCAGTGTGGGCCTTCCATCGCAGTGGCCTCTCTCGCTGCAGAGCACCGGCTCTGGGCGCATGCGCTCCAGAGCTCTGGCTAGGTAGTTGGACACATTGGTCCAGCTGCTCCACGGCATGTGTGATCTTCCCAGGCCAGAGATTGAACCGGCACCCCTTGCACTGCAAGGTGGTGTCCTTACCTGCTGGACCACCAGGAAAGCCCCACAGATGGTTTTAAAATTTGTTTTAACTTTAGGATAGACCTGTCATCAAAACGTGGAAGGTTTTACTATGGCTATAAAACAGAAAGCAAATGTTATTAAATTTTATGTATGTAAAGATAAAATAATTAACAGAAATTGGAAGGCGGTAAGGAGATGAAGAGGAGGTTAAGGGTGCTAATGTCCTGCTAATATAAAATGATTCCAGAAAGAGAATGTTGAAAACTGATTCTTTTAAATATACTAAAAATACTGTTAACAATTATCAGTATCAGGAGGGAGAAGAAAGTTAGAATAGTGTAGGTAAAATCTTTTCCTGTAACAATAAAAAGTCAGATTTACAGTAAAACCCCTAACATAGGAACCAGTTTGTTCCTAGGATGCAAATAGTGTACCAGAGCTTTTGTATCCATTCGTTTGTTGATGGGCATCTAGGTTGCTTCCATGTTCTAGCTATTGTATAGAGCACTGCAATGAACTGTAATATTTCTTATTGTTACTATATTATTGTTTGTTCCATTTATTTCTGTTTATATTTGCTTTATATACTTAGCTGTTCCTGTATTAATGATACATAATGAGTATAATGTCCTTTTTTTGATCTTTTGTTGTAGATTTTTGTTTAACATATTATTTTGTCTGGTCTGAGTATTGCTACCCCACTTTCTTGTCATCTCCATTTCTGTGAAATACCTTTGTCTATTTCCTCCTTTCAGTCCGTGTGTCTGTTTTTTTTTCTTTCTTTCTTTTGTCTGAGAACCATTTAAGGCAGTCTGTGTATCATTAGCTCTGAAGTGAGTCCCTTATAGGTAGGACATATATGGATTTATTTACTTATTTTAAAATTTTTTTGGGAGGGGGCCACTTCTATTGGTCTTTCATTTATTATTTTCATCGATCTTTGTTCTTTGGCCAGTGTGGGCCTTCCATCGCAGTGGCCTCTCTCGCTGCAGAGCACCGGCTCTGGGCGCATGCGCTCCAGAGCTCTGGCTAGGTAGTTGGACACATTGGTCCAGCTGCTCCACGGCATGTGTGATCTTCCCAGGCCAGAGATTGAACCGGCACCCCTTGCACTGCAAGGTGGTGTCCTTACCTGCTGGACCACCAGGAAAGCCCCACAGATGGTTTTAAAATTTGTTTTAACTTTAGGATAGACCTGTCATCAAAACGTGGAAGGTTTTACTATGGCTATAAAACAGAAAGCAAATGTTATTAAATTTTATGTATGTAAAGATAAAATAATTAACAGAAATTGGAAGGCGGTAAGGAGATGAAGAGGAGGTTAAGGGTGCTAATGTCCTGCTAATATAAAATGATTCCAGAAAGAGAATGTTGAAAACTGATTCTTTTAAATATACTAAAAATACTGTTACAATTATCAGTATCAGGAGGGAGAAGAAAGTTAGAATAGTGTAGGTAAAATCTTTTCCTGTAACAATAAAAAGTCAGATTTACAGTAAAACCCCTAACATAGGAACCAGTTTGTTCCTAGAGCATGTTCATAAGTCCAGTTTGTCTGCATGTACAATAAAGTTAGCCTAGATACCCAACTAACACAGTCAGCCATATGGTACTGTATTGTAGCAATACACAAATAATACATTTAAAAACAACAACAAAAAAACAACAAGCAGTCACAAACAATAAAGAAAGCATTTTTAATCTTACAGTACAGTATCTTAGAAAATACAGTAGTATAGTACAGCAGCTGGCATAAAGGGACTGGCACTGAGTGAACAGACGAGGGTTGCTGACTGGAGGAGGGAGGAGAGCTGGGAGCTGGTGGAGCTGGAGGATCAGCAGCAGGAGAAGAGGGAGGGCAAGCTGCAGTTTCAGGCTCACCTGACATGGATGCACAGGTTCTCTTTCCTTGCTGGATTCAATTCTATCTACCTTCTTGAAAAAATACTCCAATGATGTCTGGGTAGTAGCTCTTGTTTCCTCATCATAGATGACATGGTAGCACTGAATTGGATTCTGAGCATCTGCTACAACCTTCTTGTACCATTCTGTACTCAGGTCCTGTGCCTCGGACACTAACAGTGCCTCCTCAAATACAGACAGTCCCCTTGCCATTTCCTGTGTCATGAGTCTCTTCAGTTTCTCTGTTACTACTGCTTCCTCTTGTCTTCTTTGTCCTCTCTCTGGGCCTCCAGTTCCATCATGTCTTCATTAGCAAACTCCTTGTGTTGCAAGTCATCCTTTTGCAGATCCAGCTCCCCCTTAGTGAGGGTCACTAAGTTGATGAAACACTCTTTGAACACCTCATTTACCTTCTCAAATCCACGAAGATTGGGAACAAACTGCAAATAAAGATTCTTCTGTACCGCACCATAGTGGCCATGACCTCACACCAAGCAAAGTCAATGTTTTTTTATGGCTTTGTAGATGTTATAGCTCTTTCAGAATTGTCACAAGGTTGTTCCTGTCACAAGGTTGTTCCTGCACACTGTGAAGGTTCCCTCTCACCTTAAACTGATGAAACTGGCCATGACTGGCATTAAGCAATGCTCCCTCTGATTCTTCACCATGTTTCTTTTTCATATCTTCATAAAGGCTTTTCACTTCCTCTTGAATCAGCATTAAGCTGAGCAGGACTCAGTGCTGATGTGGATCCTGCGTCTACGCACTAAGTTTCTCCATCTCCTCCGTCACTTTTGCATGATTCTCTAATACTGTTGTTGGCATCATCAGCACAACTGACTTCACATGTTCCATGATATTGCCCTTATTCTTTAGACTCTTGCTGATGGTTGACTGATTCATGTAGGTGGCACAGCAACATTACCATCTTTTCACTCTCTCAATTATTTTCATTTTTGTTTCCATCATTATCTGTTGGTGTTTTTTTCAGCAATACCAGCTGCATCACTGCTGCTTTTACACTTGCTTTCATACATCCCGGGCTTGAAGTAAAATTACTGTACCATTGTACTCTGAACAGTACTGTGCGTGCATGCTTAGTTGCTCAGTGGTGTCTGACTCTTTGTTGACCCCAGGGACTGTAGCCCTCCAGGCTCCTCTGTCCGTGGAATTTTCCAGGCAGAAATACTGGAGTGGGTTGCCACTTTCTACTCCAGGGATCTTCTTGACCCAGGGATTGAACTCGCATGTCCTCCATTGGCAGGCAGATTCTTTTCCACTGCATCTGGAAAACCCCACAGGGTACTTTAAAGTCCACAAAAGCGCAGCAGTTTGTAGAGGAGGCACGTCCATGACTGAGCGTCAGACACATGAACTAGCTTATGTGACTGGACATGCAGATGCATGTCTGCATCTTTGAAAGTTCACAGCTTAGAAGTTTGTATGTAGAGGAGTTACTGTATTTTCAAGTTAATCTACTAGTCATATAGAAGTGGTATAGGCACATGCTAATAGTATAAGTAGAAGAACTGGATATAGAGGCAATTATTTCTGGGAACAAATGGAACACAGGCTATTGTTGATCATTACACACCTTCTGAAATATGGGATATTTAATTACCTATAGTTTAAGCTATATACAAGTATTAATTGTATAAAATATAACTTTATGAGGCCTTGGATAATCAGCACTTTGAAATTGGTGTGTCAGAAGAAAGAATTGTTAAAAGGCAATGTCCTTTGGACGAAAACCCCATTATGCATTTGTAAGAAAAACTCTTATCAAAACTCTGTTCCTTCCTTGCAGTATTGTGTTCCCAAATTTCTTCATTTTAAGTCTGTTACCATCACTAGACAGTATCTTGAGGCCAAGGACTCTTGAAAATTTTAATATCCCTCACCTGACTTAATACATAGTTCTCAATAAATATTTATGTGTTACTTGCTTGTGTACACCTTGTATACACTTAAGATTCGTGTTACCCTATTCAGAGGCAGAGTGAGGTGTATGGGCGTCACACTCACTTGGCCTTAGTTTCCATCCAGCACCTAGGAGAAGACTCATCGATAACTCAGTGCTTCCCACTTACAAATGTTTCTCTCATGATGGTGAAGAAAATTAAGTTAATTTATTAATATTAGAACATTGACCTTGAACTCTATACTCTGGCACATAGTAGACACCTCAAGTTGTTTTTTGGAGTAAGTACTTGAGTGGAGGAATAAATGAATGACTGCCTTTGCTGAATCATATGAATACAGAAAACCCTACAAAAATATAATCTCTGTATTGCCTGTGTAATCAGGCAGTCACTCAGGAATGGGTCCTTGCCTGGAGAAGAATTCTGTTGTAGTTGACTCTTGTCTGTGGTGTTCTTGCATCTTCTTTTTCTGGAGTTTCTTTTGAGTGTCACTTCCTAAATTATTGATACCTTTCCCCACTCCTTTAAAGTAGTTCATGAGAGCTTCGGGGAATCTTTGATATTACTAATGTCGTATTTCAGTTTTTGCTTTTCTGCCTTAGTGTCAAAATTGTTCTTAGAAGTTCCATTTACAGGTCATTGCCCCAGAATATTGGTTTGCAAGTTTTGAAAGAATTCTGAAAGGAAGAATACAATGGGCACTTGTCATACAGCCTTTATTTCGTTTCCTCTGAGGTAGTTTACTATCCAAATCAGAGGTTAGTGTATGAGAAACCAAATCCTCAGCAGTTACCATGGACTCATGCATACTTGGTTCAGTGATTGTCTGTCTAGAACATTTGGGTACTCAATAAAATGGTTCTCTAAATAGTATTTTAAATTATGCCACAGTAGTGTCCGATACTCAGTTCCCATGGTGATTGCAGTTTGGACTCTTGAGCATTAATTACTCTGCAAAAAAGAGGATTGCTAATAACTTCATCGTCTTGGTCTAGATTTTTTTTAACACCAACCAAATCATCTGATGTGAATAGTCAAATAGTGACTGCTTGTAGATTTCAGTGTTGTAAAAAATTTTCGGGGTGGGGGTAGTGGTGAAAACTATTCCTGCAAAATAGATTTGTAAGACTATAACCAGTTCACTAAGAACAGTCACAATTTCACTTGGCTTTAGCCTCCTTCTAGAATGTAGGAAAATACTCATCATATAGTTCAGTGTTTCTAACTTACAAGTGCTCCTATTACAGTAGAGAAGATAAAGTTAATTTGCAAATACTAGAGCATGACATGGAACTTTATGATCTGAAACAGTGTTGTATGTGAACTTGTGACTGTATCTTTGTGAAAAGTATCGATAAATAGTGCAAGACTGATGAAGTATATGGTTTCAAGTTATAGTTCTTGCAAGTGTTCATTGAAGCTGAAATTGTAAGTTCAGGTGACCAAAACCAAGATGCCTTGTCACTTTTACTGGGAAGTCCCTGTGAGTAAAACTTCTTCCCCAAGAAAGTGAGCACCTTAGACCTAGTTGCAAAAGCTAAGTTGTTGCCCATGGTGTCTGTAGATGCTAATGTTGTTCCTGCTAATGTTTATCCTGGAAATCTTAATAAGCTTAGTAAGGCTACTAACTTTCTTTCCTCTCTCGCTTCGTCTCCCTCCCTTTTGTGTGAGGTACATGTGAAAAATTTTACGAACTCTTGGGTCCATTAATGGTGGATCATTAATCTTTCCAGTTAAAATTAAGTTACTGTGGAGTTGAAGCAGTCTTCTTTAAGTAAAAACTAGTTAAATTGAGAATTTTTTTCTTCTCTTCTCCCCTTTTGTCTTTCCCATGCTATGCTAAGTCACTCAGTCAGGTCTGACTCTTTGGGACCCTGTGGACTGTAGCCCTCCAGGCTCGTCTGTCTACGCGAAATTCCAGGCAAGAATATCAGAGTGGGTTTCCCCTTGACTTCCCCCCCCCTCATCCCTCTAAAATGGTTCTCTAAATAGTATTTTAAATTATGCCACAGTAGTGTCCGATACTCAGTTCCCATGGTGATTGCAGTTTGGACTCTTGAGCATTAATTACTCTGCAAAAAAGAGGATTGCTAGTAACTTCATCGTCTTGGTCTAGATTTTTTTAACACCAACCAAATCATCTGATGTGAATAGTCAAATAATGACTGCTTGTAGATTTCAGTGTTGTAAAAAATTTTCAGGGTGGGGGTAGTGGTGAAAACTATTCCTGCAAAATAGATTTGTAAGACTATAACCAGTTCACTAAGAACAGTCACAATTTCACTTGGCTTTAGCCTCCTTCTAGAATGTAGGAAAATACTCATCATATAGTTCAGTGTTTCTAACTTACAAGTGCTCCTATTACAGTAGAGAAGATAAAGTTAATTTGCAAATACTAGAGCATGACATGGAACTTTATGATCTGAAACAGTGTTGTATGTGAACTTGTGACTGTATCTTTGTGAAAAGTATCGATAAATAGTGCAAGACTGATGAAGTATATGGTTTCAAGTTATAGTTCTTGCAAGTGTTCATTGAAGCTGAAATTGTAAGTTCAGGTGACCAAAACCAAGATGCCTTGTCACTTTTACTGGGAAGTCCCTGTGAGTAAAACTTCTTCCCCAAGAAAGTGAGCACCTTAGACCTAGTTGCAAAAGCTAAATTGTTGCCCATGGTGTCTGTAGATGCTAATGTTGTTCCTGCTAATGTTTATCCTGGAAATCTTAATAAGCTTAGTAAGGCTACTAACTTTCTTTCCTCTCTCGCTCGTCTCCCTCCCTTTTGTGTGAGGTACATGTGAAAAATTTTACGAACTCTTGGGTCCATTAATGGTGGATCATTAATCTTTCCAGTTAAAATTAAGTTACTGTGGAGTTGAAGCAGTCTTCTTTAAGTAAAAACTAGTTAAATTGAGAATTTTTTTCTTCTCTTCTCCCCTTTTGTCTTTCCCATGCTATGCTAAGTCACTCAGTCAGGTCTGACTCTTTGGGACCCTGTGGACTGTAGCCCTCCAGGCTCGTCTGTCTACGCGAAATTCCAGGCAAGAATATCAGAGTGGGTTGCCATGCCCTCCTCCAGCAGATCTTCCCAACCCAGGGACTGACCCCACATCTCTTATGTCCCCTGCATTGGCAGGCGGGTTCTTTACCACTAGCGCCATCTGGGAAGCGCTTTGTCCTTCCCAATAGCAAGCTTAAGTCCTGCCGTTGTAGGGAGCGGTAACTTGTTCTCGTGCTGACCTCTAGTGGTCTCTGGCCTTCACTGACGTGTCTGATCCTGCTGGTCCTAGGGTGATGGTAATTTACATTCTTAGCTGTAATATCCTGCCTTGGCCTCCAGTCTCTTAAGATACATGCACTTTGTATTACCTGACCACAGCCCTGAGCTCCTTTAGAGTTCCTAGTTCTCTTTCAAGCCTCTTCCTTTGGCCACTGCATCGTTAAAGATGCTTTCCCATAGTAGTCTTCCAGTTGGCATACCAGTAACTGGAAGTACGTGAAGACATTGCAAGGAGTATGTGGATGAGGTGGTTGTATTTTAAAATAAACTGTATTTGTGTACAATTTTAAAAATAACATTGGTCAATTTTAAACATGCAACTCTGTGACCCTTAACAAATGTATATCATCATCTAACTGCGAATACAGTCATGATATAAAACATTTCATTACCCCCAAAAGTTTGTATGTAGTCTTCTCCTTTCAGCCAAGGCTCTAGCAGTCACTGCTTTTTGTCACTACATTTCTCTCTCTTCTAGAATGTCATCGCAATATTACATACAGTATATAGCTTTCTGTGACTAACTTCTTAGTATAATGCTTTTGAGATTCATCCCATGTTGTGTATCAGTAGTTCATTGCTCTTTTGAAAAAACAGCTTTACTGAGATTTAATTCAAATACCATATATTAATAACTTATGTGACTTAAAGTATGTGATTCAGGGAATTCCCTGGCAACCCAGTGGCTAGGACTCTATGCTCTCAAGCTTGAGGGCCCACGTTCTATCCCTGATGGAGGAGCTAACATTTCACATGATGCATGGTGCAGCCATAATTAATAATAATAACAATAATAAAAGAAAAATAAAATATATAATAATTCAGTGGTCTTTGGTATATTCATAGAATCGTGAAACCATCACTGTAGTTAGAATTAGAGCTATTGGGCCTCCCTGGTGGCAGAGTGGGTAAAGAATCCGCCTTGTAGTGCAAGGGGCACCGGTTCGATCCCTCGCCCAGGAAGATCCCATGTGCCGCGGAGCACTGGACTGATGTGTCCAATTACGAGCCAGCACTCTGGAGCACATGCTGCTCTGCAGTGAGAGAGGCCACTGCAGTGGGAGCCCCACACAGGCCAAAGAGTAAGGATAGATGAAAAATAAATAAATAAATCATCAATAAAAAGAGGCCAAAATTAAAAAAAAAAGAACAAGAGCCTCTGTTTAAAAAAAAAAAAAGAATTAGAGCTATTGATGTATGCAGCAACATGGATGAATTTCAAAGCATTATGCTAAGAATTCAGTCACAACTCACCACCTTTACTGCTACGTAGCATCTTGGTTCAAGCCACCATAATCTCTGCCTGCATTATCATAATAACCTGTAAATTGGTTGGCTTTCATCTTACAGACTATTCTCAGCATAACAGTCAGGGTCATCATCTTAAAAAATAAGTCAAATCTTGCCATGTTTCCATTCAAACCTTGGTTTTCTTCCTCTTAGAGTAAGATCCAAGAATCTTATAATAGCCTACAAAGACTTAACGTTATCTTCCCACTAACAGCCTTATTTTTCTGCCTTACCTCCACATCTCTTCCCTTACTTATGACTCTTCTATTCCAGCCATATCAGCCTCTTGCATCCCTTCTTCGTGACCACTCTTCCACCACAGTCTTCATGGCTGAGCTCCCTCATCTTTTAAGTCTTGCTCATATATCATATTTTCAGGTATTCCCCCAATCATCCAACTTAAATAGCAAAGTCCCCATGCAAACTAATCTCTCTTGTATTACTTTTCTAAAAAGTCAGCACTGTATTCTAACATATTGAGGCAATTTACTTATTTATTTTAGTTGTTGTTTGCTCCCTCCCACAAGAGTATGAATTTGACCAGGGCAAGATGTTTATTTTGTTCACTGATACACCTCCAGTTCTTAAAACAGTTTCTGGAACATTGTGGGGACTCATATTTGTTGAGTGAATGGATAGATGAATGAAATTGAGTTAAAAATTGGAGATTCCATTCAAGATGGAGACGTAAGATCCTGAACTCACTTTTTCCCAAAAGCCTGCCAAATCTACAGCCGTATATGAATAGTTGCCTTTAGGGGAAAACAGAAAACAGGTGGAACAATTCTTCACATCAGACAAATGAGAAGGAAGCCACTTCTAAGCGGGCAGTAAAGGCCGTGGCACATTCTTGCCACAAACTCCAGCTCTGGCACTGCTACCCGCAGTGGGAAGGTGGCTCAGCACTTGGAACTTCCCCCTGGGGAGCAAAGGACTCTTACTCCACATTGGGCACCCCAGATTTAAAGACAGTGACCTGAGAGACAAGCCCTCAAAACACTTGTGTTTAAAGACCAACAGGGCTCACATGCGTGAGGCTGGTGTGGCTGTGACAGACTGAGCTATGGCTCTTAAAGGGCCTGTGTGCAGACTCTTCTGCTCTAGGGTACAGTGCAGAAGCAGCTCTTTAAAAAGCACCCAGTTTACTGTACGAAAGACTCATTAGATAACTTTAAAGCAGTTGTTCTGAGGGGCAAGGACCTGCTGGAGTGTTACCCTGGGAAGGAGGCAAGTGGCTGCTGTCACCGTGCCCTGCCTCTGCCTCACTAAAGTGCATGGTGCCGTCTCCCTTTTCCCCGCTGCTTCCAATGGGTGTCATCATTATGCTCTAGTGGCCGGACATTGTTTTTCAAAATCTCTTTTTGCTTTGCTAAAACCAGTGGATGCCATCTCCCCCAACACGTTCTTTTAAAATATTTTTTAAAACATGGATCATTGTTTTTAAAGTCTTTATTTGAATTTGTTACAGTATTGTTTCTGTTTTGGGTTTTTGGCCACAAGGCATATGAGATATTAGCTCCCTGACTGGGAATTGAACCTACATCTCCTGTGTTGGAAGGTGAAGTCGTAACTACTGGACTCCCAGTACTTCCCTTTCTTAAAACTTTCTACTGTTAGCCAGGCTTCCTGGTGGCTCAGTATGAATTTGACCAGGGCAAGATGTTTATTTTGTTCACTGATACACCTCCAGTTCTTAAAACAGTTTCTGGAACATTGTGGGGACTCATATTTGTTGAGTGAATGGATAGATGAATGAAATTGAGTTAAAAATTGGAGATTCCATTCAAGATGGAGACGTAAGATCCTGAACTCACTTTTTCCCAAAAGCCTGCCAAATCTACAGCCGTATATGAATAGTTGCCTTTGGGGGAAAACAGAAAACAGGTGGAACAATTCTTCACATCAGACAAATGAGAAGGAAGCCACTTCTAAGCGGGCAGTAAAGGCCGTGGCACATTCTTGCCACAAACTCCAGCTCTGGCACTGCTACCCGCAGTGGGAAGGTGGCTCAGCACTTGGAACTTCCCCCTGGGGAGCAAAGGACTCTTACTCCACATTGGGCACCCCAGATTTAAAGACAGTGACCTGAGAGACAAGCCCTCAAAACACTTGTGTTTAAAGACCAACAGGGCTCACATGCGTGAGGCTGGTGTGGCTGTGACAGACTGAGCTATGGCTCTTAAAGGGCCTGTGTGCAGACTCTTCTGCTCTAGGGTACAGTGCAGAAGCAGCTCTTTAAAAAGCACCCAGTTTACTGTACGAAAGACTCATTAGATAACTTTAAAGCAGTTGTTCTGAGGGGCAAGGACCTGCTGGAGTGTTACCCTGGGAAGGAGGCAAGTGGCTGCTGTCACCGTGCCCTGCCTCTGCCTCACTAAAGTGCATGGTGCCGTCTCCCTTTTCCCCGCTGCTTCCAATGGGTGTCATCATTATGCTCTAGTGGCCGGACATTGTTTTTCAAAATCTCTTTTTGCTTTGCTAAAACCAGTGGATGCCATCTCCCCCAACACGTTCTTTTAAAATATTTTTTAAAACATGGATCATTGTTTTTAAAGTCTTTATTTGAATTTGTTACAGTATTGTTTCTGTTTTGGGTTTTTGGCCACAAGGCATATGAGATATTAGCTCCCTGACTGGGAATTGAACCTACATCTCCTGTGTTGGAAGGTGAAGTCGTAACTACTGGACTCCCAGTACTTCCCCTTTCTTAAAATTTCTTTATTCTTTTTTGCACTCTACCTTGCTCTAGCCAGGCTTCCCTGGTGGCTCAGTCGTAAAGAACCTGCCTGACAATTCTGCAGTTGCAAGTTTGATCCCTGGGTCAGGAAGATCCCCTGGAGAAGGAAGTGGCAACCCACTCTGGTATTCTTGCCTAGAAAATCCCATAGACAGAGGAGCCTGGTGGGCTACAGTCCATGGGTCAAAAGAGCTGGGCATGGCTTGGTGACTAAACAACAGTTGCTGTAGCCAGTGGGTGCATCTCTGTGCTCTCCCTGTGCTGTGCTCCGGAGCACCAGTATTTCTCAGGAGCATCTGTACACATGTGGTGTCCAGTTTTTGTGTCTGGTGACCCAGTTTTTGCAGCTGCCACCTGGGAGATCACCTGACTTTGGAGAACTGCAAGACTTGTGTTCTTTGGTTTCACGAGACTGTGACAATTGGAGATTCAATTCTTGACAGACTACTACTCCTAGGAGACTGCCTAGAAAGTCCCACGGACAGAGGAGCCTGGTGGGCCACAGTCCATGGGGTCACAAAGATATGGACATGACTTAGTGACCAGACAACAGAGAGCAGATTGAAAGACACTTCTAGTCTTTCTGAGCAAGACATCTATTTTCTTGTCCAGGAGCTTTGGCCGAGGGACAGACTTCTAGTTTGGCTTACAGAGCTGCTTTCAGGGCATGGAGGCAGGTGGGCTCCGTCTTTGCGCTCTCTCTCTGCCTTGTTCCAACTTGCTAGTATCTTTCAGAAAGAACGTTATATTCTTCTCTGGTGCCCGAGCTTTACAGGTGCTGCCAGGGGACACATCTGCATCACCTGGCTTCAGTGGCCAACTGAACTTGGCTTGTAAACCCTGTGGGACTGTAACCAAAGAGAGAGAATTCTAAACAGTAACCACCCCCAGGGCACAGCAACAGATAACAGGCTGAGGAACTCAGTCTTTCTGTGAAAAGGCCAATATTAGCTCATCATTATTGCTGCAACCCAAGGGACAGTGAGCTGAAACATGTCCGACCAATATTAGCTCATCATTATCTGACTGGGAATTGAACCTACATCTCCTGTGTTGGAAGGTGAAGTCGTAACTACTGGACTCCCAGTACTTCCCCTTTCTTAAAATTTCTTTATTCTTTTTTGCACTCTACCTTGCTCTAGCCAGGCTTCCCTGGTGGCTCAGTCGTAAAGAACCTGCCTGACAATTCTGCAGTTGCAAGTTTGATCCCTGGGTCAGGAAGATCCCCTGGAGAAGGAAGTGGCAACCCACTCTGGTATTCTTGCCTAGAAAATCCCATAGACAGAGGAGCCTGGTGGGCTACAGTCCATGGGTCAAAAGAGCTGGGCATGGCTTGGTGACTAAACAACAGTTGCTGTAGCCAGTGGGTGCATCTCTGTGCTCTCCCTGTGCTGTGCTCCGGAGCACCAGTATTTCTCAGGAGCATCTGTACACATGTGGTGTCCAGTTTTTGTGTCTGGTGACCCAGTTTTTGCAGCTGCCACCTGGGAGATCACCTGACTTTGGAGAACTGCAAGACTTGTGTTCTTTGGTTTCACGAGACTGTGACAATTGGAGATTCAATTCTTGACAGACTACTACTCCTAGGAGACTGCCTAGAAAGTCCCACGGACAGAGGAGCCTGGTGGGCCACAGTCCATGGGGTCACAAAGATATGGACATGACTTAGTGACCAGACAACAGAGAGCAGATTGAAAGACACTTCTAGTCTTTCTGAGCAAGACATCTATTTTCTTGTCCAGGAGCTTTGGCCGAGGGACAGACTTCTAGTTTGGCTTACAGAGCTGCTTTCAGGGCATGGAGGCAGGTGGGCTCCGTCTTTGCGCTCTCTCTCTGCCTTGTTCCAACTTGCTAGTATCTTTCAGAAAGAACGTTATATTCTTCTCTGGTGCCCGAGCTTTACAGGTGCTGCCAGGGGACACATCTGCATCACCTGGCTTCAGTGGCCAACTGAACTTGGCTTGTAAACCCTGTGGGACTGTAACCAAAGAGAGAGAATTCTAAACAGTAACCACCCCCAGGGCACAGCAACAGATAACAGGCTGAGGAACTCAGTCTTTCTGTGAAAAAGGCCAATATTAGCTCATCATTATTGCTGCAACCCAAGGGACAGTGAGCTGCGTACACAGCCATGTCCGACTTTCTGCAGCCCCATCACCTGTAGCCTGCCAAGCTCTTCTATCCATGGGATCTTTCAGGCAAGCATACTGGAGTTGGGTGCCATTTCCTTCTCCGGGGGGGGGAGGGGCGGATCTTCCTGACCCAGGGATCAAACTTGAGTCTCCTGCATTGTGGTGGATTCTTTACCCACTGAACCATCCAGAAAACCTGCAACCCAAGGGACAGGTTACTAATTAAACATGTCAAGCAACTAAGCACAGCACAGCACAAACTGACAGTAAACCTGAGACATTGGAGAGCAGGCACTGTCTTTCCGTTCTCCTGCTGGACTCCTGACTGTCAGCATCTCTCAGATGGGAGCCCTTATAAGTGTTTGATGTTCTAGTTTTTGCAGCTGCTACCCAGGGAATATCCATTGATTGTCTGGTGGCCACGGGAAATGATGTTCCTAGTTCTCATGGGACTGTAACTGTCAGAGAGACAGTTCTTGAAAGGCTATCACCTGCAGGACACTGCAAAGAAAATTGACTAAGAGTCTTTCTGTGCACAAGGCCTGCTTGCTAGTCCTGGAGCTTTTGGCCATGATACAAGGCTCTGGTATGAAACACTTCCAGAGGTTACAGAGGTGCTCTCAGGGAATGTGGGCTGGAGAATACCATCTTTTTGCCCTCCCTTTACCGTGCCACAGCTTACTGGTGTCTGCAGGCTCATCTGGAACCCTGGTCTTTAGGACAGCTGCCCAGGGGATACCGTGCCAACTACTGGTGTCTTTCAGGCGAGGGACAGACTTCTAGTTTGGCTTACAGAGCTGCTTTCAGGGCATGGAGGCAGGTGGGCTCCGTCTTTGCGCTCTCTCTCTGCCTTGTTCCAACTTGCTAGTATCTTTCAGAAAGAACGTTATATTCTTCTCTGGTGCCCGAGCTTTACAGGTGCTGCCAGGGGACACATCTGCATCACCTGGCTTCAGTGGCCAACTGAACTTGGCTTGTAAACCCTGTGGGACTGTAACCAAAGAGAGAGAATTCTAAACAGTAACCACCCCAGGGCACAGCAACAGATAACAGGCTGAGGAACTCAGTCTTTCTGTGAAAAAGGCCAATATTAGCTCATCATTATTGCTGCAACCCAAGGGACAGTGAGCTGCGTACACAGCCATGTCCGACTTTCTGCAGCCCCATCACCTGTAGCCTGCCAAGCTCTTCTATCCATGGGATCTTTCAGGCAAGCATACTGGAGTTGGGTGCCATTTCCGTCTCCGGGGCGGATCTTCCTGACCCAGGGATCAAACTTGAGTCTCCTGCATTGTGGTGGATTCTTTACCCACTGAACCATCCAGAAAACCTGCAACCCAAGGGACAGGTTACTAATTAAACATGTCAAGCAACTAAGCACAGCACAGCACAAACTGACAGTAAACCTGAGACATTGGAGAGCAGGCACTGTCTTTCCGTTCTCCTGCTGGACTCCTGACTGTCAGCATCTCTCAGATGGGAGCCCTTATAAGTGTTTGATGTTCTAGTTTTTGCAGCTGCTACCCAGGGAATATCCATTGATTGTCTGGTGGCCACGGGAAATGATGTTCCTAGTTCTCATGGGACTGTAACTGTCAGAGAGACAGTTCTTGAAAGGCTATCACCTGCAGGACACTGCAAAGAAAATTGACTAAGAGTCTTTCTGTGCACAAGGCCTGCTTGCTAGTCCTGGAGCTTTTGGCCATGATACAAGGCTCTGGTATGAAACACTTCCAGAGGTTACAGAGGTGCTCTCAGGGAATGTGGGCTGGAGAATACCATCTTTTTGCCCTCCCTTTACCGTGCCACAGCTTACTGGTGTCTGCAGGCTCATCTGGAACCCTGGTCTTTAGGACAGCTGCCCAGGGGATACCTCCACACCACTTGGCTGTGGGGGCCAGCAAGGCTTGTACTTGTGGTTGGACAAAACTGTTTATTTGTATTATAAAAGCTGCTGCCTGGGCTTCCCTGGTAGTCCAGTGGGTAAGGACACCGCCTTGCAGTGCAAGGAGTACTGGTCCATCCCTGGTCCGGGAAAATCCCACGTGCCGTGGAGTGACTGGACCAATGTGTCCAAGTACAAGCCAGCGCTCTGGAGCACATGCACCCAGAGCCAGTGTTCTGCAACAAGAAGGGCCACTGCAATGGGAGACCCACAGAGGCCAAAGAATAAAGATAGATCAAAACAAATGATGACCTAGAGGCCCCCTCGCCAAAAAAGGATCATACCTTTCAATAATACCTCTAAATGTAAAGTGAATGAAATTTTCCAATCGGAGGATATTGAGTGGTTGAATGGATCCAAAAACAAGACTCAACTATATGCTGTCTACAAAAGACTCACTTCAGACTTAAGTACACACATCGACTGAAGGTGAAAGGATGGAAGAAGATATTCCATGCAAATAGAAAGCAAACGAATGCTGGGGTAGCTGTACTTACGTAACTGAATGCAAGTCCATGTGTCCAGTGCACAGTGAAGCCAAACAATTCCACAGTGTCGGGATTTGGATCAGAGAAATACTTATTGCAGAGCCATGCACAGAAGTGGGTGGCTCATGACTCAGAAAAACCCCTGAGCTCCCCAAAACTTTCAGCCAAGCCTTTTATAGGAAAGGCGAGGAAGAGGCATGGCTAGTTGCGCAGACGACTTGGTGTCAGAGCCTTTGTTCTAGAGGTGAGATCAGGCCATGAGGTCCTGTAAATCTCCAATGAAACAAATGCTGTTCTTTGTTCTGGCAAGAAAGAGCAATGTCTCAATGCTCAACTTTTGCCCTCCAGGGCCCAGGTCCTGGTTAAGAGGAGAGCATCCCTATGGGGCACCTGCCTGGATCCTTCTGTCAGTGCGGCTCTGACTGAAGAGGCACATCTCAGCTGGCAGAATTTTCAGGGCCAGGTCCCCCGACCCTGCCCAGCTGTCATCTCTTAGGGAGCAAGGGACCCAGCCAGTTCCCAGGCTTTTTATTTAAACTGAAGAGCATCTGAGGCCACCATGGCCTGTGATCCATGGAGATTGCCACCATCATTAGGTTGAAGAGGTGAGGACTGGGGAAAGATTCACTGCGGCTTCAAGGCTTGCGCCCAGCCAGTGGGTGACTGTAGTGAGGGCTCTGGAACTCTGCAGTACACAGCCCTCAGCCTGTCTCTGGGCCTCCCCAGCTCACCTCCTGGCCCTGAGCACCCAAGGAGAAGGCTGAAGTTTGCTTCTCACTGCAGTCTCTGCCCCAGGATCACTCCTTGGCTGACTATTGGTGAAGTGGGCCCTCTCACCACCATGTGTTAGCAGTTGTGTGCCAATAGCTGTGTGCTGCTTCACCCCTATTATAGCAGCAGGTGCACCTGCAGGTCAGGGTCTCATTGGCCAAGTGGACACGGGCATGGCACCTCCTTGCCTTCTCCTTGCTGCACTCTTCATTGTCCTGTCATAGTTGTCCCTACAGGGAGCCCAGTAGGAGTCAGGGACTGCTGGCCCAGGCCAGGCTACGGGCAGCGGTGGTGGCACAGGGCAGGTGGCGCTGGGTAAGCTGACTTTGTTGGGTGTGGTACACGAGGCTGTGGCTCACATTCAGCCACCTGCCAGGCTTGCAACAGAGTCCTGGCCCCGGACCTGGCACTGCTTCCACCTGGAGCCGCCATGCATCTGATGTTCTGGTGTCATTTGGCCTCACTGTGCCTGGGCCATACAAATTTGTGTTGACTCAGAAAACCCTGAGCTCCCAAAACTTTCAGCCAAGCCTTTTATAGGAAAGGCGAGGAAGAGGCATTAGTTGCAGACGACTTGGTGTCAGAGCCTTTGTTCTAGAGGTGAGATCAGGCCATGAGGTCCTGTAAATCTCCAATGAAACAAATGCTGTTCTTTGTTCTGGCAAGAAAGAGCAATGTCTCAATGCTCAACTTTTGCCCTCCAGGGCCCAGGTCCTGGTTAAGAGGAGAGCATCCCTATGGGGCACCTGCCTGGATCCTTCTGTCAGTGCGGCTCTGACTGAAGAGGCACATCTCAGCTGGCAGAATTTTCAGGGCCAGGTCCCCCGACCCTGCCCAGCTGTCATCTCTTAGGGAGCAAGGGACCCAGCCAGTTCCCAGGCTTTTTATTTAAACTGAAGAGCATCTGAGGCCACCATGGCCTGTGATCCATGGAGATTGCCACCATCATTAGGTTGAAGAGGTGAGGACTGGGGAAAGATTCACTGCGGCTTCAAGGCTTGCGCCCAGCCAGTGGGTGACTGTAGTGAGGGCTCTGGAACTCTGCAGTACACAGCCCTCAGCCTGTCTCTGGGCCTCCCCAGCTCACCTCCTGGCCCTGAGCACCCAAGGAGAAGGCTGAAGTTTGCTTCTCACTGCAGTCTCTGCCCCAGGATCACTCCTTGGCTGACTATTGGTGAAGGGGGCCCCTCTCACCACCATGTGTTAGCAGTTGTGTGCCAATAGCTGTGTGCTGCTTCACCCCTATTATAGCAGCAGGTGCACCTGCAGGTCAGGGTCTCATTGGCCAAGTGGACACGGGCATGGCACCTCCTTGCCTTCTCCTTGCTGCACTCTTCATTGTCCTGTCATAGTTGTCCCTACGGGGAGCCCAGTAGGAGTCAGGGACTGCTGGCCCAGGCCAGGCTACGGGCAGCGGTGGTGGCACAGGGCAGGTGGCGCTGGGTAAGCTGACTTTGTTGGGTGTGGTACACGAGGCTGTGGCTCACATTCAGCCACCTGCCAGGCTTGCAACAGAGTCCTGGCCCCGGACCTGGCACTGCTTCCACCTGGAGCCGCCATGCATCTGATGTTCTGGTGTCATTTGGCCTCACTGTGCCTGGGCCATACAAATTTGTGTTCAATTATGTTTATATCAGACAAAATATACAAAACAAAGACTGTAAAGAGAGACAAGGGGATTATATAGTCATAAAGGGGTCAGTCCAACAAGTGCTTATGCACCTGATGTATGAGCATCTAAATATATAAAGCAAGTATTAACAGACCTAAAGGGAGAAAGATACAGCAGTACAATAATAGTAGGGGACTATAATAATGCACTTATATCAATGGATAGGTCATTCATGCTGATGATGAATAAGGAAACCTACTTTGGGCTTGAATGACAAAGAACACCATCTGGTGGTAGTTGATAAACAATATACAGGACAGGGCTTCCCTGGTGGTCCAGTGGGTAGAGAGTCTGCCTTGTGGTGCAGAGGACACCGGTTTCACCGCTGGCCTGGGAGTATCCCATGTGCTGTGGAGCGACTGGGCATGTGTGTCCAGTTATGAGCCAGCGCTCTGGAGCGCATGCACCCAGGGGCATTGCTCTGCAACTGAGCGAGGGCCCTGCAGTGGGAGGCCTGTGCAGGCCAAGGAATAAAGGTGGATGAAAAATAAATAAACGAACCAATACGAGAGGCCAAAATTAAAACATATATATATATATATACACACACACACACACAGAACATATCATCTAAAACAGTAGAATACTCATTTTTCTTAAATGTATATGGAACATTCTCTAGGATAGATTATATGTTAGGGCACAAAATTTCTTAACAAATTTAAGAAAATCAAAATCATATCAAGCGTATTTTCTAGTCACAGTGGCGTGAAATTAGAAATCAGTTATAAGAAAATGAAAATTTATCAATATGTGAAAATTAAACATACTCCTATATAGTCAATAGGTCAAAGAAAAATTGAAAGCAAAAAATACCTTGAGACCAACAAAAGGTGCCCAGTGGGTCAGGGCTGCTGGCCCAGGCCAGGCTTGGGGGGGCACAGGGCAGGTGGCGCTGGGTAAGCTGACTTTGTTGGGTGTGGTACACGAGGCTGTGGCTCACATTCAGCCACCTGCCAGGCTTGCAACAGAGTCCTGGCCCCGGACCTGGCACTGCTTCCACCTGGAGCCGCCATGCATCTGATGTTCTGGTGTCATTTGGCCTCACTGTGCCTGGGCCATACAAATTTGTGTTCAATTATGTTTATATCAGACAAAATATACAAAACAAAGACTGTAAAGAGAGACAAGGGGATTATATAGTCATAAAGGGGTCAGTCCAACAAGTGCTTATGCACCTGATGTATGAGCATCTAAATATATAAAGCAAGTATTAACAGACCTAAAGGGAGAAAGATACAGCAGTACAATAATAGTAGGGGACTATAATAATGCACTTATATCAATGGATAGGTCATTCATGCTGATGATGAATAAGGAAACCTACTTTGGGCTTGAATGACAAAGAACACCATCTGGTGGTAGTTGATAAACAATATACAGGACAGGGCTTCCCTGGTGGTCCAGTGGGTAGAGAGTCTGCCTTGTGGTGCAGAGGACACCGGTTTCACCGCTGGCCTGGGAGTATCCCATGTGCTGTGGAGCGACTGGGCATGTGTGTCCAGTTATGAGCCAGCGCTCTGGAGCGCATGCACCCAGGGGCATTGCTCTGCAACTGAGCGAGGGCCCTGCAGTGGGAGGCCTGTGCAGGCCAAGGAATAAAGGTGGATGAAAAATAAATAAACGAACCAATACGAGAGGCCAAAATTAAAACATATATATATATATATACACACACACACACACAGAACATATCATCTAAAACAGTAGAATACTCATTTTTCTTAAATGTATATGGAACATTCTCTAGGATAGATTATATGTTAGGGCACAAAATTTCTTAACAAATTTAAGAAAATCAAAATCATATCAAGCGTATTTTCTAGTCACAGTGGCGTGAAATTAGAAATCAGTTATAAGAAAATGAAAATTTATCAATATGTGAAAATTAAACATACTCCTATATAGTCAATAGGTCAAAGAAAAAATTGAAAGCAAAAAAATACCTTGAGACCAACAAAAATGACAATATACCAAAATTTGAACGATGCAATAAAAGCAGTTGTAAGAGGACAGTTCATAGTGATAAATGCCTCCTGCAAGAAGCAAGTAAATATTCAAACAACCTAACTTTACATCTAAAGGAACTAAAAAGAGGAGAATAAATAAAGCCCAAAGTTAGTGGAAGGAAAGAAATAATAAACATCATAGAAGAAATAAATGAAAAGAAAGACAGTAAAGAAGATGAATGAAACCAAGAGCTGTTTTTTTTTAATAAACAAAATTGATAAACCTTTGGCTAGACTCACTGAGAAGGGAGAACTCAAATAAAACCATAAATGAAAGAGAAGACATTACAGATGATACCACAGAAATATAAAGGATCGTAAGAGACTACTTCAAATAAAGTATATGCTAATAAATTGGGCAACCTAGAAGAAATGGATAAATTCCTAGCAACAACCTTCCAGGAGTGAGTCAGGTAGAAATGGAAAATCTGAACAGACTGATGATTAGTAAGCAGATTGAATCAGTAATTAAAAACTTGCCCCAAGGGGGATATACATATGACTAATCTGGGAACATGCATATCTGTAAACAACAAAACTCTGTAAAAGTTAAAAGTAAAATAAAGGTTTAAAAAAAAGAAAAAACTTGCTACAAATAAAAGTCCAGATGATTTCACTGGCAAATTCTTCCAAATATTTGTAAACGAATTAACTACCAGTCCTTCTCAGAGTTTTCTAAGAAATAGAAGACTAGGAAATGCTTTTAATCTCAAAACTCATTCTATAGGGCCAATATTACCCTGATACCAAAACCATAAAAAAACACTACAAAAAATGAAAATTATAGGCCAATATCTTTGATAAACATAGATGTAAAAATCCTTAACAAATTATTAACAAACTGAGTTCAACAGTACATAAAAAGGATTATACACTATGATCAAGTGGGATTTATTTAAGGGATGCAGGGATGGTTCAGATTCACAAATCAGTGAAATACTGCAGATTAACAAAATGAAAAATAAAAATCGTGAACATCATAGCGGATGTAGAAAAAGCTCTTGACAAAATTTAACACCCATTTTTGATAAAAATTCTCAGCAGAGTCAGTATAGAGGGACTGTCCCTTGACATAGTAAACAGATGAGTCTATGATGAGTCTACAGCTAACATGCTCAGTGATGAAAAGCTGAAAGATTTTCATCTGAAATCAGGTACAAGACAAGGATGGGCATTCTTTTCTTTCTTTAAATTTTTTAAAAAAATTTCAACCTCCTCTTATTGATTTTTTATTTATTGATTTTTCATCCGTCTTTATTCTTTGGCCTGTGGGCCTCCCATTGCAGTGGCCTCTCTCATTGCAGAACACCAGCTCTTGGCACAAGTGCTCCAGAGCGCTGGCTCATAATTGGACACACCACTTCATGGCAAGTGGAATCTTCCAGGGCTAGGGATTGAACTGGTGCCCCCTGCACCAGATTCAGTGCAATCCGTTTCAAAATTGCAATGGCATTTTTCACAAAAAGGACCATAAAAAAAAAAAATTCCTAACACTTGTTTAGTAAGTGTTAGTCATTCAGTTGTGTCCAACTCTGTGTGACCCTGTGGACTGTAATCTGCCAGTCTCCTCTGTCCATGGGACTCTCCAGGCAAGAATACTGGAGTGGGCTGCCATTGCCTTCTCCAGAGGATCTTCCTGACCCAGGGATGGAACCCGGGTCTGCATTTTAGGTGGACGTCTTACTTTCTGAGCCACCAAGGAAGCCCAGAACTTGTTTGGAACCACATAAACCTCCAAATAGCCAAAGCAATCTTGAGAAAGAAGAAAGCTGAAAGCATTGTGTGCCATGATTTCAAATAAAAGTCCAGGTTTCTGGCAAATTCTTCCAAATATTTGTAAACGAATTAACTACCAGTCCTTCTCAGAGTTTTCTAAGAAATAGAAGACTAGGAAATGCTTTTAATCTCAAAACTCATTCTATAGGGCCAATATTACCCTGATACCAAAACCATAAAAAAACACTACAAAAAATGAAAATTATAGGCCAATATCTTTGATAAACATAGATGTAAAAATCCTTAACAAATTATTAACAAACTGAGTTCAACAGTACATAAAAAGGATTATACACTATGATCAAGTGGGATTTATTTAAGGGATGCAGGGATGGTTCAGATTCACAAATCAGTGAAATACTGCAGATTAACAAAATGAAAAATAAAAATCGTGAACATCATAGCGGATGTAGAAAAAGCTCTTGACAAAATTTAACACCCATTTTTGATAAAAATTCTCAGCAGAGTCAGTATAGAGGGACTGTCCCTTGACATAGTAAACAGATGAGTCTATGATGAGTCTACAGCTAACATGCTCAGTGATGAAAAGCTGAAAGATTTTCATCTGAAATCAGGTACAAGACAAGGATGGGCATTCTTTTCTTTCTTTAAATTTTTTAAAAAAATTTCAACCTCCTCTTATTGATTTTTTATTTATTGATTTTTCATCCGTCTTTATTCTTTGGCCTGTGGGCCTCCCATTGCAGTGGCCTCTCTCATTGCAGAACACCAGCTCTTGGCACAAGTGCTCCAGAGCGCTGGCTCATAATTGGACACACCACTTCATGGCAAGTGGAATCTTCCAGGGCTAGGGATTGAACTGGTGCCCCCTGCACCAGATTCAGTGCAATCCGTTTCAAAATTGCAATGGCATTTTTCACAAAAAGGACCAAAAAAAAAATTCCTAACACTTGTTTAGTAAGTGTTAGTCATTCAGTTGTGTCCAACTCTGTGTGACCCTGTGGACTGTAATCTGCCAGTCTCCTCTGTCCATGGGACTCTCCAGGCAAGAATACTGGAGTGGGCTGCCATTGCCTTCTCCAGAGGATCTTCCTGACCCAGGGATGGAACCCGGGTCTGCATTTTAGGTGGACGTCTTACTTTCTGAGCCACCAAGGAAGCCCAGAACTTGTTTGGAACCACATAAACCTCCAAATAGCCAAAGCAATCTTGAGAAAGAAGAAAGCTGAAAGCATTGTGTGCCATGATTTCAAATTATATTGCAAAGTAATCAAAACAGTAGGGTATTGGCGTAAAAACAGACACACAGATCAGTGAACTGGAATGGCAAGCCCAGAAGTAAACCCATGCATATATGGTCAATTAACTTACAACAAAGGAGCCAGTATACAGTGGGGAAAGGAATCTCTTCTGTAAATGGTGTTGGGAAAACTGAACAGGCACATGCAAAACAATGGAAGTGGACCACTATCTCAGATCACATACAAAAATTAACTGAAAATGTATTAAAGACTTGATTGTAAGACCTGAACCGTAAAACTCCTAGAGGAAACATAAGTAGTAAGCTCCTTGGCATTGGTCTTGGCAGTGATTTTTTGAATTTGACACCAAATGCAAAGACAATTAAAAACAAATCAATAAATGGGACTAAACCAAAATAAGAAGTTTCTGCTCAGAAAAAAAAAAAATCTAATAATGAAAATACAACCTGAATTGTAAAAAATATTTGCAAACCATATATACTATAAAGGATTAATATCAAAACTATGTAAAAAATTCATAACAGGGCTTCCCTGGTGGCCCAGTGGATAAGGACACCGCCTTGCAGTGCAAGGGCTGCTGGTTCGATCCCTGGCCTGGGAAGATCCCACGATTAAGGTACCACCGAGCCTGGGCGCATGCGCCCAGAGCCGGTGCTCTGACAACAGAGGCCCTGGGCCCCTGCACCAGATTCAGTGCAATCCGTTTCAAAATTGCAATGGCATTTTTCACAAAAGGACCATAAAAAATTCCTAACACTTGTTTAGTAAGTGTTAGTCATTCAGTTGTGTCCAACTCTGTGTGACCCTGTGGACTGTAATCTGCCAGTCTCCTCTGTCCATGGGACTCTCCAGGCAAGAATACTGGAGTGGGCTGCCATTGCCTTCTCCAGAGGATCTTCCTGACCCAGGGATGGAACCCGGGTCTGCATTTTAGGTGGACGTCTTACTTTCTGAGCCACCAAGGAAGCCCAGAACTTGTTTGGAACCACATAAACCTCCAAATAGCCAAAGCAATCTTGAGAAAGAAGAAAGCTGAAAGCATTGTGTGCCATGATTTCAAATTATATTGCAAAGTAATCAAAACAGTAGGGTATTGGCGTAAAAACAGACACACAGATCAGTGAACTGGAATGGCAAGCCCAGAAGTAAACCCATGCATATATGGTCAATTAACTTACAACAAAGGAGCCAGTATACAGTGGGGAAAGGAATCTCTTCTGTAAATGGTGTTGGGAAAACTGAACAGGCACATGCAAAACAATGGAAGTGGACCACTATCTCAGATCACATACAAAAATTAACTGAAAATGTATTAAAGACTTGATTGTAAGACCTGAACCGTAAAACTCCTAGAGGAAACATAAGTAGTAAGCTCCTTGGCATTGGTCTTGGCAGTGATTTTTTGAATTTGACACCAAATGCAAAGACAATTAAAAACAAATCAATAAATGGGACTAAACCAAAATAAGAAGTTTCTGCTCAGAAAAAAAAAAAATCTAATAATGAAAATACAACCTGAATTGTAAAAAATATTTGCAAACCATATATACTATAAAGGATTAATATCAAAACTATGTAAAAAATTCATAACAGGGCTTCCCTGGTGGCCCAGTGGATAAGGACACCGCCTTGCAGTGCAAGGGCTGCTGGTTCGATCCCTGGCCTGGGAAGATCCCACGAGCCGTGGAGCGGCTGGACCAATGTGTCTAGTTACCGAGCCGGAGCTCTGGAGCGCATGCGCCCAGAGCCGGTGCTCTGCGACAACAGAGGCCACCATGATGGGAGGCCCACACTTGCCAAAGAACAAAGATGGATGAAAGACCAATAGAAGTGGCCCGCCTGCTCCCCTCCCTCTGAACCCCCCCCATAGATAAATAAATAAATCTTTAAAAAAAAATTTCATAACATCTCAGTTGGAAATAATGCATATAAAAAGGCAGGAGACCTGAACAGATACTTTTTCAAATAAGATGACCAGCAGACACATGAAAAGATCAACATCACTGATCATCAGGGAAATGCAGATCAAAACCACAATGAAGGGCTTCCCTGGTGGTCCAGTGGATAAAGACTCCACCTTGCAGTGCAAGGGGCACCAGTTCGATCCCTGGCCCAGGAAGATCTCACGTGCCGTGAAGTGGCTGGACCAGTGTGTCCAATTATGAGCCAGCGCTCTGGAGCACATGCGCCCAGAGCTGGTCCTCTGCAATGAGAGAGGCCACTGCAATGGGAGGCCCACATGGGACAAAGAAAAAAAGATGGATGAAAATAAATAAATAAATAACCAGTAAAAGTAGCCAAAAATTTAAAAGAAAGCCACAATGAAATATTACCTCCATACCTGTTAGAATGGCTATTATCAAAAAGACAACAAATATTAGGATGTGAAGAAAAAGAAACACTTATGCACTCTTGGTGGGGATGTAAATTGGGGTAGTCACTATGAAAAATAATACGGGAGTTCTTCAGAAAATTAAAAATAAACCTGTTTCCTTAGGCTCTAAAATCATCGTGGGTAGTGACTGCGGCTGTGAAATTCAAAGATGCTTGCCCTTTGGAAGGAAAGCTATGATAAACCTAGACAGCGTTTTGAAAGCAGAGACATCACTTTACTGACAAAGGTCTGTATAGCTAAAGCTATGGATTTTCCAGTAGTCATGTACAGATGTGAGAGTTGGACCATAAAGAAGACTAAGCACCGAAGAATTGATGCTTTCCAATTGTGGTGCTGAAGAACACTCTTGAGAGTCCTTTGGACAGCAAGGAGATCAAACCAGTCAGTCCTAAAGGAAATCAACCCTGAGTATTCATGGAAGGACTGATGCTGAAGCTCCAGTACTTTGGCCACCTAATGCTGAAAAGCCAACTCATTGAAAAGGACCTTGATGCTGGGAAAGATTGAAAGCAAGAGGAGAAGAGGGTGGCAGAGGATGAGATGATTAGATAGCATCATCGACTCAATGTACATGAGTTTGAGCAAACTCTGGGAGGTAGTGGAAGACAGGAGCTTGACGTACTGTAGTCCATGAGGTCGCAAAGAGTTAGATATGACTTGGCGACAGAACAACAACAGCAACAAGAAATGATCTAACAGTTCCACTTCTGAGTATTTATGCAAAGAAAATGGAAACAGTTGAAAAGACTTCTGCACTCTCACATTCTTATTTACAGTAGCCAAGATATGGAAGCAACCTCAGTGTCCATCATGAGATAAATGGATGCAAAAAATGCGGTACATTTATATAATGATATATCATATGGCCATAAAAAGCATGGAATAATGCCATTTGTAACAACGTAGATGGATCTTGAGGGGATTATGCCAATTGAAACAGATCAGATAGAGAAAAACAAATAACATATGATCTTCAACATTGCAGTCAATATATTTACTAGGTGTGCTTTACTCAGGTGAGAGCTATAGGCACAGATATTACCAAATCCTTCCCTTCTTGATGCTCTCACTGGATTTTGTATTTAGGATTCTTGACACACAGTCTGTGCACTCTTGGTGGGGATGTAAATTGGGGTAGTCACTATGAAAAATAATACGGAGTTCTTCAGAAAATTAAAAATAAACCTGTTTCCTTAGGCTCTAAAATCATCGTGGGTAGTGACTGCGGCTGTGAAATTCAAAGATGCTTGCCCTTTGGAAGGAAAGCTATGATAAACCTAGACAGCGTTTTGAAAGCAGAGACATCACTTTACTGACAAAGGTCTGTATAGCTAAAGCTATGGATTTTCCAGTAGTCATGTACAGATGTGAGAGTTGGACCATAAAGAAGACTAAGCACCGAAGAATTGATGCTTTCCAATTGTGGTGCTGAAGAACACTCTTGAGAGTCCTTTGGACAGCAAGGAGATCAAACCAGTCAGTCCTAAAGGAAATCAACCCTGAGTATTCATGGAAGGACTGATGCTGAAGCTCCAGTACTTTGGCCACCTAATGCTGAAAAGCCAACTCATTGAAAAGGACCTTGATGCTGGGAAAGATTGAAAGCAAGAGGAGAAGAGGGTGGCAGAGGATGAGATGATTAGATAGCATCATCGACTCAATGTACATGAGTTTGAGCAAACTCTGGGAGGTAGTGGAAGACAGGAGCTTGACGTACTGTAGTCCATGAGGTCGCAAAGAGTTAGATATGACTTGGCGACAGAACAACAACAGCAACAAGAAATGATCTAACAGTTCCACTTCTGAGTATTTATGCAAAGAAAATGGAAACAGTTGAAAAGACTTCTGCACTCTCACATTCTTATTTACAGTAGCCAAGATATGGAAGCAACCTCAGTGTCCATCATGAGATAAATGGATGCAAAAAATGCGGTACATTTATATAATGATATATCATATGGCCATAAAAAGCATGGAATAATGCCATTTGTAACAACGTAGATGGATCTTGAGGGGATTATGCCAATTGAAACAGATCAGATAGAGAAAAACAAATAACATATGATCTTCAACATTGCAGTCAATATATTTACTAGGTGTGCTTTACTCAGGTGAGAGCTATAGGCACAGATATTACCAAATCCTTCCCTTCTTGATGCTCTCACTGGATTTTGTATTTAGGATTCTTGACACACAGTCTGGAAATGTTTGCATATTTATGTCTTCTGTTAGTTTGAGTGCTTTTCAGCTGTGTTTTACTTGTGCATTCCAGCACTCGGCACAGTACCTAAAATACAGTCAGCTGGTTGAGTGAATGGTGATAGCCGTCACTGTTGCCAGTGATTAACACAGGAAGTCCCCCGAGTTATGTGAACTGTCCCGTGAGGGTAAAATCCTTGCTTTAGTCTGACGTCTCAGCATCAAAGGGTCAAAAGGTTAGGAATAGGAAGTGTAATCACTCTCTGAGACGCCCAGAACTGAGGGCTCAGGACTGAACGTGCTGTGTGGTTGGAGGGAATTGCTGTGGCTTTACAAGCCTCTTGGAGATTTTATATGCTAACAGTAGTGATTCCAAGGGATAGTGTGGGGCCAGATATAAATAGCAGAACACAAATGAGGTAATGTGCCACTGCCCAGCTACTGGTGGGGATGTTTATAAAAGAAAAGCATTCCTTCTCAGCTCTCAGTGTCAACAGCCTCCTGTCCTGAAGACTGGCTTCCCACAGCTGAGAGAGTGGGGAATCTGTTTGAGACCTAGCATCATTTATACCTCCACAGGCAGAAAAGACAGGTAAACATTTTGACTTATTTATATTCAGACTACGGAAGTGAAGAACTTTCAAGAAAATCCTCATTCAGAGCTTGCCTTGTGACAGTTAATCTGTCAAATATTTTCCAAATCTTTTTTATTAAAGGGAAGTTTAATACAGAAGTGGCATTTTTGTACTTTAATGAAGGAAACTGCTCATGAATAAAGATGACAGTCTGGGGCCAAAGGGTAGACTGTCTCCTCTCCCCTGTGCTGTTCATTCTCACTTTCAGGTGCCAGAATATGGGAATGGGTAGGATAAGAAAGAGATTTCAGATTTCAGTTCAGTTTCATCATTCAGCTCTGTTTTAGGTATGTGGAAGAAGCTGTAAACCAGCTTGAGGTCAGTTCATGATTCTGGGACAGCTTCAGCCCGCGATGGCCTTTTACCCTCCTGTAGACCTGTTTATGTCCTACGAACATTGGGATGAATATCGGGCACACAGCCAACAGAGTTATATAATCTTACTAGATTGCATTTAATTTTGTCTTCTGTCAGTTTGATTGCTCTGCCGCTGTGTTTTACTTGTGCATTCCAGCCCTCGGCACAGTACCTAAAATACAGTCAGCTGGTTGAGTGAATGGTGATAGCCGTCACTGTTGCCAGTGATTAACACAGGAAGTCCCCCGAGTTATGTGAACTGTCCCGTGAGGGTAAAATCCTTGCTTTAGTCTGACGTCTCAGCATCAAAGGGTCAAAAGGTTAGGAATAGGAAGTGTAATCACTCTCTGAGACGCCCAGAACTGAGGGCTCAGGACTGAACGTGCTGTGTGGTTGGAGGGAATTGCTGTGGCTTTACAAGCCTCTTGGAGATTTTATATGCTAACAGTAGTGATTCCAAGGGATAGTGTGGGGCCAGATATAAATAGCAGAACACAAATGAGGTAATGTGCCACTGCCAAGCTACTGGTGGGGATGTTTATAAAAAGAAAAGCATTCCCTTCTCAGCTCTCAGTGTCAACAGCCTCCTGTCCTGAAGACTGGCTTCCCACAGCTGAGAGAGTGGGGAATCTGTTTGAGACCTAGCATCATTTATACCTCCACAGGCAGAAAAGACAGGTAAACATTTTGACTTATTTATATTCAGACTACGGAAGTGAAGAACTTTCAAGAAAATCCTCATTCAGAGCTTGCCTTGTGACAGTTAATCTGTCAAATATTTTCCAAATCTTTTTTATTAAAGGGAAGTTTAATACAGAAGTGGCATTTTTGTACTTTAATGAAGGAAACTGCTCATGAATAAAGATGACAGTCTGGGGCCAAAGGGTAGACTGTCTCCTCTCCCCTGTGCTGTTCATTCTCACTTTCAGGTGCCAGAATATGGGAATGGGTAGGATAAGAAAGAGATTTCAGATTTCAGTTCAGTTTCATCATTCAGCTCTGTTTTAGGTATGTGGAAGAAGCTGTAAACCAGCTTGAGGTCAGTTCATGATTCTGGGACAGCTTCAGCCCGCGATGGCCTTTTACCCTCCTGTAGACCTGTTTATGTCCTACGAACATTGGGATGAATATCGGGCACACAGCCAACAGAGTTATATAATCTTACTAGAATTGCTTCCTGTTCAGTTCCTTCTTATTCTCATTCCTGCTTTCAGAAAGCTATTCAGGATGCTTGTTTTATCCTTGGCTTTTCTTAAATGTGATTATTTGGGAGAAGGAGACTGCCCTGGATAATCTGGTTTTTACCACTACTGGTCTCCATCCTAGCCACATGGGCGTGACTTGGTTTGCAAAAAGAATTGAAGAATGGATGATGCGTGTGGATATTAACTTCTGGAGAATTCTTGGAGACTGGGAGCTGGGGGACCAATTTGAAATGGTATTTTTTTTTTTCAGTTTGTGATTGCCTGTGTATGTTGAGGGGAAACATAGAGATAGGAAGAAAAGTTGACTCTCAGTTACTAATGGTGGGAGAGACAACATGACTGAAGGAAAATGGAAATGGACAGATTAATCTTGAGCAAATAGCTGATGTTTTCTGAGTCTTTCATTCCTTATCTGTAGAATGAGGATGTTAGACTACCAGACAAAATCTAATGACCCTTCCAGCTATTGGAAATTTATTCATAATCACTTTGTAACCGTCATGATACCCACTCTTACCCAGAGTGAAAAAATATATATCATGTGTGTCATCCTGTTCTACTTCCCTAACCTTTTTTTTTTCAGTCTACTAAACTGGAATTCCTTCATTTTAATTTAGAAGAGAAAAATGAAGACAGGACATTTTGAAATGGTCACCATACTGCTGGCATCTGTGATTCTAATGGACATCCTCCAGGTAATGTTAGCAATGGGAAGTATGTGGTCATTGGAATGGAAACCCTTGGTATAGGGTTTCCTGAGGCATTTGTGTGGGTTGATGATAGAAATGAGGACAGATAAACTAGATCCGATCTTTTACACACTGATACATATTAACTGTAGAAAATTAAAAGTAGGCAAAGGGAGGAAACTAAAAATCATCCACAGTCTTCCACTCAGAGGGAAAGACTTGTTAATCTGCTGGTGGTTCTTAGCTTTTTTCTATCTGTTTATGTTTGTAATTTACAAAATAGATTCACACTACACATAGTATTTTTTACCTTTTTTAAGGTAATGCCGTGGTAAACGTGTCTTTCCGTGGCATCAGATATTCTCAACATGTATATTTTTCTTCACATAAGTTGACAATGTAATGTTTGTCTACATGTTTTCCGTTTAACTGTATAGAGATTATTTTCCCATAGAGATTATTTTCCCATGTTCAGGATTCTTTTTTCTGATAGAACAGTTATAATTTTGTTTTTTACAGTTGAATCTTTAAACATTCTGTAACATGTTTTTATGTAAAATATGAGTGAGGTATCTCACTTGATTTTTTTCCCCCCACGTTGTTAGCTCTCACATCGCTGCTGAGTGTTCGTCTACTGATTTGAAGCACCTTCTTTAAGATTTATTTATTTACTTATTTTGGTACGGGTGGGGTGGCAGGGGAGGGGAGCAGGCGGGCCACTTCTATTGGGCTTTCATTTGTCCATTTTCATCCATCTTTGTTCTTTGGCCCGTGTGGGCCTCCCATCGCGGTGGCCTCTGTTGTCGCAGAGCACCCACTCTGGGCACATGCGCTCCAGAGCCCGGGCTCGGTAATTGGACACATCAGTCCAGCCTCTCTGTGGCACATGGGATCTTCCCAGACCAGGGATCGAACCGGCGCCCCCTGCACTGCAAGGCGGTGTCCTTACCCACTGGACCACCAGGGAAGCCCGAAGCACCTTCTTTAAAATGTGTTAAATTCTTAAAAACTTAATCCATTTTTGAGATGATATGCTGAGATATTGTTATAGAATCATTGTGTATTCTGTTACCTGGTATGCAGTGCGACTTTTAAAAAAACTGAAGTATAATTCCCACATATACTATTTTATACCATTTTAGGGTGTGCATTTCAGTGATTTTCATATATTTGCTATGTTGTGCAACCATCACCACTTTATCTCATTGTAGGATATTCTTATCACCCCCCAAAAAAGCCCTGTATTTACTAGCAGTCAGTCCCAATTTCCTCTTCCCTGTATCCCCTGAGATGCACTAATCTACTTTGTCTCTGTGGATTTGCAGGTTCTGGACATTTCATTTGAATGGAATCATACAGTATCTGGCTTTTCATGTGGCTTCTTAGCATAGCTTTTTTAGGCTTCATCCATGTTGCAGTGTACATTAGTATTTTTTTAAACAAAATTTTTGGGCCACATTTATTGGTCTTTCATTTATTTATTTTCACCCATCTTTGTTCTTTGGCCTGTGTGGGCCTCCCATCGCAATGGCCTCTCTCGTTGCAGAGCACCGGCTATGGGTGCATGCGCTCCAGAGCCCTGGTTCGGTAATTGGACACATCCATCCAGCTGCTTCGTGGCACGTGGAATCTTCCCGGGTCAGGGATCTAACTGGTGCCCCTTGCACTGCAAGGTGGAGTCTTTATCCACTGGACCACCAGGGAAGCCCCACATTAGTACTTTGTTCTTTTCTTTAGTCTAATATTTTTGTTTATCCATTTATTAATTGATGCACATTTGAGTTGTCCCCACTTTTTGGTTGTTTTTTTTTTTTTTTTACTTTTATTTTGCTTTCTACTTTTACAGAGTTTTGTTGTTTACAGATATATATGTTCCCAGATTTATCATAGGTATATCCCCCCATCCCATCCCTCCAGACCATCACACAGCACCCCTGCAGGATCCCCTTTTCTCACAGAGCAATGACTATAGCTATTTTCTTCACATATGATAGTATAGGCTTTCATGCTACTCAACTTTTTGGTTCTTTTTTTGGCGGGGGCGGGGGGTGCGGATTGGGGAGGGAGGTGGGGGTGGGTCACTTCTATTGGTCTTTCATTTATCCATTTTTCATCCATCTTTGTTCCCTGGCCCGTGTGGGCCTCCCATCGCTGTGACCTCTGTTGTCGCAGAGCACCAGCTCTGGGCACATGTGCTCCAGAGCCCCGGCTCAGTAATTGGGCACATGGGATCCTCCCAGGCCAGGGATCGAAACGGTGCCCCTTGCAGTGCAAGGCGGTGTCCTTATCCACTGGACCACCAGGGAAGCCCCACTTTTTGGTTCTTATGAATGAATGTGTGTGTATGTGTGCATGCTCAGTTATGTCCAACTCTTTATGACCCCATGGCCTGTAGCTTGCGAGGCTCCTCTGTCCATGGATTTTCTAGGTAAGAATTACTGGAGAGATTTGCCATTTCCTCCTCCAGGACCTATGAATGAAAAGTCCTGCCATAAACTTTTACATATAGATTTCTGTTTGTGTGAAAGTATGTTTTCAGTTCTCTTGGGTATGTATACCTAGGAGAATAATTTCTGGGTCATATGATCACTCAGTGTTTAACGTTTTGATGAAAACTGCCAGACTGTTTCCCACAGTGACTGTACCATTTTATATTACTTATACAGCAGTGTATGAAGGTTCACGTTCTCTATGTCACTCTAGGCATTTGCTGTTTTCCTTTTTTATTCCTTATCTTTATATCCATCCTAATGGGTATGAGGTGGTATCTCACTGTGATTTTGATTAGCCTTTTCAGTATTTTTCTGCAACATAATTTTGATGTGTTTGTGGATGTTTTATAGTTTGTTCAACTGATTTCCTTTTTAACAATTCATGTCACTTTTATATTTTTGTAATAAATTTTTGGTAATTAAGCTTCACCTATATAGACTTTTGTTTCAGTGGATAACTCAGAGGAAGAAAATGTAATTAGTTTGTTCTTCTAGCCTTTGTACCTGTTCCTCAATGTCCGTTCAGTTTTCCCTGAATGGTGATGGCATTTATGGGCTTTCTCACTGCTCAGGTACTCACTGTTCGGAACACACAATCAGCTGTGGTCTTGGGCCAGAAAGACTTGATGTCTAAAATTAGACATGTGGAGACTGGTTGAAGGAACAGGGGAAAGACAGGAACATAGTGGATCAACTCTTGATATGATGTGAGGAATGTGGGAGGTAGTTTAAGGGTATGATGTCTTATAACATGTTGAAGTCTTGACGATAAATTAGACATTGGCACCCAAGATGCACTCCGGTACATTCTGTGCTGCGGAGGAAAGTGCACTTCTTGGCTAGGAGATGGCAATGATTTAATCTTGTGAAGCTCAAATTCCCACTTCAAGAAACTGACCTACAGACACAGGAGTCCAGGGGTCTCAGTGGTAATCAGACAGTTTCTGATGCCAGCACAGTTCCTACCACCCCCACTTGTAAGATGACATTGTGAATTGTCTTCCTAATCTTTCATAAGAGTTGTTATAAGGGCAAAATTAAACTCATTTTTTAAAAAGTACTACATAAATGCCAGGGGTCTTTGTCAGCAGTAACACATTTTGGTTAAGAAAACAGACTCTGGAGTTAGATTGCCTGAGTTAAAATCTGAATTCCAAACAAGTTAATCTCTCTGTGCTTTAGTCTCATCTTTTAAAAAGGAACTAAGAATAGTGCCTGCCTAGTTCACAGGGTTACCATGAAGATTTAAGTGAGTTAATATATGTGAACACTTAGTGCTTCACACACACAAAGCACTCTGTAGAAGTTTGTTAGGCCTTAATGATGGAGTGGAGGGCACGACCGAGAAGGAGAACTCTTAAGAAAATTTCACAAGTAAGTGGATGGTTTTATGTAAAAATTAGGTGGATGGTAGTTGTCGGCAGTAAGGCTGTAGGTTTGGTCTTGCTTTTAGATTGTTTAGTTTGAAGGGTTTTTGAACAATTCAAATTGAGTTACTAAATAGGCAGTTGATATACAGATCTTGCACTTACAGGACAGGTCAGAGGTATTCAGATGAGAACTGAAACTGTGGATCTTATATAGTTGCTTAAGGGTAGAAATGAGAATGAGATTTGGAAAGTAAGTAACCTTGAGAAACAGCAACACTCAACTGGAATAGGCTGGATCTGCAAAGGAGTCTAGGAAGTGTTCCCTTGGTGAGAACTGTTGAAGCTCAGAAAGTAATTTAGTACCTTAAGTAATTGAAGTCCCTTAAGTAATTTAGTACCTAGTTAGTAACAGAAATGGAATTTGAACCCAGATCTGTCTGGATCAAAGCTGGTGTTAGTTACATTACCCTGCCCTGAGTCTTATGTTATGTGTATTATTTAAAGATGCTTAGTCTTTTTCCAGTTGCATAAAGCAGAAAGCCCAGGTGAATAGGGAGTTTACCGATTCTTTTAACTGAAGGAAAATACAGCTTTCGGGTAATGCTAGACTCTGGCCTTAAGTAATGTTATCAGCATCTCATCTCTCTCTTTACCTCTCAGCTCCACAAACCTTTCTTTATTGGCTTTATTTCCAGACAGGATTTTTCAGTGGGCTAATAGGGTAACTGTTGGCTGCCCCAAACCAGTATTATCCTTGGAGCTTATGGTTGTAGGAAAAGAAAGCCTTTTATGTATCTGGAAGTGCTCTCATTTTTAAGCCTGGATCATTGCTTATCATAGGGGCTGAAAATGCAGAATCAGTCTTAACCAAACCATATAGACAAGAAAAAGGGGTAATGTTTGCCTTTATGTATTTATCCATCAAGTGAAGTATTTCATACAGGGTATTTCAGATTCACTTAACAGTCTTGACAGTGGAGGGAATCTAGCTAAGAATATCATTCAGAGCCAGGACGGCTACTCCGTTCTTCTGTTTCACACTTACTTTCTTTCCTCTGTACCACAGAGTTCAGATGAATGAGTTCTAGGCATGGTCATGCTCATACTTCTCAGTTACTCTCTCATACAAATATGTCACAGCTGGAAGAAGTTATCACTAGTGGTGAAATATACTTCCTGTGTGAAAATGGGGTTGTGAACAAGAGAGAGAGTCTTGGCAGGGTTTGAGAGGATGGATGCAGAAATTTGAGGGAAAAGGATAGACTCTAAATATTTTTATGTCAGAAATATGAATTTGCTTTTCCTTTGCAGGTAGAAGCTGAAATGTTAGACATGGCAGATAATGCATTTGATGATGAATACCTGAAATGCACTACCAAGATGGAAATCAAATATGTTCCTCAGCTGCTCAAGGAGGAGAAAGCAAGCCTGCAGCTCTTGGAAGACGTGTGGCAGAAGGCAGAAGCCAGGTGGGAAGCTCGGAAGCCTCAGCTCTTTCTCCCTGTGAACTTTAAGGATAACTATGGAATAGCCCTGATGGCGTACGTTTCAGAAGCTCAAGAGCAGTCTTCCTTTTACCATCTGTTCGGTGAAGCTATGCAAATGGCTGGCCAGTCTCGAAAAGACTATGTCTATGGCTTCCAGTTCAAAGCTTTCCATTTTTACCTGACAAAAGCCCTGCAGTTGCTGAGAAGATCTTGTGAGAAGAGTTATAAAAATGTGGTATACAGTTTAAGGCAGAATACTTCGTTTACATTTGGAGGGCTGAACCAGGCCCGGCTTGGCCATTTCACCTTGGCATATTCAGTCAAACCTCAAGCTGCCGATGACCAACATGTCCTGTTAACCATAAACACATGTTTTGGAGTTGCTGTTGAAAAATTGTTTGATAAAGAAAGTGAAAGAATTGTTTTAATACCTCTGAATGAGGTTTTTCACGTGTCACAGGATGAAGCTGGCAATAACCTTATCCTTCAAAGCACAAACAAGTCCTGCAGCCATTACGAGTGTGCGTTTCTAGGTGGTAAGTGTCTATTCTGTTTGTGTTTGTCTGGGAGGGAAGGAATGGGATTCTTAGGCCCAGGAGAGGTCCGGGAGGAAACTGGGAGGTTTTGAAAGAAGAAAAGATACTGGTGGTCTCCCGTCTAGCTCTTTTCATACTCTTAGCTTCTTTTTCCATAGTTTAGTTTTATCAAAATAAGACAGTATTATTGAAAAATTTAAAAAATAATATAGTAGATACAGGTAATGCTTCTCAACCATGGGCAGTTTTGTCTGATAGGATCAGTTGACCTTAGCTGGAAACATTTTTAATTGTCACAGCTATCGACAGGGGTATAGGTCAGAGAACACTGCCAAACAATGCGAGTCCCCACAAAGAAGTACCTGGTTCAAAATATTTTATGTCAAAATTGATTTGCTTTTCCTTTGCAGGTAGAAGCTGAAATGTTAGACATGGCAGATAATGCATTTGATGATGAATACCTGAAATGCACTACCAAGATGGAAATCAAATATGTTCCTCAGCTGCTCAAGGAGGAGAAAGCAAGCCTGCAGCTCTTGGAAGACGTGTGGCAGAAGGCAGAAGCCAGGTGGGAAGCTCGGAAGCCTCAGCTCTTTCTCCCTGTGAACTTTAAGGATAACTATGGAATAGCCCTGATGGCGTACGTTTCAGAAGCTCAAGAGCAGTCTTCCTTTTACCATCTGTTCGGTGAAGCTATGCAAATGGCTGGCCAGTCTCGAAAAGACTATGTCTATGGCTTCCAGTTCAAAGCTTTCCATTTTTACCTGACAAAAGCCCTGCAGTTGCTGAGAAGATCTTGTGAGAAGAGTTATAAAAATGTGGTATACAGTTTAAGGCAGAATACTTCGTTTACATTTGGAGGGCTGAACCAGGCCCGGCTTGGCCATTTCACCTTGGCATATTCAGTCAAACCTCAAGCTGCCGATGACCAACATGTCCTGTTAACCATAAACACATGTTTTGGAGTTGCTGTTGAAAAATTGTTTGATAAAGAAAGTGAAAGAATTGTTTTAATACCTCTGAATGAGGTTTTTCACGTGTCACAGGATGAAGCTGGCAATAACCTTATCCTTCAAAGCACAAACAAGTCCTGCAGCCATTACGAGTGTGCGTTTCTAGGTGGTAAGTGTCTATTCTGTTTGTGTTTGTCTGGGAGGGAAGGAATGGGATTCTTAGGCCCAGGGAGAGGTCCGGGAGGAAACTGGGAGGTTTTGAAAGAAGAAAAGATACTGGTGGTCTCCCGTCTAGCTCTTTTCATACTCTTAGCTTCTTTTTCCATAGTTTAGTTTTATCAAAATAAGACAGTATTATTGAAAAATTTAAAAAATAATATAGTAGATACAGGTAATGCTTCTCAACCATGGGCAGTTTTGTCTGATAGGATCAGTTGACCTTAGCTGGAAACATTTTTAATTGTCACAGCTATCGACAGGGGTATAGGTCAGAGAACACTGCCAAACAATGCACAGATAGTCCCCACAACAAAGAAGTACCTGGTTCAAAATCCTTCTTATAAAGCTTACCCTGAAAAATAGCAACTCCCTGTCTCACCCCTTCCTGTCCCCAATTCCCACTCCTCAGTGGCATTCCTTTTTAAAAAAAGAAAAAACCAACTCTTTTGTAGATACTTACTGGATGTTTCTAATAACATACTTCAACATATTTTTTCTTGATTTATATATTTGTAGACATTATTTATTGACTCCCCAATACTGATAGAGAATCAGTGTTTAGCTCTAATACGCCCTGTATTCGTTCGTTCTTTATTTCATTAAGCTGTAACAGAAAACCTGCCTGGTGACTCTCATTTAATAAGAAGTCTAGAGGTCGGCTGTCTGGAGTTGCTACAAGAACTCAGCTGCAGCGTCAGTAACTCAGGCTCTTCGTTTCTTGCCCACCAACTTTAGCAGATTGGCTTTGTGGATTTGTGTTTTCAGTGTGGCTGTTGGCAGGTATAGGCATCAGTCCCTGTTCAAGATGAAGTGAAGGGGAAGGAGGATGGCAGCCAAATCTGCCTGTTTAAAAGAGAGTAAAGCTTTCCGAGAAACTCCAGGTAGACTTCAGATTGCGTATCATTGACCGAAATAGCTACTTGGTCACCTATGACTACAAGAAAACCTTGAAAAAGAGGTTACTTAGCTTTTCCAGCCTCTAGCATGGAGAGAGGCAGGGAAGAAGGGAATCCTAAAGAGCTATAAAGGCAGTAAATTATAAGTATCTGATAAATACCCCCCTCTTCAGTATTTGCGCATTTCCCCTTCCCATTCTCTCAGTTAAGTAAAGACTGCTACCTTTCCTTTCTAAGTACTTCCTTTATCCCAGATACCAGTTGTATGATTTTGTTTCCTTAGTTTTTTATATGCCATCAATAATTCACCCTGGGCTTCCCCTGGTGGTCCAGTGGGTAAGGACACCGCCTCGCAGTGCAAGGGTCGCCGGTTCGATCCCTGGCCTGGGAAGATCCCACGTGCCGCGGAGTGGCTGGACCAATGTGTCCAATCACCGAGCTGGAGCTCTGGAGCGCATGCGCCCAGAGCCGGCGCTCTGCGACGACAGAGGCCACCGTGATGGGAGGCCCACGGGAGCCAAAGAACAAAGACGGATGAAAACAGAGAAAATGAAAGACCAATAGAAGTGGCCCACCCATCCCCCTCCGTCCCCAACCCGACCCCTGCCCAAAAATAAATAAATAAATGTTTAAAAAAATAAAAATAAAAAATAATTCACCCTGAATTCTTAGAAACATACATCTCCTCTTAATACATTTAGGCATATCAGGTACTCTGTCCACCGCTCCCCCCAGCCCCAGGATTCCATTATCCTGCTTTATGAACATGTCCTGAAATCTCTCCTCACCACTGTTCTGAGACTTTCTTTTGCGTCTGCTCTATAAGGAACCCCCAGTTTCTTGAATTTATTCTGCTTTCTTGAATCACACCTTATTTTAGAAAGGGTAGAGAGTCTTCAGAAGTTTTCTGAGAAAAGAGACATTGAGGCACATTTTCTAAGACTTCGCACATCTGAAAAATCTATTTTTTAAGCCTTGAATAATGATTTGTAGATTTGTATTTCTTTTTTGAGAATTATTTTCTTTGGAATTTTGGAGATATTCCTCCACTATCTTTTAGTTTCACATGCGACTGTTAAAAAGTATGAAGCCATTCTAATCACTAAAACTTTGAAATAGGCCTGTTTCTTCCTCTGGGAGGTTTTAGGATATTTTCTTTCTCCCCAGCATTCTGAAGCCTTAGGACATTGTGCCTTGTTGTGTATGAGTAAACCGTTAACAAAGCCCTTTCTCTTGCCTCCTGTGGAAATGGCCTTTTGTTGCTCTTCCTTCAGCACTGTTTCTCTGTAATCTACTAAAGATGGAATGACAGCTGTGTAACTGTGCAGCGCTGCCTAATGGTAAACATAACCCTTAATGGCTAGTGTGCATGATCTGGGAGATTGTGAATGAAGTATAAATACCTGGAAGGAAGCCATAGTCTTGGGCATTCCTGAATGTGGTGTGATGTACTGAAGTATTCCTCTTGCTGAGTACTGGAGGGTACTCATGGACTGATTGATTAAAAAAAAAAAATGCTGTCTTCTATGTACGGCATGAGGCTACTAAGCTAGGATGGTCCTGCACCTGCCTGTGCAATCTTATTGCCTTATACCTGAGATGTCATTCTGGGGGCTGAAGGATAGCCCCGGACTGCTGTGAGGACTTGCGTTGATGGTGTATATCCCATGCTTCCTGTGAGAGTATGCTGTGTTCCCTGCCTAGCATCCTTCTGCAAAACTTAAGTAAACTGGTGAGTGGATGCCTTTTGAGGTCTCATAAGTATAATTGACTAGAAGAACCCAAAATCATGGCTGTTAGTCAAGCAGAGCAAGTACTGAAGTAGGGGCCTTGGAAATGGGACAGACATTTAGACCTTGACTCAAGCGTCCACCGCTCCCCAGCCCCAGGATTCCATTATCCTGCTTTATGAACATGTCCTGAAATCTCTCCTCACCACTGTTCTGAGACTTTCTTTTGCGCTGCTCTATAAGGAACCCCCAGTTTCTTGAATTTATTCTGCTTTCTTGAATCACACCTTATTTTAGAAAGGGTAGAGAGTCTTCAGAAGTTTTCTGAGAAAAGAGACATTGAGGCACATTTTCTAAGACTTCGCACATCTGAAAAATCTATTTTTTAAGCCTTGAATAATGATTTGTAGATTTGTATTTCTTTTTTGAGAATTATTTTCTTTGGAATTTTGGAGATATTCCTCCACTATCTTTTAGTTTCACATGCGACTGTTAAAAAGTATGAAGCCATTCTAATCACTAAAACTTTGAAATAGGCCTGTTTCTTCCTCTGGGAGGTTTTAGGATATTTTCTTTCTCCCCAGCATTCTGAAGCCTTAGGACATTGTGCCTTGTTGTGTATGAGTAAACCGTTAACAAAGCCCTTTCTCTTGCCTCCTGTGGAAATGGCCTTTTGTTGCTCTTCCTTCAGCACTGTTTCTCTGTAATCTACTAAAGATGGAATGACAGCTGTGTAACTGTGCAGCGCTGCCTAATGGTAAACATAACCCTTAATGGCTAGTGTGCATGATCTGGGAGATTGTGAATGAAGTATAAATACCTGGAAGGAAGCCATAGTCTTGGGCATTCCTGAATGTGGTGTGATGTACTGAAGTATTCCTCTTGCTGAGTACTGGAGGGTACTCATGGACTGATTGATTAAAAAAAAAAAATGCTGTCTTCTATGTACGGCATGAGGCTACTAAGCTAGGATGGTCCTGCACCTGCCTGTGCAATCTTATTGCCTTATACCTGAGATGTCATTCTGGGGGCTGAAGGATAGCCCCGGACTGCTGTGAGGACTTGCGTTGATGGTGTATATCCCATGCTTCCTGTGAGAGTATGCTGTGTTCCCTGCCTAGCATCCTTCTGCAAAACTTAAGTAAACTGGTGAGTGGATGCCTTTTGAGGTCTCATAAGTATAATTGACTAGAAGAACCCAAAATCATGGCTGTTAGTCAAGCAGAGCAAGTACTGAAGTAGGGGCCTTGGAAATGGGACAGACATTTAGACCTTGACTCAAGCGTGCCAATGCATTATGAGATAAAGAAGAAGAGGTGAGGCTTCCCTGGTGGTCCAGTGGGTAGAGAGTCTGCCTTGCAGTGCAGGGAGCACCAGTTCAACCCCTGGCCCGGGAAGATCCCACGTACCATGGAGGGGCTGGACTAGTGTGTCCAATTACGAGCCAGCGCTCTGGAGTGCATGCACCCAGAGCCGGTGCTCTGTAATGGGAGAGGCCACTGCGATTGGAGGCCCACACAGGCCAAAGAATAAAGGTGGATGAAAATAAATAAATAAAAAACCAATAAAAGAGGTCAGAAAAAGAGAAAGAACAGGTACAAAAGTGCCGATGAGACGTTATACCTGGGGCATGGCATCAGGGAGGGGAGCTGGTCCGCTTTTGATTTAATGGCGGAAGTTATGTAGCCATGCAGATCCCTAGGATACAAAATTTAAGGAAGTCTTCATGCTTAGGGTCATATCCATGCATCATTTGCACCTGCAAGGTCTGGAGAGTAAGTGCTTCCTTAAATTTTGCACACTTTTTTTGCCTCAGCCTCGTCCTGGCCCTGAGTTGGAACTGATACTAGTTCTCCTTGAGCAGCATATGAATACTGGAGTGAGCAAATTTATGTTGAGGGGAAAACCCACTTTCCTCACCCAGTGACACATTGGACCTGACCCAAAACCAAGCCAGTTGGAGCCGGATCAAAGCAACTCATGGTCGCTGACTATGGACATTTTTCTCTTCCCAATTCCTCACACATCACAGTGGCTTGAAATTGGCCTTGGCTGAGAGTTCTACCATGGATCTCAGCAAACACTACACATCAGGAGCCCCTGATCCTCCACCCCAGAACCTGTTCGGTTTTAGCAGCGTGTTCTAGCCAGAAACCCAGGTGCAGCTGGGGCTGACAAAATGGTACCGCTTTTGGTGCTCCTGATGCATTTAGCCAAAGGCCATTGCGGAGGCACTGGCGGTACAGAAGCCCTGGCTGCAGCAGCTCCTGTAGGTCATATCTGTCACTGGTATCTGGTTGAAGGACAGAGGTGGGGGCAGTGGAGCACACAGAATTCGCATTTATGAGTACGATCATCAGGGCTCAGACCTACGTGAGATAGTGTGTTCTGAGCCTGTTGTGAGGAAAGGCAAGGAGAATGGGCAAACCGCTCCTCAAGCCTGAGGCCAGAAGGGGGGCCCACCAGTTCAACCCCTGGCCCGGGAAGATCCCACGTACCATGGAGGGGCTGGACTAGTGTGTCCAATTCGAGCCAGCGCTCTGGAGTGCATGCACCCAGAGCCGGTGCTCTGTAATGGGAGAGGCCACTGCGATTGGAGGCCCACACAGGCCAAAGAATAAAGGTGGATGAAAATAAATAAATAAAAAACCAATAAAAGAGGTCAGAAAAAGAGAAAGAACAGGTACAAAAGTGCCGATGAGACGTTATACCTGGGGCATGGCATCAGGGAGGGGAGCTGGTCCGCTTTTGATTTAATGGCGGAAGTTATGTAGCCATGCAGATCCCTAGGATACAAAATTTAAGGAAGTCTTCATGCTTAGGGTCATATCCATGCATCATTTGCACCTGCAAGGTCTGGAGAGTAAGTGCTTCCTTAAATTTTGCACACTTTTTTTGCCTCAGCCTCGTCCTGGCCCTGAGTTGGAACTGATACTAGTTCTCCTTGAGCAGCATATGAATACTGGAGTGAGCAAATTTATGTTGAGGGGAAAACCCACTTTCCTCACCCAGTGACACATTGGACCTGACCCAAAACCAAGCCAGTTGGAGCCGGATCAAAGCAACTCATGGTCGCTGACTATGGACATTTTTCTCTTCCCAATTCCTCACACATCACAGTGGCTTGAAATTGGCCTTGGCTGAGAGTTCTACCATGGATCTCAGCAAACACTACACATCAGGAGCCCCTGATCCTCCACCCCAGAACCTGTTCGGTTTTAGCAGCGTGTTCTAGCCAGAAACCCAGGTGCAGCTGGGGCTGACAAAATGGTACCGCTTTTGGTGCTCCTGATGCATTTAGCCAAAGGCCATTGCGGAGGCACTGGCGGTACAGAAGCCCTGGCTGCAGCAGCTCCTGTAGGTCATATCTGTCACTGGTATCTGGTTGAAGGACAGAGGTGGGGGCAGTGGAGCACACAGAATTCGCATTTATGAGTACGATCATCAGGGCTCAGACCGACGTGAGATAGTGTGTTCTGAGCCTGTTGTGAGGAAAGGCAAGGAGAATGGGCAAACCGCTCCTCAAGCCTGACCAGAGTCAGCCAGAGGCTGACGGCAGGTTATGTTCAAGCCACAAGGGAACACCTTTATGGAGGCTCATGTGTCCTGTTTGGAGAGCTCTGACAGGCCACTGCATTTGATTGTGTTGCCTTATTGCTGAACTGGAGTCTTAAGTGATGTCCTCTGCTGCCATCTGGAGATAACTAGTGGGAGCTCAGGATTAAAACGGCCCGAAGTGATCATTAACGCTAGGCAGTTTGAGACAGTATGAAGGCTAATAACCTGGGGCTTGAAAAGTTCACCAGGAGGGTGTAGTCAGAACCTTGTTTCATTGTGACTAAGTATAACTCTGGATGAAAAGAGGCAATGTTTCCAAAAGCGATAAAAGAATTAGGCTGTGCTAAATTGAGTGTGCTGACGCAGTCCTGTGCTATTATTTTAAACTTTCTTGTCATTTCCAAGGCAAACATGACTGTGGGCCTTACAAAAGCTTGTTAGCTGAAGAAAATAAGTTGGCAGGGAATGGGAAAGAGTAATTCCTGGTGGTCAGAGATCCTTGTATTAATCCAAGAATACGGGAGTAAGTGATAACAAGCTCTTGATTCATCCTTGTGGGAAAATTATCACAGGTTAAGCGTCTTACACTGTTTTCTTAAAAAACTTGGTAAAAGTAGAACATCAGCTGTGTGATCAAGCTATACTCCTGACTGTTTAAAATGACCCCATTTGAAAATTGCCCTTGGATTGGGAGGACTGTAGATGAATTCATTCCTCCAATCCCACAGTGGCTTGAAATTGGCCTTGGCTGAGAGTTCTACCATGGATCTCAGCAAACACTACACATCAGGAGCCCTGATCCTCCACCCCAGAACCTGTTCGGTTTTAGCAGCGTGTTCTAGCCAGAAACCCAGGTGCAGCTGGGGCTGACAAAATGGTACCGCTTTTGGTGCTCCTGATGCATTTAGCCAAAGGCCATTGCGGAGGCACTGGCGGTACAGAAGCCCTGGCTGCAGCAGCTCCTGTAGGTCATATCTGTCACTGGTATCTGGTTGAAGGACAGAGGTGGGGGCAGTGGAGCACACAGAATTCGCATTTATGAGTACGATCATCAGGGCTCAGACCTACGTGAGATAGTGTGTTCTGAGCCTGTTGTGAGGAAAGGCAAGGAGAATGGGCAAACCGCTCCTCAAGCCTGACCAGAGTCAGCCAGAGGCTGACGGCAGGTTATGTTCAAGCCACAAGGGAACACCTTTATGGAGGCTCATGTGTCCTGTTTGGAGAGCTCTGACAGGCCACTGCATTTGATTGTGTTGCCTTATTGCTGAACTGGAGTCTTAAGTGATGTCCTCTGCTGCCATCTGGAGATAACTAGTGGGAGCTCAGGATTAAAACGGCCCGAAGTGATCATTAACGCTAGGCAGTTTGAGACAGTATGAAGGCTAATAACCTGGGGCTTGAAAAGTTCACCAGGAGGGTGTAGTCAGAACCTTGTTTCATTGTGACTAAGTATAACTCTGGATGAAAAGAGGCAATGTTTCCAAAAGCGATAAAAGAATTAGGCTGTGCTAAATTGAGTGTGCTGACGCAGTCCTGTGCTATTATTTTAAACTTTCTTGTCATTTCCAAGGCAAACATGACTGTGGGCCTTACAAAAGCTTGTTAGCTGAAGAAAATAAGTTGGCAGGGAATGGGAAAGAGTAATTCCTGGTGGTCAGAGATCCTTGTATTAATCCAAGAATACGGGAGTAAGTGATAACAAGCTCTTGATTCATCCTTGTGGGAAAATTATCACAGGTTAAGCGTCTTACACTGTTTTCTTAAAAAACTTGGTAAAAGTAGAACATCAGCTGTGTGATCAAGCTATACTCCTGACTGTTTAAAATGACCCCATTTGAAAATTGCCCTTGGATTGGGAGGACTGTAGATGAATTATAAATAAGGGTCCCCCAGTTTTGTGGGTACTGTAATTGAAAACAGAATGATGTAATTCTTCAAAAGGGAACAGTCTAGGATTCAGCTCAGTATTAATGGAACTCCTGCTGTGGGCCAGGTACTGAAGATACGGTCTTGCACAACTACATACCACAGAAGAGGTAGGATTTCCCAACAACAAATGACCAAAGGCGTAGAGGGTAGAAATGAGAGAAGGCCAAATAGAGGATGACTTCCTGTAGGAGGAGATAGTTTACACGTAGCTGAGAATCACAGTACAAATTAGACCATTGACAAGAGGAACTTGGCAGTAACATTACTATTTAAGTGAAGAATAAATATTACTTAAGAATATGTATGGAGCGGCAGCGGCGGCGGTGGCTGCGGCTGTCGCTGCGACTGAGCGGCATCTGGACCCACCGCCGCTGCGGAGCGCCCGAGCCCACGCCAAGCTTTGCGGCCCCTCCCGGGCGACCCTGAGCCAGCTGTCACGGAGCCGGCGTGCTCCACATTCTCCGCAGCCCGGCCCGGCCGGCTCTGGTGTCGCCTGGCTGCCCTCCGCTCGCCTGCTCCCTTCTGCACGCCTGAGTCACCGCCGCCGCCATGGCCGAGAATGGTGACAGCGGCGGCCCTCCGAGTTCCCAGGACAGCGCCCCCGCCGCCGCCTCCACGGAACCCAAGATCATGAAAGTCACTGTGAAGACCCCGAAGGAGGAGGAGGAGTTCGCCGTGCCCGAGAACACCTCCGTCCAGCAGTTCAAGGAAGAAATCTCTAAGCGTTTCAAATCACATACTGACCAACTTGTGTTGATATTTGCTGGAAAAATTTTAAAAGATCAAGATACTTTGAATCAGCATGGATTTCACGATGGCCTTACTGTTCACCTTGTCATCAAAACACAAAACAGGTCTCAGGATCATTCAGCTCAGCAAGCAGACACCAGTGGAAGGAATCCCACCACATCATCAGCTCCTACTAGCAATTCCACATCTGGTTCTGCCACTAGCAACCCTTTTGGTTTAGGTGGCCTTGGAGGACTTGTGGGTCTGAGTAGCTTGGGTTTGAATACTACCAACTTCTCTGAACTACAGAGCCAGATGCAGCGACAACTTATGTCCAATCCTGAAATGATGGTCCAGATCATGGAGAATCCCTTTGTCCAGAGCATGCTTTCAAATCCTGACCTGATGAGGCAGTTAATTATGGCCAATCCATAGGTGCAGCAGTTGATACAGAGAAATCCAGAAATTAGTCATATGCTGAATGATCCAGATATTATGAGACAAACATTGGAACTTGCTAGGAATCCAGCAATGATGCAGGAAATAATGAGAAACCAGGACCGAGCTTTGAGCAACCTGGAAAGCATCCCAGGGGGTAACAATGCTTTATGGCGGATGTACGCAGATATTCAGGAACCAATGCTAAGTGCTACACAAGAACAGTTTGGTGGTAATCCATTTGCTTCCTTAGTGAGCAGTACGTTGTCAGGTGAAGGTAGTCAACCTTCCTGTACAGAAAATCGAGATCCATTACCCAGTCCCTGGGCTCCACAGGCTTCTGCGAGTTCATCGGCTTCTGGTGGCAGCACCAGCGCTGGAGGGGGCACTGCTGGTAGTGCTGCCGGTGGCGCTGCTGGGCAGAGTTCTACTGCGCCAAACTTGGGGCCTGGCATAGGAGCTAGTATGTTCAATACACCGAATGCAGAGCTGACAGCGGCGGCCCTCCGAGTTCCCAGGACAGCGCCCCCGCCGCCGCCTCCACGGAACCCAAGATCATGAAAGTCACTGTGAAGACCCCGAAGGAGGAGGAGGAGTTCGCCGTGCCCGAGAACACCTCCGTCCAGCAGTTCAAGGAAGAAATCTCTAAGCGTTTCAAATCACATACTGACCAACTTGTGTTGATATTTGCTGGAAAAATTTTAAAAGATCAAGATACTTTGAATCAGCATGGATTTCACGATGGCCTTACTGTTCACCTTGTCATCAAAACACAAAACAGGTCTCAGGATCATTCAGCTCAGCAAGCAGACACCAGTGGAAGGAATCCCACCACATCATCAGCTCCTACTAGCAATTCCACATCTGGTTCTGCCACTAGCAACCCTTTTGGTTTAGGTGGCCTTGGAGGACTTGTGGGTCTGAGTAGCTTGGGTTTGAATACTACCAACTTCTCTGAACTACAGAGCCAGATGCAGCGACAACTTATGTCCAATCCTGAAATGATGGTCCAGATCATGGAGAATCCCTTTGTCCAGAGCATGCTTTCAAATCCTGACCTGATGAGGCAGTTAATTATGGCCAATCCATAGGTGCAGCAGTTGATACAGAGAAATCCAGAAATTAGTCATATGCTGAATGATCCAGATATTATGAGACAAACATTGAACTTGCTAGGAATCCAGCGATGATGCAGGAAATAATGAGAAACCAGGACCGAGCTTTGAGCAACCTGGAAAGCATCCCAGGGGGTAACAATGCTTTATGGCGGATGTACGCAGATATTCAGGAACCAATGCTAAGTGCTACACAAGAACAGTTTGGTGGTAATCCATTTGCTTCCTTAGTGAGCAGTACGTTGTCAGGTGAAGGTAGTCAACCTTCCTGTACAGAAAATCGAGATCCATTACCCAGTCCCTGGGCTCCACAGGCTTCTGCGAGTTCATCGGCTTCTGGTGGCAGCACCAGCGCTGGAGGGGGCACTGCTGGTAGTGCTGCCGGTGGCGCTGCTGGGCAGAGTTCTACTGCGCCAAACTTGGGGCCTGGCATAGGAGCTAGTATGTTCAATACACCCGGAATGCAGAGCTTGTTGCAACAAATAACTGAAAACCCTCAACTTGGCAAAATGTGTTGTCTGCCCCCTACATGAGAAGCATGATGCAGTCACTAAGCCAGAACCCCGACCTTGCTGCACACATGCAGAATCCTGCAGGATATGTTATCAGCAATGTCAAACCCTAGAGCAATGCAGGCCTTATTACAGATTCAGCCGAGTTTACAGACCTTAGCAACGGAAGCCCCCGGCCTCATCCCAGGCTTTACTCCTGGCCTGGGAGCCTTAGAAGTACTGGAGGCTCTTCAGGAACCAGTGGTTGTACTTCTGCATCTAGTGAAAACCCAAGTCCCACACCAGGAACTACCGAACCTGGACACCAGCAGTTTATCCAGCAAATGCTGCAGGCTCTTGCTGGAGTAAATCCTCAGCTACAGAATCCAGAAGTTAGATTTCAGCAGCAACTGAACAGATCAGTGCAATGGGATTTTTGAACCGTGAAGCAAACTTGCAAGCGCTAATAGCCACAGGTGGTGATATCAATGCAGCTATTGAAAGGTTACTGGGCTCTCAGCCATCATAGCAGCATTTCTGTATCTTGAAAAAAATGTAATTTATTTTTGATAACAGCTCTTAAATCTTTAAAATACCCGCTTTATTTCATTTTGACTTTGGAATTCTGTGCTGTTATAAACAAACCCAATATATGATGCATTTTAAGGTGGAGTGCAGTAAGATGTGTGGGTTTCTCTGTGTTATTTTTTTTGTTTGTTTTTCCTGGAACAGTGGGAATCAATGCTTTTTCATTTAAGGCTACTGCATGCATCAAACACTTCTGCATTTATTGTTATTTTTAAAAAACATACCACCATTTATAGTTGGGTGAACAAATTTTTTGTCCTGCATCTGTCCAGTTTATTTGCTTTTTAAACATTAGTCTCTGGTAGTAATTTATGTAGAATAAAAGCATCAAAAAGAAGCAAAAAAAAAAAAGAATATGTATGGAAATTAAATGCTTGAAGAGACACAAAAGTAAGATGTAAAGCTTTATTATTTAAACTGGTTCAAAGTGCTTTCATTCATATTTCATACACTGGAGTGCTGCCGGTGGCGCTGCTGGGCAGAGTTCTACTGCGCCAAACTTGGGGCCTGGCATAGGAGCTAGTATGTTCAATACACCCGGAATGCAGAGCTTGTTGCAACAAATAACTGAAAACCCTCAACTTGGCAAAATGTGTTGTCTGCCCCCTACATGAGAAGCATGATGCAGTCACTAAGCCAGAACCCCGACCTTGCTGCACACATGCAGAATCCTGCAGGATATGTTATCAGCAATGTCAAACCCTAGAGCAATGCAGGCCTTATTACAGATTCAGCCGAGTTTACAGACCTTAGCAACGGAAGCCCCCGGCCTCATCCCAGGCTTTACTCCTGGCCTGGGAGCCTTAGAAGTACTGGAGGCTCTTCAGGAACCAGTGGTTGTACTTCTGCATCTAGTGAAAACCCAAGTCCCACACCAGGAACTACCGAACCTGGACACCAGCAGTTTATCCAGCAAATGCTGCAGGCTCTTGCTGGAGTAAATCCTCAGCTACAGAATCCAGAAGTTAGATTTCAGCAGCAACTGAACAGATCAGTGCAATGGGATTTTTGAACCGTGAAGCAAACTTGCAAGCGCTAATAGCCACAGGTGGTGATATCAATGCAGCTATTGAAAGGTTACTGGGCTCTCAGCCATCATAGCAGCATTTCTGTATCTTGAAAAACATGTAATTTATTTTTGATAACAGCTCTTAAATCTTTAAAATACCCGCTTTATTTCATTTTGACTTTGGAATTCTGTGCTGTTATAAACAAACCCAATATATGATGCATTTTAAGGTGGAGTGCAGTAAGATGTGTGGGTTTCTCTGTGTTATTTTTTTTGTTTGTTTTTCCTGGAACAGTGGGAATCAATGCTTTTTCATTTAAGGCTACTGCATGCATCAAACACTTCTGCATTTATTGTTATTTTTAAAAAACATACCACCATTTATAGTTGGGTGAACAAATTTTTTGTCCTGCATCTGTCCAGTTTATTTGCTTTTTAAACATTAGTCTCTGGTAGTAATTTATGTAGAATAAAAGCATCAAAAAGAAGCAAAAAAAAAAAAAAGAATATGTATGGAAATTAAATGCTTGAAGAGACACAAAAGTAAGATGTAAAGCTTTATTATTTAAACTGGTTCAAAGTGCTTTCATTCATATTTCATACACTTAGAGATACTGAGTGAAACCTAAAGCAAGCCTAGGAGAGCCTGTAATCACCACCATTTACTAAAGGGCAATCTAGGGACAGAGAGGTTGGCTGCCTTGTCTGAGGTTGCATGAACGAAGCCAGCCTCAACATTTGAACACATGTCTCTGGATTTCTTGCCTGTGATGCTATCAACACACTCAACATTTTCCCAGAGTTGAGCTCTGAAACACTGGTTCTTTAGAATGTTAGGGAATTTTTATTTTATGGTGAAGGAAGTGTCAGACATGCTGAGTGAACAAAATTAAACCATTTCTTACTGTAAGATATCTCAGAGCCTTGAAAAGTGATCATGTATTAGGTTGATACAAAAGTCATTGTGGTTTCACATGGTCGAACATTGCATTTGATGTTGGAATATGTAAATAAATGTTGTTATACAGACATAGAGAAAAGACTTAAGGACACTGGGGGAGAGGGGAGAGTAGATGAGATACAGATAAAGAATAGTGTGGAAACTTACATTGCCATATGTAAAATAGATGACCAGTGGGAGTCTGCTTTGGGACTAAGGGAACTCAAACAGGGGTTCTGTAACAATCTAGAGGGGCGGAATGGGACGGGAAGGGAGCTGGGAGGGAAGTTCAAGGGGGAGGGAACGTGTGTAGACCTGTGGCTGATTCATGCTGATGTTTTGCAGTAAACAGCAAAACTCTGTAAAGCTATTATCCTTCAAATTATAAAAAAAAAAAATTATATATAAAAAAGGCAGTGCTACCATAAGAAAAAAATAAATGCGGTTATGTTAAACATCATTTTAATGCACATTTCTCACTTTATGGGTTTTTTTTTTGGCTAATTACTTGCTGCTTATGTTTTTTAGGGTAGGGAAATGATGCTAGACAAAAAGCAAATTCAAGTGATTTTTTTTTTTTATTTGAGTTCAAAATGGGTTGTAACGAGACAGCTTGCAACATCAACAGTACATTTGGCCCAGGAACTGCTAACCAACATGCAGTGTACCAGTGGTTCAAGAAGTTTTGCCAAGGAGACAAGAGTCTTGAAGATGAGTATAGTGACTGGCCATTGGAAGTTGACAACGACCAGTGGCGAGCAATCACTGAAGCTGATCCTCTGAGAATTACTCAAGAAGTTGCTGAAGGCCAAAGAACAAAGATGAATGAAAATAAACGAAAAGACCAATAAAAGTGACCAAAAATTAAAACAAAACAACAAAAAAAGAAGTTGCTGAAGAACTCAACGACCACTTACAGTCTTTTGGCATTTGAAGCAAATTGGAAAGATGAAAAAACTCAGTTAAGTGGGTGAGTCATGAGCAGACTGCAAATCAAAAAAAATTGTCATTTTGAGGTGGTGTCTTCTCATGCAACAACGAACCATTTCTCGATCAGATTGTGACATGTGATGAAAAGTGGATTTCAGACGACAGCTGGTGGCAGCCAGCTTAGTGGTTAGACTGAGAAGAAGCTTCGAAGCACTTCCCAAAGCCATGCTTGTACCCAAAAAAGGTCCTGATCAATGTTCGGTGGTCTACTGCCAGTCTGATCCACTACAGTTTTTCCCAAAAAGGTCCTGACATTTCGATAAAATAGAGGACAGGGAAGAGCATGTGGAAACTTACATTGCCATATGTAAAATAGATGACCAGTGGGAGTCTGCTTTGGGACTAAGGGAACTCAAACAGGGGTTCTGTAACAATCTAGAGGGGCGGAATGGGACGGGAAGGGAGCTGGGAGGGAAGTTCAAGGGGGAGGGAACGTGTGTAGACCTGTGGCTGATTCATGCTGATGTTTTGCAGTAAACAGCAAAACTCTGTAAAGCTATTATCCTTCAAATTATAAAAAAAAAAAATTATATATAAAAAAGGCAGTGCTACCATAAGAAAAAAATAAATGCGGTTATGTTAAACATCATTTTAATGCACATTTCTCACTTTATGGGTTTTTTTTTTGGCTAATTACTTGCTGCTTATGTTTTTTAGGGTAGGGAAATGATGCTAGACAAAAAGCAAATTCAAGTGATTTTTTTTTTTTATTTGAGTTCAAAATGGGTTGTAACGAGACAGCTTGCAACATCAACAGTACATTTGGCCCAGGAACTGCTAACCAACATGCAGTGTACCAGTGGTTCAAGAAGTTTTGCCAAGGAGACAAGAGTCTTGAAGATGAGTATAGTGACTGGCCATTGGAAGTTGACAACGACCAGTGGCGAGCAATCACTGAAGCTGATCCTCTGAGAATTACTCAAGAAGTTGCTGAAGGCCAGAGAACAAAGATGAATGAAAATAAACGAAAAGACCAATAAAAGTGACCAAAAATTAAAACAAAACAACAAAAAAAGAAGTTGCTGAAGAACTCAATGACCACTTACAGTCTTTTGGCATTTGAAGCAAATTGGAAAGATGAAAAAACTCAGTTAAGTGGGTGAGTCATGAGCAGACTGCAAATCAAAAAAAATTGTCATTTTGAGGTGGTGTCTTCTCATGCAACAACGAACCATTTCTCGATCAGATTGTGACATGTGATGAAAAGTGGATTTCAGACGACAGCTGGTGGCAGCCAGCTTAGTGGTTAGACTGAGAAGAAGCTTCGAAGCACTTCCCAAAGCCATGCTTGTACCCAAAAAAGGTCCTGATCAATGTTCGGTGGTCTACTGCCAGTCTGATCCACTACAGCTTTCTGATTCCTGGTGAAACCATTACATCGGAGAAGTATGTTCAGCCAATTAATGAGATGCACCCCAAACTGCAGTGCCTGCAGCCAGCAGTGGTCAACAGAAAGAGTCCAGTTCTTCTCCACAACATTGCCTGACTGCATGTCACACGACCAACACTTCAGAAGTTGAATGAATTTAGCTGTGATATCTCACCTCATCTGCTGTATTCACTTGACGTCTCACCAACTGCTACCACTTCTTCAAGTATCTCAGTAACTTTTTGTAGGCGGAACATTTCCACAACCAGCAAGAGGCAGAAAATACTTACCAAGAGTTTGTTGAGGGCTTCCCCTGGTGGTCCGGTGGGTAAGGACACCGCCTTGCAGTGCAAGGGGCACTGGTTCGAACCCTGGCCTGGGAAAATCCCACGTGCCGCGGAGCGGCTGGACTGATGTGTCCAATCACCGAGCCGGAGCTGTGGGGCGCATGCACCCAGAGCCGGCGCTCTGCGACGACAGACGCCACTGCAATGGGAGGCCCACAGGAGCCAAAGAGCAACAACGGATTAAAATGGAGAAATGAAAGACCAATAGAAGTGGCCCACCCGCTCCCCTCCCTCCCCAACCCGACCCCCGCCCAAAAATAAATAAATAAATAAATCTAAAAGAGTTTGTTGAATCCTGAAGTATGGATTTTTTTATATAGTTGTTTTTTCTTTTTCCCCATCATACCTCTTTGTACCAATCTAATTACTTTTGTACCAACCTAATGCATCTTTCCGAATAGGTGATGTAGAATGTGGCTTTTATATATTTGATCACAGGACATTTTTCTTGTGGTCTGTCTCATGCGTTAGACTAATAAGAACAGACTGAAAATGCTGCAACCTGTGTAAGACAGACTTCAAAAATTGTCATTTTGAGGTGGTGTCTTCTCATGCAACAACGAACCATTTCTCGATCAGATTGTGACATGTGATGAAAAGTGGATTTCAGACGACAGCTGGTGGCAGCCAGCTTAGTGGTTAGACTGAGAAGAAGCTTCGAAGCACTTCCCAAAGCCATGCTTGTACCCAAAAAAGGTCCTGATCAATGTTCGGTGGTCTACTGCCAGTCTGATCCACTACAGCTTTCTGATTCCTGGTGAAACCATTACATCGGAGAAGTATGTTCAGCCAATTAATGAGATGCACCCCAAACTGCAGTGCCTGCAGCCAGCAGTGGTCAACAGAAAGAGTCCAGTTCTTCTCCACAACATTGCCTGACTGCATGTCACACGACCAACACTTCAGAAGTTGAATGAATTTAGCTGTGATATCTCACCTCATCTGCTGTATTCACTTGACGTCTCACCAACTGCTACCACTTCTTCAAGTATCTCAATAACTTTTTGTAGGCGGAACATTTCCACAACCAGCAAGAGGCAGAAAATACTTACCAAGAGTTTGTTGAGGGCTTCCCCTGGTGGTCCGGTGGGTAAGGACACCGCCTTGCAGTGCAAGGGGCACTGGTTCGAACCCTGGCCTGGGAAAATCCCACGTGCCGCGGAGCGGCTGGACTGATGTGTCCAATTACCGAGCCGGAGCTGTGGGGCGCATGCACCCAGAGCCGGCGCTCTGCGACGACAGACGTCACTGCAATGGGAGGCCCACAGGAGCCAAAGAGCAACAACGGATTAAAATGGAGAAATGAAAGACCAATAGAAGTGGCCCACCCGCTCCCCTCCCTCCCCAACCCGACCCCCGCCCAAAAATAAATAAATAAATAAATCTAAAAGAGTTTGTTGAATCCTGAAGTATGGATTTTTTTATATAGTTGTTTTTTCTTTTTCCCCATCATACCTCTTTTGTACCAATCTAATTACTTTTGTACCAACCTAATGCATCTTTCCGAATAGGTGATGTAGAATGTGGCTTTTTATATATTTGATCACAGGACATTTTTTCTTGTGGTCTGTCTCATGCGTTTAGACTAATAAGAACAGACTGGAAAATGCTGCACAGGTGTGGACCTGTGTGAGCAAGAAGCTAGACATGTTTTGAGTGTGAGCAGAGAAACATACGTTTGACATAGAATAATTATGACAAGATTATTCTGGAATAAATTATCTACTTGAAACAACTTACCATTAAGCAGAAAGAAGCTGCTATCCCTGAACTGTATCACTGCACATCCGTAAATACCTTGGCAATACTAAGGCTGAATAAGTGTGCATGTGTGTATTTCATTATGGAGAATTCAGATGTAAATTTAGAGATAAAAACTGGTATGAATTGTGTGGCCAAAAAAGAGCCTATTTATTGCATTTGAATAGGATTCAGGAGAAAAGCACAGCTTGGAAGAAAGTATCGTCAGAGACAACAGAAAAGACACCACCTTCAAAAGCAGACTGAGAGCTCCCAAGGGGAGCTCCCAAGGGTAGTGGCAAATTCACTTATGGATTGTTTATAATACTTATGTATTTACTGTTATCTTCCCCTACTTGAATGAATACTTCTAAAGAGCAGAGGCTTTTTTTCACTTTTTTCCTCACTGAACTACTCCAAGAGTCTAGAAAAGTGCCTGGAACTGGCACCCAGGCAGAGATCAATAAACTGTGAATAAATGAATTAAAAAACCTTTTAATAGATAAATAAATTCCTGATAGGAAGCCATAGCTTTGAGATTTCATGCACCTTACGGTGTAGGTATAGATATAATATGATTTATTGGAAGAAAACTAATGAGAGAAATAGTAATGTATATATCATCCCCTGAACTCTCATTATTTTACTGAATAGGTTGGTCATAGATCATCTGGTATTTTGGACAATGTCTCTACAGAGAGGAACGAGACTGTTATGTGTGTAAGTGTACTCTGGTGGTAGTTTAGTCGCTTAGTTGTGTCTGCCTCTTTGCTCCGTCATGGACTGTGTAGTCCACCAGGCTCCTCTGTCCGTGGGATTCTTCAGGCAAGAATACTGAAACAGTTTGCCATTTCCTCCTCCCGGGGATCTTCCTGACCCAGGGACCAAACCTGCTTCTCCTGCATTGGCAGGTGAATTCTTTACCACCGAGCAACCTGGGAAACCTAGTCTCCCTTATGTAAAATTAACTGATTTTAGATCTTAATCCCACCTGCAAAATGCTTTCAAGGCAACTCCTTAATGTTTGATTGAATGACTAGGAACTGTTTCCTAGACAAGTTGATAAATAAAAATGACCCTCACACCTGTGTTAGTTATCCATCACCGCATCTTTCCAAAATTTGGTGACTGAAAACAACACTTACTGTCTATAACTGCTCTGGGTCAGGAATCTGGATTCAGTGTAGCTGGGTCTTGTGACTGAGAATCTCTCTAAAAGGCTGCGGTCATCATAATACTGACAGGGAAGATCTGCTTCCCAGCTCGCTCACACGGTTGATGGCAGGATGCAGTTCCCTGTGGGTTGTTGCGTGCATGCCTACTAAGTTACTTTCGCTGGGTTGTTAAAACTCGGCCTTAGTTTGCCATGAGCTATTGACTGGAGGCCTCCCTGGTCCTTCAGCCTCTCCATAGACTGTCTTCAGAGAATGGCATCTTTCTTCATCAGAATGAGCCAGAGAGAAAGCCAGAGACAGCCAACAAGTCACAGTCTTTTGGAGCCTAATCACAAGAGTAACATTGCATCTCTTTTGCTGTGTTCCATTTGCTAGAAGTAGCTTACTCCTTCAGTTCCCACTTGAGAGGATTATGTAGTGTGTGAACATTAGGCGGCAGGATCATTAGGAAACATGTCAGAAGCTGCCTACTATAGTCCCAACCCTTTCTAGTCTGTCACCTCCTCTTGGCGATGACCTATGCTAACTGTCTTCTTTCCATAATGATGAATCCTGTGGTAACTTCTAAAAGGTTGGTCATAGATCATCTGGTATTTTGGACAATGTCTCTACAGAGGAACGAGACTGTTATGTGTGTAAGTGTACTCTGGTGGTAGTTTAGTCGCTTAGTTGTGTCTGCCTCTTTGCTCCGTCATGGACTGTGTAGTCCACCAGGCTCCTCTGTCCGTGGGATTCTTCAGGCAAGAATACTGAAACAGTTTGCCATTTCCTCCTCCCGGGGATCTTCCTGACCCAGGGACCAAACCTGCTTCTCCTGCATTGGCAGGTGAATTCTTTACCACCGAGCAACCTGGGAAACCTAGTCTCCCTTATGTAAAATTAACTGATTTTAGATCTTAATCCCACCTGCAAAATGCTTTCAAGGCAACTCCTTAATGTTTGATTGAATGACTAGGAACTGTTTCCTAGACAAGTTGATAAATAAAAATGACCCTCACACCTGTGTTAGTTATCCATCACCGCATCTTTCCAAAATTTGGTGACTGAAAACAACACTTACTGTCTATAACTGCTCTGGGTCAGGAATCTGGATTCAGTGTAGCTGGGTCTTTTGACTGAGAATCTCTCTAAAAAGGCTGCGGTCATCATAATACTGACAGGGGAAGATCTGCTTCCCAGCTCGCTCACACGGTTGATGGCAGGATGCAGTTCCCTGTGGGTTGTTGCGTGCATGCCTACTAAGTTACTTTCGCTGGGTTGTTAAAACTCGGCCTTAGTTTGCCATGAGCTATTGACTGGAGGCCTCCCTGGTCCTTCAGCCTCTCCATAGACTGTCTTCAGAGAATGGCATCTTTCTTCATCAGAATGAGCCAGAGAGAAAGCCAGAGACAGCCAACAAGTCACAGTCTTTTGGAGCCTAATCACAAGAGTAACATTGCATCTCTTTTGCTGTGTTCCATTTGCTAGAAGTAGCTTACTCCTTCAGTTCCCACTTGAGAGGATTATGTAGTGTGTGAACATTAGGCGGCAGGATCATTAGGAAACATGTCAGAAGCTGCCTACTATAGTCCCAACCCTTTCTAGTCTGTCACCTCCTCTTGGCGATGACCTATGCTAACTGTCTTCTTTCCATAATGATGAATCCTGTGGTAACTTCTATAGTCAGGGTAGCAGCCACAGAACACTGGAGGCAAAATCAGCATCTTGTATCACATAAGGGCGATTTTGATCTAATCAGAAAGAGCTGTCTTTGTACATTCTTTTACTGAAGTAAGAACAGGTACAATATGAATGTTCATCTCTCCACTGTTGTTTTTCTTCAGTCACTCAGTGGTGTCAGACTCTTTGTGAGCCCGTGGACTGCAGCATGCCAGGCTTCCCTGTCCTTCACTATCTCCCGGAGTTTGCTCAAACTCCTGTCCATTGAGTCAGTGATGCCATCTAACCATCCCATCCTCTGTTGCCCCCTTCTTCTCCTGCCCTCAGTCTTACCAAAATCAAGGTCTTTTACAGTGAGTCAGGGCTTTGTATCAAGTGGCCAAAATCTTGGAGTTTCAGCTTCAGCATCAGTCCTTCCAATGAATATTCAGAGTTGGGTCGCCTTTAGGATTGACTGATTTGATATCCTTGCAGTGCAGGGGTCTCTCAAAAGTCTTCTCCAACACCACAGTTCAAAAGCATCTATGTTTAGGTGCTTCAAAGCTCACATCCATACATGACTACTGGAGAAACCATAGCTTTGTCTATACAGACCTTTCTCAGCAAAGTGACATCACTGCTTTTTACTACACTGTCTAGGTTTGTCATAGCTTTTCTCTCCTTTTAATTTCATGGCTGTGGTCACCGTTCACAGTGATTTTGGAGTCCAAGAAAATAAAATCTGTCACTGTTTCCATTGTGTCCCCTTTTATTTGCCATGAAGTGATGCAACCAGGTGCCGTGTTCTCAGTTTTTTAATATCGAGTTTAAAGTTAGGTCTTTTCATTCTCCTCTTCCACCCTCATTAGTTTTTCTTTGCCTTCTGCCATTAGAGTGGTATCATCTGCATACCTGAGGTGGTTGTTTCTCCTGGCAGTCGTGATTCCAGTTTGTGGTTCATCCACCCAGCATTTTGCCTGATATACTCTGCATAGAAGTTAAATAAGCAGGGTGACAGTATATAGCCTTGTTGTATTCCTTCCCAATTTTGTCCCAGTGTGTTGTTCCATGTCTGGTTTTGTTGCTTTTTGATACACATACAGGTTTTTGATACACATACAAAATACAGGAAACCGGGTGGTCTGGTATTCCCATCTCTTTAAAAATTTTCCAGTTTGTTGTGATTCACGCAGTCTAAGGCTTTAGCATATTCAGTGAAACAGAAGTAGATGTTTTTCTGAAATTCCCTTGCTTTTTGTATGATCCAACAGATGTTGGCAGTTTGATCTCTGATTCCTCCACCTTGTCTAAATCCAGCTTGTGCATCTGGAAGTTCTCGATTCACATACTGCTGAAGCCTCACTGGAAAGAGTTTGAGTATACACTTGTTAGCATGTGAAATGAGCGGAATTGTATGTATGGTAGTTTGAACATTCTTTGGCATTGCCCTTCTTTGGGATTGAAACAAAAACTGACCTTTTCAAGTTCCGTAACCACTGCTGATTTTTCCAAATTTGCTGACATATTGAGTGCACTTTCTAACAACATCATCTTTTTAAAAATTTTGTTTATTTATTTATTTTTTGGCTATCCTGGGTTTTCACTGATGCCACAGGCTCTTCTCTAGTTGCGGGGAGTGGGGGCTACTCTCTGGTTGAGGTGAGCAGGTTTCCTGTTGTGGTGACTTCTCTTGTGGGGAACTCAGGCTCTAGGGCACATGGGCTTCAGTAGCTGCGGCCCATGGGCTCAGTAGTTGTAGCTCCAAGGCTCTAGAGCACAGGCTCCATAGTTGTGGCTCACGGGCTTAGTTGCTCTGCAGCATGCGGGATCTTCCTGGATCAGGGATCGAACCCGTGCCTCCGGCATTGGCAGGTGAACTCTTTACCACTGAGCTACCAGGGAAACCCCAGCATCATCTTTTAATATTTGAAACAACTCAGCTGGAATTCCATCACCTCCACTAGCTTTGTTCAGAGTAATGCTTCCTAAGGCCCATTTGACTTCACATCCAGAATGTCTGGCTCTAGGTGAGTGATCACACCATTGTGGTTATCCGAGTCATTAAGACCTGTTTTTGTATAGTTCTTCTGTGTATTCTTGCCACCTCTGCTGAATCTCTTCTGCTTCCATTAGGTCCTTACTGTTTCTCTTCTTTTATTGTGCTCATCCTTACAATGGATGAATGCAGCCTTTCATGGGGTTTGCCCACCATTATAGCAGGCTCTTTTTTTAGAGAACTGTACTGTCTTTTCATGTGTGACATCTTACAGGCTAGCACTCCATTGAGTCAGTAGTTTGGATAAAGGAGTAGGTAAGTCTTTGTATTACCTAATGCAACTTCTCAGATTTTCTTGTTTCATGGTGTTCTTAGTGTTGTCATAATGTTTTTACAGCATCTCTAAGCTAAAGTAAATACCTAAAAGGTCCACTTATAAAGTAAAAACAAACAACTCAGTATTTATGTCCTCATATCTTAGTAGTTGTTTAACGTGTATGTGTGTGTGTGTGCGTGTGTAATTTCAAGTACTATTGTTTCAGTCTTAACCACAGTGACTTGCTAGTGTGGTGACTGTGCCTGTTAGATGCTGACTACACAGCTTCTCAGACCTTGGGGTCAGAGTAGATGTTACCTTATTTCCTGATCACTGATTTTTCACATGTATTTGCTTTTTATCACAATAATAGCTAAGAATCCAAATTTGCAAATATATCATATCAAACAGAATGTAATGTTAAATAACTTTGAAACTGTTCTACTTAAAACTGATAGTTCGTGCAGGGTCTGCAAGATACCACGTATGACTGTGTTTTGTCTTAAAGTTTTAAAATGTCCCTCAGTGCCCCTGTGAATTTGCTGGAGTACTCAGGGACACCTCTACCATTGTTTGGAAACTGCTGGTCTAATGAATGGGCAGCCATTTATTTATGAAAGTGGCTAAGGCTTTAGGAGCCAGATTTGGCCATTAAATTTCCATGTGACAATGGAACTTTTGGGAGTGGGAATGTAGTTCAAAGAGAATTCATTGCACAAAGAGATACTGGGTTGAGGAGTCACGATTTCTTTGTCAGTGAGACAGTCTCTCTTATTAGGCCCAGTATAGGCTAGCAGGAGCAGCCCTACAAAGGGAAGAAGGTTTAATGTCGAGAGGCCCAGTGGCTTTACTCTTTTGCCAGAATTCCCAAGCAGCTGTGAGTTTGATCACAGATATGTGTAATTTTTTGAGATCTGAAGGAGGTAGAAACCAGTGGGAGGGCTTTATTTACTATTGTGCCTCTAAGGCTTCTTACTGTAGAGTTCCTTGCTGAAGTGACAACTTACAAGGTTTTCCAGTGTGGCAGGTAGGAATAGGCACTGTTCTTCATCCTCTGAGCTCTTTCCCTGGCCTTGGGTAGAGTCCTTACACAAGTCAACTGATCAGTCCTTTGCTGAGTACTGGAAACCCTTGAGGATCCCTGGAGTTCTCTGTGCAGCTCCTTTCTCCCTAGTACTCTGTAAAAACCAAACTATCCGGGTATTTTTCTTTGTGCGAAAAGTTTAAACTGCTTAATAGTTACAATGCCATTTGAGTTTTCTATTTACTCTTTGAGTTTTTTTGATAAATTACATTTTTACAGGAATTGTCCATTTGTCTTAGGTTTCAGATGAAGCTAATCGTAGTAATCTCATGTCTTTTTACACCTGTTGAATCTGTGGTTATACCCTTTTTCAGTTTCTTTGTATGTTTGTGTCTTCTGTTTATTTTTGGATCAATCTCTTAGCCATTTAACCCTGCTACTTTTTTATTGAAGTACAGTTGGTTTATAATATTGTATTAGTTTCAGATATATAGTAGAGTGGTTCAGTTATATGTATATTTTCTTTTTTTTTTTTTTTTGATTTTTATTTATATTTTTTTATTTTTTGGGCGGAGGTCGGGTTGGGGAGGGAGGGGAGCGGGCGGGCCACTTTCATTGGTCTTTCATTTCTCTGTTTTCATCCGTCTTTGTTCTTTGGCTCCTGTGGGCCTCCCATCGCGGTGGCCTCTGTTGTCGCAGAGCGCCGGCTCTGGGCGCATGCGCTCCAGAGCTCCGGCTCGGTAATTGGACACATCGGTCCAGCCGCACGTGGGATCTTCCCAGGCCAGGGATCGAACCGGCGCCCCTTGCATTGCAAGGCGGTGTCCTTACCCACTGGACCACCAGGGGAAGCCCCAGTTATATGTATATTTTCAAATCATTTTCCATTATAGGTTATACAGGACATTGTAAATGTAGTTCCTGGTTATTATACAGTAAATATTGATTGCTTATCCATTTTGTACATAGTAGTTTGTGTCTGTTAATCCTATACTCCTAATTTGTCCCTCCCTCTTCTCCTTTTCCCCTTTGGTGGCCATAGGTTAGTTTTCTGTGAGAGTCTGTTTTGTGTATAGGTTTGTGTGTATAATTTTTTAGATTCTGTGTATGAGAGATACTATATAATAATTGTATTTTTCTGTTTGACTTACTTCAGTTAGTATGGTATTCTCTAGGTCGTTCTGTGGCTGGAAATGTCATTACTTCATTCCTTCTTGTTATGTCATGAAAGTGAAGTCGCTCAGTCATGTCTGACTCTTTGCTATCTACGGATAGGCCAGGAATTCTCCAGGCAAGAATACTGGAGTGGGTAGCCTTTCCCTTCTCCAGGGGATCTTCCCAACTTGGGGATCAAACTCAGGTCTCCTGCACTGCAGGTGGATTCTTTACCATCTGAGCCACCAGGGAAGCCTGAGAATATTGGAGTGGGTAGCTTATCCTTTCTCCTGGGATCTTCCTGACTCAGGAATTGAACCAGTGTCTTCTGCATTGCGGGAGGATTCTTTACCACCTAAGCTTCAAGGGAAGTCCCTCTTTTCTCCGACGGATGAATTGTCATAGTAAAAGAATCAGTTAACTGTTAAGGAGGACATTTAGTAGCTGAAGAGAAGATTAGTTAAACAGATAGGTGTTTTCCCAAGTTTTTCAGGCTCATCATAGAGTCATGAAGTATTATTATCTTTGAATGGGACTCTAGAAGTCATTTGAAGCAATCTCCCAATAAAAGACATAAATAAAGAAACCAAATTCCCGAAAGACTAGATGTTTTATCTAGATCTACTGCTCTTTGATGACTGTAGTATGAAACAAAAATGTAATCTGCTTCCACTAAATTACAAGTCTGATAGACTAGGAGTTGACAGATTAGATTATAGTAGCCACAGATTCATTTGAAATCTTCAATAGGGTGGATTGCGTCTAACTAATAGAACTTTATCTTTGTGTTTCAGGACTGAAAAGTGAGAGCTGTGTTGAGAATATGGGTAAGATATGCTTTAAAGTATTATCTCTGTAATGGGAATGTTATCAGTGTTACTTCTTCCTGGAATAGGTTGGAGCCACCCCGCTCTCCTGTCCCGCTGTCAGCCGTTGCTTTCTCAAGGCTCAGTGCTGCTGCTGCTGCTGCTGCTGCTGCTGCTTTCTCGGGAGGAGGGTGCGGGAGTCCTCCTGAACCCCACCCCAGCCTGGCCTGTGGCTGTTCTCTCAAATGCTGCTTTGCCTTGGGCACGCGGGACCATGCCATTCTGACCCTAGTTTATCCTTACAGGAACTTAAGGGGTCCTGAAAACCCCTGCATGACTCCTCTGCTTTGAGTTAGATTCATGTTCTTACATTTTGACATCTTGGGAAGTAATATTTGGGAGACAGAAAGGAATAAAGTGAATATGGCTCAAGGGAAAGACTCAGGGACAGAATGGTAACATGGTCTGTTTTCACTTCCTCGGGAAAATAGGAGAATGTAGCAAAAATAATCTCTCTTAGAGGACCATGGGAAAGATTTGGGAAGGTAAACAGGAATTCTAAGAATGTTCAGAGACAACGCTATCAATTTAGATTGAACAGATTTGAATCGAAATCACCAGGAAATGCCTTGGGCTAATGCGTGCTTTGGATCTATCCTTTCTGAAAATTTCTTTATTCAGAAAGTTTGACAATAAGGGTCCATTTCTATCTTTCTTCCTGGCTAGTTTTTCTGTGATATCTTCAAGTGATTAAAATTAATCGATAACCATTTGGGGTTTTTTTGGGGGGGAGGGCAGGTTGGGGAGGGAGGGGAACGAGCGGGCCACTTCTATTGGTCTTTCATTTATCTATTTTCACCCATCTTTGTTCTTTGGCCCGTGTGGGCCTCCCATCGCGATGGCCTCTGTTGTCGCAGAGCGCTGGCTCTGGGCACACGCGCTCCAGAGCTCCGGCTCGGTGATTGGACACATCAGTCCAGCTGCTCCGCGGCACGTGGGATCTTCCCAGGCCCGGGATCAAACCAGCGCCCCTTGCACTGCAAGGCGGTGTCCTTACCCACTGGACCACCAGGGAAGCCCGATATCCATTTGTTTTTGAGATTGAAATCTTGTATTTCTCATATTGTCCTATTTTGTTTGTATCTTGAATGTAAGCCAACTCAAATCTTTATTATTAATAAGCATATAAAAATAGATTGACCTTGACGTTCACTCCTGAGTATTGTACTATGTAATGAAAGCATGTTTGTATTTTAGAAAATTTTCAACCTGTCTATGCCTACAACCCTGGTAAGTAGCTCTAATTTTTAAAAATAACCCCTACATGGGTGTTTAATAGCTCTTTCCTATTCAGCAAATTCAGTTCTTAGCTGGAGAAAGAGTATACATACGAAAGAGTAACTTGGCAGATATGAGGGGGAAGGAGAGAGTCTATTCTGGGTGAATTTGTTGTTCAGTGGCCCGGAGGGTGGACTTTCTGGAGATCTGAACAATGTGGAAACACCCTGGGGAGTAGGGTTGGTTGCACCTGAAGAACCAGGCTCTTGTGGCAGGTGCGAGACCTCTTAGTAGGTATACCTCTCTGTTTAGTGATTGAGATTAGCCTGTGTGACACCAGAGAGTCAGATGAGAGTAGAAAAGGTTAGTATTTAGCCTTTCTCAAAATAAGCTGATGTTTGGTGTCATTTGACTAAAACATCTGGGTGGTAGGTGCTTTTCCCCTCTTAAGTTTCCACTTATGGCTCAGGTCACTTCTTTGCATGTAAGTTCTTTATGTGTTTGTTTGGCCCATGTGGCTACAGTATGAAGAGAGAAAAGTATCTGCCCTTTCCTTAAGTATGTAGTTTACTTGAGGTTTGGAAGGTATTTCCTGTCCTTGTGTCCTTGCACCTCATGCCCTTGAGGACTTGCTTAGTAACACTTCTTACTGGCCCAGGCAGTCACAAGTTTTACTGGACACTTCAATTGGGACTTCAGCTACCTCTTCAAGACAGACATTCAGAAGCTTGTGGGGATTTGCTGTACGTAATAGTTGTCATTAGTAGGAGGGGCCGGAGGAATGTTCCAGCCCAGTTAGCTAAGGTGTGTTTAGACTGTGGCTGACACTTAAAGTTAGTAGCACTCGTTTCCTGGATGTCACTATGGCCACATTACCTGAAAACAGTTGTGCTGTAACTATGGTGACTGCAGTTCCTTCAGTCTTTTGTTAAAACTGATAGGTTTCTTTTTATAACTTAGGTGAGGAAGACCAGAAGCTAGAAGACCCTGGTAAGACATTGTTGCAAACACTGGGGACTTACTTATATTTGTAAGACAGCTTCCTTAGGGGTGGGAGCAGGTGGGCGTGGAATGGTAAGTAGCTCTAATTTTAAAAATAACCCCTACATGGGTGTTTAATAGCTCTTTCCTATTCAGCAAATTCAGTTCTTAGCTGGAGAAAGAGTATACATACGAAAGAGTAACTTGGCAGATATGAGGGGGAAGGAGAGAGTCTATTCTGGGTGAATTTGTTGTTCAGTGGCCCGGAGGGTGGACTTTCTGGAGATCTGAACAATGTGGAAACACCCTGGGAGTAGGGTTGGTTGCACCTGAAGAACCAGGCTCTTGTGGCAGGTGCGAGACCTCTTAGTAGGTATACCTCTCTGTTTAGTGATTGAGATTAGCCTGTGTGACACCAGAGAGTCAGATGAGAGTAGAAAAGGTTAGTATTTAGCCTTTCTCAAAATAAGCTGATGTTTGGTGTCATTTGACTAAAACATCTGGGTGGTAGGTGCTTTTCCCCTCTTAAGTTTCCACTTATGGCTCAGGTCACTTCTTTGCATGTAAGTTCTTTATGTGTTTGTTTGGCCCATGTGGCTACAGTATGAAGAGAGAAAAGTATCTGCCCTTTCCTTAAGTATGTAGTTTACTTGAGGTTTGGAAGGTATTTCCTGTCCTTGTGTCCTTGCACCTCATGCCCTTGAGGACTTGCTTAGTAACACTTCTTACTGGCCCAGGCAGTCACAAGTTTTACTGGACACTTCAATTGGGACTTCAGCTACCTCTTCAAGACAGACATTCAGAAGCTTGTGGGGATTTGCTGTACGTAATAGTTGTCATTAGTAGGAGGGGCCGGAGGAATGTTCCAGCCCAGTTAGCTAAGGTGTGTTTAGACTGTGGCTGACACTTAAAGTTAGTAGCACTCGTTTCCTGGATGTCACTATGGCCACATTACCTGAAAACAGTTGTGCTGTAACTATGGTGACTCGCAGTTCCTTCAGTCTTTTGTTAAAACTGATAGGTTTCTTTTTATAACTTAGGTGAGGAAGACCAGAAGCTAGAAGACCCTGGTAAGACATTGTTGCAAACACTGGGGACTTACTTATATTTGTAAGACAGCTTCCTTAGGGGTGGGAGCAGGTGGGCGTGGAATGGTAAGGATCAGTGGGAAGAAGGCAGAACCCACCTTTAGCTTACTAGTTTGGTGTATCAGAGACCCTCCTGAGTTCCAGGTATCCTTAATTGCAAGGTGTGGCAGTACCTCTCTCTGTCTCCTATCTAACAATCCCTAGGTCATCCCAGCGGTGCAGTAAGAGACATGACATGTGGAACTAGTTCTAGAGAACTGATTATTTTCAGCTTTACACCAGCTGTTACGTGGCTAGAGGAAGTTGTTTCACAAACTCTTGTAACCTAGGGTGTTCATCAGGGGCATAAGAAATAGCATTTTTTTCTAAGTTAAAATGATTGTGTGTGTGTGTATTTTGGTTTCTAGTAATTTGAGTAACAGTGCCTATTCGTTGTATCCATTCCCAAGTCTTTTGGTCTTCTTAAAAATGATTTTCTTCAGTTGCTCAGTCGTGTCCAACTCTTTGCGACCCCATGGACTGTAGCCCACCAGGCTCCTCAGTCCACGAGATTTCCGAGGCAAGAATACTGGAGTGGGTTGCCATTTCCTTCTTCAGGGGAAAGCATGTTAAGTCACTTCAGTCATGTCCAACTCTGCAACCCTGTGGAGCGTAGCCTACTAGGCTCCTCTGGCCATGGGGTTATCCAGGCAAAGATACTGGAGTGGGTTGCCATTACTTCCTCCATGGGATCTTCCCAACCCAGGGATCGAACCTGTGTCTCCTGAATTAGCAGTCAGATTCTTCACCACTGAGCCACCAGGAAAACCCCAAAATATGAGAAAGTTCTTATACTAATAGAATGACAATAAAAATAGGGTAAAAACGATATTCAGTGCTCTGTAATGGCCTTTATGGGAAAAGAATCTAAAAAACAGTGGACATAGGTGTATGTATAACAGATTCACTTTGCTATACTTCTGAAACTAAACATTGTAAGTCAATTATACTCCAATAAAAATTCTAAAAAAGGATAAAAAAAGAATGTGGAATATAATGTCAAATTTATTTTACATTGTCAGAAGGAACAAACTTCCAGTTATAAATAAGTACAAGGAATATAATGTACAGCATGACTATAGTTAACAACTCTATTTTGTACTTTAAAGTTGTTAATAATCCTAAGAGTTCTCATCACAAGGGCAAAAATTTCTCTTTGCTGTCTGTGTGAAATGCTGCATGTTCACTTAACTTATTGTGGTAATCATGTCACAATATATGTAACTCAGGTCATTATGCTGCACACCTTAAATTTAGTGTTTTATGTCAGTTATAGCTCAGTACAATTGGGAAAAGTAATAAAAATGCATATTAACATATTCATATATATATATTATAGCGAAGAAACATAAAGGAAGTGTACCAATATTAAGAATGAATAGCTCTGGTACTGGGATTATGAGTAATTTTTTAAAAATTACTATATTTTTTACAGATTATCTGTAATTATGTCACTTGATAAAGAAATTTTAGTTTTAAGAAATGAATGATGACACATATGGTCAGTCTAAAAAAAGATAAATCCACAAGAGATATTTCACTAGTCTATGAGAGTACCTGGATCTCTAGCCGTAGTTCTCACTGTAAGTTAGGCCTCAGTGGATTAAATCTCCATCTCTTTCACCCCCAAATCTGTAAGCTTTGGGAGTGGGTCATCTCTCACTTGTAAATAGCTATATAAATATAAGGCTAAATTTTCAAGCTTATTGTATTTGTTACTAAATAGTTCCTATACTCATCTTTAGAAATGAAAAGCCGGGAGTCCACTGTCTTTCCTGGTAAGTGTTCTTTTATTTATTCTCTGAGACTAGCTGCAAGGTTAGAAGGAAATATGAAGACTCCTCAAAGTAAGGACATTATTGGACATGGAGAGTTTGAGGAATAAATTAAGCCATAACAGAGGAGCTCTGGTTACTGAGAGCTGCTTATGTTCCATGCAGTAATGTGTTAAGCACTTTCATAATCACCACTTACTACAAATCTGCAAGGTATTTCTTCTGCATGAATGAAGGTTAGAGGGATCAAGACTGCCCAGTCATAGAGCTCATAACTGTAATGACAGTAGAACTGAACCAAGCAGAGTGTTAGACTCTGCTATTTCATTCAAAAACCGGTGTACCAGACGGCCATACAAAGAGAAGCTTGGCCAGATAATGAAGTCCTTCAGGCCCGGCGTAGGAAGTTTGGGCTTTGTCCAGGGTATGAAGAGCGATGAAAAGGTGTTTTTGCTGTTACTGCCTTCTCCTCCGACCCCCTTTCTTTAGGGTTTGAGATTGGGGCAGGTGTAGACCAAAGGGAGCATTCACAGTGCAGGATAGCTGATGAGCACTAACCAGTGTTCATTTCTGTCTTCAGGTGTGAGGAGCCAGGAAGCTACCCAGATAGCTGGTAAGACAGCTTTATTTACACACTTGGTGCAAGTGTGAGAGGCGAAGGATCGTAGTAGTGAGGAAGAATATTGTCATGAGGTTATTATCCATGAATATTTCCCTTACAGCTGCATGCTGTCATTTCACAAAAATTTAGCTGCAGGAGAGAGTAGGAAAGTGCCTCTCCTCCCTAGCGTGTGTGTAGTTCTGTTGGGAGTATGGCTGAAAGCAGGCTGCTGGGGCCTGCGTGCATGCAGTCCAGCCTTAGATCCCACCATTAAAGGTGCTCGGTAGAAACTTCAGACTTTATGCAGAAGCTGACTGTTAGCTTTGGCTATTAATAAAAGCATCTCAGTATCTAGGATCTGTACGTAACTAAGCATAGTATTCTCCTGCATAGAGACAGACTTAGTGAGGCACCATGACAGAAGGCCCTTCTGAGTTTGGCATAGATTTGCACAGTGAGGGTTCATGCAGCTGGAACGTCTGCAGTGGGATTGAGCGCTTGTACCACCTGACTTCATGAGACAAGAAGGAGTTTGGAAATGATACTCACTGGAACAAAGTGCAAGTCACTGAAAATTTTTTTCTTATTTAGGAATGAAAATTCCAGAAGAACCTTCTTCACTACCTGGTAAGCAGCATTAGGCATGCTGGCGAGGAGACTGCCAATCTGGGGAAGATAGATACAATCATTACCATTAGATACGCAGGGGAGGCTAAGTACTTTACATAAGATCACATGAGTGAAGGATCTAGGATCTACCAAGTTGTTGTTCAGTTGCTATCATGTAACCATAGAGTCCCGTGCCGAGCAGTAGAACTGAACCAAGCAGAGTGTTAGGCTATTTCATTCAAAAACCGGTGTACCAGACGGCCATACAAAGAGAAGCTTGGCCAGATAATGAAGTCCTTCAGGCCCGGCGTAGGAAGTTTGGGCTTTGTCCAGGGTATGAAGAGCGATGAAAAGGTGTTTTTGCTGTTACTGCCTTCTCCTCCGACCCCCTTTCTTTAGGGTTTGAGATTGGGGCAGGTGTAGACCAAAGGGAGCATTCACAGTGCAGGATAGCTGATGAGCACTAACCAGTGTTCATTTCTGTCTTCAGGTGTGAGGAGCCAGGAAGCTACCCAGATAGCTGGTAAGACAGCTTTATTTACACACTTGGTGCAAGTGTGAGAGGCGAAGGATCGTAGTAGTGAGGAAGAATATTGTCATGAGGTTATTATCCATGAATATTTCCCTTACAGCTGCATGCTGTCATTTCACAAAAATTTAGCTGCAGGAGAGAGTAGGAAAGTGCCTCTCCTCCCTAGCGTGTGTGTAGTTCTGTTGGGAGTATGGCTGAAAGCAGGCTGCTGGGGCCTGCGTGCATGCAGTCCAGCCTTAGATCCCACCATTAAAGGTGCTCGGTAGAAACTTCAGACTTTATGCAGAAGCTGACTGTTAGCTTTGGCTATTAATAAAAGCATCTCAGTATCTAGGATCTGTACGTAACTAAGCATAGTATTCTCCTGCATAGAGACAGACTTAGTGAGGCACCATGACAGAAGGCCCTTCTGAGTTTGGCATAGATTTGCACAGTGAGGGTTCATGCAGCTGGAACGTCTGCAGTGGGATTGAGCGCTTGTACCACCTGACTTCATGAGACAAGAAGGAGTTTGGAAATGATACTCACTGGAACAAAGTGCAAGTCACTGAAAATTTTTTTCTTATTTAGGAATGAAAATTCCAGAAGAACCTTCTTCACTACCTGGTAAGCAGCATTAGGCATGCTGGCGAGGAGACTGCCAATCTGGGGAAGATAGATACAATCATTACCATTAGATACGCAGGGGAGGCTAAGTACTTTACATAAGATCACATGAGTGAAGGATCTAGGTTCTTAACCTCGTAACCAAGTTGTTGTTCAGTTGCTAAGTCATGTCCTCCTCTTTGTGACTCCATGGACTGCAGTACGCCAGGCTTCCCTGTCCTGTATCATCCTTCAGAGTTTGCTCAAACTCATGTCCATTGAATCAATGATGCCATCCGGCCATCTCATCCTCTGTCACCTGCTTATCCTCCTGGGCTCAGTCTTTCCCAGCATCAGGGTCTTTTCCAATGAGTCAGCTCTTTGCATCAGGTGGCCAGAGTATTAGAGCTTCAGTTTCAGCATCAGTCCTTCCAATGAATATTCTTTTAGAATTGACTGGTTTGATCTCCTTGCAGTCCAGGGGAGTCTCAAATGGGTAGCCATTCCCTTCTCCAGGGAATCTTACTGGACCAGGGAGTGAGCCAGCTCTTCTGTATTGCAGATTCTTTACCGTCTGAGCCACCAGGGAAGCCTCTGTGACTAAGAACCAGTTTCTTAAAATCTGTGGTTCCTCAAGTGTTTTTCAAGCATGTTAATCATACATATTTAACCTACCTTTACAATAGAACCATAAAAACAAGTATTTTAAAAAGGCTCTGCTGGAGGAAGGCTTGTGAGGACCTTGTGAGTTTCTGTGGCCAGAGAAACTGAACAGTGTGACTCTTGTCAAGTCAAAAGGACCTCAGCACTTCTGCTTACAGGGGTGGAAAAAATTAAAAGGCCCTCAAACTTAATTCTCTTCCCTGAAACAGGAAGTTAAATGAAAGACATGATGTAACATTTTACCAGGAAGCTATGGTCAGTAATAAAACTTCTGTATGCCTCAGGATTGCCATCTTTCAAATGTGGCCAATACATGTCATGTTATCTTACAGAGATATCTTAAAGACTGTCAAAATGCAAAATCTCGGTGCAAGCCACTAGAAAATGGTTATAAATCCTTTGTTTTAAATTCATATAGTATTTTGAAAGCAGGATTTGGTAGGTTTGGTTGTTAAGGAATGAGCATCTGTTAAGGAAATTAGATTTCTGGCATCTGCTGAGTGCCTGTCTTTGGGCACTGCGTCTGAAAGAGCCGTTCAGATAGAGTTCATGACCCAGAGCTCTGACACACCCGGAGAGAGAGGTTCCAGCAACACTTTTATAGTCACCCGGCTTTGAACAATTGGACTTACTTGGCCACAACTTCAAAGTGAACACTGGACACCTTACTAGGCACACTGGTTGTCTGAAAGGCAGTTGCTCAGCAAGGTGTGGGGGTTCGCACATGGTCTGTATAGATGGACAGACTCAACTTTGTGAAATCTCTTCTCTGCCATTTTCCTCTGGGTAACTTCGTACTTCGAAACTTATTTTTCTGGATCTCTACATCTACATCTGTAAAATGAAGAGAACTTCTATCTTGCAGGACTTATTGACATCCTAATGAGATAAAGCACTGGCAGAATGAATGGTGGATTAAAATAGTAAATGGCAGCGACCTTTATTATTATCTGAATAATCTTTTTCTCATTTAGGAATAACAATGTTACTACCAGATGAAAAACCTGGTCAAATTCATAAAATTCTTTCATATGTATGGGGGTGGAGGCCCCAGGGCGTTCTGAGTCCTTCGCGGTATTCCCTCATTCCGGCTCCGTCTTAGGGGTCGGGCCAGAGGACACCTGGGCTGTACAGCTTGACACCCAGTCAGCAGGCAAGAAGGGGGACCCTGAGAACTCCCTTCGGTGTGAGCAGCAGACCACTCTTAAGGCTCCCTGGGTCAGGCAGAGACAAAGACAGCTGACCTGAAGCTGGGACAGTTGACTGCCAGCTGCGCCCGTCTATTCCAGAACGGGCAGAGGCTGCTCTGGGTGAGCAGGCTACTGAAGGAACCTGTAGTCACAGGAGTAGCAGTGTGCAGGCAGTGTGGGGAGCCCTGCGTGCGCAGCATGGGACCGTGCGCTCGGTGCTCCTGGCTGCACTCTTTATGTTCTGCAGCAAGCAGGCCATGCGGTTTTGCCAGGGCTATTCTGTACTATAGTGCAGGCTTTTTAAAGCTGATGTCAGAACATTTACACAGAGTCTCATATGCTCCAATTAGAGAAGTATTGTCACCATTTCAGAGATGAAAACATGGAATATAGGAAGTTAAGGAGCATGTAAAAGACTAGAATAAGACGATCAAGACCCAAACTTTTCAAGTTTCTTTCATTTTCTGTCACATGACACTTGTCTCCCAGCTGTATGTAGTTTGGGGCATTTGGCTTCCAAGCTGTCAAAATACAGCAGTATTGTGATACTTCAGTGCTCACACATTTGGAGTTGGAATGGCATAGTAATTAAGAGCAGAGACTTTGAAAGTAGGAATTGCTACAACTGATTGAAAGTGTTAGTTGCTCACTCGTGTCCAACTCTTTGTGACCCCATGGACTGTGGCCCACCAGGCTTGTCTGTTCATGGGATTCTCCAGGCAGGAATACTGGAGTAGGGTGCCATGCGCTTCTCCAGGGGATCTTCCTGACCCAGGGATTGAACCTGGGTCTTCCACATTGCAGGTAGATTCTTTACAATCTGAGCCACCAGAGAATCCCTACCACTGATTGCCTCTGTGAGATTATGCAAGTTTGGGGAACATCTGTATAATATGGGTAACTCTGTTATCTACTAGGACTGTAAGAAGTAAAAGGGATGATGTACATAAAGCATTTGGTGAATGCGTGACACACAGTAAGCATTCGATAAATGGTAGGTGTTATGGTTGCACTTGGGAATATGAGTCTAATATGTAGAGAAATACTTTTTTATAAACAAAATTTCAACTTTTTAAAATGGAAACACACATACATGGTAAAAAATTTCAAAGTTACCAATGCATAAGGCTTAGACCCTCTCAACCAATAACCTCTAAATCTAATACCCTCAGATTAGGGTCCCATACTCAGAGATAGCCAGGTTTGCTTAATCATTTAATCAGAGTTTATTCTCTTTGGTGTACAATGCAATTAACCAAAATTCTGTTTCTATTTTAGAAGACAGAAACCAAGATACCAGCCATCCTCGTAAGGAATACTTCTTTTCCTTAGTTGATAATGTCTGTTTCTGTAATATACAAAACCGAGAAAACAAATTTTTAAAAAGGAACACATCTCAAGAGTTTTAGAGGGTCCTAACAGAATACGTCGTCATATCCTGATGCTCATGTGCACAAATGTTGGGGCACCTTGACTTCGTTTCTCAAGCATTTTTTTCAGCTGTGTATAGACTGGTTTTTCAAGCAGCAGTTCTCAACTCTGCCAAACCATTTCTGTATTTTTAGAACAAATATTTTATAAAAATATTCTGAAATAAAATTCATAGTTAAGAAGACCCACTTGCACCCATAATAAATCAAATGTCTAAAAAAATCAGATAATATCCTAATGATATAACAAAATTATAAACATTTCAGTATGTAAATGAATGCCTAGATTATTTTAGAAGACATAATGATGTAGTCAGATGATTGTATTTACTTACACAAATAAATCTGGACTTAAGAGAAGCCTGGAAACTATTCTTATACTACAAGTGTAAGAAAATGAAAGGGAAAAATACTGTGGGTACTAGATAGAAACTAATGTTTATTAAAACTGTCCAAATATATTTTGCTTATATGTAAAACTTAAGTTCCGAGTTTGAGCATTATAAATATTCTTAATTTATATACATGCCTAGCAGTGCATGTGACATTTATGTGGAAGTGGATCGGTTTTATTTTTTTAAAGATTTATTTATTTATTTTGGAGGGGGTGGGGTGGGGAGGGAGGGGAGCAGGCGGGCCACCTCTGTTGGTCTTTCATTTGTCCATTTTCATCCATCTTTGTTCTTTGGCCCGTGTGGGCCTCCCATCGTGGTGGCCTCTGTTGTCACAGAGCACCGGCTCTGGGCGCATGCGCTCCAGAGCTCCGGCTCGGTGATTGGACACATCAGTCCAGCTGCTCCGCGGCACGTGGGATCTTCCCAGGCCAGGGCTCGAACCGGCGCCCCTTGCCCTGCAAGGCGGTGTCCTTACCCACTGGACCATCAGGGAAGCCCTGGATCGGGTTTTAATTGTGCAAGACTGTCCACAGCATTGCAGGAAAGCAGCCCCTCTACTTCTATACCCACTGCTGTGGCAACCAAAACTACCCCGGCACGTGTGCACACTGCCTCTGGCGGCAATGCAGCCACCTTGAGACCCACTGCTCGCCCTCTGGTAACAAGCTAACGCATGAACGCAGCTGCCTGTGCAATTTTCCCATCATATAACTGCATGTTTATGAATATGGCAAGTAAGTTTGTGATTTGAAGGCTTTTACGACCTTTCTCTTGGCTTTACTTATGAAATGCGAATGGTGAGCCAATCTGGATACTTCTAGTCAGTCTCCCCTTGTACAGTGTACACCAGAGCACAGCCAGAGGTCAGAGGTCTGTGTCAAGGGCAGTGTGAATCAGGCCGTCCTGGGTGGCGGGACTCCACTGTACCTCTTACTAGTTCAGATGAAAGGAAAACGGTTTTCTCCAGAGTCATGTTTTATATGTAGAGGGAAAAGTGTTTTTTTTTTTTTTGATCAACTTGCAGATCTTAAGTGTTTTAAAAGTGCAACTAGTAATACTCCATTGTATATTAGTAGAATATGCATATGCAATATACTGTCTTACCTGAAATAGAAAAGACACAGAATTAAACTTTATCTTGCATATACAGAAAATGAGATTTTTCAGTTGTCAAGAAATTCTAGTGAACTTGAACAATGGACGATTACTTTGTCTAATTAAATACTAAAAAGGCTGTGGAAACCTGGATAAAACCTAGATCAGCACACCTTGTTGCATGTGTGAAAATATAGCCCCCAATCTGTAATTAACTATATTTTAAAGTTGTCCTGGTTACAGGTACTTCACGTAAGTTTCTAATTTAACTTGTCTGTTCACATATTCAGTATATGATGTCAGTGGATGAAACTTGAGACAAAAAATGACATGTGTCAATGATGACTGTTCTCATTGCCAGCGCCAGCCCCAGCTCCCACTCCCGCTCCAGCTCCAGGTCCAGGTCCAGCTCCAGCTCCAGGTTCAACTCCAGCTCCAGGTCCAGGTCCAGGTCCAGCTCCAGGTTCAACTCCAGCTCCAGGTCCAGGTCCAGCTCCAGCTCCAGCTCCAGCTCCAGCTCCAGCTCCAGGTTCAACTCCAGCTCCAGGTCCAGCTCCAGCTCCAGGTCCAGGTCCAGGTCCAGATCCCAAAACCCATCCCTCTGCATCCTTGGGCAAAATGCTCCTTCCACAGTTTGGGACATTCATCATTTTAATCAGTGCTTCTGCTATAAATTTTTGTCACTCTGTAGTCTGATACATCCTGTATTACTTGAAACACAACTACAGGCCTCCCTCAGAAATCATCAAAAGGAATGATGTATTTTTCACTTGTTAGCCAACAGTCAGTTGATAAAACGTGAACTGTATACTTGTTATATACAAATAGCAAATCTGGTAGTTGACCCAGATGTCATACAATTCATTTCTCACCTATTTCTACATTAATTTGGATACCAGAGGTTGGGCCCAAGGGCGGGGTGTGAATCAGGCCGTCCTGGGTGGGGACTCCACTGTACCTCTTACTAGTTCAGATGAAAGGAAAACGGTTTTCTCAGAGTCATGTTTTATATGTAGAGGAAAAGTGTTTTTTTTTGATCAACTTGCAGAGCTTAAGTGTTTTAAAAGTGCAACTAGTAATACTCCATTGTATATTAGTAGAATATGCATATGCAATATACTGTCTTACCTGAAATAGAAAAGACACAGAATTAAACTTTATCTTGCATATACAGAAAATGAGATTTTTCAGTTGTCAAGAAATTCTAGTGAACTTGAACAATGGACGATTACTTTGTCTAATTAAATACTAAAAAGGCTGTGGAAACCTGGATAAAACCTAGATCAGCACACCTTGTTGCATGTGTGAAAATATAGCCCCCAATCTGTAATTAACTATATTTTAAAGTTGTCCTGGTTACAGGTACTTCACGTAAGTTTCTAATTTAACTTGTCTGTTCACATATTCAGTATATGATGTCAGTGGATGAAACTTGAGACAAAAAATGACATGTGTCAATGATGACTGTTCTCATTGCCAGCGCCAGCCCCAGCTCCCACTCCCGCTCCAGCTCCAGGTCCAGCTCCAGCTCCAGCTCCAGGTTCAACTCCAGCTCCAGCTCCAGCTCCAGCTCCAGCTCCAGGTTCAACTCCAGCTCCAGCTCCAGCTCCAGCTCCAGCTCCAGCTCCAGGTTCAACTCCAGCTCCAGGTCCAGCTCCAGCTCCAGGTCCAGGTCCAGGTCCAGATCCCAAAACCCATCCCTCTGCATCCTTGGGCAAAATGCTCCTTCCACAGTTTGGGACATTCATCATTTTAATCAGTGCTTCTGCTATAAATTTTTGTCACTCTGTAGTCTGATACATCCTGTATTACTTGAAACACAACTACAGGCCTCCCTCAGAAATCATCAAAAGGAATGATGTATTTTTCACTTGTTAGCCAACAGTCAGTTGATAAAACGTGAACTGTATACTTGTTATATACAAATAGCAAATCTGGTAGTTGACCCAGATGTCATACAATTCATTTCTCACCTATTTCTACATTAATTTTATGACTGTAAAAAAACTGTATACTTTTGACTTAATTCAATAAAAGACTTTTAATTTCACTAGAATTGCCAGATACTAAAATATCAGTGCTAGTGATTCACATGAATTTAATTCCTGAATTAGAATTTTAAAGGTTTTCAACAGATCAAACTTCTAATAGTACATTCTTTCAGTCTCTTCATTTTCTTTCTCTATACGAACACTATTTCTACAAACACAACAGTTTACCAAGTATTTCACATTCACAGTCTATTAACTTAAACCTCATGTTAACCTAGGAAGGCAGATAATACTAAACAAATACGTGGGCTCATTAAGCAAGGAAAATAAGGTAAGTACAGTACTCTTTTTCCCCAAGAGAAAGAGTGGTTGAATGGTGACTGATTTAGGTATGGACTTTGGTAAGTGACATTTGTTCATACTGCTAGTGTTTCACAAAGAACTTAAGGCCACTTTCAGAGATACAGAAAAACTACATGAAATCTAAACTAAGTGTTAGGGTTCAGTGTGCTTTAATTCTACCATTTACCTCTCTTCATGTTCAGAATTTTGAGTGAACTATCAACAAGAGCCAGTAGCCAGTTCACAGAACTTCTATAAATTGTGCTGAAGAGCACAACTTAGTCCTGAGGCCAAAAGTTGGTCTTATTTCCATCCAGATCTGGAATTTGGTGTCACTTGCTTTTATTTATTTATTTGACTGTGCTGGGTCTTAGTTTCAGTATGTGGGATCTAGCTCCCTGACTAGGGCTCGAACCCAGGCCTCCTGCATTGGAAGCCAGGAGTCTTAGCCACTGGGCCACCAGAGAAGTCCCTGTCACTTGCTTTTAACACAACTCGGGTACAGACCAAGGCCACTTATCTAACCAGCTGCATGAACCAGGCCTGCAGGCCTCCCTCATGCACGACCACCAGCAGGAGAAACCAGGAGGCTAGCTGGACCTGCCTTTAAAAGGCACAAAAATTAAAGGCTAGGGAGATGAGTATGTTTGCTAGCCATCTGTCTGACAGGGAATGTGGCTCAGAGAAGAGTGATCATCTGTTCAATCACCAACTCTTCCTGTCCAGTGAGAGGGTGTGCAGAGGGGCAGACTCCTTCCACCTTTGGCTACACAGGTAAGACGAGAGGGGCTACGGGACACAGCCCACCAGCCTTGTTTGTGTCTCCTACGCAGCTGTTGGCTGGCCTGCCTCTGGACAACTTCCTCCAGGGGGAGCTCTGAGGGGCCTCTGGATACACATCGTCATGCCTTGCCACCCCACACTAACACAGGGGCAAGGTCCATGGGCTCTTTCTTAGGACACTTCTCATCAGCCAAAACAGTATGCAGAAATGCAGACCGAAAGCATTCCAAGAGGGGCCAACATGATCCCTCCTAGATGTGCACTTAACTCATGTTAACCTAGGAAGGCAGATAATACTAAACAAATACGTGGGCTCATTAAGCAAGGAAAATAAGGTAAGTACAGTACTCTTTTTCCCCAAGAGAAAGAGTGGTTGAATGGTGACTGATTTAGGTATGGACTTTGGTAAGTGACATTTGTTCATACTGCTAGTGTTTCACAAAGAACTTAAGGCCACTTTCAGAGATACAGAAAAACTACATGAAATCTAAACTAAGTGTTAGGGTTCAGTGTGCTTTAATTCTACCATTTACCTCTCTTCATGTTCAGAATTTTGAGTGAACTATCAACAAGAGCCAGTAGCCAGTTCACAGAACTTCTATAAATTGTGCTGAAGAGCACAACTTAGTCCTGAGGCCAAAAGTTGGTCTTATTTCCATCCAGATCTGGAATTTGGTGTCACTTGCTTTTATTTATTTATTTGACTGTGCTGGGTCTTAGTTTCAGTATGTGGGATCTAGCTCCCTGACTAGGGCTCGAACCCAGGCCTCCTGCATTGGAAGCCAGGAGTCTTAGCCACTGGGCCACCAGAGAAGTCCCTGTCACTTGCTTTTAACACAACTCGGGTACAGACCAAGGCCACTTATCTAACCAGCTGCATGAACCAGGCCTGCAGGCCTCCCTCATGCACGACCACCAGCAGGAGAAACCAGGAGGCTAGCTGGACCTGCCTTTAAAAGGCACAAAAATTAAAGGCTAGGGAGATGAGTATGTTTGCTAGCCATCTGTCTGACAGGGAATGTGGCTCAGAGAAGAGTGATCATCTGTTCAATCACCAACTCTTCCTGTCCAGTGAGAGGGTGTGCAGAGGGGCAGACTCCTTCCACCTTTGGCTACACAGGTAAGACGAGAGGGGCTACGGGACACAGCCCACCAGCCTTGTTTGTGTCTCCTACGCAGCTGTTGGCTGGCCTGCCTCTGGACAACTTCCTCCAGGGGGAGCTCTGAGGGGCCTCTGGATACACATCGTCATGCCTTGCCACCCCACACTAACACAGGGGCAAGGTCCATGGGCTCTTTCTTAGGACACTTCTCATCAGCCAAAACAGTATGCAGAAATGCAGACTGAAAGCATTCCAAGAGGGGCCAACATGATCCCTCCTAGATGTGCAGTGTGCACTCAGAGAAATTGTTCAAAATGATCTGTTTTTAAATAATCAGTATTGTACATTACCATGTCTATCTCAGATTTTCCAGCGTTTTCACATTCTAATGCTGTATTAGAGAATTCTTTATCTTGGATGATATATGAAGTAACTTTTATTTACTGTTACCCTGGTCAAAATATATCAGTATTGAGGATAAAGTCAGACTTCAAACTAGGTTAAAACTGAAATACTTGAGTTGTGATTGTACTTCTGTGAACATGGTCATTCTCCCAGAGCCAAAGAAACAAAGCACCAGACAGAATTATATAAAAGGTAATTATAATTAAGAATTTATTTTTCATTTTTAGAATTAAAAATCTTTAAAAAACAAAAAAGGTGCAAAAATGATAAAATGTAATTCTGTTATATCCTAGTAATTGCTAACATGTGTTCTATAAATTCCAAACAAGTGAAATAATATAAAAATATATCTTCAAATCTTTATAGAATGAAAAGAAAACCACATTAATCATTAAATACTCTTGGATGTTCTTTACTCCTCCCACGAATTCACAAATAGAAAAACTGACATACATTTACATCCTGAAGTACAGTACAAATCTTCCAACAGCCAAGTAATTATACAGTTTATTGCAGTATGTGCAAAGTAGATGTTTGATATTGCTATGGGAAGCAGTGTACAGGCTCAATTGAAAATAATCATTAAACACTGATTATTTTTAAGAACAATGCTGTTGTAAAAATGTACAATAGTAAATGTTTTTGGTAATAATGTATTTCTCTTTCAAAGTAATTCCAGCTTTTAGATGTAAATCTTTCAAAGGCTTTCTCTGAAGAGCAGTGAAGTGACTGTTATTTCAGATTTGATAAATAATTTGTCAGTAACCTCCTCAAAAAGCCAAGTCAGGAGAGAGGATTGTTGTTCTTCCCTTCCATGTGGTCAGCTTCATTCCTAAAGAAGGCCAGCTGTGCCAGAAGGAGGCACGTCACAAACCCTGAACACAGGCTGTGGGCTGTCAGCTGAAGACGCCGCCTCTGAGGTGGACGGTTTCGTTCAGTCCGTGCTCTACCAACTTGATGTCTTCTAAGTCATCTTTTATGATGCTAATCAAGTGGCTAAGGCCTTCCTGTTGTTGTTTCAAATGCTAGAAAGAATTAAAAAAATAAATTTATTGAACTGCAAGCTACTCAGGAAAAAGGCTATTTTTCATTGTTTTACTAGCAACACAGCATTTAGTAGCCGCTCTCCTCTGCATTTTGAATATTTGTACAGTATCTTTGATAATGGTGGTAACTACTATTGCTAACAGTTCCGGTGTTTATACTATTCCCAATTTTACTACATACATAAGCTCATATAGTTCTTTATTCTAATATGCTGGAATTATTCTCAGTTAACTTGCTTATAAGTCTGAATATAATCAAGGGTATGTATGCTCTTTGAGAACCTACGAGTCAAAAGTTTTTAATTGCATAAAACAGCAATATTCATTCTAAAGCACGTTATAAAATCAGATTTGTCGAGGACATAGCTGGCTAAAATCCTCAGGGCCATGCCAACCTGCCATGCTAGTTAGTCCTATCTAGTATGTTCCACAAAGTTTGCCATCTTAATATATTTTTTTAAACACAGTTGATGGATGGTTAGACAGCTTTCACTGAGCCAATCTGTCTTTATACTAATGAAAATAAGCTAGAGAAGTGCTTCCTTTTTCACAGAAGTGAGACAAGTGGTCGAAGGTTTTGGTGACTGCAGCCTCCAGTCAGGTCCCCTGAGGGCTGATGGATCAATAAGTCGACATATTTGTAATTTATATGTAGCATGATATAAGCTGGGAAGATACGGTATAGAGTTTTCAAACTTTAATGTGCATATAAATCATTCTGTGATCTAAAGAGGTCTACGGTAAGTACCTGAGGTTCAGCATTTTTAATGACCTCCCAGGTGCTGCTGCTGCCGCGGCCCGCACACTGAGGAGCAGGTCCAGGGACCTCTTAATTCATCTTTTGTCGGGGGAAGAGGGGAGAGGCAGGGGAAGAGAATGATTCGCTTTTTCTTGGTGGTAAAATATACATTAAAAATTCATTTCAACCATTTTTAAGAGTATAGTTTGGTAGCAGTGAATCCTGTGCAACCACCACTACCATGTATCTGTACACCTTTTTCATCTCCTTAAACTGAAATTTTGTACCCACTAAACACCAACTCCCCACTCCCCTCCTCTCAGCCCTTGATAGCTACCATTCTACTCTCTATGAACCGGACTATTCTGTTATGGCTAACAGCATATAAACAGAACTACACATTTGTCCTTTTAAATAACAATTATTTCACATAATGTCTTCATCCATGATGCAGTGTTATGTGTGAACTGCCTGCCTTTTTAAGGCTGGCTGATAGTCCACTGTTTGTTTACATACACCATATCTTGTCTACTCATCCATCTGTGGACACTTGGGATTGCTTCTGCTCTGGCTGCTGTGAATGCTTCTGTGAACACAGGTGTACAAATATCTGAGTCCCTACAGTCAACTCTTTTATTTATTTATTTAAAAAATTTTTGGCCTCTTTTATTCCTTTTTTTATTTATTTTAGTCCATCTTCACTCCTTGGCCTGTGCGAACCTCCCATTGCAGTGGCCCCTCCCACTGCAGAGCACCGCCCAGAACTCTGGCTCCCAGTTGGACACACCCGTCCAGCCGCTCTGCGGCATGTGGGATATTCCCGGGCTGGGGATCGAACCGGTGCCCCTTGCACTGCAAGGCAGACTCTACCCACTGGACCACCAGGGAAGCCCAGTCAACTCTTTTAAATACGCACCCAGTAGAACTGTGGGACTGTAAGTCTGTGTTTATTTTGAGGAACCATTTTTCAGTGACTGCTTGTACCGTTTTACATTGCCACGAGCAATGCACATCCTCTTTAACACATGTTATTTTCTGGAGGGTTTCTTGTTGTTTTGGATAATAGCCATCCTTATGGATGTGACGTGGTGAATTCACCGTTTTAAAAGTGCACTTTAGTGGGTCACTTACCTGCTTGATTTCTCGTAACAGATCTGCATCTATGTAATACCTTTCTTCAGATTTGACTGCTCCAAAATGATTCTGCATCCTGATTTGGGACATCAGTTCATTTAGTCGGCCCTAAAAGTAATATTGAGTTGAGTTACATCTGCTCATAACAGCAGCCATTTCTAAAAAAGAATGTTTTAAAAGATGGATACTACTATAATTAAAGGTGTCTTAATTCTTCCTCTGTACCTTATTTGAAACATTAATACCATAATATGATTAACACAAGCCCAGAATATGATTAAAAGTCTACTTGAGAAATGAAGTTTTGATTAAAAAGAACAGATATTTAATAAAAACAACTACACAGGGCTTCCCTGGTGGTCCAGTGGGTAGGGACACCGCCTTGCAGTGCAAGGGGAGCTGGTTAGATCCCTGGCCTGGCAAGATCCCACGTGCTGCGGAGCGGCTGGACTGATGTGTCCAACTGCCAAGCCAGCACTCTGGGGCTCACGCGCCCAGAGGTGGTGCTCTGCGGCGAGAGGTCGCTGCAATCGGAGGCCCACACAGGCCAAAGAACAAAAAAAATGGATAGATGGAAGACCAATAGACATGGCCAAAAAAAATAAATACAAAAAACTCCTCTTTTTGAAGAGCAAGTGACTTTTCTCTGCTGATCCACCTGAAACAAATTCTAGCTTCATGATCTTACCTTAAACTGAGTAGGGGCATTTAGTTCACCCTGAATTGTGTCCAGCTGAACTCGCAACTGTTCTTCATCAGCTTGGATGGCATACCCACTCTTCCTCTGAATTTCCTGCTTGATTAGGACCTGCACAAAGAAAGCCCAGCAAAAACAATAAAATCATTTCAATTATGTAGGTAATTTTATTACACGTCAGCTGTTGAAAGAAATAGCTAAATACACTAACAACAGTTAGAATCATAACAGTTCAAGATTTGAATTGTTTGCCCATTAGGCAAGTTAACTTGTTACTTTTACTGACTACATAATTTTTGTGCATTGTGAGCTAATAATTTACTCAATTATTCTTATATTGAGGGACATATGTTTTGTTTCTCATTTTGACACTCTGTAACAATGCTGTAATACACATTTTTGTATATGTTTATTTACTGGTATAGACTCCCATGATTGCTGGGTTTAAAAGTGGGTGTGTGCAATTTTCCAAAGCTCCTAGAGTGGTTTCCCAAAGAGCCTAACAACTTACAGTCTTAAGACACACATAAGACTACCCTTTCCACCCATTTCTGTCAGCAGTAGATAACTGTGTTTACATTTTCCCCAGACATCACACATTAAAAAAAAAAACAAAACTGCATTGTCTTGATTTTTTTTGAGCTCCCCCACCTGGCTGCCGGGATCAAGTAACAGGATCTCAGTTCTGACCAGGGACTGAACCCAGACCCCCTGCTGTGCAAGTGTGGAGTCCTAACCACTGGACCACCAGGTAATTCCCATCTCCCTTGAATGCTGAAGGACTATCTTCTAATGGTTAAGAATGACTTTGCATCTGCCTTTTGTGAACTGCCTTTACACATTCTTTGCCCATATTTCAATTGGGGTTTTGGGGGTCAAATTATAGGACCTCTTTGTATGATATAAATATTAACACTACAACTATAACCAGTGCTGTATACAAATTCACAATTTTCTTTTTGAAATCACTTGACAAATGGCTTCTGTTCTCTTCTGCTATACAAAAATTTCTAATTGTTACAGTTTCTGGTTTTCTGGCTAAAAGTCTCTCCAATCCCTAGGTTGTTCATTTAGCCTCATAAATTTCTTAAAGTCTTTAATAAACACCTTATTTTTGTGTATGGTGTGATACAGTGGTCTAATTTTATTTTCCTACTAAAATACCACCTTTCTCATATTAAGATACATTGTGCATCTATTTCTGGATCTATATTCTGTGGATCTTTGTATCCAATCCTACACCAATCCCATACTGATTTGATTACAAGAGCTTTAAAATAGGTTCTAACATTTGATAAATCAAGTCCCTTTCACTATTTTTTGTTTCCCTGAAGCTATTCTCAAAACAGTTACCCTTACTTATGTACTGAAAGATTTTAATCAATTTTTTAAAAAGCTGTAATTCATTTTTAAATTTCATAAAGTAGGCTATTGTTTTCTCATCCAAGAATATGGCTTATCTATTTGTGAAAACTTGAATTCAGATTGTATACTTTCCTCATAAATTTATTCCTAAGTATTTTACAGCTCTTTATTTCATATTAGTGAGTGCAATATTCTATTTCCATTACTAACTATAAAGACACACTGATTTTTGTACATTCACCTCATTATTAAGCCATCTTACCACATTAATTCTATTGTTTATTTCCTTGAATCTTCTAGAAACACAGTCCTGTCATCAGCAAAGAGAGAATCTCTTTTCAGTGCTTTATACTAGTTTAACTACCCTGGCTTGCTCAGTCACTTCAGTCGTGTCTGACTCTGCGACCCCATGGACTGTAGCCTGTAGCCCACCAGGCTCCTCTCTCCATGGGGTTCTCCAGGTTGCCATGTTAGCCTTTGTGAATGACACATATTATGACAAGGACTATCTTCTAATGGTTAAGAATGACTTTGCATCTGCCTTTTGTGAACTGCCTTTACACATTCTTTGCCCGTATTTCAATTGGGGTTTTGGGGGTCAAATTATAGGACCTCTTTGTATGATATAAATATTAACACTACAACTATAACCAGTGCTGTATACAAAGTCACAATTTTCTTTTTGAAATCACTTGACAAATGGCTTCTGTTCTCTTCTGCTATACAAAAATTTCTAATTGTTACAGTTTCTGGTTTTCTGGCTAAAAGTCTCTCCAATCCCTAGGTTGTTCATTTAGCCTCATAAATTTCTTAAAGTCTTTAATAAACACCTTATTTTTGTGTATGGTGTGATACAGTGGTCTAATTTTATTTTCCTACTAAAATACCACCTTTCTCATATTAAGATACATTGTGCATCTATTTCTGGATCTATATTCTGTGGATCTTTGTATCCAATCCTACACCAATCCCATACTGATTTGATTACAAGAGCTTTAAAATAGGTTCTAACATTTGATAAATCAAGTCCCTTTCACTATTTTTTGTTTCCCTGAAGCTATTCTCAAAACAGTTACCCTTACTTATGTACTGAAAGATTTTAATCAATTTTTTAAAAAGCTGTAATTCATTTTTAAATTTCATAAAGTAGGCTATTGTTTTCTCATCCAAGAATATGGCTTATCTATTTGTGAAAACTTGAATTCAGATTGTATACTTTCCTCATAAATTTATTCCTAAGTATTTTACAGCTCTTTATTTCATATTAGTGAGTGCAATATTCTATTTCCATTACTAACTATAAAGACACACTGATTTTTGTACATTCACCTCATTATTAAGCCATCTTACCACATTAATTCTATTGTTTATTTCCTTGAATCTTCTAGAAACACAGTCCTGTCATCAGCAAAGAGAGAATCTCTTTTCAGTGCTTTATACTAGTTTAACTACCCTGGCTTGCTCAGTCACTTCAGTCGTGTCTGACTCTGCGACCCCATGGACTGTAGCCTGTAGCCCACCAGGCTCCTCTCTCCATGGGGTTCTCCAGGTTGCCATTTCCATTTATAAAAACTTACCTGTTTCCTTCCATGTGTTGCTGTAATAAGCTATGTTAAAGATCCTGTTATAGAACCATCCTTTTATTTCTGAAATAAACCTTAGTCAAAGTATATTCCTTAAAGAAAAATTATATTCCTTTAGAATTTAATAAATAGGTGGATTCTCTTATATTTCAATTAAATTTTCTCCATGTGTTTTCTTTGGTCAGATTTACTGAGGTATAATCCACGTACAACAAAATTCACCCTTTTAGGTCTACAGTTCTATGTGTTGGGACAAACACTGGTTACCATCACCACAATCAAGATACAGAACATTTTTATCACCCAAAACTCCCTACTGCCTCTAGCAACTACTGATGTGTTACCCACCTCTACATGTGCCTTTTGCATGATGTCATATAAATGGGATTATACCATACATATGGAGCTTTTCAGTCTTGCTTGTTTTGCCTAACGTAATTTACATCTCTATTACGTTACCTGTTTATAAATTTTTATTTTGGGGTAGTAAAAAGAAATGTAAAATGCTGCAGCTGCTCTGGAAAACAGTTTGGTGATTCTTCAGAAGGCTGAACACAGAATTACACATAACCAAACAATTGCCATCCTAGGTTTATGTCTCCAAAGAGCAAAGCGTATATCCACTCAAACACTTCCGTAACATTAATTCATAAGAGCCAATAAGTGGGAACAACCAAAACGTTCATCAGTTGATGAAAAGATAAAATGTATTAGTCATACGAAATATTCTTCAGCAATATTCTATTTCCATTACTAACTATAAAGACACACTGATTTTTGTACATTCACCTCATTATTAAGCCATCTTACCACATTAATTCTATTGTTTATTTCCTTGAATCTTCTAGAAACACAGTCCTGTCATCAGCAAAGAGAGAATCTCTTTTCAGTGCTTTATACTAGTTTAACTACCCTGGCTTGCTCAGTCACTTCAGTCGTGTCTGACTCTGCGACCCCATGGACTGTAGCCTGTAGCCCACCAGGCTCCTCTCCCCATGGGGTTCTCCAGGTTGCCATTTCCATTTATAAAAACTTACCTGTTTCCTTCCATGTGTTGCTGTAATAAGCTATGTTAAAGATCCTGTTATAGAACCATCCTTTTATTTCTGAAATAAACCTTAGTCAAAGTATATTCCTTAAAGAAAAATTATATTCCTTTAGAATTTAATAAATAGGTGGATTCTCTTATATTTCAATTAAATTTTCTCCATGTGTTTTCTTTGGTCAGATTTACTGAGGTATAATCCACGTACAACAAAATTCACCCTTTTAGGTCTACAGTTCTATGTGTTGGGACAAACACTGGTTACCATCACCACAATCAAGATACAGAACATTTTTATCACCCAAAACTCCCTACTGCCTCTAGCAACTACTGATGTGTTACCCACCTCTACATGTGCCTTTTGCATGATGTCATATAAATGGGATTATACCATACATATGGAGCTTTTCAGTCTTGCTTGTTTTGCCTAACGTAATTTACATCTCTATTACAGTTACCTGTTTATAAATTTTTATTTTGGGGTAGTAAAAAGAAATGTAAAATGCTGCAGCTGCTCTGGAAAACAGTTTGGTGATTCTTCAGAAGGCTGAACACAGAATTACACATAACCAAACAATTGCCATCCTAGGTTTATGTCTCCAAAGAGCAAAGCGTATATCCACTCAAACACTTCCGTAACATTAATTCATAAGAGCCAATAAGTGGGAACAACCAAAACGTTCATCAGTTGATGAAAAGATAAAATGTATTAGTCATACAACGAAATATTCTTCAGCAATAAACAGGAATGGGGTGCTGTACATGCTACAATATGGATGAACCTTACAAATATTATGCTGAGAAAAAGCCAGTCAAAAAGTACCGGGCTTCCCTGGTGGTCCAGTGGGCAAGGACACCGCCTTGCAGTGCAAGGAGCGCCAGTTCGATCCCTGGCCTGGGAAGATCCCACATGCCGCGAAGCGGCTGGACCAATGTGTCCAATTACCGAGCCGGAGCTCTGGAACGCATGCGCCCAGAGCCGGTGCTCTGCCACAACAGAGGCCACCGCGATGGGAGGCCCACACGGGCCAAAGAACGAAGATGGATGAAAATAGACAAATGAAAGACCAATAGAAGTGGCACGCCCGCTCCCCTCCCTTTCCCCCAAACCCCTACCCCAAATAAATAAATAATAATAAAGTACCACATATTATCATTTACATTAAGTGTTCAAAATAAGCACATCCATAGAAACAAAGTGGGTGCTGCTGCTCATGGGTATGGAGTTGCTTTACATTTAGGGTGATGCAAATGTGCTGAAACTGGCTGTGGGGATGGCTGTACAAAGTTGTGAATATACTAAAAATCTCTCCATTAGATGAACTGTATAGCATGTGAATTATACCTCAGTGAAACTGTTTAAAAAAAAAACAAAACAGCTATATTTTTCTTTTTGTCTAAAATAAAAGTACCTTTGGCATTAGCTCTTTAATGGTTAGACAAAATTCAGCAATGAAACTATCTGACCTTGGTGCTTTTTCTACAGTTGATCTTTAATAGCTTGCCCAATTGCTTTGCCTAACGTAATTTACATCTCTATTACAGTTACCTGTTTATAAATTTTTATTTTGGGGTAGTAAAAAGAAATGTAAAATGCTGCAGCTGCTCTGGAAAACAGTTTGGTGATTCTTCAGAAGGCTGAACACAGAATTACACATAACCAAACAATTGCCATCCTAGGTTTATGTCTCCAAAGAGCAAAGCGTATATCCACTCAAACACTTCCGTAACATTAATTCATAAGAGCCAATAAGTGGGAACAACCAAAACGTTCATCAGTTGATGAAAAGATAAAATGTATTAGTCATACAACGAAATATTCTTCAGCAATAAACAGGAATGGGGTGCTGTACATGCTACAATATGGATGAACCTTACAAATATTATGCTGAGAAAAAGCCAGTCAAAAAGTACCAGGCTTCCCTGGTGGTCCAGTGGGCAAGGACACCGCCTTGCAGTGCAAGGAGCGCCAGTTCGATCCCTGGCCTGGGAAGATCCCACATGCCGCGAAGCGGCTGGACCAGTGTGTCCAATTACCGAGCCGGAGCTCTGGAACGCATGCGCCCAGAGCCGGTGCTCTGCGACAACAGAGGCCACCGCGATGGGAGGCCCACACGGGCCAAAGAACGAAGATGGATGAAAATAGATAAATGAAAGACCAATAGAAGTGGCACGCCCGCCCCTTCCTTCCCCAACCCGTACCCCCCAAATAAATAAATAATAATAAAGTACCACATATTATCATTTACATTAAGTGTTCAAAATAAGCACATCCATAGAAACAAAGTGGGTGCTGCTGCTCATGGGTATGGAGTTGCTTTACATTTAGGGTGATGCAAATGTGCTGAAACTGGCTGTGGGGATGGCTGTACAAAGTTGTGAATATACTAAAAATCTCTCCATTAGATGAACTGTATAGCATGTGAATTATACCTCAGTGAAACTGTTTAAAAAAAAAACAAAACAGCTATATTTTTCTTTTTGTCTAAAATAAAAGTACCTTTGGCATTAGCTCTTTAATGGTTAGACAAAATTCAGCAATGAAACTATCTGACCTTGGTGCTTTTTCTACAGTTGATCTTTAATAGCTTGCCCAATTGCTTCTATGGTATTTGTAAAGATTTTCTTTCTGTATATCAATTTTAATAACTTCCATTTTGCTATAAGATCATCTAACTTCTAAATATATTGCCCTGAATTCTACTGCAGTATTTTCTTACTCTCTTTGTGTATGTATGTGGTAATGGTTCCTTTCTCACTTCTAATGTTTCTTTTTTTAGGCTCACGAGATGAGTCTTTCTTCCTTCTTCAGACTCATGCTTAGCCATTAAAATGGTCTTTTCAAAGAAACAGCTTTCCAATCTATTCTTTCTATGACACTGTTTTCTACTTTACTCATTTCACATCATCTTTATTTCTCTCTTATTGGTTCCTTCTGGCTTATCTTGGAAGTGTTTTTCTAACTTGAGTACTAGGTTCTTTATTTTTTGCATTTGTACCTTTAAAAAAAAGGAGTTTTGTTTTTTTTTTTAGGCTACAAATTTTTATCTGAGTACAGCTTTTGCTGTATCCCATTGATTCTGCTATAGAATGTTTTAATGATAATTTCAATTTCATGATAAATTTCAAGTTGCTATTCATTCATTTCCTTGTTAATTTGTAAGTTTTTTTGTCAATTTTCATTAATAGTTATACTCCCTTTTCTAGCACTTAAAAACTATTTTGCTGCTATTTTTATGAAAACCAGATATAAATGATTTGATGTATACTTTTCTTGCATCATAAAGATGATTCATTTTTCTCACTGCTTTCCCCCCACCCTCTTGATAAAATGCAAATTTTAGAATATTTTCACTCCCTTCACCCAAATCCTGTGAGATCTCTCCTCAGACTTCTGTTTTAATGAGAACGTTTGGTACTTTAAGTTACAGATGATTATTGTTATTTCCTTTTAATCTTTTAGCACTTCCATCAAAAAAATTCCAAATTACTACCTGTAAAGTTCTGTGGGAAAGGTCCATAAGTTTCCTCTTGTATTGTGCAATTTTGGCCATAGTTGTAGTTTGATTCTTTAATAAAGCTTGCCCAATTGCTTCTATGGTATTTGTAAAGATTTTCTTTCTGTATATCAATTTTAATAACTTCCATTTTGCTATAAGATCATCTAACTTCTAAATATATTGCCCTGAATTCTACTGCAGTATTTTCTTACTCTCTTTGTGTATGTATGTGGTAATGGTTCCTTTCTCACTTCTAATGTTTCTTTTTTTAGGCTCATGAGATGAGTCTTTCTTCCTTCTTCAGACTCATGCTTAGCCATTAAAATGGTCTTTTCAAAGAAACAGCTTTCCAATCTATTCTTTCTATGACACTGTTTTCTACTTTACTCATTTCACATCATCTTTATTTCTCTCTTATTGGTTCCTTCTGGCTTATCTTGGAAGTGTTTTTCTAACTTGAGTACTAGGTTCTTTATTTTTTGCATTTGTACCTTTAAAAAAAAGGAGTTTTGTTTTTTTTTTTTTAGGCTACAAATTTTTATCTGAGTACAGCTTTTGCTGTATCCCATTGATTCTGCTATAGAATGTTTTAATGATAATTTCAATTTCATGATAAATTTCAAGTTGCTATTCATTCATTTCCTTGTTAATTTGTAAGTTTTTTTGTCAATTTTCATTAATAGTTATACTCCCTTTTCTAGCACTTAAAAACTATTTTGCTGCTATTTTTATGAAAACCAGATATAAATTATTTGATGTATACTTTTCTTGCATCATAAAGATGATTCATTTTTCTCACTGCTTTCCCCCCACCCTCTTGATAAAATGCAAATTTTAGAATATTTTCACTCCCTTCACCCAAATCCTGTGAGATCTCTCCTCAGACTTCTGTTTTAATGAGAACGTTTGGTACTTTAAGTTACAGATGATTATTGTTATTTCCTTTTAATCTTTTAGCACTTCCATCAAAAAAATTCCAAATTACTACCTGTAAAGTTCTGTGGGAAAGGTCCATAAGTTTCCTCTTGTATTGTGCAATTTTGGCCATAGTTGTAGTTTGATTCTTCTGTAATTCACCAATATCTTCAGATATGATCTATTTAAAAAATTTTTAAGATAAATCAAGTATTAATATCACAGCTATTTATTATTTTCATCTATGTGCAAAAAATGAGCCTGAGATTCATCTCTCAAGATACAAGACAGGGCCTGGATATCATGATACATTCAAATATCATGCTGGAATTTTTAGCTATAGAAATACTAAAAAAGAAGAATGATTATCATGTTCAAATATCTGTAGAACTGTCATAGGAACATGGTGATTATCTACAAAGCATGCCAGAGTATATATAAATTATATATATATATAATAAATTATAGCAAGGCAGATTCTGAGTCAATCTGAGAAAGATTAAACAGAGCAAGCTGACAATGAAATGGGTTTCTTTATGAAACAGTAAGCTTTCCATTATAAAAACAGAGTTTGAATGAGTATCTAATTAGGAGTTCCACATAAGAATACTTGGAGGATGTGACCTTTAAGAACTTTTAGGCATTTGATTACAAAAGTCTGCCTTATAAAATATTAAGGAGATTCAATAATTTAAAATTTGCTTCATTAACCTACAATTATAATACACTAAGACAACACATTCATAATTGTAGCCCTCATTTTCATAAGATCCCATAAATAAAAAGTTTTTAATAAAATAATATGCATTCTCTGGCTGGAACTGAAAATAAGTCTAATTTGTTAAAATCAACAATTCTAAATTCACTGTTAAATCTGACTTACATGATTTTGGAGGTTCTAAATTTAAAGAAATTGTGTAGCTGTTAATTTGTAGTATTCACTGTACTGTTCCACAAAAACAAAACTGTAACTAAAACATGGTAAGAAGAAAGGTCTGCAGCCCCTATCCTATTCCTAAGGCCAGAAAATCAAGCTAGATTCTTACATCTAATCTGGTCTGATGCTGCTTAGTCATCTGATCTTGAACTTTCAGTCTTCGAAGAAGTTCTTTGAAACCCACCATTGGTATAGGAATTAACCTGAAGAAACACAAGTGGTCAAATTTCAGACCAAAGCCTATTACAAGATAAGGTTCTTGTAACAACATTCATGTAATTTCACATTTCCAGGGTTCAAAGGCAGATCTATGACTATGAAATCAACACCACAGAGATTTCATCCAACCTCATCATTTTACAAATAAGGAAACAGTTTTGTCAAAAAGCTGCATTATTAAATGCAAATATGTAATCAGGGCAATAGTTCTCAGATTTTAATGTTTTCATCACACTGTGCTGCCTTACTATAATCAACATTCTTCAAAAAGCAGTAAGAAGGGGCTTCCCTGGTGGTCTAATGGGTAGAGAGTCCGCCTTGCAGTGCAAGGAGCACCGGTTCGATCCCTGGTCTGGGAAGATCCCACATGCCACGGAGCGGCTGGACCAGTGTGTCCAATTATGAGCTAGTGCTTTGGAGCACATGCGTCCAGAGCTGGTGCTCTGCAGTGGGAGAGGCCACTGCAATGGGAGGCCCACACAGGCCAAAGAATAAAGATGGATGAGAATAAATAAACAAAAAACCAATAAAAGAGGCCAAAATTAAAAAAGAAAAAAAAAAAGCAACAAGAAGGAAGACAGACTCACTTAAAATGTAAGAATTACAGTTAGCAGCTTGTACTTAAACGTTTGTTTCCCTGGTAATAATTATTAGTTCCCATATGAAAACAAGATGAAGATACACTTACTTGTCAGTATCAGGGTTATCCACCTTGGCTTGTTCCCATATAATAGGATCAACACCTACCACAAAGAAGAAATATTTTTTCTAAAAGGAACTATTATCCATTTTTATAATATTTGTATGAGAAAGGCTCTCTTAAAAGTGAGGTACAAAACCTAAGATCTATAGTGAAAAAGGATCAAATATGACCACCACCACAATATAAAATTGTTTTATAGGATAAGGCTAAACAAAAAGTAACTTGAAAGCAAATCTGTGTCATTAACAGGATAACAGATTAACCTCCAGAATGAAGGAAGAGCTCCTCTCAGTCAGAAAGACAAAATATTTAGTAGAAAATGGCAAAGGACATAAATAGGTAATTCACAAATTATAAAATGTAGCTAATAAACATACAAAAAGCCAGTCAACTTTAGTAATAATCAGGGAAATGCAAATGGAAATAAGTATTAATCTTCTGCCATCAGAGTGGCAAAGTTAAAAAGACTGATTATCTTCATTGTTGGCAAAAATGAGAAAATAGCAGAAAAATAAAAAGTATAAGGAAACATAACACATTCCCATTATGAATGCAAATGGTTGAACTTGCCCTGGGGAGCAATTTGACAGTACCTAACATATAAGGGTTTCCCCAGTGGTGCTAGTGGTAAAGAACCTGCCTGCCAATGCAGAAGACTTAAGATATGTGGGTCTGACCCCTGGGTTGGGAAGATCCCCTGGAGAAGGAAATGGCAACCCACTCCAGTAATCTTGACTGCAGAATCCCATGGACAGAGGAGCCTGGTGGGCTACAGGCCATGGGGTCGCAGAGTCCCACAGGACTGAAGTAACTTAGCACAGCATGGGAACAATGTATCAACTACAGCTGTCTCTCTGGTATCCACAGAGGATGGGGTTCAGGACCCACCCCTTCCCTGGGGATGCTCAAGTCCTTTGTCAGAAAGAGCACAGTAATAATAATATTTGCATATAACCTACACCCATCCTACCATACACTTTAAGTCGCTTGTGGGTTACTCATAGTATCTAATGCAATGTAAAGGCTATGAAACAGCTGCTGAGGTACAGCAATTCAAGTTTTGTTTTTAGAACTTCCTAACATTTTTTGGAGCTGTGGTTAGCTGAACGTGCAAATGTGGCACCAGCAGATGTGGATCTCCCAGATATAGAGGGCTGACTGTCCGCATAATCTTGACTCAAAAATTACACTACCAGAGACCTGTTCTAAACAAACCACACAACTGTGTGTTCTAAGACACATTTACAAGGAGGCTAACTGTTATATAGTTTAACAATAGCGCAAAGGTCGAAATAACCTAGAAGTTAAATGCAGTAAGGTACATCATGCAGCTTATAAAAAGAATAAGATTTATCTTTATGTACTGACATAGTAAACATTAAGAAATATCCTAAGTAAAAAGGCAGGCTGTATGTGGTAAGTGTGCAATGTGGAAGTCCTTTCTCAAGGTCTTTTCATATATAAATACAGATAGACAGGCTTACACTAAAATCACAGAGAAAAGATGAATAAATCTTCTGCCATCAGAGTGGCAAAGTTAAAAAGACTGATTATCTTCATTGTTGGCAAAAATGAGAAAATAGCAGAAAAATAAAAAGTATAAGGAAACATAACACATTCCCGTTATGAATGCAAATGGTTGAACTTGCCCTGGGGAGCAATTTGGCAGTACCTAACAACATATAAGGGCTTCCCCAGTGGTGCTAGTGGTAAAGAACCTGCCTGCCAATGCAGAAGACTTAAGAGATGTGGGTCTGACCCCTGGGTTGGGAAGATCCCCTGGAGAAGGAAATGGCAACCCACTCCAGTAATCTTGACTGCAGAATCCCATGGACAGAGGAGCCTGGTGGGCTACAGGCCATGGGGTCGTAGAGTCCCACAGGACTGAAGTAACTTAGCACAGCATGGGAACAATGTATCAACTACAGCTGTCTCTCTGGTATCCACAGAGGATGGGGTTCAGGACCCACCCCTTCCCTGGGGATGCTCAAGTCCTTTGTCAGAAAGAGCACAGTAATAATAATATTTGCATATAACCTACACCCATCCTACCATACACTTTAAGTCGCTTGTGGGTTACTCATAGTATCTAATGCAATGTAAAGGCTATGAAACAGCTGCTGAGGTACAGCAATTCAAGTTTTGTTTTTAGAACTTCCTAACATTTTTTGGAGCTGTGGTTAGCTGAATGTGCAGATGTGGCACCAGCAGATGTGGAACCCCCAGATGTAGAGGGCTGACTGTCCGCATAATCTTGATTCAAAAATTACACTACCAGAGACCTGTTCTAAACAAACCACACAACTGTGTGTTCTAAGACACATTTACAAGGAGGCTAACTGTTATATAGTTTAACAATAGCGCAAAGGTCGAAATAACCTAGAAGTTAAATGCAGTAAGGTACATCATGCAGCTTATAAAAAGAATAAGATTTATCTTTATGTACTGACATAATAAACATTAAGAAATATCCTAAGTAAAAAGGCAGGCTGTATGTGGTAAGTGTGCAATGTGGAAGTCCTTTCTCAAGGTCTTTTCATATATAAATACAGATAGATAGGCTTACACTAAAATCACAGAGAAAAGATGAATAAAGGTCAATAAATTATTAATAGTAGTTACTTCTGTAGAAGAGAGGTAAAGATCACAGTCAGTTGAGATAGGCCATCTGGAATCTTTTATGATGAGAAAACATTCAGGTTTTACTTGAATACTCTCAGTTAATATCAGAGATAAGCTAGACAAAAATAAAATATTAAAATTGAATTATCTTTTGGTAGATGGATTATGGACTATTTTTTTTTAGTTTTTCATAGCCCAACAAAACTTCTAACATATTACCTGTATAAAAAAACTAAATGAGCAAGTATAATACAAATATTGAAACCTATGTCCCAAATAAGCAGATGTGATAAGCGGATACTGGTTTCATTAATGTTAATAACCAAGAGCACCTCCTAAAACAGAGAAAGCATTTGTTTCTAAGTCTTTCATTTCCTCAATTCCATGCCTCTGGAAACATACCAGCAGGAGGATTCTGTAAAAGCTGTTTGATCTGTGCAGGAGAAAGTTCTGTTCTAGCCATGGAAAGGGTCACGCCAAGTTGCTGCAATTGTGTTTTTATATTGGTTTGTTCGAAATGGGCATATAGTGTTGTAGCTGGAACTCTTCTTGAAGTACCATTTGGAGAACGCTCAACAACATAAATGACAACTTCTGTCCTGGAGGAAAGATAAACCAAGTTATAGAACATGGAACACATAATCACAGCCACAAATATCAATGCAGCATGTCATTTTAGAAGAGTACTAGCTGAATTTAGAAATAACTAGTTCTAACCCAACCCCAACTGAAAAACACTACCAGAGACCTGTTCTAAACAAACCACACAACTGTGTGTTCTAAGACACATTTACAAGGAGGCTAACTGTTACATAGTTTAACAATAGCGCAAAGGTCGAAATAACCTAGAAGTTAAATGCAGTAAGGTACATCATGCAGCTTATAAAAAGAATAAGATTTATCTTTATGTACTGACATAGTAAACATTAAGAAATATCCTAAGTAAAAAGGCAGGCTGTATGTGGTAAGTGTGCAATGTGGAAGTCCTTTCTCAAGGTCTTTTCATATATAAATACAGATAGACAGGCTTACACTAAAATCACAGAGAAAAGATGAATAAAGGTCAATAAATTATTAATAGTAGTTACTTCTGTAGAAGAGAGGTAAAGATCACAGTCAGTTGAGACAGGCCATCTGGAATCTTTTATGATGAGAAAACATTCAGGTTTTACTTGAATACTCTCAGTTAATATCAGAGATAAGCTAGACAAAAATAAAATATTAAAATTGAATTATCTTTCAGTAGATGGATTATGGACTATTTTTTTTTAGTTTTTCATAGCCCAACAAAACTTCTAACATATTACCTGTATAAAAAAACTAAATGAGCAAGTATAATACAAACATTGAAACCTATGTCCCAAATAAGCAGATGTGATAAGCGGATACTGGTTTCATTAATATTAATGACCAAGAGCACCTCCTAAAACAGAGAAAGCATTTGTTTCTAAGTCTTTCATTTCCTCAATTCCATGCCTCTGGAAACATACCAGCAGGAGGATTCTGTAAAAGCTGTTTGATCTGTGCAGGAGAAAGTTCTGTTCTAGCCATGGAAAGGGTCACGCCAAGTTGCTGCAATTGTGTTTTTATATTGGTTTGTTCGAAATGGGCATATAGTGTTGTAGCTGGAACTCTTCTTGAAGTACCATTTGGAGAACGCTCAACAACATAAATGACAACTTCTGTCCTGGAGGAAAGATAAACCAAGTTATAGAACATGGAACACATAATCACAGCCACAAATATCAATGCAGCATGTCATTTTAGAAGAGTACTAGCTGAATTTAGAAATAAAGTTAAAATGAGACAAGCAGATAAGATACTTTCTGTAAAAGGTATGCTTAGCTGCAAACTCCAATTTAAAAAAAAATTTTCCCCCCAGAATCGAGAAGTACTTTGCAGATTCTGTTGAAGCTGATGGGTTACTTAACTGAAGTTTAGAACAAAAAGTAAAATCTGATTTTAGTTATTATCCTCAATAATAATTCTTCTAACCCAAAATATTCTAAAGCAAATGTCTTGCCACTAAGTATGACAGTTATACACAGGACAAGGGAAGTTAATCAGTAATATTTATCCATAAATGAACATGAACAGTAATCAGTTAAAACAATTCCAGTGGCTCCTGATTTGTACACAGCCATGATTAATGTTTCTTTCTGTTTCTGAATGCAAAACCTAAGGAATTAGTATTCTTGCCAGGAGAATTCCATGAACAGAAGAGCCTGGCAGGCTACGTATGGTCCATGGAGGTGCAGAGAGTCAGATATGATTGAAGCAACTTAGCACGCATGCATGCAGTAAATTAAGAAACCCAAGATTAAGAAAAAAAACTTTTTAATAAATAAATACTGAAGAATCACTAGCTGCGAAATAACATTCTACTCTGAGGTTTCATTTGTGCTTTAGCAACAAAAACACCGTTGATCCACTCTCTTTGAACCAAAGCACACAGAAATATACAGTACACTGAATACTTACTGATCATCTGGCAATGTTTTAATACCCTCTACATTTGCAGTAAGGGTCTGGTTTCCTCCCAAAACTTTATGCAATGATTCTACCAACTGTTGTTGCTGGCTTCGAATATCTGTTTCCTTTTTGTTGAAAACTAAAACCACTAGTCCATCTTCATCTTTATTATTGGGCATACAACTATAACCTACTGCCTGTGGAATGACAAAATGAATAATATAAAAAACATGTACAGATCTCAAATCAGGTGTTTAATGTTAACAGCTTCGTATCTGTTAAAATGGGAAAAATAGCTTAATGTCTGGTAAAGAAGGAATATATGATGATTCTTTTCAACACTCTGTGCCTTAGGAGGCTACACAATTATAATCAGAAACTTTTCTTACCAAAGAGTAACATAAACCAAGACAGTTAAATTAAAATTTCCCCTGGATTGTCATGTAAACTGGATTGTAATACATTAATTTTTTTTATGAGAAAAAAATCACCAAATTGCCCTAAACAGTCTCACTGGTTGATGAGCGCAATGTCTGAGAAGTTAAATTCAAATGAGAAAGTTGTTTAGTGGGCATGGAATCAGAACAAAGACAAAGGACTGTACTGTTGCAACGGCTTTTGCATCCAGCTGAGTTCTAGTATAGAGCTGCCAATCAGGCCGTCTCCTCTGTTAACAGTGCTTCCTGTTATAAACTGCATCCTAGTCACACCATCTTTCAGTCATATCCCAGTCATCTCTATCACACATATGTAAGAAATTACTCAATTTTATCTTTCTATACAGTTAAAACAAAGGTGTTACTGTGCCATATTCAAGGAGTACTAAAACACTAAGTAACTGTTTTCTTAGTATTACTTTAATCCAAATATCACAACCTGCCACACACTCTTCAAGTGAAGATCAAAACTATAAAAACAGTTGAATTCCACAGGTGGGATGTTATTGTTAAAATATCCTTTTCCTGCTCCCCAAAAATAAATACTGAAGAATCACTAGCTGCGAAATAACATTCTACTCTGAGGTTTCATTTGTGCTTTAGCAACAAAAACACCGTTGATCCACTCTCTTTGAACCAAAGCACACAGAAATATACAGTACACTGAATACTTACTGATCATCTGGCAATGTTTTAATACCCTCTACATTTGCAGTAAGGGTCTGGTTTCCTCCCAAAACTTTATGCAATGATTCTACCAACTGTTGTTGCTGGCTTCGAATATCTGTTTCCTTTTTGTTGAAAACTAAAACCACTAGTCCATCTTCATCTTTATTATTGGGCATACAACTATAACCTACTGCCTGTGGAATGACAAAATGAATAATATAAAAAACATGTACAGATCTCAAATCAGGTGTTTAATGTTAACAGCTTCGTATCTGTTAAAATGGGAAAAATAGCTTAATGTCTGGTAAAGAAGGAATATATGATGATTCTTTTCAACACTCTGTGCCTTAGGAGGCTACACAATTATAATCAGAAACTTTTCTTACCAAAGAGTAACATAAACCAAGACAGTTAAATTAAAATTTCCCCTGGATTGTCATGTAAACTGGATTGTAATACTTTAAATTTTTTTTATGAGAAAAAAATCACCAAATTGCCCTAAACAGTCTCACTGGTTGATGAGCGCAATGTCTGAGAAGTTAAATTCAAATGAGAAAGTTGTTTAGTGGGCATGGAATCAGAACAAAGACAAAGGACTGTACTGTTGCAACGGCTTTTGCATCCAGCTGAGTTCTAGTCTAGAGCTGCCAATCAGGCCGTCTCCTCTATTAACAGTGCTTCCTGTTATAAACTGCATCCTAGTCACACCGTCTTTCAGTCATATCCCAGTCATCTCTATCACACATATGTAAGAAATTACTCAATTTTATCTTTCTATACAGTTAAAACAAAGGTGTTACTGTGCCATATTCAAGGAGTACTAAAACACTAAGTAACTGTTTTCTTAGTATTACTTTAATCCAAATATCACAACCTGCCACACACTCTTCAAGTGAAGATCAAAAACAGTAAATACCTTAAACCGGCAAAAGGGATTTTCTAGTGTGAATTCCACAGGTGGGATGTTATTGTTAAAATATCCTTTTCCTGCTCCCCAAAAGGCTTGTAGCTGATTCCATTTGGCCAAAATAGCATCTCTCTCATCTCCCAGTAGTGTTGGAGCAGAAAGGGCACTTGCTGTGTTGATCAGCTGGTTGGACTGGGCAGGAGCTTGTGTGGGCTGACTGAAGAGACCACCTAATGCTAAAAATGGATCCCCAGATTAGTCTTTTTTTAAAAAATATCAATCAATTCAGATCCTGGATATGGTAAGCAGAATAAACCCCGTCCCCTGCCCGAAAAGATCCACCTCTTACTTATTTATTTATTTTAGATTTTTTCCCCCATCATGCCTTTTATTTTCATATTTGTTTTTATCCATCTCCCATTCTTTGGCCTCTGTGGGCCTCCCATTGCAGTGGCCTCTTTTTCTGCAGAGCACCAGCTCTGGGCACACATGCTCCAGAGTGCTGGCTTGTAATTGCACACACTGGTCTAGCCACTCCATGGTATGTGGGATCCTCCCAGGCCAGGGATCAAACCAGTGCCCCCTGCTCTGCAAGGTGGGCTCTCCACCCGCTGGACCACCAGGGAAGCCCAAGATCCACTTCTTAATCCCTAGAATCTGTAAGCATTTTACCTTGCTCAGCAGAAGGGACTTCACATATATGATTAAATTAATTACACTTAGATTATGCTGGATCATCAGAGCGAGTTACGCACAATGTAAGAGTCCTTAAAAGGGAAGAGAGGTCAGTCAAAGTGAGATTTGCATCCAGTCGGGCTGCCAATCAGGCTCCTCTATTAACAGTGCTTCCTGTTATAAACTGCATCCTAGTCACACCATCTTTCAGTCATATCCCAGTCATCTCTATCACACATATGTAAGAAATTACTCAATTTTATCTTTCTATACAGTTAAAACAAAGGTGTTACTGTGCCATATTCAAGGAGTACTAAAACACTAAGTAACTGTTTTCTTAGTATTACTTTAATCCAAATATCACAACCTGCCACACACTCTTCAAGTGAAGATCAAAAACAGTAAATACCTTAAACCGGCAAAAGGGATTTTCTAGTGTGAATTCCACAGGTGGGATGTTATTGTTAAAATATCCTTTTCCTGCTCCCCAAAAGGCTTGTAGCTGATTCCATTTGGCCAAAATAGCATCTCTCTCATCTCCCAGTAGTGTTGGAGCAGAAAGGGCACTTGCTGTGTTGATCAGCTGGTTGGACTGGGCAGGAGCTTGTGTGGGCTGACTGAAGAGACCACCTAATGCTAAAAATGGATCCCCAGATTAGTCTTTTTTTAAAAAATATCAATCAATTCAGATCCTGGATATGGTAAGCAGAATAAACCCCGTCCCCTGCCCGAAAAGATCCACCTCTTACTTATTTATTTATTTTAGATTTTTTCCCCCATCATGCCTTTTATTTTCATATTTGTTTTTATCCATCTCCCATTCTTTGGCCTCTGTGGGCCTCCCATTGCAGTGGCCTCTTTTTCTGCAGAGCACCAGCTCTGGGCACACATGCTCCAGAGTGCTGGCTTGTAATTGCACACACTGGTCTAGCCACTCCATGGTATGTGGGATCCTCCCAGGCCAGGGATCAAACCAGTGCCCCTTGCACTGCAAGGTGGACTCTCCACCCGCTGGACCACCAGGGAAGCCCAAGATCCACTTCTTAATCCCTAGAATCTGTAAGCATTTTACCTTGCTCAGCAGAAGGGACTTCACATATATGATTAAATTAATTAACACTTAGATTATGCTGGATCATCAGAGCGAGTTACGCACAATGTAAGAGTCCTTAAAAGGGAAGAGGGAGGTCAGTCAAAGTGAGATTTGAAGATGCTATGCTGCTAGTTCTGAAGATGGAGGCAGGAGCCAGAAGCCAAGAAACGCAGACTCCAGAAGCTGGACAAGACAAGGGAAAGGACTCTCCCCTAGAGCCTTCAGGCGTAGCACAGTCCTCTCTGTGCCTTGACTTCAGCTCAGTGAAACGATTTCTGGTTTTCTATCTCCAGAACTGTAAGGTATAAGTCTTAAGTCATTAAGCTTGTGACATTTTGCTAAGACAGGAATAGGAAGACAGGAATATGCTTAGGACAACAGGAAGCTAATATGCAAGGCAGGAGGATCAAGAGAACGCTACTCCATTAGGACTTCAACTTCAGTCTAAAGCAAGTAGTCAGCCAGGCCATGAGGTAGCATGTGCAAACTTCTGCGTCAAAGAGGAGGGGAAGATGGGCTGGCAAAAGGAATGTGGAGTGCTAAACAACAGGGTAAAGGAACAAAAAGATCAGACTATCATTGAAGTTGAGGGCTCACACTGGCTATAAATGTGATAATCTGAGCATCAGAAGGAATAATGAATGTAATCAATTCAAACATATTCACCTTATTAAATCTCATACATTCAAACTGATAATTTTAAAAAGTAAAAATCAAAAATTTAGAAGAATGTGAATTCCTTGGATACCACCAGAAATAATCAGGAACCAATTAAAAAGAAAGAATTTATTATGCTTTTCCTATACAAATTCCATTTCAGTGTGAGCAACCAGTCTTGTGGAGGGAGATGAAGAAAAACTCTTTTCACAGAAGAATTTTAATGTGGAAGAGAGGGAAATTCGAGAATTAGAAAGTCACCATTTTGCAACTCCTAATAACTGATTGAGGCAATGGCCATCAATTAATGAAACCATCAGCTTAAAGAATGATGGGGAACTTTCCAAGACAGATTAGCTTACCACCTAATCCCACAGATCAATCTTAGCATCTCTAAAAAGAGCCTCTACTTAATATGAACAGGAACACCACCTTAGAGTATTTATGCCAAAAAGTTAAACTTAGGTCTAATGAAGTACCTAAAGCTAACTTCACTCACCAGAAATATGGGGTATAAAGTTAAATGATTCTACAAGGCAACAAAGAAATCTAGAATGGGGGATATTTCATAGCACAACTGGTCTAGTTTCTTCAATTCATGAGCAAGGTAGAGGGAAAAAAAAAACAACAAAAAAACCCCAAGTAGGGAGCTCTGTATACTAAAAAGAACTTTGTGTACTAAGAGACATAACAAGAAAGTGAATGTGTGGCCCTTGTTTGGATCATGATTTGAAAAAAACAACTGAAGAAAACTTTCCTGAGACACATGGGGAAATCTGATTAAGGCCTGGTATTAGATGATACCAAGGAGTTGTGAATTGAAATGATTCCATGGTTTTAAAGACAGAAGCAGAGTAACGCAGTAAAATAAGGGTGAAATGATGTTTGGGGTTTGCTTTAAAGTACTTCAGCAATTCCAAAACAGGAGGAGCGAGGAGACAGATAAAGCAAATGTGGTAGATTCTGATCTTTGTTTAATCTACTTGGTAGACCATTTCACTATTCTATTTTTTTGTGTTGGAATTTTTTACAATTAAAGAAGAATGGATGTTCAGTAGATATGAGACGATTAATGACCTTAATTACTTGATTGTGCTTCCCTGGTGGCTCAGATGGTAAAGAATCTGCCTGCAAGGCAGGAGACTGGGATTCAATCCCTGGGTGAAGAGAGATCCCCTGGGGAAGACAATAGCAAACCACTCTACTATTACTGCCTGGAGAATCCCATTGGCAGAAGAGCCTGGTGGGTACAGTCCAGGGCAAAGAGAAAAGGATGGATACAGAGAGAGACAGGTAAAATAGATACAGCAGGGGGCAGTTGAAGGAATTACAAGCAAGACTCCTGATTTCTCTTTGAAATAAAGGTCAAGGGCATCCATAAAAGTGAGAACAGAGAAATCTGAGATTTGAAGAGAATAAAGGTTTAAAATAACTTATAGAACGTGAGAGAATAATTTGAAAACAGAAACTTCACAGGATCACCAGGCAATTGTTGAGGGCCAAACTTGGGTTGGTGATTAAGAATTTGGAGGTACTTTTCAATCTTTTGTACTGTATGATTTTCTCAAGAGGTATCTAGAAAGGCTGATGGGCTTACACGGCAAGCAACCCGTGCAACCCAAGCAAACCTGAGGCTTGGGGTTGCTTTTTCAGGCAGACATGATACAATGATAAGAAAGTTCAGCATACTGGTAAGAGGAACGGAAACGGAAGGACAAGGACTCTAGCTTAGTTCACTAAGCTAGTGAAGACAGGAACGAGCTGACGGAAGTGCAGAAAGTGTCAGTGGTCTAAAGATCAAAATGAGGAACAACAGTATGTTGAAAGTAGTTGAAAAGGTAGACTAAATGAGCAAAGGTTGTGAGATGTTTACACTGGTGATTATGGAATTAGAAAAGTTTCAGATGTTGCCAAAGTCCAAGGTGAGCATTGTGGCTAAAGTGAAATGGAGGTCTTCAGAATAAAATGTAGGTGGTATGAGTGTCTGAGCACACAGCCACGTGAGTGCTAAAATAACCCAGACTGACAGCACACGTTAAAAAGACTCAGGGCTTCCCTGGTGGTCCAGTGGGTAAAGAGTCTGCCTTGCAGTGCAAGGGGCACCGGTTTGATCCCTAGCCTGGGAATATTCCATGTGCCGCACAGTGGCTGGACGGGTGTGTCCAATTAGGAGCCAGTGCTCTGGAGAGCATGGTGCTCTGCAAGGAAAGAGGCCACTACAATGGGAGGCCCATACAGGCCAAAGAATAAAGATGGATGATAATAAATTAATAAAAAACCAATAAAAGAGGCCGAAATAAAAAAAAAAAAAGTTTTAAAAAGACAAGACACAGAGCCAGCTGCCAAAGTGTTCATTGAACAAGAGCTACGGTCCAGGAAGTGAGCAGATAACAGAGAGCAGACATATCAGAGACAGTGTAACTAGACAGCAAGCACCTCATACAAACTGGAGTTTTAAAAAAATGAAGCCAAAGTTCCACAATCTTTGCAGAGTAGACTCAAGCTTCTTACAACAGCAGGTCCCAAACTCATCACACTGTGCCATGCGTTCATGTCTTTGTGTCGTTCCCTCTGCCTGGAATACCCTTTTCTGCCTTTATCCAACCATCTAAGTCCGTCAAGATTCAACACTTTCTCTACATTGCAAAGCACCTTATATGGGTGTATTTTAGTGCTTTCACACATATATTGATACATTTTTTATAACAATGTTTATTATTCAATCTAATTGGATATTTGTTATTCTATCTCCTTCTAGACTATAAGCAACCTTATAAACCCAGTACACATACCTCATATACTCAAGTGTCTGACACAAACATACACTTAGGAGAATGAGCCCTTTTCATTCTGTAAATGAATAGCACTAGATTCAAACTACCATTTTTCCAAACAAAAGTAAAAGCACAGCTATAATAACTTATACTTGAAGAGACTTCAGGTCAAGAAACAAAGAAAAAAACTTCACTTTTCCTTTCTTCTTATCTACTTGGACTTCCATCAAACTTTGTATTATTGCAGAAGGATAGTAAGAAAGATATAACCGTAACACAGGAAAGAATAATTCTGTCATCTTCATCTTATTGGTTAAATAATTCTTGAAATTTATGTTTAATAAGTTACTAATCTTCAGTGACTGAGTAGGGTGAATTTCAGCCAATCAATCTAGTTACCTGAGAAAAACGAAACAAAAGTGATTTTAGGAGGTCGCATATTGTAGAAAAGCAAAAGGAATATTACAAAGGAAATCAAGGCACCTACATCTGTATTCCGATACTACATCTAGGAAGATATGGACAAGGCACAATTCCCTCAGTTACCTCTCTTCATCTATAAAGTGGAGGTAGTAAGAATCCTACTTCATAAACCTCCCACGCATGAATGTTGCAAATACGCCGCTTGGGATGGCACTTGGCGGAGCCGCCAGCATAAGGGCATGGTCATCCTGTCTGGGGCCGTGAGCGCCTTGGCCACGCCTTACGCCTCCAGTTTTAGAACATTGTCACAAGTTCCCAAAGATGGCGCCGGTGGATGTAGGGAGGCGCGGCTTGAGACGTGTGCTCATTGCCATGATTGGCTGAGTGACGTTTCCGTGCTCGTGATCAGTGCATGCTTCTCGCAGACTCTTGCTATGATGTAACTGCGTGCACAGTTGACCTTTTACACGATTGGCTGTGTCTGACTCCTTCCTCTTTCCGTACAGCATAAATACCGCTCCCTTTCAGCAATAAAACGAGACTTGATCAGAAAAAAAAAAGAATCCTACTTAATAGAATTCTTGTGATAATTAAATACACTAATCCATACTAAATAAAGGGCTTCCCTGGTGGCTCAGTCGTAAGGAATCCGCACCCAATGTAGGAGACTCATTCAATCCCTGGGTCAGGGAGATCTCCCGGAGAAGGGAGTGGACAGAGGAGCTTGGCAGGCCACCATCCGTAGGCTTGCAAAAAGAGTTGGACACGACTGAGAGACTAAGCATATAAGCATACATACATACAAGATAACCCTGGAGCATACTGCCATAGCAGTAAGGAAGCTATCAAAGACTAGTATTTGTGCACCAACCTGAAGAGGTTTACACTGGCCAAAGATGGAACAATGTAAACATCAATATGAAAAATGACTATGGACTGAAAAATAACAAATAACTTAAAAACTTGAGTTTCTGACATTTTAAAAAAAGTTTACCTTTGGAGAATGATATGGAACCAACTTTTTATTTTGAAAGCTAAGAATAAAGGGAAAGAATCAATCAAATAGTAGATGAGGGAAAGTTTCTCTTCACAGAAATATTTCGACAAATAAATGGAAAAGGAAGCACACAGCTGGAATGTCATTTTGCAGTCCCTAATGAGTTAATGGGTCTTGGTGATCATCACCAATGACCGCTGCTAACATCGCAAAAAATAGAGACAATCAGACATTATATGACTCTTGCAAAAAATAACACTACCTATATAAGTAGTCTTACATACAAAAGTAGTCAAACAACAAACCGGACTAGCAACAGAAATAAACCCTTAGATCCAACTCAATTTACAAGAAATACAGAGGACAAAGGGATATGTTAACTATCCTGACTGACAACCTCTATAGGACAAATGACCTGATTTTTTCAACGAACTGAAAGATAAAAAAGAAAGCAACCTAAAAGGGGGGACTTAGAGAGACTTAAGACAAATAAGAGTGAACACTATGGTTTACACAGTTGAGTGACAAAACCATAAAAGTAAGGAAGGGATCAACGTAAAAGGCAAAACTGTTTTTCCTCTGATGGGAAATGACTACAAGAATGTGGAGGATTCTGATGGGGTTTCCCTGGTGGTCCAGTGGTTAGGAATCTGCCTTGCAATGCAGGGGACAAGGGTTCTATCCCTAGTCAAGGAACTAAGATCCCACATTTCCCAGAGCAACTAATCCCAAGTGCCACAACTAGAGAGTCCACGTGCAGTACCGAAAGATCCCCCAAGATGCAGTGAAGCAGCCAAATAAATAAAAAAATAAAGCAAATTGGTAAACATTAAAAAAAAAAAATATGGAGGAATTCTGAAGTGACTGTTCAGGGTCCACCTGCTGACACGGGTGACATGGGCAATGGTCAGTTACCAGGGCATTCATCTTATATACCATTCATGAAGCTGTACTTCTGTGCAGCTTTATATATTTGTGTTATTTTTACCAACAACAAAAACTTTAACAGAATGATACTTGATAGAGTGGCCTCCTAATCATGACAATCTGTCTTTTTCCCAGTTATCATCATATAAACACAAGTAGTAGCTTTTGGAATCCTGTGGAATATAATATTATAACTCCTCCAAAAAAAGTATCTACTCAAATGTTTTGAACAGTGCACTAGACAATGCTATCTACATTGCTGTGGCTTCATATCTGAAGATGAAAACCTTTTGTACTCACTAGTTTGTTGCTGCTGCTGCGTATTAAACCCTCCAAATCCAAGTCCGGTTCCCAGACCAGTACCTAAACCAGTACTAGTTCCAGCTGTCGAGCCAAAACCAGTTCCAAATCCAAAACCTTTGTTCTGAGTACTACCGAAGAATCCTTTGAACAAAAAATTAACAATTTTAAGTTAAAACAGAGATCTGATCTGCAGTTCACTTGCTTCTACAAACGACAGAAGATGCCCTCTTACCGGCGGTGCCTGTGTTAGCTGGGGTGGAAAAGCTGAAGGCTGAGCCCGCTGCGGTAGACGTTGCCCCAAATCCTCCAAACCCTCCTAATTTAAAAAGGATAAATAAAATAGAAAGGAAGAATCATTTGTAAAATATGCGGTAATTTCTTTTGCAAATTATGCAAGTATTTGTACCATATAAAGACAAAATATATTGATGAGTCTAACTTTTCCTTTCTCCACTGTAACATTTGTTTTTAAAAAACTATACTACTAATCAAGAAGTCAATATACTGCAAGAAATGAGCAAGTATAAATATTTATAGCAGACTTGGTTTAACACACACTGAAACGACTATGTACTTTCAGAGCAGGGGCTGCAAACTCAAATGCCTATGAGACAGGGGCTGTTAACACGAACGAGACAGCTGGCAGTACCGAAAGATCCCCCAAGATGCAGTGAAGCAGCCAAATAAATAAAAAAATAAAGCAAATTGGTAAACATTAAAAAAAAAAATATGGAGGAATTCTGAAGTGACTGTTCAGGGTCCACCTGCTGACACGGGTGACATGGGCAATGGTCAGTTACCAGGGCATTCATCTTATATACCATTCATGAAGCTGTACTTCTGTGCAGCTTTATATATTTGTGTTATTTTTACCAACAACAAAAACTTTAACAGAATGATACTTGATAGAGTGGCCTCCTAATCATGACAATCTGTCTTTTTCCCAGTTATCATCATATAAACACAAGTAGTAGCTTTTGGAATCCTGTGGAATATAATATTATAACTCCTCCAAAAAAAGTATCTACTCAAATGTTTTGAACAGTGCACTAGACAATGCTATCTACATTGCTGTGGCTTCATATCTGAAGATGAAAACCTTTTGTACTCACTAGTTTGTTGCTGCTGCTGCGTATTAAACCCTCCAAATCCAAGTCCGGTTCCCAGACCAGTACCTAAACCAGTACTAGTTCCAGCTGTCGAGCCAAAACCAGTTCCAAATCCAAAACCTTTGTTCTGAGTACTACCGAAGAATCCTTTGAACAAAAAATTAACAATTTTAAGTTAAAACAGAGATCTGATCTGCAGTTCACTTGCTTCTACAAACGACAGAAGATGCCCTCTTATCGGGCGGTGCCTGTGTTAGCTGGGGTGGAAAAGCTGAAGGCTGAGCCCGCTGCGGTAGACGTTGCCCCAAATCCTCCAAACCCTCCTAATTTAAAAAGGATAAATAAAATAGAAAGGAAGAATCATTTGTAAAATATGCGGTAATTTCTTTTGCAAATTATGCAAGTATTTGTACCATATAAAGACAAAATATATTGATGAGTCTAACTTTTCCTTTCTCCACTGTAACATTTGTTTTTAAAAAACTATACTACTAATCAAGAAGTCAATATACTGCAAGAAATGAGCAAGTATAAATATTTATAGCAGACTTGGTTTAACACACACTGAAACGACTATGTACTTTCAGAGCAGGGGCTGCAAACTCAAATGCCTATGAGACAGGGGCTGTTAACACGAACGAGACAGGCTGGTATTTACTGACAGGTGGAACTGAGCGGGGTGACAGCTGTTTTCAACAGCAGCAGGTCCTAAATCCCAGCAGATTATGGCTGCGGGAGAATGGTAGTCTTATACGTTCAGTAGTGTCATATATTCCCATTTTTCCCTAGAGAAATTGAAAAACCTAGATTTTACCTGTGAAATTTTACACATACATAATTTAAACCCCAAATTATGGGTTTTACATCATTTTAAACCCAAATTCCATTGATTTTTTGCAACTCATCAAATATTTTTAAAACAGTGTGATAAACAGATCATATTGGCAGAATGTGTTGCCAGTTTGCAACCTGGGTTTTGGTGAATTAATTATGTCATTTTCAGATAAATCTAAAGACAAAATTAACCTTTACCATATCTAATTTGATGTATGAGGGGAATGCAATGCTAGCCAATCTAAAATTGATGCCCCCTCTTCCCATCAGTCTTTCTCTAACTACCAGTGTAATGCCGAAAGACTTTTATGACAAATGTTTAAACCATTCATCATGCTGAGTTATAATGCAGACTTCCTGGGATTCTAACTTTTAATCTCACATATTTCTGGCATAAGAGACAGAGATTCATCAATACTGTAATATACGAGACAAAAAGGGAAAAAAACCCCAACCCACTGATAGTCATCGGATGATTCTGATTGGGAAGATGACTCAAGAAAAGACCACATGCTGCACACAGGCACAGCCCAATACTCTATTTAGTTGTAGGTGCTACTAGAGTACTACAAACTGTGAACACTTTCATAAAAATCACCTGAAGTACTAAACACTGTTCCTGTCATTACTTCTAACTTTCGTAGAAAAATTAAGATATATACTAAACTGGCTATACAATAAAAATACTGGTATCTTAACTTGATCCATAATATGAAAAGTGCTTAATAATAATAGATCTGCTAGGATATAATATTTTTAAAAAGTAAACAAAAATTTCAATCAATCCTTTGGTGAAGATTGAGTTAATGAACATATTTAAACATAGTTAAAACACTCATATTATCACAACTCAAAACTTAACAGTGATAACTCCAAATGAACATGATATCAAGCAAGTTATCAACAAGTTTATTTATTGTTGTTGAGTTACGAGCTGGGCAGGTTTGTTTGGAAACACAAATTTCAGAATGTTTCTGTTTTACCCAGTGCCAATTTTAAGCAAACAGGGAAAACTAAACACCACCAAACAACAGTGAAATATGATCACTTTAAATATACCTTAAAGATAATGGACTGTTTAATCTTTGGAATATTCAAGTATTCTTCAAAACATTTTCACATCCAATGCCAAGGCCATATTCACACGGCAGTAACAAGTGACTGCACAAAATGCTGGACTTTCCAAATAAGTCTTAGGCAATAGACTTATTTGCCTACCAAATGCATATAATTGGCATGGGCATAAGTGGCATATGTAAGAGAATATGAACAGTAAATTCATATACGAGCAGCTGAAGAGCACAACTTTTCTACAGGGTCATGGTATGCAAGGTACACAGGCCTATTTTAATTTTTTCATATATGTATATTTACACATACACACATTATAGTTTGTGTTTTGCAGAATTTTCAATGAGCTTCCAACAATCCATAGAGATACTAAAATCTTCATAATTATGCTTTTGAGTGCAAAGATGTCTAGACTACCTTTTAGAAGTCAATGCTATCTGACAATAAATGAAACTGCTTTCTCTGATCATGTCTCAAGAAATCCAGTAAAGAACTGTGGTTTCTTACTATAGTGTCATTATCTTACAAAAATGTGTGCTAATCTGCTTAGCTGACCAAAGAAACGGTTTATTACTATTATTCAAGTTAAAAAAACAAGACAGGTTGCTGCTGTTCGTATAAGACTTGTTTCTTTCAGGAAACACAAAGACAATCAAATGAAATTCCAATGAAAGATGCAGGGAAAATGGAATAGATGACTGCAGGAGTCCAAGAATTCCAGGAAAACGGGCCTGACTGTTGAGCTTATATATTTGGACAGAGATATCTAATAATTTGAAGATATATTCCACTCGAAATAAAAATCCGCTCCAAATTCTTAGCATCTGAAAGGTATATCCTATTCAATTAAATGCAAATTTAACAAAGGAATACTATGTATCTTGAAGACTTCCCCAAACCAAATCGTTGAAGAGTCAAATCAAATATTTTTGATTCAACATTAGGAGATACATTTCTTTTCCTTATTAGACAAGTCGCTCTTCTTTCTCAAACTCTGGAACCACGAAATATTCTTGGACTCCAGCTCCCCACATTTTCGGTACACAGACGACCCGCATATCTACCTGCACTTGCCAGACTGTTACCAAAATTGAACGGAGTCGCCGAGGTGGTAGCCAAACCCTTTTGCAACAAGAAATTAATCTTTGGAATATTCAAGTATTCTTCAAAACATTTTCACATCCAATGCCAAGGCCATATTCACACGGCAGTAACAAGTGACTGCACAAAATGCTGGACTTTCCAAATAAGTCTTAGGCAATAGACTTATTTGCCTACCAAATGCATATAATTGGCATGGGCATAAGTGGCATATGTAAGAGAATATGAACAGTAAATTCATATACGAGCAGCTGAAGAGCACAACTTTTCTACAGGGTCATTGTATGCAAGGTACACAGGCCTATTTTAATTTTTTCATATATGTATATTTACACATAAACACATTATAGTTTGTGTTTTGCAGAATTTTCAATGAGCTTCCAACAATCCATAGAGATACTAAAATCTTCATAATTATGCTTTTGAGTGCAAAGAGGTCTAGACTACCTTTTAGAAGTCAATGCTATCTGACAATAAATGAAACTGCTTTCTCTGATCATGTCTCAAGAAATCCAGTAAAGAACTGTGGTTTCTTACTATAGTGTCATTATCTTACAAAAATGTGTGCTAATCTGCTTAGCTGACCAAAGAAACGGTTTATTACTATTATTCCAGTTAAAAAAACAAGACAGGTTGCTGCTGTTCGTATAAGACTTGTTTCTTTCAGGAAACACAAAGACAATCAAATGAAATTCCAATGAAAGATGCAGGGAAAATGGAATAGATGACTGCAGGAGTCCAAGAATTCCAGGAAAACGGGCCTGACTGTTGAGCTTATATATTTGGACAGAGATATCTAATAATTTGAAGATATATTCCACTCGAAATAAAAATCTGCTCCAAATTCTTAGCATCTGAAAGGTATATCCTATTCAATTAAATGCAAATTTAACAAAGGAATACTATGTATCTTGAAGACTTCCCCAAACCAAATCTTTGAAGAGTCAAATCAAATATTTTTGATTCAACATTAGGAGATACATTTCCTTTCCTTATTAGACAAGTCGCTCTTCTTTCTCAAACTCTGGAACCACGAAATATTCTTGGACTCCAGCTCCCCACATTTTCGGTACACAGACGACCCGCATATCTACCTGCACTTGCCAGACTGTTACCAAAATTGAACGGAGTCGCCGAGGTGGTAGAAACACCGAAATTCCCAATATTAAAGTTCACTGCAGGATTAGCAGTTAATCCGAAACCCCCAAAATTAAACCCACTGGCGGTGGAGTTGGCAGTCTCAAGCCCACCAAATCCTGATAAGCGTGTAGGCAAAGAAACAAATTTTAAAAGGGGAGAGGGGGGAGAAAAAAAGAAAAAGAAAGCAAGATCAGGATTAGAAGAGCCTGCAGGCGATTTCGCGTAAGTGAACAGAGACAAACAATGACGGCTCCAAATGCGTGGAGGAAGCCGAGGAGGCGGGGACAGGAGGAAGGCACAGGAGCGAGTGGTCCGGCAGCGAGAAGCTAAGGGGCCAGGGCGAGGGAGCCTCGGGGCAGCGCCTAGGGCTCCCCTGCCCGACCCTCGCCGAGCCCAGCGGCGGGGAACAGGCGAGGGTTCCCGCAGGTCCCGGTGGGGAGGGGACAGGAGGGCAGGTCTCGGGCGAAGGGAGAGAGAAGCCGCCTCCGACTCCCGGATGGCGGGAAACGAACCCCAGGAGGAGCGGGCCCTGCGGGGACCCTCCCCCGCGCGCGAGCTCCGGGCTGGGCCTCCCTTCCTCCCGCGGCCTCCTCCGGGAGCCGCCGCCGCCGCCCGCCCCTTTCCGAAGCCCCTAACGTCTCCGTGCGGGCAGGAGACCCCGGGATCCCCAAGCCGAAGCGTCTCGGACGGAAGAAGCGGACCAAAGGCCTCCCCTGCTCGCCGGGCGAAGGTCCGGGGCACGCACTCACCCGCGGGAGCCGCGGTGGCTGCAGCGGTACCCGAGGAGCCCGATGGAGTCCCAAAGTTGAAGGCCATGTCGCGGGAGCAGGGGACCAAGGTGCTGCTCCCGCGACACCCGGTGCAGTCCGCTTTCCGATCCGGCGGGGAAACCGCCTCCGGATCCGCGAGTTCCGCCTCTTTTCTGGCCCAGTCTTAAAGGCCAGCTCGAAAGGCGGAGGACGGAGGAACGCCCGGCCCGGAAATCTGGCCCGAGCTCCCCACATTTTCGGTACACAGACGACCCGCATATCTACCTGCACTTGCCAGACTGTTACCAAAATTGAACGGAGTCGCCGAGGTGGTAGAAACACCGAAACTCCCAATATTAAAGTTCACTGCAGGATTAGCAGTTAATCCGAAACCCCCAAAATTAAACCCACTGGCGGTGGAGTTGGCAGTCTCAAGCCCACCAAATCCTGATAAGCGTGTAGGCAAAGAAACAAATTTTAAAAGGGGAGAGGGGGGAGAAAAAAAGAAAAAGAAAGCAAGATCAGGATTAGAAGAGCCTGCAGGCGATTTCGCGTAAGTGAACAGAGACAAACAATGACGGCTCCAAATGCGTGGAGGAAGAAGAGGAGGAGGCGGGGACAGGAGGAAGGCACAGGAGCGGGTGGTCCGGCAGCGAGAAGCTAAGGGGCCAGGGCGAGGGAGCCTCGGGGCAGCGCCTAGGGCTCCCCTGCCCGACCCTCGCCGAGCCCAGCGGCGGGGAACAGGCGAGGGTTCCCGCAGGTCCCGGTGGGGAGGGGACAGGAGGGCAGGTCTCGGGCGAAGGGAGAGAGAAGCCGCCTCCGACTCCCGGATGGCGGGAAACGAACCCCAGGAGGAGCGGGCCCTGCGGGGACCCTCCCGCGCGCGCGAGCTCCGGGCTGGGCCTCCCTTCCTCCCGCGGCCTCCTCCGGGAGCCGCCGCCGCCGCCCGCCCCTTTCCGAAGCCCCTAACGTCTCCGTGCGGGCAGGAGACCCCGGGATCCCCAAGCCGAAGCGTCTCGGACGGAAGAAGCGGACCAAAGGCCTCCCCTGCTCGCCGGGCGAAGGTCCGGGGCACGCACTCACCCGCGGGAGCCGCGGTGGCTGCAGCGGTACCCGAGGAGCCCGATGGAGTCCCAAAGTTGAAGGCCATGTCGCGGGAGCAGGGGACCAAGGTGCTGCTCCCGCGACACCCGGTGCAGTCCGCTTTCCGATCCGGCGGGGAAACCGCCTCCGGATCCGCGAGTTCCGCCTCTTTTCTGGCCCAGTCTTAAAGGCCAGCTCGAAAGGCGGAGGACGGAGAGGGAACGCCCCGGCCCGGCTACCTTCCGGGGACCGCCGTTGGCTCCACGTGGCGTGGAGCGTGCTAGCCAAGAGAAGCTCGCTCGGGCTTGCCACCTGAAAGCCCTTAAAAAACGGCTTTAGGGAGACCCCTTGGGGAAGATGGGCAGCAGGCTGAATACCAGTGTCTCATGAAGACAGATAGGAAAGAAAGCTCAATCCTCATTCTCCCTAGTGCAGAGTCAAAGGATAGCACTAAAATTGAAACTTCACCAAGCACTTAAAGTCACTTGAAGTCCTGGGGCAACAGTGGGGGAGCGGGGAAGGGGAAGAAAAAGGGCGAGAAGAAGTGCCTCTGAGAATTACCATGTCCATTTGGGTTTTGTTTTTCTTTTTTTGTCTACTTCTATCAGTCATTTATTATTTGTGCTTTGTTCCGTGTGGGCCTCCCATCGCAGTGGCCTCTCTCGCTGCAGAGCACCGGTTCTGGGCGCATGCGCTCCAGAGCTCCGGCTCAGTAATTGGACACATGGGTCCAGCTGCTCCGCGGCCGTGGGATCTTCCCAGGCCAGGGATCGAACCGACGCCCTTTGCAGTGCAAGGCGGTATCCTTACCCACTGAACCACAAGGGAAGCCCGGGAAGCTCCCATTTAGGTTTTTTGTTTGTTTAGTTTTCTAGAATTCTTGGTAGATGGGGTGGGAGGTGGGAGGGACGTTCAAGAGGAAGGGGACATACCTATACTTATGGCTGATTCATGTTGATGTATGGCAGAAACCAACACAATATTGTTAAGTAATTATCTTCCAGCTAAAAATAAATAAATTTAAAAAAAGAAAATAGAGGAGGGGGAAAGAGTTCTTGGTAGTAACTTCATGGAATTATTTGACTCTTAAATCTATGTGCTTCTACAACTATAATAAAAGTAAAATTGTCCTTGGACTTAGAAATGCTGCTTCCAGGAATTTATCTTATAAATGACTTAGCAAAATTGATGCAATACAAGGTTATCCGTTGCAACATTGTTTATAATAACAAATAATTGGAAACGCCTAAATAGTTGCATTCATATAGGATACTATTCAGCGAGGCAGGGAAATAGTAAAGCCCTTTATGTATGAAAAGAAAAGATCTCAAAGATGAATTGTATAAACACAAAACCCTGAATGTGGAATGTTACAATTTGGGTGGAGAAAAAAAGAGGGCTAAAATGTGTAATTACACATTATTTGTATAAAATATTCCTTGAAAGATACATTTTTTAAAATGAATAACATGGCTTGTTTCTGAGAAGTTGAATGGCAAGGAGATGGGTGGAGGATAAACCTCATTATAGGTTTCAAAAATGTAAACGAGTTACCTACTCGATTAAATAATGCTAGTAGTGGTCATTGCAGGTATGTGGCTGAGGACTGCAGAAAAGGAGACTGAGGAGCAGGTGAGCTTAATGATGGATGGGTGTGGAGAGGCAGGCGAGAAGGAGTCTAGCGAGAGTCTCTGGTTCCTGGCTTGTATAGCTGGGTACACTGTGATGACACTGAAATTTGGGAGGAAGACAAGAAAAAATGAGTTCCTTTCTTTACTTACTGGATTTGAACACAAGGTGGCTGAGGATAGTCAACTGGTACTTGGATACGTGGGACAGAGGTTGACCTGAGAGACCCACGAGGTTTAAGCCGTAATTGAAGCCTGGGAGCCAATGGGATTGTCAGGGAGAGATGATCAGGTGAGGAGAGGCTGTAGCTGAGCACCAGTAATAAGACCAGAGCAGCCAGGCCTGGAGAGAGCCTGAAGAGAGAACCAGCCGGGCCAAATCACAGAAATTATGGATAGAAAGGGAGAACCGTTCTCAGCTGGAAAAGAATGGGTAACATTTCTTCAATAGGAAGCCTTCCCTGATCACCTCTGTTAACACAGCACATTCTACTCCTGTCACTGGCTACTTGAGCATTCTCAGCAGTTACCATCTGCCAATATGCAGGTGACAGAAGAGATGCAGGTTCTGTCCCTGGGCTGGGAAGATCCCCCGGAGGAGGGCCTGGCAACCCACTCCAGTATTCTTGCCTGGAGAATCCCATGGACAGAGGAGCCTGGCGGGCTACAGTCCATGAGGTCACACAGAGTCTAACACGACTGAAGTGACTTAGCATGCATGCCCTTATTCTTAGCGCCACAAAGGCAGAAAGTTTTTTATTTACTGGTTGTGCTCTTAGTGCTAACGGAGTGCTCACCCACATGATTGGCTCTTATGCAGTACTGTGGAGTGAATGAATGATTTCTTTGACTTGTTGTTTTCCCTTGCCTTTCCCATTTCTTTTGTTTTTTGTTTTTTAGGTAAGAAATGGATTTATTCAGAGTCAGAGAAAGCACACTCCACAGACAGAGTGTGGGCCGTGGCAGAGCAAATCCAGCGGCCCCGAAAACATGGCGTTCTTAGCTTTTATAGTCCTTTCCCATTTTTATCTTCAAGTCCTATTGTTTTGGTCGCAAGGAGTCAGACACGACTTAGCGGCTGAACACCTCCACCTATATATTTTACGATCTTGTAAATATTTTGAAAATATTTCATTTCCACTGCCATCGAATCACTGCCATGATTCAAGTTACTGTAACCTCTTGCCTCTACCAGGGATCAGCAAGCGACAGCCCACGGGCCAAATGTAGGCGGCTGCCTATTTTTCGTAAACAGTTTCTTTGGGTCACAGACACATCCATTCACCTGCATGTTGTCTGTGACTACTTTCATGCTCCAGTAACAGAGGTGAGTGATTGTGATAGAGAGGTCTGTAAAGTCAAAACTATTTTCTAAGCGGATTTTTACAGAAAAAAAAAAAGGAAAGTTTGCCAGCTCCTAGCTAGATAACGGCAGAAGCCGCTGCAGTGTAATGAACAGGACTGCTGGACTGCGACCTTGGCAGTTCATTCTAGGTTCCCTGGTGAACGAGCGAGCTGTGACTAGGGTTCCCCTTCTCCTAGGGGAGGGGAGGGGCTGCACCTAGTCTTGGCTCCCACGTAACTGGTATCTTCTTCATCCCAGCAGTGGAGGTTGCAACATTCCATGGGCAGCCCAAGTCCAAACACTGTCTATACACTTGCTTGTGTATTCCTCCATTGACAAGACTGCCTCTTCGTGTGCATCCTAGAAAAAGGTGACTGTGCTCTCTTAACTGAGACCAAACAGAACTCTGACCCTCCACTTGCCTCTCCATGGGACGAGAGGAAGATGGAGGGGTGGGCGGGGAGTCTGTGCCTTCCCTTCTCCATATTTTTTTTTCCCCATTGAAATCATTACTTAACCCATGCTCTGTGGTTTTGTGGAATTCACACCTGATGACATAACATAGAATTTCCAGTGCAATTTCATAGAAAGTTTATTAGTGAAATAATTCATTGCATTAAGGGTAGAAATAAACAGGTTAAGAATCACATGAAAGGAACCCGTGGTATAAACTACAGGAAGAACATTCTGGCCAGCATTCTCTTTAGTAGCTACAAGCAATTCATCCCAGTGATAATGCCCAGAGGGCTGAGGATGGAAGTCACCTTTCACAGAACTCTCAAGCAACTGAAATAAAGAATTAGCTTCTCATTAGTAAAAACCCCAATAAAAGTTAGTTGTGTAGTACTTGCCCTGCTTAACCATTAAGGACCTTTCTAGAATTTCAAAGTCTAGTGGGAAAAGCCTGGAGCTGAGAGTGGCGAAGCCCATTTCAAGTCGTGTTCACCTTCCAATTTTCCCTGGGAGACATGAGGCAAACCTCTCTCTGTTGGGTTTCTCCCTAAAATGAGGATCACAGTAAGGACATGGTATTCTTTGTTTGTGACAATCATAAAGATTCCAGGGTCCTTTCCAGGATTACACCTCCACAAAAATGAGCACGAGGAACTACTGTTTGTCATTTTCAACCTAAAACCAAGTAGGTACATTTGTTCTTCTTCATCAGTCTATAATCTTGAATGCAGCATATGGGTTTGCCACAGACTTTATAGAAGGAAAACATCAAATGTGATTTTTTTTTTTAACCCAAGTAACTATCAAGAATCATAGGAAAATAATATATTTTGGGGTCCCTGGCTATGTGGGATTCAGTCAAAAGGTGGACATCATTAACTGTTATATTATCATAGTATTTAAAAATTTCTTCCTCTTAGGAGATTATATCTTAATTAGAGAATGAATCAATGTGTATGCACTGAGTGATCAGTTTTATTTGTGTGAATAAATGAGATCTAGTTAATTACAGATGAATTTTAAAAAGTCTAGATATATGGCATTATTGAATACAAAATAACTTCAGTTTAGCTTCTCACATCTTGGTGATCTGGGGTATCTACAGGTTCTATCTTCATTTGTAAAGAAACAGAAAGCTTAATGAACTGCTCATTCAAAAAGGGAAACATGACCTATTGCTTTAGTGTGGAGAGTAGGAAAATCAGGGCAAGGACATGAAATGCTTTATTACCTCCATACATGGATCAGAAGCTATGTTTCTGAATTCCATGGCTTTTTTCCTTCATGTGCTTACACTGATATCCAATTTTAAACAAAAATAAATCCTGCCAAATGATTCCGTTGTTCAGAAGTTCTCTGTGCACTCTGCCAGACTAACTGTACAGGTTTCTCAATCCAGAAAGAATGGGGAACACTAAGAATCGAAAAAAATTCCCTGAATATGCTTGAATATACTGATGTTCTTGGTCTTGAGTGGGGTTATACTGGGAGCCAAGAGGTCTTTTGCAGAGGTGGCTCTGCTTCTGGCCTCAACTGACCTTTCTTAAAAGCACTTCCTGTGCAATATTTTAAACCACCACCACACCGTCAGCAAAACGATTGTCACAGGAAGCATAGAGCACATTTTCCTCTATTCAGGGAGTGACAGTGAGCCACCACACATCAGAAGGAGCTGAATCTGAGGAGAGTACAACTCATTTTAAAATGAGGATCACAGTAAGGACATGGTATTCTTTGTTTGTGACAATCATAAAGATTCCAGGGTCCTTTCCAGGATTACACCTCCACAAAATGAGCACGAGGAACTACTGTTTGTCATTTTCAACCTAAAACCAAGTAGGTACATTTGTTCTTCTTCATCAGTCTATAATCTTGAATGCAGCATATGGGTTTGCCACAGACTTTATAGAAGGAAAACATCAAATGTGATTTTTTTTTTAACCCAAGTAACTATCAAGAATCATAGGAAAATAATATATTTTGGGGTCCCTGGCTATGTGGGATTCAGTCAAAAGGTGGACATCATTAACTGTTATATTATCATAGTATTTAAAAATTTCTTCCTCTTAGGAGATTATATCTTAATTAGAGAATGAATCAATGTGTATGCACTGAGTGATCAGTTTTATTTGTGTGAATAAATGAGATCTAGTTAATTACAGATGAATTTTAAAAAGTCTAGATATATGGCATTATTGAATACAAAATAACTTCAGTTTAGCTTCTCACATCTTGGTGATCTGGGGTATCTACAGGTTCTATCTTCATTTGTAAAGAAACAGAAAGCTTAATGAACTGCTCATTCAAAAAGGGAAACATGACCTATTGCTTTAGTGTGGAGAGTAGGAAAATCAGGGCAAGGACATGAAATGCTTTATTACCTCCATACATGGATCAGAAGCTATGTTTCTGAATTCCATGGCTTTTTTCCTTCATGTGCTTACACTGATATCCAATTTTAAACAAAAATAAATCCTGCCAAATGATTCCGTTGTTCAGAAGTTCTCTGTGCACTCTGCCAGACTAACTGTACAGGTTTCTCAATCCAGAAAGAATGGGGAACACTAAGAATCGAAAAAACTTCCCCTGAATATGCTTGAATATACTGATGTTCTTGGTCTTGAGTGGGGTTATACTGGGAGCCAAGAGGTCTTTTGCAGAGGTGGCTCTGCTTCTGGCCTCAACTGACCTTTCTTAAAAGCACTTCCTGTGCAATATTTTAAACCACCACCACACCGTCAGCAAAACGATTGTCACAGGAAGCATAGAGCACATTTTCCTCTATTCAGGGAGTGACAGTGAGCCACCACACATCAGAAGGAGCTGAATCTGAGGAGAGTACAACTCATGGAAACAATTTCAGAGTTACCAAGAAGACTGCCCCAGAAGAAATGACTCTTTAGTGTAATCAAACTTCCTGAAGTTTAGATGTAACTTAGGCTATGGATAGATGGATTTCCTATAGGATAAATAATCTTACAAATAATCACTCAATAGTATTGTAGTCAATACATATTTGGCAAGGGTGATTCGGGCGGGGGGAACATCTGTTACTGATTACATTTTCTCAGAAACACCTTTCCACATCAAGATCAGTTTAACTAAAAAAATTAACACACTACCCACAAAGGTCTTAACTAGCATTCTAGTCTATATGAAATATCTGTACTTGTCCTCACCAACATTATGTATGCATTCTCTCAATTCACAAAAGTACAAGTCAAAAATCCTCAGGTGCTTGTCCCTGTCAGCCCATGGTTACCACTCCCACCAACCCTTCCCCGCTTGACTCCTACCCTGGATGAAAGTTCTCAGAAGACTGAATTATTATTCTGGAGGAATTAAGAACTGAAGATTAGCAAGAAATGCAATGTGTACTTTTTCAAAAGAGGAAATTAGATGCATATTTGAATGCTACTGAATGAAGCTTACCATTTTTACCCTGCATTCCGAACTTTTGTTTACTTCTATTTGGTGAATGAAATGGAAGAATACAACATAAAGTAGTATCTATGTATTCTGAGCACAAAGTCTGGTGAATGACGGATATTGAATAGGTTAGACCCAGTAGCATTGAGTGATGCACAGACATTATAACCACAACAGTGGTCACAGAATTCTGGAGCTACCAGCACCCAACAATAACAAAAAATTACTATACAAGAGTTTATTAAATACTTGCTAAAATGAAAAAAACTGCAGGATCCTAACAGCCAACCTAAGTTTAGCCAGAGTCTTTTGCGGGGGGAGGGGTTTGGGGCTCTGCTTCTGGCCTCAACTGACCTTTCTTAAAAGCACTTCCTGTGCAATATTTTAAACCACCACCACACCGTCAGCAAAACGATTGTCACAGGAAGCATAGAGCACATTTTCCTCTATTCAGGGAGTGACAGTGAGCCACCACACATCAGAAGGAGCTGAATCTGAGGAGAGTACAACTCATGGAAACAATTTCAGAGTTACCAAGAAGACTGCCCCAGAAGAAATGACTCTTTAGTGTAATCAAACTTCCTGAAGTTTAGATGTAACTTAGGCTATGGATAGATGGATTTCCTATAGGATAAATAATCTTACAAATAATCACTCAATAGTATTGTAGTCAATACATATTTGGCAAGGGTGATTCGGGCGGGAGGAACATCTGTTACTGATTACATTTTCTCAGAAACACCTTTCCACATCAAGATCAGTTTAACTAAAAAAATTAACACACTACCCACAAAGGTCTTAACTAGCATTCTAGTCTATATGAAATATCTGTACTTGTCCTCACCAACATTATGTATGCATTCTCTCAATTCACAAAAGTACAAGTCAAAAATCCTCAGGTGCTTGTCCCTGTCAGCCCATGGTTACCACTCCCACCAACCCTTCCCCGCTTGACTCCTACCCTGGATGAAAGTTCTCAGAAGACTGAATTATTATTCTGGAGGAATTAAGAACTGAAGATTAGCAAGAAATGCAATGTGTACTTTTTCAAAAGAGGAAATTAGATGCATATTTGAATGCTACTGAATGAAGCTTACCATTTTTACCCTGCATTCCGAACTTTTGTTTACTTCTATTTGGTGAATGAAATGGAAGAATACAACATAAAGTAGTATCTATGTATTCTGAGCACAAAGTCTGGTGAATGACGGATATTGAATAGGTTAGACCCAGTAGCATTGAGTGATGCACAGACATTATAACCACAACAGTGGTCACAGAATTCTGGAGCTACCAGCACCCAACAATAACAAAAAATTACTATACAAGAGTTTATTAAATACTTGCTAGACACATGAAAAACAAAACAATTTGTCAGGGACTGCAGGATCCTAACAGCCAACCAGGTCCGCCTGTTGCTGAGCCTCTGCTGGAAGGTGCTCATCATATGCCGGCACGGGGTGTCCTCCCTCCTGTCACACCAGGTGACAAGCCTGTGAGGTCGCAGACAGTGGCCCTGTGTCGTCATGGCCCAGGTCACAGCAGTGCGCATGCTTCTTTCCCCAAGCACAACCCACGGCTTGATTAGGTTCGTATGAGGGGCGCTCTTTCGTCTGCAGTTCCCTGGGACCAGGAAAGAGGACAGTGGGGTTATTAGGTGGTCACGTCTCCGGCTTTCCCCCAGATATGACAGGTGTGGGGAAGAGGTGGAGGAAGAGGGCAGGAGAGGAAACCCATAGGAAGAGAGTCGTCCCATTCACCTTCTCTTCTCTTGGCCAACTTCCTCCTGCGGTTTCTTTAACATTCAGCCCTACTCTTCTCCTGGAGGTCAGCCCTGACACCCCTACCCTGACACAGAGAAGTACCCCTCCCTGTGTCATCCGGGGCCATAATCCTCATCACACTCTATTTAATTTGCCTCCTTCAGGTGGAAATCCATCAGCGAACAATATCTTGGGTGCTCAAGAATTGTTTGCCTGTTGAATATGTGGTTCATTGTAGCAACAGTCATGACATTTATACAAGCTTTCCTCTGTACCTCTGAACATCTCACTGGTAGTGAGATCCACCTCACAGTGACTGTTAAGATCCATGGACAGAAATGGAAAAATGGCGCCTCACCCCTAATTCACACTAATGGGATGGGCATGGGTCAAGAGGCATACTGGATGCCAAATGGACAGAATGAAGCTTACCATTTTACCCTGCATTCCGAACTCTTATTTACTTCTATTTGGTGAATGAAATGGAAGAATACAACATAAAGTAGTATCTATGTATTCTGAGCACAAAGTCTGGTGAATGACGGATATTGAATAGGTTAGACCCAGTAGCATTGAGTGATGCACAGACATTATAACCACAACAGTGGTCACAGAATTCTGGAGCTACCAGCACCCAACAATAACAAAAAATTACTATACAAGAGTTTATTAAATACTTGCTAGACACATGAAAAACAAAACAATTTGTCAGGGACTGCAGGATCCTAACAGCCAACCAGGTCCGCCTGTTGCTGAGCCTCTGCTGGAAGGTGCTCATCATATGCCGGCACGGGGTGTCCTCCCTCCTGTCACACCAGGTGACAAGCCTGTGAGGTCGCAGACAGTGGCCCTGTGTCGTCATGGCCCAGGTCACAGCAGTGCGCATGCTTCTTTCCCCAAGCACAACCCACGGCTTGATTAGGTTCGTATGAGGGGCTCTTTGTCTGCAGTTCCCTGGGACCAGGAAAGAGGACAGTGGGGTTATTAGGTGGTCACGCTCCGGCTTTCCCCAGATATGACAGGTGTGGGGAAGAGGTGGAGGAAGAGGGCAGGAGAGGAAACCCATAGGAAGAGAGTCGTCCCATTCACCTTCTCTTCTCTTGGCCAACTTCCTCCTGCGGTTTCTTTAACATTCAGCCCTACTCTTCTCCTGGAGGTCAGCCCTGACACCCCTACCCTGACACAGAGAAGTACCCCTCCCTGTGTCATCCGGGGCCATAATCCTCATCACACTCTATTTAATTTGCCTCCTTCAGGTGGAAATCCATCAGCGAACAATATCTTGGGTGCTCAAGAATTGTTTGCCTGTTGAATATGTGGTTCATTGTAGCAACAGTCATGACATTTATACAAGCTTTCCTCTGTACCTCTGAACATCTCACTGGTAGTGAGATCCACCTCACAGTGACTGTTAAGATCCATGGACAGAAATGGAAAAATGGCGCCTCACCCCTAATTCACACTAATGGGATGGGCATGGGTCAAGAGGCATACTGGAGTCGTGCAGAAGACAGAGAAATCTGAGTTAACAGGATTGAGAGGGTTTCAGCCGATTTCATTTCCTACTCCATATTTTGGAGAAGGAAAATGGCAGCCCACTCCAGTATTCTTGCCTGGAGAATCCCGTGGACAGAGGAACCTGGCAGGCTACAGTCCATGGGTTGCAAAGAGCTGGACACAACCGAACGACTAAACACGTAGTACGCATGCATTTCTTATTTGCCTCAGACACTTAATGGAGGCAGTGAAGAGAGGAGGAGAAAAGGCTTCGCAGCCAAACAGGAAAGCTGAGAATGTAAGAAAGGCTTAGTGAAGGTGCTTAGACCCCTGGCTTGGCCTGCTGGTCACTTAGGGAAGCCAATTCTAACCATTTATCCCATCCATTTGAGGCTATCTTGATCCCTCCAGAAAAGCAGCTGCTCTCTCCAGCCCAGCATTTGTTGTGTAATGATGACTCAGCGGTAGGTATCTCCTGATAGGCAAGGATTCTTTCCAAGCAGATCTCTGGCTGCCTTGCTTGGTAATTATGGAGTGATTTTGTCCTATAACTAGTATTTATTGAGCTCTTACTAAACACTTACACTGAGCCCAGCGCTTTATGTTTAAAGTATCATCAAATCCTCATACACAAAGAAACTCCTAAGCAAGGTTCAGTTATCATCCCATTTTACAGATGGAGAAACTGAGGCATGGTTTCCAGGGTCACTCAGCAATGAAGTGTCAAAACGGGGATTTGAACCTGAGCACTCTGACATCAAAGCCTGGGTACTCAGCTGTTATATATTCTTCTTTCTTCTTTTCAAAGACGTAATGCTGACTCGCAGAGTTTCCATTCTCATCAAGAGAGTCTGAAATACTGAATAATATTATTCTATCACATGCTTTCCTGGCCTCTCGTCTGGCCCAGCAGTACCACCACCATGAAAGCACTGTGTGCAGAATACACACAGTCCACCCTGACAAGCCCACTGACAGCCCTGCAGGGAAGCACAGCTGAAGTCCTCAGGGAACATTATCCAGGAGGGAGCCATTCCTGCAGCCACTGCTCACCTCATCCGTGGATCCCTGTCCTTTGCACACAAGCCAGGTGAAGATCAGGCCAAAGAACACACCCAGCGCCATGATGATGTAGGGTATGTTGGTGACAATCAGAGTAGTGTTAATCACAGACTTCAGTCGACTTGCGGTCTCTTTATCAATGAGAACACTCTGCAAAGAGGAGTAAGAAAACAGTATTCCCTTGATTACTAAGGACTATCTGGGGAGTAAAGTTTTCTGCTATATCTTTCTTCCAAATCATTAAATACAACTTGGGTACATCCTCCTGTCAGCTTCCCTCATAGCTCAGATGGTAAAGAATCTGCCTACAATGGAGGAGACCTGGGTTCAATCCCTGGGTCAGGAAGATCCCCTGGAGAAGGGCACGGCAACCCACTCCAGTATTCTTGCTTAGAAAATCCCTTGGATAGAAGAGCCTGGAGGGCTACAGTGTAAAAGTTTATTACTGTGGCTACAAATATGACACTAAGTAAAAAAAAAGGGGGATATCAAACTATATCTACCATATGGTCTCAACTATGTAATATCAAAACCAGAAAAACACTGAGGCAACATAAGCAGATGTCACCTGCATTTTTCTTTGAGGTATGGGCTTGCTTATGAAGCAGTTCACTTTTTAAATATTATTTTTAATTTCCCAAGAGTTCTAGAAAGAGCACATGTTATTTTTACAAAATACAAAACATCCAATTGTTCTTTATGAAGCTGTTTTGAAAAACAGTTTTTATAACACACTGTGAGGAAAATAAAGCAGTTAAGAACAATGTATCAGTCTGGCTCAGGCTTTGAGAAATTTTAAATTTCTCTTTTCCTGCTAAGCTTGTTACCAAATTTTCTGCAAAGAGTAAATATTTTTAGGGAAGAGACAAAAATCATAAAAGCTTAAAAATTGTTGCTGTTAACACTGGAAGCCAGCCCAATCAAGAATTTGAGGGGGAAAATCCTACAACTTTCCCCTCAAAACTAGGTGAAAGAGAGAAGGGAAATTGAGGAGATATAACTATTGTAAATGTGATATGGGATTAAGAAAATAATTTATCACAGATGTATTAATTAATACAGGTGGGTGTTTTCTGAGCTTTCAGAATATGCTTTATTTACAAAACTTCATGCCTAACAATTTATGCAAAACAAAAGTTTATGCCTAACAATTAGGGATAATATCCCCCTGGGCACACTGTCAAAGAAATATTTCCTCAGAGAAACTACCTGTGTTTGAACAAAGACAGGATATCTTTCCTGTAACTCATCATATACGCTTGTTTATCAGAAAGTAGAACAGATTCTACGTGGTCCCGAAGAAGGCAACCACGTATCATGCAACTAGTGGGCAAATATCCCATTTTATTTAATCATTTCTCAACCAGCTCACACTCTCTTTCACTTTTTCTCCTCAACTAATGAACAGTAAACTGGTCACCTTTGCATTTTGTTTCTTACACAACCAGCTTCTCAGAAAGAAGTTTCACCCAAATAATGTTCTTGACAAGGGAAATTTCTTCCTGTCATCTTCAAATCGCACAGACAGATTAATGTAAACATAGAAATTTTCTCAGGACAAACAAAAAATCACCTTTGCCCCTTTCTCACATCTAAAATCACACATAACTATAATCACAGACTCCATAATGGAAGTTGCCCAAGCTTCCACAGGTGAAACATACCAGTGGTTCCCTCCTAGGACTTACCTCGTTGATATACATCACTGGGAAAACCAGGGTTTGAATGTTTCCTGTTTCACTAGAAAAACAACAACAACAAAAATTTTTTATAGACATCCTTATTACAATGGCACACTGGCCCAGTGAGACAAGTGTATATGAAAATCCCAGCAGACTTATTAAATTGCCCAGCATTTACAGAGACTTATCTCTGCAAACACATGACAACCAGCAGTTAGATCACAGTCTAGCAATTTGAAATGTTGCATATGTATAGAAAGTGTCTTCACCAAAGCACAAGATGCCAAAAGCAAATTCATCAAAATGACCTCTATACTTCCAAGAGTTACGGGAGAGGAGGCTCCAACAGAACAATGCTGTCATTGCTCAGAATGTTTTACAACCAGGATACTAAGTACTGCCTTCACAAGAGCCTGGAGCAGTTACGGAGCATTTACGAAGCAGCAGCTCTGCACTGGGCATCGTGGGAACATCATCCTACTCAATTGTCATGGTAGCCCCATGCAGAAGTATTACTGCCCCAGGTTTAAGACAACGAAATCACGGCTCAGGGTGAGCTTCCCAGAACCACCACGAACAAGTGGTGGAGCCAGTGTTGCAATTTCATGTTGGTTCTAAGGCTCTAGATCATAACTACTAAATTATACTCTCTCAGATATAACTACACAAAATGCATTCTTACAAACCACATCTGCTTCCTGAAAACATTCAGAACACCTGGGCTTAAAGCCGGCAAGTTCGATGACGGGAGAGTCAACCAAGTCTGACAGATAGGCAGACAAAAAAACTAGATATAGATACATGATATTATAGATATGTATTACAGTTTTAGATCCTGGTTTTTTTCGTTTGACTGTGCCTCCATTTTCTCATCTGTAAAATGGGGATAATACAGGGTTACTGTGAGGAATAGATAAGTACTTAGAACAATGGCTGATTCAGTCAATAATTCTATACATGTTTCGTTAAATAAAAGAAATAAATTTCAAGACCAAGGCAGCCCATGAAAATGCTGATTGAGCCTCATCCCTGAAGGACAAGGGTGAACAGACTTGGAAGTGGGCTGTACCCCTCCTGACATCAACCCCCCCAGAAAGCCAATGCAGCAAAACCACCCCCTGTCTTTGCAGAAAGAAGCGGAACTTACATAAAGTCATCTAATTTCCTGACATAAACGTTGATTTGGAACCTCTTGGCTGCTCTTAGGATAACTCCAGTCAGCTGCAAATCAGAGAAGCAGAAAGAAAACTTTAGATTTATTAAAAACATACACAGAGGTGTTTTTTTTTTTTTTCAACAGAGCATCGTTTCTATGTGGTTCTGATAAAAAGGGCAGCCACTGCCATGTCTGCTAGCCAGAGTGGGACAAGGGACAACTGTTTCCCAGGACAGAATGAGAACCAAGCATTGTGATAGGTGCCTAGGAGACCAGTGTTTCTTATACTTCGTTAGGCATGTGAGTTCTTGCGGTCCTTGTTAAAATGCAGATTCTGATTGTGTAGCTCTGGGCTGGGGCTTGAGGTTGGGCAGGATGCTGTCACTTTGGGGTTTTTAAAAGTAATTTTATTTTTTACTTATTTATTTTTGGCTGTGCTGGGTCTTCGTTGCTGAGTAGACATTTTCTAGCAGCTGCGGTGCGTGGGCTTCTCATTGCTATAGTTTCTCTTGTTGTGGAGCCCGGGCTCCAGGGTGCATGAGTTTCAGTGGTTGAGGCACGTGGGCTCAGCAGTTGAGACTTCCGGGCTCTAGAGCCCAAGCTCAACAGCTGTGTTGCATGGGCTTAGTTGCTCCGCAGCATGTGGGATCTTCCTGTCTCAGGGATCAAGCCCCAGTCTCCTGCACTGGCAGGCAGATTCTTTACCACTGAGCCACCTGGGAAGCCTAGGATGCTGTCACTTTGAAGAGCAAAGCACTAGAGGCCCCAGGTAGAAAGGAGATCCAACAGCTACCTGTTGGGTCTGGGTACGCAGGCGAGAGCCAGAGTGCTATGAGGGAGATGTGGTCACAGCCAGAGAATGGTGCCACGTGTAGCCAGGGCTGCCCATAGAGCTGGGAGGACAGATGCAGCATCCTTCCCCCACCATGGCCACTCCACCTTTCCACAAGGATGTAGGGCTGTGCCTTGCCCTGCTGATAGCACCTATGAACAGTCTGGCTGCTGAAAAGGAACTGAGTGATGGCTAAGAGAGAAAAGGGAGAAAACCACACCTGATCGTATCGACCAGAAGATGTGCTGGGTATGCTCGGTCGTTCCGTTGTGTCCGACTCATTGCAACCCGATGGACTGTACCCCACCAGCCTCTGCAGCCCAGGGGAAGAATACTGCAGTGGGTTCCATGCCCTCCTCCAGGGGGTCTTCCTGACCCAGGGATCAAACCCCCATCTCCTGCATTGGCAGGTGGACCCCTGGGCCACTTGGGAAGCCCTTGCAAGAAGACAAGGGCATCGATGTTTCAAATGTAAATACAATGAGTGGGCTTCCCTGGTGGTCCAGTGGGTAAGGACACCGCCTTGCAGCGCAAGGGCTGCCGGTTTGATCCCTGGCCTGGGAAGATCCTACGTGCTGCGGAGCGACTGGACCGATGTGTCCAAAGACCGAGCTGGAGCTCTGGAGCACATGCGCCCAGAGCCAGTGCTCCGCGACGACAGAGGCCACTGCGGTGGGAGGCCCACATGGGCCAAAGAACAAAGCTGGATGAAAATAGATAAATGAAAGACCAATAGAAGTGGCCCGCCCGTCCCCTCCCTTCCCCCCCCACAATAAATAAAAATAAATAAATGCGATGAGTATAGCTATGAGTGAAATGCCCATCAGCTGCTGTGCTCAACGTCTGTATTTGCTCTTCGGTGACTATTCCGTGCATGTGTTCAAACTCCCAAGAATGATATCTCACCTTTAATTCAGTCCCTACAGTGAGAGGCTCTTGTGCTGTGAAATGACCCTCACATCCTGTTAACATGGTTTGTAGTTTTTCTCCTCTGGGAACATGGGATTAGAGTGTACATACATCTGATGTTTTTTAAATTAATAATATCAATATAATAACTCTCAAAAACACCTGTATAAAGTGTTTTGCCGAAAGTGACTAAAGCTTATACATATCTTTAAATTTCAGCCAAGACGTTTCTGGCAGCAAGTAAGCAGAGGAGTCTTCATCCTGCTGACCTGCGGCCCAGTGGGAAGAATGTAGATATATGTTCAGGTCCACTCTTTTGGCAACAGAAGACTGACCGGGTTACCTCCGTCTGATTCCAGTGGTTTCCAATGATGGACTTTTCCCTGTTGCTTTTTGGTTAAAGGAGTTGCTGATATATTTTTGCTCCATAGAACTTAGCCTTTTAATTCCGGGGGTATGAAACTGCGGCATCACACAGCAGTGAGCCCTGAGTTCCCTCTACTTGAATATGTAAATGAAAGGAAGACAATAGATTTCTCAGGGCTAAATTGATGAACATGCGTAGACAGAATAAACCAGGAAGACGTATGTACTCACAGGATTGATGTCCACAAATGTCTCATGATATTCCTTATTTGGATGCATGCCTTCTATGGCAGAGACAAACTTCTGGTCTGCCTGGTAGAAGTGTGGGAAAGACATAATAATGGGCGCACCTGTGATGTGAGGGAAACAGGAATGAGCGATGCAGTTTGTAAAGGTCTTCGAGGTCTGTCCAGTTCCTGACCATGAAGCTGGCTTCTCAGTGGGGGCTGGGAAAGCTGGACACAAAAGGCTTGGGTGGAGGAGAGGGTCAGGCTAAGAGTCTATTCCTCATCTCCTAGCTGGGATTTATACTTCAATTTCTGACATTTCATTGACCCCTACATTATTTTATACCACAATGTATACTGAAGTCCTAGCTGAGTTATTTATTCTTTGACATTTTCTGCCCCTATAAAACACAAGTGCTTTTACACATTATTTTAGTTAACATTCCCAGCAGTCCTATGAATTAGAACTATTACCTTCTATTGGCATTTGAGGAAAGCGAGGTTCAGAGAAGTTACAGAATTTCCTCAGGATCCAGCTATCAGGCGCTGGAGGCAGAATTCGGATTGAATGAGGACCGGCTCTTCTTAAGATATTTTTTCTTTATTATTTTTTTTAAGATTTATTTATTTATTTATTTTGGGCAGGGGTCGGGTTGGGGAGGGAGGGGAGCAGGTGGGCCACTTCTATTGGTCTTTCATTTCTCTATGTTCATCCGTCTTTGTTCTTTGGCCCGTGTGGGCCTCCCATCGCGGTGGCATCTGTCGTTGCAGAGCACTGGCTCTGGGCGCATGCGCTCCAGAGCTCCGGCTCGGTAATTGGACACATCAGTTCAGCCGCTCCGTGGCATGTGGGATCTTCCCAGGCCAGAGCTTGAACCAGTGCCCCTTGCACTGCAAGGCGGTGTCCTTACCCACTGGACCACGAGGGGAAGCCCAAGGTATTTTTTTCAACTATAATTCTCTATCAATATATGGACTTCCCCCCACCTTGCTTTTTTGCTTTTCTGTTTTTGTTTTACCCAAGATAGGCTTTGTTCTCCTGCATGTGTTGATGCAGAAAAACAAATTTTTCTGGCCGTCTCTCGCAGCTTGTGGGATCTTAGTTCCCCACCAGGGATTGAACTTGCACCCTCAACAGTGAAAGCATGGAGTCCTAGCCCACTGCATCACCAGAGAATTTCCTCTGAGGGATTTTTGTAAGACTTTGCCATTGGTACAACCTCTTCCTAGATCAACGTCTGTCCACAGGAAGACTGGTTTTCTTTTCTTTTTTAAAAAATCTTTCCTATTCATTTAAAGCAACAAATAGAGAAGCAAGTTATTAAAGGAAACCTATTATAGGTTTTGCTCTTGAAAAGGAGAGAGGGACCCAATAACTGCTGCCAGGAAAATACATTTGGTGAGAAATTAGCTTGTGTGTTAGCTGCTTAGTCATGTCTGGATCTCTGCAACCCCATGGCCTGTAGCCCGCCAGGCTCCTCTGTCCATGGAGTTTTGTAGGCAAGAATCCTGGAGTGGGTAGCCATTCCCTTCTCCAGGAGATTTTTCCGACCCAGGGATTGAACCCACGTCTCCTGCATCGCAGGCAGATTCTTCACCATCTGGGCCGCCTAATGGCAAGTAACTCAAGTGTGAGTCCGTGGTTCAGACACTGCACTTGTCACACACACAAAGTTTTGTTCTCTCTTGCTACACAGTTTCATAAAGACACGATTTCCTTCTTTAAAGGATCCTGACTTTTAAAAAACGGGGAGGGAGGGAGCAGGTGGGCCACTTCTATTGGTCTTTCATTTCTCTATGTTCATCCGTCTTTGTTCTTTGGCCCGTGTGGGCCTCCCATCGCGGTGGCATCTGTCGTTGCAGAGCACTGGCTCTGGGCGCATGCGCTCCAGAGCTCCGGCTCGGTAATTGGACACATCAGTTCAGCCGCTCCGTGGCATGTGGGATCTTCCCAGGCCAGAGCTTGAACCAGTGCCCCTTGCACTGCAAGGCGGTGTCCTTACCCACTGGACCACGAGGGGAAGCCCAAGGTATTTTTTTCAACTATAATTCTCTATCAATATATGGACTTCCCCCCACCTTGCTTTTTTGCTTTTCTGTTTTTGTTTTACCCAAGATAGGCTTTGTTCTCCTGCATGTGTTGATGCAGAAAAACAAATTTTCTGGCCGTCTCTGCAGCTTGTGGGATCTTAGTTCCCCACCAGGGATTGAACTTGCACCCTCAACAGTGAAAGCATGGAGTCCTAGCCCACTGCATCACCAGAGAATTTCCTCTGAGGGATTTTTGTAAGACTTTGCCATTGGTACAACCTCTTCCTAGATCAACGTCTGTCCACAGGAAGACTGGTTTTCTTTTCTTTTTTAAAAAATCTTTCCTATTCATTTAAAGCAACAAATAGAGAAGCAAGTTATTAAAGGAAACCTATTATAGGTTTTGCTCTTGAAAAGGAGAGAGGACCCAATAACTGCTGCCAGGAAAATACATTTGGTGAGAAATTAGCTTGTGTGTTAGCTGCTTAGTCATGTCTGGATCTCTGCAACCCCATGGCCTGTAGCCCGCCAGGCTCCTCTGTCCATGGAGTTTTGTAGGCAAGAATCCTGGAGTGGGTAGCCATTCCCTTCTCCAGGAGATTTTTCCGACCCAGGGATTGAACCCACGTCTCCTGCATCGCAGGCAGATTCTTCACCATCTGGGCCGCCTAATGGCAAGTAACTCAAGTGTGAGTCCGTGGTTCAGACACTGCACTTGTCACACACACAAAGTTTTGTTCTCTCTTGCTACACAGTTTCATAAAGACACGATTTCCTTCTTTAAAGGATCCTGACCTTTAAGATATATGCTTAAAGATCTGCTGACAACTTAATCAGGCCCAGACATTGTCCTGAGTGCCGTGAATACACATCCCTCTCATCTTCACACGGCCTTCCAAGGAAGCTCACCCGCATTTCACAGATGAGAAAACTGCTGTCGAGAACCCGCCTTCAGCAACATGGCCCATTTGCTAACAAACAGAACAGGATTCAAACTCAGATTCCTGACTTCAGAACGCTCACTCATCCCACTAGCCAAGATACTCTCCTGAGGAAGTCGGAACATCAGAGGAAGGTCCTGGAGGGTCACATTTCATCCACGTTTGGGAGACAGAAGAGGCTAGAGGAAAAGGATGATAGCAGGGAGTGTGACTGTTGCAAAGTGGAACGCTTCTGTGGGTTCTGACATCGCCTTCTTGAGGAAGCAGGTTAATAACCTGTGCCTGGATCCACAGAACCACGGGCGGAGCAGGCAGCTTCTGCTTCAGGGCCATCCCCTGGGAGTCCGCAGGAGAGCTCTGACCTCCCGGTTGGGGTGTGTGCTCCCACTGTGCTCCCAGGAACACTGGCTGTCTATCTAGCAAGGTTATTTTGCAGCAAATGATTGTGAAGACCATCCTCATGATGGAGAAAATGCTTTCGTTAGCTGTACCCGGGTTGTTTTGCCTCATTCATGGAAAGAAGTAGATTAGCTCAGACACTAAGAAACACAGGGGGGCTTCCCTGGTGGTCCAGTGGGTAAGGACACCACCTGGCAGTGCAAGGGGCGTTGGTTCGATCCCTGGCCTGGGAAGATCCCATGTGCCCAGAGCGGCTGGACCAATGTGTCCAACTACTGAGCCAGCACTCTGGAACACATGTGCCCAGAGCTGGTGCTCTGCAGCAAGAGAGGCCACTGCGATGGGAGGCCCACAAAGGCCAAAAGAACAAAGATGGAAATAAATGAAAGACCAACAGAAGTAGCCAAAAAAAAAAAAAAAATCAAAACACTGGGAACTTCGTGGTCAGGGTTTAAAACTAACTCTACTTAAAACTAACTCTCACTAAGGAAAATCATTACCAAAGACACGATTTCTCTTAAAGGATCCTGACCTTTAAGATATATGCTTAAAGATCTGCTGACAACTTAATCAGGCCCAGACATTGTCCTGAGTGCCGTGAATACACATCCCTCTCATCTTCACACGGCCTTCCAAGGAAGCTCACCCGCATTTCACAGATGAGAAAACTGCTGTCGAGAACCCGCCTTCAGCAACATGGCCCATTTGCTAACAAACAGAACAGGATTCAAACTCAGATTCCTGACTTCAGAACGCTCACTCATCCCACTAGCCAAGATACTCTCCTGAGGAAGTCGGAACATCAGAGGAAGGTCCTGGAGGGTCACATTTCATCCACGTTTGGGAGACAGAAGAGGCTAGAGGAAAAGGATGATAGCAGGGAGTGTGACTGTTGCAAAGTGGAACGCTTCTGTGGGTTCTGACATCGCCTTCTTGAGGAAGCAGGTTAATAACCTGTGCCTGGATCCACAGAACCACGGGCGGAGCAGGCAGCTTCTGCTTCAGGGCCATCCCCTGGGAGTCCGCAGGAGAGCTCTGACCTCCCGGTTGGGGTGTGTGCTCCCACTGTGCTCCCAGGAACACTGGCTGTCTATCTAGCAAGGTTATTTTGCAGCAAATGATTGTGAAGACCATCCTCATGATGGAGAAAATGCTTTCGTTAGCTGTACCGGGTTGTTTTGCCTCATTCATGGAAAGAAGTAGATTAGCTCAGACACTAAGAAACACAGGGGCTTCCCTGGTGGTCCAGTGGGTAAGGACACCACCTGGCAGTGCAAGGGGCGTTGGTTCGATCCCTGGCCTGGGAAGATCCCATGTGCCCAGAGCGGCTGGACCAATGTGTCCAACTACTGAGCCAGCACTCTGGAACACATGTGCCCAGAGCTGGTGCTCTGCAGCAAGAGAGGCCACTGCGATGGGAGGCCCACAAAGGCCAAAAGAACAAAGATGGAAATAAATGAAAGACCAACAGAAGTAGCCAAAAAAAAAAAAAAAATCAAAACACTGGGAACTTCGTGGTCAGGGTTTAAAACTAACTCTACTTAAAACTAACTCTCACTAAGGAAAATCATTACCAAGGTATGAGCTTTCCTATTACCTGGTTCTTTACTTTCTGTTTCAGCCTTGTTTTATACATGAAATCAGGTCATACTTTATATGTATTAACTATATGTAAATATGGAAAGCACTTAAAACTGTGATTGGTACTAGTAAATGGCTAGTAAGTATAAACTATTATTTCTACTAAAACCGTAATTGGAAAGATACGTGTACTCCAGGGTTCACTGCAGCACTATTCACGATAGCCACGACTGCAAGCAGCCTAAGTGTCCATCAGCAGGTGACGAGATCAAGAAGCTGTGGTACGTATATATACTAGAATGCTCAGTCATAAAAAAGAATGAAATAATGCCATTTGCAGCAACATGGATGAACCTAGAGTCATACCAAGTGAAGTAAGTCAGACAAAGATGAATATATGACATCGCTTATAGGTACAATCTAAAAAAGTGGTACAAATTAACTTATTCACAAGACAGAAGCAGAGTAATGTGTAGAAAACAATCTTAGGGCTACCAAAGGGGAAGAGGGTGGAGGGAGGAATAAATTAAGAGACTAACATTTACACACCACTATATATAAAATAGATAACTAATAAGGACCTACTCAATAGCACAGGGACCTCTACTCAATATTCTGTAAAGACCTACCTATAGGGGTAAAGAATCTAAAAAAGATATATGGGGCTTCCCTGGTGGTCCAGTGGGTAAGGACACCGCCTTGCAGTGCAAGGGGCGCCGGTTCGATCCCTGGCCTGGGAAGATCCCATGTGCCGCGGAGTGGCTGGACTGATGTGTCCAATTACTGAGCCGGAGTTCTGGAGCGCATGCGCCTGGAGCCAGCGCTCTGCAACAACAGAAAATGCTGTTGGAAACTTGTGATACAAAATATAAATAAATAAATAAAAATAAAAAAGATATAAGTATATGTATAGCTGATTCACTTTGCTATACAGCAGAAACTAACACAATACTGTAAATCAACTCCAACAACAAAAAAAATTTTTAGAAGTGCTAAATTGAAGACCCAAAGGGGGTAAAAAAAAAAAAAAAAGACTCCTCTAAGCTATGACCCAGCTCCCTTTGGAGCTGCACTATGCCTGTGCCATGCACAGGGGCAGGAGACCAGGAGTTCAGCGGAGTCCAGTTCCCCGGGCCACTGCCCTGTACCAAGGAGATTCACCGAGCACAGGAAGCAACGAGCCAGTCCTAGCCCAGGACCAGTTTTTAAAAAAACAAAAAAACAAAAAGCCAAAAACACTCCTAACTATTAAACGCCCAAACTACTGTTCAGAAAAAAACCCCACAACCTAGCATTCCAGTAATAAAAAGTATTACAATTAAGCCAACACTTTAAAAAAGAAAAACAACAAACAAAAAATAACCTACGCTATAGCCATATTACAAACCATTTTTTTTAAAAAAATTGTAGCTGATTTACAATGTTGTGCTCATTTCTGGTGTACAGCAAAGTGATTCAGTTATATACATATTTTTTTCCCTCATGATATTGAATATAGTTCCCCGTGCTGTCGAGTAGGACTCTGCTCTTTATCTATTTTATAATTTGTAATTGCTAATCTTAAACTCCTAATTTACACCGTGTGCTTTCCCTTTTGGTAACCGTAAGTCTGTTTTCTACGTCTGTGAGTCTATTTCTGACAAAATGTTATTATCGTTTTTTTTAAATTTTACTTATTTATTTACTTTTGGCTAGTCTGAGTTTTCACTGCTGGTGCAGACTCTTCTCTAGTTGCAGGGAGTGGGGGCTACTCTCTAGTTGAGGTGAGCAGGCTTCTTGTTGCTGATACTTCTCTTGTTGACAAACTCAGGCTCCAGGGCACACGGGCTTCAGGAGCTGCAGCACATGGGCTCAACAGTTGCAGCTCTGAGGCTCTAGAGCACAGGCTCAACAGTTGTGGGTCACAGGCTTAGCTGCTCCACAGCATGTGGGATCTTCCCGGGTCAGGGATTGAACCCATGTCTCCTGCATTGGCAGGCGAACACTTCACCACTGAGCTACCAGGGAAACCCAAAAGCGTTATTCTTGAAAGGTCATAATCACTCTTTCTATTGGGCTGATCACCTTCTTTGTGGAAGAACACCAATCCTGACTCCAGACCCCCCTGCCTGTGTCCCTTCTCTGAGTTCTTACCATTCTTGCAGATGCTGACATTCAAAACTCCTGAGCCAAGGCAGTTTCCTTTAGGTATACAGAAGCCAGCGTTGTCCGAGGTATTGGCTAATATTTCTGCAGGCACCTTATACCTCATGGCAGGCAGTCCCTGTACACTCTCAAAGTCACTAAAAGTTATATACACTGACCTGTTAGGAAGGAAGAAAAAAAAAAAATCAACGTGGGCACCTGTCAGCGTGATCTGCCGGAATCAGTTAAGTTCGTCAGCTGTTCTCAGGTGTAATCTGGCTAAACACTTACAGGATGCATGGCAAATGAAGAATCCAAAGGAAGCCTGAGAGGAGCTCGACCCGTTCAATGTGTCAAAAAAGCAGGAGATGGACTGAAATGAAAGATGCTTAAGAAGCAGCAACTCTGCCAACATCGCCACAGGGCCAAGAAAAAAATATGGCAGACAATGGATTCTTAGGCTAAAGAGAGCAATTGTCCAGACTACATGGACACATGCCAGCGTGGATGGATGAGCATATAATTTGTAATTGCTAATCTTAAACTCCTAATTTACACCGTGTGCTTTCCCTTTTGGTAACCGTAAGTCTGTTTTCTACGTCTGTGAGTCTATTTCTGACAAAATGTTATTATCGTTTTTTTTAAATTTTACTTATTTATTTACTTTTGGCTAGTCTGAGTTTTCACTGCTGGTGCAGACTCTTCTCTAGTTGCAGGGAGTGGGGGCTACTCTCTAGTTGAGGTGAGCAGGCTTCTTGTTGCTGATACTTCTCTTGTTGACAAACTCAGGCTCCAGGGCACACGGGCTTCAGGAGCTGCAGCACATGGGCTCAACAGTTGCAGCTCTGAGGCTCTAGAGCACAGGCTCAACAGTTGTGGGTCACAGGCTTAGCTGCTCCACAGCATGTGGGATCTTCCCGGGTCAGGGATTGAACCCATGTCTCCTGCATTGGCAGGCGAACACTTCACCACTGAGCTACCAGGGAAACCCAAAAGCGTTATTCTTGAAAGGTCATAATCACTCTTTCTATTGGGCTGATCACCTTCTTTGTGGAAGAACACCAATCCTGACTCCAGACCCCCCTGCCTGTGTCCCTTCTCTGAGTTCTTACCATTCTTGCAGATGCTGACATTCAAAACTCCTGAGCCAAGGCAGTTTCCTTTAGGTATACAGAAGCCAGCGTTGTCCGAGGTATTGGCTAATATTTCTGCAGGCACCTTATACCTCATGGCAGGCAGTCCCTGTACACTCTCAAAGTCACTAAAAGTTATATACACTGACCTGTTAGGAAGGAAGAAAAAAAAAAAATCAACGTGGGCACCTGTCAGCGTGATCTGCCGGAATCAGTTAAGTTCGTCAGCTGTTCTCAGGTGTAATCTGGCTAAACACTTACAGGATGCATGGCAAATGAAGAATCCAAAGGAAGCCTGAGAGGAGCTCGACCCGTTCAATGTGTCAAAAAAGCAGGAGATGGACTGAAATGAAAGATGCTTAAGAAGCAGCAACTCTGCCAACATCGCCACAGGGCCAAGAAAAAAATATGGCAGACAATGGATTCTTAGGCTAAAAGAGAGAGCAATTGTCCAGACTACATGGACACATGCCAGCGTGGATGGATCAGAAGCAACAGGAAAGGAAGCCAGGGAGAGGCCGAGACAATGTGAAGGCAGAGCAGGTGGCAAAGGGCATGGCCCCACAGTGTTCTGAAGGCCTGGACAAGTGTCCCATTAGACAGATACTTGATTAGAATATATACGTTGATGCCCATTTCCCCCAAGTAAAAATGGTTCCCATATTTTACCCTGGTCATTTCTGTCCATGGAGTCCAACATCATTCTGGGGCTTCCCTGGTGATCCAGTAGGTAAGGACACCGCCTTGCAGTGCAAGGGGCGCCGGTTCGAGCCCTGGCCTGGGAAAGTCCCACGTGCCGCGGAGCGGCTGGACTGATGTGTCCAATTACCGAGCCGGAGCTCTGGGGCGCATGCGCCCAAAGCCGGCGCTCTGCAACGACAGACGCCACCGCGATAGGAGGCCCAAGGGAGCCAAAGAGCAAGGACGGATGAAAACAGAGAAATGAAAAACCAATAGAAGTGGCTCGCCCGGCCCCTCCGTCCCCACCCCTCCCCCACCAAAATAAATAAATAAATCTTAAAAAAAAAAACACATCATTCTGTCCTGAGTGCTGACAGTGCTCCCTTCTAATTCAAACCACCCTGCTATCCGTGAGTGACAGCCAAGGCACTTCCATATACTCAACTGAACCTTTGGCCCTGCACCCAAAGGCGTCTGATCACCGAGGGGAACTGCTTTGGGGGCCTCGGTTTTTCATCTCTGAACCACAGATGGGACACATCTCTCACTGGGTTGTGACTAATGTAGGAGTTGTCTCCCACTGCACATCTTACCCCTACAGCAATGTTTTTTTGGCCACTTCTACTGATCTTTCATTTTATTTATCTTTGTTCTTTGGCCTGTGTGGGCCTCCCATCACAGTGGCCTCTCGCTGCAGAGCACCGGCTCTGGGTGCATGCACTCCAGAGCTCCGGCTCGGTAGTTGGACACATCAGTCCAGCCACTCCGCAGCACATGGGATCTTCCCAGGCCAGGGATCGAACCAGCGCCCCTTGCACTGCAAGGCGGTGTCCTTACCCATTGGATCACCAGGGAAGCCCCCTACAGCATTTTTTCATGAAAACTTTAGACAAACAGAAAAATTGTATAATAAATACCTCTTATAACAAATACCACTTTGATAACTAAAATGCATATTTATAGCTATACCTGAAGTTCTCTATGTAACACTCCTGATTCTGGTCTTTCTCTGTGTCTTCAGAGGTAACTGCCATCCTAAATTTGGGGTTTATCATTCCTATGCAGATCTTTATATGGTTTTTTAAAAATTTTATTAAGCAGGCTGCATCAGGTCTTAGTTGGCAGGATCTTTGGTTATGACATGTAAACACTTAATTGTGCCAGGCAGGATCTAGTTCATCGACCAGAGGTCCAACCAGAATCCCTGTACTGGGAGCGTGGAATCTTAGCCAGTGAACCACCAGGGAGGCCCCTCGACCTTTATACTTTTAACTGCAGGCACACTCATAAACAACACATGGCTCTGTTTGCTAGTTCTAAATGTTATATAAACACTACACCATACTCTCTTCTGTACATGGCTTCTTTCTTCAACATTATACTTTTAAGATTTCTGGCATTCATTGCGATAGCTCTGGTTATTATTTGTTACTTTTTATATGATACTCTATCATACAAAGACCCTATTTATTTATTTATATTCTCCCTCTCATAGGCACTCAGATTGCTTTGGATGGAAGAAATGTTCACATATTGAGATATGGGGAGGTCATTCTGGCTGATACATGAATTCATGTAAACTTTATGCTAACAAGCACAGCCTGTCTTACGACCTTTAGCACATCCATTTTATACCTGCTTTAGCCATTAGAGAAGAGAATGTATTTAAAAATCAAAATGGAGTAGCTGTGGTTCAGGCATCCAGGATGGAGCTGGGTGACTGCTGTAGATGTGGTTTCAGACACATGCCTGCATCACTGAGAACTTTCTGAACTGCATTAAACTCAAGGACACACTAGCTGTTCTCAAAACAGTATCTACTAGGAGCAGCCAGCTGCAGCCTTATGGTCTCAAGGTCTCCCCTTGTAACTAGGCAACCATTTCAGAGCTCCACCAATCCTTAACAAGCAGCCCTACTTCTTGCGAGGTCCAGTTATAATTCCTGATAAACAACTCATGTAACTAACTGTAACCTTGAGGGGTTTTGCCTTGGACACCTCCTGCATCCTGCAGTCTGATGAAATACAATTCAAGAGCTCTTCAGATTAGTGTCTCCTGGGCTACAGCCCTCAGCTTGGCTCAAATAAAACTTCTCTATTCTGATTACAGATTGTTTATTAATTATAGATTGATTATTTCTGCCAACACTGCCAGCATTCCCTAACTACTGTCGATGTTGCTGTGTAAGTCTGCTTCATGTCGACACGTAAGTGCTTCAGACCAGGGAATCCCTGTTGGAGTGAAGTGTTGGAACCATGGGGTTTGATGTCTTTAGTGTTACTAAGCATTGCCAAGTGGCTCTTTGAAAGTGGTGGTACCAGACAAAAATTAACTTCCTCTGCGCCAAGTCTTTAATAAGCCTCTCCTGCCCTCCTGGATTTCCTCCTCTCACTCACTGCACTCGAGCATCAGTGCAACGATGTTCTCTTCCTTCAGTCCTTTCATAAATACTGACCGGATAGAACAGGGGGCTGGAAGGTGACAGATATTCCGCTCGAGAGATGGAAAAGGGCCTGCACTGTGGCACAGAGAGCGGGGATGGCGCGGGGCATGAAAGAAGAGGGTTTTCTGAGGCAGCTGGATGGCACTTGTGGTTGACTCAGTCCAAGAGAAGAAGGAGATATACAGTGATCCTGGCAGGGTTTCCCTGGTGGCTCAGATGGTAACGAATCCACCTGCAGGACGGGGAGGCTGTGTGATCAACCATTCGTCTGCGCAGTGTGAGGGTGAAGTGGGGAGAAGGAGCAGTGAGTCGGGGCGGAGCAGGATGCCTTCCTCCCACAGAGGGAAAGAGCACGTGAGACAAGGAGAGAGACTGCAGGCAATGTGAGCAGAAGCGCTCAGTGGGAAGACGAGCACTCAGCAAAGAGCTCAGCAAAGGGGAAAGACTTATGAACTCTGACATATGAATCACAGGATGATTTCCTTGTCTTCTATGCAGTGATTACCTGTTGACTGGAAGAAGATCAGGGCGGACTTCACACCTGATAGCATGGGCATATCACACTAACAAAGACCTAGTGTGATTTACTGTGTGGCAAGCACTGGGCCAAGTGTTTTAGTAAAGTCACTCATCCTCAGAACAACTCCCCAGGTAGGCAACTGTTTCCGTTCTTACTTTACAAATGAGGACAGCGAGGCACAGAGTGGTTAAATAATGTTCCCAAGGTCACACAGCTGTAAGTGGCGGAGCTAGTATTCAAACCAACACACCCGGGCTCTGAACCACTACACTTCCCTGTTCCTCAAGATGCTCCCATTGCTGCTCACTCGTTAAGTATAAACATCCTCATCAAGTAAATGCAACTATCTGTATCCCTCACATTTTTGGTGGTTTCATAGCCAAGGAACTCATTTTTCAAGTTCTTACCTGCAAAAATCAGACGGAAAGACATAAAGGACTTCATCTTTGGTAATTAATGGGTGAAAAGAATCTCCGTCCGTCCCGTTGATCATATTGCACTCGTCAGCTGTCCACCAGTCAAGCGACCTGTTGTTGGGAGACAAGAATGAGGCCAGATGGTCATACTTGATTTTAAGCTTTTTTTTTTTTTTTTTTAAATTTTTGGCCTTTTTCATTCTTTATTTGTTTATTTTCATCCATTTTTCTTTAGCCTGTGTGGGCCTCCCGTTGCAGCGGCCTCTCTCATTGCAGAGCTTGAACGCCAGAGTGCTGACTCGTAATTGGACACACTCGTCCAGCCGCTCTGCCGCATGTGGGATCTTCCTGGGCCATGGATCAAACCGGTGCCCCTTGCACGTCAAGGTGAACGCTTTACCCACTGGACCACCAGGGAAACCCTGGATTTTAAGCTTTTAAGTCTATATATTTATTTATGTATGTATTTTTGCCTTTGTTGGGTCTTAGCTGCATTGCAAGGATTCTTCATTGTGGCACATGGGCTCTCTAGTTGCGGTGCGTGGGCTTAGCTGCCCCTCAGTATGTGGAATCTTAGTTCCTGGATCAGGGATTGAACCCGCATCCCCTGGTTTGGAAGGAGGATTCCTAACCAATGGTCTACCAGGGTAGTCCCTAGGCTTTTTTTTTTTTTTTTCCTAATGGTCAAGAATTTTCAAGATGTAACTGGGAGCTGACTACCCACAGAACCTTATTCACATGCAGATACTAGGGTGATACTGGTTGGGAATTGGATCAAGAGGGGGGAAAAGCACAGGCCTGATGCTCACATCAATTCTGATAGAGCCAAGCATCCGTCTTCCCTTCCTCTAAAACCAAGTCTCTCCTATAAAGGTTTAGGAATAGCCATTTGCTTTAAGTAGTGACCCAATTTGCCATTCACAGCAGCCCTGTTCACAGCCAGTCCATAGACAGATGAACTCTGGACAGACATGGTCAAGGAAACAATATTCATGACAGAGCACTAAATGTCTTCTCTTCCGATAGCTTTCTGTTCCAAAATCAACAGAAGACTGGGTCACAAGAAAGCTTAATATTGAATTGACTTTATACTCACTAACAGCACAGTTGAGATAGCAGGTTATTAAAAATTAATTCCTTGAATAATGTTATAAAATGCAAAAGATAGGAAAGAACAAGCAATAAATAGGAATTCTTCCAACTTACGGTTAAGGTGGAATTCCAAATTCATGTACTGAGAGCCCCTTCTCATTAAAAACGCAGGAAAGGGGTTGATGAACCATAAAAGAGAACATTTAAAAGGTCGACGCTCCACTCAAGCACAAACATCTTTATAGACAATGAATGGTGATAAATGCCAGGTCGTGAGTAGGTTAAAGCTGCCAGCCTGCTAGGCTGCAAGTCTAGCTCCTGACATTGGTGAGGATTAAAAGTGGTCTACTAAGGGCTTGAATCAGGATCTAGGGCAGGGATTTTGTGCTCAGTTAAGAAAGGCTAAAGAAAACAAAGCTGAGTCGCAGGGAGGCAGAAAGCCCCAGACACGCTTCATAACCAGAACTCGGGTCAAGTTGCCTGCTGATTCTTGGGCCAGATCTGTGATGTTGTTCAGTCACTCAATGGTGTCCAACTCTTTGTGACCCCATGGACTGCAGCACGTCAGGCTTCCCTGTCCTTCACCGTCTCCCAGCGTTTGCTCAGACTTATGTCCATTGAGTCAATGATGCTATCTAACCATCTCATCCTCTGCATAATTGTGAGGTGGAGGTCCAGCATGTGTACTGGGCTACTGGGTGGACAACGCAGATGCAGCTGAAGAACTTTCACCTAGGGAGGAGTGAGAGAGGATGGAGGAAGAGTTGGATGGATGGAAAGAGAGTTGGATGGATGGATGGACAGATTGACAGACGTCCCAACTATTATAAATTCTGCAAGTTAACTTTTTTGAAAAAATGAAAGAAACTTATGCTAAGAGATAGGCGACAAAGTCAACAATGATAAGATGAATTCACTTTTGAAGACATTAAAATAACTGAACAATCTGGCTAATAAATAGGTTCTTTAGTATCCTCAGAAACAAATGAAAGAGTAACATCCTTCAAAAAAAAGGTAAATTATTAAAAAATAAAAAGAGAAGAGTGAAATAAAAGGGACCCAAAGAATACAAAACAGAAATCTTCAGAATAAAAACAGTTTCTGAAAGAAAAACTCACCATAGGGATAAACCCTAGCCTGTATGTAGTTTTAAAGAACTGGCTAAATGAAAGATAACCCCAAAGAATTTACATAGATCTAAACTTAGGAAGATTATAGATGAAAGGATGAAGATATAGAGGATGTATCAGAGGTTCCAATAAATGTCTAGTAGGAGCTTGGGAGAGGATAGTGAGAACAGAGTGAATCCCAGAGAGGTGATCACTTACGACATAACTGCTGAAAATTTTCCAAATTTTAAGGAAGACAGGAAGTCTCAGATTGAACGTTATGTTCCAAGGGCCGAACAGAATAAATAAAATAAATTAAAATTTGGATATATTGTAGGAAAACTGCAAAAAAGTCGAGGAAAAAGATAGACATCAAAAGAACAGAGTAGTAGCTTCATACTTTTGAACTGTCAACCTAGAATTCTATACCAAACTAAAATCATTAAAAACTGAATGTGAAATAGACATTTTTTAAAATGTATGCATTTATTTTTGGCTAGTCTGAGTTTTCACTGCTGCTGCAGGTTCTTCTCTAGTAGGAGGGAATGGGGGCTACTCTCTAGTTGAGGTGAGCAGGCTTCTTGTCATGGTGACTTCTCTTGCTATGGAACTCGGGCTCTAGGGCTCATGGGCTCCCTTGTTGCAGCTCCGAGGCTCTAGAGAACAGGCTCAATAGTTTGGCCCACAGGCTTAGTTGCTCCACAGCACGTGGGATTCTCCAGGATCAGGGATCGAACTTGTGTCTCCTGCACTGGCAGGTGAACTCTTTACCACTGAACTACCAGGGAGGCCCAAGATATTTGTAAATATGCAAAGTCTAAGAGTGTTTACCACCCATGGATCCTTACGGAGAGATCCTTCCTCATAGAGTTTCCCAACCTAGCATCATTTAGAGCCTGATTAATTCTTTCTGGGGGACTGTCTTGCACACTGCAGGATGTTTAGCAGCACTCCCAGGTCTCTACCCAGTAGATGCTGCTAGCAACCTCCAGATGTGACAATCAAAAATGTGTCCAGGGCTTCCCCTGGTGGTCCAGTGGGTAAGGACACCGCCTTACAGTGCAAGGGGCGCCGGTTCCATCCCTGGCCTGGGAAGATCCCACGTGCCGCGGAGCGGCTGGACTGATGTGTCCAATTTCCGAGCCGGAGCTCTGGAGCGCATGCGCCCAGAGCCGGCGCTCTGCGACAACAGACGCCACCGCGATGGGAGGCCCACAGGAGCCAAAGAACAAAGACGGATGAAAAGAGAGAAATGAAAGACCAATAGAAGTGGCCCGCCCACTCCCCTCCCTCTCCAACCCGACCCTGCCCAAAGTAAATAAATAAATAAATCTAAAAAAAAAAAATGTGTCCAGACATCACCCAATGTCCTCTGGGAGCAAAACTGTCCCTGCTTGAGGACCACTGTACTCATTTTCTTTAACAAGAAGAAAACTCAACCCAAGGGGAAGATGTGAGAAGACAAATCAGTATAAATAAAATGAGTTGGTATTTTCATTATTTACTATAAAAATAATGAATGTTTTACTTATATTTAGCTTCCTAAAAAGGTGGAACAAGTTGTAGACAAGAATAACATAGAAGGTGTATGTGTTAAGAAATGGGTAAAGTTATTGTCTCATTGGAAGAAGAGAGCTCATAGATGACTTTAGATTCCATTAGGAAAAAACCAAATACAGCAAATCTAAGGGGAGAACAGACATAAACCAGCTAACGGTAAAAAGAATGTCAAAAATAAGTCTAAATATATGAAATAATGTATCAGTATATTGTAAACGTATCGTAGTTACAACATACAGGTAAAAGGATTAAACTCTCTTATTAAAAGACTGGAAAGAAAAATAGATTGGCTTTAAAGCAAAATCCAGCTATACTCTGTTTATGAGTAAATTTCTCTCTAGCCCAGTACCCAGTCATCCAGTTACCCCTTCAAAGGCAACGCTGTTGTCACTTTCTTGTTTTCTTTCAGGGTTCTTATATCCTTCAGAATGAGTGTGAGTATGTGTGTGTGTGCATGCATGCAAATATATGTGTGTGTACCTGGATATGCGTGTTTCAAAAACTTCAGATAAACTTTTAACATAAAAACAGTTTTTGCTTTACAAAAAAAATGTAAAGATAATATGCCACACCAGTTTCCTTGCCTGTATTTCTGGGAAGCTTCAAAGTAAGTTTAATGTTCAAGAAAAAAATTCCTCTTATCATAGTCCTTGAAGAATTAGCCTCCTTTTCTCTCAAAGATTTTCTAATTTCTATGACTTAAAAAAAATTAGGGAATTCCCTGGTGGTCCAGCGGTTAAGACTCTGTGCTCCCAATGCAGGGGGCCCAGGTTCGATCTCTGGTCAGGGAACTAGAGCCCACATGCTGCAACTGAGACCCAGTGCAGCCAAATAAATATAAATAAAATATTAAAAAAAAAATTATTTAGCTTTACATGTAGCCTTGTTGCCAGTTGCCTCAGTCCCTTTTTGGAGGAAGTTGGTTCTGGAGGTAGTTTATGTATACATAATAAATATGCAAAAAACTGTGAAATGCTATAATGCTGAACTAAAATGTATTTCATCTTAAAAGAAAAATATGCAGACAATGTACAATCACTAAATTAAAAGCAGAATCTCTTTCTTTCCTCCCCAAAGAAGCAGTGATTTGAAAAATATTTGCCCCACAGCCAAATATCATTCAATGTGGGTTTGATCCCTGGGTCAGGAAGATCTCTTGGAGGAGGAAATGGCCACCCACTCCAGTGTTCTTGCCAGGGAAATCCCACGGGCAGAGAAGCCTGCAGGACTACAGTGTGCCTGGCTGCAAAGGAGTAGGATGCGTCTGAGGGACTAAACGAGAACAAACCGCAAGTGAAGGAATGAAACTTTTCACTGTGATTCATGCTTAACCATGAGAAACCTTCAGATGATTAATATTTAATTTGTGGAATACCTTACCCCAATCTTTATTTACCAAATAATAAGTTTATATAGTTATATTATATTATGTATATTATAGGATATTTGACATATTTTTCATAGATTTGTTTAAAGTTACAGAGTTTTTTTTATCCAAAAATGACTCTGCTATGTTTTTGCTTTTACAAAGTAAAGCAGAAGTGGACATTCAGTTTAAATGAAAATGAATAAAACAATTATACTTATAAACTGTAAGACTTACGTTTTTCCATTCCATTCCACAATCTTGGAAAAGTTAAGGTAATTGTCTTCTCCAGTTAGAAAAACATAGTCTCCGTCATTAGTTCCATTTTTCTGAAAATAAGTGAATATGATCACTGAAGGTAACTGTGAGGGTCCATTGCATGAGTTAACTGGCCTAGGCTATGGTGCCCAGATGTCTGGTCAAACGATACTCCAGATGTTGCTGTATTTTGTACATGTGATCAGTTTTAGGGAAGGAGATTGCTGCTGCTGCTGATATAGATAGGCTTATTTAAGCAGATGAAGGCTTTAAAAGCAAAATCTGAGGTTTCCTGGAGAAAAAGGAATTCTCTCAAGACTGCAGCATAGAAATCCTGCCTGAGTTTTCAGGCTGCCAGCCTGGCCCATGGATTTCAGACCTGCCACCTGGCAGCCCCCTCAGTCATAGGAGCCAATTCCTTTACTACTGTGTTTGCCAAAAAGTTCACTTGTATTTTTCCATAACATCTTAGGGGAAAACCCAAAGAAACTTTCTGCCCAACCCAATATAAATCCCTCAACAGATAATACAGATCTCCACTGATTCGGCTTTTCTAGAGAACCCTAAATGATATAGTGACAAACACATTTGATCTTATGAAAGTGCCTTAGTGGGGCCTAAGGGCCTCATGAGACTCACACAGAACTAGGGAATAGAGGGGCGAGTTTGCTGAATTCCATATTGACCATAGTATTACTTTATGGTTTTAAGAAGTATGAGCCCAATTAAACAATGGACAAGGTATTTGAAGAGACAGTTCTCCAAAGAAATTATACAAATAGCCAATAAGAACATGAAGAAATGCTCAATATTATACATTATTAGAAAAATGCAAATGAAAACCACAATGAGATAACAGCTTCATACCCCAGAGGGCAGCAATTAAACAAAAAAAAGGAAAAGAACAAATGCTACTGTAGATGTGGAGAAACTAGAGCCTTCCTACACTGCTGGTAGGAATGTGAAATGTTGCAGCTGCTGTGGAATGCAGTCAGCTAGTCAAAAAGTTATACACGCTGTTTCCATAAGATTCCACAATTCCACTTCTATGGATATACCCAAGAGAATTCTACTCCAAGGTTTCTATCTAATGGTCATACAAAAACCTGTATACACATGTTCATGGCAACATTATTCTTAATTGCCAGTAAGTATAAATGAATCAAATATACATCAACTGAAGAATGGAGAAACAAAGGGTGGTTTATTCATACAAGCCATAAAAAAGAATGACGTGCTGATATATGCTACAACATGGATGAACCTTCTAAGCATTACACTAAACGACAGAAACAAGACACAAAAAATCATATATGATTTCATATAAATTCCATTCCATTTATAGGTATGTCCAGAAGAGGCATATCCATAGAGACAGGAAGTAGATTCAAGCTACCAGGAGCTGACGGAGGGGGAATGGAAGTGACTGCTAACAGGTTGTGGGTTTTCGGGAGGTGATGAAAATGCTCTGGAATTATACAGAGGTGGCAGTTGCATATCTGTGTGAATATACTAAAAGCCACTGAATTGTATACTTTTAAATGCTGAATTTTATGTTAAGTGAATCAGATCTCAATTAAAAAAATAAAAAAGCATAAATCCAGGGCCAAGAGCTGACTCTACTTGAATAGAAGAAAGTGGTATTAATATAAATCCATTTTCAGTAAATGTTTTCTTGAGTTGAATATTCTTTCCAAGTTACACTTCTTATTGGCACAGAATCTCTAGACGTCATTATAAGTTCTTCACCTGGGATGGAGTTTTGCCTCTGGGAAGTAGCACGGGTTACTCTGAAGCATTTAAATGCTTAACTACTTTGTTTAGATCACATCTGAGTTAAGTGGAGGACTTCAAGAGGTAACATACATTTATTTTTATTTATTTGATTTTTATTTTTTTAGTCTATTTTGGTCTATTTCTTTTCAGTCGTTTTTCTACAAAAAATTTGTTCATATAACTGATAGATATACACATGTATATTGTATATGTATATGTTATATACAATTTTTATACATATATATATATAATTTCTTTCGTTATATGTATGTTATATTTCCTATTTTACCAAAAGTTCTCCCTAGGTACAACTTAATGACTTCATAATATCAAGTGTAAATAATTTAACCATTTTCTAACTATTGATATTTAGTTTAAAATTTTTTGCTACTATGAATAACGTATACATATCTTTATGACTAAAAACTTTTTTAAATTTTCTAAATAGACCACTAAAAGTGATATTGCTAGATAAAAGAACATTAACATTTTTAAAAGCTTTTGAAACATATTAGCAAGTTGCTCAAAGTCATTGAGTCCAAAGAGCAAGATACATCAATTTACATTCCCCAAATGCCTTTTGTTAAACTTTGCTTATTAGATCAACAAAAAAGGGTTTTTAAATTTCTTTTTGTACTTTTGTATTCAGTGAGGCTGAATTCTTTTTTCATTCAGTCATCTCCCTTAAAAAAACATTCATACCTTTGTGAATTCTCTTTTCAATTTTTTTTTTTTTTTGCCTACTTGGGCTCTTCTTTTTGTCACTTAATATTATTTCAGCAACTATGTCAATATGTCAACACTGTCCACATACATAATAGTCACGTCACGTTCCACATAGGAAATTTTACATGACTTTAAGATATGAGAACAGACCTCTTTCTGAGAGCAACAATGTGAACATACAATAACTTGGAAGCAAGTGCACACAAAGAAATGCTGAACCACCAGATTTTTAAAAATGTGTGTTATTTCTTAAAGTCTTCCAACTAACTCCAATGTGAGTCAGCATTTAAATATTTCAGAGTCACTCGAAGAGTTCTCCCCAGCTGTTAGTGGCCCAAGAGTCAGGCACTGAATATCAATGCTTCCTTGTTACTCAGCAGAAGTTTTGTTATTTGAGGACAAATGGGGATGAATAGGTTTTGCGTTATTGTAGTAGGGATGTGGGTTGGATACAAGGAACATGTTACTGCAGGAGGTTGAGAAATGTTCTGGGAATAAGACATCATTCATACTGCTAGCATAATACATACATAATCTGTCCATGCAATAGGACTGGCTGACCTCTCAAAGATACTACCCAGCTATCATCATTTTATTTACTACATCCAAGAACCCACGCACTGGGAGGTGCTTGAACTCTCTTCTGCCAAGGAAAACAGAGGCACCTTAAAATCAACAGGTACAGATATACTGATTGGCTTTCCAGTCCACAAATAAGAGCTTCCCAGACAGGTCTGTTGCTCTCAGGAGCTCTGTGCCAACACACCGTGTGCATCGCCTCTTCCTACTCACTCTCACGTCCCGACCCGCCATTTAATGATGAAACAACAAATCATTTGACTGTCTTATCATTAAAGTCTTTGAAGGAAAAATGTTCAATGGCCTTAAACTAAGGTTTTCTTTTTTATCACAACATGCAGTGGAGCAGATGGAAGGGGCACACAGGTCTAAGGGATCTGAGGGCAATGTGGCAGATACCACGGATTAAGGAAGGATTTGAGGCCAGGCTCAGACAGGTGCAGGCGGTAGGTGCCAGCAAAGCACACAAGCCCACGGTCTGTCCCAGTCTTGAATGAATGGCGGCCCAAGTGTGTCATTCAGTCATCTCCCTTAAAAAACATTCATACCTTTTGAATTCTCTTTTCATTTTTTTTTTTTTTTTGCCTACTTGGGCTCTTCTTTTTGTCACTTAATATTATTTCAGCAACTATGTCAATATGTCAACACTGTCCACATACATAATAGTCACGTCACGTTCCACATAGGAAATTTTACATGACTTTAAGATATGAGAACAGACCTCTTTCTGAGAGCAACAATGTGAACATACAATAACTTGGAAGCAAGTGCACACAAAGAAATGCTGAACCACCAGATTTTTAAAAATGTGTGTTATTTCTTAAAGTCTTCCAACTAACTCCAATGTGAGTCAGCATTTAAATATTTCAGAGTCACTCGAAGAGTTCTCCCCAGCTGTTAGTGGCCCAAGAGTCAGGCACTGAATATCAATGCTTCCTTGTTACTCAGCAGAAGTTTTGTTATTTGAGGACAAATGGGGATGAATAGGTTTTGCGTTATTGTAGTAGGGATGTGGGTTGGATACAAGGAACATGTTACTGCAGGAGGTTGAGAAATGTTCTGGGAATAAGACATCATTCATACTGCTAGCATAATACATACATAATCTGTCCATGCAATAGGACTGGCTGACCTCTCAAAGATACTACCCAGCTATCATCATTTTATTTACTACATCCAAGAACCCACGCACTGGGAGGTGCTTGAACTCTCTTCTGCCAAGGAAAACAGAGGCACCTTAAAATCAACAGGTACAGATATACTGATTGGCTTTCCAGTCCACAAATAAGAGCTTCCCAGACAGGTCTGTTGCTCTCAGGAGCTCTGTGCCAACACACCGTGTGCATCGCCTCTTCCTACTCACTCTCACGTCCCGACCCGCCATTTAATGATGAAACAACAAATCATTTGACTGTCTTATCATTAAAGTCTTTGAAGGAAAAATGTTCAATGGCCTTAAACTAAGGTTTTCTTTTTTATCACAACATGCAGTGGAGCAGATGGAAGGGGCACACAGGTCTAAGGGATCTGAGGGCAATGTGGCAGATACCACGGGGATTAAGGAAGGATTTGAGGCCAGGCTCAGACAGGTGCAGACGGTAGGTGCCAGCAAAGCACACAAGCCCACGGTCTGTCCCAGTCTTGAATGAATGGCGGCCCAAGTGTGGACCTCTGTAACTGCTGGCCATAGAGTCAGTATTTGGCTAGAGTAGATGGAAAGCTGACCAAAAAACACCTTTGCCTTTTTACCAACAACACTAGAGAGTGTTTATTTGGCTCTGACATGGAAACATATACCAATCATTCATATTACTAGTAATTCAGGATCTTCTCTTTTGAAAAGTCAAGGAAGGGGGAAAAATGGTTCCTGAAATGTGTGTTGCAATTTATAGTTTGCAAAGCACTTTTGTGAATTCTCACTTTGGCCATTCCAAACAAGCTTTGAAGTGTGGCTACCTTTAGTCTCAAGATACAAATGATGAAACTGAGGTTCAGAGAAGTCCCACGGTTAGTAAATGAAAAAGTCAGAACATGGATCTAGGCCCTCTAAGTCTCATGGCCTTTTTCTGGATGTGGGAAATCTACACCAGGTGCTAATCTAACTGAGCAATGCTAGCCTCCACTGTAACTCTACAAAGAGTTACACTGTAGAGTAACAGTGGAGGCAGAGAAAGAAAAAAAATAAAACAACACATCCTCCCCATGGGAAAGCAAAAGTGCCCACTTCTTTAATCAGTCCTTACATGTGTTACATTTCTTTTTCTCCCTCCCTCCCCACTCTCATGTGTTACATGTTTAACAAGCATTTAAGGATGTTAGTTATAAGTCTGATGCGTACATGCATGCTGACTTTTAATTGCTTTTGACCCAATGCACTGTAGCCCACCAGGCTCCTCTGTCCATGGGATTTTCCAGGCAAGAATAAGAGCTTCCCAGACAGGTCTGTTGCTCTCAGGAGCTCTGTGCCAACACACCGTGTGCATCGCCTCTTCCTACTCACTCTCACGTCCCGACCCGCCATTTAATGATGAAACAACAAATCATTTGACTGTCTTATCATTAAAGTCTTTGAAGGAAAAATGTTCAATGGCCTTAAACTAAGGTTTTCTTTTTTATCACAACATGCAGTGGAGCAGATGGAAGGGGCACACAGGTCTAAGGGATCTGAGGGCAATGTGGCAGATACCACGGGGATTAAGGAAGGATTTGAGGCCAGGCTCAGACAGGTGCAGACGGTAGGTGCCAGCAAAGCACACAAGCCCACGGTCTGTCCCAGTCTTGAATGAATGGCGGCCCAAGTGTGGACCTCTGTAACTGCTGGCCATAGAGTCAGTATTTGGCTAGAGTAGATGGAAAGCTGACCAAAAAACACCTTTGCCTTTTTACCAACAACACTAGAGAGTGTTTATTTGGCTCTGACATGGAAACATATACCAATCATTCATATTACTAGTAATTCAGGATCTTCTCTTTTGAAAAAGTCAAGGAAGGGGGAAAAATGGTTCCTGAAATGTGTGTTGCAATTTATAGTTTGCAAAGCACTTTTGTGAATTCTCACTTTGGCCATTCCAAACAAGCTTTGAAGTGTGGCTACCTTTAGTCTCAAGATACAAATGATGAAACTGAGGTTCAGAGAAGTCCCACGGTTAGTAAATGAAAAAGTCAGAACATGGATCTAGGCCCTCTAAGTCTCATGGCCTTTTTCTGGATGTGGGAAATCTACACCAGGTGCTAATCTAACTGAGCAATGCTAGCCTCCACTGTAACTCTACAAAGAGTTACACTGTAGAGTAACAGTGGAGGCAGAGAAAGAAAAAAAATAAAACAACACATCCTCCCCATGGGAAAGCAAAAGTGCCCACTTCTTTAATCAGTCCTTACATGTGTTACATTTCTTTTTCTCCCTCCCTCCCCACTCTCATGTGTTACATGTTTAACAAGCATTTAAGGATGTTAGTTATAAGTCTGATGCGTACATGCATGCTGACTGAATTGCTTCAGCTGTATCTGGCTCTTTGTGACCCAATGCACTGTAGCCCACCAGGCTCCTCTGTCCATGGGATTTTCCAGGCAAGAATACTGGAATAGGTTTACCTGTCTTCCTCCAGGGGATCTCCCTGACCCAGGGATCAAACCCACATCTCTTATGACTCCTGCATTGGCAGGTGGGCTTTTTATCACTAATGCTACCTGGGAAGCCCCGTAAGTCTGATGAGGTCAGTGTAAAAACAGAAAGCAAGCTACGCAACGGAAATTATCAGAGAAATGCTGAAGTACGAGGCACAGGGTCTACTTGGCAGATGAGTGGTACCCAATCGGACCAAAGGGAGCTTACGGAAACCTTTGTATCTCTCTGTAGGGAGTTTCCCTGAAGTTATTTCTAGATGGGAGTCTAGTCCTGTGAGACAAAACCTTCTAAGGATCTATTGGGTCTGCTTGCCTAGAGTGAAGGATTTCGGGTTGGTGGGACCCTCCTCCGAACACCTTCCTCCTCATGTGAAGATAATATCTAAACATTGTTGACCATTTTGCTTGAACAGTTTTAAAGTTTTATATATTCCTGAAGATACGGGAGCTGTGTTAACACCATTTGCCAACTGAAATGCTAAGAGATCCCAAGGTGAGGTGAGACTCTTAAGTAGTTACAGCCAGAGAATAACCACAAACTTAAAGATGGGGAAATGCATCACAATTCCATATCCTGCTCCGAACCTACTCTCCCTCCCTGAGTTTAAGTTTGTTATTCATCAACCTTTCAACTATCTATTTTACTCAAGGTTTTTTTTTTTTTTTTGAGGTGGGACAAGGACAAATTTTAATTGCCTTTAATTTTAGTTTATTTCAAGCTCAGGCAGTAATAACATATGCTTTGAATGATAGTTACTTGAATGCTGGTATTATGCATCGCAAATCAAAGTAAATAAAATATGCAAAGAAATGATACAAAATTCCACTCACAAGCTAAATAAATCCTAGATGAGGGACACATGGTGCTTGAAATTCTCCAGCCTCTTTTTCAAATGAAATGTCTGAAAATCTAACAGGCACTTCCCATCCATAATGGACTATCACTTTCCTATGTAGTTTCGTGTTTGACTTTGTCAGGGTGATCCATGAATTTAGTCTCCAAGGCATCAATACAAGACTTTGGCACTGATCACTGATATTTATGGCATTTTGAAAGATAAACGGCACAGCCCCACTCTCTCTAGTTTTCATAGTGACACTCATTGAAAGTCAGTGCTGGTCGCATGTTGAAATTGTGGGAGACATTTTCCTTTCCCTACTAAAGCATTTTCTTATTTTTCACATACTCTACGAGAGATCTAGAATGCCCAGGGATTTTGGTCCTCTAGAAGATACCCAAAGTGAAGACAAAACTCTGGCTTGGAATGCCCTCCTCTTCAGTTGAACAAATATTTCTGAAAAGAAAAATTGACTTACCCCGTAGAACAGGCCAAAATAGGGCGAGACATCGTGTTTGAAAACACTGATGAGGGATAAGATCTCGTCTTTGTAACCCCAGAGCAATTCATCCACCGTGTGGGTGACAAAGAGCTTCTGCCGAAAGGCCTTGAGCAGGTCCTCGATCAACTCACGGAGAAAGGGCACCTGGGTCCATTCCATGGCGGTCTGAGGAGCACAGGCATTTCAGAGAGCAGTGTACCCAACCCCTCACCTACTGCCCCTTCAGCAAAGGGGGCTGCAGATTTAAACGTAAATGCTGAAATCAAACAGCTAAAAAGTCAACCAGCGAGCTCCTCTCTGACGGAGTGTGAAGAATAAGTCTCTTCAGCTATTGTCCTTTCTCAGTATTACATTTTGTAAATATCCTCAGTGGCAACTTCAGTTGCATGCAGAAAGGGAAAAACTCCTGCAACGATGCGTTAGCATCGTTAGCCAGAAGGTGGCGCCATCTTCCTCCCGATCAGGGCTAGAGGCTGAGTCCCCATAAATGGCCCCACTAGGCAGCTAGCTGGGCAGGGCCAGTTCTGGGTTCTAATACTTTTCAGGTTCTGGGTCCAGGTGCATGCGTAGTGGTCACCTAGAGTGGCAGCCCCAGAGGAAACGAAGAGAAGTTTCTTGGGTCTCATGTATTTTTATTAGCTATAATTGCCATTAACAGGGTCCAATAAATCATGCTAGGCTGTAATTAACAGGAGAGTCTCTGCTATTTGAAAAGGGGGTGGAGAGAAGTCAATATTTCTTTTGAGAATTAGAAAAAATCCATCATAGGAAGCTAAATCTGTATACACTGCTATATTTAAAATGGATAGCCTATTATATAGCACACGGAACTCTGCTCTGTGTTACATGCCAGCCACGATGGGAGGCGGGCTGGGGAAAGATGGATGGATGTCTAAGGACAGCTGAGTCCCTTCACTGTTCACCTGAAACTGTCACAGCATTGTTAATCTGCTCTACCCCAATACAAAACAAAAAGCTAAAAAAAGTAGTATGCAAATTCTATTGCAAGAATTTCTGAACCAAAACAAGAGGGAAAATAAATATTTTAAAAATTACCAGCTACCCTCCAAAATCCTAGAAACAGATTTATTTGCACAAGTGCTAATCCTGAACACATATGAAGAAATAGCAAAAAAGAAATCCTAAAACTTGCCTTCTGTCACCATCTGAAAAGACCACATCTGAAAAACCTCAAAATAAGTCTAAAATAAACTTAAAAGAAAGGAAGGGGGAGAGATTTGCTGGTGGTCCAGTGGGTAAGGACACCGCCTTGCAGTGCAAGGGGCGCCGGTTCGCGCCCTGGCCTGGGAGGATCCCACGTGCCGTGGAGCGGCTGGACCGATGTGTCCAATCACTGAGCCAGAGCTCTGGGGCCTGGTGCTCTGCAGCTAGAGAGGCCACTGCGATGGGAGGCCCACAGGGGCCAAAGAACAAAGATGGATGAAAATAGACAAATGAAAGACCAATAGAAGTGGCCAAAAAAAAAACAATTTAAAAAAAAAAAGAAAGGAAGGGGGAAAAATATGTAGATTGACGTCTATCTATCCAACTGTACACACACATACACATATTAAAAACAGACACATAAATAATAGCTCCTAAAGGTAAAACTATAATGGCCTTCACTTAGCTTTTCCCTTTCTTCTAAAATCCACAATAATGAGATGTAAAATGCCCACTTACCAGTGCAGGAATATTTAATGTTCTAAGTAAGTCAGTCTTCGGGTCTCCAACAGATTTGTCTCGTTCAAACACATAGGCCTTGTTGCTCACGGCAGATATTGTTGTTCCATTATCTCCAAATTGAATATCGTCCTTGTTTCTGAGCTCCCTAAAAGAAAGAAAAAGAGCTTGTATGAAAATCAGCAACATTTTGCTAAGTAATACGTTTTGTTTCATTCAGCATCAAAGCTATTTTCAATATAACATTCCCAGCATACTGGGAAAGACTGCAGATACTGACCCCTGCCAAACACTGGAGATTCCAGCTATCATACGGGAAGGAAATAAGTCCCCAGATGGCTTCAAAAGACTGCTGCTTTCATTCTTTTCCCCTGTAGCTTGAGAAATGCAATTTGGTGTAACTTTGACTAGGGAATCAAAGTCAATGAACTCTCTGTGGGGTTACAGTTTAGTTCTGAAACATTTTCCAATTTTTTTTTTTTTTTGGCCACCTCTATTGGTCTTTCATTTATTTGTTTTCCTCCATCTTTGTTCTTTGGCCTGTGTGGGCCTCCCATCGCAGTGGCCTCTCTCGCTGCAGAGCACCGGCTCTGGGCGCACGCGCTCCAGAACTTCTGTGTGGTAGTTGGACAAATTGGTCTTGACACTCTGTGGCATGTGGGATCTTCCCAGGCCAGGGATTGAACCGGCGCCCCTTGCACTGCAAGGCGGTGTCCTTACCCACTGGACCACCAGGGAAGTCCCCGTTTTCCGATGTTTCAGTTCCTAGATTGTTTCCATTTCAATGTGCCTACCAATGCCTTTTCATTTAGAGTTGAATTCAGTTGAAAATTTATTTGACAAAATGAATGCCCAAGGCTTAGTCAGCTAGAGGAGTTCACTCCTGGTTTTGATATCCAGTTCAGCCTGGTTCAGGTGAGGGTTCCCAATTGAAGGGTCAGCAAAGTTGGCCGGAAGTACGTAGTGCCAGGCCTGGGCCCAGGGTGAGGGAAGTGAGGCACCTGTCAGGTACAAAATTTAAGAGGGACCCGAACACTTTGTAATCAAAACAAATACTACGTTAATGCAATTTAAAAATCAAAATTAATGCCAAAAATTCATGATGAACAAACTATCACAATCTCACATACAAACTGAACTGATGATGGGGTGTTCATCTAATGCCTCATGCCAGCCGTGAGCCTGCCTGGTCCACAGCAGATGATTCCCAAATTGAATATCCCTTGTTTCTGAGCTCCTAAAAGAAAGAAAAGAGCTTGTATGAAAATCAGCAACATTTTGCTAAGTAATACGTTTTGTTTCATTCAGCATCAAAGCTATTTTCAATATAACATTCCCAGCATACTGGGAAAGACTGCAGATACTGACCCCTGCCAAACACTGGAGATTCCAGCTATCATACGGGAAGGAAATAAGTCCCCAGATGGCTTCAAAAGACTGCTGCTTTCATTCTTTTCCCCTGTAGCTTGAGAAATGCAATTTGGTGTAACTTTGACTAGGGAATCAAAGTCAATGAACTCTCTGTGGGGTTACAGTTTAGTTCTGAAACATTTTCCAATTTTTTTTTTTTTTTGGCCACCTCTATTGGTCTTTCATTTATTTGTTTTCCTCCATCTTTGTTCTTTGGCCTGTGTGGGCCTCCCATCGCAGTGGCCTCTCTCGCTGCAGAGCACCGGCTCTGGGCGCACGCGCTCCAGAACTTCTGTGTGGTAGTTGGACAAATTGGTCTTGACACTCTGTGGCATGTGGGATCTTCCCAGGCCAGGGATTGAACCGGCGCCCCTTGCACTGCAAGGCGGTGTCCTTACCCACTGGACCACCAGGGAAGTCCCCGTTTTCCGATGTTTCAGTTCCTAGATTGTTTCCATTTCAATGTGCCTACCAATGCCTTTTCATTTAGAGTTGAATTCAGTTGAAAATTTATTTGACAAAATGAATGCCCAAGGCTTAGTCAGCTAGAGGAGTTCACTCCTGGTTTTGATATCCAGTTCAGCCTGGTTCAGGTGAGGGTTCCCAATTGAAGGGTCAGCAAAGTTGGCCGGAAGTACGTAGTGCCAGGCCTGGGCCCAGGGTGAGGGAAGTGAGGCACCTGTCAGGTACAAAATTTAAGAGGGACCCGAACACTTTGTAATCAAAACAAATACTACGTTAATGCAATTTAAAAATCAAAATTAATGCCAAAAATTCATGATGAACAAACTATCACAATCTCACATACAAACTGAACTGATGATGGGGTGTTCATCTAATGCCTCATGCCAGCCGTGAGCCTGCCTGGTCCACAGCAGATGATTCCCAAATTCCCATGTTTCTTCCCTCTCTCCCACGGCTGCTTAACTGCTTTTCCTGTTCCATCCAGACTGTGCTGTCTCACCTGGTAGGCCTGTGGCTGCCGACCCCTTGGACTGGGGCTAATTGGAACTGAGATGTGTTGTAAGGGGAAATATACACCAGATTCCAAAAACAGTACCCCCCAATTTTGAATGTAAAATATCTCAATGTGTCAATACTGATTACAGGTAGAAATGATAGTTCTATTTATTTTTATTTTTATATATATTTTTAATTTTGGCCTCTTTTCTGGCCTTTTTAATTAATTAATTTATTTCCATCCATCTTTACTCCCTGGCTCGCGTGGGCCTCCCACTGCAGTCCCCCACCCCCCTGCAGAGTACCACCTCTGGGCACATGCGCTCCAGAGCACTGGCTCACAACTGGACACAGTGGTCCAGCTGCTTCCACGGCACACGAGATCTCAAATCGGAGCCTTGTGCAGCCCTGAGTGGAGGTCTCCGTGGGCAACGTGTCTGCTCAGGAAACAATGGCTACCACGGCAATGGAAAACGCTCCCCTCCCGGGCCAGGGATCGAACCAGTGCCCCTTGCACTGCAAGGTGGACCTTCCACCCACCGGGCCACCAGGGAAGCCCTGTTTTTAAACTGAAGTATATTTTCCTGGAGAATTCCTTGGGCAGAACAGCCTGGAGAGCTCCAGCCCATGGTCTCACAAAGAGCCGGACATGACTGAGCAACTAACACACACATGCACACACACACACAGTTGCTGTACAATGTCAGCCGTGCTTTAGTGGCTCAGTCGTGTCTGACTCTTGCCGCCCCATGGACTGTGGCCTGCCAAGCTTCTAGATCCATGGGATTCTCCAGGCAAGAATCCTGGAGTGGGTTGCCATTTCCTTCTCCACAAGATCTTCCTGACCCAGGAACTGAACCCAGGTCTCCTGCATTGCAGGCAGATTCTTTACTGACGGAGCTACAAAGGGAAGCCCACAATATAAGTTACAGGTGTGCAATATAGTGCTTCACAATTTTTAAAGGTTATGTTCCATTTACAGTTATTATAAAATATTGGCTACATTCCCTGTGTTGTACAGTATGTCCTTCTAGCTTATTTTTCTTCCATATGAACCTTGGAATCTGTAACCCACTTTATAGCCTCCAATACGGGCTTTTTTTATTACTTAAATTAGCAAGAAGCAGTTTCTCTTGTGTCTCAGTGGTAAGAAATCCACATATCAAGCAGGAAACTTGGGGTCAATCCCTGAGTTGGGAGGATCCCCTGGAGAAGGAAATGGCAACCCACTCCAGTACTCTTGCCTGGGAAATCCTGTGGAGACAGGAGCCTGGCAGGCTACGGTCCATGGCATTGCAATGAGTCAGGCATGACCTAGTGACTAAACAGCAGCAACAAGTTTCTCTTGCTTGTAACCAGAAACCCTCTCATAGAGAAATCATAACCTATGAGAAAACAGAGATTCCCCTAAAATAACTAGCCCAGGACTAACCAGGTTTAGAATCGTGGCCTCCTGACTTTACGTCCCAGGTTTTCTTTGAGTCTAAATCTAAGTGAATGCAAGAAGATCTGTTAAAAGCTGGAGGAGAAGAAGACATTTGAAAGCAAACTCCTGCCTCAACCAAGGCAGAGGTCTGTAGAGGGGGCCCCACCCTTTCCTAGTGCCAAAGCCCCACTGTGGGGAAAGGACAGACTTCAGGCGAAATTGCAGATAATCAGGACCTAGGATACCAACTTGGCCCAGATGACCATCAAGGAACTAGAAGCAGAAAAAGTGACCCCAGAGTGAATGCCAATTTGGGCTTACACAAAGCTAGGCCAGACAGCCAAGAGCTGGGATTCAACATAAATCCAGGAGCCAGAGATCAACGCTGCCAAGTTTTCTAACTGCTGACGAAATCGATGACCTTCCCAAGACTTTTTTTTTGCCACTGAGTCTTAGGTCAGACACGCAGAGGCCTGAGAAATTCCAAGTCTAGCGCCTGCTTCATTTATGTCCATGTATGCTTACTGACTCTGAAAATGACTTTTCAAATTTTTTTTTTTCATTTTTATTTTATTTTTGGCCTCACCACATGGCACGAGGGATCTTAGTTTCCCCACCAGGGAGCGAACCCACATCCTTGCAGTGGAAGCTCATAATCTTAACCACTGGACTGCCAGGGAACTAACTCCCTGTTTTCTTTATTGCTTACCTTGTAAGAACCTGATCTTTTTCAAGGAAAATTGAGCAGGGAGGCCCCAATCACTTTCAGCCTCATAACTTGACTTGGTTTCTCAATGAATTTCAAAAAGTCAAAGCCAAGGGTTCCCCAACCACAAAAACATTTCCTTCCCTTGACAGTCACGAAGGGGGCACATCAGGTCACTCACAGCTGATCAGGTGACTTCCCCCTGTCACCAGCTGCTCTTGGGCATGACTGACACACAGCCTCTGCCGAGCCATCTAATTGAAGGAAGTCAGTGCTGCTGGGCTGTCAGGAGGGGCCCGCAGCTCTGCAGAGGTCAGGAAAACCAAGGGGGGGATGTCGAGGGACCTCTTGTCTCAAAATGACATGTGATAGTCAGAGGAAACCCAAAATGCTTTCCCTTCCAAGCACTTCTGTCACTCTGGTGACCCGAGGGAGGCCACGGCAGAAGGAGAGGGAGCTTCAGTAACAAGATTCATAAATCGCATTATCCTAATCTCCCCCATGGCTGATCTGTCTCCTAGGTACTCCCCCACATGCACCCCCAGAGCTGATCAATAGGCTCCAGTCAACTAGAGGCAGGGCGCTCCCCTGGTGAACTGCAGGCTGAGAGCTAGAAGTGATGGATTACTGCTCCACATATCCGAGAAGACCAAAGAAACTTTCAGGAGCAGAAACAAAATTAAAGAACAAAGAAGCAAAGCAAAATCACAGGCCTTGACAACTAATTAAGGAACTATATTTTGCTGACAAAGGTCCACATAGCCAAAGCTATGATTTTTTCCAGTATTCCTGTACGGATGTGAAAGTTGGACCATGAAGAAGGCTGAGCACTGAAGAACTGATGCTTTTGAACTGTGGTGCTAGAGAAGACCCTTGAGAGTCCCTTGGACCACAAGGAGATCACACCAGTCAATCCTAAAGGAAATCAACCCAGAATGTTCATTGGAAGGACTGATGCTGAAGCTGAAGCTCCAATACTTTGACCACCTAAAGAGAAGATACAAAAGACCTTGATGCTGGGAAAGATGGAAGGCAGGAGGAGGAGGGGGTGACAGAGGATGAGATAGATGATTGGATGACATCACCGAGTCAACAGGCATGCGTTTGAGCAAACTCAGGGAGATAGTGAAGGACAGGGAAGCCTGGTGTCCGTGGGCTGCAGTCCACGGGGTTGCAAAGCATTGGATAAGACTAAGAGACTGAACAACAACTTAAACCTACCTGGTGTGGTCCCTGCTACTTAGAAGCGGATACTAAATCCTACTGATGTCAAAGACCCAGGACATCACAGGCTCAGCATACAGTTTACTATTTGTTAATCACAATGATGATCCTAGTCACTAAAAAAAAGGTTGAATTATGCCCCATGAATTATTTAATATGGCAGGAAAATATGTGACTGATTTAGGTACTTCATTTAGAGATTTTTAAAGAAGTTTGACTTTTAAAAACAAACAGAAACATTTTTTTAACTCCTGAATGTTCACGTAAAATCTCACCATCACAGAAGGCAAATGATATGCCAGAGACAAGGAAATCAAAAGGAATAACTTTAATCAGTTGAAAAACGAGCATGTCTGCCATATCTAATTCCTCGCCAGTGCTAGATAAATTAGATATATTCAATACCACCATATAATCCTATTGCCCAAGTCATTTCTGTTCTCCATTCACCCACGTTTCTCTGTTGAGGATTAAGAAGTGACTGAGCACACGGGGTAGAGTGTGGGTTGAGATCTGACTGCCAGGTTTTGCATTCGATCCTGGCTTCATCTGTTACGAGCTTCTGTGTCTCAGTTTTCTCATCTGTAAAATGGAAATAATAACATCCCTTCCTTGTAGCACAGGCTTCCCTGCTGGCTCAGACAGTAATGAATCTGCCTGCAATGCAGAAGACCTGGGTTCAATCCCTGAGTTGGGAAGATCCCCTGAAGAAGGGAATGGCAACCCACTCCAGTATTCTTGCCTGGAGAATTCCATGGATAGAGGAAGCAGTCCATGGTATTGCAAAGAGCTGGACATGACTGAGTGACTAACACTTTCAAGCACTTTCCTTGTAGGGCTGTCATGAAAATTAAATTCATGGAAGCCTGTCATCCAGTTAGAATACTACCAGCACCTACTTAAGTACTTCAGGAAATATTAGCTACTAGTATCAAGTGGGAGGGGACTTTGCTAAGTTCTCGAGATGCAGAGAGCCTGGATCCTCAAAGAATGGGGAAGGACAGGAAGCCTGGTGTCCGTGGGCTGCAGTCCACGGGGTTGCAAAGCATTGGATAAGACTAAGAGACTGAACAACAACTTAAACCTACCTGGTGTGGTCCCTGCTACTTAGAAGCGGATACTAAATCCTACTGATGTCAAAGACCCAGGACATCACAGGCTCAGCATACAGTTTACTATTTGTTAATCACAATGATGATCCTAGTCACTAAAAAAAAGGTTGAATTATGCCCCATGAATTATTTAATATGGCAGGAAAATATGTGACTGATTTAGGTACTTCATTTAGAGATTTTTAAAGAAGTTTGACTTTTAAAAACAAACAGAAACATTTTTTTAACTCCTGAATGTTCACGTAAAATCTCACCATCACAGAAGGCAAATGATATGCCAGAGACAAGGAAATCAAAAGGAATAACTTTAATCAGTTGAAAAACGAGCATGTCTGCCATATCTAATTCCTCGCCAGTGCTAGATAAATTAGATATATTCAATACCACCATATAATCCTATTGCCCAAGTCATTTCTGTTCTCCATTCACCCACGTTTCTCTGTTGAGGATTAAGAAGTGACTGAGCACACGGGGTAGAGTGTGGGTTGAGATCTGACTGCCAGGTTTTGCATTCGATCCTGGCTTCATCTGTTACGAGCTTCTGTGTCTCAGTTTTCTCATCTGTAAAATGGAAATAATAACATCCCTTCCTTGTAGCACAGGCTTCCCTGCTGGCTCAGACAGTAATGAATCTGCCTGCAATGCAGAAGACCTGGGTTCAATCCCTGAGTTGGGAAGATCCCCTGAAGAAGGGAATGGCAACCCACTCCAGTATTCTTGCCTGGAGAATTCCATGGATAGAGGAAGCAGTCCATGGTATTGCAAAGAGCTGGACATGACTGAGTGACTAACACTTTCAAGCACTTTCCTTGTAGGGCTGTCATGAAAATTAAATTCATGGAAGCCTGTCATCCAGTTAGAATACTACCAGCACCTACTTAAGTACTTCAGGAAATATTAGCTACTAGTATCAAGTGGGAGGGGACTTTGCTAAGTTCTCGAGATGCAGAGATGACCTGGATCCTCAAAGAATCCACGGCAGAGCCCAGCAGGTGGCTGTTTACACGGCTACCTCACAGGTAGAAAGAGCTCTGAAGCTGGCCCCAGATGCCACGTCAGAGGAGGGATGGTGACTGGAATGGACACCCTGAGGGAACGCCGGACAGGGGGACACTTTGTGCTAGAAGGAGTCAGCCCCCACCAGCGCGGAGAGTGGAGGGGCTTCCGGACAGAAACAGAGAGAGAGCAAGGCAGGCAGCACCGCAAGACAGCACAGGACGTGTTTCCTAAGTGGCGGGCGCAGAAACTGGGGTGGGGCGGAAGGCCACACGCTGCAGAGGCGGTTTAGAAAGCAAGCCTGCAGCTTGGGGTGCAGCTCGGAAGGGAGGTGCCGCCAGCATCCAGGGAACGACCCAGAAGAGAGGGCAGAGCAGGAGAGGAAGCGGGCCACAGTCAGGGCCTGAGCAGCGGGGTCCTGAGCCTTGTCAACTGGGTGAAGACGAAAACCCAGAGCCCAGAGCAGGCCAAAGAGAAAGAGTCCTGTGGAGGGGCGTGGGTGGCCCGTGTTTGTTCGGAGGTACAAGAAACAGCTTCACTCTTGAAGACGGAGACGGTCCCCCATCCTCCAAGTGCTGACTCTCCTGGCTCACCCAGGACTGCACCTGCTTGTAAAGCCCACCGGTCACCGCCTTTGTGTACAGGATAAGAAGGCAGATATATCTCTATTTCTCTTACTTTTGATTTTTTACAAAGCGGATGTATCTAAAGGTATTTCTATTTCTTTTAAAAAAAATTTTGGCCTCTTTCATTGGCTTTTTATTTATTGATTGTCATTCATCTTTTATTCTTTGGCCTGCATGGGCCTCCCATTGCAGTGGCCTCTCTCATTGTAGACCATTGGCTCTGGGCTCATGTGCTCCAGAGTGCTGGCTCCTAATTGGACACACCAGTCTAGCCATTCCGCAGCACGTGGGATCTTCCCGGGCCAGGTATTGAACTGGTGCCTCTCGCACTGCAAGGTAGACTCTACTCACTGGACCACCAGGGACGCCCTTCTGTTTCTATTTTGAGGAAAAAATAAAGTCATATCAAAGAAGAGTGAGTCAGGTTTACAAAAAAAGAGATAAGCATTCTCTTAAAATAATGGAAACAATAACCATGGCAATTAACTTGTATCTATTATCTCTTTAGTATTTAAAACAAAAATCACATGATTTGACTCAGAGTTGAAGTAAGGACCAAAGGAATAACAGGACAGCATTTGAAATTTTAATAAAGTTCCAACCTTGGCTAAATTGCAAGGAGACCATTAGATCCATAAGAAATTAAATGTGAAGAAGAAAAAAAAAAAAAACTACAAGAAAATAGACTTAGTATCAAAAGTTTGAAGGAAGTATGACTTAAGTTCAGAAATGATAGAGAAGTTCATTAAGTAATAGATTTCATTACATGTAAATCTTCAAATTAAAGAGGCAAACAATAGAGAAACAGTAGTCATGTATGGATACAAGAGTTGGACCATAAAGAAGGCTGAGTGCTAAAGAAATGATGCTTTCAAACTGTGGTGCTGGAGAAGACTCTTGAGAGTGCCTTGGACAGCAAGGAGATCAAACCAACCCTAAAGGAAATCAACCCTGAACCTTCATTGAAAGGACTGATGCTGAAGCTCTAATCCACCTGACTCATTGGAAAAGACCATGATGCTGGGAAAGACTGAGGGCAGGAGGAGAAGGTGGTGACAGAAGATGGGATGGCTGGATGGCATCACTGAGTCAATGGACATGAGTTTGAGCAGCCTCCAGGAGATGGTGAAGGACAGGGAAGCCTGGCGTGCTGCAGGCCATGAGGTACCGACATAGAAAAAGAAATCTGACAAAATGAAAAATCTCAAAAAGGCCGCAGAAGCCACTGGATACACCATTTTGGCAAAGAGGCCACTAAGCAACAGGATCCCAAGGCAAATTAACCCTGTGCCAACAGACCTGTTCCAGGGCTCATCAATCCACAGCTTGAATCTTTAAATCAGACTGAATGCCTTTTTTTGGCCGCTTCCATTGGTCTTTCATTTATTCATTTTCATCCATATTTGTTCTTTGACCTGTGTGGGCCTCCCATCACAGTGGCCTCTCTTACGGCAGAGCACCGGCTCTGGGTGCATGCGCTCTAGAGCTCTGACTGGTTTTTTTAAGTCTACACACGGAACTTCTATCATCTTTCTTCAAAAACATTAATACTGTGAACTCTTGGGTAGGTGAAAGCTTTGGGAAACATGTCACTGTAAACTATGTCCAAACAATCAGGTCCAGCACTGCCCAGTGAGGTCTCCCCCACCGAAGAGACTCCCACCTCCAGACCAGTCCACACTGAGAAGTAGGGGTCCACAAGGCCTCCCCTTCTCTGAATGCACACAGCTGACTCAGTCAGAAGGGAAACTATCAAATACTGGGGCAGAGCTACCAGAATGTTCTGTCTTTCCTGTGTAGCTAAACAACAGCACAATTCACAAGGGACAGAGATGAGAGCCACTGAATGATAACAAAGGCCCATTAGAGGGGCTGTGGGTGCATCCTTTGCACTCTTGCTGGGGGCACCTGCTGTGTCTCAGGGCTTTCTAGGTGGTGCTAGCAGTAAAGAACCCACCTGCCAATGCTGGAATGTGGGTTCAATCCCAGGGTTGGGAAGGTCCCCTGGAGGAGGCATGGCAACCCACTCCGGTATTCTTGCTTGGTGAATCCCATGGACAGAAAAGCCAGGCGGGCTAAAATCCAGGAGCTGAAAACACTTGGACATGACGGAGCAAGCACACATGAGCATAGACTGACAAAAGGGTCTGGGTCCCTTGACTAAGGTGTATGAGTTGCTAGAAATGACATAAAAATTTATTTTTTTTTTAATTGGCATATTGGAATGGGCTTTGTGTGAGATGTTTACAGCTCTTTTGCCTGATTATATTGTGAGATAAACATTATGTCTCACTGGGGAATGCTTCCCTTGCCTGGCATTCTATCACAGAGCATATAAATCTGCCCTTAAGGTAACACGAATTAAACATACTAAAGGAGACCAATAGAGTTACCTGGACTCACACAATATAAAACAAAGACTGGGGCTAATATTCAAGGACTAATGAAGCAACAGTGGAGATTTTCCTTTTTTGCTCCTGTGGTAAATTGGTCTGAGTTTGACTTACGTCCTCAGAAAGAAGACTTCTGTTGAATGCCTTGTGCAAACTTTTGAAGGCATGATAAAATGAAACCCAACGGTAAAAGAATCCGCTTGCAATGCGGGAAACCTTGGTTGGATCCCTGGGTGAGAAAGATCCCCTGGAGGGCACGGCAGCCCCTTCCAGTATTCTTGCCTGGAGAATCCCCCTGGACAGAGGAGCCTGGCAGGCTGCAGTCCATAGGGTTACAGAGTTAGATACAATGGAGTGACTAAGCACAGCAAAGTTCTAGAACACAGAACTCCTGGTTCCCAGTAGTTGCAAATATTTTCATTGATTAAAAAAACAAGCTAAGTAAAGAAAAGGTAGGTGGATGAATGAATCATTTGATGTCATCTAGGCAGCAGACCAGTTCTTTGGGGAACTGAAAGCAACTGACTTTGTAAAAAGGCTTAGGCATCTGAGCAAATAAATGTAACTTATTCCCACTGTTATTTATAAACTCCAGACAGTATCATCAATATTAATTTGTAAAGGAACTCTATTTAATTGACTTAAAGGCAAGCACTTATAAATTAACTATTTTGAAATAACCCAAATGAACTTCAAATTCATGTGACCCAGGATTCAACATTAATACTTGGTTTAAAGTTTGTCGGTTTAATTCACACAGACAGGACTTACCCTTGTTGCACCTAGTCGAATATGTTTATACTACATCTCTTATAAAATTTATCAGCAAGAAAAGTAGCTTGGCATGATGGCTAATTTGGCCTAATGTCTGCTGAAGTTTTCATGGGTAATATAAATATAATTGTTGGGAACAAATGAATTCAATAGGTAAAAATGAATTCAGATGGGTAAGGGCCTTTTGGGGAACACCTTAAGAATCATTATGTTTTATGGTATGTCTACTCAAAAATAGTTTCTCCAGAGTTTTGGTAACTTGAAACTTTAGAGTTTTGGTAAGTTAAGTTAAATGATGGCTAATGGACTACATATCTAACTCATTCCCAAATAAAGATACTGAAACATTACTTTTATTACATTAGGCTTTCTTTTACAGAGAAATTAAAGATATTTAGGACCATTAATAAATATGTTTTGTGCCACATTGAAAATTTTTCCATAAAAAGGGTGCATGTTTTTAAAAACCATAAATGATATTTTATAAGTTTGCCAATCTACAGACTGCTAATGCAAAAGTTCGTAATTACTTACTTCTTAGTTTTCACTAGAAATTAAGGTTTTAAAATTTTTGACTGATTTATAATTGATTTACAACATTAGGTTTTCAGATAGACATAAATATATATGTGTATATGTAGGTATACGTGTTTTAATAATTTTTTATTATAATTAGATACAATGGAGTGCTGAAATTGAACACAGAACTCCTGGTTCCCCGTAGTTGCAAATATTTTCATTGATTAAAACAAGCTAAGTAAAGAAAAGGTAGGTGGATGAATGAATCATTTGATGTCATCTAGGCAGCAGACCAGTTCTTTGGGGAACTGAAAGCAACTGACTTTGTAAAAAGGCTTAGGCATCTGAGCAAATAAATGTAACTTATTCCCACTGTTATTTATAAACTCCAGACAGTATCATCAATATTAATTTGTAAAGGAACTCTATTTAATTGACTTAAAGGCAAGCACTTATAAATTAACTATTTTGAAATAACCCAAATGAACTTCAAATTCATGTGACCCAGGATTCAACATTAATACTTGGTTTAAAGTTTGTCGGTTTAATTCACACAGACAGGACTTACCCTTGTTGCACCTAGTCGAATATGTTTATACTACATCTCTTATAAAATTTATCAGCAAGAAAAGTAGCTTGGCATGATGGCTAATTTGGCCTAATGTCTGCTGAAGTTTTCATGGGTAATATAAATATAATTGTTGGGAACAAATGAATTCAATAGGTAAAAATGAATTCAGATGGGTAAGGGCCTTTTGGGGAACACCTTAAGAATCATTATGTTTTATGGTATGTCTACTCAAAAATAGTTTCTCCAGAGTTTTGGTAACTTGAAACTTTAGAGTTTTGGTAAGTTAAGTTAAATGATGGCTAATGGACTACATATCTAACTCATTCCCAAATAAAGATACTGAAACATTACTTTTATTACATTAGGCTTTCTTTTACAGAGAAATTAAAGATATTTAGGACCATTAATAAATATGTTTTGTGCCACATTGAAAATTTTTCCATAAAAAGGGTGCATGTTTTTAAAAACCATAAATGATATTTTATAAGTTTGCCAATCTACAGACTGCTAATGCAAAAGTTCGTAATTACTTACTTCTTAGTTTTCACTAGAAATTAAGGTTTTAAAATTTTTGACTGATTTATAATTGATTTACAACATTGTGTTAGTTTAAGGCATATAGCAAAGTGATTCAGATAGACATAAATATATATGTGTATATGTAGGTATACGTGTATATAAATATCTTTTTCCAGATTCTTATCCTTTATAAGTTATTACAACATACTGAATATAATTTCCTATACCATACACTAAGTTCTTACTGTTCATCTATTTTAAATACAGTAGTGTGTATCTGTTAATCCCATATTCCCCATTTATCCCTCCATACCCCCTGTCCCCTTTGGTAACCATAAGTTTGTTTTCTATGTCTATGAGTATGTTTCTGTTTTTTTTTTTTTTTTAAGATACTACATTTAAGTGATATCATACAATACTTGACTTCTCTGTCTGACTTACTTCAGTTAGTACGGTAACCTCTAGATTCACTCATGTTACTACTGCAAATGACAGTATTTCATTCTTTTTTATGGTTGAGTAGGATTTTACTATACAACACATAATCTTTATCCATTCATGTGTTGATGGACATTTAGGTTGCTTCCATGTCTTGACTATTCTAAACAGTGCTGTAATGAACACTGGGGTGCACGTATCTTTTCAAATTAGAGTTTTCATCTTTTTCAGATACATGTCCAGGAGTGGGATTGCTGGATCACACAGTAGCTCTATTTTTAATTTTTAAAGGAACTATCATACTATTTTCCATCGTGGCTGTTTCAATTTACATTTTTACCAACAGTGCAAGTGGGTTCCCTTTTCTCCACACCTTCTCCAGCATTTATTATTTGTAGACTTTTTGATGATGTCCATTCTGACTGCACAGTAGTTTTGATTTGCATTTATCTAATAATTAGCAAGGCTGAGCATCTTTTCACATGCCTGCTGGTCACTTATTCCACTTGTATGAGGCATCTACAACAGTCAAACTCATACAAACAAAGCAGAATGGTGGCTCCTAGGGGCTGAGGGGGAGGGGGAGGGGAGTGATCTAATGGCTGTACAGCTTCAGCTCTCCAAGACGAAAACGTTTTGGAGGTCTGTTGTGCAACAACATGAATATATTTAAAACTATTGAACTGTATTTCAAAATGGTAAAGATGATGTATTTTCTATTATGTGGGTTTTAAAGAAAATCACCCTTAAAAATGGTTAAAACTGCAAAACAAACAAAACACTCAGATCCTAATTCTGGTTCAACTTCTGTTCCTGAGCTATACAGCCTCAACTACAGGCCTGGCTCAACCCAGTACCTGGAATTTCTTAAGGCATTAAACACACAAAAATGCTTTTGAAAATGAGGACCCAAGTGTCGTTTATTTTTCTAATTCTACTATATAATGATACAGCTCATCTTTACAACTCTGGGTATTAATTTACACAGACTAAGACAATTCAAGACCAATAATAACGTGAAACACTTAATTTGCACTAATTCTGTGTCAGGTGCGAGTTTAAGCACTTTATAAATATTGACCCATTGACTCAGGTCTCATAGCAATCCCATGCCTGAGGTCCTATTTTTATCCCCACTTTATAGATAAGGAAACTGAAGCGCAGAGATCCAGTAGGGGGCCAGGTGAGATTTACAACAGGCCATCTGACTCCAGGGTCAGGCCCCGAGCATAGCACCTGAGGCGGGGACGGGACTTTATCTCTGAATTTCAGCATGGAGAGAGTCCTGACTCACAATGAATGAATCCGTCAGCAGCCATTTATTGAGCAATCAGTTACAACAGAATTGTGAGGCATTTTTACCACAGCAGTTCAGAAGAAGAAAGATCTGTCCACTTCCTCTATTATTATTTTTTAAAAACCTTGGTAAGGAGAAACTTTGTTGAAAAGATGACTGAGAGGGGGGTGGGGGAGATTATTGTCCTAGAGGTTCTGGAAATACTGCAACAGTGGGGAAAATACTCTGACCATGAGATCCCACCATGCCTCCCTCTACTAATCTGTTTAAAAAATGATTAAAGACATTCTCCTCACTCCCCAGTACTTGGAATTGGCGGTCACTGCCAATGACTCTAATCCACCCTGTCATCTGGTTATCTCTTGTACTCAGGAGGGGAGGAGAAAGAAGTAAAAAGAGATAGAAAACCAACACGGTCCTACTCTATAACATAGGGAACTGTATTCAATATCCCGTGATAAACCACAATGGAAAGGAATATAGAAAGGAATGTACACATAGACATTCAGTAGAACTGAATCATTGTGCTGAACAGCAGAAATCAGTACACTGTAAATTTACTATACTTTAATCACAAGAGAAAAAGAGGAGACAGAAAGGCCCATCTGCAGACCAACAGTGAATTCTAGGAACTGGTCTAAGACTAATGTATGTGGGAAGAGAAACAGGCAAAGACCCTAAAGGTCACTTCAGAAAATCGAGGGGCAACCTGAAAAGGGTACGGTGCGGGAGCAGCTTCTGACGGCTTAGTTACCACTTTCTCCACCTTGGGAAGAAGCAGCTGCCTTTCTAAACGTAACAGGCAGAGACGGGCCCATCCACAAGGCACCACCCGCAGCCTTTCAGACAGATGTAGCCAGAACCTGTGCGCCCCATGCAGCGCACACAGGATGCCTGTGGGAAGAGACGGGGGTTCAGGCCACGGGGGGTGTCACTTGTTTTCCGGTTGGCATGGCAGAGAGGTGCTCAGGGCTCACCTGTAGGTGTACGGCCCCACTTCTTCCAGCCGAGGGGTCTCTCCATTGAGGATCTCCTCTGGATTGGTGACATTGAAGAAATAGAACTGGGTGTACACAGGCAGAGGGGGCTTCTTCCAGGAGTCAAAGGTCTCGGAACCATTCCTTAACACGATATTCTAGAGGAGAACAAAGGAGATTTACGTATGGAAGGCAGTTGGCTTTGAACACAGAGATAGAGCCAGGGATGCTGTGCCCTTTGACCTCCCAGCTCACTTTTTCTCCCCCTGCCCGCCACAGACTTTTGGCTGCAGTCCCTTGAGAGGAGGGCCACAGCCTTATGGCAAATGGAGTCCACAGCCCTCAAAAGCCAAAAGAGGTGCTCGATAAATATGTGTGGGGAAGAAAGGGTGCTAGAGCCATAGCTCATGGCTGGAGATGTGGTGTCACCAAAACCAAGGCCACCGTCTGAGTACCCGAAAAGCTTTATTTGCTTTGTTACCAAGAGTTTACTGATCAGACAGCTTCCACGGAAGTCAGGTCACTCTGAGGAGCCCCGTGCATTCCCAGGTCACCCATGTGAAGGAACAAGGAGAGAAGGTCCATAAAGCTGGTCCTTCCATTTGAAGTAGAAACACATCTACCCACCCCTGGGGCTTCCCTGGTGACTCAGATAGTAAAAAATCTACTTGCAATACAGAAGACCCAGCTTTGATCCCTGGGTTAGGAAGATCCCCAGCAGAAGGGAATGGCAGCCCACTCCAGTATTCTTGCCTGGAGAATTTCACGGGCAGAGGAGCCTGGCGGGTTACAGTCCGTGGGCTCACAAAGAGTCAGACGTGACCGAGTGACTAATACACACACACACCACTTCCATCACAAGTACTCCTCATGCATTTTATCATCCAGTTCACAAGAGAGCCGTAACACAGATCTGCCGATCCCTGTTCGAAAGATGAGAAAGCTAAGCTTCACTGAGGTTAAGTACTTAGGGTATTCTTTGTTCCCAATCCTTCCTTTGTTCCCCACCCTTCCAAACAACGTCCCCCCACAAATCTGTATGTGGAAGTCCTAACCCCTAGGACCTCAGAATGGGGCTGTATGTGGAGATAGGGTCTTTTATTTTTTCACATTTGTTTGGCTGTGTCAGGTCTTTGTTGGGGTGCTCCGGCTTCCCTCTCGTTGTGGCATGTGTGTTTGAGAGTGTGGGGGCTCAGTTGCCCCCTGCATGTGGGATCTTAGTTTCCCAGCCAGGGATCACACCATGTCCCCTGCACTGGAAGGTGGTATCTTAACCTCTGGACCATCAGAGAGTCCCTGGATTCAGGGTCTTAAAAGAGAAATGAAAGGTTAAAGAAGTCATGGGGGGGCGGCTGTCATCCAATATGACTGATATCCTTAGAAGAGGAAGAGATTAGGACACAAATACGCACAAATGAAAGATCACATGAAGACACAGGAAGAAGACAGCTACCCACACGCCAAGGAGAGAGGCCTCAGAAGAAATCAGCCCTGCTGACACCTTGATCCCAGACTTCTAGCCTCCAGAACTGTGAGACAACAAATTTCTGTTCCTCAAGTCACCCGGCCTGTGGTAACTGTTACGGCAGCCCTCGTCCACTAAGACACAGAAGGAGTGCCCTTCCCACCCTGCCGAACTCAGATGTGGCCAAGTCACTTGACTAACGGAACGTGGGTGGAATGGCAATGCCCCGGCTTTAGGCTGAGGCAAGGCACACCAGCTGCCCTCTGCTGCCCCGTCCCACGTAGCTGGTGACCCTTCAGCCAAGGCCCTAACACGGTAATGTGTAGACCAGCCATGAAGCCAGGAGTCCAGCCTGATCCAGCTCAGCTCAATTTGCAGACAATCTGGCCACAAGAAATATGAAGTACATGTTACTTCATAACATGTGTAAGCCACTGAGATCTAGGCGTTGTTCATTATCCAGTATTACAAGAGAAGCCTAATCAATACAGGATCCAAGCTTAATACACAGAAACCTAGTGTCTAATAGTTACCTTGTTACTAAAGAAAACTGCATTTTATTTTTAAAGTACTTAGGGTATTCTTTGTTCCCAATCCTTCCTTTGTTCCCCACCCTTCCAAACAACGTCCCCCCACAAATCTGTATGTGGAAGTCCTAACCCCTAGGACCTCAGAATGGGGCTGTATGTGGAGATAGGGTCTTTTATTTTTTCACATTTGTTTGGCTGTGTCAGGTCTTTGTTGGGGTGCTCCGGCTTCCCTCTCGTTGTGGCATGTGTGTTTGAGAGTGTGGGGGCTCAGTTGCCCCCTGCATGTGGGATCTTAGTTTCCCAGCCAGGGATCACACCATGTCCCCTGCACTGGAAGGTGGTATCTTAACCTCTGGACCATCAGAGAGTCCCTGGATTCAGGGTCTTAAAAGAGAAATGAAAGGTTAAAGAAGTCATGGGGGGGCGGCTGTCATCCAATATGACTGATATCCTTAGAAGAGGAAGAGATTAGGACACAAATACGCACAAATGAAAGATCACATGAAGACACAGGAAGAAGACAGCTACCCACACGCCAAGGAGAGAGGCCTCAGAAGAAATCAGCCCTGCTGACACCTTGATCCCAGACTTCTAGCCTCCAGAACTGTGAGACAACAAATTTCTGTTCCTCAAGTCACCCGGCCTGTGGTAACTGTTACGGCAGCCCTCGTCCACTAAGACACAGAAGGAGTGCCCTTCCCACCCTGCCGAACTCAGATGTGGCCAAGTCACTTGACTAACGGAACGTGGGTGGAATGGCAATGCCCCGGCTTTAGGCTGAGGCAAGGCACACCAGCTGCCCTCTGCTGCCCCGTCCCACGTAGCTGGTGACCCTTCAGCCAAGGCCCTAACACGGTAATGTGTAGACCAGCCATGAAGCCAGGAGTCCAGCCTGATCCAGCTCAGCTCAATTTGCAGACAATCTGGCCACAAGAAATATGAAGTACATGTTACTTCATAACATGTGTAAGCCACTGAGATCTAGGCGTTGTTCATTATCCAGTATTACAAGAGAAGCCTAATCAATACAGGATCCAAGCTTAATACACAGAAACCTAGTGTCTAATAGTTACCTTGTTACTAAAGAAAAACTGCATTTTATTTTTAAGATTTAGTGAATATCAAGCTAAGACAAGAGATGGTTGGATGGCATCACCAAATCAATGGACACGGGTCTGAGCAAATGCCAGGAGACAGCAAAGCACAGGGAAGCCTGGCGTGCTACAGTCCACGGGGTCACAAAGAACCTGACAAGACTTAGCAACTGGACAAGACAAGGCATAAAGTTGAGAAGGAAGTAGTCTTATACTGAAGTGAATTAAATAACTATTGCTTTGGAACTGGACTTGATTTGGGTACTGTCCTGTTTTGTTTTGTTTTTTTGAAAAACTGAATTTTTAAAGTTAAGATCACTGAAGTGATTAAGAAAAATAAAATCAGAGGCTGAGAATAAATAAACCAGAATGCAAACAGTAATTAACTCTGCATGTTGGAATCAGGATCACTGTTATTTTCTTCTGGATGAGATTTTATATTTTCCAAATTTTTATGATGGGAATAAAAAAAAAGTAATACTGAGAAAAAAAAAAAAAATTGGGGGCTTCGCTGGTGGTCCGGTGGGTAAGGACACCACTTTGCAGTGCAGGGGGCACCGGTTCCATCCCTGGCCTGGGAAGATCCCATGTGCCGCGGAGCGGCTGGACCGATGTGTCCAATTACCGAGCCGGAGCTCTGGAGCACATGCGCCCAGAGCCAGTACTCTGCAGTGAGAGAGGCCACTGCGATGGGAGGCCCACACAAGCCAAAAGAACAAAGCTGGATGAAAACAGATAAATGAAAGACCAACAGCAGTGGCCAAAAAAAAAAAAAAAAAAAAATTGGGAGGCATGTCATACAGCGGGTGGTAACTTACTTCCCCAACCAGGGACTGAACCTGTACCCACTACAGTGGATTGAACTCGATTCAGTTTCGGTTGAAAGAACAAGAAATTTGCATAAAACTGGACATAACTAAAATGTTGAACAGGACAAGAATGATTTAGTAAATTATAAGTCCTAACCACTGGACAGTCAGGGAACTCCCAACCCCGAGAAAAAAAATTTTTTAAAAAAAGAGGAAAATGAAATCTACCGATAAACACAATGTAAGGCCACTAATCAAACAATAACTAGATTGCAAAAGAAGCACCCACTGACGCTGACATCACCTGAAACCCCTCTAGCGGTGAGGATCTGAAGGACAATAAACAGAAGCACTGGCTTCAAAACAGGACAGAAACCACGCCCTGAAACACAGCACGTACGTTTTAGGAGCCCAGACCTCTGATTTAACAGAGGCAGCGTTGCAAGGGAAATGAATAACACGACTCTAGAATTCAGTGGAAACTATCCCAAGATTCTCTGCAGGGAAAAACAAAGTGGCGCTGCTGGAATAAAATGCACAGAGAAAACCTAAGCTTGTCCCAGCAAAACAGTCACCGGGAGGGCTGGAATCATTCCCACTTTGAGTTGGCTGTGCTATAGGACGGAGGACTCCTCGAGGTCTGGCACCAGTCAGAACATATAATCATCAGATTTCTATCCGAACAGCACATTTGTGAAATATTCTTGGCTTTTACTATCAGAACTGATTTACTGATTTGAGGTCAGACTCAGGAGATAAAAATGTAAAGAGAAACCACGAAACCTCTTTCCTCCAAGCTGGGGATCCAGTTTCAGACTCCCTTGCTGGAGAAGCCCTCCCCATCTCTCTTCCCCATCAACCCCACTGTACACATTAATCTCTCCCTGCCCCAGCCACAGAGCAAGCAGCCTAACTGATTATTTTAGACAGTTTTTTAAGAGCGTCGTGGTCTCTTATCTTCTACATGGGATCTTAGCTGTTTTGGGAGGAGGGAGGGAGAGAGTCAGGCCCAGAGAGAGAGAGGACAGCAGATGACAGAGGCTGACCAGAAAGAACCCAGAGGTCGTGAAAGGGCAAGAAAGATCTGTGCTCAAGGCCGTGCAGCTGCTTCCTGTCAGAGCTGGATCTGGAGCCTAACGCCCCTTTTCTTCACATTCCCATCTCAGCACACACCATCTTAATAACGCGCGATGGGATCACCGACGCAGTGACCATGAAGGACAGAGGAGCCTGGTGTGCTGCAGTCCATGGGGTCGCAAAGGGTCAGATACAACTGAATGGCTGAACAACACATAAATCTAATCTACATTTCAGTTATATAAGTTATATGGTAGCGTTTCTCAGGTATAAAGTATACACACGGCACCTAGAAACAGTTCAGTAAATACTGAATTTAACCTACCTAAAACTAGTATGTTAACTATGAGAAGTGTCACATGTAAATAATAATTGTCTCCTAGAAGATTTTGAAGGCCCAGAGATACCTTCAAAGTCATCTGACTTCATTAAAATAAGAACCTCTTTTTTATCCAGAAATTTCCAGAAAAAGGCAGGGCAATAATTTCTCTTTCTCCACAAATTCCTTGAGGACCCCTTATCTGGAGGGATAATCCCATAACACATTACATAGGAATTTATTAGGGGAAAATGTGCTCAGGATAGAAAACATCTTCTAAAAAATTGAGGTTAATCAGAATCAACATGAAACAGGTAATATTAGCAACCAAAAATGAAAAGGAAAGTACAAGTACTCAGTATTATAACATATTAGGTTCCTGTTGATGCTGATCTACAGAAAATTGAGTTTTTTGTTTTTTTTTTCCTTCTTTAATCCTTCCCACTCCTCCAGGATAATGTAGGTTTTGGAGAAATACTGGTTCAATCAATAAAACATAGTAGAAGAACACTAGATTTTCCATCAGTTTTGCTTATAAGATGCTGGGAGAGAAGACTGTGATGTGAGGGAACGAGAGAAGAGCAGAAGGAAAGCACAAACGGCCAAAGCCAAAGCCACAGTCAGGGCGCTGTGACAGTAGCTACCAGTCCAAGGAGCCCTTAAAGTGTACCTGGAGGAAGTGCTGTCCCCTGGCCATTTCAGCCATATTCAGATACGAGAAAGTAATTCAGACACAGGTTCATTAGAAGCAGAAACACACAGACCTAGCACCTATTAGTTTGTGTATTTTATCAGTAATCCAGCACCCTAAGGAGCTAAGGCGCATCCCAGGTGGTGCTACTGGTAAGCAGCCCATTTGCCAAGACAGAGACTTAAGAGACATGGGTTCAACCCCTGGGTCAAGAAGATTCCCCTGGAGGAGGGCATGGCAACCCACTCCAGTATTCTTGCCTGGAGAATCCCATGGATAGAGGAGCCTGGTGGGCTGTGGTCCATAGGGTCGCAAAGAGTCAGGTATGACTGAACCAACTTAGTATACACACACACGAAGAGCTAAATCCAGCCAGTTCCTTTTGTGGGTAGGGAAAAAAAATCTGTGTCCCTCCATGATCCCTTTTCTGAACAACTATTTAAAGCAATGCTATAACCATGATTTTCTTGCAACATATAGAACTATGCACGCAAATCATCTGAACACTGTGCGTGCCAGGCACTGCAGGCAGAGGATCCCGAGCCACACGGGTGTGGTTTCTGTGTTGGAGGAGTTCACCCTCTATTTGGGTGATGGTGATGCACACATGTAACCACAATGTAAAGCAGCCCACAACAAAGGGCTAACGAGCATCCTGCCCAGTGGTCTCTGTTGTGTTCAAACAACAGACTCTACGAACTGAGATGGAGAGAGGTAGTGCTTAGCATAATCCGGGAAGAATGAATACACATTTGACAAGCAGAGAAGGTCAGTGGGGTGGACGCTTTCTGGACAGCGGGGGTTGATTCAACTATCCTGCCCAGCTGGACACAGGGAGTCCTTTCTTCCTGCTTGATCCATATCCATCTCTCCTGGAGCCCTCTACTTAATCAGAAAGCGTGGATAGGGAGAAAGAGACAGACCGTAAAAGATCCAGAGGAGGGATGGTGTTAGGTGTGACTGGATATGGGAGCAGAGAAAGTCATTGAGAGAGGCAGGTTGGGGTTACAGAAGTCTAGATTTCATCTGCTGTATAAGGAGGGCATGTGGAAGGTTTCTGAGCTGCAGAGGAGAAAACTATCAAGAGCCAAGGGTTACGATGTCACTTCAGTTCATCTAATCTTCTTCAAGATGATGCTGGAGAAGACCCTTGAGAGTCCCTTGGACTGTACGAAGATCAAACCAGTCAGTCCTAAAGGAAATCAACCCTAAATATTCATTGGAAGGATTCACGCTGAAGCTGAAGCTCCAATACTTTGGTCACCTGAAGTGAAGAGATGACTCATTGGAAAAGAACCTGATGCTGGGAAAGACTGAGGACAGAGGGAGAAGGAGGTGACAAAGGATGAGGTGCTTGATGGCCTTATCAACTCAACGGACATGAGTTTGTGCAAACTCAGGGAGATAACGAGCGATCCCTACAGCCTGGTGTGCTGCAGCTCATGGGCTCACAAAGAGTCAGACACGACTTAGTGGTTGAACAACAACAGTCCTCTTAATAGTCTTCAAGAGGAAAAATTATCTTCCCTATTTTACACCCCAGGAGATCAACACTCAAAGAGGTTATGTGAATGCCTGATGGTTATTGGTGGAGGGTGCAGCCTGCCTCCCACGGCAGGACTCACTGCACACCTGTGCTCCTGGTCATGCTGAATTTTACCAGAGCCTTGTGCCCCTGGAAAACAGCAATGGTTCTGGAATCCTTGCTTCTGTGTTCCAGGAAATGGGTGGCAGGAAAGAAACACCCTTCCCAGATGACTTAGAATCACATATATCCCTCGTGCTTACCCAAGATAAGGCCAGAGGCTGACCCTGCAGATTCTCATTTTTTGTCTCATAATTGACGAGCTGGACAGCCTGACCCCACTCATCAATGGGAGCCAAATGCCTGCTAATCTACCGCATGGTGACTACAGTTAATTATGCTTTGCAGTATGCTTGGGGCTTCCCTGGTGGCTCAGTGGTAAGGAATCCACCTGCAACGCAGCCTGCAAATGCTGGAGACCTGGATTCAATTCCTGAGTCGGGAAGATCCCCTGGAGGAGATCATAGCAACCCACTGCAGTCTTCTTTCCTGGCAAATCCCATGGATTCCTCTGAGCCTGGTGGGTACAGCCCATGGGTCACAACAGAGTTGACCTGACTTAGTGACTAAGCAACAACGATTGTACATTTCGAAGCTGCTAGGAGAATAGGTCTCAAGTGTTCTCACCACACACACAAAGAAGGAATTCTGTGAGATGATGGGTACATTAATTAGCTTGATTGTGATCGTCACTTCATGATGGAGATCAAGCATCCCATTGTACACTTGAAACATATACAATTTTTGTCCATCATACTAGAATAAAGCTGGGTAAAACAAAAAATGTTTGTTAACCAGATTTTACATTTCTCTCCGTCTGTCCCACGAACTTCTCCTTATAAAGGAAAGACGCTTTTGGCTAAACTTTAGGCCCTGAAAATCACAGTCAGAGGTCTTCCCTAATGCAAATTTCCCTCCCTCTACTGCCAGCTCCTTTCTCCTTTACAGCAATCCTTCCAGACAGTCTTTCCTTATCTAAGTCAGAATTGATTTTCATCCGACACTCTTAAGCATTGTGTCAGGCTGTCGCCTTTGCACTGACACAGGTAAGAGGTATTTTGGAAGGCTACACTGGCACACGTGGGACAGAGAGCGTGGCTAAGATTGCTGTAAGGATTAAATGAGGCTTTGGCAGAGGGCTTATCTCAGGCCACACTCACAACACACAGTAAATGGTGATTGTGACTTGACTCTCACCATCTTCAGGTTGGGGTGAGAGGGCTCCAGAAATTGTAAAAGTTAAAAGTAAAATAAAAGTTAAAAAAAAAAATACTGGAGTAGGTAGCCTTTCTCTTCTCCAAGGCATCTTCCCAACCCAGGGTTTCAAACCCAGGTCTCCTACACTCCAAGTGGATTCTTTACCATCTGAGCTACCTGAGTCTTCTCAACTAGAAACACCCAACAAAAGTTAAACAATTAAACGAGAAAAGAAAGTTTTCAGTTATGATCCTCATATGAGGTCATACATAAGATTCAGTTTAAAAACGGTTGAAAGAACAAGGAATTTGCATAAAACTGGACATAACTAAAATGTTCAACAGGACAAGAAAGACTTAGTAAATTATAATAATTCACAGGCTGGAGTAGAAAGCCATCATTAGAATTATAAAAATTACTATATAGAAATAAGAAACATGTTCACGATGTATGTGAAATGGTAAAAGCAACAATGCAAAATACATTTAAGTGCGGACAAGACTAGCAAAGAGAATACAAATATGAGGGCTTTCCCTGGTGGTCCAGTGGGTAAGGACACCACCTTGCAGTACAAGGGGCACCAGTTTGATCCCTGGCCTGGGAAGATCCCATGTGCCACGGAGTGGCTGGACCGATGTGTCCAACTACCTAGCCAGAGCTCTGGAGTGCATGCACCCAGAGCTGGTGCTCTGCAATGGGCTACAGTGATGGGAGGCCCACACAAAAGATGGATGAAAAATAAATAAATGAAAGACCAATAGAATCGGCCGGAAAAAAAAAAAAAAAGAATGCAAACGTGAAAACAGTAGGAGAGTGATGTATAGATAAAGTTACACTTTTGACTTTTAGTTGTCCTCAGAATTACTAAGCCTTCACACTGAATGTCTAACAGCATTCATCTCTACAGAACAGGGTTGGTGGTAGTCTGCTATTCTCTCTGTGATGTCTATCTGCACTATTTGGATTTTTTTTTTTCTAATAACAAAAATAAATGACTTCTGTAGGCAGACAAAATAATTGTCCCCTTATACATATTTTTTAAAGTGAAAATCTAAGAAACTCAATTCTATAAAATGAATTCAGAGACTGCACTCCCCCAAGAGAAGGCTGATGTGGATACAGAGAACCAATTTCATCTAGCTTTGCTTCTGTCCTTGCAACACAAAGGCGAGACTGATACCCCATCAGCTGTGGTCAGCTCTCCCTCGCCAGCGCCAAGGGCCCCCACCCCCCACACTGGGCTTGACAGGATTTCTTCTCCTATTATCATCAAGATGGGTGATATAGCACTCTGTTCCTCACCAGCTTTTCCTGACAAGCATCACAGTGTGTGGACAGCTTCGGAGTGAGAAAGAACTTGCAGCAGCAGCGTGGATAGATCTAGAGACGATCACACTAAGCAAAGTAAGTCTGAGAAAGATATTATATGGTTTCACTTATATGTGGAATATAAAAAGTAGTACAAGTGAACTTATTTACAAAACAGAAGCAAATTTATGGTTACCGAGGGGGGAGTGGTGGAGACGGGATAAACTGAAAGGATGGGATTAACAGAGGCACACCTGTCTATATAGAATACATAAACAAGGAGGATTCACTGCACAGCACAGGGAACTATATTCAATATTTTATAATAAACTATCATGGAAAAAGAACTGAAAAAAGATATATATACACACATACATACACTGAATCCCTTTGCTGTACCCCTGAAACTAACATAATATTATAAATCAACTATATGTCAATAAAAAAGGGAAGCATTTGCAGCCTTGTTTATTTATTAAAGTCAAGAAAATCATCTCAGAATTTTCAGCCCCTAAAGAGCCAGTCAGTGTGAGTAAACAGATGGTTCACTCCCCCGAATTTATCTTGCCTGGTCTGTATCCAGCTTAGGTAAAAAAAAGTCTGAAGACAGGGGAAGAGTTCCCAGAAAGAAGGAAGGCAAAGTTCTTCCCAGAAGGGAGGGTAAAACCAGCCATTCTCACGACAGCCTGAGTTGAACTTACTTCTCCAAGTTTTAAGCTCATGACCAAGTTTCAGGATAGAAATAAACATCTGGTCGACGGAGTCCTTTGGTAAATAAAGGAAATAAAAACCAAACAACTAAAAATCATCCCTGACGGCCTGCCGGAGCCACCCTGACAGAGATGCTGTTACAACTCGGAACTCTCCTCGCCGAATGCCTAGCCCCCCGTCACCAGCCTCTTGCTGGTCATTCTTAGCTGCTCAACAACCTTACAAGTCTCCCTCCATCTTTGACTTTAAATCCATTCACATGTTGCTCTCAAGAGTACTGGTTTTTCCTACATAGGTTTTTTCCCCCACCCTGGCCATGGTGTTGACAGTGAAACTCAAGTCCAGTGAACCTCCAGGGTCTCTATCATCAGTGGACTTTTCCTGACAAGCATCACAGTGTGTGGACAGCTTCGGAGTGAGAAAGAACTTGCAGCAGCAGCGTGGATAGATCTAGAGACGATCACACTAAGCAAAGTAAGTCTGAGAAAGATATTATATGGTTTCACTTATATGTGGAATATAAAAAGTAGTACAAGTGAACTTATTTACAAAACAGAAGCAAATTTATGGTTACCGAGGGGGGAGTGGTGGAGACGGGATAAACTGAAAGGATGGGATTAACAGAGGCACACCTGTCTATATAGAATACATAAACAAGGAGGATTCACTGCACAGCACAGGGAACTATATTCAATATTTTATAATAAACTATCATGGAAAAAGAACTGAAAAAAGATATATATACACACATACATACACTGAATCCCTTTGCTGTACCCCTGAAACTAACATAATATTATAAATCAACTATATGTCAATAAAAAAGGGAAGCATTTGCAGCCTTGTTTACTTATTAAAGTCAAGAAAATCATCTCAGAATTTTCAGCCCCTAAAGAGCCAGTCAGTGTGAGTAAACAGATGGTTCACTCCCCCGAATTTATCTTGCCTGGTCTGTATCCAGCTTAGGTAAAAAAAAGTCTGAAGACAGGGGAAGAGTTCCCAGAAAGAAGGAAGGCAAAGTTCTTCCCAGAAGGGAGGGTAAAACCAGCCATTCTCACGACAGCCTGAGTTGAACTTACTTCTCCAAGTTTTAAGCTCATGACCAAGTTTCAGGATAGAAATAAACATCTGGTCGACGGAGTCCTTTGGTAAATAAAGGAAATAAAAACCAAACAACTAAAAATCATCCCTGACGGCCTGCCGGAGCCACCCTGACAGAGATGCTGTTACAACTCGGAACTCTCCTCGCCGAATGCCTAGCCCCCAGTCACCAGCCTCTTGCTGGTCATTCTTAGCTGCTCAACAACCTTACAAGTCTCCCTCCATCTTTGACTTTAAATCCATTCACATGTTGCTCTCAAGAGTACTGGTTTTTCCTACATAGGTTTTTTCCCCCACCCTGGCCATGGTGTTGACAGTGAAAGCTCAGAGTCCTAATTGCTGAACCTCCAGGGAATTCCCTTTTCCACCTTTAATGCATTCCCCCGGACTCCCTACCCTACCCATGCCCACCCAGTGGCATCAAGGAACCCACTGTCAATCACAGAGTAGACAGTGTAGGGGTGCGTGTGTGTCCACACTAAGTAGAGAAGCGGAATGAGAGAACAGAAAAGCGTTTATAAATACAGCTGTCAACATTTCTAAAGCAGTCGTCTCTTTATTTTTATTTCCTTCCCTGACGTTCAGCTCACAGGACAATGACCATTACGACCAGGTTGCTACTTACTTAAAGTCTCCGGGACTCAGGTGCTCTGCTAGGGCTTTAGGTACAGGGTCTCTAAACCGTCCACTGGCCACGTGAGGTAAGGATTTCCATTTTGCAGGCAAGGAAATGGGGCAACAGCTTTCCCAGGCTCACAGAGCCAGTGAGTCAAGTCAAATCCCACCAAGCCTAGATCTGTGGGTTTGAAAATTTCGTCCATGCTTGAGTACTCTAGCAGCTGCTACCCCACCACACTCCCGGGGCAGCTGCCAGATGCAGTGAATAAAATCACAGGAATAAAATCACTCCTCTGTGCATGAGGTTTTCCAGGCAAGAATACTGGAGTGGGTTGCCATGCCCTCCTCCAGGGGATCTCCCTGACCCAGGGATCAAATCAACATCTCCTATGTCTCCTGCACTGGCAGATGGATTCTTTACTACTAGTGCCACCTAGGAAGCCCAAAATATTATATACACTTTGTCAAAAATGCTTTAATTCTTAGACTACAATGCTAAAGATTGGTAGGGGCAAAGTGCCGTAATATCTAAAACTTGCATTCAAAAAAAGTCAAGAAAAAGTATGTAAGAGAGAGGTGAAGTCAGTATAGCAGGATGCTAACAACTCATAAATTGAATCAAAATATTGCAGAGACATACTCATTAAAATATTACTTGAAGTTAATCTAAAATTCAAGTTTAACTAGACATCCTGAATTTTATCTGGCAACCTATCCCAGAAAGACCGGGAAATTGGGGAGGAACTATCACTTGGGCTCTGAGACCTTCCTGGGCCACTAGACAACCCTGGAACCAGCAGCGTTTTCCACTCATGCTAAATTGAAAACCAGCGTAAATCAGTTTTACAAGGTGAGTTTGGATATTGCAGAACATGATGGATTGTTTCAGGCATAATACGGAAGTACTACCATCAAAAGAAATATTGGAGGGACTCCCCTGGTGGTTCAGTGGTTAAGAATCCACCTGTCAATGCAGGGGACCTGGGCTCGATCCCTGGTCTGGGAACTAAGATCCCACATGCCTTGGGACAACTAAACCCAGGCGCCACAACGCCTGGGCTCAAGCTCCCTGAGCTCCACAAGGAGACGCTCCCACACACTTGAACCGAGAGGATGCCTGCAAGCAGAAACAAAAACTCAAAGCAGCCAAAAATAAAATACATAAATAAATATTTTTTAAAAAGAGAAATACTGTAAAGATGATCCAGTCATGTGGTCAATCTTGTCAGCAGCCAGGCTAGTCGTCTGGACTGAAAAACCTACCTTTCAGTTAATCAGCCAATATGTGCACACTGAGAGCATTCTCTATGCCCGACCAGGATAGCCCCTGTTTCCAGAAGACATTTAGCTAAGGACGTAACACTGACATGCATACAACGGTGAACATTCAAGTGCAAGACCCACAAAAGGGCTAGGCCTGAAATGACTCAGATCATTTCAATTGTATGGATCCGCCCTAAAACTCCCATCCGGCTACCTCGCAGGCTGCTCAACATCAATGTGACCGAAAAAGGAACTCGTGATTTGTTCCTTACCCAATCACTCAGTCCTCTGATGCTACCACCTCCTCTTCTCCATTTCTATTCCTGTGCCTGTCTCATCCCTATCTCATTGCTCCCGTGAGGACGGTTCAGTATTAGGTAGTCTCCTAACCTTGCCTCTCTCAAAGCTATTATCTACATCAGCTTCTAGGAAGTTCTATCAAAAGGGCCTCTCTGCTCCCCGCTGCTCAGAAACTCTGAGATCTTGATGCAGCCCATGACATCAGCCCTTGGGCCCTGACTCAGCCCATCCCCTGCCATCCCCTGAGCTCCAGCAACACCCAATGGTCCGCCTTCCCCCAGATATGGGCTGGACAAGCTGCTTCTGCTGAGAGCTGACGTGACCTGGTACGGCCACAAGATCCAGCCCATCCTGACAGAGATCTTTCGGAAAAACAGTGCAAGGATGGCTGTGAACGAGCTCTCCTGATAAAAAGCCACGTCCAGATGATAAAAATAAACACTCAGGGAATTGCACTGGGCTTTTTTTCCCCCTCTTCTTTGTCCCTAAGTCATAGTTTCTTTTTCATCCATCTTTATTCTTTGGCATGTGTGGGCCTCCCATCACAGTGGCCTCTCTTGTTGCAGAGCACCAGCTCTGGGCGCATGCGCTCCAGAGCACTGGCTCCTAACTGAACACACCGGCCCAGCTGTAACAGGGCACGTGGGATGTTCCCGGGCAAGGGATCGAACCGGTGCCCATTGCACTGCAAGGTGGACTCTTTCCCCACTGGGCTTTGATGAGAGCAAGTGAATACTGTTCAGAAACTTTCAGGCCTCAAGAACACTGCCGGCTGCTCTTAGTTCGACGTGTTGGATGTCACGACAAGGGTCTGAATACACTGAGAGCATTCTCTATGCCCGACCAGGATAGCCCCTGTTTCCAGAAGACATTTAGCTAAGGACGTAACACTGACATGCATACAACGGTGAACATTCAAGTGCAAGACCCACAAAAGGGCTAGGCCTGAAATGACTCAGATCATTTCAATTGTATGGATCCGCCCTAAAACTCCCATCCGGCTACCTCGCAGGCTGCTCAACATCAATGTGACCGAAAAAGGAACTCGTGATTTGTTCCTTACCCAATCACTCAGTCCTCTGATGCTACCACCTCCTCTTCTCCATTTCTATTCCTGTGCCTGTCTCATCCCTATCTCATTGCTCCCGTGAGGACGGTTCAGTATTAGGTAGTCTCCTAACCTTGCCTCTCTCAAAGCTATTATCTACATCAGCTTCTAGGAAGTTCTATCAAAAGGGCCTCTCTGCTCCCCGCTGCTCAGAAACTCTGAGATCTTGATGCAGCCCATGACATCAGCCCTTGGGCCCTGACTCAGCCCATCCCCTGCCATCCCCTGAGCTCCAGCAACACCCAATGGTCCGCCTTCCCCCAGATATGGGCTGGACAAGCTGCTTCTGCTGAGAGCTGACGTGACCTGGTACGGCCACAAGATCCAGCCCATCCTGACAGAGATCTTTCGGAAAAACAGTGCAAGGATGGCTGTGAACGAGCTCTCCTGATAAAAAGCCACGTCCAGATGATAAAAATAAACACTCAGGGAATTGCACTGGGCTTTTTTTCCCCCTCTTCTTTGTCCCTAAGTCATAGTTTCTTTTTCATCCATCTTTATTCTTTGGCATGTGTGGGCCTCCCATCACAGTGGCCTCTCTTGTTGCAGAGCACCAGCTCTGGGCGCATGCGCTCCAGAGCACTGGCTCCTAACTGAACACACCGGCCCAGCTGTAACAGGGCACGTGGGATGTTCCCGGGCAAGGGATCGAACCGGTGCCCATTGCACTGCAAGGTGGACTCTTTCCCCACTGGGCTTTGATGAGAGCAAGTGAATACTTTTCAGAAACTTTCAGGCCTCAAGAACACTGCCGGCTGCTCTTTTAGTTCGACAAAGTGCTACTTGATAATTAAACACAAACTCAGCATCCACGTTGTCATCGAAAGGGTCTAAATGCACCCAGACATGAGGCAGATCAACTTTGAGAACCTGATCTAATAGGGTGTGGAGGATTCCCACTGGATTCCAGATTCATAAAACTCACCAAATAGCAAAACACCAGTTGGTTGGCATTATTTTAAAGATTTATCCCTGAACTTAAGCAAATCCAATTCAGATTCTTGGAGGAATGTAAGTAGTTTGCACTATTTACCTTTTAAAATGCTCTGCTGAGGTGAAAGAAATACGCTGCCCTTGTTCTCTGACCTTACTTAAAATAACTTGGCAACAAATACATTGGCTTTTTCAAAATGTCACTGTTTCTCTCCTCATTTTGCTTCAGCTGCAACTCCAATCATTTCGCTAATGAGACCTGTCAGTTGAGGCTCAGAGGCTCGTTTATGTATAAACTGCTGCTCTGTCTATACATCACCTATAGGAAAAGAGCGTGGAACAGTTATCCTGAAAAAGCTTCTGCTACAAAACCCCCACTGGAGTCGTTTTTAAATACCTCCAGGTAGTTACAACTGTGAACCCAAGGTTGAGAACCGCCTGTCTTAAGGGTGAAAAATCAGCCACCAGATAGAAACTTCATCAAAAGGACCAGGTGAAAAGTGGGGAAATATATATGTGGATGCTGGCAGGGGATGGGGGTTGGGAAGAAGTGGGAACAGTTGAATGAGTGGATGAGTGACAGGATTTTAAGATGTGAATAAATAGGAAATGAGGCCACAACAAGAATACTAGGTGCTGTGTATACCTTGTGGAACCAGTCTTCTTACTTTACAACCTGTTTGGTTGTGATTATCTCTCTCAAAAATGAAAGGAGGGATGCTTTCTTCACCTGTTTATATCTACGTCTCCTCTTCCTTCCATTACTGTGGATTATCAGAAGTATCGCATTAGAAGCAATCTCCTACAAGTGGGACTTGCGAGTAATGATGATGTTCCTGTAACAAAGGCATCCTGTCTTGCTTTCTCTAGAAAGAATGTAAAACTCAGAAGTTCAATAAAGGACAGTTTTCAGAAACTTTCAGCCAAACACTGGCTGCTCTTTTAGTTCGACAAAGTGCTACTTGATAATTAAACACAAACTCAGCATCCACGTTGTCATCGAAAGGGTCTAAATGCACCCAGACATGAGGCAGATCAACTTTGAGAACCTGATCTAATAGGGTGTGGAGGATTCCACTGGATTCCAGATTCATAAAACTCACCAAATAGCAAAACACCAGTTGGTTGGCATTATTTTAAAGATTTATCCCTGAACTTAAGCAAATCCAATTCAGATTCTTGGAGGAATGTAAGTAGTTTGCACTATTTACCTTTTAAAATGCTCTGCTGAGGTGAAAGAAATACGCTGCCCTTGTTCTCTGACCTTACTTAAAATAACTTGGCAACAAATACATTGGCTTTTTCAAAATGTCACTGTTTCTCTCCTCATTTTGCTTCAGCTGCAACTCCAATCATTTCGGCTAATGAGACCTGTCAGTTGAGGCTCAGAGGCTCGTTTATGTATAAACTGCTGCTCTGTCTATACATCACCTATAGGAAAAGAGCGTGGAACAGTTATCCTGAAAAAGCTTCTGCTACAAAACCCCCACTGGAGTCGTTTTTAAATACCTCCAGGTAGTTACAACTGTGAACCCAAGGTTGAGAACCGCCTGTCTTAAGGGTGAAAAATCAGCCACCAGATAGAAACTTCATCAAAAGGACCAGGTGAAAAGTGGGGAAATATATATGTGGATGCTGGCAGGGGATGGGGGTTGGGAAGAAGTGGGAACAGTTGAATGAGTGGATGAGTGACAGGATTTTAAGATGTGAATAAATAGGAAATGAGGCCACAACAAGAATACTAGGTGCTGTGTATACCTTGTGGAACCAGTCTTCTTACTTTACAACCTGTTTGGTTGTGATTATCTCTCTCAAAAATGAAAGGAGGGATGCTTTCTTCACCTGTTTATATCTACGTCTCCTCTTCCTTCCATTACTGTGGATTATCAGAAGTATCGCATTAGAAGCAATCTCCTACAAGTGGGACTTGCGAGAGTAATGATGATGTTCCTGTAACAAAGGCATCCTGTCTTGCTTTCTCTAGAAAGAATGTAAAACTCAGAAGCCGAAGAAGCCAAGTGGGGAAGATCAATGAATGAAACAGGGACAGGTTTGTGCATGTTTGCATGCCAATCCCTAACATTCACTTCTATACAGAAATATGCCCTCTCCCATTTTTGTTAAACACATGACTCCTTCAGGCTTTCATTTTCCTTCTTTTGGTAAAGAGTATCACATACAAACAGGTATTTCTTCAGTTTGTGAAAGACAGTAGAGCCACCCCATGACAAAGGGCACCTTTCTCTAGGCCCTGGGTCAGGGGACAATGGGGGTGAGATGTCAGTGAGGACGGGGAAGGAGGTCCTGTCTGCAGGGCAGCCTCTATTCTGCCCCAGCTGCTGCCACAAGGCTGTGACAGGGCCAGCACTGCAACAAAATCTCCATGCAGGAAATCCAAAAGAGAGGGCATATGTGTGTGTGTATAGCAGATTCACTTTGCTATACAGTAGGAACCAACACAACACTGTAAAGCAACAATGCTTGTTGTTTAGTTAGCAAGTTGTATCTGACTCTTTTGTGACCCCCATCGACTGTAGCCCACTAGGCTCCTCTGTCCATGGAATTCTCTAGGCAAGAATATTGGAGTGGGTAGCCATTTCCTTCTTCGGGGGGTCGTTTCGACTCAGGGATCGAACCCACGTCTCCTACATTGCAGGCAGATTTTTGATCACTGAATCACCAGGACAGCCCACAAAAGCAACTATACTTCTATAGAAACTAGCAACTATACTCCTATAAAAATTAATTAAACAGTCACATGTTTCCAAAGAAGCTGGAAAGCTGAATTATTCGGTGAAATTTCCAGATTTTAAAGGTTTTAAAGTATTAGTGAGGCAAACATGACTATTGATTTACGGAATGGGATGAAACTGTGTAGCTGAATAACAACATATAACCAAAATCATCCTGAAGATGTTAAGTTCTCGTCTCTCCATTCATCCCTACGTTCATTCAGTAGGTTGGGATGATTCTACAAAGCAACATACAGCAGGATCCCTACCTTCAAACAGAGCTTTCGGGCTAGCTTTAAATACTAAATTACATCCTGTGGGTAGAGAATCCTTGTCAGCGCTGAAGCTAGAGGGGAATTATCAAGGAATTCACTTATGGAGCTGCTAATGTTCTGGTCTGGTTTGACTAACACGCAGGGAAAGACACGAGACTGGCTGAACCTGCACCATTGATGGTTCACACCACTGTGCTTCATGCTGGACTCACGAGGAAACCAAACAGACACATCACTATACAACAAGTTAAACAAGACCCTGGTGGTTTGTAAACATTAATAATGTAGTTCCCAAAGAGGCCTCACAGAAATAAAGCAGGGATATTATGTTATTTTAAAAATTATTCTAAAAGTCAACAACCTTAACTAAATGAAAACCAGATCAGTAGTTCTCCAAGGGTGGCCTCAGGACTCCTGGAGGTCCCCAAGACCCCCTCGGGGGGTTCCTCATGGTCAAAACTATTTCCCTAAGAATACTCAGGCATTGGGCTCCCCTTGTGGCTCAGGGGATAAGAACCCGTCTGCCAATGCAGGAGACACAGGTTCGATCCCTGATCCGGGAAGATCCCACATACCGCAGAGCAGCTAAACCCACACATCAACAAAGACCCAGCACAGCCAAAAATAAATCAATAAAAGTTTTTTGTTTTTTTTTTTAAAAAGAGAATACTCAGGCATTATCTGCTCTTTTCATGTTCATTCTTTCATGGGCACGTAGAACTTTCAAGAGGTTACCTAGGCTGTAATGACGTCACTGCTTTGACAGCCAATGAAATATGTGCTCGTGTATACCTGTATTTGGGCTTCTCAGATGGCGCTAGTGGTAAAGAATCTGCCGGTCAGTGTAGGAGAGGAGAGACGAGTTTAATCCCTGGGTCAGGAAGATTCCCTGGAGGAGGGTATGGCAACTCACTCCAGTATTCATGCCTAGAGAATCCCATGGACAGAGGAGGCCGGCAGGCTACAGTCCACAGGGTCTCTAAGAGTTGGACACAACCGGAGCAACTTAGCATGCATATACTTGTGTTTTAAAAATGAAAGTTTTAAGTTCTAATATTATAAATATTAATAGAGGTAACCCACAGAAACATGAGTTCTTTGGGGTCTTGAATAATCCTTAAGAAAATGAAGGCATCTGGGCCCCAAAATTCTGAATGACACTGTCAATTCCCTAAGGGTAGGGCTGTGTCTCATTTACTACTGTATCCATAGCTCTCAGCACACTGCCTCAATAATGATTCATACTCAGTAAAAATTCGCTAAATAAACAGATGGCCAAAGACTATACCTAAAACTGCTTTGGCATATAGAGAGCAGACACTGAAAGAAGACTTTATTGTTCCTAGTTGCTTTTTGACTAGTTACCAGCTTTGATAAAAAATGGCTGCTTGGGCTTCCTTGGTGGTCCAGTGGGTAAAGAGTCCGCCTTGCAGCGCAAGGGGCACCGGTTCAATCCCTGGCCCGAGAAGATCCCACATGCCAAGAAGTAGCTGGGTGGGTGTTTCCAATTATGAGCCAGTGCTCTGGAGCGCATGCACCCAGAGCTGGCGCTCTGCAGAGAGAGAAGCCACTGCAATGGGAGGCCCACACAGGGCAAAGAATTAAGATCGATGAAAAAATAAATGATGATGCACACAGAGCCAGTGCTCTGCGACAACAGAGGCCACTGCGATGGGAGGCCCACATGGGCCAAAGAACAAAAAGATGGATGAAAAATAGATAAATGAAAGACCAATAGAAGTGGCCCACATAAAAAGAAGAAGAAAAAATAAACAAAAAATAAATGATGACTTAGAGGGAAAAGAAAAAAAGGCTGCCTCATATAATTTATCATGGATATAGAGTATATATCTTGATGACATACGCCATAAATGCCTAGTCACTTGGCCAATATCCTGTGTTTTCATTAATGATTTTATAATCTCACCTGCTGATTCTTCCCTGGGAGGCAAGCAAGTGTCTGGCAGAACAGATGGCCCCTTTACTGTGGCCTGACAATGGAGCAAGAAAGCAAGACAATTCTCATAAGCAAAGACCTTCCCCTCCCTCCCAAAAGATACTTTCTTTGATATAAACCTACAGAATAGCAGTAATTACTAAGAATAGTAGTCCCAACTAGAATTATCAAATCTTTTATATGTTAGTTATACCAAGTGAAATAAAAAATAAACACAGTGTGGGAATAGAAGCACCCCATTTCTGCAAAGTAGATGTGTTACTATAATGCACAGAGGTATGGATTTATCAACAATATATTTAACAGTGGTTATGTTTGTTTTATTAATTAATCTTTGCTATCTCTGACTTTTTTTGCTTTTTTTTTTAAATTTTGCCCTCTTTTATTGGTTTTTATTTATTTATTTTTCATCCATCTCTACTCTTTGGCATGTGTGGGCCTCCCATTGCAGCAGTCTCCCTGTTGCAGAGCACTAGCTCTGGGTGCATGCGCTCCAGAGCGCTGCCTCGTAATTGGACACACTGGTCCAGCCGCTCCACGACATGTGGGATCTCCCCGGGCTAGGGATTGAACTGGTGCCCCTTGCACTGCAAGGCGGACTCTTTACCCACTGGACCACCAGGGAAGCCCCAGTCTCAGTTCTGATGGGTGCTGCTCCTGAAGACTCCGACTCAGCAAGGCTGGTCTGTTTTTCACGTTTCCATAAGCAATTCTGATGTGGTTCCCTAGAGCCAAGGAATAACACTGAGACAATGGCTTACTCCACTGTCTTAACCATTAGGAATGCACAGAAACACAGTCACCACCAATTAGTAAGATGCTGAAAGAACTATAATACGATTTCAATATCACCAGATCATGCTTTCCAAAGCCAGGGAGAAGTTGGATCATTTTGTTGATGAGTTAATCACTCTGGCAAGGTTACGGCCTCTGTTTATAGAGCTTTGGTCTCTGCTCATGCCAAGCTAATCACATGAGTCTGTCATGAACTTGGAAGGAAGAAACTGAGAGATGAAGTGTGTTTATGGGAGGCTCAGTGGCTGGAGCATCACAAAGGGCCATGGCTGGGGATGCCCCAGAAGAGGAACGACCCTGGGCTTGAGAACACAGAGGAAGCTGGTCCGGGAAAACAGAGGAAGAAGTGGGAGACACACTGAGCCTGGTCCTGTGGATGTCCAGTTTCTACTGGATTCGCAGGAGGCATGCTGTGCTGTGGTTCTCACCCTTTGATTTCCACCAGCTTCCTCTTCCAGCTTTAGAGAAAAGAAAAAAAAATCCTCTCTTTCTAGCGTGACGGTGCCTCATCTGCTCAGAAAGCACTGTTCCCCTTGAACCCAGGAAGTAGAGGACAGTGTGATGTGTGAGGACAGACTTCACCATCACCAGGAACCTTTTGAAAGGGAAGAAAGAGCTAGTAACTGCTTCAGAATAACAGGTGTAAATAAACCAGAACTGTCACAAGCAATGGGACTGGTGACGTGTGATATCACCTTCAGAATGGGAAAAGTGGACCAGGAGACCTAGTTTGTGCACCTAACCTCATCATTTGGTCTTTGAGAAGTCTCTTCTCTACATTTCCAGGGTCGTACAGGTGTAATATTATGTGCATGCGTGCTAAGTCACTTCAGTCATGTTCGACTCTTTGCTACCCTTTAGGCTGTAGTCCGCCAGGCTCCGCAGTCCATGGGATTCTCCAGACAAAAATACTGGAGTGGGTATGCCTCTCCGGGGAAGGCGGACTCTTTACCCACTGGACCACCAGGGAAGCCCCAGTCTCAGTTCTGATGGGTGCTGCTCCTGAAGACTCCGACTCAGCAAGGCTGGTCTGTTTTTCACGTTTCCATAAGCAATTCTGATGTGGTTCCCTAGAGCCAAGGAATAACACTGAGACAATGGCTTACTCCACTGTCTTAACCATTAGGAATGCACAGAAACACAGTCACCACCAATTAGTAAGATGCTGAAAGAACTATAATACGATTTCAATATCACCAGATCATGCTTTCCAAAGCCAGGGAGAAGTTGGATCATTTTGTTGATGAGTTAATCACTCTGGCAAGGTTACGGCCTCTGTTTATAGAGCTTTGGTCTCTGCTCATGCCAAGCTAATCACATGAGTCTGTCATGAACTTGGAAGGAAGAAACTGAGAGATGAAGTGTGTTTATGGGAGGCTCAGTGGCTGGAGCATCACAAAGGGCCATGGCTGGGGATGCCCCAGAAGAGGAACGACCCTGGGCTTGAGAACACAGAGGAAGCTGGTGCGGAAAGCAGAGGAAGAAGTGGGAGACACACTGAGCCTGGTCCTGTGGATGTCCAGTTTCTACTGGATTCGCAGGAGGCATGCTGTGCTGTGGTTCTCACCCTTTGATTTCCACCAGCTTCCTCTTCCAGCTTTAGAGAAAAGAAAAAAAAATCCTCTCTTTCTAGCGTGACGGTGCCTCATCTGCTCAGAAAGCACTGTTCCCCTTGAACCCAGGAAGTAGAGGACAGTGTGATGTGTGAGGACAGACTTCACCATCACCAGGAACCTTTTGAAAGGGAAGAAAGAGCTAGTAACTGCTTCAGAATAACAGGTGTAAATAAACCAGAACTGTCACAAGCAATGGGACTGGTGACGTGTGATATCACCTTCAGAATGGGAAAAGTGGACCAGGAGACCTAGTTTGTGCACCTAACCTCATCATTTGGTCTTTGAGAAGTCTCTTCTCTACATTTCCAGGGTCGTACAGGTGTAATATTATGTGCATGCGTGCTAAGTCACTTCAGTCATGTTCGACTCTTTGCTACCCTTTAGGCTGTAGTCCGCCAGGCTCCGCAGTCCATGGGATTCTCCAGACAAAAATACTGGAGTGGGTTGCCATGCCCTCCTCCGGGGGATCTTCCCGACCCAGGGATCGAACCTCCATCTCTTATGTCACCTGCATTGTAGGCAGATTCTTTACCATGAACGCCACCTGGAAGCTCATAATTTGATATCTGCCACTATCCATATTAAAATTGACATAATCTCCATTTCCTTGACTAGAAAATAACAGATGAAGTGATGCCTACTCTAAGACTCTATGTCTTCATAACTCAGAAGAGAGGCAACTCGGTAGCTAGGCAAGAAGGAGCCCTTGAAGATTATATACAGTTGATTGTCATAAATAAACACGGAGATCTTTTACTCATTTGACTCTCTAAAAAAATCCCATGTATTCACCAATCAATGTTATTTGGCTAAATTTTCAGTGATTATGTTTTATTTCCTGAGTCACTCGAACAGTTCCAAGGTTGCTCTGGCTTCCCAAGCAGGCCAGTGGGCACTTGCCCAGAGTCTCAGGTTTCCAGTGAAGCGTAGGTGAATCTGTCGTGTTCATCTCATCCCGGAGCCCTAAGGCTGCCATCCTTCCCTGGTCTATGAATAGGAAGCGGTGTTGAAAGTCTCTTACTCTCTCGCTGGTTCCCCTACCAGCCCATCTCCCATTAGCCAACCTTGCCTTTGGCCAGCGCGGAGCCCTCATTTCTGGGAGATGGTCAAACTGTCAGCCAGCCGAATGGCAAATTTAATGTCCTGTGCTGCAGAGTGGCTCTTAAGCAGAGGTCACATGCCTATGTCATAGAATCTCAGAAATTTGAAGCTAGAAGGGACTTTACTCTTTAGTTCCTGGATGAGAAAAGAACAGCTGAAAACAGTAACAAATGTTTACTGTTGGCTGTGCAAATATGGTGTCTATACAAACAAGGATAACAAATTCAGGCACCTGGGAGGGACTGTCCTAAATGCTTTACATCAATCCTTCAATTTCATTCTTGCAACAACTCAAAGATACGTATTCTTACTACCCCCATTTTCAACATGAGGAGCCTGGCGCTTTGAGGGGTTCCATACTTTGCTACTTGGCTTGTCCAACTGAATCCAAGTATTTGTTAGTGACAGAAAAAGGAGTTTTCAACAAGCTCTGATTATTCTTAGGATACTGCTCTTTCAGCTAAAATGGTCAGAAGTGAGGCAGTAGGCAGTTAGCTACCTGCCATGTACCAGGCACTGCCTGAGGTGCCAGGACCGTGTGCAGGGTTATTCCATGAAATGTAACATAAAACCCTGTCCTTCCAGGTTCTAGGGAGGAAAAGAAATTGCTAGGTCCCTGCAAAGCTCTGTCTTAGGGAGGTCAAAATACTCAACAAAGAAGGCCTGGTTAATGCTCAGGGTAGCCACCAGGATGGGGTGTGGGCAACCAAAGAGGGAGAAATCCCTCTGCCTTTTCTGCAATTAAGAAAAGTAAAGAGAAACAGATGGGATTCCCTGGCAGCTCAGTGGTAAAGAATTCACCTGCCAATGCAGTGGACGCAGCTTTGATCCCTAGGTTGGGAAGATCCCCTGGAGAAGGAAATGGCAACCCACTCTAGTATTCTTGCCTGGGAAATATCAGGGACAAAGGAACCTGACAGGCCATGGGGTTGCAAAAGACTTAGGGACTAAACAACAACAGCAAAGAGAACCAGTTACGTGGCTTGCTCCATGTAAGGTATACTATAACAAGCCAAGAATCAAATCAGACTGTCTTGGTTCCTTCCACTCTGTTCAACAACCCAATTCAAAATCTTCCTTCAGTCATCTCTGGCTGTGTGGCAAAGACAAATGTAATGTCCTGTGCTGCAGAGTCTTAAGCAAGGTCAGCCTATGTCATAGAATCTCAGAAATTTGAAGCTAGAAGGACTTTACTCTTTAGTTCCTGGATGAGAAAAGAACAGCTGAAAACAGTAACAAATGTTTACTGTTGGCTGTGCAAATATGGTGTCTATACAAACAAGGATAACAAATTCAGGCACCTGGGAGGGACTGTCCTAAATGCTTTACATCAATCCTTCAATTTCATTCTTGCAACAACTCAAAGATACGTATTCTTACTACCCCCATTTTCAACATGAGGAGCCTGGCGCTTTGAGGGGTTCCATACTTTGCTACTTGGCTTGTCCAACTGAATCCAAGTATTTGTTAGTGACAGAAAAAGGAGTTTTCAACAAGCTCTGATTATTCTTAGGATACTGCTCTTTCAGCTAAAATGGTCAGAAGTGAGGCAGTAGGCAGTTAGCTACCTGCCATGTACCAGGCACTGCCTGAGGTGCCAGGACCGTGTGCAGGGTTATTCCATGAAATGTAACATAAAACCCTGTCCTTCCAGGTTCTAGGGAGGAAAAGAAATTGCTAGGTCCCTGCAAAGCTCTGTCTTAGGGAGGTCAAAATACTCAACAAAGAAGGCCTGGTTAATGCTCAGGGTAGCCACCAGGATGGGGGTGTGGGCAACCAAGGAGGGAGAAATCCCTCTGCCTTTTCTGCAATTAAGAAAAGTAAAGAGAAACAGATGGGATTCCCTGGCAGCTCAGTGGTAAAGAATTCACCTGCCAATGCAGTGGACGCAGCTTTGATCCCTAGGTTGGGAAGATCCCCTGGAGAAGGAAATGGCAACCCACTCTAGTATTCTTGCCTGGGAAATATCAGGGACAAAGGAACCTGACAGGCCATGGGGTTGCAAAAGACTTAGGGACTAAACAACAACAGCAAAGAGAACCAGTTACGTGGCTTGCTCCATGTAAGGTATACTATAACAAGCCAAGAATCAAATCAGACTGTCTTGGTTCCTTCCACTCTGTTCAACAACCCAATTCAAAATCTTCCTTCAGTCATCTCTGGCTGTTGTCGGAGGTCAAAGACAATTATCACATGAGGCAAATTCTTCTAATGGGAATTATGTTACTAAGCGTCTCACAATTAACCCAACCTACTGGTCTGATTTTCATTCTTTTTCTCTCTTCTCTTTTTGATATAGACAAACCAATCTCCAAAGGGTAAAAAAAAAAAAAATTAAGAACAAGAAATATTAGATTATGTTACAAGTATATTAAAGTCAAGTTATGAATGAATTTTCCATAACAACATTAATGGAAATAGTAATGGCGGCTATAATTGGTCACCTATTCCATGCCTGATACTATTCTACATTCCAGCATCAGGCAGGAAACCAGAGTGGCCATGATGATAATGCGTGACCTCTGTCTGCCTTACAATATTTACACAGATGACCTCACTCTGTCTCACAGCAGCGTACACACAGGCAGGTCCTGAATTTGTGTGAAGCTGATACAAGGTAAGGAAGCCCTTCCTTAGAAAGAAAACTCTGGATACAGAATTAGGTAGAGGGCCTTGGAAGGGCCCGAGCAAGCAAGAGACCCAAAGTTTAAGCTTTGTGAGCATTATGGTAAATGCACTCCCAAGACGGCTAACATCCTCACTTCTCTCAGGAATGAAACTGAGATTCAGAGAAGTAACTTGCCCCAAAGCAAATAGCTTAGAAATGTCAGGGCTAGGATTTGAACATAGGGTGTCTGACCTCCAATCTCATGTATTTTTATTTGCTTATATAGCTTCTAACAAAAACAAAACTGTTACTATTTACAAGTAACTGTGGCCACGGTAGTGATTTAGTCGCTACATCGTCTGACTCTTGTAGACCTGCCAATGCAGTGGACGCAGCTTTGATCCCTAGGTTGGGAAGATCCCTGAGAAGGAAATGGCAACCCACTCTAGTATTCTTGCCTGGGAAATATCAGGGACAAAGGAACCTGACAGGCCATGGGGTTGCAAAAGACTTAGGGACTAAACAACAACAGCAAAGAGAACCAGTTACGTGGCTTGCTCCATGTAAGGTATACTATAACAAGCCAAGAATCAAATCAGACTGTCTTGGTTCCTTCCACTCTGTTCAACAACCCAATTCAAAATCTTCCTTCAGTCATCTCTGGCTGTTGTCGGAGGTCAAAGACAATTATCACATGAGGCAAATTCTTCTAATGGGAATTATGTTACTAAGCGTCTCACAATTAACCCAACCTACTGGTCTGATTTTCATTCTTTTTCTCTCTTCTCTTTTTGATATAGACAAACCAATCTCCAAAGGGTAAAAAAAAAAAAAATTAAGAACAAGAAATATTAGATTATGTTACAAGTATATTAAAGTCAAGTTATGAATGAATTTTCCATAACAACATTAATGGAAATAGTAATGGCGGCTATAATTGGTCACCTATTCCATGCCTGATACTATTCTACATTCCAGCATCAGGCAGGAAACCAGAGTGGCCATGATGATAATGCGTGACCTCTGTCTGCCTTACAATATTTACACAGATGACCTCACTCTGTCTCACAGCAGCGTACACACAGGCAGGTCCTGAATTTGTGTGAAGCTGATACAAGGTAAGGAAGCCCTTCCTTAGAAAGAAAACTCTGGATACAGAATTAGGTAGAGGGCCTTGGAAGGGCCCGAGCAAGCAAGAGACCCAAAGTTTAAGCTTTGTGAGCATTATGGTAAATGCACTCCCAAGACGGCTAACATCCTCACTTCTCTCAGGAATGAAACTGAGATTCAGAGAAGTAACTTGCCCCAAAGCAAATAGCTTAGAAATGTCAGGGCTAGGATTTGAACATAGGGTGTCTGACCTCCAATCTCATGTATTTTTATTTGCTTATATAGCTTCTAACAAAAACAAAACTGTTACTATTTACAAGTAACTGTGGCCACGGTGGTAGTGATTTAGTCGCTACATCGTGTCTGACTCTTTGTGACCCCATGGTCTGAGCCCTCCAGGCTCCTCTGTCCAGGCAAGAATACTGGAGTATGCTGCCATTCCCTTCTCTAGGGGATCTTCCCAACCCAGGGATGGAACCCATGTCTCCTGCATTCCCCACAGATTCTTACCACTGAGCCACCTCCAGGGAAGCCCTACAAATAACCATACATACTAACAATATTTCATGAAAAGTACACTCATTTCTCTAATAATTCTCATAATCATTCTATTTACATGAGTTGTTACTAGGATCAGTTACAGATGAAAAAAATGTCGACTCAAGAAAGGTTAAGCACTAGCCTAGAGTTACCCAGCAGAGCAGGATTCATGCCCATGAATGGACTTATGGAGTCCTTACTCTTTCCCACCATCTCAGCCTCCAGGTGACCCAGGAAAGCAGAGTGGTCATGACCTCTGTCTGCCTTACAATATTTCCATACCCGTCCACATCTAGCCCTGTCATTGAGTTCCACACACCACATAGTGTAGTGTTCTTTAACAGGGTGAGGCAGTTCTGAAGATTAACTTCTCCTGTACTCTCATTTAACCATCAGATCAGGGTCTATTCCTCAGGGAGAAAACCACCTTTAGAAGCCAATCACCAAATATCAGTGCAAACACAAGCCCCAGCCAAGCTGCCTTATCGCCATCACACCCCCCAGCTCCCTACCCACTGTCCACGATATAGACCCACAGAGCATCTGAAGGCTGATAATATCTGGGGGAGATCATCCATCTCACAGACTTCTTCTGAAATACCCTTTCAAAGCCACACAGGAAAACCCAATTGATGATCATTGGATCGCTTAGTTCTAGTCACCCAAGCGAAGGTAACCGCATTAAAGAGGTTACAACCTTAAGCAACCTTGCCATGGATTTGCAGGTGGACAAGCACGGAGAGAGTCAATCTAGGTTTTCCTTTGAACATGGGGAAAACAAAACAGAGGCTCAGGTCTTTGAGAAGCTCAGACAGTATGTCTTGTCTTCCCTTGGCAAAAATTTTTAAACAGAATTAAAATAATTGATGGCTCTTAGAAACTTCCTATTAAACAATCTCCCCAGGCTCCTCTGTCCCAGGCAAGCAAAACAAAACTGTTACTATTTACAAGTAACTGTGGCCACGGTGGTAGTGATTTAGTCGCTACATCGTGTCTGACTCTTTGTGACCCCATGGTCTGAGCCCTCCAGGCTCCTCTGTCCAGGCAAGAATACTGGAGTATGCTGCCATTCCCTTCTCTAGGGGATCTTCCCAACCCAGGGATGGAACCCATGTCTCCTGCATTCCCCACAGATTCTTACCACTGAGCCACCTCCAGGGAAGCCCTACAAATAACCATACATACTAACAATATTTCATGAAAAGTACACTCATTTCTCTAATAATTCTCATAATCATTCTATTTACATGAGTTGTTACTAGGATCAGTTACAGATGAAAAAAATGTCGACTCAAGAAAGGTTAAGCACTAGCCTAGAGTTACCCAGCAGAGCAGGATTCATGCCCATGAATGGACTTATGGAGTCCTTACTCTTTCCCACCATCTCAGCCTCCAGGTGACCCAGGAAAGCAGAGTGGTCATGACCTCTGTCTGCCTTACAATATTTCCATACCCGTCCACATCTAGCCCTGTCATTGAGTTCCACACACCACATAGTGTAGTGTTCTTTAACAGGGTGAGGCAGTTCTGAAGATTAACTTCTCCTGTACTCTCATTTAACCATCAGATCAGGGTCTATTCCTCAGGGAGAAAACCACCTTTAGAAGCCAATCACCAAATATCAGTGCAAACACAAGCCCCAGCCAAGCTGCCTTATCGCCATCACACCCCCCAGCTCCCTACCCACTGTCCACGATATAGACCCACAGAGCATCTGAAGGCTGATAATATCTGGGGGAGATCATCCATCTCACAGACTTCTTCTGAAATACCCTTTCAAAGCCACACAGGAAAACCCAATTGATGATCATTGGATCGCTTAGTTCTAGTCACCCAAGCGAAAGGTAACCGCATTAAAGAGGTTACAACCTTAAACAACCTTGCCATGGATTTGCAGGTGGACAAGCACGGAGAGAGTCAATCTAGGTTTTCCTTTGAACATGGGGAAAACAAAACAGAGGCTCAGGTCTTTGAGAAGCTCAGACAGTATGTCTTGTCTTCCCTTGGCAATGTAAACTTTTAAAAATTAAATTATGCTTTGCCGTGGCATTACAAAAATAAAAGTTGCTTCAGAATTAAAATAATTGATGGCTCTTAGAAACTTCTATTAAAGGCAAATATCTATTACCACCTAGAATGAAACAATTTGGTTAATTAGGAGACAATGATCAATCCTGGAGCAGGGCTCAGCTTTTATCTGGCCAACAGCAAGTGTAAACTGGGGGGAGAAATAAGGCACACAGTTATGGGTGCTAAAGAGAAAGGCTGCTCCAGTAATTTCTTTAAAGGGAAAAAGTGACCCCAATAACTCTCTCTGGTTCCTCTTTCCACAAAGATTGGTGGATGTGGGTGAAAGGGCAGGAGAAATGACCACTGGTGAAACCATGGGATGGAGAAGTCTGAAGGGACGTGTTCTCCAGCCCAGTTATCTAAGGGGAAGAGACAGGCTCAGATTCTTTTAAGAATCTAAACGCATCTTTGCCTGAAACTTAGGGCTGTTTGAGAAGAGCAAGAATCCACCGTGAGACAAAGCAGCACAGACTGTTGGTACAAGATATCCAGCTGCTAAGTCAGCAAGTAAGCCCAGGCTCTATGGACTGAAATGTCACCGAGCCCAGACGCCTGGCCTGGCTACCAAGAACGGGGCTCAGCCTAGGAAGGCAGGAACACAACAGACCACACAGCCGCCTCTCATCCCCACCCCACGCCACTTCAAAGTCCACGGCAAGCAGCCAGCACACCTGCCTGCGCTGCGATGTCTTTCATTTCGTTTGTTTCTTCATAAAGTGGAAGGGAAATGACTTTGGGCCCGACAGAGATTGGGACCGCAGGGAGGGCCCTGGATGCAAATGATAGATAGAAGCGAGGCCCCCTCTTGAAGTCTAGACCCACAGTCTTGTTTATTCCTAAAAGGAACAGAATTTTTCTCATTCCTCACCGGCCTTCTTTAACTCTTTCCAACCCTGCCCAAGAAGACGAGGAGGGCCCTCGTCTCTGGGCTTGGGTTATAAGAGGGCAGATCCTCACCGCACAAGGCTCAGCAGTGGGGGGCGGGGGATGGAAGTGTGCCCCCAGTTCCACAGCGCGCGCGCAATCACACACACACACAAACACAAACCCACAGCCCGCCACGCCTCACCTTCTCGATCGTCTGGTCCACGGCCTTCTGAAAGACTCGAGCCACCAGCAGCGTGATGCTGGTCACCAGCAGCAGCAGGGACAGCGTCCCCACCGCGTAGAAGCAGCACCTGCCCATTCCGCGCACCGTCCACGGGCCGGGCGGCCGGCGACCGGACGGGAACGGGGGAGGGACGGAGGCGCGCCGCCGCCGCCGCCGCGGCCGGAAGAGCCAGGTCCTCAGGCGCCCGCGGCCCGGCCCAGACGCCTGGCTCCGGCGCCGCGGCTGGGCGAGCGCGGCCCCCTGCACCCGGCCCGCCGGCGGAGAGCGGGAGGCCCGCTTTGGTTTCGCTTTCTCGCGCCGCACCGCCGCGGCGCCCGCCTGGCGCAGCTAGCGAGGCGGAGGGAGCGCGCAGCGCGGGGACGCGCGCCGGCCGCGCTCGCCGCACGGCGCGAGTTTAAGAACGCACTTGCTAAACTGGGCTGTTTGAGAAGAGCAAGAATCCACCGTGAGACAAAGCAGCACAGACTGTTGGTACAAGATATCCAGCTGCTAAGTCAGCAAGTAAGCCCAGGCTCTATGGACTGAAATGTCACCGAGCCCAGACGCCTGGCCTGGCTACCAAGAACGGGGCTCAGCCTAGGAAGGCAGGAACACAACAGACCACACAGCCGCCTCTCATCCCCACCCCACGCCACTTCAAAGTCCACGGCAAGCAGCCAGCACACCTGCCTGCGCTGCGATGTCTTTCATTTCGTTTGTTTCTTCATAAAGTGGAAGGGAAATGACTTTGGGCCCGACAGAGATTGGGACCGCAGGGAGGGCCCTGGATGCAAATGATAGATAGAAGCGAGGCCCCCTCTTGAAGTCTAGACCCACAGTCTTGTTTATTCCTAAAAGGAACAGAATTTTTCTCATTCCTCACCGGCCTTCTTTAACTCTTTCCAACCCTGCCCAAGAAGACGAGGAGGGCCCTCGTCTCTGGGCTTGGGTTATAAGAGGGCAGATCCTCACCGCACAAGGCTCAGCAGTGGGGGGCGGGGGATGGAAGTGTGCCCCCAGTTCCACAGCGCGCGCGCAATCACACACACACACAAACACAAACCCACAGCCCGCCACGCCTCACCTTCTCGATCGTCTGGTCCACGGCCTTCTGAAAGACTCGAGCCACCAGCAGCGTGATGCTGGTCACCAGCAGCAGCAGGGACAGCGTCCCCACCGCGTAGAAGCAGCACCTGCCCATTCCGCGCACCGTCCACGGGCCGGGCGGCCGGCGACCGGACGGGAACGGGGGAGGGGGACGGAGGCGCGCCGCCGCCGCCGCCGCGGCCGGAAGAGCCAGGTCCTCAGGCGCCCGCGGCCCGGCCCAGACGCCTGGCTCCGGCGCCGCGGCTGGGCGAGCGCGGCCCCCTGCACCCGGCCCGCCGGCGGAGAGCGGGAGGCCCGCTTTGGTTTCGCTTTCTCGCGCCGCACCGCCGCGGCGCCCGCCTGGCGCAGCTAGCGAGGCGGAGGGAGCGCGCAGCGCGGGGACGCGCGCCGGCCGCGCTCGCCGCAGCCCCGGGAGGCGGCGGGCGGCAGCTGCGCGGGGGAGCGGGCGGGGCGGAGGCTGCGCCCGCAGTCATGTGCCCCGCGGCGGCGGCCGCGATTCGGCCTGGGCGACCCGGGGTCGGTCCCCGAGGCCGCCCAGCGCCGACGGCTCCCCGACCCCCGCCCTCTCCCCGCAGGCCCCGCGGTTCCCCTGGGCAAGTCGCCTGCCTTTTCGGCTCCCCAGGCACGAGCGGCGGGCTCGTGCCAAGCGCCGGGGGTTCAGGATGCATGCACACTACACCACAAGTTAACGGGACACTGTTGCAGCAATTAAAGCACAATGTAACGAGCGCTTTTACGAGGTCCCTGCGGAGATCTGTGCCAACAAGCATCTCTGCCCGGGTGATCTAGCATCCCGCAACTGAAATGGTCGAGGGGGATGATAAGAGTTTATCAGCTGAGGGGTGTGTGCAAAGGTGGGAGGAAGTTATTTTTAAGAAGAAAAAGCTGTGTTAAGACATTGGGGGTGAAAGAGCAAGATTATTGCCAGAGGAAGGTTTCTTTTTGGGGTGGTAGCAGGGGGACTATAGTTTCAGGGGTATGTGGAGGTCCCTTGGGGTCAGGCCTTGAAGAGGTCTTGTGCCCCATGGAGCATATCCCTCCTCAATGGGATCAGCAAGAAGCTTCAAGCAGGTGGTCCTCAGGTTCTCGTCTGCTTTGTTCACCAATGTGTTCCAGGCACCCGGGCTGAAGTCCACACTCAGCAGGGACTCAGCTATCCCAGGCCTTGACTAGGTGCTCACACACCTATTTAGTACCCACAGCAGCCTGTTGGCTCTTTGTCCCGGTCCCCACCCCCACCCAAAGCATCCACAGGGGAGCACTGCACTAGCAATGTATGAGGGAACTGGGGTGCAGGTGTGGTCTTCTAGAAGGAGAGGGTGAGGGAAGAAAGATGAATGGAAGAAGGCATCTTACGCTACAGTGAAGCTCTAAGAAAGTTCAACAAGGCCTTGGTGGAAGCCAGTGGTCTTCAAGCCAAGCTGCCCTGTCCCAGAGCACCCCCCGACCCTCCCGGCCCCAGGAGCAGGCTTTTTGTTATTTGGTCATGAGGCTGGGAGCAGCCCTAGGAAACTGGCTTCTGCACCAAGCTGGCGCTGAGAACCAGACCACAAGTTTTTGGCTCAGCAGCTGGGAAAGGGCCTTTGGTCATTTGCACAAGATCTGAGAAGGTTATTTTCTTGGCCACAGTGGTTGTGTTAGGGCTCTTAAACACAAGGAAACCACGGCTCTGAGAGGAGAGTAACCGAACAGGTTCAACTGGACGCTGAGAGGTGGATCCTGCCTGGACCAGAATGCAGGCCTGTCGACTTCAAAAGCCCTCCCCTTTCCACCCTGTGCATCGCTGCTGCCCAGCTGCCATCAGTGAGAATCTGGGACCTGGGGGTTCAGCTGGGAGACATTGCTGACGACTTGGTGAAATGTTGTGATGCATTACAAATGATGGCATACGGGCTTCCCTGGTGGTCCAGTGGGTAAAGACACCACCTTGCAGTGCAAGGGGCGCTGTTTCGATCCCTGGCCTGGGAAGATCCCACGTGCCAGAGTGACTGGACTAATGTGTCCAATTACCCAGCCAGCGCTCTGGAGCGCATGCGCCCGAGCCGGTGCTCTGCAGCAAGAGAGGCCACTGTGATGAGAGGCCCACACGGAGCATATCCCTCCTCAATGGGATCAGCAAGAAGCTTCAAGCAGGTGGTCCTCAGGTTCTCGTCTGCTTTGTTCACCAATGTGTTCCAGGCACCCGGGCTGAAGTCCACACTCAGCAGGGACTCAGCTATCCCAGGCCTTGACTAGGTGCTCACACACCTATTTAGTACCCACAGCAGCCTGTTGGCTCTTTGTCCCGGTCCCCACCCCCACCCAAAGCATCCACAGGGGAGCACTGCACTAGCAATGTATGAGGGAACTGGGGTGCAGGTGTGGTCTTCTAGAAGGAGAGGGGTGAGGGAAGAAAGCTGAATGGAAGAAGGCATCTTACGCTACAGTGAAGCTCTAAGAAAGTTCAACAAGGCCTTGGTGGAAGCCAGTGGTCTTCAAGCCAAGCTGCCCTGTCCCAGAGCACCCCCCGACCCTCCCGGCCCCAGGAGCAGGCTTTTTGTTATTTGGTCATGAGGCTGGGAGCAGCCCTAGGAAACTGGCTTCTGCACCAAGCTGGCGCTGAGAACCAGACCACAAGTTTTTGGCTCAGCAGCTGGGAAAGGGCCTTTGGTCATTTGCACAAGATCTGAGAAGGTTATTTTCTTGGCCACAGTGGTTGTGTTAGGGCTCTTAAACACAAGGAAACCACGGCTCTGAGAGGAGAGTAACCGAACAGGTTCAACTGGACGCTGAGAGGTGGATCCTGCCTGGACCAGAATGCAGGCCTGTCGACTTCAAAAGCCCTCCCCTTTCCACCCTGTGCATCGCTGCTGCCCAGCTGCCATCAGTGAGAATCTGGGACCTGGGGGTTCAGCTGGGAGACATTGCTGACGACTTGGTGAAATGTTGTGATGCATTACAAATGATGGCATACGGGCTTCCCTGGTGGTCCAGTGGGTAAAGACACCACCTTGCAGTGCAAGGGGCGCTGTTTCGATCCCTGGCCTGGGAAGATCCCACGTGCCAGAGTGACTGGACTAATGTGTCCAATTACCCAGCCAGCGCTCTGGAGCGCATGCGCCCGGAGCCGGTGCTCTGCAGCAAGAGAGGCCACTGTGATGAGAGGCCCACACGGGCCAAAGAACAAAGATGGAAATGAAAGACCAATAGAAGTGGCCAAAAAAAGAAAAGAAAAAAATGGTGGCAAAGACGTTGATAATCCTTCTATTGAGAGGTGAGGTCTTTCCTATTTACCTTGAACTTGGGCTCGGTTTTAAAAGTGAAAGTGTTAGTCTCTCACTTGTGTCAGACTCTTTGCGACCCCATGGGCTGTAGCCCACCAAGTTCCTCTGTCCGTGGAATTCCCTAGGCAAGAATACTGGAATGGGTTGCCCTTTCCTTCTCAGGGGATCTTCCCAACCCAGAGATTGAACCTGGCTCTCCCGCCAGTGCCAGTGGTTTACCATCTGAGTCACCAGGGCAACTAAGTCACCACGTCCTGGAACTTCTGAAGATAGATCATAAACACTTGCAGCTTCTGCCTGGGCCTCTGGAAATGGTAACTCTGAGCCACCACGAAGCCTGGCTCCCCCGAGGCCCCCATGCTGGAGTGAACAGGGGAAAGACCAGAGAGTGAGGCTCTGCCCGCCCTCTGCCACCCACAGCCATTTGAGTCTCGGGCTCCTGACATGTGGAGCAGAGAGGTCCTTGCCTTGGCATGCCCGAAATGCAAAATAAAGGACTGTCATTTGAATAGGTTTTGGCTTGTTACTGGGGTCTAGATAACTGGAGCAGATGGCGAGGGCAGGCCTGCGTGGACTCTGGAAGTCCACTGGAAATCCCTTCTATAGCTACCGAAGGTCAGCAATCGCTCCGGAGAACCAGGCCTGGGTGGAGTCTGGAATGATTCAGCTACTCCGAACCTCGTGACCAGGATGTCTGGGTGATCCCCGGTAATCACGCCACCACCAGAAACCTTTCCCAACTTCCATGCCTGCCATGTGAATCGCCTGGTCTTCCCTCAGCTCTTCTTTGGCTTCTAGCTGTCTACCTGAGCGGTGTCCTGTGCCCCAGTTTGCTTCAGAGGCTGTACCAGCCCAGGAACCCTCACTCCTCCCTTTCCTCGTCAGCCTGTGTGGGTCCTCTCCTGCATTAACTAAAAAAGATTTGGCTTATCTGCTTGCTTGAGTATGCAGTACCCAGTGGTCCACTCTCCCATTGAACCTCCTACCTTGACCCCACCTCTGGACAAAGACAGTTTCTCTGATGGCAAGTTCCACTCATTATGCAGAGTCCATGGGTACCCACCCACTCCAGCCCTGGGCCACCAACCTCAGGGCACTGCTCCTTCTCCTTGTCCACTGAGGTTCCTGCTTGTCTCTTGTCAGGGCCACTAGGGGAGAAACAGATGCTGGGGATGGAGAGCTGGACCCAGATTGGATAAATGCATCCTGGAGTCGGGAAGCATCTGAACCAGGAGTTGCTGGCTGCTCTCGGGTCCCTCTGAGGCGTTCTCACTGGACAGGAGTGCTCCACCTTGTCCGGCAGTTGGGAAGCTGCTTCCCCTTTAAAACTCTGGTCCAAACTGGACAAAAACCTCTTTCTTGGTTCCTCTTAGCACAGCTGACCAGGCTAGCATTTTAAAAATGTACTACACACTAAGAGAGAACAAAAAGGACCTAAATTACAGAAAATACAAACAGCTTTAAAAATATAGATTTCGTGGAAACCAACAAAATTCTGTAATTATCCTTCAATTAAAAAAAAATTTAAAAACACCTCATGTTCGCAGAATAGCCATCTGTGATCTCACAGCAATTTCTTTCTTATCATTAAGAAGTGAGGGGCTTCCCTGGTGGTCCAGTGGGTAAGGACACCGCCTTGCAGTGCAAGGGGCACCGGTTCAATCCCTGGCCTGGGAAGATCCCACATGCCGCGGAGCGGCTGGACCAATGTGTCCAACTACCGAGCCAGAGCTCTGGAGCGCATGCGCCCAGAGCCGGTGCTCTGCGACAACAGAGGCCACCGCGATGGGAGGCCCACACGGGCCAAGGAACAAAGATGGATGAAAATAGATAAACGAAAGACCAACAGAAGTGGCTTGCCTGCCCCTCTCCCTCCCCAACCCGTCCCCCACCATTCCCGAAAAAAAAGAAGTGAGGACTTCTGAGCTCCTGGCCCGTCTGTCCCCTGTCCTCTTCTCCATCCTATGGCAACTGCTGACAGGGACTTTGCCAACAGCCCCCGGGTTCTCGTACAAGCTTCCAAAGCCCCTTGGGAGTTCGTCCTCATTTCTGCTCTGTAGGATGGGTTGCCTCCTCTGATCACTGGCACAATTGCTCTTTTCAATTTTTTAAGCTGTTAAATCATCTTCCCCACCAGATGAGCCTCCATCTCTACAACAAGAAGTGGCCGCTGCAGGGCAGGTACACAGACTATGAAGCTGCTCTGGCAGGTCACACCGTGGAGGAGGCGGTCACTGCTGCTGTCAGCTGGACAGAGAGATTGCTGCCCTGTTAGGCGGAGAGAGACCCCTCTGTATCTACAATCAGAAGAACAGGAACTTGAGAACTAGTGATTTGCGAATGAATGACTTGGGGCCAGCTGCAAATTACACAATCCCTCAGGACTCAGAAAGAAAAAGAACTTCCTGTAAAGAGTGGAAGACAGGCTCCAGGACCACAGACTGAGTCAGGAAGCAAGAAGGACTCTTTGGGCCCCACCTTAAACTTAAAATGTTGCTATTCTACTCAAAGGAGGTTAATCCTATAGTCCCTGTATAGAGGTGCATGCAGTGTTGGTGTGTTAAATGTAAGCATTTGAAATATACCCCAGTTACAACGCTGTGTACTACACACTAAGAGAGAACAAAAGGACCTAAATTACAGAAAATACAAACAGCTTTAAAAATATAGATTTCGTGAAACCAACAAAATTCTGTAATTATCCTTCAATAAAAAAAATTTAAAAACACCTCATGTTCGCAGAATAGCCATCTGTGATCTCACAGCAATTTCTTTCTTATCATTAAGAAGTGAGGGGCTTCCCTGGTGGTCCAGTGGGTAAGGACACCGCCTTGCAGTGCAAGAAGCGCCGATTCAATCCCTGGCCTGGTAAGATCCTATGAGCCGCTGAGCGGCTGGACCAATGTGTCCAACTACCGAGCCCGAGCTCTGGAGTGCATGTGCCCAGAGCCGGTGCTCTGCGACAACAGAGGCCACCGCGATGGGAGGCCCACACGGGCCAAGGAACAAAGATGGATGAAAATAGATAAACGAAAGACCAACAGAAGTGGCTTGCCTGCCCCTCTCCCTCCCCAACCCGTCCCCCACCATTCCCGAAAAAAAAGAAGTGAGGACTTCTGAGCTCCTGGCCCGTCTGTCCCCTGTCCTCTTCTCCATCCTATGGCAACTGCTGACAGGGACTTTGCCAACAGCCCCCGGGTTCTCGTACAAGCTTCCAAAGCCCCTTGGGAGTTCGTCCTCATTTCTGCTCTGTAGGATGGGTTGCCTCCTCTGATCACTGGCACAATTGCTCTTTTCAATTTTTTAAGCTGTTAAATCATCTTCCCCACCAGATGAGCCTCCATCTCTACAACAAGAAGTGGCCGCTGCAGGGCAGGTACACAGACTATGAAGCTGCTCTGGCAGGTCACACCGTGGAGGAGGCGGTCACTGCTGCTGTCAGCTGGACAGAGAGATTGCTGCCCTGTTAGGCGGAGAGAGACCCCTCTGTATCTACAATCAGAAGAACAGGAACTTGAGAACTAGTGATTTGCGAATGAATGACTTGGGGCCAGCTGCAAATTACACAATCCCTCAGGACTCAGAAAGAAAAAGAACTTCCTGTAAAGAGTGGAAGACAGGCTCCAGGACCACAGACTGAGTCAGGAAGCAAGAAGGACTCTTTGGGCCCCACCTTAAACTTAAAATGTTGCTATTCTACTCAAAGGAGGTTAATCCTATAGTCCCTGTATAGAGGTGCATGCAGTGTTGGTGTGTTAAATGTAAGCATTTGAAATATACCCCAGTTTTTACAACGCTGTGTGGAAGATAGCCTCCGAATATGACTGTCAGCTGCTCTTCCTTTCTTTGGCGCTCCTTTCACTCCTCCAGTCAATGATGGTGTTTAATGCGCTTACCCTGAAGTCGGGGTTGACCTTGCACCCTGCTCGGACCAGTAGAATGTGTGGTGGAATTAATGGGAATATGCCCGTTCCAGGTCTTAGTAGCTCCTTGCTTTACCTTTTTGGATCCAACTGCCATGTGTTTTGTTTGGTTTGGTTTGGTTTGTTCTCTAATTTATTTGTCTGCACCAGGTTTTAGCTGTGGCACATGGCATCTTTGATCTTCACTGTAGCATGTGGGATCTTCAAATGTGACGTGAGAACTCTTAGCTGTGGCACATGGGATCTAGTTCCCTGACCAGGAATCAAAGCTGGGCCCCCTGAATTGGGAGCTCAGAGTCTTAACCACTGGACCACCAGGGAAATCCCCCAACTGCCATTTTAAAACCTCAGATTACACCGCTGGGTGATGAGAAGTCGCAGGGAGCGAGACCCTAGGCAGGAAATGAGGGTCTCCCTCTTCAAATCTGTATCTTTTGTTGTTGTTGTCCCTTTCAGGATGTAGAGTATTTGAAACATATCAACTAAGAGAAGACAACTTTTTGTCTTGTTTCCCTTCCCATGCCTGAAGCCACAGAGACTCTTCTAACCCAAACTGGGATGGGGAGTGGGCAATGGTTGGAGGCAGAGGAACAAAAGAGGGAAAAAGAAATACTGAGCTAAAAAATGGTCAATCTGGGGCTTCTCTGGTGGCTCAGTGGTAAAGAAATCCACCCAACAATATGAGACATGGGTTCAGTTCCTAATCCAGGAAGATTCCACATGCCCCTGAGCCACTAAGCCCGTATGCCACAACCATTGAGCCTGAGCTCCGGAAGCCGCAGCACTGAAGGCCCTGGAGTGCCCTAGAGCCTGCTCTGCAACAGGAAATGTCACTGCAATTCTACTCAAAGGAGGTTAATCCTATAGCCCGGGTGCATGCAGTGTTGGTGTGTTAAATGTAAGCATTTGAAATATACCCCAGTTTTTACAACGCTGTGTGGAAGATAGCCTCCGAATATGACTGTCAGCTGCTCTTCCTTTCTTTGGGCTCCTTTCACTCCTCCAGTCAATGATGGTGTTTAATGCGCTTACCCTGAAGTCGGGGTTGACCTTGCACCCTGCTCGGACCAGTAGAATGTGTGGTGGAATTAATGGGAATATGCCCGTTCCAGGTCTTAGTAGCTCCTTGCTTTACCTTTTTGGATCCAACTGCCATGTGTTTGGTTTGGTTTGGTTTGGTTTGTTCTCTAATTTATTTGTCTGCACCAGGTTTTAGCTGTGGCACATGGCATCTTTGATCTTCACTGTAGCATGTGGGATCTTCAAATGTGACGTGAGAACTCTTAGCTGTGGCACATGGGATCTAGTTCCCTGACCAGGAATCAAAGCTGGGCCCCCTGAATTGGGAGCTCAGAGTCTTAACCACTGGACCACCAGGGAAATCCCCCAACTGCCATTTTAAAACCTCAGATTACACCGCTGGGTGATGAGAAGTCGCAGGGAGCGAGACCCTAGGCAGGAAATGAGGGTCTCCCTCTTCAAATCTGTATCTTTTGTTGTTGTTGTCCCTTTCAGGATGTAGAGTATTTGAAACATATCAACTAAGAGAAGACAACTTTTTGTCTTGTTTCCCTTCCCATGCCTGAAGCCACAGAGACTCTTCTAACCCAAACTGGGATGGGGAGTGGGCAATGGTTGGAGGCAGAGGAACAAAAGAGGGAAAAAGAAATACTGAGCTAAAAAATGGTCAATCTGGGGCTTCTCTGGTGGCTCAGTGGTAAAGAAATCCACCCAACAATATGAGACATGGGTTCAGTTCCTAATCCAGGAAGATTCCCACATGCCCCTGAGCCACTAAGCCCGTATGCCACAACCATTGAGCCTGAGCTCCGGAAGCCGCAGCTACTGAGCCCATGTGCTGAAACTACGATGCTGGAGTGCCCTAGAGCCTGCGCTCTGCAACAGGAAATGTCACTGCAATGAGAAACCCAAGCACCGCAGCTGGAGGGTAGCTCCTGCTCGCTGCAACTTGAGAAAAGCCTGTACTACAACAAAGACCCAGCACAGCCAAAAATAAATAAATAAATTTTATAAACAAAAGAAAGTTTATGGGGCTTCCCCTGGTGGTCCAGTGGATAAGGACACCGCCTTGCAGTGCAAGGGGCGCCGGTTCGAGCCCTGGCCTGGGAAGATCCCACGTGCCGCGGAGGGGCTGGACTGATGTGTCCAATTACCGAGCCGGAGCTCTGGAGTGCATGCGCCCAGAGCCGGCACTCTGCAACAGACGCCACCGCGATGGGAGGCCCACAGGCGCCAAAGAACAAAGACAGATGAAAAAGGAGAAATGAAAGACCAATGGAAGTGGCTCGCCCGCTCCCCTCCCTCCCCAACCCGACCCCCGCCCAAAATAAATAAATAAATAAATCTTTAAAAAAAAAAAAAAAAAAAAAGAAAGTTTATGGATTCTTTGGGGAAAACATGGTCACTATGTCAACAGTTCTGCCTGCTGCTTGGATATATACCAAGCCCTGTGTTAGATCCTGGACTTGCATTATTTCATGTAACCCTCATAACACCCCTGAAGCACATACTTTATCTCTTTTTTAAGGAGGAGGAAACTGAGGCACAGTTTGAGAGAGGTTGACAAAGTTGTCCAAAGGGGCTTGTAAGAAACAAACTAGTTCTGAAATCTGAGTCCGTCAGACCCTAAGCTGGGCTCTTAGCTAGGTACTCATGGCTTGGGAGTTCCAGTCTCACTTTACCCACAGCGAAAGGAAAACAGTGAAAACTGATGAAGAAGCTACATTCTCAGTCCCGTGGGCGGCCAGGAGGGGCAGTGAGACCAGAATTCATTGTGTGAGGGTCAGAGTGTTTCTTCCTGCCTGGACTTGATGGACTAGAATTGTGAGCCAGGAATGAGCTGCAGGCTCCTCTAAACCATAAAGTGGCCAAAACCACAATCTTCAGTGTGTGCTCTCCGGTGAAAAGCATTCTAATCTGACGTCACTTGAGGTAGTTTGGTGGTACTTTCTAGAAGCAAATGAAGCTCGGGTTGTGTATTGAGACAGCTATCCAACTCAGGGTGGCAAAGCCAGAGTATGATGAAATATCAGGGCTGTCGGATTCCTGCTCATTATGAAATCAGCACTAAGTAAACCACAGCAGAGTTTACAGTTACTCCCTAATGATGTATTCCATGGTTAGAAGCTGTTTCCAATGAGAAAGTCAAGTGTACTCAGAACCTGCCTCTGGGTAGGAGCAGAAAGGGCCAAAGGGAAGTGAAGAGGGGCCTTGCGAATGTCAAGGAGTCAAGGAGTAAACATCTGGCTGGCTACAGGGTGTGCTCTGGGCTGGGGTGGGGGGTCAAGGTATCAGCCTATGGAAAGAGTAAATGTAAGAGCTGGGCTTCACCTCTAGCCTAGTGCCTGTAGGCCACCACACTGACCACAACACACTTCCCGAGTCTCTGAAATTATCAAAAACCTCCTGTAAAGGTCTGGCTTCAAAGAAGATTGTTAACTAATGGTTTAGAAGCATTTCCAATTCTCTGATAAACAACAATCACTCTTTTTAGCCTCAGTGAAGAAAGTTTCAGAATATTCATGATAAGGGATTGCTTCCACTGCATTAGAAGCTGCCTTGAGCAGCACTGTTTTTCAGCATTTCTAATTAAACCAGAGGAGACAACGATATCACCATGGTTCTTCAAATAGTTGAACAGAGACAGACCATATGTTCCAGAAACTCCATGCCTAGGTAGGTATCCAAAAGGATTGAAACCCGGTACTCAAACAAATCTTTGTATGCAGATGTTTATGGCAATACACAATTCACAGTTGCCAAAGGTGGAAATAAGCCACATGCCTATCAGCCAGTAAATGGATTAAAAAAATGTGGGAATGTGTACAATGGACCATTATTTAGCCACAGCAAGGAATGAAGTATTGACACATGCTACAACATGCGTGAACCTTATAACTCGTAGGCCAAGTAGAAGGAGACAGATACTAAAGGTCCCATATTCTATGATTCCATTTATGTGAAATATCCAGAGTAAGTAAAACCTTAAAGACAGAAACAGATCAGTGGTTGCCAGGGAAAGGGTAGGAGGGAGTAAGGAATGACTGCTTAACAGCTATGGGGGCTTCACTGGGGGTGATCAAAAGTTTTGGAACTAGAGATGGTAGCTGTCAGTGCAGTTATACTAATGTCACTGGATTGTGCCCTTTAACATGGTTAGTTTTATGGTATGTGGATTTCACATCAATAAAAAAAAAAGGCTTATCATAGGGGAATTTTATAAAGAGATAGCAGAGTACAAGAAGGAGATGTTTAGGTATCAACTACTTCCAAGGATTTTTTTCTTCTGCATATACCATTTCTGATTTGAATGATAACCAGTCTTGGAATACGATATTTTGAAAATTCAGTAATGGTAGAGAATTCTAGAAAGGCCTAGCATCTTTTTCTTTGGGGAGAAAATAAAAGGGGCTCCCTCATTCTCTCAGTAGAGAGATGGCACTCAACACTCTACTTTCCATGGGACTGTCACTTGCCCTAAACCTTCCTTAATTCCTCATGGGACACTGTGAATCCTACAGGCGTACAGAAAAACTAATTCAGCAAGGCAGCAGGATACAAGATTAACATACAGAAATTTGTTGCATGTCTTTACACTAATGGTGAAGTATCATAAAGGGAATGTAGAAAAACAAGATATTTTAAAATTCTGTTAAAAAATACTTCGGGGGTTTCCCCTGGTGGTCCAGTAGGTGGGGACACCGCCTTGCAGTGCAAGGGGTGCCGGTTCAATCCCTGGCCTTGGAAGATCCCACGTGCCACGGAGCGGCTGGATCGATGTGTCCAATTACTGAGCCGGAGCTCTGGAGCGCATGCGCCCAGAGCCGGTGCTCTGCAACAACAGAGACCACCGCGATGGGAGGCCCATAGGAGCCAAAGAACAAAGACAGATGGAAATAGAGAAATGAAAGACCAATAGAAGTGGCCCGCCTGCTCCCCTCCCTCCCCAACCCGACCCTCGCCCAAAATATAAAAAAAAAAAAAAAACAACAAAAAAACTTCAGGATAAACCTGACCAAGAAGGTGAAAACCTTATATGCTGAGAACTGTAAACCATTAATAAAGGAAATTGATGATAATTCCAAGAAATGGAAAGATATCCCATGCTTTTGGATCAGAAGAATTAACATTGTTAAAGTGGCCATACTACCCAAAGCAGTAAGAAATCCCTGTCAAATTACCCATGACATTTTCCAGTTGTTAAGAGAGCAGACTTTATGTTATCATATACAGAAAACAACATAATAAAGAGAGTGGAAGGAAACTCCTGGAGAGGATGAATATGTTTATGGCACAGGTCATAGCAGTTGTGGGTGTATACTTATCTCCATGCTCATTAAGTTGTATTATTAAAAATGTATAGCTTTCCGTAGGTTGATCATACTTCAATAAAGTGGTTTTTAAAAAAGGAGCAAGAGCCCTAACGGAATATAAGGGCAGAGTTTTAAATAAGACGTCAGGAGGCTGAGCAGGCCTAATCGTTTATCTGAAATAAAACCTTAATATTAGATAATTCAAAACATTACTTTTTAAATTGAGTTTCCAGTCCTTCCAAATGCCATCAGGCTTGTTGACCTCTGGGGATATCTCTCTGATTATCTCCTTAACTTCCCTTCCCTGCTTGCCCTGCACCCCAGCTTTGTCATGGGCAGGCCTCTCAGGTCCTGTGTAAGCCCCAGAATCTCTAGGGGTTCAATGGCAGAAATCCAGCCTTTTCGTGCTAATGTTGAAATCAGCTCACATTCTCTACTTACTCTGTTTCATAAAAAGTTAAACATTACCTGCTATTACAACTATAAAAGGCTGAGTGTAGCTAAAGCCCTTGCTAAGAAATAAGATCCTGTTAATGGGCCATCATTTCTGTAATAAAGGGGAAACAGCAACGCCCCACTGTATCCACGAGTCTGTTCTCTATGTCTGTGTCTCCACTGTCAATAACATAACTCCACTGATGAATGACCTTACCAATATCTGTTCCCTTCTAGACATTTCTCCACCTTATTTTAACTAAGAGCTTTATTAAGATTGCCCCACTAAACTTAAAAGTTTTTGCACAACAAAGGAAACAATCCATGAGCTTAAAAGACAACCCTCAGAATGGGAAAAAATAATTGCAAATGAAACAACTGATAAAGGATTGATCTTCAAAATACACGAGCAGTTCATGTATCTCAATACCAGAAAAACAAACAACCAATCAAACAATGAGTGCAAGACCTAAACAGACATTTCTCCAAAGAACACACACATTGCCAACAAACACATGAAAAGATGCTCAACATTGCTCGTTATTGGAGAAATGCACATCAAAACACCAGTGAGGTATCACCTCACACTGGTCAGAATGGCCATCATTAAAAAAATCTACATCAATAAATCTGGTGGGAGAAAGGAACCCTCATAGCAGTTGTGGGTGTATACTTATCTCCATGCTCATTAAGTTGTATTATTAAAATGTATAGCTTTCCGTAGGTTGATCATACTTCAATAAAGTGGTTTTTAAAAAAGGAGCAAGAGCCCTAACGGAATATAAGGGCAGAGTTTTAAATAAGACGTCAGGAGGCTGAGCAGGCCTAATCGTTTATCTGAAATAAAACCTTAATATTAGATAATTCAAAACATTACTTTTAAATTGAGTTTCCAGTCCTTCCAAATGCCATCAGGCTTGTTGACCTCTGGGGATATCTTTTGATTATCTCCTTAACTTCCCTTCCCTGCTTGCCCTGCACCCCAGCTTTGTCATGGGCAGGCCTCTCAGGTCCTGTGTAAGCCCCAGAATCTCTAGGGGTTCAATGGCAGAAATCCAGCCTTTTCGTGCTAATGTTGAAATCAGCTCACATTCTCTACTTACTCTGTTTCATAAAAAGTTAAACATTACCTGCTATTACAACTATAAAAGGCTGAGTGTAGCTAAAGCCCTTGCTAAGAAATAAGATCCTGTTAATGGGCCATCATTTCTGTAATAAAGGAAACAGCAACGCCCCACTGTATCCACGAGTCTGTTCTCTATGTCTGTGTCTCCACTGTCAATAACATAACTCCACTGATGAATGACCTTACCAATATCTGTTCCCTTCTAGACATTTCTCCACCTTATTTTAACTAAGAGCTTTATTAAGATTGCCCCACTAAACTTAAAAGTTTTTGCACAACAAAGGAAACAATCCATGAGCTTAAAAGACAACCCTCAGAATGGGAAAAAATAATTGCAAATGAAACAACTGATAAAGGATTGATCTTCAAAATACACGAGCAGTTCATGTATCTCAATACCAGAAAAACAAACAACCAATCAAACAATGAGTGCAAGACCTAAACAGACATTTCTCCAAAGAACACACACATTGCCAACAAACACATGAAAAGATGCTCAACATTGCTCGTTATTGGAGAAATGCACATCAAAACACCAGTGAGGTATCACCTCACACTGGTCAGAATGGCCATCATTAAAAAAATCTACATCAATAAATGCTGAAGAGGAATGGGAGAAAGGGAACCCTCTTGCACGGTTGGTGGGAATGTAAATTGCTATAGCCTCTATAGAGAACAGTATGGAAATTCCTTAAAAAACTAGAAATAGGGACATATGTATACCTATCGAGGATCCAGGTTGATATGTGGCAATAAACGACAAAGCTCTGCCAAAAAAAACCAGAAAAAAAAACCTAGGGACAGAACTACCAAATAACTCAACTGGACATATATCCTGAGAAAACCATAATCGAAAGAGATGCATGTACCCCAATGTTTGTTGCAGCACTTTTTACAAAAACTAGAACATGGAAGCAACCTAGATGTTCATCACCAGATGAACAGATAGAGATGTGGTACATATATACAATGGAATATTACTCAGCTATAAAAAAGAATGCATTTGAGTTAGTCCTAGTGAGGTGGATGAACTCAGAGCCTATTATACGAGTGAAGTAAGGTCAGAAAGAGAAAGACAAATTTTGTATTTTAATGCATGCATATAGAATCTAGAAAGATGGTACTGATGAACCTACTTGCAGGACAGCAATGGAGACACAGACACAGAGAACACACCTGTGGACACAGTAGGGGAGGGAGAGAGGGGAGGCAAACTGAGAGAGTAGCATGGAAACATGTACATTACCATATTTAAAACAGAGAACCAGTGGAAATTTGTTGTGTGACACAGGGCGCTCAGTCCAGGGCTCTGGGACCACCTAGAGGGGTGGGGCATGGTGGGAGATGGGAGGGGGTTTAGGAGGGAGGGCACATATGTATACCTATGGCGGATACATGCTGATGTATGGCAGAGGTCAACACAATTTTGTAAGGCAATTATTCTCCAATAAAAAAAGAAAAAACTTAGAAAAAAGAGAGAGCAATGATGAATTACATTGCAAAAAAAAAAAGATTGCCCCAAAGAATATTGTAAAAATAATTTGTTTCATTTACCATCTATAAAAATATAGTAACATTAGAACAAAACGGAAAGGTTTTTCCCCTGGATCTTGAGGAAGTAAATGAAGTATAATTTTGGACACTAACAGTCCCAGATGTGGTAGACTTCTGGGAATGAGGTGGAGGTCTTTGCTGTGTGTCCTGAAGTTTTACCTCCTGGAATCTGAAAGCAAGTGTCATGGAAGAGGAGATGGGACTGTTCATTGTGTTCTGCATGTGTCTTCCTCTTGACATGGCTTACAAGTGGAGAAACTGAGGCACAGAAAGAGTCAACCCTGGGACTAGCTACTTCAGTGCCCAGAAAAGTTCCTGGAACATAGTAGGTTTTTAATAGCTGTTGAAAGTTGAATGTCAAACCCTTGACTAAGGTGGGAGGAATTTCAGGGCTCTAGTTTAGGGAATATGACTCTTCTTTTGTCGTGGTCATCTCTGTACTTGGTATTATTTATTATTCTAAAGCACTCCCTGTATAGCTGTCCTCATCCAATGTGCTTTCAATAGTCCAATCCCACAGAAAGAGCTCCAGGGTGGAATACACCCAGATGGAAACTCTATTTCTTTTGTTTTAAAATACTATTTTTGGCCACACTGCATGGTCTCCCTCCCCATCCCACCCCTCCAAGTTGTTGCATAGCCCCCGTGTAAGTCCCATTAGTGTTACGGCATATTCACAGTGGTTGTCTCTTTTACATATGGTAATGTAAGTTTCCATGTTACACTTGACATACATCTCGTCCACTCCTCCCTCCTTCAAAGTCCATAAGTCTGTTCTCTGTGTCTCTTTCTTCATTGCTGCTCTTCATATGCATTTATCAGTACCATCTTTCTAGACTTCTTATATGTGTTAGTATACTATTTTTGCCTGGAGAATTCCATGGACCGAGGAGCCTGGTGAACTACAGTCCATGGGGTCCCAAAGAGTTGGACATGACCGAGCAATTTTCACTAAGACTAAACAAGATCGTCCTGACCAAGGGTGATGACAAGTCTTATTTCCCATAGGCAGGTTGATCCTTTGAGGTTAGCTGGAATGTAGAAAGGCCAGGAGACATCTCAAGCACTTTTGGGAGCGCAGGGTCACATAAAGTTCAATGTGGTCGGTGGACACTGAAGCCCATTTATGTCTGATTCCTACTTTCATCATTTAATAGCTCTAGGAAAGACATCTGTTTTGGACACTAACAGTCCCAGATGTGGTAGACTTCTGGGAATGAGGTGGAGGTCTTTGCTGTGTGTCCTGAAGTTTTACCTCCTGGAATCTGAAAGCAAGTGTCATGGAAGAGGAGATGGGACTGTTCATTGTGTTCTGCATGTGTCTTCCTCTTGACATGGCTTACAAGTGGAGAAACTGAGGCACAGAAAGAGTCAACCCTGGGACTAGCTACTTCAGTGCCCAGAAAAGTTCCTGGAACATAGTAGGTTTTTAATAGCTGTTGAAAGTTGAATGTCAAACCCTTGACTAAGGTGGGAGGAATTTCAGGGCTCTAGTTTAGGGAATATGACTCTTCTTTTGTCGTGGTCATCTCTGTACTTGGTATTATTTATTATTCTAAAGCACTCCCTGTATAGCTGTCCTCATCCAATGTGCTTTCAATAGTCCAATCCCACAGAAAGAGCTCCAGGGTGGAATACACCCAGATGGAAACTCTATTTCTTTTGTTTTAAAATACTATTTTTGGCCACACTGCATGGTCTCCCTCCCCATCCCACCCCTCCAAGTTGTTGCATAGCCCCCGTGTAAGTCCCATTAGTGTTACGGCATATTCACAGTGGTTGTCTCTTTTACATATGGTAATGTAAGTTTCCATGTTACACTTGACATACATCTCGTCCATTCCTCCCTCCCTTCAAAGTCCATAAGTCTGTTCTCTGTGTCTCTTTCTTCATTGCTGCTCTTCATATGCATTTATCAGTACCATCTTTCTAGACTTCTTATATGTGTTAGTATACTATTTTTGCCTGGAGAATTCCATGGACCGAGGAGCCTGGTGAACTACAGTCCATGGGGTCCCAAAGAGTTGGACATGACCGAGCAATTTTCACTAAGACTAAACAAGATCGTCCTGACCAAGGGTGATGACAAGTCTTATTTCCCATAGGCAGGTTGATCCTTTGAGGTTAGCTGGAATGTAGAAAGGCCAGGAGACATCTCAAGCACTTTTTGGGAGCGCAGGGGTCACATAAAGTTCAATGTGGTCGGTGGACACTGAAGCCCATTTATGTCTGATTCCTACTTTCATCATTTAATAGCTCTGTGACTTGAGGCAAATTACTTAACCTCTCTGTGTGTCAGTTTCTTCATCTATAAAATGGACTAATATATAGTACTTACCTGATGGAGATGTTTTAAGGATTAAATGAGATGGAGCATATAAAGTGTCTGTACTGTATAAGTGTTCAGTAAATGCTATCACCTTTCTATTTTACATAGGACAGAAATTAGGTTTACAAGGAGGGACAAAACCTGCAGTGCTCTCACTTGAAACTTAACAAAAAGCAAGAAGATCCACTCAGATAAGACAAATTTTTTTGTTTGTTTTAGATTGGTTTTTTGGGCATATGGCACTGTTATTCAGTCACTAAGTTGTGTTCAACTCTGCGACCTCATGGACTGTAGCACACCAGGCTCCCCTGACCTCCACTGTCTCCTGGAGTTTGTTCAGATTCCCATCCACTGAGTCAGTGGTGCATCTAAGCATTACCTTCTCTGCCCTCCTTCTCCTGCTTCCTTCTACTTAGCCCAGCGTCAGGGTCTTATCCAATGAGTTGGCTCTTCGTATCAGGTGGCCAAAGTAGCAGAGCTTTGGCTTCAGCAACAGTCCTTCCAATGAATGTTCAGGATTGACTTCCTTTAGGGTTGACTGGTTTGATCTCCTTGCTGCCTAAGGGACTCTCAAGAGTCTTCTCTAGCACCCCAGTTTGAGAACATCAATTCTTTGGCACTCAGCCTTCATTATGGCCCAATCCTCACGTCCATATATGACTACTGGAAAAACCTAGCTTTGACTAGACAGACCTTTGTTGGCAAAGTGATATCTCTACTTTTTAATATGCTGTCTAGGTTTTTTTTTTTTTTTTGGTCTGCATTGGGTCTTAGTTGCGGCATGTGGGATCTAGTTCTCCAACCAAGGATTGAACCCTGGTCCCTGCATTGGAAGCACAGAGTCTTAGCCACTGGACCACCAGGGAAGTCCCTGCCGTCTTGGTTTATCATAGCTTTTCTTAAATGAGCACAGCTATGGATTCCCAGTAAGGCCTCACAGGAGCCCATCAATCTCATGAGGGAAAAGAAAGTGGTTTTGTTTTCATATTACCCTCTTGTTACCATGTCCTGCTGTTTAATAAAACCAGGACTCTCCAGATGCATGGATCAGCGCAATTCACGAGTTCATTCTATTTAAAGCCCGCACTTCAGAAATGCTCTGAATTATAGTCCTAATATATAGTGGGAGGTTAACTACATGCTAGGCAAGGTTTCAGGCATTGAACAATAATTAATGAATTTTTGGCTGCTCTGGGTTTTCACTGCTGCATGTAGGCTTTCTCTAGTTTTTTCTAGCTGGGGCACCTCTCCAGTGGCTGGGCAGGGGCTTCTTATTGCAGTGGCTTCTCTTGTTGTGGAGCTCAGGTTCTAGAGCATGGACTTAGCACTTGTGGTATGTAGGCTTAGTTGCCACATGGCATTGGGATTCTTCCTGGGTCAGGGATCAAACTTGTATCCTCTGCTTTGGCAGGTGGATTTTTAACCACTGGACCACCAGGGAAGTCCTCAGGCATTTTATAGGTAATATAATTCCTTTTATCCCCACAGAATCCAATGACGTCAGTGCTAGTACAATCCTCATTTTCACAGATGAGCAGACAGATGTAGAGAGTTTGGATAAGTTTCCTAAGATTGTACAGCTAGGAAACGGTAGAGCAAGACTCTAGTCTAGGTGGTCTAGCACCAGCATTCATGCTCCCAGCACTGTTTTATAAGCCCTGACACCAAAACAAACTGGAATAGTCAGTTCGACTTTTGTACACATCAGTCAGTCAGTTCAGTTGCTCAGTTGTGTCTGACTCTTTGTGACCCCATGGACTGTGGAAAGCTAGACTTCCCTCCCTGTCCTTTGCCATCTCTTGGAGCTTGCTCAAACTCATGACCATTGACTCAGTGATGCCATCCCTCTGCCTTGTCTTCTATCATCCCCTGTTCTTCCTGCCTTCTATTTTTCCCAGCATCAGGGTCTTTTCCAATGAGTCCTCTCTTCGCATCAGGTGGCCAAAATACTGTAGCTTCAGCTGCAGCATCATTCCTTCCAATGAATATTTAGGGTTGGTTTCCTTTAGGATTGACTGGTTAGATCTTGTACACATAAGAAGTGGCAAACCTGTGACAGAAACCTGTCCAATGGATTATTCAGGTGAAGTCACTTTCTAGCTTTCATAAGAATTGTAAAGGAAAATAATGACAACAAACAGACCTTAGATGAGTCACTCCAGTATAAGTGCAATTATCTGCATTCCTTGTTTCTGTAGCAATCTAGATATCTTGGGACTTTGACCAAGTCTGGACCTTTGCTCTATTTTCTTTATTTAGTGTAATCAGATGATCAAAGGGGACATGTGAGAACACAGGTTAGAAACAGCTATAGGCTGGTAGAGTAGGTGAAAGTTGGCTTGACCTGATATGAAGAACAACGAAGGCAAGTATGACTCAGGGTTAACTTTAGACCTAAGATGCCTGTTTGTCTCAGTCCTGTTCCATATACTGTCAGTATCACAGAAAGTAAAACCCAGTCATTTAAAAGACAGAAATTCTAATGAGATAAAAAGAATCTTCCTGGGTCAGGGATCAAACTTGTATCCTCTGCTTTGGCAGGTGGATTTTTAACCACTGGACCACCAGGGAAGTCCTCAGGCATTTTATAGGTAATATAATTCCTTTTATCCCCACAGAATCCAATGACGTCAGTGCTAGTACAATCCTCATTTTCACAGATGAGCAGACAGATGTAGAGAGTTTGGATAAGTTTCCTAAGATTGTACAGCTAGGAAACGGTAGAGCAAGACTCTAGTCTAGGTGGTCTAGCACCAGCATTCATGCTCCCAGCACTGTTTTATAAGCCCTGACACCAAAACAAACTGGAATAGTCAGTTCGACTTTTGTACACATCAGTCAGTCAGTTCAGTTGCTCAGTTGTGTCTGACTCTTTGTGACCCCATGGACTGTGGAAAGCTAGACTTCCCTCCCTGTCCTTTGCCATCTCTTGGAGCTTGCTCAAACTCATGACCATTGACTCAGTGATGCCATCCCTCTGCCTTGTCTTCTATCATCCCCTGTTCTTCCTGCCTTCTATTTTTCCCAGCATCAGGGTCTTTTCCAATGAGTCCTCTCTTCGCATCAGGTGGCCAAAATACTGTAGCTTCAGCTGCAGCATCATTCCTTCCAATGAATATTTAGGGTTGGTTTCCTTTAGGATTGACTGGTTAGATCTTGTACACATAAGAAGTGGCAAACCTGTGACAGAAACCTGTCCAATGGATTATTCAGGTGAAGTCACTTTCTAGCTTTCATAAGAATTGTAAAGGAAAATAATGACAACAAACAGACCTTAGATGAGTCACTCCAGTATAAGTGCAATTATCTGCATTCCTTGTTTCTGTAGCAATCTAGATATCTTGGGACTTTGACCAAGTCTGGACCTTTGCTCTATTTTCTTTATTTAGTGTAATCAGATGATCAAAGGGGACATGTGAGAACACAGGTTAGAAACAGCTATAGGCTGGTAGAGTAGGTGAAAGTTGGCTTGACCTGATATGAAGAACAACGAAGGCAAGTATGACTCAGGGTTAACTTTAGACCTAAGATGCCTGTTTGTCTCAGTCCTGTTCCATATACTGTCAGTATCACAGAAAGTAAAACCCAGTCATTTAAAAGACAGAAATTCTAATGAGATAAGCAACAAAGATATATTATATACAATGCAATGAAAATATTCAATATCTTATAATAACCTATAACGAAAAATAATCTGAAAAAATATATAACTGAACCACTTTGATACAATCTGAAACTAATACAATATTGTAAGTTATCTATACTTCTATAAAAAAATTATCACCACTGAAGGCATGAGATAAATACCACTGAAAGCACAAGAAAAGACTTTTCTTCCCCCAGCCATTGAACTTGCATCAAACACAGGATCAAGCTGTATCAGACCCTGAGGGAATGCCAGGTACTCATGGACTTGGGCTGGGATGCTGTCTATACCTGAACCGGTCATACATAAAATTCAATGATGGTAGTTTCTAGCAATCAAAATCAATCCTTAGAGTGGGGTGCAGTCACTCTTGCAAATGAGTGACTGCTACATCATGGGGAAGGGGCAGCATGTATAATGTCCACTAAGAATGCTAAATGCTTGCTATTCAGTAGAAGGGAACTCTATTGAAGCTAAAAGTGAAAAGACTTCGTCTTTGGAAAGATGTGTGGTTAGAGTTGACATTTCAAGGAGAAGGGTGGAGACCAACTACTAAGGGATTTTTAGGTAGAGTACAACATGAACAGGGGCTTCCCGTGGTTGATGAAATGCTTTGACCCAGGGAGAGTTGACACATAAGAAGTGGCAAACCTGTGACAGAAACCTGTCCAATGGATTATTCAGGTGAAGTCACTTTCTAGCTTTCATAAGAATTGTAAAGGAAAATAATGACAACAAACAGACCTTAGATGAGTCACTCCAGTATAAGTGCAATTATCTGCATTCCTTGTTTCTGTAGCAATCTAGATATCTTGGGACTTTGACCAAGTCTGGACCTTTGCTCTATTTTCTTTATTTAGTGTAATCAGATGATCAAAGGGGACATGTGAGAACACAGGTTAGAAACAGCTATAGGCTGGTAGAGTAGGTGAAAGTTGGCTTGACCTGATATGAAGAACAACGAAGGCAAGTATGACTCAGGGTTAACTTTAGACCTAAGATGCCTGTTTGTCTCAGTCCTGTTCCATATACTGTCAGTATCACAGAAAGTAAAACCCAGTCATTTAAAAGACAGAAATTCTAATGAGATAAGCAACAAAGATATATTATATACAATGCAATGAAAATATTCAATATCTTATAATAACCTATAACGAAAAATAATCTGAAAAAATATATAACTGAACCACTTTGATACAATCTGAAACTAATACAATATTGTAAGTTATCTATACTTCTATAAAAAAATTATCACCACTGAAGGCATGAGATAAATACCACTGAAAGCACAAGAAAAGACTTTTCTTCCCCCAGCCATTGAACTTGCATCAAACACAGGATCAAGCTGTATCAGACCCTGAGGGAATGCCAGGTACTCATGGACTTGGGCTGGGATGCTGTCTATACCTGAACCGGTCATACATAAAATTCAATGATGGTAGTTTCTAGCAATCAAAATCAATCCTTAGAGTGGGGTGCAGTCACTCTTGCAAATGAGTGACTGCTACATCATGGGGAAGGGGCAGCATGTATAATGTCCACTAAGAATGCTAAATGCTTGCTATTCAGTAGAAGGGAACTCTATTGAAGCTAAAAGTGAAAAGACTTCGTCTTTGGAAAGATGTGTGGTTAGAGTTGACATTTCAAGGAGAAGGGTGGAGACCAACTACTAAGGGATTTTTAGGTAGAGAGTACAACATGAACAGGGGCTTCCCATGTGGTAAAGAATCCGAATGCCGACACAGGAGACATGACTTTGAACCCAGGGCAAGGGAGATCCCCTGGAGTGGGACTGGCACCCCACTCCAGTATTCTTGCCTGGAGAATTACATGGACAGAGGAGCCTGTAGGCTCCATGGGGTCACAAAGAGATGGACACAAATGAATGACTGAGAATGCACAAATGAATGACTGAGAATGCACGCATACATGATGTGAACAACACAAGAAAGAGAGAAGATGGAAGGAAAAAAATAGAAAGTAGAACGATATAATTGGAAGGAGAAAGAGTGGGACGTAAGGGAACTGTGTGAGCAGGCTGGATATGGAAGGTTTTGAATGTCATCCCAAAAAGCCTGAATGTAATCTGTATCTAAGGGGGAGCGATGCAAGGTTTTAAGGAAGGTTACAGCCTCATGGCTCAGATGGTAAAGAATCTGCCTGCAGTGTAGGAGATCCAGGTTCGACCCCAGGGCCAGGAATATCCTCTGGAGAAAGAATGGCAACCCACTTCAGTATTCTTGCCTGGAGAATTCCATGGACAGAGGGACCTGGCAGGCTATACAGTCTATGGCATCACAAAGAATTGGACATGACTGAGTGACTAACACACACATGGCATTATGAGTTTCTGTTTGCCTGACTCTGAAGATTTTTCTGCATCCAGGCTGACCCAGGTTAAGCTACATGTCTCCAGGTCATCCTGGGTTAGGCTAGTGTTTCTAAGCCTGACTCAGCCTCCAGGGACTGGAGACAGAGTTTCCTTTGCTGTTCCATTTGATCTAGCTTGGTAGAACCTATTTCTACCATTCTACAAGTACAAGTGCTATCTTTCCAAGGCAGCTGGACACTGTCCTGTGGGCTTCTGAGAGATCCTGCCAAGGCCCTGGAGAACCTGGCTCCTCATTCCATTGATCTTTGGGCAAGCCATTAGCAGAAGGCAGGGTTCCTAGCTCAGTTTATGAGAAGTGGATTTTGAAGTTAGACTTCGTCTTTGGAAAGATGTGTGGTTAGAGTTGACATTTCAAGGAGAAGGGTGGAGACCAACTACTAAGGGATTTTTAGGTAGAGAGTACAACATGAACAGGGGCTTCCCATGTGGTAAAGAATCCGAATGCCGACACAGGAGACATGACTTTGAACCCAGGGCAAGGGAGATCCCCTGGAGTGGGACTGGCACCCCACTCCAGTATTCTTGCCTGGAGAATTACATGGACAGAGGAGCCTGTAGGCTCCATGGGGTCACAAAGAGATGGACACAAATGAATGACTGAGAATGCACAAATGAATGACTGAGAATGCACGCATACATGATGTGAACAACACAAGAAAGAGAGAAGATGGAAGGAAAAAAATAGAAAGTAGAACGATATAATTGGAAGGAGAAAGAGTGGGACGTAAGGGAACTGTGTGAGCAGGCTGGATATGGAAGGTTTTGAATGTCATCCCAAAAAGCCTGAATGTAATCTGTATCTAAGGGGGAGCGATGCAAGGTTTTAAGGAAGGTTACAGCCTCATGGCTCAGATGGTAAAGAATCTGCCTGCAGTGTAGGAGATCCAGGTTCGACCCCAGGGCCAGGAATATCCTCTGGAGAAAGAATGGCAACCCACTTCAGTATTCTTGCCTGGAGAATTCCATGGACAGAGGGACCTGGCAGGCTATACAGTCTATGGCATCACAAAGAATTGGACATGACTGAGTGACTAACACACACATGGCATTATGAGTTTCTGTTTGCCTGACTCTGAAGATTTTTCTGCATCCAGGCTGACCCAGGTTAAGCTACATGTCTCCAGGTCATCCTGGGTTAGGCTAGTGTTTCTAAGCCTGACTCAGCCTCCAGGGACTGGAGACAGAGTTTCCTTTGCTGTTCCATTTTGATCTAGCTTGGTAGAACCTATTTCTACCATTCTACAAGTACAAGTGCTATCTTTCCAAGGCAGCTGGACACTGTCCTGTGGGCTTCTGAGAGATCCTGCCAAGGCCCTGGAGAACCTGGCTCCTCATTCCATTTATCTTTGGGCAAGCCATTAGCAGAAGGCAGGGTTCCTAGCTCAGTTTACTGATCACCAAGAATTCAATAGGTGAAGGCAACAATGACACCATGTGCTGTCACTTTAGTCATGTCTGACTCTGTGCTACCTTATGGACTATAGCCCGCCAGGCTCCTTGGTTCATAGGATCCTCCACGCAAGCACACTGGAGTGCATTGCCATACTGAAATGGAACATGACCTGTGGTCCTTCCCGCCAGCCACCGTGTCCTCTACCTGCCTTTTGTCTGTGGCACACTTCATTCAAAGAGTAAGTTTCATTAGAGAAGTAAGAAATTCAAAAACAAAGGAAAACAGTGAGTGGAGACTAAATAATAATGTAGTCACTAAGGATAGTCAAGGACCTTTAATTTTCTCCTAAGAGCTATAGATAATATTCTGAGCCATACATTGTGAGCTGTCTTAGAGATATTAAAATACCAGGTGAAGTTAACTACATGATAACCAGACCATACCCACAACATGAGTTGCCATAATTCCAAGAATTGCCCATAAAGAAATGGGAACAAATGGACCCTGGAATTGAAGATTAACTGTACCTAAAATAGCCAAGATGACATTGGTCAGACCACCGATGACCAATTTGAAGGTGACTGTTAGAGATGATTATGCAGTTTCTGGATGTAGCAGCCCCCTGCCGAATCTGTCTCTAAAAGCCCTCACCCCTCTGCTTGTTGGCAAGGACCAAGGTGGAGTCAGGCCTTTAGGCAAGATGTCTGCACCCTCTTTCCCCGACTCCCTGCCTAGTTGCTGGCATCTGAAATAAGGCAAACTTTCCTTTCTACCAACCTGACCTGTTTATTGACTTTTGAGGGGCAAGCAACCCCCGCCCCACTCTTTCAGTGACAATACCCTCCTCCAAGCGACACCACGAGTGGACACACAAGAAGCAATTCAAATGAACTGATTCTAGCTTTGCCGGATTCTCAAGACAGCCTGGGAGAAATGTAATGAAGATAGATAACAAGGCTAACCTATTCATGTTAGGGTCAAAGAAATACATTTTATCATTTTGGGTCCAGGCGGACAGCAGTGATAATAAGAGCACATTAAATATCTACCTGGCCAAATACAGCTCGTTCACTAGGACAGAAGTCCTATGAAATCCTTCATGGAGGCTGCACACCTCCTTTTAGTTCAGGGAAAGTCCCTCCTCTGAAAAGCTAACAGACCTAACCACCCTCTGCTCACGTCAGAAGGAAGAAAAGGAAACATTCCTAGGAGTAAATAGTACAAGAATAACTGAAATGGTACATGATTTCAAGCTTACGTGACTAAGAAATACTTTCTATGCTTATAAAGAGTAAGGAATGCAACCAATCCATGGATAAACCCCGGGAATGTTTCTGAGTCTAGACTCTGAGTGCTGCCTTTGTGCTCAGCTCTTGACTACATACTTACTATTTGTCTTGGGTTTCCCTGGTGGTTCAGACGGTAAAGAATCCACCTGCAATCCAGGAGACCTGGGCTCAATCCCTGGGTCAGAAAGATCCCCTAGAGGAGGGCATGGCAACCCACTCCAGTATTCCTGCCTAGAGAATCCCATGGACAGAGGAGCCTGGTGGGCTACAGTCCATGGGGTCACAAAGAATTGGACATGACTGAGCAACTACCACCAACTTTAATATTGGTCTTCCTCAGTAGGGTAGTCACCAGCACATGTGGCTCCTGAGCACTTGAAATGCAGCTGGTTCAGACTGAGATGTGCTTAAATTTCAAAGACTTAATATGGAAAAAAAGAATGTAAAATACCTCATTCATATTTTTACAGATTGTCTGTTAAAATCATATGTTTGATACACTGGGTTAAATAAGATATGTTATTTCAATTAATTTTATGTGTTTTTTACTTTAAAAATATGACCATTAGAGGGCTTCTCTGGTGGTGCAGTGGGTAAGGACACCACCTTGCAGTGCAAGGGGCGCTGGTTGGATCCCTGGCCTGGGAAGATCCCATGTACAGCGGAGTGGCTGGACTGGCGTGTCCAACTACCAAGTTGGAGCTCTGGAGCGCATGCACCCAGAGCCGGTGCTCTGCAGCGACAGAGGCCACAGATAGATAACAAGGCTAACCTATTCATGTTAGGAAGAAATACATTTTATCATTTTTTTGGGTCCAGGCGGACAGCAGTGATAATAAGAGCACATTAAATATCTACCTGGCCAAATACAGCTCGTTCACTAGGACAGAAGTCCTATGAAATCCTTCATGGAGGCTGCACACCTCCTTTTAGTTCAGGGAAAGTCCCTCCTCTGAAAAGCTAACAGACCTAACCACCCTCTGCTCACGTCAGAAGGAAGAAAAGGAAACATTCCTAGGAGTAAATAGTACAAGAATAACTGAAATGGTACATGATTTCAAGCTTACGTGACTAAGAAATACTTTCTATGCTTATAAAGAGTAAGGAATGCAACCAATCCATGGATAAACCCCGGGAATGTTTCTGAGTCTAGACTCTGAGTGCTGCCTTTGTGCTCAGCTCTTGACTACATACTTACTATTTGTCTTGGGTTTCCCTGGTGGTTCAGACGGTAAAGAATCCACCTGCAATCCAGGAGACCTGGGCTCAATCCCTGGGTCAGAAAGATCCCCTAGAGGAGGGCATGGCAACCCACTCCAGTATTCCTGCCTAGAGAATCCCATGGACAGAGGAGCCTGGTGGGCTACAGTCCATGGGGTCACAAAGAATTGGACATGACTGAGCAACTACCACCAACTTTAATATTGGTCTTCCTCAGTAGGGTAGTCACCAGCACATGTGGCTCCTGAGCACTTGAAATGCAGCTGGTTCAGACTGAGATGTGCTTAAATTTCAAAGACTTAATATGGAAAAAAAGAATGTAAAATACCTCATTCATATTTTTACAGATTGTCTGTTAAAATCATATGTTTGATACACTGGGTTAAATAAGATATGTTATTTCAATTAATTTTATGTGTTTTTTACTTTAAAAATATGACCATTAGAGGGCTTCTCTGGTGGTGCAGTGGGTAAGGACACCACCTTGCAGTGCAAGGGGCGCTGGTTGGATCCCTGGCCTGGGAAGATCCCATGTACAGCGGAGTGGCTGGACTGGCGTGTCCAACTACCAAGTTGGAGCTCTGGAGCGCATGCACCCAGAGCCGGTGCTCTGCAGCGACAGAGGCCACTGTGATTGGGAGGCCCACACAGGCCAAAGAACAAAGATGGGAATAAATGAAAGGCCAACAGAAGAGGTAAAAAAAAAAAAGAAAAAGAATATATATGACCAATAGAAAATTGAAAGTTACATAGATGGCTCACATTTGTCGCTTGCATTGTATTTCTATCAGCAAGCATGGCTTTAGATGTTCTCCATTCTGCATTCCCACAACAATGTTACAACATAGAGTATTACTAGGTCTATTTATTGAAGACAGAGAAGGGAGCGGCAACCAGCTCTAGTATTCTTGCCTGGGAAATACCATGGACAAAGGAGCCTGGTGGGTTACAGTCCCTAGGGTCACAAAAAGTCAGACACTACTGAGGTGACTAAGCATACATTTATTGAAGAAGAAATACTAAGGTGTAGAGACTGCAAGAGACTTGCCCAGCATGATTACGTGGTGGGGTTGTGATTCAAACCCAGGTTGGTCTTCGTTTTTATATTAAATAGCCTCTTTAGCTTGCTTTATGAGTCAATATTTTTCTGGGTGACTCAAGTATAGAACTCTGGTTTAGGATGTGGTTGCCCTCATTAATTGTTTGCATGATTCTGCGTGATTATCTTAATCTCTTCGTGTCATTAGAAATGAGCCTAATACATCTAGTAAGTCCATAAAGCCTTATTGTTTTATTCGAATCCCTTCTTTGGCTTCACAATTCATGGGAACAAAGATTCAGTCCAATCAACAAATGTCTGTTTAGCATCACCATGTACGATTGTGTAAAAGCCCAAATAAACACCATCGAACATGTGAATTCCTGAGAGGGAGTTAATTATGTTTGGAGTAACACCAGAATGAATGAACAAAATATACTTTAACTTTTCCAGTTACTTATTTGCAAAGCAGAAACAGAGACAAAGACTAGAGAACAAACCTATGGACCCCAAGGCGGGAAAGTGGGAATGGTGGGGGGAATCGGAAGATTGGGATTGATAGATACACACTATGGATACTGTGTATAAAATAGTAACTAACAAGAACTTATTGTATAGATCAGGGGACTCTAATCAATGCATCTCTTCCATTTTCCTTTGAATGTGTCTAGCCTGTTGTAGATGCCTCAAAGTGTCTCCCTGAATCTAGCAGCCTCCTGGAGCTCAGGAAGCCATCCATCCATCAGGCCAAGCGTGTGTGTCCAGCTGCTTCACTCTTTTGCAACCCCATGGAATGGAGCCTACCCGGCTCCTCTGTCCATGGGATTTTCCAGGCAAGAATACTGGAGTGGGTTGCCATGCCCTCCTCCAGGGGATCTTCCCAACCTGGGGATTGAACTCACGTCTGCTTGCGTCTCCTGAGTTGCAGGTAGGTTCTTTACCCACTGAGCCACCTGGGAAGCCCTTTTTTTATTTTTGAGCCATAGCCTCTTGAGGGTGGTAGTCTCAGCAATTTTATTTATAAGGCCCTGCTTGTCATTATCCTCAATGCTACTGACCAAGTGATAAATACACTTGTGGATTAGTGGTATCATGCCTTATTCCTTTTTGTTATGATTTGGTTTCCAGACTACATTGTGGCAGTTTTCAAGAATTCACTTGTGGCCTTGCAGAGGGAAATCTCTAGGGAGATTCTGTGGGTGAATTCTCCCTAGAGAATTGATACTCAGCCAGCGAACACAGTTTAAGACTGCTATGGTTATCAAAACGCTGTGCAGGTTGGTCATAGTCTCTGCTCTAAGCCATACCAAGTGACCCTTGTGCCCTGATGGCCTCAGCCACTTGCGTGGAACCACCCCTCCCTCCAAGATCATCAACTAAAGGGGTATATGCACCTGGCCTGGCCAGCAACTCCAGAGCCTGCTCCTGCAACCTGGCTGGTCACTTCCCTGATTGGTTTTTCTGTCTTTCTTTATTGAAAAATTTTTTTAGTGTGGACCAGTTTTAATATCTTTGTTGAATGCGTTACAATATTGCTTCTGTTTTAGGTTTTGTTTTTTTGGCTGGAAGGCATGTAGGATCTTAGCTCCCTGACCTGGGATTGAACCCACAGCCCAACCTAAACTGGAAGTTGAAGGTTTAACCACCGGACTCCCAGGAAAATCCCCTGATCGGCGCTTGCCTATGCCTTGCGCGCGTGTGTGCGTGTGCTCTCTCAATCACTGTCGACTCTTTGTCACCCCATGGACTGTAGCCCACCAGGCTCCTTGGTTCATGAAATTTTCCAGGCAAAAATACTGGAGTGGGTTGCTATGTCCTACTCCAGAGGATCTTCCCAACTCAGGGATCAAACCCACATCTCTTGAATGTCCTCGACTGGCAGGCGTGTTCTCCATGGGCGCCACCTGGGAAGCATGCATATGCCTTAGAGGTTGTTAATTTTTTAAATACACTTCTCTGGGAGGAGTATCATAGAAGATGTGTAGGGGTAAGTCTGAAGATTTTTATGTCCTATGATTCCCAAGAGCCTCACTTCTATGTGTGATGATGGCAGAGAGAATTCCCCAGGATTGTATTCCTGATAGAAAACACTCCATGTTTTTTGTCTTCCTAGTCATTTACAGCATACACAGTAGAGTGCACAAAGCTGAAGCGTACAGCTCAGTGAATTTTTGCCTGTGTGCACCCATGGATCTTCTGCCCAGATCAAGATATAGAACATTTCCAGCCTCCCAGCTGGCTTCCTCCTGTCTCCATCAATTACCTCAAATAAGCACAATACCAACATCTATCACTATGACTTAATTTTGCCTATGATAGAATTTCCTGTAAATGGAAGCATAGAGTATATATTCTTTTCAGTCTAGTTTCTTTTTTCAATATGAAAAATGCCCTTCCTTTATGGTTTATTTGGCAGTTTTTCCAAATTGTAAGTTAGATTCTTAGCTCATTAATTTCAAGCTTTCCTTTCTTTGTTGCACATTTTTACAATTTAAAAAATTGTAGCAAAATATCTGTAACATAAAATTGGCTGTTTTAACCATTTTTAACTGTATAATTCAGTGGCATTAATCACATTCATAGTGTGGTGCAATAATAAAGAATATTTCCAAAATATTTCCTCACCCCAAACAGAAACTCCATACTCATTAAGAAATAACCTCCTGTTCATCTTGCCCTTGAGTTCCTGTAACCTTTAACTTAATTCCTCTCTCAAGCAACTTGCATATTCCAGAGATTTCATATAAGTGGAGTTATACAATATTTGTCCTTTTGCATTGGGCTTATTTCACTTAACATGATATTTTCAAGGTTCATGTGCAGAATTTCATTCCTCCTTTCATGGCTTTATAGCACCCCAATGTATGTATATATCACATTTTGTTTATCCATTTATTTGTTGATAGACATTTGGGTTGTTTCTACCTTTTGGTTCCTATGAATAATGGTGCCGTGTATATTCCGTACAAATATCTGAGTTTTGTTTTTAATTCTTTTGGGTATATACCTAGGTGTGGAGTTGCTGGTAATTCTTATGAATACGTGCACGCTCAGTCGCTCAGTCATATCTGACTCTTTGCAACCCCATGGACTGTGTAGCCCACCAGGCTCCTCTGCCCATGGAATTTTCCAGGCAATAATACTGGAGTGGGTTGCCATTTCCTCCTCTAGGGGGTGTTCTTGACCCAGCAATAGAACCAGTGTCTCTTGAGTCTCCTGCCTTGGCAGGAGGATTCTGAAGTACTTGACCACCAGAGAACTCCATGCAGGATTTTTAGTTGCAGCATAGGGATCTAGTTCCCTGACCGGGGATTGAACTTGGTTCCCCAGCATTGGGAGCAAAGAGTTCTCACCATTGGACCATCAGGGAATTTCCCATCCTTTCTCTGAAACAATACCTACCTGTTAGATTACTATATGTAACACATTTTACCTTTGTGTTGCACAAGAGAAAGAAGGGAAGAAGAGGATGAATAAGAAATTCCCCGAGTAATGACTATAATTAAAACATGAAGTGAAATGAAAAGAATCTTTGTTATAGCCTAGCAGATATGAAATCAAAATTACGACATGGAGCAAATACCAACGCAAGAGAGAACGTTGTGAGAACGCAAGAGTCATGAACAAAACAGGTGTTTTTTGTTCAACAGCACTACAGACTAAGTAGCCAAATGATAAAGACCAAGTCTTTTCTAGTCCCCATTGCATCCTGGTGCCTACCAAGGCCATAACAGACCATGTCTACTGAATGATGACCTCCTGTTCATCTTGCCCTTGAGTTCCTGTAACCTTTAACTTAATTCCTCTCTCAAGCAACTTGCATATTCCAGAGATTTCATATAAGTGGAGTTATACAATATTTGTCCTTTTGCATTGGGCTTATTTCACTTAACATGATATTTTCAAGGTTCATGTGCAGAATTTCATTCCTCCTTTCATGGCTTTATAGCACCCCAATGTATGTATATATCACATTTTGTTTATCCATTTATTTGTTGATAGACATTTGGGTTGTTTCTACCTTTTGGTTCCTATGAATAATGGTGCCGTGTATATTCCGTACAAATATCTGAGTTTTGTTTTTAATTCTTTTGGGTATATACCTAGGTGTGGAGTTGCTGGTAATTCTTATGAATACGTGCACGCTCAGTCGCTCAGTCATATCTGACTCTTTGCAACCCCATGGACTGTGTAGCCCACCAGGCTCCTCTGCCCATGGAATTTTCCAGGCAATAATACTGGAGTGGGTTGCCATTTCCTCCTCTAGGGGGTGTTCTTGACCCAGCAATAGAACCAGTGTCTCTTGAGTCTCCTGCCTTGGCAGGAGGATTCTGAAGTACTTGACCACCAGAGAACTCCATGCAGGATTTTTAGTTGCAGCATAGGGATCTAGTTCCCTGACCGGGGATTGAACTTGGTTCCCCAGCATTGGGAGCAAAGAGTTCTCACCATTGGACCATCAGGGAATTTCCCATCCTTTCTCTGAAACAATACCTACCTGTTAGATTACTATATGTAACACATTTTACCTTTGTGTTGCACAAGAGAAAGAAGGGAAGAAGAGGATGAATAAGAAATTCCCCGAGTAATGACTATAATTAAAACATGAAGTGAAATGAAAAGAATCTTTGTTATAGCCTAGCAGATATGAAATCAAAATTACGACATGGAGCAAATACCAACGCAAGAGAGAACGTTGTGAGAACGCAAGAGTCATGAACAAAACAGGTGTTTTTTGTTCAACAGCACTACAGACTAAGTAGCCAAATGATAAAGACCAAGTCTTTTCTAGTCCCCATTGCATCCTGGTGCCTACCAAGGCCATAACAGACCATGTCTACTGAATGATGACCTACTGTGTGCTACGCACAGTACTAGGAGCAAGCTGGACATGACCCTGATTCTCAGTCCTAAGGAGAAATCCTACTTCCTCAGAGTAATAAAATTTTTAATTTGCAATCAACCCAATATTAAAGATATTATCAAAGATAATAAAACCAACTAACAGGACCCCTTAGCATGATTACGTTCATAGCGTTCTTCATTAATGCTTATAACAACTCTATGAAGTAGCTGGGCAAACATTATCATCCTCATTTCACGGTTGAGATAATAGCAATCCTTAGTAATTCTTGAGGGACTCTTACTTGCCAGCACTGCATTCAATGCTTTAAATTCATCATCTCACTGAAGTCCCTAAGAACCCTATAAGTTATTATGTCTTATACCCTCTTATTTCCCCCATTTTCAGGCTAGAAAATCAATGAAGTTAAAACAACTTGGCTCAGCTGGTAAAGAATCTGCCTGTGATGCAGGAGATGTAAGAGACCAGGAATCGATAGCTGGGTCAGGAAGATCCCCTAGAGAAGAAAATGGGAACCACTCCAGTATTCTTCCCAAGAAAATTCCACAGACTGTGGAGATGGGCAGGTAACAGTCCATGGGGTGACAAGAGTTGGACATGACTGAGCAACTAAACTACCACCATGCCATAGCAGGTGGGGTGTGTGTGTGTGTGTGCATATCTTTTTAAAGAAATCATTAAAAAAAATATTTATTTGGCTGCACTGGATCTTATTTGCCGGCTTGTGGGGTCTGGTTCCCTGAATAGGGATGGAAACTGGGCCCCCTGTGCTGGGTTCACAGAGTCTTAGCCACTGGACCATCAGGGAGGTCCCTGTGTACATAGTTATCAAGCAACAGAGTCATGATTTATCTCAAGGGGTGGGACTCCAGGGCTTTCTGTTTTGGCTTTCCACTGTGCCCAGAAAAGGCAGCTGAATACACATAGCAGGTGAAGATGCTGGAATTACTGTCATTGGGATTGCTGTGGGCAGAGCATAGTTACTTATTTCTAATTAATAGAATTGGGGAAACACTCAATTGCCCCGGTACTATTATCAGAAAACTTCAGCCTATACTCTGTAGTTCCCTCTAATTTGAGACTAGAACTTCAACAGTAAAAAGGTGTGGAGTTCAAATCAAGATCAGATTTATTGCAAGACAGTAAATCAACATTTATACGTCTTGGTAATCAACTTAACACAACATAGCTGTGCATCAATAATCATAGTCAAAACATAACAATAAGGTTTAAAAATTCAGAACTCAATCAATAAAAATACAATATTCTTACCCCGGAGCTGAAGAGCCTCTCATGTTCGAGCCGCAGGTGCAAGCTGTCTCGCAATCTAATCATCACTCTTTTTATAATAAAATTTTCTTTTCTTTTCAATTTCCTTATAACTTCTTTGTTTCTAACTATTTGACTTTTAATTGTTTTCAACCACTTAATTTATATAACCTTTCTCTCTAAACATACTGATTCACTTAATAAATCATCAAGTCATCACTTCTCTATTTCAACTTATATCTATTCAAGCATTACATAAAATTAACTTTATTTCACTTGATCAAAACAAATTCAAATCAAATCCTTGGAATCAAATACTTTCTTCCCTTTAGATCATTTAAATTCATAATTAAGGAAAAATCTGAACTTTGGAACTTTAACACCTTGTGCTAGATCAGGGCAGGCTATTTATGTTAACTTGAGCTGCCCTATACCTAAGAATAATGACCCATTGTTTTAAAAAATTCTTTCTTTACTTCTCATGCTTCCCCCGCTTACTCTTAGGGGGTGGCTGTGACTCAGATGAAGTTTCACTTTCTGCCTCGCTAGAGGAATTTTCTTCCACTGATTAAAAATTTCTCTTACTTCTTTTGGACACCATATTCTTCTTGCCTTTTAGATTAACATATGTTCCTCCTTTAGGTAACATCATATTTACCCATTCCTCTCCTCCTTCTGAACTTATCTCACTTTCTAAAGGGCAAATTGTAGGTCTAAAAAACTTACCTGCGGTTAAAGGACTATCTGAGCTATCATCACTCATTTCTTCATATCCAGGGGCCCAGTCATTTCTTAGGAACTGACCAGCGGTGGTCCACGTCAGGATATCTTTATTACCATCTAGATATTTACCAGGTGCCCAAAGGTGAAGTTAATTTATTCCCAGAGAGTCTGAAGAGAAAAGCATCCCACCATAACAGACACAATTTAACCACTGCAATAATTTTGGGAGAGTGCCTTTCTGCTATTTCCTCTAGAAGCAAACCTTACTATTTAAATCAAAAACACTCAGAAGTAGCAAGAGAACTCAGGAAAACCCAGAATACATCCTCATGCAATCCGTATTTATGTCAGCATCTGCCTACTAGGGCCAGCTGGATGGCAATGTCACTGCTTTAGTGAGTCCAGACAAAGGACTCAAGTAACACAAGAGCTGGGAGCAGGTCTGGGAACCAGCTGGTGACTAGCTAGATACCAGTTCACAGCTCCAAATTACAGAGGCTGCGAGGCTCGGAGTTCCCTAGCCCTCCAGAAACACATTCCATGCTTAAAGCCCTTCCCACCATTAGAAATCAGTCAATTCCTTTTGCTCCCTTTCCACTCTTTCTCTTGCTATCTCTCCAGCTGCTTTCTTCCTTTTCTTCAACACACGTTTTGAACCGGTGGTGAGCAAAAAAAAAGTAAAGCATGAGCACTGACCCTAACAAATTAAAACCCAACTGATCAATCACCATCAGGAAGGGCTTCCCTTGCGCTCAGTTGGTAAAGAAACGCCTGCAATGCAGGAAACATTAAGAGACCAGGGCCCTGTCCTGAGTCGGAAGATTCCCTGAGTAGGAAATGCCAACCCACTCTAGTATTTCTTTTCACGGACAGAGGATTCTCATGCTTCCCCGCTTACTTGGGGGCTGTGACTCAGATGAAGTTTCACTTTCTGCCTCGCTAGAGGAATTTTCTTCCACTGATTAAAAATTTCTCTTACTTCTTTTGGACACCATATTCTTCTTGCCTTTTAGATTAACATATGTTCCTCCTTTAGGTAACATCATATTTACCCATTCCTCTCCTCCTTCTGAACTTATCTCACTTTCTAAAGGGCAAATTGTAGGTCTAAAAAACTTACCTGCGGTTAAAGGACTATCTGAGCTATCATCACTCATTTCTTCATATCCAGGGGCCCAGTCATTTCTTAGGAACTGACCAGCGGTGGTCCACGTCAGGATATCTTTATTACCATCTAGATATTTACCAGGTGCCCAAAGGTGAAGTTAATTTATTCCCAGAGAGTCTGAAGAGAAAAGCATCCCACCATAACAGACACAATTTAACCACTGCAATAATTTTGGGAGAGTGCCTTTCTGCTATTTCCTCTAGAAGCAAACCTTACTATTTAAATCAAAAACACTCAGAAGTAGCAAGAGAACTCAGGAAAACCCAGAATACATCCTCATGCAATCCGTATTTATGTCAGCATCTGCCTACTAGGGCCAGCTGGATGGCAATGTCACTGCTTTAGTGAGTCCAGACAAAGGACTCAAGTAACACAAGAGCTGGGAGCAGGTCTGGGAACCAGCTGGTGACTAGCTAGATACCAGTTCACAGCTCCAAATTACAGAGGCTGCGAGGCTCGGAGTTCCCTAGCCCTCCAGAAACACATTCCATGCTTAAAGCCCTTCCCACCATTAGAAATCAGTCAATTCCTTTTGCTCCCTTTCCACTCTTTCTCTTGCTATCTCTCCAGCTGCTTTCTTCCTTTTCTTCAACACACGTTTTGAACCGGTGGTGAGCAAAAAAAAAAAAGTAAAGCATGAGCACTGACCCTAACAAATTAAAACCCAACTGATCAATCACCATCAGGAAGGGCTTCCCTTGCGGCTCAGTTGGTAAAGAAACGCCTGCAATGCAGGAAACATTAAGAGACCAGGGCCCTGTCCCTGAGTCGGGAAGATTCCCTGGAGTAGGAAATGCCAACCCACTCTAGTATTCTTGCCTGGAAAATTCCACGGACAGAGGACAGTTCGTGGGTCACATGAGGTGGACACGACTGAACGACTAAATCACTACCAGCACCACCACAAACCAAGAACCTGATGCCTCGCGCTTCCCCTGCCACGGTCCTCGCCTCCCGGCGTTGGAGGAGGCTCTGGTGTGGAGCGGGTTGGGGACGCAGGGACGCTCCGGGTCGCTTGTTTCCCGGTAGCAGCAGGCGGCGCCTGGGCTGCTCCGTGCCCTGGGCGAGTCTGGGCAGCTCACAGCTCCTCGGGTCTCCTAGCGACCGGAGCTGCGGGGAACACACACCGCCGGAGGCCGCGTGGGCGGCCGGGGCAGCACGGGGGCCACCGCGGCTGTTCGCGCGGGCGGTGCGGGCCGGGATGCGACTGGGCAGGAACGGCAGGCCTGGTAAGCGCGCGCCCGAGCGTGGGCGCCTCCTGGGGGTGCCGCGCGGGGGCGCCTGCGCTCCGTGCTTGCTGGGGTGGAGGGCTGGGGGCGGCGGATGGCTGCGGAGGGCCCGGCTTCCTTTCCTACTCAAGGTCCGCTGCACCTAAATGATTCTGAAAGTGATAGTGAAAGTGACAGTCGCTGGTCATGTCTGACTGTTTGCGACCCCATGGACTGTCCATGGAATTCTCCAGGCAAGAATACTGGAGGAGGTTGCCATGCCCTCCTCCAGAGGATCTTCCCAATCCAGGGATGGAACCCGGGTCTCCTATTATTGCAGGCAGATTGTTTACACCTGAGCTACCAGGGAAGTCTGAATGCTCTTAATAGAACAACCCCTCCCGCGCGCAACGTTCTTTACTGCCCTCTAGAGGATGTTGGTTAATATACTCATTCCAGATAGGAAACTGACGCGGCAGTCCTCTGCGGAGACAGGTTTAGTCTGAAACCGACTCTTCTAGGGACTCCTGTAGTGGCTCAACGGTAAAGAACCTACCTGTAGTAGGTTCGGTCCCGGGATAACGAAGATCCCCTGGAAGAGGGCATGGCAACCCACTCCAGTATTCTTGCCTGGAGAAATCCAATGGCTAGAGGAGTCCGGCGGCCACAGCTCACAGGGTGGCAAAGCGTCTGAAGTGACTTAGCACACCCTTCCTGGTGTTAGCCGTCTGCATCCTGCATCCCGTGTGAAGGCCCTGTCACACCTGAAGGGTTTCACCAACGTGCTGGTGACTGTGGCCACGCCGTGCCTCAAGCACTGCGGTGATCTGTTGCCCTTTTGAATGGTTGGTGCCACAGCACAGGACAGAAACTTGAGGCTCTTTGTCTTGACTGGTTCCTTGAGCTGTTCATGAGAACGGAATTTAGCGCTCTTGGAGGCAGTGAGATGTGGTGGTTCAGGCTAAAGTCTAGAGTCAGCAAAGCTGGAGTTGAAGGCCAGTTTTCCTCTTGTTTGACTGGTGGCCTTAGGCAAGTTAGTTTCTCTTTGGGGGCTCAGTTTTCTTAGCTGTAAAATGGGGACAATAAAAGGAATCAGCTTTATAGGATCGTTGTGAAGATTTAGTAACTTCCTACAGGTAAAGCAGTTCATGCCACATACATGCATTGTATGGGCTTCCCTCGTAGCTCAGCGGTAAAGAATCCACCTGCCGTGGGGGAGACCCGGGTTTGATCCCTGGGTTGGGATCTTCCCTGGAGAACGAAATGGCAACCTACTTCAGTATATTTTTGTCCATGGGGTCACGAAGAGTCGGGTATGACTGAGCGACTAAACCACCACCCCCTTATGCAGTGTACACAGGTTAGAGATGATAAACTTGGAGAATCTCTCTCTCCTCCCTTTCAAACATTTTGTTTTGAAATAAGTACAGACTCACAAGAATTTGCACATATCGTGGAGGAGTCCCACGTATCCTTCCTCCAGATGTTTCCAGTGGTAACATCTTGCATAAGCATAGTAGCCTTAGAGCAGGAAGTCAGCCCTGGCACAGTGTATGAGTTAGACAGCGGACTTTACTTGAATTTCACCAGTTTTCGTTTGTACTTGTGTGTCTGTGTGCGTAGATCAGTAAAATGTTGCATACGAATATATCAAGACACAAAACTGTTTCTCTCACCACAAAGGAACCACTTCATGCTGTGACTTAATCATCACTCACTTTACCACTCATATCACTTGGCAACCACTGATTTGGTCTCCATTTCTAGAATTTGTTTTTTTTGAGGATGTTAGATAAACAGAATGATACCTTTATAAAAGATATAAAATCTGTTGAGATTGGTTCCTCTTCATTCAGCCGAAGCCCTTGAGTTCCACCCCTGACCTTGTGTGCATCAATAGTTAGTTCATTTTTACTGCTGAGTCATATTTCATGGCACGGAAGTTTACCCACTGTTGAGTCATTCCCATACTGAAAGACATTCAGTTGGTTTCTGGATTTTAGCTATTACATATAAAGCTGTTATAAATATGTGTGGACAGGTTTTGGTGTGAATATAGGTTTTCATTTCTTTAGGATAAATGCCCAATTATACTCTTGACAATTCTTAAAGGTGGAAATACCCAAATATCATATAGTGACTGGGAAAATAGTAAATGATTAGAAAACTGTTCTTGTTTTATCTTCTGGGTCAAACAAAAGTTTTCATGAACTTAAGAGAAAGCAGAAAGGGAAGTTTATCAGCTATGAGAGGCAATGTGGGGGAAGTCCTCCAGCCAGACTGGTTCCCTTATTCATCTCTTTGAAATTCCGTTTCCTCAATGAAAAGTGAGGAAGGTAGACTAGATGTCTTTCAAAGTTTGTGCCAGCTCTAATGTTCTATGTTCTGGTTGTGACATTTTCCCCATTTTGAGTTGTATGACGGTGTTTAAGTGAAAATATTAGTTATAGGAATTGATTTTACAAAGCACTTGGATGTTTGAATTAGTTTTAAATGTGTGGAAAATAAACTTTGGTACTACAGAGGGTAACTTGCTAACAGGTCATGCTGAGTACGTCATCAGATCTCAAGGTTAGGTGGAATTTCAACATCCCCACCACTTAGCTATTTAGGAGTGATCTATTAATTACAAAAGAGCAACTTTTTGTAAACTCATGTTTTTGGATCATTTCAATAGTGGCTCCATGGGAAGGTTAACCCTGTGTTCCCAGAGCTCCTGACTTTTGTTTCGGATTATCTCTATAAACTTTTTATATGTCAAAAGCTCTGGCGTAGTGGTTAAACACCTTTCTCCAGAGTCCCACTACCTGTATTAAAATCCCAGCTCTCCCTGCTTCTTAGCTGTGGGATCTTGAACAAGTGTTTGTTTTGTTTTTCAACTTCTTTGTACTTTATGTTCCTCACCTGGAAAATAAATGGGAATAGTATCTACTTCATGGGATTGTCATGGATATTACCTTAATTCGTATAAAGCTCTTAGCACAGCACATGTTATATAGAAAGTTCTCCTTACACGTGAACTAGGATGATTCTTACTGAAGCACTGAGGGGACCAAATGACAGGCTTGTGGGCCTGATACATCCCATGAATGATTCGTTTGCCGCCCTTGATTAGTGTGGACAGGTTTTGGTGTGAATATAGGTTTTCATTTCTTTAGGATAAATGCCCAATTATACTCTTGACAATTCTTAAAGGTGGAAATACCCAAATATCATATAGTGACTGGGAAAATAGTAAATGATTAGAAAACTGTTCTTGTTTTATCTTCTGGGTCAAACAAAAGTTTTCATGAACTTAAGAGAAAGCAGAAAGGGAAGTTTATCAGCTATGAGAGGCAATGTGGGGGAAGTCCTCCAGCCAGACTGGTTCCCTTATTCATCTCTTTGAAATTCCGTTTCCTCAATGAAAAGTGAGGAAGGTAGACTAGATGTCTTTCAAAGTTTGTGCCAGCTCTAATGTTCTATGTTCTGGTTGTGACATTTTCCCCATTTTGAGTTGTATGACGGTGTTTAAGTGAAAATATTAGTTATAGGAATTGATTTTACAAAGCACTTGGATGTTTGAATTAGTTTTAAATGTGTGGAAAATAAACTTTGGTACTACAGAGGGTAACTTGCTAACAGGTCATGCTGAGTACGTCATCAGATCTCAAGGTTAGGTGGAATTTCAACATCCCCACCACTTAGCTATTTAGGAGTGATCTATTAATTACAAAAGAGCAACTTTTTGTAAACTCATGTTTTTGGATCATTTCAATAGTGGCTCCATGGGAAGGTTAACCCTGTGTTCCCAGAGCTCCTGACTTTTGTTCCGGATTATCTCTATAAACTTTTTTTATATGTCAAAAGCTCTGGCGTAGTGGTTAAACACCTTTCTCCAGAGTCCCACTACCTGTATTAAAATCCCAGCTCTCCCTGCTTCTTAGCTGTGGGATCTTGAACAAGTGTTTGTTTTGTTTTTCAACTTCTTTGTACTTTATGTTCCTCACCTGGAAAATAAATGGGAATAGTATCTACTTCATGGGATTGTCATGGATATTACCTTAATTCGTATAAAGCTCTTAGCACAGCACATGTTATATAGAAAGTTCTCCTTACACGTGAACTAGGATGATTCTTACTGAAGCACTGAGGGGACCAAATGACAGGCTTGTGGGCCTGATACATCCCATGAATGATTCGTTTGCCGCCCTTGACCCCCTGAGTCGAGAGGAGAAATCAAGGCCCACGGAGGTTAAATGAAGAGCGAAGGTCATTCAGCTAATTGGGAGTGAGTTATCAACAGTCCAGGTTCTTCCCACTGCCCTGTGTCCCTTTAAAGGGTAAGACAGAATCCAGGAGGCGTCATAACTTGTGAGTGTCCTTCACAAAAAGAAGAGATAGCTGGACGGTGGAGACATCAGGTGATGATAATGGATTGTAGGTAATAATGGATTACATTTACACAGAATGACATGGATGGGTCTTTATGATATTGTGCTTGGTAAACAAGTAAGAGAAAAGACCATTTATGTACAATAAGGATACATGGACACAAAAGAACAACACAGGTCTTATGAGGATGTCATCAAACAGAAGTGAAAAGGGAAAGGGAAAGTATTAATTGATCAGTCATGTCCAACTCTTGTGACCCCCCTGGACTGTAGCCTGCCAGGCTCCTCTGTCCATGGAATTCTCCAGGCAAGAATACTGGAGTGGGGTGCCATTCCCTTCTCCAGGGGAGCTTCCCGACCCAGAGATCAAACCTGTGTTTCTTACACTGCAGGCAGATTCTTTACTGTCTGAACCACCAGGGAAGCCCCTGTAAACAGAAATCTGTTTTATATTGCAAATCTGTTAGAGTGGTTGTTCCTGGGGAGAGGGCAATGAGGATGGAGTATGGGAATAACGTAGAATAAAGAAACAAGAAATAGGGTTGTAAAGAGCAGTGATGAGGTTCCATGAACCAGGAATATGAGTAACTCTGCCCCCTCCCGTGAGCCTCCCTTTCCCGACCTCTCCTCCTAACACAGGTGGAGGCCAGCCTGCTCACGACCTCCTTCTGTGGGTCTAACTTTTGTAACTTTTTTTTGTTCCTCACCTGGAAAAAGGGAATAGTATCTACTTCATGGGATTGTCATGGATATTACCTTAATTGTATAAAGCTCTTAGCACAGCACATGTTATATAGAAAGTTCTCCTTACACGTGAACTAGGATGATTCTTACTGTAGCACTGAGGGGACCAAANGACAGGATTGTGGGCCTGATACATCCCATGAATGATTCGTTTGCCGCCCTTGACCCCCTGAGTCGAGAGGAGAAATCAAGGCCCACGGAGGTTAAATGAAGAGCGAAGGTCATTCAGCTAATTGGGAGTGAGTTATCAACAGTCCAGGTTCTTCCCACTGCCCTGTGTCCCTTTAAAGGGTAAGACAGAATCCAGGAGGCGTCATAACTTGTGAGTGTCCTTCACAAAAAGAAGAGATAGCTGGACGGTGGAGACATCAGGTGATGATAATGGATTGTAGGTAATAATGGATTACATTTACACAGAATGACATGGATGGGTCTTTATGATATTGTGCTTGGTAAACAAGTAAGAGAAAAGACCATTTATGTACAATAAGGATACATGGACACAAAAGAACAACACAGGTCTTATGAGGATGTCATCAAACAGAAGTGAAAAGGGAAAGGGAAAGTATTAATTGATCAGTCATGTCCAACTCTTTGTGACCCCCCTGGACTGTAGCCTGCCAGGCTCCTCTGTCCATGGAATTCTCCAGGCAAGAATACTGGAGTGGGGTGCCATTCCCTTCTCCAGGGGAGCTTCCCGACCCAGAGATCAAACCTGTGTTTCTTACACTGCAGGCAGATTCTTTACTGTCTGAACCACCAGGGAAGCCCCTGTAAACAGAAATCTGTTTTATATTGCAAATCTGTTAGAGTGGTTGTTCCTGGGGAGAGAGGGCAATGAGGATGGAGTATGGGAATAACGTAGAATAAAGAAACAAGAAATAGGGTTGTAAAGAGCAGTGATGAGGTTCCATGAACCAGGAATATGAGTAACTCTGCCCCCTCCCGTGAGCCTCCCTTTCCCGACCTCTCCTCCTAACACAGGTGGAGGCCAGCCTGCTCACGACCTCCTTCTCCACCCTCACCCTGGTGGTCATACCACCAGCATGATGGCTTGCAGGTACAGAGAGCATCTACCTTCCAAGGGCTTCACAGAGGACAAGCGCGGGTTGCCAGGTCCCATCTCCCTGGACAGCCGGCGGTGGAAATTCGTGAGAACAGATCTGGATGACTTCAGGAGAGGCTGCCTGTCTTGCCAAGATCTGACCACTCAGAGTCCCAAGGAGGACTTTTGTCCGCAGATTTATCACAGAGCTCCCCAACCTGCCTTGAAGAAGAGGCAGAGTATGCTGCCCAGGGAAGCAGCCCTGTGTTCCAAGCTGTCGCCAGCCCAGCAGGCACGGAAGGTGTTCCTGGTAGACACTGAGGCCCAGCTGACCACGCACCCCTTGGCTCTTTACCTAGACCTGGAAGAAGACATGCCTGCCGAGGTGACTTCCTGGGGGTTGTGGGTGAGCCTTCAATGGGGCCTGCAAAATCCTACCTGGAGAGTTCCTTCCAGGGGTGGGGGCAAGGACTGTCTCCCGGTGGGGGTGAGTTCTCCAGAAGTGTGGAACAGCCTTCCAGAAAATGTCTATGGCAGCAACACACCATTGCTCTATGTGCTTCCCACAAGGTCAGCTAACTTATAAAGGCCCAACAACCCAGAAACATTTGACTTCTTGACCCCAGAAGCTCTATCGGTCAACTTTGCTGTGACTCTTTTTGGGGGATAAAACAAGGGAAAAACTGTCAGTCTTGTTTCTATCATTTTAGCCTGGTTTCTGGAGGTGTCCATAAGAGGTTGTTAATGGATAGGCAGAAGACACTAAGCACCTGAAAAGTCACAGGGAAATTCACCATGAAAGCTGGGCAGCAACTGCTGTGTGTCACCAACGCCATGGGATTCTTTAACTTTCAACTTCTGTTAGCTCCAGTATACTTAGCATGGACTTCCCAGGTAACTCAGTGGTAAAGAATCCATCTGCCAATGCAGGAGATACAGGAGATGTGGGTTCGATCTTTGGGTTGGGAAGATCCTCTGGAAGAGGGCTTGGCAACCCACTCCAGTATTCTTGCCTGGAAAACCCCATGGCCAGAAGAGCCTGGTGGGCTACATACAATCCACGGCATGGCAGAGTCTGACATGACTTACCAACTGAGTACACATGCACACCTCATTGCTTTACAGTGTTATGTAAGTTTCTGCTGTATGGCAAAATGGATCAGTTCTATGTTTATATGTATCCCCTCTTTTTTGGACTTCCTTCCCATTTAGGTCATCACAGAGCACTGAGTAGAATTCCCTCTGCTAGGAGTTTGTTCTCATTACAACTGGAATTTCCAATCAATGATTTGCCCATGGGCTTTCCTTCACTGCCGTCCTGTGGGCCAAAGCTTCTAAGTCTGTGACAAAGAGGGTTGTTTGCACACATCCTTAGAGGGTGCATGGGACTGTGGCTCTTATACCCATTTCTGATCTCCTTAACTAGATGTGTTTGCCTCCTTCTGAAGCAGGATCTCTTCTTGTGGTGCCATGACGGCTATCAGTAACTCTAGATGTAAATTTTTCTCTGACAAACATTATCTCTTTTTGCATAGTTCCAGGAAAATTCCATGATCCAGTTTCCCTGTGTCTCATTAGATCAGCCAGTCACTGTGGGCCTGATTGGCCAGGCCAGCCTGTGGTGTGAAGAGTGGTCAGTCCAATTCAGACCACAAGGGCTGAGAGTGGAGGGAGAGGCAAATTTCCAAAGAATTCTAGACATTGTTACTAATGGGCAGTCAAAAACCACAGACATCATGATGATGTTTGGCAAAAACCAACACAATACTGTAAAGCAATTATCCTGCAATGAAAAATAATTTCAAAAAATCACAGACACCCTCTAGAGGTACTTTTATCAGTGAGGTGTTGGGGTCCAGGTGGGCCCAGAGACACTATTCTGTCCAGAGGAGGTGGAACTCCAGGAAAAAAGGCTGCATAACTGATGTCCGGGTGATGGACCTAACCTGCAGCACCCAGCACTGTATTTTCCCTAGAACTGACTGAACAGCTTTGATCAACTGAAAAGGCAAAGTGAAGGAATGTGTTGGTCTGTTGTGTTTGAGAACCAAAGGGCCCCCTTTTTAGTGTGTCTTTCTTTTCTCCAAAGTTGTTTTCTGTTTGTAGCTCTTATTAAAGGTGCTGGAAGTGCTGGATCCTGACAGGAAGCTGGAGGACATGTGGGCTTCTTGTCAGGGTGTCAAGAAAAGAATGAAAAAAAAAGGAAAGTCTGCCATGTGGGTCTTAACCCTCATCCTGTTAATTTTAATTTCTGCTGTATGGCAAAATGGATCAGTTCTATGTTTATATGTATCCCCTCTTTTTTGGACTTCCTTCCCATTTAGGTCATCACAGAGCACTGAGTAGAATTCCCTCTGCTAGGAGTTTGTTCTCATTACAACTGGAATTTCCAATCAATGATTTGCCCATGGGCTTTCCTTCACTGCCGTCCTGTGGGCCAAAGCTTCTAAGTCTGTGACAAAGAGGGTTGTTTGCACACATCCTTAGAGGGTGCATGGGACTGTGGCTCTTATACCCATTTCTGATCTCCTTAACTAGATGTGTTTGCCTCCTTCTGAAGCAGGATCTCTTCTTGTGGTGCCATGACGGCTATCAGTAACTCTAGATGTAAATTTTTCTCTGACAAACATTATCTCTTTTTGCATAGTTCCAGGAAAATTCCATGATCCAGTTTCCCTGTGTCTCATTAGATCAGCCAGTCACTGTGGGCCTGATTGGCCAGGCCAGCCTGTGGTGTGAAGAGTGGTCAGTCCAATTCAGACCACAAGGGCTGAGAGTGGAGGGAGAGGCAAATTTCCAAAGAATTCTAGACATTGTTACTAATGGGCAGTCAAAAACCACAGACATCATGATGATGTTTGGCAAAAACCAACACAATACTGTAAAGCAATTATCCTGCAATGAAAAATAATTTCAAAAAATCACAGACACCCTCTAGAGGTACTTTTATCAGTGAGGTGTTGGGGTCCAGGTGGGCCCAGAGACACTATTCTGTCCAGAGGAGGTGGAACTCCAGGAAAAAAGGCTGCATAACTGATGTCCGGGTGATGGACCTAACCTGCAGCACCCAGCACTGTATTTTCCCTAGAACTGACTGAACAGCTTTGATCAACTGAAAAGGCAAAGTGAAGGAATGTGTTGGTCTGTTGTGTTTGAGAACCAAAGGGCCCCCTTTTTAGTGTGTCTTTCTTTTCTCCAAAGTTGTTTTCTGTTTGTAGCTCTTATTAAAGGTGCTGGAAGTGCTGGATCCTGACAGGAAGCTGGAGGACATGTGGGCTTCTTGTCAGGGTGTCAAGAAAAGAATGAAGAAACCCACAAAACTTTTACAAAAGCATTCTACCCAAGTCTGCCTGGGACTGTAAGTATGGTCTTAACCTCTCGCTCAGTCCCCTGATGAAATGCTCTAGTACAAGTGTTCCTCAACGTACAGTGGGATTGTCTTGATAAGCCCATAATAAATGAAAAATATCATAAGTTGAAAATGCATGCCATGCATCTAACCTATGGAGCATCATAGCTTATGATGTGCTCAGAACACTTACATTAGCCTTCAGTTGGGCAAAGTCATCTCACACAAAGTTAAGAACATGTTGTGTAAAAAAGTGTGGAGGACTTCCCTGGTAGCTCAGTGGTAAAGAGTTTGCCTGTCAGTGCAGGAGACATGGGTTCGGTCCCTGTTCCAGGAAGATTCCACATGTTGCAGAGCAACTAAACCTAAGAGCCACAACTATGGAGCCCATGTGCTGCAGCTATTGAAGCCCATGTGCCCTAGAGCCCAAGTTCCACAAGAAAGAAGTCACTGCAACAAGTAGCCTGTTCATCTCAACTAGAGAGTAGCACCCACTCCCTGCAACTAGAGAAGAGCCTGTGGCAGCAGTGAAAACCCAGAATAGTCAAAAATAAATAAATAAAATTAAAAAAAAAGAAAATGTTGACTATCTCATGTAATTTCTTAAACAGAGTACTGAAGGTAAGGAAAATGATGATTGTGTGGATACAGGATAGTAGGAATAATTAAGAATCTTTAGAATAATTAAGAGAAGCATAAGTAACTAAGTTTCTGAGATGGAGGGAAAGGGTCCTTGGGTCCTGCTCGGAATAGTGTTTATTTCATTTGTTGTTGTTTAATTGCTCAGTTGTGTCCACCTCTTTTGCCACCTGATGACTGTAGCCCTCCAGGCTCCTCTGTCTATGGGTTTTCCCAGGAAAGAATCCTGGCATGGACTGCCACTTCCTACTCCAGGGGGTCTTCACAGCCCAAGGAACTGAACGCAGGTCTTCTGCAATGGAATATTATTGGGATATTATTCAGGAATACGATGGAATATTATTCAGGCCTAAAAAGGAATATACAAGTTACAGCATGTACAAAACTTTAAAATGTTATGCTAAGTGAAAGAAGTCAGACACAAAAAATCATATATGGTTCCCTTCAGATAAAATATTCAGAATAGGCAAATCCACAGAGACAGAAAGTTAGTAGTTTAAAACCAGAGAGAATGGTAGGGAAGGGAAGACAAATAGTGGCTGTGAGTGGCTATGGGGCTTCTCTTTTGGGATGATGAAGATGTTCCAAAATTAGTGGTGATGGTTGTGCAACTTTGTAAATATATGAAAGCAACTGAATTGTATATTTTGAAATGGTAAATATTATGATGTGTGAATTATATCTCACTTTTTAAAAAGAAGCTATTGAAGAGGCTTCATCCAGGATGAAGCGTAGCTGCATTTGATAAGACCAGATTTACATTTTGAAATGACAGTTTTGGCTTCAGTGTAGAGAATGGATTAGGGACTGGCAATTGGGCCTTCAGAGAAGATGCAGAGATACATTTCACAATTGGCCAGAGAAGGGGATGGAGTTAAAGTCTACCAGATTTACTAATAGGTTGAATTTTAAGGCTGAAGCAGAGAGAAGCCAGGATGTCTCCTGGTTGTCAAGATTGTCTAAGGCTTCAGAAGAGGTTTTAACGTCTCACAGGTCTTAGTAAATGGTACTCATAATTTTAACAAATTAACTTACAATGATAAAATTCTATATAAACTTTCGTTGGTCTAAATAAACATGATATATTCCTCTTTATGATATTGGTAATGAGAATATGATCTTTGAAAAATGTTAGCATGTGGTTTGCATGTGCCTGAAGAGACTGTTAAAAATACTTGCATTATAAACTCCTCCCCAAGATACTATTTGAAATACATTGGATTCATGAAATCTTATATTGAAATTCTTTGATGATCTCATTATCTTTAGTCCCAAGAAGGCTCCTGTGTCACATCCAGGTCAATGGCTTTATGAAGAAAAGAAGCCAAGTGCAACAGACTTTCTCCAAAAAGATGGTCCATTTCTTTATGAAAATGTACGCCAAGGAGTTAGTGACTTCTGCAACTGGGCTAATGCTTTTGTAAGTTATTAGCAATACAACCTACTTTTTCCAAGTTGAACTCCAAGTTACTTCCGTTTAAAAAAAAAAAAAAGCGTGCGTTAGTCTCTTAGTGTTTGGATAAGTCTAAGTCAAATAGACAAAGTTATAAATGCACTATTTTTGATTCTCCCACCATGTAAAATAAAAGTGTTTCTCGTAGGTGAAATTTCTGGAAGTTTGCAAGCTTTCAGCCAACATGTGAATGTTTATATTTCACATTGCTATTGTTTCATTTATTTTTAAAAGTGGCTCTTTGTTTTTCCTCAACTTTATTGAGATATAATTGACATACAACTCTGTGTAAGTTTAAAGTATACCTTGTGATGATGTTATACATGCATAATGCAAAATGATTACCACGATCTGGTTAGTTAGCAAATCCACCATCTCACATAATTACCTTTGTGTGTGTGTGGTGAGAACATTTAAGATTTACTATCTTTAGCATGAAAACCTATACTGTCATATGTGAAAAAAATAGCTATTGTCTTTGCGCTGTGAGAAAAGGGGATCTTGCAGGGGCGCTGTGCAACAGCCTAGAGGGGTGGGATGGGGGGGATATACATATGACTAATCTGGGATCATACATATCTGTAAACACAAAACTCTGTAAAAGTAAAATGAAAATTAAAAAAAAAATGATTTACTATCTTAACAACTTTCAAATATATAACCCAGTCATATTAACTATAGTCATTACGCTGTACATTAGATTCCCCAAAACTTATAACCGGAAGCTTATAACCCTTGGGCATCATCTCCCCATTTCCCCACCGCATTGTTTCATGGTATTTTAACTTCTTATTTCAGTGCCAAGACCTTCTTTCTGTGCTTCACTCCTTCTTCAACCCGTTTTTCTCTCTTATATTTATCTGTAAGTACTTGGGAAGCTATGCTTGACTACCGTCTTACAAAAAGTATTTGACATGAAGAGACTTTTGACTCAGTTATCATGTTCTTTTCTTGCCTCCTTCTAAGAATCTTTTTAGTACCCTTTCCTACCCTTGAGTCCTTGCAGATATCTAAATTCCTGATGCTGTTTCCTGGAGTTAAGATCTTCTAGAATTTTCCATCCCCCTTCCTCATTTTTTGAGTGCCTTAGTTTTAGTCAATGTATTATTGAGGATTAATTCTTTGGCAAGTGATATAATTCACACCAAATGAAGGGAGCAAAGGAAATTATCCAGGAGTCTTAGGAGCTTCAGGCAAAGCTGGATCTGGGTGCTAAAACGTTTTTTAGGTGCTCTCCCTATCACTTGGCTGCTCTCCTCTATCTGACTATATTTACCTGTAGTCTTTCTGCACATGTGCATGCGTGTGCATGTGTGTGTGTGTTGCTTAATCATGTCTGACTCTTTGTGACCCCATGGACTGTAGCTCACCAAGCTTCTCTGTCCATGGGATTTGCCAGACAAGAACACTGGAGTGGGCTGCCATTCCCTTCTCCAGGGAGTCTTTCCCTAAGAGATACCAAAGTAGTCACTAAATTTTCCAAGCTTATATCCCACCAGGCAGCAACCTAAGATGGGTAGAGAGCAACTTTTTTCCCATAGGCAAAAATCCATGGCTTCCTCTCACTGAAATAGCCTGGCTCACACTTATGCCTGAAGTATTCACTCTGAGTAAGGAGATGGAATATGCTTATTGGCTAGTCCATGTCGCATGTCTTACCCCGAGGTCAAGAGGTAGGGGGTCCAATCCATGTTGAGCAGATTGACTGAGAGTGGTGGAGGGAGGCTCCCCAGAGGGTGACTGGAGTAGGGATGCTGAGGGAAGTAATGTTTATCAGAGTCGGGAAAGGGAGAACCAACGCTGTTAGAGTGGGAGACACTGTGAGAACAGCGAGCTGGCTCAAGGGGAACTGACATTAAGCAGGGGGTCTTTGACCCATTTTATAGTTAGGGCCTAAGGAGTGGCACAGGGGTCTTAAGGATTGGGCGGTGTACTACAGCCTGGGGGAGGGAAGCACAATAAGGGTCTGCTTTATCTCTTCTTGAATTCCAAGACCTTCCTGGTTTGCCTTGTTCTTCCATCCTCGGGGCACCACAAAATCTAAGCTATCTTTTAGCCACGTGAGATTCATGGTCAGTGTCCAGATGATTCCATGCTGCGTGTGTGCATGTTGCTCAGTTGTGTCTGACTCTGTGATTCCATGCATTGTAGCCTGCCAAGTTCCTCTGTCCATGGGATTTTCCAGGCAAAAATACTGAACTGGGTTGCCATTTCCTCCTCGTGGGGGTCTTCCTGACCCAGGGGTCTAATCCGTGTCTCCAGTGGTTCCTGAACTGGCATGCAGAGTCTTTACCTCTGAGCCATCTGGGAAGCTCCTATGGATGATTAGACACTCTTAATGTGACCGTCTCTGCTTCTACCGGTTATGGCCAGGGGAAGGGATGCAGGCGATTCTGTGCACAAAACATGACTTCAATAGGCATCCCAGACAGGGCAGTTTGCCTTACAACGGCCATGGGCAGAACAAACACTAACATTGATAGACATGTCTGGAAAATACCACTAGAGATGTCACTGTTACAATGTGTTGGAGTGTCTGTTTTTCACCAAACAGACTAAACTTTCCTCAGCTGCATGATTTCCCTCAGGACTCACTGCTTCTTGCTTGTCTAAAGTTGTCTCAGTGCACTGACAGAACTCTCCAGACTCCAAATATGTCTTGTCTCCTACAAATGGTGATTGAGCATTTTCTGCCTGTTCTTTAAACTACTTCTCTCTTCTCCAGCCATGGTCGAATACCTCCTTTAGATTAAAGAAGGAAGGAGCATTTCACCATTTGTCCTTGATTCACGCTCTGTGGCATTCTTCCAGGGGAGCCTGAATATCGATGAGGAGTTCATCCTGAAACAATTTGACATTAACTATCAGAGCAAACCAAGCTAGTAAGCGATTGGGGCTGGGGCCTGGCTCAAGGGAACTGACATTAAGCAGGGGTCTTTGACCCATTTTATAGTTAGGGCCTAAGGAGTGGCACAGGGTCTTAAGGATTGGGCGGTGTACTACAGCCTGGGGAGGAAGCACAATAAGGGTCTGCTTTATCTCTTCTTGAATTCCAAGACCTTCCTGGTTTGCCTTGTTCTTCCATCCTCGGGGCACCACAAAATCTAAGCTATCTTTTAGCCACGTGAGATTCATGGTCAGTGTCCAGATGATTCCATGCTGCGTGTGTGCATGTTGCTCAGTTGTGTCTGACTCTGTGATTCCATGCATTGTAGCCTGCCAAGTTCCTCTGTCCATGGGATTTTCCAGGCAAAAATACTGAACTGGGTTGCCATTTCCTCCTCGTGGGGGTCTTCCTGACCCAGGGGTCTAATCCGTGTCTCCAGTGGTTCCTGAACTGGCATGCAGAGTCTTTACCTCTGAGCCATCTGGGAAGCTCCTATGGATGATTAGACACTCTTAATGTGACCGTCTCTGCTTCTACCGGTTATGGCCAGGGGAAGGGATGCAGGCGATTCTGTGCACAAAACATGACTTCAATAGGCATCCCAGACAGGGCAGTTTGCCTTACAACGGCCATGGGCAGAACAAACACTAACATTGATAGACATGTCTGGAAAATACCACTAGAGATGTCACTGTTACAATGTGTTGGAGTGTCTGTTTTTCACCAAACAGACTAAACTTTCCTCAGCTGCATGATTTCCCTCAGGACTCACTGCTTCTTGCTTGTCTAAAGTTGTCTCAGTGCACTGACAGAACTCTCCAGACTCCAAATATGTCTTGTCTCCTACAAATGGTGATTGAGCATTTTCTGCCTGTTCTTTAAACTACTTCTCTCTTCTCCAGCCATGGTCGAATACCTCCTTTAGATTAAAGAAGGAAGGAGCATTTCACCATTTGTCCTTGATTCACGCTCTGTGGCATTCTTCCAGGGGAGCCTGAATATCGATGAGGAGTTCATCCTGAAACAATTTGACATTAACTATCAGAGCAAACCAAGCTATAACATGCTTCACACAATGAGACCCAATCAGCTTCCTCTGGAGCTAAAGAAAAGGATTGGGCTAAATAATCGGCAGGAGAAACTAGCCTATGAGCAGAGACTTCAGAAACCACAGGTAATTGCCAAAAGAGAGAAGACTGAGAATCAAAGAAAATTAATTTTGTATTAAAATGTTAAATGTTCTTGAATTCTGGTACTTAGAAGGCACTCATCTTTTTTAGTAAAGTTCTTAAATTTTTTTTTCAGTGTCTAATATTTGTAAAAAAAAAAATCCAATCATTTGTTAAATGAATGAATACTCAATATATCTAACGAAGTCTGTTATATAAACAAGGCATGCCATTCAGCATTATTGTTGATATCCAAACAGTCATTATTTCTCTCTTTATGTGTTTTATATGTTGAGGCAATCTGTTTCATATGTGACTCTTATCTCTTTATGTGTTTTACATAGTGAAATTCCAGTAGTCCGTAGAACTAGACGTGCATGTTTATTATTGTAAGAATAAAATGCTGTAGTCAATGATTGGGAACACTGTTTATGTCCAAAGAATTCTTGAATTTTTATGGCCAGGTTTTTGACCACCAGCCATCATTCCTGACCACATGCTTATTAACAAATTGCTCAGTTTCCCAGCACCAGTTTCCTGTGAAAACAGAACATGGAAACAGGAGAAAAAACATGCTGTGTTCCAAAGGGAGGTACTGTGGAGCCCCTAAGCATTTTTTCTACACAATGCGTTAATGCAAATATATATATGCGAGAGACAGATGGTGCCAGTCCTACAAGACTTAAGGGCCTAAGTGGGTGTTGTGGGGCAGGGAGGTTATACAGTTTGTTTCTCTGAAAATGAAGATAATAATTACCCTCAGTCTTTTATACATAATCTTTGATGCTAAGTACAGTGCTCAGTTGTATCTGACTTTTGCGAACACTTGGACTACAGCCTACCAGGCTTCTCTGTCCATGGAATTTTTCAGGCAAGAGTACTGAAGTGGATTGCCATTTCCTACTCCAGGTTTGATAGTGTATTTCCAATATTTTGGATACAATAACTTTGTCCTTTATAATTGGACATAATCAGCTAACCTAGTTTTATACTCATGATGTTTTCCACCCTTGACTCTGTTGCATAAAGTTTATGAAAACTATGCATTCCATCACTTATATCAGCACTTTAAAATCTTCCACTCATCTTTTAAAGGGTGAAATGAAAAATGATGCTGGACAGGTGAATTATATCCACATGATTCAGGCACATGGGACCTGAACCACTGCTTGTTCCAAATCTGGGCTGAATGAAATTGCTCAAGTCTCTGTACTTACAAATAATTACACAAATGTTGCTTTATAAAGCATAGTGTGTGTGTGTGCTCAGTTGTGTCTGACTCCTTACAACCCCATGGGCTGTAGACCCTCAGGTTCCTCTGTTCATGGAATTTTCCAGGCAAGAAATACTGGAGTGGGTTGCCATTTCTTCTCCAGAATAAAGTATGGTGGTTATTCCCAAAACTGAACTTTTGACTGGCAGACAGAGAATCACTGTGCAAAAGTTAAAATAGATTTCCACATAGTATCATTTTCCTTTGGTCTGAGGGACTTCCTTAACACCTTGCCTTGACACCTGCTCTCTGCCAGGGTTTTCCTGGTAGTTCATATGGTAAAGAGTCCACCTGCAATGCTGGAGACCTGGGTTCGATCCCTGGGGTAGGAAGATTCCTGGAGAAGGAAATGGCTACCCACTCCATTGTTCTAGCCTGGATAATCCCATAGACAGAGGAGCCTGGTGGGCTACAGTTCACAGGGTCACAGAGTCAGACACTACTGTGTGACTAAACTTCACACACACTTCAAGCTCTACCAGTGTAGATCTTCTGGCAATGAATTCTGCCAGCTTTTCTAGGTTTGAAGATATCTTTATTCTACATCTCATGTTTAAAGGTATTTTTGTGGGTCCAGAATTCTAGGTTCAGAGTTTTCTGTTTGTTTTCAGTACTTTACAGATGCTCCACTTTCTTCTTGGTTGTGTTGTTTCTGATGAGAAATCTTATATCATTCTTATCTTTGTTTCTCTGGACATAATTTTTTCTTGGCTGACTTTAAGACCTTCTCTTTGTCACTGATTTTGAGTAGTGTGATTATTATACACATTGGCATATATTTTTTCATGTTTTTCATGCTTGGGGTTTACTAAACCTCTTTGATCTGTGGGTTTATAGTTTTCAACTCTGAGGGGGAAATTTTGACCATTAACATCTTCAAATGTTTTATCCCTCAACCCCCTCTCAGGACTCCAACCACATGTAATTAGGTTGTATGAAGTTGTCTCATAGCTCAGGGCTACTCTATTCAGTTTTTTGATTCTCTTTTCCCTGTGTTTCTATTGCTGTCTTTAAATTCTCTATTTTTTCCCCTGCAGTGTTTATTCAGCTGTTAATTCCATTCAGTGTGTTTTCATCTCATACATTATAATTTTCATCTCAAGAAGTCTGACTTGGGTCTTTTAAAAAACATATTCCATGTCTCTACTTAATCTTTTGAACACATGAACCATAGGTATGTAGATTCTGTTCTTCTCCCTTTCTTGTTTTGCCTCTTTTTCCTTCCCTTCTCTCCTTCTTTTAATTTAAGTGGTTCTCAGCCCAGGCAATTCATCCCCCTTTCCACCCCCTAGTTCTCCACCAGGGACATTTGTCAGGGTTAGAGATAACCTTCCCGGTTGTCACAATTTGGGGAGTGCTACGGGCATCTTATTGTAGAGGAGATGAAGGTGGGATAACAAGGCAGTGATGGCCAGAAGAGGTGGCATGGGAACTGGCTCCATGGCGAGGGAGCAGGGTCATGATCAAGGCCCCATATTCCTAGTGCAGCAGAGCAGGAGGCTGTTAAACACTGTGTGCTCCACTCGGGACAGCCAGGGCTTGCTGGGCCTGGCCAATAGCGCTGAGCAGGCGGGAAAGAGAAAAGGCCAGAGCTGTTAGGCCAGTGGCAGGCTATGTGGTCCATGCAGGTGGCAGATCAGTCCTAGGGCGGCCATCGGCCGCAGTGAGGCCTGGGAGCCCTCCACTCCTGGGCAACCTCCACCCTTGGCTCCTTCCCTGACCCCTTCTTAGAGTTTTGGAGGAAAGAGAAAGTGTAACCTTGCGCGCAGGCGAGTGCCTCAGACAACTGTGCCCTCTTCCCTGGGGAATGAGTCTGTCATATATCATTCTTATCTTTGTTTCTCTGGACATAATTTTTCTTGGCTGACTTTAAGACCTTCTCTTTGTCACTGATTTTGAGTAGTGTGATTATTATACACATTGGCATATATTTTTTCATGTTTTTCATGCTTGGGGTTTACTAAACCTCTTTGATCTGTGGGTTTATAGTTTTCAACTCTGAGGGGGAAATTTTGACCATTAACATCTTCAAATGTTTTATCCCTCAACCCCCTCTCAGGACTCCAACCACATGTAATTAGGTTGTATGAAGTTGTCTCATAGCTCAGGGCTACTCTATTCAGTTTTTTGATTCTCTTTTCCCTGTGTTTCTATTGCTGTCTTTAAATTCTCTATTTTTTCCCCTGCAGTGTTTATTCAGCTGTTAATTCCATTCAGTGTGTTTTCATCTCATACATTATAATTTTCATCTCAAGAAGTCTGACTTGGGTCTTTTAAAAAACATATTCCATGTCTCTACTTAATCTTTTGAACACATGAACCATAGGTATGTAGATTCTGTTCTTCTCCCTTTCTTGTTTTGCCTCTTTTTCCTTCCCTTCTCTCCTTCTTTTAATTTAAGTGGTTCTCAGCCCAGGCAATTCATCCCCCTTTCCACCCCCTAGTTCTCCACCAGGGACATTTGTCAGGGTTAGAGATAACCTTCCCGGTTGTCAAAATTTTGGGGGAGTGCTACGGGCATCTTATTGTAGAGGAGATGAAGGTGGGATAACAAGGCAGTGATGGCCAGAAGAGGTGGCATGGGAACTGGCTCCATGGCGAGGGAGCAGGGTCATGATCAAGGCCCCATATTCCTAGTGCAGCAGAGCAGGAGGCTGTTAAACACTGTGTGCTCCACTCGGGACAGCCAGGGCTTGCTGGGCCTGGCCAATAGCGCTGAGCAGGCGGGGAAGAGAAAAGGCCAGAGCTGTTAGGCCAGTGGCAGGCTATGTGGTCCATGCAGGTGGCAGATCAGTCCTAGGGCGGCCATCGGCCGCAGTGAGGCCTGGGAGCCCTCCACTCCTGGGCAACCTCCACCCTTGGCTCCTTCCCCTGACCCCCTTCTTAGAGTTTTGGAGGAAAGAGAAAGTGTAACTTTATATCTTCGCCAAGCAAAGCAGGCGAGTGCCTCAGACAACTGTGCCCTCTTCCCTGGGGAATAGGGAAGTCTTAGAGTCAGGACTTGCTGTCGGCATAGGTGATACGAATTAAAACAGTGGAGCTCTTGTATTCTACAAAAATTTCAAAATGGGCACATCTGGCATCTGGCAGCTCAGACTGGGTCTGGTCTCCCCCGAAGTTATCAGCCAATGACCTTCCTGAAATGAAGCATGCTACACAGAAATGTTACAAGAGAGTGGGAGTTGGGGGGAAATGCCAGATGCAGGATGCAATTCACATAAAGGATTCAATTCACATAAAGCCCAAAAGTGATTAAGGAATTCACTTTTTGAAGGACAAATCTAGTTGCTTGTACTACAGATTAGTATCAGTTAAACTACAATTGCTAAACTTCTAGAGAGTTACTTTGCTGTTTCTATGCTTCTTAATTCATTCCTTTGCTTTTCTTGCTTGTCAGCAGGAAAGAAAAATCTCATTTCTTTTTTTTCCAACTTGAAGGCTATATTTTATGACACTGAACTAGTCAACATTTTACATTACACATGTATTTTTGAGGTGTAATTTACATTCCACAGACTTCCCCCATTTAGTGCGCAATTCAGTGATTTTGGATACATTTAAAGAACTGTGCGGTCATCACTGCAATCCAGTGTCAGGACATTCCCATCAACCCAAAGATCTTTCAAGCTCATTCCCAATGAATCCTCTTTCCCACAGTCTGCTCCAAGCAGTCCCCCTTTTATCTTATACATTTGTCTAGGAAAGTTCTCATTTCTTTTTTGCTGTAACACTGAGTAATGGGAGAAGAAAGGAATGACACCTCTTCTTCCGCCCTTCTCTCTTTCAATGAAAGAGGCAAGAGGGACTTCCCTTATGGCTCAGTGGATAAGAACCCGTCTGCCAATGCAGGAGACACAGATTCGATCCCTGATCCTGGGAGATCCCACATACCACAGAGCAGCTAAACCCACACATCGACAAAGACCCAGCACAGCCAAAAATAAATAAAGCTTTTTTTTTAAAAAAAAAAAAAAGAAAGAGGCAAGAGGTTGGTGTTGGATAGTATTTGGATTGAACGTAGTAGACCCTTTACAAAGCTGAGCTGGGCTCATAATGAGGCCAATACTTTATGATTTTGATTGAGTTTTGTTGAAGGTCATTACCCTTTATTGAAATATGTGATTCTTAAATGATTTCTAACCACTTTACATAATTCTTTCCTTTTTTCTTCCCAACAACTGCATGGGGTAGATAACTATTACCTCTCTTTTACAAATGAGGAATTTGAGTAATTTGTCCATGGACTCAATAGCTTCTAAGTTGGGGAGGGCTAGATTTGAGCCAGGTTTGTCTAAATCGAGGGCCCTGCTTAACCACCCCGTTGTTTTGTCAGTCATGAACTTTTCATGTTTGTAAATCAAAGCCTACTGACACGTCATAGAGCACTTTGGCAAGGAATAACCATAAATTAAAAACAAATGATACCATTTTCATATGTTTAATCTTAGATATATTGAAATGACAAGCCAAACAAATGAATGACATTGGGACTTCTATTATTACTACAGAAACCTCATAAACCGAAGTGGGTGAAGATGAGATATGGAGCGTGGTATCTGAAACCCAAGTTGTGGAAAAAGCAAAGAGCTGATGAGCCCTTGGTTGACCCCAAGGTCTTCTGTGAAGCTCAAGATGAGAATTTTAAAAAGGAGTTACAGAAACAGGTATGTGTGTGTATACTGGGCCTTGAACAGCTGAGTTAGTACTACAGCCAGTGCATATTGAAGTCAACCTCTGGAGTAATAGAGAGGCTGCTAAAAGTCCTATAACTTGCATCGTGAAGTTGGTGATGAGAAATCCAAGTCATTTTATGAGAAATGTGTAATTAGCAAGACCTGAAGTCTCTCGGTTTCATGACAGCATGTCTCTAAAGATGGGGCAACCACTCCCCGTCCTCCTACTCTTCTTGAGTCCATGGATAAAGTGGTTGTTCAAAGGGTGGTGTGACATAGTAGGATGGTTTCAGTTGACAATGGATATAACGTCATGAGTTCCCTTGGAGTGAAAATGTGAAGCTCGTTTTATTGTTATTATTATTTTTTATCAGCAACAAATGAATGCTAAAGGATTCAAAATTGTGATCAAGAAATTACTTTTATGCAATTCAGAAGAGTTACTGCATCTCTCTTATAGTCTTTTGTTTTGTTTTGTTTTTATGCTTTGTTTCTTTTGGTTTTGTTTTGTTTTGTTTTTTCATTTTCTAGTTACCACATGGCTCTGAGAGGAAAGGGACAAAGGTTAAGCATGGTTTGATGTTACAAAGCGGTAAACACGCACCACAAGGATGTGTTCAGGTTTTACGTAGATAAGCTCTGTGAACAAATATCTAATGGAAGAAGATACTCACTGTAGTCCCGGAAGTTTGGAAATTTTGATGCAGTGCTTGTACAGGACTCTGCTGGGAATATTTGTGAACCTCTTCTCTGGAACAGCAGATTCAAAACTTCTCCCAGGGCTTCCCGGGTAGCTCAGTAGCAAACAGTTCACCTGCCAATGCAGGAGACATGAGTTCAATCCCTGGTCCAGGAAGATCCCACATGCTGCGGAGCAACTAAGCCCGTGAGTCACAACTATTGAGCCTGTGCTCTAGAGCCTCAGAGCCACAACTGTGGAGCTCATGTGCCGCAACTGCTGAAGCCCATGTGCCGTAGAGCCCGAGTTCCACAACAAGAGAAGTCACCGCAGCAAGAAGCCTGCTTACCTCCACTAGAGAGTAGCCCCTACTCCCTGCACAAGAAGGGCCTGTGGCAGCAGTGAAAATCCAGGATAGCAAAAAAAAAAAAAAAAAATCTCCCAGATAACACTATGAAAACATTTCAAAAAAAGTAAAATGCTATAAAGATTTGGCTCATTCAAAAATCACTCATCAGTTGCCTCCTTCTGCTTGGAAAGCTGAGGAATAAAGGATTTTATCTTTCCTAGAACTGGGTATGAAATTCTTATTTTCAAACGTGAAACATGACACGAATTTATGAGCCCAAGATGCTTGAGCCCAAGATGCTTATATGTAAGTTTCAAAATAAATAACATTAGGCAGAGTTTATTGGCATATGGTTTTTGGAGCTGCCTTTCCAAATTTATATGTTTAATACATGACATGAAAGTATTACAGTTGCACTTTAAAAAAATTAACCAAACATTCTCAATGAATTTAAACATTCTAAAATAAAAACTTTTGTTTTACGGTGTCTAGAAATTCTCTTTTAATAAAAATATATTTTAAAGACTTTTTTTGACCATTTTTAGTTTTTATTGAATTTGTTACAATATTGCTTTTGTTTTATATTTTGGTTTTTTGGCTCCACGGCGTGTGGGATCTTAAATACCTACCAGAGATCAAACCCTCAGCCCCTGCATTAGAGGCAAAATCTTAACCATTGGACCTTCAGGGAAGTCCTAAGATACATATTCTTAAAGACTTAAATAATTTTACAAAAAGAGTTGTCCTAATGATGAAAGTTAGTAAAGATATTTGCCATAATGAGTACAGTCAGCTCATGAAAAGGAAGTAATATTTAAACTTTAGAAATGTGGTTGATAAAACTATTACCGTAAAGGACTGTTCATCAGGCCGTTTAGACACAGGAAGGATTCAAAGCAATAGAATTGTCGACTGCAATTGGCATTTACCAATTACATTGCCAATGACTGAACAAGGGCATTTGCCATCTGCCTCTATGGAGATCGAGCTGCTGACCTTCAACACCCTCTGAGGGGGTTCAGGGTGGAGTGAGGCACTCTGTGATCCAGGCAGTCTGGTGGGGCAGGTCTTTAGATAGATGGATGCTTTTAGGAACAGATTTATTATCTCAAGGGTATCTCCTCATGTTTAGAAAAGCACTAAATCCCTTCATGGTGACATCAGATCCTTGTGACTAACCAAAAACCTTTTGTTACTCGTATTAAGCTATCCCTCCCTCCAAATCTTATATATTGACCTTCCTCCTACTGCCTCTGTGAAGCAGTCTCTCAGAGCTATCTGAGGTACTGTCTTCCGGGCTGCAGTCCTACTTGTGCCCCAAATAAAACTCAACCCACAACTTTCAAGTTGTTCATCTTTTTTTAGTCGACAGAATTGTTGTGTGATGAGTTTTATAAACCCCACATTTTGCAATACCTGAAGAGGGAATATCTTGTATACTCTAAGAGATGCCACTTGGCTATGTACCTCAGTTCACAAGGCACGAATGCAGCCGTGTGCTGATTAGGGCCAGTCACAAGAACGACATGCCTGTCTTGCTGGAAACACATGAGTTTTGACTATGCCTGATTGAGATCATTTAGAAGGTGAAATAGTCTAAAAGAATTACAATGAAATAAACTTCTACATCCAAACTGTAAACTCAAATAAATGAAAGAAAACCCAAACGGATGCGTGAATACCACAAAGACATTGGGACTGAATCAAATCTTTTTTTGAGTATCATGCCCTTGGGAGTTAAGCTCTAAAATGTGTAAACGTATACTAAATAGGAAAACACTCTGATTTCTTACTCTACCACTCTCAATTCCGGTGAGCAAATGTTTCGGGGTTTTCTCTCCATAACAAGCAATTCTCTGATTCCCCGACACCAGCTGGATGTCCTACAATCATACTCAATTCTGACACTGCCTACCTGGAGACAGCATCAGATTGATAGCTTACGGTGAATGGTGTCAGATTCGTGACCTCTGAAGGAGAAATTTTCACTTCCGGGGCGAAAGTTTTAAAGGGATAGAGAAAGATTCCAGCAAAAGGCATTGTATGGGGGTAGGAGAGCACCCGTTTTGCTAGTTCAGGTGGGACATTATGTATTTTTTCAGTTGGTTAAAACAATAGATCAAAAGAATAACTCAAGGCTGTAAAGGTCTTACTAGACCCACACCCACAACATACATCTTGAGATAATTAACATAGGTAAGATATTAGCCCAAAGCGTTCCTGTTAAGGAGAAGCCTGTCCTCAAACAAGATACATTGTTATTATAATCATTAGCTCTGGGCTTAAAGAAAGTCTCAGGCAAAATAGATTCTAGCCTTAGGTGTGGCCACCAAGGCGAAGGCATGTGGGCTAAAAAGTGTTTGTTCCCTTTCCTCCTTCTTCCTGGGGACCCTCTGGCCTTCCTACCAATCTGCCTAAGAATGAACTCTGAAGACCCCACAGGTTAAAGGCTCAGACCCCCAGGACTTCCCCACTGCAAAGGCCAGTCTCAAGCCCCGGCTGTCACCTCTGCTTCTGGCTGACAGGCTGTAAATGGAAGGTTCCCACAACCTCCTTCTTCAGTTTGATTATCGGCTAGAACAGCTCACAGAACTCACGAAAACGTTTCCTGACAATCTAGCTAGATTACCAGTTTATTATAAAGAGGTACGTTCGGAAGCAGCCAGATGGAGGAGATGCACAGCGGGAGGTACGTGGGCAGGACTCAGAGTTTCCTTACTTTCTCCAGGTACCTTCACATGCGCACCAGCCTGAAAGCTCTCCAAATCCCCTTGTACAGAGGCTTCATTACATTGGTCTTCCCTGGGGGTTCAGACGGTAAACACAAAACCAAAGAACCCTACCTCCAATGCAGGAGGTGCAGGCCCAATCCCTGGGCTGGGAAGATCCCTTAGAGAAGGAAATGGCTACCCACTCTAGTATTATTGCCTGAATTATTCCATAGACAGAGGAACCTGGTGGGGTACAGTTAAAGTTGCCAATGAGTTGGAGATGATTGAGTGACTTTCCCTTTTCACTTTTTTTCACTACACTGGCGTAATTGATGACATCTTTGGCCATTTGTAATTAATTCAACTCCAGATCTTCTCCCCTCCCAGGAGGCTTGGGGTGGAGCTGTCTTTGTAGCCATCAACTTCTGAGTATTATTTATACCGGTATATCTACCTGAGAAGGAAGTGGTTTAAAATGAGGTATTTGATAAAGAGCTCAGTACTTTTTTTTTAGCTCAGTGCTTTTAATCAGAACAAGTATGACCTTAAGCTTCTGCAACTGTTTTTTTAAACTGTGGCCTCTCTTTTAGGAGGAGTTACTTGAAGGCCTTCATGGAACTGCTGCCTTTAAGGATTTCATCCTGAGCAGGGGCTACAGGATGCCGAATGTGAGTACAGGGCCGTTTTGGAGACACTTGCTGAGGGCTCGCAGTTGCTGATGGGAAGGGGGCAGGGCCCAGACAAACCAAAATACTTCTTTTTCGGGCACATGCCAGGACTCAGCCCTGGAGAAAGGGTGTGCTTTCCCCAGGCAGGGGTCCGCAGATGGAGTTTTGCACTTTTCATTCTGCCTGTTTGCTTCCTGCTGTCAGAGGTGCCATCGCCCTGCTGAATCACCTTCCTTGGGTTTGGCCTTAAGGGGACTAAAGGAAAGGGATCTGGGTGCAGGATGAGCGTCTGCTGCTAAAACACTGAATTTTCCAGGAGTGTTACGCCTTCCTCACTTCCACGTCTAAGGGGCAGGAGTCATGCTAGGGTCAGGACACAGTGGAGTTGAAAGTCACAGAAATATATTATAAAGAGGTACGTGAAGCGCGGGAAACAGCGGGAGGTACGTGGGCAGGACTCAGAGTTTCCTTACTTTCTCCAGGTACCTTCACATGCGCACCAGCCTGAAAGCTCTCCAAATCCCCTTGTACAGAGGCTTCATTACATTGGTCTTCCCTGGGGGTTCAGACGGTAAACACAAAACCAAAGAACCCTACCTCCAATGCAGGAGGTGCAGGCCCAATCCCTGGGCTGGGAAGATCCCTTAGAGAAGGAAATGGCTACCCACTCTAGTATTACTGCCTGAATTATTCCATAGACAGAGGAACCTGGTGGGGTACAGTTAAAGTTGCCAAGAGTTGGAGATGATTGAGTGACTTTCCCTTTTCACTTTTTTTCACTACACTGGCGTAATTGATGACATCATTGGCCATTTGTGATTAATTCAACTCCAGATCTTCTCCCCTCCCAGGAGGCTTGGGGTGGAGATGTCTTTGTAGCCATCAACTTCTGAGTATTATTTATACCCGTATATCCACCTGAGAAGGAAGTGGTTTAAAATGAGGTATTTGATAAAGAGCTCAGTACTTTTTTTTTAGCTCAGTGCTTTTAATCAGAACAAGTATGACCTTAAGCTTCTGCAACTGTTTTTTTAAACTGTGGCCTCTCTTTTAGGAGGAGTTACTTGAAGGCCTTCATGGAACTGCTGCCTTTAAGGATTTCATCCTGAGCAGGGGCTACAGGATGCCGAATGTGAGTACAGGGTCGTTTTGGAGACACTTGCTGAGGGCTCGCAGTTGCTGATGGGAAGGGGGCAGGGCCCAGACAAACCAAAATACTTCTTTTTCGGGCACATGCCAGGACTCAGCCCTGGAGAAAGGGTGTGCTTTCCCCAGGCAGGGGTCCGCAGATGGAGTTTTGCACTTTTCATTCTGCCTGTTTGCTTCCTGCTGTCAGAGGTGCCATCGCCCTGCTGAATCACCTTCCTTGGGTTTGGCCTTAAGGGGACTAAAGGAAAGGGATCTGGGTGCAGGATGAGCGTCTGCTGCTAAAACACTGAATTTTCCAGGAGTGTTACGCCTTCCTCACTTCCACGTCTAAGGGGCAGGAGTCATGCTAGGGTCAGGACACAGTGGAGTTGAAAGTCACAGAAATATATTGTGCTTATGCAGGCAGGAGGAGAAGGGGGTGACAGAAGATGAGATGCTTGGGGCTCCCCCTGGTGGTCCAGTGGGTAAGGACACCACCTTGCAGGGCAAGGGGCGCCGGTTCCATCCCTGGCCTGGGAAGATCCCACGTGCCGCGGAGTGGCAGGACCGATGTGTCCATTTACCGAGCCGGAGCTCTGGAGCGCATGCGCCCAGAGCTGGTGCTCTGAGACAACAGAGGCCACCGCGATGGGAGGCCCACACGGGCCAAAGAACAAAGATGGATGAAAATGGACAAATGAAAGACCAATAGAAGTGGCCCGCCTGCTTCCCCCTCCCTCCTCAACCCGCCTCCCCCCCACCAAATGAGATGGTTGTTTGGCATCATCAGCTCAATGGAGAAAAGTCTGAGGAAACTTGGGGAGCTAGTGAAGAACAGGGAAGCTTGACCTAGCAACTGAACAACATGATGCACATGAGGACACAGACTAGGCTAAAAGGTCACTTCCTGGGATCCCCTTCAGGCTCTTCTGTCTTTTTCTCACCTCTGTTCTGAGCCTGTCCCTTTCCTGAGGCTGTGCGGCTGCCCGCGCTGCCTCCTGCATGGAAGCTTTCCCAGAAGACCACAGGCGTGGGGCTGGAGGCTGGCAGAGCAGACCCTTGAGCCAGAGGGCTGGCAGCTTGGAGCTCTGCACCCAGAGCAACCTGTCCCCACAGCAGGAAGCCAGCCAGGCCTGGGCTTGAGTCAAGACTGATACGTTCTAAATGTGTCCAGTGTCTTCTTCTGTGTGCACACGACCCACAGAGTCTTTAGGAGGCTGTGCAGCTAAGATGGTAGATGTTAGTGGGACTAAGATTTTTTTTTTTCCCCAAGAGTGAGAGTACAAATAGTAGCTTATACTGACTGGCAAATAGTAGAGAAAGAAATGGCAACCCACTCTGGTATTCTTGCCTGGGAAATCCCATGGACAGAGGAGCTGGGCAGGCTACAGTCTGTGGGGTTGCCAAGAGTCAGACACCCCTGAGCCACTAAACAACAGCACCCTAGCAAATAGAAATGTTGACCAAGTTAAGATCCAGATTGGTTCAAAGTTAGCTAGGCTATGTGAGGGGAAAGTCTAGAGTGTGGTATGGACTAATGGGCTACAAGTCTCCATTACAGAAGTAGATGAAGTCTCTCCTTTAGCTCGGAGCATCAACTCTAGGCCTGTTAGATGTAGGTAACATACTCATTCACATTCATGTAGTTACAATAACTGCCTCATCTGCATATATGACCTACATAAGTATATTACCATGTATACTATGTAAAATATGCTTATACATTTTATATGATTATATGTATGATTATATAACACATACAACCTTATACTTAAGCATAAAATAATTATGTGATATAGGTACATATGTAAAATATATACATATACAAACATATTAATATATATTCTTGCCAAGGAGATTGTGTGTGTATATATACATACTCTCACATATATATGCATACACACACACACACACACACTAAGGAGATATATATATATCTATATCTTAGTTGCTTTTAACATGATGACTCGTGTTTTCTGAATATTCTTAGTGGCAAAAGAGATTTTTTTTTTCATTTTGATTTGTCCCCTGTTCGTTTAATCCATTCTGTTGCTGAACATTTAATTCCATTTTGGAGCAAGAAGAAGCAGGCCTGCCTGACTCACTGACTACTTTTTAAGCTACATCAACTGAAGAGAGATGATGCCCCTAACTACAGATGAGTCCCCTGAGAACACCTGCAACTCCAAACCCTGAAATATTTTCTCCCTTTCTTACATCTTATATCCTCTGTTTTTATCAATAAGATTTCAACTAAAAGAGAGAAGGAACTCTATTATGGTAATTTATATATGTGTAGTCATTTATTCATTATTTCTTTAAATTTATATGTGAGCATTCACTCTCTTTTCACTACCCTAATGTCCATGGATGGCATCACTGATTCAATGGACATGAATCTGAGCAAACTCAGGGAGACAGTGATGGACAGAGAAGCCTGGCGTGCTGCAGTCCATGGGGTCGCAAGGAGTCGGACATGACTTAGCGACTGAACAACAACAACATCTATGTGTGCTATGCATGCACTCATATGTTACGAGAGCATAAGTAGTTACATACACATTTCAGTATCTGCTGTTGGATTAACCGCTCTGTACATTACTCACAGTTTCATTCCCTCAGCCACACAGAGGTCCAGGCCTTTAATAGCAGAGATGAGCAGCACAAGGCTGTGCTGAGCTGGGCTGGGCTAGACTTGGCCATAGAACAGGCATGAATTAATCAAGGTATTTCTGAAGGTGTGCAGCTGCCTCCCAAAGTCCACCATCTAGCGTGGTCTAATCATCAATATCAGATGCCGAGTACTATAAAGGATGTACGTTAGAGTAGGAGACTGAATTCGGGTATGGCAGTGGTTGTGGCCAGCCTGTACAATTTTCGTTTGCCAATTTTAACTTCTCTCATCTTTTTTTTTTTTAGTTCCTTGAGAAGATGTATATGAGGAAGGATTGTAAATGTGAGTGTAACAAAGGTCCTATAAAATAGCTCAAGCATAGAAGAATCTTGGGAAGATGATTTGACAGATTTCATTTATTAAATACTTGCCTATTTTTCTCATTCAACATTAAACAAAATTTATGACTAATGCCTCATCTCAGATGTATGACTTTGACTTGGCAACATGCAGAAAATTTATAACTAATCTTTATAAGCATTTCAGAATGGTCTTCTGCTTTGGTTAATCAATGTTTTATATATCTTAACCATGAGATCAATATTTATATTTGGTTTTCTAACATTTTTAGCAAGAAGAAGCAGGCCTGCCTGACTCACTGACTACTTTTTAAGCTACATCAACTGAAGAGAGATGATGCCCCTAACTACAGATGAGTCCCCTGAGAACACCTGCAACTCCAAACCCTGAAATATTTTCTCCCTTTCTTACATCTTATATCCTCTGTTTTTATCAATAAGATTTCAACTAAAAGAGAGAAGGAACTCTATTATGGTAATTTATATATGTGTAGTCATTTATTCATTATTTCTTTAAATTTATATGTGAGCATTCACTCTCTTTTCACTACCCTAATGTCCATGGATGGCATCACAGACTCAATGGACATGAGTTTGAGGAAACTCAGGGAGACAGTGATGGACAGAGAAGCCTGGCGTGATACTACAGTTTATGGGGTCACAAAGAGTCGGACATGACTTAGCAACTGAACAACAACGTCTTTGTGTGCTATGCATGCACTCATATGTTACGAGAGCATAAGTAGTTACATATACATTTCAGTATCTGCTGTTGGATTAACTGCTCTGTACATTACTCACAGTTTCATTCCCTCAGCCACACAGAGGTCCAGGCCTTTAATAGCAGAGATGAGCAGCACAAGGCTGTGCTGAGCTGGGCTGGGCTAGACTTGGCCATAGAACAGGCATGAATTAATCAAGGTATTTCTGAAGGTGTGCAGCTGCCTCCCAAAGTCCACCATCTAGCGTGGTCTAATCATCAATATCAGATGCCGAGTACTATAAAGGATGTACGTTAGAGTAGGAGACTGAATTCGGGTATGGCAGTGGTTGTGGCCAGCCTGTACAATTTTCGTTTGCCAATTTTAACTTCTCTCATCTTTTTTTTTTAGTTCCTTGAGAAGATGTATATGAGGAAGGATTGTAAATGTGAGTGTAACAAAGGTCCTATAAAATAGCTCAAGCATAGAAGAATCTTGGGAAGATGATTTGACAGATTTCATTTATTAAATACTTGCCTATTTTTCTCATTCAACATTAAACAAAATTTATGACTAATGCCTCATCTCAGATGTATGACTTTGACTTGGCAACATGCAGAAAATTTATAACTAATCTTTATAAGCATTTCAGAATGGTCTTCTGCTTTGGTTAATCAATGTTTTATATATCTTAACCATGAGATCAATATTTATATTTGGTTTTCTAACATTTTTGTAGCATTGTCAGTAATACATAGTTATATCAGCTATTTGTAAAAATAAATAAAGCCATAAAAAAGCAGAATCACTCTGTTGCATTTCCCCAGAATATTATTTTCCTTGCTTTTGAGTGAATACCTCCTTTACCCTTTCTTTACAGTATAATCTCCCTCCCTTTTTTGGCATGTTAGTCTTGATCATAAATATGTACCTATAACCTAAAGTCATGAGTTGTAAAGGTTTCTTTGTGTGGTTTTTTTTGGCCACTTTTATTGATCCTTCATTTATCTATTTCCATCCATCTTTGTTCCTTGGCCTGCATGGGCCCCCCATCGCAGTGGCCTCTGTTGTCTCAGAGCACCGGCTCTGGGTGCGTGCACTCCAGAGCTCCGGCTCGGTAGTTGGACACATCAATCCAGCCACTCTGTGGTATGTGGGATCTTCCAAGGCCAGGGATCGAACCAGTGCCCCTTGCACTGCAAGGCAGTGTCCTTACCCACTGGGCCACCAGGGAAGCCCCATAAAGTTTAATGGAAACTTAAGATGAAATTTTTAAAATTAAATTTTGAAAAGTTATTTTTTATTAAAAATATTAAATGCTTATGTTAGGAAAATTAGAAAATATTGACTACCAAAAAGAACATAAAAACATACAAAGAATTCCTGTAGAGTCAGCAATGACCACTCTTTACTCATTGGAATGCATCCTTCCGGGTCTTTCTCTTTGAAATACACTCTGGATATTTTAATTAAAAGGAATTTACTAAAAGGAAGTCTTATCTTCTACTGTATCTGTCTTCAAATACAAAGTCTCTGGGTAATGGCTGACCTTTTATCCTCTGGGGCTCTCAGGATCCCATTTCAATGACCTGTAGGCTGTAAATGAGTCTTTACACACTATGCGTCTGGGCACGTTAGGGTGATGAGTACATGACAGAAGCAGTGAGCCATGGCGTCAGCCCATTGCTATGAAATGGGTTTCAGTGTTGAGTGGGATACACAGTGGTGAAAAAGCATTCAGAAAGTCTGTGAATGTTGGTGTGGGCAGAAGTTTGTTAAGCAGGAATACAAATCCAATTCCAGAATAAGTTCCTATTCTAGTAAGGCCACTTTTCCCAGACTTCCTTGATGTTTCAGCTCATCATATGTGCCCACATGGTAGCCCATTGGAGCCACAAAGAGTGAGCTTCTCAGCCTGCAAGCCCAGAGGAGGAGGTATCTAGTTCTACCAGGCAAGCTGGGGCAGGATTTGGGTATTCAGTCCCATAATGCTGACATTCAAGTGCTGAGCGGAGGTGGTGTTAGGGGTGGTCTGGAAATAATTCATTTATTTCTCTGGACACGTAATTCTTGGCTTTGTTACATTCAAGCCTAATTTGTATCAGGGACTCAAGTTTGGTTTTAATTGCTGGACAACTATTCCACAAAAGTAGTAGCTAGGTCAGCGTTGGTGAACGTACATTCAAAATATTGGACAAGGAGTCTGCAGTTCTGCCTTCGTGCCCACTTTGCTCATGAGATTACTGGGCAACATTGGAACTTCTGGAGGAGGAAGTGGGGTGGCCTGCAGAGGCTAGGTTAAACTTTTCCCTTGATTATTGAGTGCTTCACCTGCAGTGGAGATCCTTGGGTTCCTATTCACGAAGAACCGAATCCCCTCATACTCTGGATCCATTCTGAGCAAGCCCCTGTGTACCTCTTCTCCCAAACCTCCTTGTCACCAGTCCTGCATTCATGATCCTTCCAAGTCTCTGGTTGCTAAGCTAAGCCATCAGCTGTTGACCATTAATTGGTGACATATACACCTCAGGCTATTTCTCCTTTCAGACAAAGCGGTCAACAGGATGAAATGCTTGCATTTGAGTATACTCAGAAATTTCCCTTCTCAGCTGTTCTTCAGGGCCATCCTAGAGCTGGGCTAGAGTGCCGAGGCAGTCCACTTGTGGCTGCTACCATCCTATTGTGGAGGTTGTCTGTTTAGTTACCTGGACTTAGAGACCGTCCCCAGGTGAGATGCATAGGCTAAGGAAGATAATAGTGTGGTAAGGAGCAGGCACACTGTGCGATTTGTTCTGTCTACAATTTCTGGTCAAGCCCAGTCCTCAGTGGAAAACTGTCCCCTGATGATGAGAAGCAATATAATTTGGTAGTTGAATGTGTGGACTTTGGAGCCAGAGAGCTTCGATTCAAGCCCAGCTCACTACTAATTAGTTGTCTGACTATGGGGCAAATTATCCCTTCTCTGCTTCACTGTTCTCATCTCACGTAGGGGTGTTAGCTAAATGTGAGCTGACTTTATGGCTTAGGGGATCAGATGACCTCTGGTTGGCGATGGGCACCAGTTGCTTGGTTACCTAAGGTCTCATGATCAGGCTGCTGTATGAGCTGGTGCCAAGTAACAAGCTGAGATGGGTTTCTCTAAAGGAGAGCAGTTACATGCCACGGAGCTCACAGTTCAGCTGCAAAGCCCTGGGGGTTGAGCTCTGATTCGCCTTTCTGGCCATGCCAAAGCTCCATTCAGCAGCTCTCCGTGCCACAGGCGCTTCAAGCATGCTGCCTTCACACGATCAGAAGGCTGAGATTCCTAGACCATCTGAAAGCCTCCTCTCGCTTCAGGCTGGCCTCCAAGCTGGCAACCTCTCAGATTTCTAAAGAAATGAGCTGAAGCAGCATATCTAAATCTGGCCTCCAAAATCCAAAGAGCACTGCATGTAGCATATCATTATATATTATTTTCAGCTCCCAGATATGCTAGATGTAAATAGCATCAAGAGTGTAAATACTAACAAAGAAGAGGTCAGTAACCAAGAGGAGGTGAGGTTTTGAGTTCTACCACATTTGGATTTAATATAATTTATTTTCATTGGAAGTTTTTTTTTTTTAATATTTATTTATTTATTTTTGGCTGGGGGCGGGTTGGGGAGAGAGAGGGGCAGGAGGGCCACTTCTATTGGTCTTTCATTTTATCTATTTTTTCATCCATCTTTGTTCTTTGGCTGTGTGGGCCTCCCATCGCCGTGGCCTCTGTTGTCTCAGAGCACCGGCTCTGGGCGCATGCGCTCCAGAGCTCCGGCTCGGTAGTTGGACACATGGGTCCAGCCGCTCCGTGGCACGTGGGATCTTCCCAGGCCAGGGATGGAACTGGCGCCCCTTGCACTGCAAGATGGTGTCCTTACCCACTGGACCACCAGGGAAGCCCTAGTTTGGGTCTTTTACTCTTGTTGTTCAGTCACCAAATCATGTCCGATTCTTTGCACCCCCACTGACTGCAGCATGCAAGCCTTCCCTGTCCTTCCTTATCTCCCAGAGTTTGCTCAAAGCCATGTCCACTGGGTCTACCAAGGAGCAAATAACAAAATGGCATTAGGCATTTGATAAATTTACCGGGGGTAGGAGTAGGAAAACATAGGGATAACCTTTAACTTCTGATACATGTGTGATCCCTGTGGAAGGGAAAGAGGAAGGAAAAAGATTTGAGGGGGAAGAATTTTGAACTGCAGTGCAATTCAAATAAAGATTTGGCCAGGCCAATGAGGAGACCTCAAGTCAAGGCTGCTGAAAGGAATCGTCTCACATTTTGCTAAAACAGGCCTGCCTCGGGAGGTCTGCATGCTCAACCAATGGCTGGGAGCAGTCCAAGAGAGCATGGCCTCTGTGAGAGGTGAAAGATCCCAAGGGGTAGCAGCTGGTTCCATCAGTCACTTGGACTCCCTGCAGCAGGAGATCTGAGCAGCATATTTCACAGAGTTGGTAGATGAGAGAATGTGAAGCCATCTGCACATTCCCATATGTTCACAGTTCAGCCTTCAGGGTCTTACTCTTTCCCAATCAATACTCAACCTTCACATAAGAGATCTTGCAAGGCTGTAAATTCGAATGGTATTTTTTTAATTTGTAGAATTTGCTTTATGAAGATATAATTTATAGATAATAATAGTCATCAGTGTTGTGTGTAATTATTCTAAATTCACCAATATATAGAATCATGTGACTAACCAAAAAACACCAATCAAAATTTTTCCCCCCGGGAAAAAAAAATTTCCCTAAAATCTTGGTCCATTTTATCTATTTTTTCATCCATCTTTGTTCTTTGGCTCCTGTGGGCCTCCCATCGCGGTGGCCTCTGTTGTCGCAGAGCGCCGGCTCTGGGCGCATGCGCTCCAGAGCTCCGGCTCGGTAGTTGGACACATGGGTCCAGCCGCTCCGTGGCACGTGGGATCTTCCCAGGCCAGGGATGGAACTGGCGCCCCTTGCACTGCAAGATGGTGTCCTTACCCACTGGACCACCAGGGAAGCCCTAGTTTGGGTCTTTTACTCTTGTTGTTCAGTCACCAAATCATGTCCGATTCTTTGCACCCCCACTGACTGCAGCATGCAAGCCTTCCCTGTCCTTCCTTATCTCCCAGAGTTTGCTCAAAGCCATGTCCACTGGGTCTACCAAGGAGCAAATAACAAAATGGCATTAGGCATTTGATAAATTTACCGGGGGTAGGAGTAGGAAAACATAGGGATAACCTTTAACTTCTGATACATGTGTGATCCCTGTGGAAGGGAAAGAGGAAGGAAAAAGATTTGAGGGGGAAGAATTTTGAACTGCAGTGCAATTCAAATAAAGATTTGGCCAGGCCAATGGGGAGACCTCAAGTCAAGGCTGCTGAAAGGAATCGTCTCACATTTTGCTAAAACAGGCCTGCCTCGGGAGGTCTGCATGCTCAACCAATGGCTGGGAGCAGTCCAAGAGAGCATGGCCTCTGTGAGAGGTGAAAGATCCCAAGGGGTAGCAGCTGGTTCCATCAGTCACTTGGACTCCCTGCAGCAGGAGATCTGAGCAGCATATTTCACAGAGTTGGTAGATGAGAGAATGTGAAGCCATCTGCACATTCCCATATGTTCACAGTTCAGCCTTCAGGGTCTTACTCTTTCCCAATCAATACTCAACCTTCACATAAGAGATCTTGCAAGGCTGTAAATTCGAATGGTATTTTTTTAATTTGTAGAATTTGCTTTATGAAGATATAATTTATAGATAATAATAGTCATCAGTGTTGTGTGTAATTATTCTAAATTCACCAATATATAGAATCATGTGACTACCACCACCATCAAAATACAGAATATTTCTAACAGACTTAAAGGTTCCCTCTCACTTCTTTACATTCAGTTTCTCCTCCTTCATCCCAGGTCTCTGTCTTTCTCTGGTTATTAATAATTCTTTATTACAAAATAATTTCAGCACCCTAAAATACATAAAGAAAATGTAAAAACTTGCCCAGAAAGTCATTGCTTGGCTTCATCAGTCTTAGCAAGAGATGGTATTTTAATTCAGAAAATTAACAGATCATTTCTTTTCTTTCTCTCTCTCAGTTCATTGGCTTTAGAAAATCCCAAGGACTCCCTGATTTTGGGGGGTCATGTCTGTTTTTTTTTTTTTAAAGTCCACAAATTATCTGATACCCTCTCCTCAAACCACATTGTCTAATCTCTTTTCCCTTGAGCGTGGACTCTACCTAGATTTTATTTTAAGGAATAGAATGTGGGAGAAGCGATGAGTTGTTGCTTCTGAGACTAAATCATAGAAGACATTGTGGAGTCATTTGCTCCAAGCTGTTCTTTGGAAAGGCTCACACAGCAAGGAACTGAAGCCTTTTGCAAATAGTCATCTTGGAGGAGGATCTTCCAGCCCTGGTCTAGCCTTCAGATGAGACTGCAACTGCAACCATCTGAGACATCCTGACCCAGAATCACCCAGCCAAGCGGCTTCTCAGTTCCTAACCCATAAAAAAGACTCTAATGCTTGCTGTTTTAAACCACTAAACTTAGGGATTATTTGTTTGCCGCAATAGGTAACTAAGAGATTTTTTTTTTGGCCTGGAAGTAGGATGCTCTAATAAGAATATAAAATGTAGGGCTTCTCTGGTGGTCCAGTGGGTAAAGAGTCTGCCTTGCAATGCAAGGGACACCGGTTTGATCCCTGGCCAGGGAAGATCCCACATGCCGCGGAGCAGCTGGATGGGTGTGTCCAATCACAAGTCAGCGCCCTGGAGCACATGCACCCAGATATGGTACTCCACAATGAAAGAGGCCACTGCAACGGGAGGCCTACACAGGCCAAAGAATAAAGATGGATGAAAATAAATAAAACAAAATATCAATAAAAGAGGCCAAATTTAGGGGAAAAAAAAAAAGAATGCAAAATGTAAAAGGGAGCAGAATTAAGAAGTAGGTTGAAGGTAGAAGAATTTTGAAGAAACAGTTAACAGAAGCTACACAGACTTTGAGGAGGCTGTGGGTGAAGACTTGCAGGAAAATGAGACAAATACAGTTGGAAACTGGGAGAACTGGTCTCCTTGTTAGGCAATGATGGTTTAGTAGCTGAGTTGTGTCCAACTCCTTGTCAGCCCATGGACTGTGTAGCCCACCAGGCTCCTCTGTCCAAGGGATTTCCCAGGGAAGAATACGCGTGTGGGTTGCCATTTTCTTCTCCAGGGACTCTTCCCAACCCAGAAATTAAACTGATGTCTCCTGCTTGGAAGATGGATTCTTTGCCAGTGAACCACTTGAGAAGTCCCTTGTTATGCAATATGAGGAAGTAGATCCACACTGTCACCTGAAGTAACATGAAAAGTAGGATTGGCACCTGATGAACTGGCCATGTAACTAAAGAGATTTTAATACAGAGTGTTGAAGGTACTGCCTGGTTTTTTGCCGCTTATGGTGAAATGCAAGATAAGCTAAAAGAACAGTTAAGAGCAACCAGGACTTCATGGTTTTTAAAACTCTTGGCTTCTCAAATGACATATGATCTTTAAATTAAGACATGGTTTGTAGCAAAGATTAAATCTGAAAGGACACATAAAGGACACAGCCAGGAAAACATGGTCTAAAGATGAATCCAAGGATATAATTGTCGAATCCTGCGTTAAGACCTCAGAAAGATCAAGGATGACACTTCAGAGGACATTTGGGCAGACAAAATTCTACTGAAGTTTCTGGTGTGCCTCATAGTTTTAATCAAACAATGGAGCACGTAGGAAACTGGGGAGGAGGGTGTTGTTCTTCAGCAGACTCTCAAGGTTGAGAAGGGCTTATCTTAAAGAGATTTGCTGGTCTGGCTCTTGAATAAGGATGTGGACCCAATAAGATTCGTAGAAGACCTGCAAAGTTTTTTGAAGAAGTGGATGGACTAAACACTGCCAGCTTCGACTAAAATGGGCAGCATGTCTGATAGGGGATAAGTGCAGTTTGCACATGAGAACAACATATAATTTGTGGCTGAAGGACAGGCTATGCTGGACTTAGACTGCGTCCACAAGTTGCTTGATTTTCTTTCCTGCCAAGGAAATGTGGAAGAGTTTAGTTTTTTTCTTGAAGGTGGGCTCTGCTTGTGTGTGTCAGTCATCATCATGTCTCTTTGTGATCCCAGGGACTGTAGCCCACCAGGCTCCTCTCTCCATGGAGTTTCCCAGGCAAGCAAGAACACTGGAGTGTGTTGCCATGCCCTCCTCCAGAGGATCTTCCCGACTCAGAGATCGAACCAAGTCTACTATGGCTCATGCATTGCAGGAAGATTCTTTACCACTGGAACACTGGACGCTGTACTTAGCTGCTTATTTTTTTATTTTTTTGGCTGTGTGGTTTCCGTAGTTGCAGTGCGTGGGCTCTATAGTTGTGGTTTGTGGGCTTAACTGTCTCTAGGCATGTGGGATCTTAGTTCCCCAACCAGGGATGAAACCCGTGTCTCTTGTGTTGGAAGGCAGATTCTTAACCACAAGGAAAGCCCCTAGCTGCTTACTTCTGCTTAATAGACCATGGCAGAAGTGACCATGTATGCTTTCCAAGACGAGGTTACACAAGGCATTGTACTTTCTCCTTGCCTTCTCTTGGGTTACATGTCACAAGGCAGTTTTTCAACCTCAGCTCTATTGATGTTTTGGACAGGATTATTCTTTGTTGTGAGGGGCTGCTTGTGCATTATAGAATGTTTAGCAGCACCCCTGATCTCTACTCATTCAAAATTCCCATTAATTGAATTGTGCAATATGTAGACATGCACAAAGTTCCTTATTTATTTATTTTTTAAGGCTTTAGATACCCAAGTTCAGTTCAGTTCATTCACTCAGTTGTGCTCGACTCTTTGCGATTCTAGGGACTGTGGCACATCAGGCTTCCCTGTTCTCCACCATCTCCCGATTTGATACCCAAATTGCCCTTCAAAAAGTTTGTATCTTCTGCCACTTTCACAAGTTGAATAGGTACATCTTTTTTCTTTTTGAGAAGTTTTGCCAGTATTGGTTTTGCCTTTAAGAAATCTTTGCCAACGTAATAGACAAACATTGGTATCTTGTTTTAATTATTTTTACTATTGGTGATTTTGACCCTGGTGGCTCAGACAGTAAAGAATCTGCCTACAGTGCAGGAGTCCCAGGTTCGATCCCTGGGTCAGAAAGATCCCCGGAGAAGGAAGTGGCAATCCACTCCAGTATTCTTGCCTGGAGAATTCCATGGACAGAGGAGCCTGGTGAGCTACAGTCCATGGGGTTGCAAAGAGTCAGACACAACTAAGGGACTTTGACTTTACTTCACTTGGATCATTTAAGACATGATTTTGGTCTGTTGTATTTCTTTGTGACTTATCCCATTTTTTCCCCTGGTGCATGTAGAAATACACAGAACCTACTTGAAAGAAAAAAACCAACCTTTTTATTTTATTGGAGTATAGCCAACTGACAATGTTGTAGGTACACAGCAGAGTGACTCTGCTCTGGAGGGCTGGAGAAGCCAACCTCCTTCACTACCCTCCTAGGGCCAGTGCACACAATTCTTCCTTTAGAAATTCATTCCTTTAGTTTGTTCTACCCCTAAATTTTAAAAGATCAAGCAAATCCACTGTCAGGTATTGGTGACACACCAACTTTCTTTTTGACACATTTAAAAATTTTTTTGGCCGCCTTTATTGCTTTTTTATTGATTTACTTTCGTCCACCTTCACTCTTTGGCCTTTGTGGGCCTCCCATTTTTCGGGGGGCCCCCTCATGTTTATGCAGGGACAGGATTATTCTTTGTTGTGAGGGGCTGCTTGTGCATTATAGAATGTTTAGCAGCACCCCTGATCTCTACTCATTCAAAATTCCCATTAATTGAATTGTGCAATATGTAGACATGCACAAAGTTCCTTATTTATTTATTTTTTAAGGCTTTAGATACCCAAGTTCAGTTCAGTTCATTCACTCAGTTGTGCTCGACTCTTTGCGATTCTAGGGACTGTGGCACATCAGGCTTCCCTGTTCTCCACCATCTCCCGATTTGATACCCAAATTGCCCTTCAAAAAGTTTGTATCTTCTGCCACTTTCACAAGTTGAATAGGTACATCTTTTTTCTTTTTGAGAAGTTTTGCCAGTATTGGTTTTGCCTTTAAGAAATCTTTGCCAACGTAATAGACAAACATTGGTATCTTGTTTTAATTATTTTTACTATTGGTGATTTTGACCCTGGTGGCTCAGACAGTAAAGAATCTGCCTACAGTGCAGGAGTCCCAGGTTCGATCCCTGGGTCAGAAAGATCCCCGGAGAAGGAAGTGGCAATCCACTCCAGTATTCTTGCCTGGAGAATTCCATGGACAGAGGAGCCTGGTGAGCTACAGTCCATGGGGTTGCAAAGAGTCAGACACAACTAAGGGACTTTGACTTTACTTCACTTGGATCATTTAAGACATGATTTTGGTCTGTTGTATTTCTTTGTGACTTATCCCATTTTTTCCCCTGGTGCATGTAGAAATACACAGAACCTACTTGAAAGAAAAAAACCAACCTTTTTATTTTATTGGAGTATAGCCAACTGACAATGTTGTAGGTACACAGCAGAGTGACTCTGCTCTGGAGGGCTGGAGAAGCCAACCTCCTTCACTACCCTCCTAGGGCCAGTGCACACAATTCTTCCTTTAGAAATTCATTCCTTTAGTTTGTTCTACCCCTAAATTTTAAAAGATCAAGCAAATCCACTGTCAGGTATTGGTGACACACCAACTTTCTTTTTGACACATTTAAAAATTTTTTTGGCCGCCTTTATTGCTTTTTTATTGATTTACTTTCGTCCACCTTCACTCTTTGGCCTTTGTGGGCCTCCCATTGCAGTGGCCTCTCTTGTTGCAGAGTGCTGGCTTTGGGCACATGCACTCCAGAGCACTGACTCATGATTGGACACGCTGGTCCACCTGCTCCGTGGCACATGGGATCTTCCTAGGCCAGGGATAGAATCAGTGCCCCTTGCACTGCAAGGCAGACTCTTTACCCACTGGACCACTAGGGAAGCCCTTTTTGACACATTTTAAAAGATACCAGTACTTAAAACAGTGCCATGCTTGGGGAGGTGAGTGGGACCAGGAAACAGTTAAAGTATTATACTGAAAAGAGAAAGAAGACAATAAACAGGGTAATAATCACCTCAAACTTTGCCCTCATTGTGGTTTTGGTTAGGTATAGCCTTTTCTAGGGTTTCCCTGGTGGTTCAAACGATAAAGAATCTGCCTACAATATAGGAGACCTGGGTTCGATCCCTGGCTTGGGAAGATCCCCTAGAGGAGGGTGTGGCAGCCCACTCCAGTATTCTTGCCTGGAGAATCCCCCATCAACAGAGGAACCTGGTGGGCTACAGTCCATGGGGTTGCCAAGAGTCAGCGACTAATACACATACACGTCCTTTTCTACTCTGCCTCGCTCTTTTCCAAGAACATAACTGTCAATTCTCTGAAAATATTTTTTCAGGACATTCACCTCTTGTATTTTGATAATACATTCCTGGTGTTTCACTGTTCCTGATATTAATTCATTCAATAAACGCGTAAGTTGAGGTCTAACTATGTAGGACTCTCGGCACTCTTTAGGGCTCTGGGAAAAACCTATAGCCTTCCCTGCCCCCATGAGCTTAAACTCAAGTGAGGAGACACACCATTAACAAGTAATCAAAGGAGCTAACATGGTGAATGGTGAGTGGTCTAATGGCTATCAGTGAATCTGAGAATAATTGACAGCAGGTCTGCTGGACTGGTGGTGCAGGCAGGACTTTGGAGGAGGTTGAGGAAGGATTCTGACCTGCATTCTGTAACAGTTAGCACCTGATGGGAGTGGGCCTCTCTCCCCGCTTACTGCAATTATTTGAATTGTCCCCACCTGGGTGGAAGGTTGGCGAGTGTGGCACGGCCTGCCATGATGGATTAGAAGCAGCTGAGAGTGCCTCCTGGCTCTTCCTCTTTGTGTGTCTGGACCCGCTACCCTGCTCTGGGAGCCCTCAGTGAAAGCGAAAATGTTAGTTGCTCAGTTGTGTCTTTACAACCCTAAGGACTGTAGCCCGCCCGACTCCTCTAGGTAACCATTCCCTTCCCCAGGGTTCTTTCCCCAAACCCCCAAGGAACTGGAAACCCCTTAGTGGTTTTCGTTTTCCTTACACATTTTAAAAGATACCAGTACTTAAAACAGTCCAGCTAGGAGGGACCAGGAAACAGTTAAAGTAACTGAAAAGAGAAAGAAGACAATAAACAGGGTAATAATCACCTCAAACTTTGCCCTCATTGTGGTTTTGGTTAGGTATAGCCTTTTCTAGGGTTTCCCTGGTGGTTCAAACGATAAAGAATCTGCCTACAATATAGGAGACCTGGGTTCGATCCTGGCTTGGGAAGATCCCCTAGAGGAGGGTGTGGCAGCCCACTCCAGTATTCTTGCCTGGAGAATCCCCCATCAACAGAGGAACCTGGTGGGCTACAGTCCATGGGGTTGCCAAGAGTCAGCGACTAATACACATACACGTCCTTTTCTACTCTGCCTCGCTCTTTTCCAAGAACATAACTGTCAATTCTCTGAAAATATTTTTTCAGGACATTCACCTCTTGTATTTTGATAATACATTCCTGGTGTTTCACTGTTCCTGATATTAATTCATTCAATAAACGCGTAAGTTGAGGTCTAACTATGTAGGACTCTCGGCACTCTTTAGGGCTCTGGGAAAAACCTATAGCCTTCCCTGCCCCCATGAGCTTAAACTCAAGTGAGGAGACACACCATTAACAAGTAATCAAAGGAGCTAACATGGTGAATGGTGAGTGGTCTAATGGCTATCAGTGAATCTGAGAATAATTGACAGCAGGTCTGCTGGACTGGTGGTGCAGGCAGGACTTTGGAGGAGGTTGAGGAAGGATTCTGACCTGCATTCTGTAACAGTTAGCACCTGATGGGAGTGGGCCTCTCTCCCCGCTTACTGCAATTATTTGAATTGTCCCCACCTGGGTGGAAGGTTGGCGAGTGTGGCACGGCCTGCCATGATGGATTAGAAGCAGCTGAGAGTGCCTCCTGGCTCTTCCTCTTTGTGTGTCTGGACCCGCTACCCTGCTCTGGGAGCCCTCAGTGAAAGCGAAAATGTTAGTTGCTCAGTTGTGTCTTTACAACCCTAAGGACTGTAGCCCGCCCGACTCCTCTAGGTAACCATTCCCTTCCCCAGGGGTTCTTTCCAACCCAAGGACTGGACCTGGGTCTCCCGCACTGCAGACAGATCCTTCACCATCTGAGTCACCAGCAAAGCTTTAAGTGCCCCTCAAACCACTTAGTGGTTTTCGTTTTTCCCTTCCAGATCTGAGTTAACCTTACTCCTTAGTCTCTTTGCTGCTTAAAGTGAAGGCTACATACCAGCAGCATCATTGTCAACCCACAGCTTAGTACAAAAGCAGAATTCCAGACCTACTGAATAGGAATCTGCACTTAGCAATGTTGCCAATGCTTTCTCCACTCATGTAAGTTTGAGAAATCCTTCAGAGCTATTCTCATCACTGGTCTATGAAGGCACTTCTCTGGTTATTTATTTATTCCAAAGCCCATTTCTGTCTTTTTACCTACCCAACAAAGATACTTCTGTTTAATCTGTTTAACAACTGGCTTTAACAGACAAACAAAAGGTCCTAGTGTATGCCACAGGGAACTATACTCAATATCCTGTGATGAACCATAATGAAAAAGAATATGCACAAGTGAATCATTTTGCTATACAGCAGAAATTAAGACAACATTGTAAATCAACTGTACTTCAATAAAATATAAAAAAGAATTTATCTCAAACATACATCTTCGAAACCTAAGTAGTGTTATTATGAGTGCATACATGTATTTTCAACTTATATAAATATTATTGGACTAGAAATCTTATTGTTTCCTATCTTTTAGTTACCAATATATATTCAGGTTTAATTATATTGCTGTGCATAGATGAAGTTCATTGTCTAATGACGTCATAGCCTCTCATCAGCAGCCACTGTGTTTTATTTACTGTTTGCCCATGATGGGCAGCTAGGTGGCCTAGAACTTACCATTGCCCCAGATAACATCATGTGTCCCCTTACAGTCTTGTCCAAAATTTCTCTGGACCATACATGTTCAGGAGTGGGGTTGCTGGGTTATGGGATATACACATACTTAATTTCACAAAATTCTTCATCTTATATGTACCTTTTTTATTGTCACACCAGCAGAATTGGAAGGGTTTTACCTCGATTTGAGACTTAAACCCAGGGCCCAGACCTGATCGAACCGTGCTTGGGACTTGAACCCACGTGGCTGGAACTTGAACTCAGCCAAAACCCTGTTTGGGACTTGAAACCACATGACTAGGGCTTAAACCTAGTCAAAACCGGCTTGGGACTCGAACCCAAGTGGCTAAGGCCTAACCCCAGCCAAAACCCTGCTTGGGACTTGAACCCATGTAGTCAGGACTCAATCCCAGCCAAAACCCTCTCTGGGACTTGAATCCACGTGGCCAGGACTTAATCAAGCACTCACCCAACGTCTGGACCCACCGAGGTTCAGGTTCTTCTTGCCTCAACACAGAAAGAATTCAGCGAGAAGCAGAGTGATAGACAAGAAAATAATTTATTAGGATAGGGTACTTGTAAGAGGTGCAAGCAGACAGGCAAGAAAGCTCTGCTCTGCCCTCTCTGGTTATTTATTTATTCCAACCCTTTGAAAAGATACTTCTGTTTAATCTGTTTAACAACTGGCTTTAACAGACAAACAAAAGGTCCTAGTGTATGCCACAGGGAACTATACTCAATATCCTGTGATGAACCATAATGAAAAAGAATATGCACAAGTGAATCATTTTGCTATACAGCAGAAATTAAGACAACATTGTAAATCAACTGTACTTCAATAAAATATAAAAAAGAATTTATCTCAAACATACATCTTCGAAACCTAAGTAGTGTTATTATGAGTGCATACATGTATTTTCAACTTATATAAATATTATTGGACTAGAAATCTTATTGTTTCCTATCTTTTAGTTACCAATATATATTCAGGTTTAATTATATTGCTGTGCATAGATGAAGTTCATTGTCTAATGACGTCATAGCCTCTCATCAGCAGCCACTGTGTTTTATTTACTGTTTGCCCATGATGGGCAGCTAGGTGGCCTAGAACTTACCATTGCCCCAGATAACATCATGTGTCCCCTTACAGTCTTGTCCAAAATTTCTCTGGACCATACATGTTCAGGAGTGGGGTTGCTGGGTTATGGGATATACACATACTTAATTTCACAAAATTCTTCATCTTATATGTACCTTTTTTATTGTCACACCAGCAGAATTGGAAGGGTTTTACCTCGATTTGAGACTTAAACCCAGGGCCCAGACCTGATCGAACCGTGCTTGGGACTTGAACCCACGTGGCTGGAACTTGAACTCAGCCAAAACCCTGTTTGGGACTTGAAACCACATGACTAGGGCTTAAACCTAGTCAAAACCGGCTTGGGACTCGAACCCAAGTGGCTAAGGCCTAACCCCAGCCAAAACCCTGCTTGGGACTTGAACCCATGTAGTCAGGACTCAATCCCAGCCAAAACCCTCTCTGGGACTTGAATCCACGTGGCCAGGACTTAATCAAGCACTCACCCAACGTCTGGACCCACCGAGGTTCAGGTTCTTCTTGCCTCAACACAGAAAGAATTCAGCGAGAAGCAGAGTGATAGACAAGAAAATAATTTATTAGGATAGGGTACTTGTAAGAGGTGCAAGCAGACAGGCAAGAAAGCTCTGCTCTGCCCTCTCCTAATTGAGTGGGCAGCGATATATATATATACAGGATGGATGGTAGAAGACCGCATTGAGCCCCACCCCACCACCTCAAGTAGACGCAGATGCAGGACATACATCATTGGTTGCTTCTTCACCAGCTCCTCCTTCCTCAGCTGTTTATACCTAATCAAGCCTGCTTTACTGAACAAGGAGCAGCTCTCCTGAGTTATCGTCAACTCACTGGCCTCCCAACCTTTCTCAGGTGTCTCTCTTCTACCTATCATTCCCTACTAGGACTCTACAACCACTTACCTGTTCTACTCTGTCCCTATTAGGATCACATCTAATATTTGTCTTTCTGGTGGATATAAAATGATGTAACACCACTGTTTCAATTTGCATTTACCCAAACTACCAATGAATCTGAGTATTTTTGTACCTTTTGCTAGTCATTCATTTATTCAGCCAAAAATTACCCTAAGTGTCTATTACGTTTCTGGCACCAGGGAAAAGTATACCATGTTGATTTCATATTGGATCTCATGGGGGTTTTTTTGGATTAGTTTGTGTGAATTCATCATATATTAATGCCTTGTCAGTTTTAACAACACAAAAATCTGCTCCCCAGGTAAATCTATGCTAACTTTGTCATAGTATCCTCACTGACCAAATAGCCTTATTTTGATAAGGTCAAGAAATCTGGGAGGGCTTCACCGGTGGTTCAGTGGGTAAAGAGTTCGTCTTGCAGTGCAAGAGGTGCCGGTTTGATCCCTGGCCGGGGAAGATCCCACAAGCCGCAGAGCCGCTGGACTGGCGTGTCCAATGACAAGCCAGCACTCTGGAGCACATGCGCCCAGAGCCAGTGATCTGCAATGAGAGAAGCCGCTGCAATGGGGAGGCCCACACAGGCCAAAGAATAAAGGCAGATGAAAATAAATAAATAAAATAAAAGAGGCCAAAATTGTTTAAAAAAAAAAACAAAAACAAAAAAGATCCCAGGAATGGAACCTGGGTCTCCTGCATTGTACATGGAGTCTTTACCATCTGAGCCTCCAGGGAAGCCCAAAATCATGATTAAAAACAAACAAAACTAATCTATGGTAAAAAGAGACCAGTGTGGTGGTTATTTTAGGAAGTGTGTTGACTGGGGGTGGGGTCATGAGAGAAATAGTTTGTATGTCGATTATGGGTAAAAATTCATTAGCCATGTATGCTTAAGATGTGTGTTGTATTTAAGTTATAATTAAAATAAAAGAAATTTTTTGGCCTCTTTTATGCAGATCCCCTGTGCTTCACAGGTGATGCTAGTGGTAAGACTCTGCTGGCCAATACAGGAGACATAAGGACAAAGAGTTAGATTCCGGGGTCAGGAAGATCCTCTGGAGGAAAACATAGCAACCCACTCCAGTATTCTTGTCAAGAAAATCCCATGGACAGAGGAGCCTGGAGGGTTACAGTTGATAAGATTACAAAGTGTTGGACACGACTGAAGTGACTTAGCACGTGTGCATGCACATTAAGATCTCTTGGAGAAGGAAATGGCAACCTACCCCAGTATTCTTGCCTGGAGATTCCCGTGGACAGAGCAGCCTGGCAGGCTGCAGTCCATGGGGTTGTGAAGACTCAGACCCAGCTGAGCACGCACGCACACACATTATGCAATATTACCATGACAGTCTCTTGGATTTTGTTTTGCTAATAGTTTCAGGAGTTCCTTTAAGACTTTCTTCCATCTGGAGTATACCATTTTACTTGGTACAAAGTAGTAATCTAACTTAATGTTTCTCTATCTAACGAAGTCGTTTCCCTGACGCAGGTTTTCTTTTGCTCTCAGGGTTTCATCACTCAACCTAAGAGATCTCAACCTTGAGTCTATTCTGGGAACCAAGATGAGTCAGAGGTTTGCAAACAGTTGCGTTTAGAAAATGTCCGTGTGAAATCTGAAACTGGGCAACTCCAGCGTCGACTGCTTTGCAGATAGGTTTGACTTGTGGTTAATGTTATGTGGAATAGCAGGAGCCAGAGACTTGACAGCCACGGACAGGTGCTGGTGGTGAGAATGCTTCCCCAATGAGATGAGGGCTTGCAGAGAGAGGACTTACAAACCAAGAACAAGGCTGAAATGCACTGTAAATGTTGGAATACTACCGGGGGATTCTTTGGTATCACACAATCAGATTTTCACACTCGCTTCTAAAATGTATGCTTTGAAGTTTGGACATGATTTAAAAGCATTAGGAGGCAACGTAGCTAGAGTTTCAAGTATGAGTCCTGGGAGGTCAAGAAAACACCAGGTTCAAATCCTGGCTTGGTCGCTTACCAGCTGTTTGACCTTTGGTAGATTACTCCTCTCAGGGATTTAACATGAAATAATCCTTATAAAGCACTTAGTTTAGGGCCAGCGTGTATTAAGGTATTCAGTGAACAAAGACAATAAGAAGGTGTATAACACTTAATTCTGAGAATACAAAGAATAAACAAACTCTGGTCCTCAAGCAGTTTATGATCTAATAGAGAGATGAGGTAAACTACAAAAATAATTATTCTGTAAGAGCATTATAATATGCAATCAGAGTTTGAAGAAAAGAATGGCGTATCAGTTTGAGGGCTGGGGAAAAGTTTCACAGAAAGACTAAGATTTGGGGAAATGTCTAGACCAATGATTGAAGGCTCCTGTGGGAGAGTCCCCATGTGACTGTTAATGAGTGCAAGCTAATGACAGGAGAAAGGTCTGGAGAGGTTGTTGATTGTGTCATGGGGACCTTGAAGGCTGAAATGGGGTTGAATCTACCCTGGTAGAGAAGGTGCTCTGTTCTGAGCTGTTGAGGAACCAGCGGGAGTGGCTGCTGAGTGGATCACAGCCAGAGGGGAGGGAGGGGCAGGAGGATGGTGTGGTCTGGACAGGTTACAGGGGTCTGAACGGGGCCATGGGCACTGGGAGTGACAGGAAGGGAGCAACAGCTCTGTGAAGAAGAACCCACAGCACACCTAAGGCAACCTCTTCCCTAGCAGCCACTTCTTTCCTCTTGGCTCTGCTTCCCTAAAAACCACACCTGGGGGCTTCCCCTGGTGGTCCAGTGGATAAGGACACCGCCTTGCAGTGCAAGGGGCGCCGGTTCGATCCCTGGCCTGGGAAGATCCCACGTGCTGCGAGGCGGCTGGACCGAGGTGTCCAACTACCGAGCCAGAGCTCTGGAGCGCATGCGCCCAGAGCTGGCGCTCTGCAACAACAGACGCCACCTCAATGGGAGGCCCGCAGGAGCCAAAGAACAAAGACGGATGAAAACAGAGAAATGAAAGACCAATAGAAGTGGCCCGCCTGCTCCCCTCCCTCCCCAACCCGACCCCCGCCCAAAATAAATAAATAAATAAATCTTAAAAAAAAAAAACAACAAAAAAAACCACACCTGGGTTTCCTTTCTCTCTTTCAGTTGATAGATAACCTCACTCATTCCCGCCCCCTCTGCCGGCCCCCAACCTCAGGATCTCAAAAATGTTTCTTTCCTTCCTTTTTTTTTTTCCTGCCCGTTTCCTCCCCTCCTTTCCTCTGAGGCCACCCCTTCCATTGGTGTTCTTGACCCTGCCCTTCCTCCTCCTCATGGAATCCCCTGGGGGAGGATTTCCTTTCCTCCTCACCCCTTCCTCCAAGTCTCCCCTGGCTCACTCTGGATACAAATGTGCCAGGTGTCTCTTCTCAACCCTCCTACCCTTTGCCTCCAGGTTTCTCTGGAGAACTCTCCCTCATATCAGCCTGCATCCCCTTCTCCCTCCGCCTTCCAAGCAAGCTCCCTCCTCCACAAACACTGTAGAGTTCCCGAGGATCTCGTAGAGGCTGAATCCAATCTTTTTTTCCCTCAGTCCTCTATCCACGAGGCTCTGCTGAGTGACACCCCGACTCTCCACACTCCTCACCTTCTCCCACTGTTCTCTGCACCTGACTTTGCAAACAAAGCTTCTGAGCCTCTTTTTTCCTTGCTTTTCCTTCCTACCCTCTTAAGCCCCATCCTGCAAACAAGGCACTGGGAGTGAGCCATCTTTTCCTGCAAGTCAAAGGAAAAAAATTTATAAAAGCACATTTATGTTACCCATGCTCTGGAATCAGGCCCCAGCTAGGGTCCGTCTTCTCAGTGTGCCATGGGAGCATTGAAGAAGATTGAGCTCAGTTTAGAAGCAAGGGGGAATTGTATTCTTTGATCAGAGAAGGGAGAGGTAAGGGCTCTTGCTCTGGAGCACAGCTCTCCCTCTGGGCAAGGGGGTTTTATAGGGTCCTGACACTGCAGAGGGGAGGGGAGGGGAGGGGAGGAGGTAGAGGCCTCACCAGGCAGGCACAGCTGTGCTGTTTCAGATTGCAGTGCCCACTCTGTCTCTGCACAAGCCCTGCCGCCATCTTGAATTTCAGTCTCAGGCACAGTGGTTCTGGGCGGTGCACTCTAATCCCATGTGTTAGATGTGTGAGCATTGGTGGTTCTGTGGTAGAATTCTCACCTGCCGTGTGCTAGATGCAAGCCCTTTGCATGTGGCCCTCTGTAGGCAAGTGAAGCTAGACTAAGCTAGTTTAAGAAGAGGCTAGATCTTATCACCTAGAGTCCATCTTAGTCTTCCTATGGACATCAGTGGAGCTTTGTTGGTGACAAATATGTTTATGTATATCAACTTAAATACATAAGTTTAAATATATATTTATATTATATATATTTATATAAACACATAAACATATATTTAAGCTTTATATAAATATATATTTGTAAAATACATGTAAATAACTTTAAAATACCCATCTGTATCTATCTTTATACTCCATTTAATAGAATAACAATCAGTTAGAAAATAGGCACATTATAGCCCCTAAAATATAAGATCAAGACATAACTGCAGGGCTTCCCTGGTGGTCCAGTGGGTAAGGACACCGCCTTGCAGTGCAAGGGGAGCCGGTTGGATCCCTGGCCTTGGAAGATCCCACGTGCCTGTGGAGCGGCTGGACTGATGTGTCCAATTACCGAGTCAGAGCTCAGGAGCGCATGCGCCTAGAGCCGGTGCTCTGCGACAGCAGAGGCCACCGCAATGGGAGGCCCACATGGGCCAAAGAACAAAGATGGATGGAAATGGACAAATGAAAGACCAATAGAAATGGCCTGCTTGCTCCCCTCCCTCCCCACCCCACCCCAAATAAATAAATAAATAAATCTTAAAAAAAGAAAGACATAACTGCAAATAAATAGTAATATGCAAATAGCCAAATAAGTTTCAATCTTTCTTGCGATTATGCCGAGAGCTGAAGTGAGGCTCATTCTTTTGATTTCCCTCTGGAGTATACTGTCTACCATGATTTAACTGCAATGTCCCTGTGAGGAATTACCAACATCTCCAACCCTGACTCTCTTCTTGCACTCTAGACCCTCAGTCCCTGCTTCCTGATAATACTTCAGATTGAACCTGTCTCAGCAGAACTCATCATCTTCTTCCCTTATCCTACTGAATCTGCTTTCCTGTTTTGTTTCCATCTTCCTAGGCTCAAAGATCTTCAGGGTAGAATCAAAGAGCATTATTTATAAATTGTATAGCAATAAATACAGTGTTGTTTGTGCTATAAGAATGTTTTTAAAGTACGTGGCTGTGGACTTTTAAAAAATATAATAGTGAGTGGATTTTTTGTTTGTTTGATTTTGAAAACAGCAACACAGAAATCAATGATCCAACATTAAGTTTAGAAAAGTCAAATAAATAATGGTCTTTAAAAATGTTGTGTGATAAATCTGATGCAATTCTTTTTATAATGTAAACTGAATTCTGATGAATTGGGAAGAATTATATCTTTCATATATATATATATATATATATATTTCTTGATAGATAAGATTTAAATGGATTTATTCAGATTCAGAGAAAGCACACTCCACATTCAGACTGTGGGCCATCATAGAGCAAATCCAGAGGCTTATATTTTTAATAGTTGAAATAGCAATTGATGACAACCATCAACCTTGACTGAGAACCTTCTGTGTATTAGAATTGAAAAACAAGGTTTGCATTCTAGGATTTTATAGATCTTGTGCAATTTCATTCATTAGCACATTAATAAAAAAACTAACTGATGAAGCAGTAGCAAAAGTTATCAGTGAGGAAATAAATGTTCAGGGATTTTCATGTTATTTGTAAAATTATTCTGTTGGCTTGAGTTTATAAAATTTAAAAACAGCCTATGTAAGTCATTGTTTTATTTGACAAAAGGAGTTGAAATAATCCTAAAACTTTTTTCCTTACAAAACATTCTATTAAAAATTAAAAGCTAACTCAATTGCAAATAGCCAAATAAGTTTCAATCTTTCTTGCGATTATGCCGAGAGCTGAAGTGAGGCTCATTCTTTTGATTTCCCTCTGGAGTATACTGTCTACCATGATTTAACTGCAATGTCCCTGTGAGGAATTACCAACATCTCCAACCCTGACTCTCTTCTTGCACTCTAGACCCTCAGTCCCTGCTTCCTGATAATACTCAGATTGAACCTGTCTCAGCAGAACTCATCATCTTCTTCCCTTATCCTACTGAATCTGCTTTCCTGTTTTGTTTCCATCTTCCTAGGCTCAAAGATCTTCAGGGTAGAATCAAAGAGCATTATTTATAAATTGTATAGCAATAAATACAGTGTTGTTTGTGCTATAAGAATGTTTTTAAAGTACGTGGCTGTGGACTTTTAAAAAATATAATAGTGAGTGGATTTTTTGTTTGTTTGACTTTTGAAAACAGCAACACAGAAATCAATAAATCCAACATTAAGTTTAGAAAAGTCAAATAAATAATGGTCTTTAAAAATGTTGTGTGATAAATCTGATGCAATTCTTTTTATAATGTAAACTGAATTCTGATGAATTGGGAAGAATTATATCTTTCATATATATATATATATATATATTTCTTGATAGATAAGATTTAAATGGATTTATTCAGATTCAGAGAAAGCACACTCCACATTCAGACTGTGGGCCATCATAGAGCAAATCCAGAGGCTTATATTTTTAATAGTTGAAATAGCAATTGATGACAACCATCAACCTTGACTGAGAACCTTCTGTGTATTAGAATTGAAAAACAAGGTTTGCATTCTAGGCTTTTATAGATCTTTGCAATTTCATTCATTAGCACATTAATAAAAAACTAACTGATGAAGCAGTAGCAAAGTTATCAGTGAGGAAATAAATGTTCAGGGATTTTCATGTTGTTTGTAAAATTATTCTGTTGGCTTGAGTTTATAAAATTTAAAAACAGCCTATGTAAGTCATTGTTTTATTTGACAAAAGGAGTTGAAATAATCCTAAACTATCCTACAACATTCTATTAAAAATTAGATCTTAATGGTCTTACAAGAAGCAGTTAGTAAGAGTCCATAAAGAGTATTATTTTACACAGTGATGTCCCTTTGCTTAAAAATATAGCTTTGCTATTGGGCTTCCCGGGTAGCTCAGTGGTAAAGAGTTTGCCTGCCAATGCAGGAGACACAGGTTTGATTCCTGAACCGGGAAGATCCCATGTGCTGTGGAGCAACTAAGCCCGTGAGCCTTAACTACTGAACCTGTGCTCTAGAGTCTCAGAGCCACAACTGTTGAGCCCATGTGCTGCAACTACTGAAGCCCGCGTGCCCTGGAGCCTGAGTTCCACAACAAGAAAAGTCACCACAACAAGAAGCCTGCTCACCTCAAGTAGAGAGTAGCCCCCACTCCCTGCAACTAGAGAAGAGTCTGCGGCAGCAGTGAAAATCCAGAATTGCCAAAAATAAATAAAAGAAAAAATATATAGCTTTGCTATCATTTTTAATTGTTTTCATACTCATCTCAAGATTTGTTATCTGAAGGCTGCCTGTACTGAGATACACGTGTGGTTGTGTGGTTTTAAACTTTAGAGGTCTTTAAATAAATCTATCATTGACTCCCTAGTTAGTTTAAGATGTGAAATCTACTTGGCAAGAAAGACAACATCCACATTGTGCTAAAAAATGGGCACGTAGAGGGGACCAGAGGCAGCAGGGCAGGGGCTGGCACCTCCCGCAGTGACCATGGCATACTCCACTCACCGTCCCTCTCATCGTGATGAGCATGTTCTGGGCCATCATCGACTTCTTGGTGCCCTGGTTCATCCCTAAGGGTCCCAACCGAGGAGTGATCATCACTGTGTTGGTGACCTGCTCAATTTGCTGCTGTCTCTTTCGGCTGATTGCAATTCTGGCCCAACTCAACCCTCTCTTTGAACCACAGTTGAAAAACGAAACCACCTGGTACCTCAAGTATCATTGGCCTTTAGGAAGAAGACCAGCTTGCTGGTACTCAGTCCTTGAGGTCAACGGAGAGAACTTCTAGATGCAGAATCACCTCCGTACCCAGATCACCTCCCTTGACATGCCCACTGTGGCCCTCAGCTGCCTTAAACAGTCACCCACATTGGCATATCTTATTCTTCAGAGCAGTCTTTTCTTCCGGTCACCTTTTTTTACACTCTCATGAATGATGTGCTTCTTTAAACTGTGCTCTCTCTGTAAAGTGTTCATGTACTTTTCCGAGACAGGAAGTGATCTTCTTCTGAGAAATAACCTTGCTCTCTCCTTGGAACCTGTGGATGTGAAGACGGCTCCTGCCTGCTCACAGCAGGAGAACCAGCGAAGTGTTTAAAAATTGTTACATGACGCTCAGTCTCCACTGGGCAGTCAGTAGGAGAACATGTTCCAGGGAAAGCCTGACCCTCAGAATTATGCCAAAGTATATTATACCAAAGTGTTTTCAAGATGAATTTCTTACTTCTACCATTTTTTGGAATAAATTATTTTTTTGCCTCTTATGGGGAAAAAATGCATGTAGAATCTGTGGAGAGAAGATGACAATAATGTTCCAGACAGAGACTATATGAAACTTAATTCACTTATCCAACCTGTACTTTTTGAGGGACTACTCTGGGAATATTCTAAATGCCAGGAATTCAGCAGAGAACAAAGGACAATAAACCCTGCTTTCATGTTGTTTACATTCAAAAGAGAGGAAGAGAAATTAAGCAGAACAAATCAATGGATTATACAAATCAATGGATTATACACTGTATTAGAATTGATGCCCTAGAGGCTAAGGAAAAAAATTAAGTAGGAGGAGTTCGCAAGGAGTAGGCATGGTAAGTGGGGATTAAGTCAGGGTAGGGCTCATGGGCAGGTGACAGTGTGCAATGACCCGGTGAGGGAGAGAGGACAGATGTCTGGATGAATAGCTGCAGGAAGCCAGTGTGGCTGCACGAGGCAGAGACGGACATGAGCCCAGAGAAGACCTGGGGGACAGATCCTGTAGGGCCTTAAAGGTTTTCACCGTGAGATACAGAGCAATTGGAGGGCCCCGAGGAGAGATCCAGAAGACAGGAGTGTTTAATCAGGACCCTTTAGACTGCTGCTTTGAAACTCCGTAGGGATTCAAGGGTGGAGGCGGGGAGGGCTGGGTGAGGTGATAACGATATTTCAGGTGAGAAATGATGGTGCCAGACCAGAGTGGCACTCACTGTGGAGAGAATTTTGAAGAAAGAGGCAAACTTGGCTACTGCCTGCTTTGAGAGGGGTAAAAGGAGAGCGTGGTTGCCAATTGGCATATCTTATTCTTCAATGCAGTCTTTTCTTCCTGTCACCTTTTTACACTCTCATGAATGATGTACCTCTTTAAACGGGTCTCTCTGTAAAGTGTTCATGTACTTTTCCGAGACAGGAAGTGATCTTCTTCTGAGAAATAACCTTGCTCTCCTTGGGAACCTGTGGATGTGAAGACGGCTCCTGCCTGCTCACAGCAGGAGAACCAGCGAAGTGTTTAAAAATTGTTACATGACGCTCAGTCTCCACTGGGCAGTCAGTAGGAGAACATGTTCCAGGGAAAGCCTGACCCTCAGAATTATGCCAAAGTATATTATACCAAAGTGTTTTCAAGATGAATTTCTTACTTCTACCATTTTTTGGAATAAATTATTTTTTTGCCTCTTATGGGGAAAAAATGCATGTAGAATCTGTGGAGAGAAGATGACAATAATGTTCCAGACAGAGACTATATGAAACTTAATTCACTTATCCAACCTGTACTTTTTGAGGGACTACTCTGGGAATATTCTAAATGCCAGGAATTCAGCAGAGAACAAAGGACAATAAACCCTGCTTTCATGTTGTTTACATTCAAAAGAGAGGAAGAGAAATTAAGCAGAACAAATCAATGGATTATACAAATCAATGGATTATACACTGTATTAGAATTGATGCCCTAGAGGCTAAGGAAAAAAATTAAGTAGGAGGAGTTCGCAAGGAGTAGGCATGGTAAGTGGGGATTAAGTCAGGGTAGGGCTCATGGGCAGGTGACAGTGTGCAATGACCCGGTGAGGGAGAGAGGACAGATGTCTGGATGAATAGCTGCAGGAAGCCAGTGTGGCTGCACGAGGCAGAGACGGACATGAGCCCAGAGAAGACCTGGGGGACAGATCCTGTAGGGCCTTAAAGGTTTTCACCGTGAGATACAGAGCAATTGGAGGGCCCCGAGGAGAGATCCAGAAGACAGGAGTGTTTAATCAGGACCCTTTAGACTGCTGCTTTGAAACTCCGTAGGGATTCAAGGGTGGAGGCGGGGAGGGCTGGGTGAGGTGATAACGATATTTCAGGTGAGAAATGATGGTGCCAGACCAGAGTGGCACTCACTGTGGAGAGAATTTTGAAGAAAGAGGCAAACTTGGCTACTGCCTGCTTTGAGAGGGGGTAAAAAGGAGAGACGTGGTTGCCAATTCCTGAGATGAAGTCGCAGCAAGTAGCGCTGAAACTGTTTACCTTGGATTTGGGACTTAAACCCAAACCCAGTTTGGGACTTGAACCCATGTGGCCAGGACTTGAACCCAATCAAAACCCACCATGCTTGGTTTCAGAACCTAGTGGAGCTCAGGTTCTTCATGTCTCTTCGCAGAGAATTCAGTGACAGATAAAGTGATAGGTAAGAAATGGACTTACTCAGATTCAGAGAAAAGCACACTCCACAGACAGAGTGTGGGCCATTGCAGTGGGTGAATCCAGCGGCCTGGAAAACATGGCTTTCTTAGCTTTAATAGGCTGGGCAATTTCATATGCTAATGAGTGGAAGGATTATTCTAACTTTTGTGTGGTAGGGGCAGAACTGTCATGGCGCCTCTGGGTGTGTTATTTAGCTTACTGATTGAGGATCAAGGTCTAATCTGCCATCTTGGACCTATTTGATTCTAATGGGTCTATGTTGTGTCCTTGGGCTATGTCATTCTTTCAAAAATCATGCCCTGCCTCCTTCCCTCCTGTTACAGCGGGGTTTGGAGGTGTCAGATTTTAGAGAATTGGGTTTAAGACTACTAGCACAGCATCCATGGGGATTCTCAGGTGGAGCTAGTGGTAAAGCACGGGCCTGCCAGTTCAGGACACACAAGTCATGGCTTGATCCCTGGGTCTGGAAGAGTCCCCTGGAGGAGGGCATGGCAACCCACTCCAGTATTCTTGCCTGGAGAATCCCATGGACAGAGAAGCCTGGCAAGCTACAGTCCACAGGATCGCAGAGTCGGACGTGATGACTTAGCAAGCAGCACTAGCATCCAGAAGGAGCCCGAGTTGTTGCGCCTCCTTCCTCACCTTGCTTTCTCCCTTGTCCCTTTGCATGGTACAGGCTCGTGTGCCAAGGTTCAAACACCCTAATGCTACTAGCTGAGTCTTGCATCCCACCAGGGGCTGCATCGGCTACAGCCTGGGGCACTCTGAACGATCTGTTTATCAAGGAACAACGTGTTAGCAATCATTCCAAGGCGGCTATCTGTGGCCTGGGGCCCTTTGCACTTGGTGTGGACTTGTGCAGCTCAAGGAAAAGGCTCACCCTGTAGATACAACATGGGAACCACTAGCTTGTAGTTGGTGTGAGAAGCCATGAGATCAGCAGAGTGTGAACTGAGAAAGAAATGAGTGTCTTAACTGTTAGTTCCCAGGGGTTTTGTTGTTTTGTGTGTATGCATTTGTAAATGCTTACGTTAAACACCTGCCTCACCGATAGCACTTGGCAAAGATGATTTCATTTTTTTAATTAATAAAGCCATCTGTAGGTCAGGAACCCTTTTAACTATTTGGTGGTAGGGGCAGAACTGGTCATGGGGCGCCTAAACATGGAGCTTTAATAGGCTGGGCAATTTCATATGCTAATGAGTGGAAGGATTATTCTAACTTTTGTGTGGTAGGGGCAGAACTGTCATGGCGCCTCTGGGTGTGTTATTTAGCTTACTGATTGAGGATCAAGGTCTAATCTGCCATCTTGGACCTATTTGATTCTAATGGGTCTATGTTGTGTCCTTGGGCTATGTCATTCTTTCAAAAATCATGCCCTGCCTCCTTCCCTCCTGTTACAGCGGGGTTTGGAGGTGTCAGATTTTAGAGAATTGGGTTTAAGACTACTAGCACAGCATCCATGGGGATTCTCAGGTGGAGCTAGTGGTAAAGCACGGGCCTGCCAGTTCAGGACACACAAGTCATGGCTTGATCCCTGGGTCTGGAAGAGTCCCCTGGAGGAGGGCATGGCAACCCACTCCAGTATTCTTGCCTGGAGAATCCCATGGACAGAGAAGCCTGGCAAGCTACAGTCCACAGGATCGCAGAGTCGGACGTGATGACTTAGCAAGCAGCACTAGCATCCAGAAGGAGCCCGAGTTGTTGCGCCTCCTTCCTCACCTTGCTTTCTCCCTTGTCCCTTTGCATGGTACAGGCTCGTGTGCCAAGGTTCAAACACCCTAATGCTACTAGCTGAGTCTTGCATCCCACCAGGGGCTGCATCGGCTACAGCCTGGGGCACTCTGAACGATCTGTTTATCAAGGAACCACGTGTTAGCAATCATTCCAAGGCGGCTATCTGTGGCCTGGGGCCCTAGCACTTGGTGTGGACTTGTGCAGCTCAAGGAAAAGGCTCACCCTGTAGATACAACATGGGAACCACTAGCTTGTAGTTGGTGTGAGAAGCCATGAGATCAGCAGAGTGTGAACTGAGAAAGAAATGAGTGTCTTAACTGTTAGTTCCCAGGGGTTTTGTTGTTTTGTGTGTATGCATTTGTAAATGCTTACGTTAAACACCTGCCTCACCGATAGCACTTGGCAAAGATGATTTCATTTTTTTAATTAATAAAGCCATCTGTAGGAGCTTGCCTCTAGGCAACCTCTGGGCATTTCATGATAACCACGCACCCGAAAAAATAAGTAGAGGAAGAAGAAATGACTGGATGCAGTTGCGGTGATCGGCACGTATAGATGGATGGGTCTCAGTCCAATCCTTCCCTTTTACAGGCGTGGAGGCGGAGGCTCGGGGCAGTTAGGCGCAGCTAACTGGAGGCGGGGTGAAGCTTCCACCGCGCCCGCGGAGCTCCACATCTTGCCCACCCCACCCGAGCGGGCTGCCTCTCCCGCCGCAGTCCCAGCCCTAGCCCCAGCCCCGCGTGTCCACGACTCACGCAGCCTCTTTCGATTCTAAGTTCCGGGAAGCGCCGGCCTCTCCCCAGCCGCAGTGTTACTGTTTGTAGGGAGGAGGTGCCGAGATGCCCAGCACTCTTCCAGGAAGAGCTGGGCCGGACCAGCGACCGAAGCAAGAAGGGAAAGCTGCGGGGCGGGCGCTGGTTTGCGCTCAGGAGTCGTGCGCCCTGGGGTTCTTTACGCACAGGAAGCGTTTGGAACCCAGTGCCGGCTTGCTCCCTGCCGCGGGCAAATGACGGGGTCGAGACGGAGGGCGTTCGCGGGTCCGCGCGGCCGGAGCCTGAGGCTGCAGCCCCGGGGCGGGGAGCGGGGCGGGGCGAGGAAAGTTGAGCATTAGTGGCGGAGGGCTGGGCTCCGCGCGGGCGCGCCCGCCTCCCGGGGCCGTAAAAGGCTGGAGCCAGCTGGAGAGGTGTGGCTCTGCCTGTATGCCCCTAACCCCCGTCTCGGTCGCCGTCCTCTCCCGCAGCTGCGGCCTCTCAGTCATGGGCGCCGTCTGGTCCGCCCTGCTGGTCGGAGGGGGTCTGGCCGGAGCGCTTTTCGTTTGGTTGCTGCGAGACTCAGGAAAGGAGGGAGATGCAGAGCAGAGGAAGGACGCCCCTCCGGGGGAGGCTGCGGCTCCGGGAGGCGATCAAGGCAGAGGCGGCGGCGGCGAAGTGAGCCCTGGACCTTCTACCAAACCAGGTATTCTTCCTCCCCGGGTCTCGAGGGCAGATCTGCCAGGGGGGCTTTCAGGTTTCCTGGGGAGCAGGAGGGATCCACCCGGAGCTTTCCTAGAGGCCCGCTCCCTGTACCAGGAACGGGAACCTCTGCGGTCTGCATTTTCCCCGGCGGGTGCGCACGCTCCGGGTGGAGCGCTCGTCCTTAGAGCCCCTGGAGATGCGCAGGCTGTTAGTCAAGGGGCGCGCCCCGCTGAGTGGCTGCCCCGGGCACCTGGCCCAGCTTCTCCAGCGGGGGTGGGTTCCTCGGCTCGGCGGCGCTTGGTGCAGTGCGGGCGGCTACAGCGGCAGCGCCCCTTGCGGGCCTTCGGAAAGGGGTGCTTTAGAGTTCGAGATCCTCCGACCCTCCCAAGTCTATTCGATCAGGGCCAGAGCCTTAGTCCCAATCCGGTAGCTGCATGTTCTCCTATCCCTCGCCCCATGGCAGAGCCGCGTTTGGCGGAGCAGTGAGCCCCCCCACCCCGCCCCCGATATCTGGACGCCTCTGTCAGGGAGGCAAAGTTCAGGTGAGCGTCTGGCCGGGAAGGTCTCGGCTGAAACCCTGGGGGAGCTCACTGGCCGCCGATTTCGCAGCTGTCGGCCCTCCCCCATGCTCACCTGAACAGTGCACGGCTGCCTACAACCCCAGGGAAGGGCCACAGTAGTGGCCCCAACTCCGAGAAAGTCGAATTGACATCCTGGTTTACATATCTGAGCTTTAGACCCTGTGCGCTGGGCCCAAAAACGCTCGGGCAGAAGAGAGTACCTTCCAGCGCCCTCCCTTGGCAAGCTGCCCATGCCTGGACTCCAGCCTGGTGAAAATGACATCTGCAAACTTTATTTTTAGTGACTTGGTGTTCCTGTGTAGCCATTTGAAAATCTGCCTCTGTGTGTTTCCTGCAGAGAGCTCATTGATCGTTTTCCTAAAGCCAGCCTTGTATCTCGGGTGGAGAGATTAGGACTTCAAAATAATTTTGTTTATGCCTCACTTCCAACGCCACCAAGAGACAGAATTAAACAAGACCACCCTCTTCCCACCCCATGCTCCTCCAGCCTCCACCTATGGGGACTGTATGGTCCTGGAGATCTTGTAAGGAGCTATTTAGACTATCCGTGAAGTGGCCGAGATTGAAACGGGCTTATAAGAGTTAGGCTCGCAGTCGTGTCTGACCTTTGTGACTCCATGGCCTGTAGTCCACCAGGTTCCTCTGTCTGTTGGATTTCCCAGGCAAGGACACTGGAGTGGGTTGCCATTCCCTTTTCCAGAGGATCTTCCCAACCTAGGGATTGAACCTGGGTCTCCTGCATTGCAGCTAGATTCTTTACCTTCGGAACCACCAGTGAAGTTACCATTATCTAACTAAACAGTCTGGGTTTTGTTGAAGAGGCTTCTGAGGCACGTGGGGTTGGCAAGGAGAATCCAGCCTGCCCCACCCCCGCCCCTCACCCGGGGATACACTGCTGTCCTTCGTATTCTCCCACCGGGACGGCTGCTGCTGACCTGTCCACATCTGTGACAGCCAATGCCTGCCCTGCACCAGGTTCCTGGCAGGACCAGTGTACTCTTCTGGTTTGCAGGGTAACCATGCAGCTCGTCGTCCCACCGGCTACAGCATTTTCGATGCCCAGGAGCTAACAACCGGCAAGGTCTCGGCTGAAACCCTGGGGGAGCTCACTGGCCGCCGATTTCGCAGCTGTCGGCCCTCCCCCATGCTCACCTGAACAGTGCACGGCTGCCTACAACCCCAGGGAAGGGCCACAGTAGTGGCCCCAACTCCGAGAAAGTCGAATTGACATCCTGGTTTACATATCTGAGCTTTAGACCCTGTGCGCTGGGCCCAAAAACGCTCGGGCAGAAGAGAGTACCTTCCAGCGCCCTCCCTTGGCAAGCTGCCCATGCCTGGACTCCAGCCTGGTGAAAATGACATCTGCAAACTTTATTTTTAGTGACTTGGTGTTCCTGTGTAGCCATTTGAAAATCTGCCTCTGTGTGTTTCCTGCAGAGAGCTCATTGATCGTTTTCCTAAAGCCAGCCTTGTATCTCGGGTGGAGAGATTAGGACTTCAAAATAATTTTTGTTTATGCCTCACTTCCAACGCCACCAAGAGACAGAATTAAACAAGACCACCCTCTTCCCACCCCATGCTCCTCCAGCCTCCACCTATGGGGACTGTATGGTCCTGGAGATCTTGTAAGGAGCTATTTAGACTATCCGTGAAGTGGCCAAGATTGAAACTGCCTTAAAAGAGTTAGGCTCTCAGTCGTGTCTGACCTTTTGTGACTCCATGGCCTGTAGTCCACCAGGTTCCTCTGTCTGTTGGATTTCCCAGGCAAGGACACTGGAGTGGGTTGCCATTCCCTTTTCCAGAGGATCTTCCCAACCTAGGGATTGAACCTGGGTCTCCTGCATTGCAGCTAGATTCTTTACCTTCGGAACCACCAGTGAAGTTACCATTATCTAACTAAACAGTCTGGGTTTTGTTGAAGAGGCTTCTGAGGCACGTGGGGTTGGCAAGGAGAATCCAGCCTGCCCCACCCCCGCCCCTCACCCGGGGATACACTGCTGTCCTTCGTATTCTCCCACAGGGACGGCTGCTGCTGACCTGTCCACATCTGTGACAGCCAATGCCTGACCTGCACAAGGTTCCTGGCAGGACCAGTGTACTCTTCTGGTTTGCAGGGTAACCATGCAGCTCGTCGTCCCACCGGCTGGACAGCATTTTTCGATGCCAGGAGCCTAACAACCAGCCATACGGGCTACCTGCCCATCTGGCTTGGACTGGAGATCCAGGGCCGTGACAGGGTCACACTTGTGCCTCTATAGCTTGCCACCTCATTTACACTCTTGTCCTGGTATACTGACGTTCTTGGATATGCGTTTTATTATTGGATTTGCTTGGTCACTCCGTTGTGTCTCTTTGCGACCCCATGGACTATAGCCCATGGAGTTTACTGGTCCAGGGATCACACCTGGGTCTCTGCATTGCTGGCAGATTCTTTACCATCTGAGCCACCAGGAAAGCCCCTTATTGCTGGAGAGGCATGCGTTTTTTTCTAGAGCACAGTGTTAGGAAAACACCAGGTAATTAAGAACTTGGTTTTAATAAGAGATAAGTTTTTGTAATCTACAGGTAGAATTTCCTCCACCTAACTACTGAACGGCCCAACACTATGACATTTTTCCTTTGTTTTTTAAGAGCATCTTCAAGAAAGCAATGGATGTTTGGTTTCTGAGACTAAAGGCACTGAGCAGCAGAGAGCAGCGAGGAGACAGCAGAGTCCTTCTGGAGAAGCTGGAAACCCTGACAGTTCAAGAGGGCGTGTTCCTTCTGGCCCGTTTCCAGACACGGGATCTCTAGCTACCTCTCAGACTGGTAACTCTAGAAGTTACTCTGATGTTTCAAGACACGAAAGCCTTGGATCTCCTATGACAGAACTGGGGTTGCAAAAAGGTGGAGAGACACCTGCTAGAGCCGTTCCACATTTGGCAGAGAAGTTGCCTTCTAGCAACCCGCTCCTGAACAGAGGGAACGACGGAGTCCTGCACAGCGAGACAGTCAGACCCGGGCTGACCACGAGGACTGGGAGATGGTGTCCCGGCACTCGTCCTGGGGCGGTGTTGGTTTGAGTGGCGGTCTGGGGTCTCCGGTGTTAAGCTCTAAGCAGGGAAAGGACTCTGACAGAAGCCCTCTGGTGGAAGGTCAAGGTCAGGAAGGGTCTGGTCAAGTTAGTGTCAGGTTCCAGGTCCATTATGTCACGCGTGCTGGTGTGCAGTCCGTTGCGCTGACTGGAGACCACGAGACTCTCGGGAGATGGAAGGCTTACATCCCACTCCAGTGTGGCAAGGACGGGCTCTGGTCTTGTTCTGTGTCCCTGCCAGCAGACACCGTGGTGGAATGGAAGTTTGTGGTGGTAGAGAATGGGGCAGTAGCCCGTTGGGAAGAATGCAGCAATAGATGCTTACAGACTGGCTGTGAGGATAAAGTGGTTCACAGGTGGTGGGGAATTCCCTGAGCCACGTTGCCACGCACCCAAGAGGCTGTGGCAGAACGCGGGAGAGGCGAAGGTTGTGGAGCCCCCTGAACAGCTGAAAATAAAGGAAGTGTAACTTCAAATCTAACCCAGCAGGCTTGTTTCGATTTCGTTAGTGGCTTTCATCTCATGTGTAGGTAGTGCTTCCGATGAGCATGGACTTTTCCCTGGGGCATTGATGGATGGATTTATGATGATCCATCATTACCTTAGGGCTTGGTGGTCTTGGGGAGTGGCTTGGCTAAGTGTGCCGTGGAGAGCATCTTCAAGAAAGCAATGGATGTTTGGTTTCTGAGACTAAAGGCACTGAGCAGCAGAGAGCAGCGAGGAGACAGCAGAGTCCTTCTGGAGAAGCTGGAAACCCTGACAGTTCAAGAGGGCGTGTTCCTTCTGGCCCGTTTCCAGACACGGGATCTCTAGCTACCTCTCAGACTGGTAACTCTAGAAGTTACTCTGATGTTTCAAGACACGAAAGCCTTGGATCTCCTATGACAGAACTGGGGTTGCAAAAAGGTGGAGAGACACCTGCTAGAGCCGTTCCACATTTGGCAGAGAAGTTGCCTTCTAGCAACCCGCTCCTGAACAGAGGGAACGACGGGAGTCCTGCACAGCGAGACAGTCAGACCCGGGCTGACCACGAGGACTGGGAGATGGTGTCCCGGCACTCGTCCTGGGGCGGTGTTGGTTTGAGTGGCGGTCTGGGGTCTCCGGTGTTAAGCTCTAAGCAGGGAAAGGACTCTGACAGAAGCCCTCTGGTGGAAGGTCAAGGTCAGGAAGGGTCTGGTCAAGTTAGTGTCAGGTTCCAGGTCCATTATGTCACGCGTGCTGGTGTGCAGTCCGTTGCGCTGACTGGAGACCACGAGACTCTCGGGAGATGGAAGGCTTACATCCCACTCCAGTGTGGCAAGGACGGGCTCTGGTCTTGTTCTGTGTCCCTGCCAGCAGACACCGTGGTGGAATGGAAGTTTGTGGTGGTAGAGAATGGGGCAGTAGCCCGTTGGGAAGAATGCAGCAATAGATGCTTACAGACTGGCTGTGAGGATAAAGTGGTTCACAGGTGGTGGGGAATTCCCTGAGCCACGTTGCCACGCACCCAAGAGGCTGTGGCAGAACGCGGGAGAGGCGAAGGTTGTGGAGCCCCCTGAACAGCTGAAAATAAAGGAAGTGTAACTTCAAATCTAACCCAGCAGGCTTGTTTCGATTTCGTTAGTGGCTTTCATCTCATGTGTAGGTAGTGCTTCCGATGAGCATGGACTTTTCCCTGGGGCATTGATGGATGGATTTATGATGATCCATCATTACCTTAGGGCTTGGTGGTCTTGGGGAGTGGCTTGGCTAAGTGTGCCGTGGTCAGGGAGCACAGAAACTAGCAAGCTGTGCAGGGTCTCGACTCGAGCCTTTTGGTGATTCTTAGACCAGGGCAGCCTTATTCAAGAAGAGCAGATTTCCTCCCGGTTCAGCTGGAGAAATGCTCTCTTACACATTTTATATTGAAACATCATTAACACCGTATGGAACTGGATGAGAAAATACCTGGTCACTAGATGTGATTAGCCAGGAGATGACGTATTGCATTAAGACTTCCCAAGGATTTTTCCTTTGTTTGATTGTACTTGCCGTGTACAGTTTGAAAGTAGCATTAAGTATGTTTCTGTCTTAATGATCAAAGGCTGGTGTAGAAACAGGGGCCTAATCAGGGTCTGTTACTGGGATCAGCCCAAGAGGAAAGAGAACAGGAAGGAGGTTTAGGTTGGAGGCTGAGCAAGGTGGTCTCAATGATACCTCTTCAGAGGGCTGGGGGCTACAGGCACAGCCCCGCTGGAGGGAGGGATGCCCCCTCCCTTCCTGGAGGGGCCTTTGCAGGACCATCCCCCCACCCCGCGGCAGCGCTCACAGATGCCTGTCCACGGCGATCATTTCACTGTGTTCCCTCGTCATGCCGGTGACTATCTTGGTAACAACATCGTAACAGGAGAGGGACACAGAAACACATCCTTGCCCTGGGAAGAGATGACCATTTAAACTTTGCCATTATAACTGAAAAAAATAATAAAACTTGGGAGTTTTAATATCTTTATTAAATGCCACAATTATTTGTATCCATCTTCATTCCCTAATAGCTTAGATATAAAATAAAATACTAATATTTTTATCCACTAATGACACACACAAAAGAGGCAAACATCAACAGGCACATAGTCACGGAAAATAGAATGGAAAAAAGAAAACAAAACAACAAAAAAAGAGGCAAATAGTCCGTTCTCCTCTCTAAAGTTTTAGAATATTTCTTTTAAAACTTTAGCTTTGTTTGGAGTGGTATTATGTATGACGGTTCTGGAAAATTCTGTGTTAAAGCAACTCTTTTATTAAGTGTACAATTTATTGGCAAAACAACATTTAATCCTGGTTGTGGGTTGTCTTTGCTAAAAAGAGCATAAACTCAATTGAAAATAGTGTTAGAAAGTGCTTCAGGAATTGTTTTTGGCTTAGAGTACTTTGGTGTTAAACTCACATTTTTTTAAACAAACTTCAAAAACATTGAGCCTAGCAAGCTGTGCAGGGTCTCGAAATTCTTAGACCAGGGCAGCCTTATTCAAGAAGAGCAGATTTCCTCCCGGTTCAGCTGGAGAAATGCTCTCTTACACATTTTATATTGAAACATCATTAACACCGTATGGAACTGGATGAGAAAATACCTGGTCACTAGATGTGATTAGCCAGGAGATGACGTATTGCATTAAGACTTCCCAAGGATTTTTCCTTTGTTTGATTGTACTTGCCGTGTACAGTTTGAAAGTAGCATTAAGTATGTTTCTGTCTTAATGATCAAAGGCTGGTGTAGAAACAGGGGCCTAATCAGGGTCTGTTACTGGGATCAGCCCAAGAGGAAAGAGAACAGGAAGGAGGTTTAGGTTGGAGGCTGAGCAAGGTGGTCTCAATGATACCTCTTCAGAGGGCTGGGGGCTACAGGCACAGCCCCGCTGGAGGGAGGGATGCCCCCTCCCTTCCTGGAGGGGCCTTTGCAGGACCATCCCCCCACCCCGCGGCAGCGCTCACAGATGCCTGTCCACGGCGATCATTTCACTGTGTTCCCTCGTCATGCCGGTGACTATCTTGGTAACAACATCGTAACAGGAGAGGGACACAGAAACACATCCTTGCCCTGGGAAGAGATGACCATTTAAACTTTGCCATTATAACTGAAAAAAATAATAAAACTTGGGAGTTTTAATATCTTTATTAAATGCCACAATTATTTGTATCCATCTTCATTCCCTAATAGCTTAGATATAAAATAAAATACTAATATTTTTATCCACTAATGACACACACAAAAGAGGCAAACATCAACAGGCACATAGTCACGGAAAATAGAATGGAAAAAAGAAAACAAAACAACAAAAAAAGAGGCAAATAGTCCGTTCTCCTCTCTAAAGTTTTAGAATATTTCTTTTAAAACTTTAGCTTTGTTTGGAGTGGTATTATGTATGACGGTTCTGGAAAATTCTGTGTTAAAGCAACTCTTTTATTAAGTGTACAATTTATTGGCAAAACAACATTTAATCCTGGTTGTGGGTTGTCTTTGCTAAAAAAAGAGCATAAACTCAATTGAAAATAGTGTTAGAAAGTGCTTCAGGAATTGTTTTTGGCTTAGAGTACTTTGGTGTTAAACTCACATTTTTTTTTTTTTAAACAAACTTCATAATGAATTTTATATTCCAGTGAGGTTTGCAGAAGTCGTTAATCTTTACCTGCACAGAATGATCAAGGATCTCTATTAGGTAAAATTAAAGGTAGAACAATTTATAGTAAAAAGCTATTGAGTTCTGTCATTAGCCATTTTATTATTACTTGATGAACTAAAAATCTTTCATAAAGTTAACTGATGTAAGAGATACATATTAATCCTAAACTTTAAATTGGATGTACTTAGAGGGAGAAGCAGGAGGGCCGTGGGAAGAGTTATATCCTACTCAGCTTGTCATCTGCCCTTGTTAGGCTGCTGGCTTCTCGCTCCTTAAACAGCAGCAGGTGCTCCTGGCAGAAGAGCCCCTTTCCCTGCAGACTGTCACCCAGACTCCTGACCTGTGGCTCCTCCGTCCCCTAGGACCTCCCTCTCCTCTGTACCCAGTCCGTGGAGGGGGAAATAAACCAAAGACTCCACTAAAGCTCTGGGCCAGAAGCGGCCATCAGCAGGTGGCCACACGCAGATGGGGGAGGGGAATGGTCTGGGAACAGAGCCGACAGCAGGGCCGCAGTTTCTCAGGGACGTCTACTGTGGGAACAGAGAACAGACTGTTTTTGGACAAGCTGGCTGCCGTGGCATTGATCCTGTTGTCTCTGACACAATGTAAACATTTTTGTTTCTATTCTTCTGGTCGCCTTTTGTTTCCCATTCTGTAGTATAAGTCCATTTGGTGTTTGTTTTTGGCACAGGGCTCTTCAAACCTGGGAATTTCTTGAGAGAAGGCAGTGTCTTTTGTTATCATTTTGAGGCCCCTTAGACCATGCCTGAGTTTCCGCGAGTGAGGTAACTTAGGTGGGGCCCTTAAGATAGCCTCAGGTCAGGACTGGTCACCAGAAAGACCAAGTGATCGGAGGATCGCAACTTCTAGCCCTACACACCGATCTCCAGGCTGGGGAGGGGGCTAGAGAGGAAGCTCCAGAAAGACTCGTGAATGATAAGAATAAGGAGCCTCTGGTTTGGAAGACAAGTCAAGGGGCTGGGAGCCCTGAGAGGAAATGGAAGTGGACAGCCCCGTCTGTATCTTGCTTTGTGCACCTCTGTCATTTGGCTTTTCCCAAGTTACAGCCTTATAATAAACCATGTGCTAAGTTGCTTCAGTCGTGTTTGACTATTTGTGACCCTGCAACCCATCAGGCTCCTCTGTCCATGGGATTCTCCAGGCAAGAATACTGGAGTGGGCTGCCATGCCCTCCTCCAGGGCATCTTCCCAACCCAGGGATCAGACCCACGTCTCTTGCTTCTGCATTAGCAGGTGGGTTCCTTACCACTAGTGCCACCCGGAAAGCCTATAATAAGCCATAATAGAAAGTAAAACACATTCCTGAGTTCTGTGATCAGTTTTAGCAAATTATTGAAACTTTAGAGGAGGATGTAGGAACTCCCAATGTATAGCCAGTCAAAAACTACAGGTGGCCCGAGACGTGTGATGAAGTGACGGGGGAGTCTTGTGGGCTGTCGTTTAGTCGCTAAGTCATGTCTGACTCTTTTGCAACCCCGTAGGCTGTAGCCCATGAGATTTTCTAGGCAAGAATACTGGAGTGGATTTTCCTTCCTGACCCAGGGATCGAACCCACGCCTCCTGCCCTGGCAGGCAGATTCTTTACCACTGAGCGACCTGGGAAACCCTAGTCTTGTGGGACTGAGCCCTTAAAACTGTAGAATTGAACCCTAATTCCAGTAGTCAGTGTCAGAACTGAACTGACACATAAACAACTAGTTGATGTTCACAGAGAATTGGTTATTGGTGTTGGAAATACTCCACATACAACTCATTTATGAAACTCTAATTAAGGCAGACTGAGTCTATTCAATCTGTAGAAGTTGCCCTCTGGCTGAAGAACGTGTCTTTTATCTCTTTCCTTTGTCTCCAGAAGGTTTGATTATGGGCCCCAGTGTTCCGTTCTGTGGTAACATGCACTGATATTGACAGAACACTGAGTTCAGGGTCAGGGGGGTCAGGTCAGGACCTTGGAGTTTGGCCTTCTGCCTGGGCATTATACCCCATCTTTTACTTTCATGTGGAAGAAGGTTTTAAGCTGAAAAACAAACAAACAAAAAAAGCACTATTGCCTCAGCACCTGTAAAGATAATAAAAGAAAATATAATTTTTTGAACACACCGGTATTAGCATGAAATAATAGCTGTAAGGTGCTTTTACATCTAGCTAGTACTGCTTTAAGCTTTACTATGAGAGCATTCAAGAAGAGTTTATTTCAAAATAGAGTTTATAGGGGAGGATATCTTTTATTAAATTTTCACATAAAAAGAAAAAAAGTACCCAGGGCACTAATTATAAGTAACACCACAATTAATGGGGCATCAGCTCTTTGTAAAGAATAGGCAAGCAATGTATCATTTTAGTAACATTTTTTCCTGGTCTTTCACTTTCTGTATTCTTTTTTCTTGATTTCTGATCATTGAAGACATTGCTGAAAATGATGATAAAACAAAGTTAGAAAAGCAACATTCACTTGGGCTTTAAATTCTACCCTGTACTTCTTAAAAGGTCAGCTTGCTACCATAGAACAGATACATCCAGAGCTCAAGATGTTCTTAAAAACCACAAAGTAGCATATTTAAAAAAAAAAAAAAAAAAAAAGAAGGACTGAAATTATGAAACAGAGCTGAGGGTAAATCTTTGCTCGTTCAGTTTTAAATGAACATGCTAAGGTTTCCCTGATGGTCCATTGGTTAGGACTCTGGGCGTTCACTGCTAAGGACACAGGTTCAATTACTGGTCAGGGGACTCAGACCCCACAAGCAGCATGGTGTGGCCATATAAATAAATAAATGAATGTGATAGTTATTGTTACAGAAATAATTCATACTAATTGAAAATAACGGGAACACCTCAAAAGGGTAAACAGATAAAAGTCATTCTTTGTTCTTATTCCCTCAGTCTGTTGACCCCCCTTCTCCCTAGGTCATCACTGCAAACATTTCAGTGAATATCTTCACAGACACACACACAGACGTTTTCTTCTTAACAAAAATGGAAACGTGGTATAAATACTTATACAGATTGATGTTATTCACTTAAAATGTCAGAATCTTTCCAGTTCAACTCAAGATTTTGAACTGGAAAATCTTTCCTTTTCTGTGGGTCTACAGATAAGAGGCTTCACCTGAAAGGAAGGTGAGTATGCTTGTGAGCAAAAACATACATCGTACCTTGGTTCTTCATCTGTAAATCTTCTACCAGAGTTTGCAAGCTCTCCAGTCTGTTTTGGAGCTTTCTGCATGTCTTTCCGGTTGTTTCTATTGGCTGAGACTGTGAAGCTATTAGAAAATTGCTTAGATGTGATATTAAAAGTCTATTCAATATTTCATTTTAGAAATCTTCCCATTACGGATTAAACAACGTCTCCCTTAAAATAATGGAAAATTTAAAAGTGTTTTAAAATAAAGAAATGTTGTATGTAAGTACTGTAATACTAGCTTATTTGATTTTGTTTCAGACCAATCAGATTCACTACTTTTTAACTACAGACCATTAAGTGGGACAAGTGGGAAGAACACTTCAAGTCTAATGATATGTGCTACAATCTAAATGATAGCTTTTCATTCCAAACCTGTGTTGTTCTGGTAACTCAGTGTTTGGAAGAGCAAGATTTAATACTGGCGCTGGTAACATTTTTGAACGTGTGTGAGGCCAGTGCCCACTTAAGTTGTTGTCACCTGCACTCTGTGATGGGAGTGGGCAGGGCGGGTGCTGACGTGGCCACAGGGAACCTTCAGCAAATGTGGCAGCAGCCACTGAGGAGGGGCTGGAGGCCTGTGAGCTATTCTCTAATAAGTAGGCTATGTTTTGTCAACCTCCAAGAAAATACTGGTTGCAGACTTAAGATTTTAATTTTGAGCTTAGTCCCTGATGTGCTATATAATCTGGAAGATATTTTGATGGCTCATTTTCCTATCAGGAAAAATACCCTTTTACTTTTTAAAGATGATTTTAAAGGCAATCATCTAGGAATTATTTTTGTTCAAGAGAATAAAAAATAATTTCTCATTGAGAGATTTTTAACATATATAATATAAGCATCTGATGACAGAGAACAAAAGAGAAAAAGCCATGCTATTATGTAGCCACAAATTAATAACAAGGAGACCAGCACTGTTCTACTACAATAATCACTGTTGTCATCATGAAGTAATTCGCCACTCTCAGTTTTTTAAAAAATTAAAGAAGAACTTAGACGTATAAGAGATGAAGGAGAACCCAGAGCAGAAAAAGATGGTAAAAAAGAAAATATACTAAAATCTATGATGAGGTCCTGATTTTTTCTTTTAAAGGAGCTAAAAATATGTTAGAATTTCAAAAGACCAGGTACTAACTTAATAATGATGCAACCACTTGCCTAATTCATCCCTTATCAAAGAGAATGATACCAGTCAGCACTGGGGTGGTCTGGGTCACTGTCATTGATGATGAAAAACATTTCAATTCAGCATATACATATTTAATATCCACTTTTATCTTTCTCAGGCTTATTCTGAATCAAATCACTTCTCTCGTCTGTCTTAGTGAATAATAAATGAACTTAAAATTTAAAAAATGAGGACATTTTGGTAAGTTTGTATAACAGATTCTCTCACTTAACAAAGGCGGAGACTAAAGACAGACATCATTTTAAAGAATATGAATAAGAAAGAAAAGTCATTCTCAGCATTTACAAAAAGACCCCAAATCTTATAATAACATGTAGAGAAAAGGTCAGTCAGAGAAAGGAAGAGATAATACTTATCTATAATATCTATGTATATTTACTAAGGTGTGTGTGTGTATGTGTACATATAATAATTATTCAATTTAACTACAACTCAAATAAATAAATAAGACCCACTTGAGCACACGCCCACCACATAAGATCCATTTGGGGGTACATATAAGAACACCATGTGAACCTTTATTAAATCCAATTATGGAAAAGAACTCGTAATTCCCCAGAGCAGGAAAGTAATTCATCTCATCAGTGGTATCAGGTCGTTCTTACCTTTAACAGAATCAGCTGAATGAACAGGTTTTGTGGATCTATATTTTGGTGGGGAACCTACGGAATCCTCAACTGAACTAGTTAGGAGTGAGTGAACTGGAGACTTCTTAGGAGAAGAATGGAATGAATGGGGAGCTGAATTTTTCACAGATGGACTTCCTACAATTTTATAAGAACAAAAACAAAAGAAAAAAATTATGTAAAATAGTATGCTGTATCTCTCAAAAAATCAAACTCTCATAAGAAAATGTTTTCAACAATGTGAGTCAAGTATGTTCTGGTAGAACCAAGGCTTTGGGTTTGCGCTGAAGAGGGGTACATCCTAGAATAAGGAACTAGGCCTTCCCTTGTCCATCCTGAGGTCTATCTTCAAATCATCTTAATTCCTGACTGGATTAAAGTCATCTGGGATTGCTGGTGTCCCTGGTTGTGTACCAAAAGCAAGTATGAATTTACTCTGGAAGAAGGTGACCTTATTTTAAGTCCTAAACCATATTATAAGTCTGAAACAGTTTTTCATATATGTTCATCATACAACAAAAACAATCCAGCATATGGTAAGACCCCCTTCATGGATCATAGCCTTGACATGGAGAGGGGCTTGTTTGACTCAGTGAAGCTATGAACCAAGTGGTGCAGGGCCACCCAAGATGGACAGGTCATAATGAGGAGTTCTGAGAAAACTGGAGGAGGGAATGGGAAACCACTCCAGTATTTTTGCTGCGAGAAGCCCATGAACAGTACAAAAAGACAAAAGGAAGATGAGCCACCCAGGTTGGAAGGTGTCCAATATGCTACTGAGGAAAAGCAGAGAAAAATTAGTAATAGCTCCAGAAAGAATGAAGTGGCTGGGCCAAAGTGGAAACAACACTCAGTTGTGGATGTGTCTGGTGATAAAATTAAAGTCCAATGCTGTAAAGAACAATATTGTATAGGCATCTGGAATGTTAGGTCCACAAATCAAGGTAAACTGGATGTGGTCAAGCAGGAGATGACAAGAGTGAATATCAACATCTTAGGAATCAGGATCTAAAAAGAGGAAAGTAATTCATCTCATCAGTGGTATCAGGTCGTTCTTACCTTTAACAGAATCAGCTGAATGAACAGGTTTTGTGGATCTATATTTTGGTGGGGAACCTACGGAATCCTCAACTGAACTAGTTAGGAGTGAGTGAACTGGAGACTTCTTAGGAGAAGAATGGAATGAATGGGAGCTGAATTTTTCACAGATGGACTTCCTACAATTTTATAAGAACAAAAACAAAAGAAAAAAATTATGTAAAATAGTATGCTGTATCTCTCAAAAAATCAAACTCTCATAAGAAAATGTTTTCAACAATGTGAGTCAAGTATGTTCTGGTAGAACCAAGGCTTTGGGTTTGCGCTGAAGAGGGGTACATCCTAGAATAAGGAACTAGGCCTTCCCTTGTCCATCCTGAGGTCTATCTTCAAATCATCTTAATTCCTGACTGGATTAAAGTCATCTGGGATTGCTGGTGTCCCTGGTTGTGTACCAAAAGCAAGTATGAATTTACTCTGGAAGAAGGTGACCTTATTTTAAGTCCTAAACCATATTATAAGTCTGAAACAGTTTTTCATATATGTTCATCATACAACAAAAACAATCCAGCATATGGTAAGACCCCCTTCATGGATCATAGCCTTGACATGGAGAGGGGCTTGTTTGACTCAGTGAAGCTATGAACCAAGTGGTGCAGGGCCACCCAAGATGGACAGGTCATAATGAGGAGTTCTGAGAAAACTGGAGGAGGGAATGGGAAACCACTCCAGTATTTTTGCTGCGAGAAGCCCATGAACAGTACAAAAAGACAAAAGGAAGATGAGCCACCCAGGTTGGAAGGTGTCCAATATGCTACTGAGGAAAAGCAGAGAAAAATTAGTAATAGCTCCAGAAAGAATGAAGTGGCTGGGCCAAAGTGGAAACAACACTCAGTTGTGGATGTGTCTGGTGATAAAATTAAAGTCCAATGCTGTAAAGAACAATATTGTATAGGCATCTGGAATGTTAGGTCCACAAATCAAGGTAAACTGGATGTGGTCAAGCAGGAGATGACAAGAGTGAATATCAACATCTTAGGAATCAGTGATCTAAAATGGATGAGAATGGGTAAATTCTACTGTGAGCAAGAATCCCTTAGAAGAAATGGAGTAGCCCTCATAGTCAACAAGAGTCCAAAAGGCAGTACTTGGGGGCAGTCTCACGTTGATCCAAGTCAATGCCCAACCACTGATAATGAAGAAGCTGAATGTGGCTGGTTCTATTAAGATTTACCAGACCTTCTAGAACTAGCATCAAAAAAAAGGTGTGCTTTTCATCATAGGAGACTGGAATGCAAACGTGGGAAGTCAAGAGATACCTGCAGTAACAGGCAAGTTTGGCCTTGGAGTACAAACTGAAGCAGTGCAAAGGCTAACAAAGCTTTGACAAGAGAACATATTGCTCATACCAAACACCCTCTTCCAACAACACAAGACACAATTCTGCACATGCACATCACCAAATGGTCAATGCCAAAATCACACTGATCATATGCTTTGCAGCTGAAGATGGAGAAGCTCTATACTGTCAGCAAAAACAAGACCTGGACCTGACTGTGGCTCAGACCATGAGCTCTTTATTGCAAAATTCAGGCTTAAATTGAGGGGAAAAAAAAGGGAAAACCACTAGTATATTCAGGTATGACCTAAATCAAATTCCTTAGGAATATACACTGGACATGATGAATAGACTCAGGGATTAGATCTGGTAGACAGGGTGCCTGAAGAACTACGGACAGAGGTTTGTAACACTATAGGAGAAAGTGACCAAAATCATCTCAAAGAAAAAGAAATGCAAGAAGGCAAAAGGGTTGTCTAAGGAGGCCTTATAAATAGGTGAGGAAAGAAGAAAAGTTAAAACAAGGGAGAAAGGGAAAGATGTACCAACTGAATGAAAAGTTTCAGAGAATAGCAAGGAAGATGACCCCGTTGGAAGGTGTCCAATATGCTACTGCAGAAGAGCAGAGGGCAATTACTAATAGCTCCAGAAAGAATGAAGTGGCTGGGCCAAAGTGGAAACAACACTCAGTTGTGGATGTGTCTGGTGATAAAATTAAAGTCCAATGCTGTAAAGAACAATATTGTATAGGCATCTGGAATGTTAGGTCCACAAATCAAGGTAAACTGGATGTGGTCAAGCAGGAGATGACAAGAGTGAATATCAACATCTTAGGAATCAGTGATCTAAAATGGATGAGAATGGGTAAATTCTACTGTGAGCAAGAATCCCTTAGAAGAAATGGAGTAGCCCTCATAGTCAACAAGAGTCCAAAAGGCAGTACTTGGGGGCAGTCTCACGTTGATCCAAGTCAATGCCCAACCACTGATAATGAAGAAGCTGAATGTGGCTGGTTCTATTAAGATTTACCAGACCTTCTAGAACTAGCATCAAAAAAGGTGTGCTTTTCATCATAGGAGACTGGAATGCAAACGTGGGAAGTCAAGAGATACCTGCAGTAACAGGCAAGTTTGGCCTTGGAGTACAAACTGAAGCAGTGCAAAGGCTAACAAAGCTTTGACAAGAGAACATATTGCTCATACCAAACACCCTCTTCCAACAACACAAGACACAATTCTGCACATGCACATCACCAAATGGTCAATGCCAAAATCACACTGATCATATGCTTTGCAGCTGAAGATGGAGAAGCTCTATACTGTCAGCAAAAACAAGACCTGGACCTGACTGTGGCTCAGACCATGAGCTCTTTATTGCAAAATTCAGGCTTAAATTGAGGGGAAAAAAAAGGGAAAACCACTAGTATATTCAGGTATGACCTAAATCAAATTCCTTAGGAATATACACTGGACATGATGAATAGACTCAGGGATTAGATCTGGTAGACAGGGTGCCTGAAGAACTACGGACAGAGGTTTGTAACACTATAGGAGAAAGTGACCAAAATCATCTCAAAGAAAAAGAAATGCAAGAAGGCAAAAGGGTTGTCTAAGGAGGCCTTATAAATAGGTGAGGAAAGAAGAAAAGTTAAAACAAGGGAGAAAGGGAAAGATGTACCAACTGAATGAAAAGTTTCAGAGAATAGCAAGGAGAGATAAGAATGCCTTCTTAAATGAACAATGTAAAGAAACAGATGAAAACCAATATAATGGGAAAGCCTAGAGATCTCTGCAAGAAAATTAGAGTTATCAAGGGAAATTTTCATGCAAGGATGGGCACAATAAAGACAGAAATGGAAAGAACTTAATAGAAGTGGAAGAAATTAAGAAGAGGTGGCAAGAATACATGGAAGAACTGTACAAAAAAGGCCTCAATGACCAGGATAACCACAATGGTGTGGTCACTCATCTAGAACCAGATATTCTGAAGTGTGAAGTCAAGTGGGTCTTAGGAAACATTATTGTAAACAAAGTTAGTGGAGGCGATGGAATTTCAGCTGAGCTATTTCAAATCCTAAAAGATGATGCTGTTAAAGTGCTACACTCAATATGTCAGCAAGTTTGGAAAACTCAGCAGTGGCTGCAGGACTGGCAAAGTCAGTTTTTTCATTCTAATCCCAAAGGAGGGCAGTGCAAAAACAAATTCAAACTATCATACAATTGTGCTCATTTCACATGCCAGTAAGGTTATGAGCAAAATCCTGCAAGCTAGGCTTCAGCAGTACACGAACCAAGAACTTCCAGATGTACAAGCTAGGTTTAGAAAAGGCAGAGGAATCAAGAGATAAAATTGCCAATGTTTGTTGGATCACAGAGAAAGCAAGGGAATTTCAGATAAACATCTACTTCTGCTTCATTGACTATACTAAAGCCTTTGTGTGGATCACAACTGTGGAAAATTCTTAAAGGAATGGGAATACCAGACCACCTTATCTATCTCCTGAGAAACCTGTATATGGGTCAAGAAGCAACAGTGAGAACCAGACAACTGACTGAATGGAACAACTGGCTGGTTTAAAATCAGGAAAGGAGTACGTCAAGGCTGTATATTGTTCAACCTGCTTATTTAACTTATAAGCAGAGTACATCATGTGAAATGGCAGGCTGGATGAATCACAAGCTGGAATCAAGATTGCTGGAAATTGTATCAATAATTTCAGATATGCAGATGATTCTGGCAGGGAGTCAAGAGGAACTAAAGAGCCTCCTGATGAGGGTGAAAGAGGAGAGTGAAAAAGCTGGCTTGAAACTCAACATTCAAAAAACTAAGTTCATGGTATCCAGTCCCATCACCTCATGGCAAATAGAGGGGAAAAAGTGGAACCAGTGACAGATTTTATTTTCTTGGGCTCCAAAATCACTGTGGATGGTGACTGCAGTCATGAAATTAAACGACATTTGCTCCTTGGAAGAAAAGCTATGACAAATCTAGACAGCATATTAAAAAGCAGAAACATCATTTTGCTGACAAAATCCATACAGTCAAAACTATGGTTTTTTCCAGTCGTCATGTACGGATATAAGAGCGGGACCATAAAGAAGGCTGAGAGCCAAAGAACTGATGCATTTGAATTGTGCTGGAGAAGACTCTTGAGAGTCCCTTGGACCACAAGGAGATCAAACCAGTCAATCCTAAAGGACGTCAACCCCAAATATTCATCGGAAGGACTGATGCTGAAGTTGAAGTTCCAATACTTTGGCCACCAGATGCAAAGAGTTGACTCATTGTAAAAGACCCTGATGCTGGGAAAGAGTGAAGGCAAAAGAAGTGGGTGGCAGAGGATGAGACAGTCAGATAGCATCACCAACTCAATGGATGTGTATTTGAGCAAATTCAGGGAGACAATGAAGGATAGGAAGCCTGGTATACTGCAGTCTATTGGGCTGCAAAGAGTCAGACATGACTTCGTGACTGAACAACATCACCAGACAAAATGACCTGGCAAACACACAGAGAAAAAAAATACAGAATAAGTATAGCACCACAAGGTCTGCATGATGGAGGCACAGACGACCACAGATACAACAGCATTTACTCTAAACCACAAACAAGTTCTTCTTATATAAAGATATCCCTGTTTAAAATATCAATAAAAAGCTGTGGAACAACGGGCTTAAAAAAGGAGTACGTCAAGGCTGTATATTGTTCAACCTGCTTATTTAACTTATAAGCAGAGTACATCATGTGAAATGGCAGGCTGGATGAATCACAAGCTGGAATCAAGATTGCTGGAAATTGTATCAATAATTTCAGATATGCAGATGATTCTGGCAGGGAGTCAAGAGGAACTAAAGAGCCTCCTGATGAGGGTGAAAGAGGAGAGTGAAAAAGCTGGCTTGAAACTCAACATTCAAAAAACTAAGTTCATGGTATCCAGTCCCATCACCTCATGGCAAATAGAAAGGGAAAAAGTTGAAGCAGTGACAGATTTTATTTTCTTGGGCTCCAAAATCACTGTGGATGGTGACTGCAGTCATGAAATTAAACGACATTTGCTCCTTGGAAGAAAAGCTATGACAAATCTAGACAGCATATTAAAAAGCAGAAACATCATTTTGCTGACAAAATCCATACAGTCAAAACTATGGTTTTTTCCAGTCGTCATGTACGGATATAAGAGCGGGACCATAAAGAAGGCTGAGAGCCAAAGAACTGATGCATTTGAATTGTGCTGGAGAAGACTCTTGAGAGTCCCTTGGACCACAAGGAGATCAAACCAGTCAATCCTAAAGGACGTCAACCCCAAATATTCATCGGAAGGACTGATGCTGAAGTTGAAGTTCCAATACTTTGGCCACCAGATGCAAAGAGTTGACTCATTGTAAAAGACCCTGATGCTGGGAAAGAGTGAAGGCAAAAGAAGTGGGTGGCAGAGGATGAGACAGTCAGATAGCATCACCAACTCAATGGATGTGTATTTGAGCAAATTCAGGGAGACAATGAAGGATAGGAAGCCTGGTATACTGCAGTCTATTGGGCTGCAAAGAGTCAGACATGACTTCGTGACTGAACAACATCACCAGACAAAATGACCTGGCAAACACACAGAGAAAAAAAATACAGAATAAGTATAGCACCACAAGGTCTGCATGATGGAGGCACAGACGACCACAGATACAACAGCATTTACTCTAAACCACAAACAAGTTCTTCTTATATAAAGATATCCCTGTAATATCAATAAAAAACTGTCAGAAAAAAAAAGTCAAAAAACAACTTTAAAGCCTCCAGGAGGGCAAAAATGACAGGTTACATTTTAGTGAGCAACAAAATACTTCTTAGTAGAGACACTGGAAGCCAGAAAATAATGGAATACTTTCAAAGTGAAGGAAAAATGTTCTATATTAAGCAAAAGTATTCCTCAAAAGTAGGGATAAAATTAAGACAAGTTTAGACAGAAACTGGTAGAATACATTAAAGGAAACATTAAAGGCATAAGTAAAATGATAGCAGATACGAGGTGAAGTGTGAATATGTGGACGCACCTAAATGAATACTAACTGCACAACATAATGCAAATGATCTGTTACGGTATCTACCTTTATTGTTAAAATACATGACAATGACTCTGTGTATGCTGGAAGGAAAGTGAATGGAATTAACATGTTCTAAGTACTCACAATTTATGAGAAGAGGTAAGAACACTCACTTATATTAATCTAATAAAGCAAGGATAGATGTTTGGCAAATATTAAAACAAAAGTATAAACATACAAGTGATAAAACCTGAGGGAATAGTTCAACCTAAAATAAATGCCCTTTTCTTCAAAATATACTGTTAGTTTGTAAAGATTTCTCACAAGTTAAAGATTCAAAAATTAAGAAGTGGCATTTATTTTATTTAAAAGTACTATGCTTTGATTTTTAGACATACATTTACACTCTTTTACAAAAGCCAAGAAAATCTGGAAACTCTTCTTCTATTTCACCTCACAACTCAGCTTTTCCTATTTCCATGATTACCGTCCAGACTTAAAGCCAACTGCTGCTGCATAACCACCATTTTCAGTTTCATTCTTCCCCAGTTATTCTTTTCTCTTCCACAGGAAGGCTGATTATGTGTCTGCTGGTTTGCCTTCACCTTCTAAATCTACCATATTATCTATCATTATCTTTCATGTTTCTTAGTTTTAAAAATTCCTCGTCTGCTATTTTTCCCAAGGGTCTGTCATGTCCCTGACTATGATTCCAGTCATGCCTCTCCTCATTTTTAACTTTCTAAGGCCTTCCCCTGTAATTTTTTTTTCTTTTTTGCATTTCTAGTCTGAGTTGTGCCATTTTGGTTTTCAACAGATTCTATTATCTTTCCATTTCTTCCTAATCTCCTTGTTTTATAGAGCACATCTTATCTTCAGAAAGTTTATGGGGAACCATCTGTCTCATTTCTTTTTTGTCCCATCCATTTAATAATTAATTACTGGGGCGCTGCTATGTGCCAGGAAGGTTCTGGGTACTGGGGTATAAAGTGACATCCGGGGAGGAAGAACAAGGGACAGCGGAGTGGAGGGAACCGTGGGTGAAAGGGGAACCCCGGCAGGGTTTAAGCAGGCCCCATTTCTGTGCTTTCATCAGAAACTCACCTGAAGGTGGGAATACAAAGCAACTAGGTGCATCTTCCAGCTCTCCTGTGTGTAATGTGACTGGTTCTCTGGAAGCATAAGAATGGTCGTGTAAAAACATTCCATTTCCAAACTCAGCATTAAGGTTTATCAACAGGAACAAGCCAGTGAAAGCAAGTGATGGCTTAAAATATAAACCCAAGGTGGCAGACACGCCTCTAAACTGTAGAAGTTCTAAAGCACTCTATGAGGGCAATCCAGGGTTACATCATCTTCATGTGCTCAATGCCCATCAACACTCTGCAGAATCAAAGTGTAGTAACAGGTAATCTTGGTTACAAAATTCTTTTGTTTTTTTGTAATGACAGTCATAAAACCCATTATTTCTCTCATGGATTTTAAGAGATGCAATTTTAACGGCTCATTTAAAATTTAAAAACGAAGGAGATGGCTTCTCTGGTGGTCCAGTGGGTAAAGAGTCCACCTTGCAGTGCAAGGGGCACCGGTTCAATCCCTGGCCCGGGAAGATACCACGTGCTGTGGAGCGGCTGGACCAGTGTGTCCAATGACGAGCCAGCGCTCTAGAGTGCATGTGCTCAGAGTCGATGCTCTCAAAGAGAGAGGACACTGCAATGGGAGGCCCACACAGGCCAAAGAATAAAGATGGATGAAAATAGATAAATAAAAAAACAATAAAAGAGGGCAAAAAAAAAAAAAAAAAGAAAAGACAGAAAACCAAGGAGAAACAGAACCTTGAATCATGTTACAAAACCATCAGACCTATTTAAATCAGGAAGTTGAACTAAATCACATAGTTCTCGGTGGGTTGGGCAACAGGCTGAAAAAATTACAACAGCAGTTCTCAAACTGGTGCTCCTGAAAAGAGCGCTGGTGGGGTCAACACTCATTTACTCTAATACTAAAAGCTTATTTGCTTTTTAACTCTCAAATCTCTACATCCCAAGGGCCTAGCACAGAACTCCGCACATCACGGGCAGGGAAGAATCTTCTGAATGAACGAACGAACAGGAGTGGTAAATGGGACACTGAAAGTCAGGGGCGCATCAGGTGGTCCCTTACCTGCTAAAAGTTTCACTTGATTTGCTGCCATCCGTGGATTCCCTTAATGAGTTGTTGCTTCTGTTGGCAGAAGGTGGCAGAAGTTAAAGACTATGCGATGTTATTTTAACTTAGCGATCAAACAAAATTCTTCCTCTGAATACCCCTTTTAGACAGATACAGATTCAAGAGAGCGTCTGGGGTGCTGGCTCTTTCCCATGGAGAGAGTGTATGGAGGGAAGCTTGAGGACAGAAGGACATGGGGCCCTCTGGGAGTCAGGAGTTGTCTGTCTGGGCTAGAGTCCAGCACAGGAGGACAGCAGGCTGGTGACCAGCTAAGGGGATTCTTCAGGGTCAGCCTGAGAACTGTGTGCTGAACGCAGCAGACCCTGGGGAGCTACTGCAGATCTGCAGGCAATGGCTTCCGGGTGAGACTAGCTAACACTAGCTTTTCTCCTTTTTGGCTAAAGACAGTTCTCAGAAATTGTCTTTGTTTAGGGGTCACGGATTTAATTTCTTTATGCTCTTTTTATAGTTTCATTTTAAACACTCATCTAGTAGATTATTAATAAAAATAGGACTGTTTTCAGTAAGGTTCTTACTATCCTATATTGAGGCTGTTGTAACGTCCTTTGAGGCCATGTTCCTCTCGAAAGTTATATAAGCTATTGTAGATACATGTAAATGCAGGGAAAGTATTTCATCTTTGGAATGGCATACCACATAAAGACCCCCAAACCCTGGGTTGGGAAGATTCCCTAAAGAGGGGAATGACAACCTACTCCAGTATTATTGCCTGGAGAATCCCATGGACAGAGGAGCCTGGTGGGCTACAGTCCATGGAGTTCAGAGAGTCAGACATGACTGAGTGACTAACGCTAACACTACCATATAAATATATTCATCTGGATAAACAGCAGCAAAAAAAGAAAAAATTAAGTTGATTTCTAGAAAGCAAATTACTTTAGTACATTTCACTGAAATCCCTTTCTGTTTCAGTTAGACACTATCATAGCTTTCCATCAATTCCCATGTAAACTTTCCGGACTTCCCAAATTACCTGGTCATGGTCATATGCACAATTCTTAGGCAGTTAGGTTCTGAGAACCTTAGATTTGTCTTACCTATGGTTTTTCTCTGCTCTCAGGCTTGATTCAGTAATGTAATCTCTTACTCTATCATCTCTGTATAGATAAATATAACTCTCAGTTAATTATACAAAAAATAATTTCCAAATTTCATGTATTTTTAGAATAATCAGTTGCTCATATGTATTAATTCTTAAGGCACAAAAGTGATTTTAGGCCTCCAAGCACATTTTGCAAAGGACGACCCATGGGGGTTGGTCAACCTAGAAATGTTTTTGTTCCTGAACCCTTTAAAGCTTTAGGCTGAATTTAGGCGTTTGGTAACAAGGTCATTTGTAGAATTACAGCAAGTTAACATAAATTCTCTAAAGGCAGGGGCCAAATATGTTCACGTTCAACATCATCCAATATAGTCAAGCGCATCATTAGCGGTTGAAGTGATGGGATTTGATCAGGGAAGTCATGGTAATCTTGTGGAATGATCATTTCTGGAAGCCAAGGGATCTAATGTTTACTTCTGACTTTGTCTCTTTGTTTCATAGGAGGAGGCAACTCAATTTATGTCTCAGTGTAATCATCTATCAAATGAGCTTGATAAATACTGCCCTGGCTGACAAAGCATATTATAGAGCTATAATATACTTTCACAAAATGAAAGTGCTCTGCTATTCCTAACAGCCAAGACACAGAAACAACCTGAAAGTCCACTGGCAAACAAATACCTAAAGAAGATGTGGTACACACATACAGTGGAATACGACTCAGCCATAACAAGAACAAAATAATGCCATTTGCAGCAACATGGATGCAGGCAGTGATGATCATACTAAGTGAAGCAAGTCAGAAAGAGAAAGACACATGCCACAGGCTATCACTCGTATGTGTGACCTGAAATATGACACAAAGGAAGTGATCACAGACAGAACAGACTGGCGGTGGCCAAGGGAGAAAGAGGGTAAAGAGGGACGGAGTGGGAGGCTGGGGCTGGCAGATGTATGTTTTCATATATAAAATGGATAAACAGAAAACTATATTCAATATTCCATGATAAACCATAATGGAAAATAATATTTAAAAAAAAGTACATATATGAAAACTGAATTACTTTGCTATACAGCAGAAATGAACACAACAGTGTAAATCAATTATGCTTCAATTTAAAATTGAAAAAAAGTAAAATGCATGAGAACGTTTAAAGAAAAAGTACTCTATACATATTAGTATTCTTGATTAGGGTGACAACGGAATGTTCTGACATGTGATTCAGAGACTACAATGTTATGCTAGGCAACTAGACAATTAGTAATATTTTATTACTACTATCAATAACAAAAATAGAAAAATCCAATTAATATTTTGCTACCTCAGGTTTTATTAACTGAGTGAACATCTTAAGAGACTAGAGATTGTTTATATATAAATATTATGTTAGAGAGTATGATTTTGAGATATTTGCCATATAACCAGAAAACAAATGTTACAGAAGTAGATTATTGTAATACTAACAACATATAATTAATATTATAATGCTAAGAATATAGTACATACCATATTAAAATGCTATAAGTTACTTTAATCAAATTAAAATTTTAAACACCATTTGAAAAGAGTTATGAGGATCTCACTGATTTCTGTAAGTTCATGCAGGCAGTGGCTGGTGAACTGGATGAACTGTTTTTTTTTGATCTGATCTTTTATTGATTTAAGTCAACGGTATGGATGCCTAGAGACCCGAGGTTTCCCAATAGGTTTGTACACAGAGAGTACACAGTCCTCAGGGCTCAAGTTTTAGCTCTACCATATGTGGAAGTAGATAAGCCAACCTTTTGATACTTGTGTTTTTCCTATTTTTAAAATGGGGTAAATAAATCCTGCTCTGTCTTGTCTCAAACAGTTTTTGTGATAAATAAGGTCACAGATGTGAAATCTGCTGGGAGCTATGTTACCATATAAAGGGGACTTTGGATAACACCTTGCCCTAATTTCTGAATAGAACAACTAGTATGTTTTCTCGATGTCAAGTTGTTTCACCTCCGCTAACTCCTCCACTTTCCCATAATTTTCCCTGGTAATAATATCCAGATACTCCTCAAAGTCAGGGTACCCTCCATGTCCCAGAGGTGGTCCCATGCAGACAATGTGATGGGCAACCACTGGCGAGGGACGCCCCCCCACTGTGAAGCACACTCAGTCTTACACGGCCACATAGGAGACCCCCAGGGACGGTGCTCTCCCATCCTCCTCGCTCTTGCCCAGAGGCACGGCCGGTTCCTCGTTGATCACACTTCTCAGCTCCTGGAGAAGCTGTTTCAAGTCCCTCGTGGGATCTTCCTTCACGTTAGGTTTCATAGAGTGCTGAATTAAAAAAATTTACAAGACAAGAATACTTTGGTTTTTTTCAGATTCAAATGCCATTTCCTATTATAAAATTAATTCAACTGGTAAAATATGGAGGAGAAAATGAGGGGAAAAAAAACCCCTGTATCTTACTACTCAGGGATAAATCACTAATCAACACAGTGCTGTATCTAATATAATTATAAATGGGTATACCAATTTATGGGCTTCCTAGGTACTCTGAGTGGTAAAGAACCCGCCTGCCAATGCAGGAGGCATAAAAGACAATGGTTGGGAAGATCCTCTGGAGGAGGGCATGACAACGCACTCCAGTACTCTTGCTTGGGGAATCCCGTGGACAGAGGAACCTGGTAGGGTACAGTCCATAAGGTCGCAAAGAGTTGGACACAACTAAAGCAGCTTAGTATGCACACACATACCTATCCATACATACATGTAAACACAGGATTAAACTGTACACACCTATGTTAAAATCTTTTTCTACAATGAACAGGAACTTTATTTCTTCAACATGATTAAGATTTATATAATTTTCAGACAACAGTAGGATATAAATTCTATTCAAGTTCCCATAGACTACAATGTAGGAGACACTGGAACATACCCAAGGACATAAAACAAGGTGCAAAAATTTCATGGTCTAACAGTATTGATAATCTGCTAAGGAAAAAGCACGGATGTGAAATCTGCTGGGAGCTATGTTACCATATAAAGGGGACTTTGGATAACACCTTGCCCTAATTTCTGAATAGAACAACTAGTATGTTTTCTCGATGTCAAGTTGTTTCACCTCCGCTAACTCCTCCACTTTCCCATAATTTTCCCTGGTAATAATATCCAGATACTCCTCAAAGTCAGGGTACCCTCCATGTCCCAGAGGTGGTCCCATGCAGACAATGTGATGGGCAACCACTGGCGAGGGACGCCCCCCCACTGTGAAGCACACTCAGTCTTACACGGCCACATAGGAGACCCCCAGGGACGGTGCTCTCCCATCCTCCTCGCTCTTGCCCAGAGGCACGGCCGGTTCCTCGTTGATCACACTTCTCAGCTCCTGGAGAAGCTGTTTCAAGTCCCTCGTGGGATCTTCCTTCACGTTAGGTTTCATAGAGTGCTGAATTAAAAAAATTTACAAGACAAGAATACTTTGGTTTTTCAGATTCAAATGCCATTTCCTATTATAAAATTAATTCAACTGGTAAAATATGGAGGAGAAAATGAGGGGAAAAAAAACCCCTGTATCTTACTACTCAGGGATAAATCACTAATCAACACAGTGCTGTATCTAATATAATTATAAATGGGTATACCAATTTATGGGCTTCCTAGGTACTCTGAGTGGTAAAGAACCCGCCTGCCAATGCAGGAGGCATAAAAGACAATGGTTGGGAAGATCCTCTGGAGGAGGGCATGACAACGCACTCCAGTACTCTTGCTTGGGGAATCCCGTGGACAGAGGAACCTGGTAGGGTACAGTCCATAAGGTCGCAAAGAGTTGGACACAACTAAAGCAGCTTAGTATGCACACACATACCTATCCATACATACATGTAAACACAGGATTAAACTGTACACACCTATGTTAAAATCTTTTTCTACAATGAACAGGAACTTTATTTCTTCAACATGATTAAGATTTATATAATTTTCAGACAACAGTAGGATATAAATTCTATTCAAGTTCCCATAGACTACAATGTAGGAGACACTGGAACATACCCAAGGACATAAAACAAGGTGCAAAAATTTCATGGTCTAACAGTATTGAAATTGTATTATACAGAGTTCATTCTCTTATCATTGTGGAATTATGGTTAGAAATCAATATCAAAAGATATCTGAAAATAACCCACATATTTTCAAGTGCAATGTGGCATTTACCAAGAGAGATCTCAGATTTAGCCACTGAAAGCCTCAATAAAGTTAGAAGACTGAAAAAAACACAGAGGGTGACTGCAGAGAAGAAAGCACTTAAATGAGAAATTAACATAAAAGAAAATTTAAAAACCCTGTGTGTGTGGCACTTTTAAATGACAGGTGTGTCTAAGAAGTCATAACAAGGAAAATTAGAGAATATTTGTAACAGAATAAAAATGAAAAGAGAATTTACCAGAATTTGTTGCATGCAGCTGAAGCTTCTCAATGCAACTAAATACAATGTAGAATCTTGAATCAAATATGAAAATAGGGCTTCCCTGGTAGGCCAGTGGGTGGGGAGTCTGCCTTGCAGTGTAGGGGGTGCCGGTTCGATCCCTGGCCCAGGAAGATTCCACGTGCCGCGGAGCAGCTGGACCAGTGAGTCCAATTGCAAGCCGGTGCTCTAGGGCGCATGCGCCTGGAGCGGGTGCTCTGCAGCGGGAGGGGCCGCTGTGGTGGGAGGCCCCCACAGGCCAAAGAATAAAGATGGATGAAAATAAAGAAATTTAAAAATCCACAAAAAGAGGCCAAATTTTAAAAAAAAAACAATAAAAAATTTAAAAATATGAAACAATGGACACTAGAATAAAATTTTATGAAATTTGAACAAAATCTGTAATTTAGTTAATACTGCTGTATCACATAGTAATTTCCTCTTTTTTTTTTTTTACAACATGGAGAAATCTTTTCTTATTTTTTAACTTTAACAATGTGGCATGGACATCTTACCATGCCATTAAATATTTGCAACTACATAAATAATTTCAATAATTTATTAAGGGCTGAAGTAATTTTATAAAGCTATAGAATCTTAGAAGTAAGGACCCTTCTAGCAATCAGTCAATCTAATCCCCACCCCCACCCTCACTGCTTTACTGAGGAGGAAACAGACATCCTGAGCCGCTCCTGGCCGTCCAGTGGCTCAGACTCTGTGCTTCGAATGGAGGAGGCCTGGGTTCGAATCCTGGTCGGGGAACTAGATCCCACATACTGCAACTAAGAGGTCTCATTTTGCAACTTGGCATAGCCAAGTAAAATTAAAAAGAGAGAGAGAGAGATGGACATCCAATATTTTCAAATTATGTCAGTCAGGGAATAATATAAAAAGATTTTCAGATAGAGGGTATTCCTCAATGAATATTTCTAATATAAAATAGCATAGAGTTCCCAACACATACAGAAAAGGGGAAGCCTGATGACAGTCAGAGGTTGCGCTGGGGAGCAGGTGGACTTGGTTGGAGAACGCTCAGGGCTAGAGAGGCATCAAGCATCATTAAGTTATTTTAGCCAGAAGTGCTTGACCCAAGGCAGACCTACACCTGCCGCATAGACTGGATGCTGAACGATGAACACTGTAAAAGTTTTGTTCTTTTGGCTTTACTTTTCTAGGGTTCATGCCAGCCAAGTGTTGATGCTACTGCCCAACCCCTGGTAAATATCCACGTGCGGAGCAGCTGGACCAGTGAGTCCAATTGCAAGCCGGTGCTCTAGGGCGCATGCGCCTGGAGCGGGTGCTCTGCAGCGGGAGGGGCCGCTGTGGTGGGAGGCCCCCACAGGCCAAAGAATAAAGATGGATGAAAATAAAGAAATTTAAAAATCCACAAAAAGAGGCCAAAATTTAAAAAAAAAACAATAAAAAATTTAAAAATATGAAACAATGGACACTAGAATAAAATTTTATGAAATTTGAACAAAATCTGTAATTTAGTTAATACTGCTGTATCACATAGTAATTTCCTCTTTTTTTTTTTTTACAACATGGAGAAATCTTTTCTTATTTTTTAACTTTAACAATGTGGCATGGACATCTTACCATGCCATTAAATATTTGCAACTACATAAATAATTTCAATAATTTATTAAGGGCTGAAGTAATTTTATAAAGCTATAGAATCTTAGAAGTAAGGACCCTTCTAGCAATCAGTCAATCTAATCCCTACCCACACCCTCACTGCTTTACTGAGGAGGAAACAGACATCCTGAGCCGCTCCTGGCCGTCCAGTGGCTCAGACTCTGTGCTTCGAATGGAGGAGGCCTGGGTTCGAATCCTGGTCGGGGAACTAGATCCCACATACTGCAACTAAGAGGTCTCATTTTGCAACTTGGCATAGCCAAGTAAAATTAAAAAGAGAGAGAAAATGGACATCCAATATTTTCAAATTATGTCAGTCAGGGAATAATATAAAAAGATTTTCAGATAGAGGGTATTCCTCAATGAATATTTCTAATATAAAATAGCATAGAGTTCCCAACACATACAGAAAAGGGGAAGCCTGATGACAGTCAGAGGTTGCGCTGGGGAGCAGGTGGACTTGGTTGGAGAACGCTCAGGGCTAGAGAGGCATCAAGCATCATTAAGTTATTTTAGCCAGAAGTGCTTGACCCAAGGCAGACCTACACCTGCCGCATAGACTGGATGCTGAACGATGAACACTGTAAAAGTTTTGTTCTTTTGGCTTTACTTTTCTAGGGTTCATGCCAGCCAAGTGTTGATGCTACTGGTATAACCCTCACATTGTCCGTCTCCTCCTACCCTCACTGATAAGCCACGTAAAATATCCAGCTGAAGATGTCTAGAGTTCTAACTAACTGCATGTGCAGTAAGTATGATCTTAGCAGTTTACTGGTGGTCACCTTACCAAGAAATTACCATGATGAGTGCAGGCTTTCATAAATTAAGATTCCAATTTTAAGATTATTAAGGTTGGACCTGTTTGATCTTAAAAACTTTTCCTTGTGAAACATAGCTTTAAAAAAAATGGAGGGCTCCCCTGGTGGTCCAGTGGGTAAGGACACTGCCTTGCAGTGCAAGAGGCGCAGTTCGATCCCTGGCCTGGGAAGATCCCACGTGCTACAGAGTGGCTGGATCAATGTGTCCAACTACAGAGCTGGAGCTCTGGAGCGCATATGCGCCCAGAGCCGGTGCTTTGCAGCAAGAGAGGCCTCTGTGATAGCAGGCCCACAAAGGCCAAAGAACAAAGATGGATGAAAATGAATAAATAAAAGACCAATAGAAGTGGCCAAAAAAAAAAAAAAGGAAACAGGCGTAAAGGAAGTAGCATGAAGGTCTGTACTATCATAAGTGAAGAAAATCAGTCATTGCTCTGTGAGGAAAGGAGATCCTTCATGGGTGCTGTGTGATGGTCGGGAGGGGTGGGAAGAGGGGGATATACATATGACTAATCTTGGAACATATATATCTGTAAGCAACAAAACTCTGTAAAAGTAAAATAAAAGTTACAAAAATCAGAGAGAGAGAGATGGACATCCAATATTTTCAAATTATGTCAGTCAGGGAATAATATAAAAAGATTTTCAGATAGAGGGTATTCCTCAATGAATATTTCTAATATAAAATAGCATAGAGTTCCCAACACATACAGAAAAGGGGAAGCCTGATGACAGTCAGAGGTTGCGCTGGGGAGCAGGTGGACTTGGTTGGAGAACGCTCAGGGCTAGAGAGGCATCAAGCATCATTAAGTTATTTTAGCCAGAAGTGCTTGACCCAAGGCAGACCTACACCTGCCGCATAGACTGGATGCTGAACGATGAACACTGTAAAAGTTTTGTTCTTTTGGCTTTACTTTTCTAGGGTTCATGCCAGCCAAGTGTTGATGCTACTGGTATAACCCTCACATTGTCCGTCTCCTCCTACCCTCACTGATAAGCCACGTAAAATATCCAGCTGAAGATGTCTAGAGTTCTAACTAACTGCATGTGCAGTAAGTATGATCTTAGCAGTTTACTGGTGGTCACCTTACCAAGAAATTACCATGATGAGTGCAGGCTTTCATAAATTAAGATTCCAATTTTAAGATTATTAAGGTTGGACCTGTTTGATCTTAAAAACTTTTCCTTGTGAAACATAGCTTTAAAAAAAATGGAGGGCTCCCCTGGTGGTCCAGTGGGTAAGGACACTGCCTTGCAGTGCAAGAGGCGCAGTTCGATCCCTGGCCTGGGAAGATCCCACGTGCTACAGAGTGGCTGGATCAATGTGTCCAACTACAGAGCTGGAGCTCTGGAGCGCATATGCGCCCAGAGCCGGTGCTTTGCAGCAAGAGAGGCCTCTGTGATAGCAGGCCCACAAAGGCCAAAGAACAAAGATGGATGAAAATGAATAAATAAAAGACCAATAGAAGTGGCCAAAAAAAAAAAAAAGGAAACAGGCGTAAAGGAAGTAGCATGAAGGTCTGTACTATCATAAGTGAAGAAAATCAGTCATTGCTCTGTGAGGAAAGGAGATCCTTCATGGGTGCTGTGTGATGGTCGGGAGGGGTGGGAAGAGGGGGATATACATATGACTAATCTTGGAACATATATATCTGTAAGCAACAAAACTCTGTAAAAGTAAAATAAAAGTTACAAAAAAATCAGACCAGGGCTTCCCTGGTGGTCCAGTGGGTAAGGACACTGCCTTGCAGTGCAAGGGGCGCCGGTTCGATCCCTGGCCTAGGAAGATCCCATGTGCCGCGGAGCAGCTGGACCGATGTGTCCAATTACCAAGCCGGAGCTCTGCAGCGCATGCACCCAGAGCTGGTGCTCTGAGACAACAGAGGCCACCGCGATAGGAGGCCCATGTGGGCCTCCTACATGGAACAAAGATGGATGAAACTGGACAAATGAAAGACCAGTGGAAGTGGCCTGCCCACCCCCACTAAATAAAGAAATATTAAAAAAGAAAAAATCAGACTTGCAGAAAATCTTCTCAAAACGCACAACTCACAAAAGACTTGTAGCTAAAATATACCTCTAAGAAAGAACCTCCTATAATTTTTCTTATAACAATAAGAAAAAACTTTAAATGCCTATCCAAAATGGGCAAATGTTTGGAACAGACATCTCACTTTAAAAATATGTAGCACAGGGGGCTTCCCTGGTGGTCCAGTGGGTAGACAGTCCGCCTTGGAATGCAAGGGGCGCTGGTTTGATCCCTGGCCCAGGAAGATCCCACATGCCGTGGAGCGCTGGACCAATGTGTCCAATTACTGGGCCGGAGCTCTGCAGCACATGCGCCCAGAGCCGGTGCTCTGAGACAACAGAGGCCACCGCGATAGGAGGCCCATGTGGGCCTCCTACATGGAACAAAGATGGATGAAACTGGACAAATGAAAGACCAGTGGAAGTGGCCTGCCCACCCCCACTAAATAAAGAAATATTAAAAAAGAAAAAATCAGACTTGCAGAAAATCTTCTCAAAACGCACAACTCACAAAAGACTTGTAGCTAAAATATACCTCTAAGAAAGAACCTCCTATAATTTTTCTTATAACAATAAGAAAAAACTTTAAATGCCTATCCAAAATGGGCAAATGTTTGGAACAGACATCTCACTTTAAAAATATGTAGCACAGGGGGCTTCCCTGGTGGTCCAGTGGGTAGACAGTCCGCCTTGGAATGCAAGGGGCGCTGGTTTGATCCCTGGCCCAGGAAGATCCCACATGCCGTGGAGTGGCTGGACTGGTGTGTCCAATTACCAACCGGTGCTTTAGAGCGCATGTGCCCAGAGCCAGTGCTTTGCAGCAAGAGAGACCACTGCAATGGGAGGCCCACATAGGCCAAAGAATGAAGATGGATGAAAATAAACAAATAATAAACCAATAAAAGAGGCCAAAATTAAAAAAAAATACATAGCATATGAAAATATGCTTGAATTTCAAATGAAAATTACAAGATAACCGCACTACGTTCCTATTAGAATGGCTAAAATCCAAACACAGACACCACCAAATGCTGACAAGGATGAGGAGCAACAGGAAATCTCATTCACTGCTAGTGAGACTACAAAATGGTACAGCCACTCTGAAAGACAGTTTGGTAGTTTCTTATAAAACTAAACAAGCTCTTACTATAAAATGCCGCAATTGTGCTCTGTAGCATTTACCTAACAGAGCTGAAAACTTGTGTCTAAGCAAAACCTGCACATGGATGCCTACAGCAGCTTTATTCATAACTTGCCCAAACTTGGAAGCAATCAAGGTAATCTTCAGTAAGTGACTGTATAATGTATGGTCCATCCATACTATGAAATATTATTCAATAAAAAAAGAAATTAAGGGTTTCCCTGGTAGCTCAGTGGTGAGCACCCACTGTGTGCCAGGGATAGAGCTAAAAGCTCAGGAGGCGATGATGAACACCACACAGACAACGTCCCGTTTAAGTTGCAGTTTGTAGAACTAAACCCCCTTTGTATTATTTGCCAACAGTTTCAGTAAGATGAGAATGAAAGGAAGCCTAGGAAATAACCAATCTCTTATATTAAGAGAGAAAATTAAGAAAAGCTCATCTGGGGGCTTCCCTGGTAGCTCAGTGGTGAAGAGTTGAGCCCGTGTGCTGCAGCTGCTGAAGCCCGTGTGCTCTAGAGCCCGAGTTCCACCACAAGAGAAGTCACCACAACAGGAAACCCGCTCACCTCAACCAGAGAGTAGTCCCCCTCCTGCAACTAGAGAAGAGCCTGTGGCAGCAGTGAAAAACAAAAAAAAAAATTTAAAACAAAAAAACATAAATCCCTGGCCCAGGAAGATCCCACATACCATGAAATGGCTGGACTGGTGTGTCCAATTACCAGCCAGCGCTTTGGAGCACATGTGCCCAGAGCCAGTGCTTTGCATCAAGAGAGACCACTGCAATGGGAGGCCCACATAGGCCAAAGAATGAAGATGGATGAAAATAAACAAATAATAAACCAATAAAAGAGGCCAAAATTAAAAAAAAATACATAGCATATGAAAATATGCTTGAATTTCAAATGAAAATTACAAGATAACCGCACTACGTTCCTATTAGAATGGCTAAAATCCAAACACAGACACCACCAAATGCTGACAAGGATGAGGAGCAACAGGAAATCTCATTCACTGCTAGTGAGACTACAAAATGGTACAGCCACTCTGAAAGACAGTTTGGTAGTTTCTTATAAAACTAAACAAGCTCTTACTATAAAATGCCGCAATTGTGCTCTGTAGCATTTACCTAACAGAGCTGAAAACTTGTGTCTAAGCAAAACCTGCACATGGATGCCTACAGCAGCTTTATTCATAACTTGCCCAAACTTGGAAGCAATCAAGGTAATCTTCAGTAAGTGACTGTATAATGTATGGTCCATCCATACTATGAAATATTATTCAATAAAAAAAGAAATTAAGGGTTTCCCTGGTAGCTCAGTGGTGAGCACCCACTGTGTGCCAGGGATAGAGCTAAAAGCTCAGGAGGCGATGATGAACACCACACAGACAACGTCCCGTTTAAGTTGCAGTTTGTAGAACTAAACCCCCTTTGTATTATTTGCCAACAGTTTCAGTAAGATGAGAATGAAAGGAAGCCTAGGAAATAACCAATCTCTTATATTAAGAGAGAAAATTAAGAAAAGCTCATCTGGGGGCTTCCCTGGTAGCTCAGTGGTGAAGAGTTGAGCCCGTGTGCTGCAGCTGCTGAAGCCCGTGTGCTCTAGAGCCCGAGTTCCACCACAAGAGAAGTCACCACAACAGGAAACCCGCTCACCTCAACCAGAGAGTAGTCCCCCTCCCTGCAACTAGAGAAGAGCCTGTGGCAGCAGTGAAAAACAGAATAGCCATAAATAAATAAATAAATAAAAGTTTTTAAAAAGAATAAAACAATTGGAATTTAATATAAAAAAGCTTTATATTTTATATTAACCCTTTATTTACTAGAAATGTTTTTCTAGTTTGTGATTTCACTTTAATTCTATTTATGGTGGTTTTGTGATTTAAGTTTAATTTATCCAAAATAGTCAATTATTCCTTTAACATCTGTAAATCTTATAATACTTCCACTGATACATTTTTAATACTTTACTGTTTGATTCATATGGAACACATTTTGATTCATAACATGAACAAAATACACTTCAAAAAATTTTAAAAATAGCTACAAAATAAATTACTTAAAAACAGTCTTTACATATGACTCCTGCCTGGCTGGTGAATAAGTTCTTCACGAGGTTACTGCAACCCATCAAAGAATCTTGCTCTCCCTAACTTCAATCCTTTGACCCTTAGAATACACATTAAGGCTACTTTTAGGGGACATGCATTTTCAGATTAAAACTCATACAAGCTTTTTGATTTCAAGGGATGAATATAAGCTTATATTATCATGGTTAAACTTGAGGTTTATTTTGTGATTTAATTAGCTTCTTATTACATTTTGACTCTGAAATTGTTTTATGTCTGACTTGTTTTCAAAATAACTTGGAAATTATATTGCTAATGTACCTCCATCTTCTCCAAATATGGCTCTCTCTAATGGCCTTCAGAACATTATAGGTAAACATGAGTTATAACATAAGATAAATAACATCTAGGGAGACTGTGTGCCTCTCAACTCTCATCTCCACTCTCCAAAGACAGAGGATAAATGTAAGAGCTAAAAATAAAAGCTTGATCTCATTCAGTTTTGAATTAGACTGTTCTATTTTAAGAATGTCTGATCAAATCCATCTCCCACAATATTCACAATATACCTGTTAGAAGATTGTAAAAAAACTAGAATATAAATATACTATTTAGAATATATAATATTATATACTGTATATTAAAATGGGTGAGTAGCAAACAAGACAAAAATTATATAAAGTCTTACTGAAAATCTTGCTCACATCATGGGTATTTCAGTGACAAAGATCAAGCACAGCGAGCACAAATTATAGTATATAGAATCTGATATATATTCTATTTTTATATGCTAAAATAACCTTAACTTGTAACTTTAATCCAGAATGCTTCTGTGTCAGGCTACCAATGATATGCACGCGTCTGTGTATGTATGTGTGTGTATATGCATACGTATATGTATATGTATGTTCTTGCTGTGCATGTTCTTGGTATTTGAGCTTGGACCCAATCAGAAAACACAGTTTTTCTGGTTCTACCATTTTCTCACCTATTATTTCAAGATGTTTGGATGGCATCATTGACCCAAAAGACATGAGTTTGAGCAAGTTCCGGGAGATGGTGAAGGACAGGGAAGCCTGGCGTGCTGCAGGCCATCGCAAAGAGTTGGATACGACTGAGCCACTGCAGTGAACTGAACGGATCAGTAACGCTAGGGCAACCAAATGGATACTTTTTAATACCTTTGGACCTCCAAAATGGTATAATCTTCAGTGACAAAGACCTAATGAAACATTAGTTCAAGTATTTATTTACATCATCATCCATTTCTTTTTATGAACAGCATTCAACAGTGTGGTGTATACAATCAGTACAGTAAACGGATTAAGATGACAAGTTCTAAACTCAGGCCATCTTGTTTAGGTCTTGGCACAACTGTGTTTTTGGAGTGTAAACTTTGTAACTTACTTAGCTTCTCCAAGCCTCAGTTTCTTCCTCTGAAAAATGGGTATAATAAGAGCACTTATCTCACACGTACCCTTGTGTGGGGAGCTGTGAGGAATAAATTATATAATCTATAGAAAGTATATTGCACATTTCCTGGTGGTCAGTAAATATTGATATTATTAGAATCATGAAACAAGAAGATAATGCAGAACAATGCATGCAGTAATATTCCACTTTTTTGTTCTATCAATACATTTTTAACATAAAATTTGGAATTTATTACATTTATGTCAGTGTCACTAAGATGACACTGAAAGAAATTAACAAGGATGAAGAGGAAAGGAGAGGTAACAGTAGATGAGTAATGACGATAAACTGGAGGAGATGGGAATACCCTGGTAGCTCAGTGGTAAAGAGTCCGCCTGCCAATGCAGGAGACACAGGTTCGATCCCTGATATGGGAAGATCCCACATGCTGCGAGCAACTAAGCCCATGAGCCACAACTATGGAGCCTGTGCCCTACAGTAGCCACAAGTATTGAGCCCATGTGCCGCAACAACTGAAGCCTGTGAGCCCTAGAGCCCGAGTTTCACAAAATAAGTCAACACAACAAGAAGCCTACTCACCTCAACTAGAGTGTAGCCCCTACTTCCTGCAACTAGCGATGAACCTGTGGCAGCAGTGATAACCCAGAATAGCCAAACTTATTTATATAATATGCCATTTGCATCACCGACTACAAGACAAGTGACTTACATGAGACAGGAAGCTGGCTGTCGACTGGGAAGATGGTACATTGGAGTGAGAACGGGCAGCGGATGACGACTGTAGAAGGCGCGGTTTCACAGCAGGATTTGAGGTGTACCCGGGGCCCTGCAGCTCCTGCAAGACAATAGACATGTCAGCAAAATAACTGTCAACTCACAGCTGGAATTGTGAAGTCAAAATGTGCTTTTGCAAACAGAATTTCAGTCTTACATGGTGGATCCCTACAAGTCTGTGACAAAGACCTAATGAAACATTAGTTCAAGTATTTATTTACATCATCATCCATTTCTTTTTATGAACAGCATTCAACAGTGTGGTGTATACAATCAGTACAGTAAACGGATTAAGATGACAAGTTCTAAACTCAGGCCATCTTGTTTAGGTCTTGGCACAACTGTGTTTTTGGAGTGTAAACTTTGTAACTTACTTAGCTTCTCCAAGCCTCAGTTTCTTCCTCTGAAAAATGGGTATAATAAGAGCACTTATCTCACACGTACCCTTGTGTGGGGAGCTGTGAGGAATAAATTATATAATCTATAGAAAGTATATTGCACATTTCCTGGTGGTCAGTAAATATTGATATTATTAGAATCATGAAACAAGAAGATAATGCAGAACAATGCATGCAGTAATATTCCACTTTTTTGTTCTATCAATACATTTTTAACATAAAATTTGGAATTTATTACATTTATGTCAGTGTCACTAAGATGACACTGAAAGAAATTAACAAGGATGAAGAGGAAAGGAGAGGTAACAGTAGATGAGTAATGACGATAAACTGGAGGAGATGGGACTTCCCTGGTAGCTCAGTGGTAAAGAGTCCGCCTGCCAATGCAGGAGACACAGGTTCGATCCCTGATATGGGAAGATCCCACATGCTGCGAGCAACTAAGCCCATGAGCCACAACTATGGAGCCTGTGCCCTACAGTAGCCACAAGTATTGAGCCCATGTGCCGCAACAACTGAAGCCTGTGAGCCCTAGAGCCCGAGTTTCACAAAATAAGTCAACACAACAAGAAGCCTACTCACCTCAACTAGAGTGTAGCCCCTACTTCCTGCAACTAGCGATGAACCTGTGGCAGCAGTGATAACCCAGAATAGCCAAACTTATTTATATAATATGCCATTTGCATCACCGACTACAAGACAAGTGACTTACATGAGACAGGAAGCTGGCTGTCGACTGGGAAGATGGTACATTGGAGTGAGAACGGGCAGCGGATGACGACTGTAGAAGGCGCGGTTTCACAGCAGGATTTGAGGTGTACCCGGGGCCCTGCAGCTCCTGCAAGACAATAGACATGTCAGCAAAATAACTGTCAACTCACAGCTGGAATTGTGAAGTCAAAATGTGCTTTTGCAAACAGAATTTCAGTCTTACATGGTGGATCCCTACAAAGTCTGAAGCCCAACTATTAAGCAAGAGACATGTTATTCTTTGGGGACTAATGATGGGCTTAGCAAGAGGCCTTCACACTTGAGACTGGTGAAAGCATTCCAGGTGGGAAAACCCATCTCCAGAGGGATGCCACTATGCTGGTTTCTAACTCTGCCAAACACTACACATCCATCCTGACATACTACTGAGAAGGTTCCTCTCCAACCACGGGAAGGTATCCAATACTGTGACTTTAAAGTATGTCTGCAATTTTAAAATATATTCAAAAGCCAAATATATTTCAGTATATTAAAAAATGTACTATTTTGAAAGCACACCTGTTTTGTCATGCAAATTATATCATTTTTGCTATTCTCCAAACAAGCCAAACAGATTTGACCTCCTCCTGTATGCAAACCTCTGGTTCCCCAAGGTAAGTACTTCTGTGTTTCCCTCACTCAAAATAAATTTAACATAAAGCATGCTGCTTCAACTTGTTACTATACAAGCAAAGGAGGTACAAGGTAAAGATTTCATAATTGCTAATATTAGATAATGTTAAAAGTACACTTGAAAACATCTAAGGTACATGAAAAAAACTTACAAGTATATCCAACCAAGGCATAATTTTTGCTTAAACTAATATTTAATGAAAAGAAAACAAAAAAGACCTTACTTTTACATCCAAAGTATGCTGAAGTTTCAGGCGCGCTGATTCTTGTTCCTGACGCTGTATTATATCTTGACATTCTGCAAACTGCAAAGATGCCTACAATCAAGCGACCACATGCGGTTTATCCTCTATTCTTTATGCAATTTTATTTTATTCATGTATAAATGCAGAGTCACCATCTCTTCAAGGAAACTGCCCCCTGTTTCTGGCACATTGTATTACATTTATCTACGGACTTACCTGTTTTATTCAGAAAACTGAGAGTTACCAGAGGGCATGTCTTTACTCTCTGAAGTCAAATGCTCTACCCCTGAGCTACAGCCCCTCTGTCTTTGCTCTCTGTAGTCCCAGGATCTACATGGTGCTTAGTGAAGGCACTCAAAAGAATGAATAAGCTAAGGATGAAATGAGCAAACAGCTTTAGAAATATAAAAATATTTACATAAAAGTAACCACAACTGGAATTCACTGAGCCCATATGTCATGTTAGACCTAAGTCTGCACAGGTGGGATCACGGATCATGTTCTGTCACCACGAAGGCTGACTCCTCCAGAATCAAGGGCTAGTTTGGGAATACCGTATTTTCAGGCTTCCAGCGTTTCCAGGTGACACAAGAGAGATCACTCCTCTACAATAAAGGACAAGGACAAATACAGTGTCGCCACTGATCTCCCCAGTCTTTAAGCTGCATTCTCTATCTGCACTTTCTGAACTGTACCGTTAGCATTACTTTATCTTTTTACTGATATTATTAACAGACTGTACTCTACTGAAGTCCTTCTTTGGTGGGAAGTTAGATCGCTGGTACTTTTAATTATTCAGGCCACAAAGGATATCAGAGGCATCTCACACCTTGTCTCTTACTGCCCTTACAATTGTTTTAGCCAAGAAAAAAGATAATTTTGTAAAAAGTAGGCATCTTGACTTGTTCTTAAAGCTCAGCCTTTGCTACAGGATATAGTTCTTCCTTGTGTGAGGTAACTAGGATACAATCCAATTTGACAGATTCTGCTCTGTCAATGTAGAGTTTTCCTTTTTAGTTGATAACTACTGTATATATTTAGTTAATAACCACCTTATCAAGGGCAACTTCCATATTAGCAACCTTTTCTTTCAATCGGCGCTCCTGAGACCGCAGGACTTCCAGCTCTCCGGCCATCTTGTTTTTCTCTGTTGAAACAGTACTCAACTCCTGGCTTAATTTTGTCTTCTCTTCTTTCAGGAAATGCTTTTCCTACAATTGCAGAGGAGCAAATACCAGAGATGATACACTGAAGCAGATGCTGAGATATGATGGAAATATAAAACTATTATGTAAAGATCTGAACTACTTCTTAATTCATATGCCATTTAATTGCCTTTGGGTTGGAGCTGGGAGCTGCTAGAATTATGTTACGACGTTCTCTCTCATTTTTATCACTACTAGTTTATTCTTTCTAGGCTTAATAAATCTTTGATGAAACCTGTGAAATATGTAATAATGTGTTATCATAAAAAGAGAAAGTGTTATGGTAAATTGGACTGAGTAATCATATACTAAATCTTACTTGAAACTAGTTTAAAATGACACAAGAGAAAGAAGATGCACATACTTGAAACATTTATAGGTTCTCTGTTTCAAGACTGAATATTAATCTCACAAATGCCTACCGTAGACTCTTCCCACACAGTTCCTGTCCACAGTCACTATGGTCCAGTGATGAGAACGAGCTTACTGATAAACTTAGGAGAATCTTTCGTATTCAACAAAATTTCATTAAAATTAGTTCATTCCCGGGCTTCCCTGGTAGCTCAGTGGTAAAAGAGTTCGCCTGCCAATGCAGGAGACATGGGTTCGACCCCTGATCCAGGAAGATCCCACATGCTGCGGAGCAACTGAGCTCCTGAGCCACAACTATGGAGCCTGTGCCCTAGAGCCTGGGAGCTGCAACTATTGAGCCCGTGTGCCCTAGAGCCGGAGTTCCACAACAAGAAAAGTCACCACACCGAGAAACCTACTCACCTCAACTAGAGAGTGCCCCCTACTCTCTGCAACTAGAGAGGAGCCTGCAGCAGCAGTAAAAACCCAGAATAGCCAAAAATAAACAAATAAATTAAATGCATTTAAAAAACTGGTTCATTCCTTTAAAATATATCACAAAATAGGCAGAATAAAAACCAAATGAATGAGTCAAGTCAACAGTCAATATACTGAGCCTATATTTCCTTATACATTTCTTTCATAGAGAAAATGTTTAATGTAAACAGGGTAGTAGGTATCACCACTGTCATATATATTTTGTATAGAATAATTTTTCCTTTTCTGACTAGTTAGGCAGAAGAGGCTGCAGAAAGAGGGGCTAGTTTTTCAAGCCACCTCCTTCCTGTCTGAGGGAATGTCACTGAGCTTGGATGAACACCTCCCTTGGGGAGAGCAGCCATCTCTGCTGGCAGCAGGCAGTGACCTCCTACTGTCCTGACTACCCTCAGGGAGAATGAACAGAAGCATTGCTTTGGCTTCCAAATAGGCAAGTAATGGAAGAAGGAATGGAAAAGAACAAATTTAGGCTCAGAGAAATGGAGGGAAGAAAAAAAATGAAAAAGAATAAAGGCAAAGGAAATAAGTCCATATGATGAGTGCATGTGTGTTCGATCAGTAGTGTCTGACTCCTTGCCACCCCGGGTACTGTAGCCCACCAGGCTCCTCTGTCCATGGGGTGCCATTTCCTTGTCCAGGGGATCTTCCAGACTCAGGGATTGAACCCACGTCTCTGGCGTCTCCTGCACTGCAGGCGGATTCTTTACGGCTGAGCCACCGGGGAAAGTATGCACAAATGTACGTGCATATCTGTTAATATTTAGCCTCATTCTAAAAAAAAAAAAGCATTTCAGCATTCTGGGAAGGGGGAAAGCAATTGCTTTAGTGGCCCTTAGTTTTTACTCATGCTGTTTATCTTCTCATCAGCATTACAGTCCGTTCTATTGTAACTCTCGTTCTGAAAGTACAAGTTTGTTCCAAAGTGATTGATATATCAGAGGAACTTTTGAGTACAACACAGATTTCACATTTACTTACGCATGGTTTCATCTGGGAGAAATACCAGGTCAGCACAGAAAACAGTGCTCAGATAAGAAGAGCTGTACAGAAATACAGAAAGCAAACACACACACTCTTTAAGTAAGAGTTAGCTCAGTTTACCTTGTGTTACAAGCCGCACTGATGCAGACCTTATTTATGTCACAGAAAACCTACCATCTATCCCTTCTTCACTGCACACAAGCAAATGTCAGGTCTTTTTTAAGATAAAGGGCCATTCTAACTGTAGCATGTACGTGTCTCTTTACATTTAACGCGTACCACTGTGCTGCCATTTTCATTAGGCTCCTACTTTTCTTTTGGCATTGATGAAGCTCGCTAGTGCTGTGCTCCCAACCTCAGTGTTCCCACAAGCCCTGTGGTGGTTTTTATTGAACAGTTTTGTCTAGGAACACAGATGTTTTTAGGAACACAGATGTCACATCAGAGCAGAACTGAATATTCTCTGCTTATAACCATTCTGTCTCTACCATGCATATTTTTTGCCCACTTCCCGCAATTCAAATAGTAGCTCTCAAAAAAAGAAAAAACAAAACTAGCTGTTGGACAGCTTCATGTAAAAAAAAAAAAAAACCCGAAATCAGAACACACTTTAAACAACATACACAAGAATGTACTCAAAATGGATTAAAGAACTACATGTAAGACCAGGTACTATGAAACATCGGCAGAACACTCTCTGACATAAATCACAGCGATGTCTTTTTCCGTCTGCCTCCCAAGGTAATGGAAACAAAAAAATAAATAAACAAATGAGACCTAATTAAACCTGAAAGCTTTTGCACAGGAAAGGAAATAATAAACAAAACAAAACAAAAAAACACAACCCACAGAATGGAAGAAATATTTGCAAATGATGCAACCAGCAAAAGATTAGTCTCCAAAATTTGCAAACAGTTCATGTGGCTTAATATCATAAAAACAAACAACACAATCAAAAAATGGGCAGAAGACCTAGATAGACTTTTCTCCAGAGAGGACATACAAATGGCCAAGAGGCACATGAAAAGATGTTCAACATCACTAATCAATAGAGAAATTCAAATGAAAACTGTGATAACATCTCGCACCAGTCAGAATGGCCATCATCAAAAAATCTACGAAATATTAAATGCCATTGAAGGTGTGGAAAAAAGGGAAACCACCTACACTTTCTATGGGTGAGGAAGTAAATACCAGTCAGGTCTCAGATAAGAAGAGCTGTACTAAGATTTAAAGGGCTCAGTTTACCTTGTGTTACAAGCCGCACTGATGCAGACCTTATTTATGTCACAGAAAACCTACCATCTATCCCTTCTTCACTGCACACAAGCAAATGTCAGGTCTTTTTTAAGATAAAGGGCCATTCTAACTGTAGCATGTACGTGTCTCTTTACATTTAACGCGTACCACTGTGCTGCCATTTTCATTAGGCTCCTACTTTTCTTTTGGCATTGATGAAGCTCGCTAGTGCTGTGCTCCCAACCTCAGTGTTCCCACAAGCCCTGTGGTGGTTTTTATTGAACAGTTTTGTCTAGGAACACAGATGTTTTTAGGAACACAGATGTCACATCAGAGCAGAACTGAATATTCTCTGCTTATAACCATTCTGTCTCTACCATGCATATTTTTTGCCCACTTCCCGCAATTCAAATAGTAGCTCTCAAAAAAAGAAAAAACAAAACTAGCTGTTGGACAGCTTCATGTAAAAAAAAAAAAAAAAACCCGAAATCAGAACACACTTTAAACAACATACACAAGAATGTACTCAAAATGGATTAAAGAACTACATGTAAGACCAGGTACTATGAAACATCGGCAGAACACTCTCTGACATAAATCACAGCGATGTCTTTTTCCGTCTGCCTCCCAAGGTAATGGAAACAAAAAAATAAATAAACAAATGAGACCTAATTAAACCTGAAAGCTTTTGCACAGGAAAGGAAATAATAAACAAAACAAAACAAAAAAACACAACCCACAGAATGGAAGAAATATTTGCAAATGATGCAACCAGCAAAAGATTAGTCTCCAAAATTTGCAAACAGTTCATGTGGCTTAATATCATAAAAACAAACAACACAATCAAAAAATGGGCAGAAGACCTAGATAGACTTTTCTCCAGAGAGGACATACAAATGGCCAAGAGGCACATGAAAAGATGTTCAACATCACTAATCAATAGAGAAATTCAAATGAAAACTGTGATAACATCTCGCACCAGTCAGAATGGCCATCATCAAAAAATCTACGAAATATTAAATGCCATTGAAGGTGTGGAAAAAAGGGAAACCACCTACACTCTTGGTGGGAATGTAGAGTCATTATGGAGAACAGTATGGAGGTTCCTTAAAAAGCTAAAAATAGAGCTGTCATATGATCCAGCAATTTCACTCCTGGGCATATAGTCAAGAGAAAATCCTGGTTTGAAAGGATACATGCACCTCAGTGTTCACTGCAGGTATTGGGTATTAACAATACCCAAGACACAGAAGCAACCTAAATGTCCATCAACAGATGAATGGATAAACAAGATGTGATATATATATATATATATATGTATGTGTGTGTGTGTGTGTATGTGTGTGAGTATGCAATGGAATATTATTCAGCCATTAAAAAGAATGAAATAATACCATTTGCGGCAACATGGATGGACCTGGAGATAATCAAACTAGGTGAAGTCAGTCAGAGAGAGAAAAACAAATGTTATATAATATCATTTATATGTGGATTCTAAAAAAATTCATACAAATGAAATTACTTACAAAATAGAAACAGGCTCTCAGACTCAGAGAACAAATTCATGGTTACCGGAGGAAAGGATAGATGAGGAGCTTGAAATGAATATACCTACTGCTTTCTTATTTCCTTTTTCTTTGCTTTTTTCTCAATTATTTTTTATTGGCGTTGCTTTATAATGTTGTGCTAATGTCTACTATATAGCAAAGTGAATCAGCTATATGTATACATGAGGCTTTAGTAGCTCAGTCGTGTCTGATCGTGCGTGGCTCTATGAACCATAGTCCCCAAGGCTCCTCTGCTCATGGGTTCTCCAGGCAAGAATACTGGAGTGGGTTACCATGCCCTCCTTCAGGGGATCTTCCCGACCCAGGGATCGAACTCATGTCTCCTGCATCTCTTCCACTGGCAGGCAGATTCTTTACCACTGAGTTACCAGGGAAGCCCACAGGTATACATATATCCCCCTTTTTTCTGGATTTTCTTCCCCTTCACTGAGCAGAGTTTCTTGTGCTATACAATAGGTTCTCATTAGTTATCTATTTTATACTTAGTAGTGTATATATATGTCAATTTCAATCCCCAGTTCTTCCCATCCGCCATTGCGCTTGGTATCTGAATTTCTTTTTATAACATCTGACCAGTAAATTATAAATGGCCATTGAAGGTGTGGAAAAAGGAAACCACCTACACTCTTGTAATGGAGGGGTTTCCTTAAAAGCTAAAAATAGAGCTGTCATATGATCCAGCAATTTCACTCCTGGGCATATAGTCAAGAGAAAATCCTGGTTTGAAAGGATACATGCACCTCAGTGTTCACTGCAGGTATTGGGTATTAACAATACCCAAGACACAGAAGCAACCTAAATGTCCATCAACAGATGAATGGATAAACAAGATGTGATATATATATATATATATATGTATGTGTGTGTGTGTGTGTATGTGTGTGAGTATGCAATGGAATATTATTCAGCCATTAAAAAGAATGAAATAATACCATTTGCGGCAACATGGATGGACCTGGAGATAATCAAACTAGGTGAAGTCAGTCAGAGAGAGAAAAACAAATGTTATATAATATCATTTATATGTGGATTCTAAAAAAATTCATACAAATGAAATTACTTACAAAATAGAAACAGGCTCTCAGACTCAGAGAACAAATTCATGGTTACCGGAGGAAAGGATAGATGAGGAGCTTGAAATGAATATACCTACTGCTTTCTTATTTCCTTTTTCTTTGCTTTTTTCTCAATTATTTTTTATTGGCGTTGCTTTATAATGTTGTGCTAATGTCTACTATATAGCAAAGTGAATCAGCTATATGTATACATGAGGCTTTAGTAGCTCAGTCGTGTCTGATCGTGCGTGGCTCTATGAACCATAGTCCCCAAGGCTCCTCTGCTCATGGGTTCTCCAGGCAAGAATACTGGAGTGGGTTACCATGCCCTCCTTCAGGGGATCTTCCCGACCCAGGGATCGAACTCATGTCTCCTGCATCTCTTCCACTGGCAGGCAGATTCTTTACCACTGAGTTACCAGGGAAGCCCACAGGTATACATATATCCCCCTTTTTTCTGGATTTTCTTCCCCTTCACTGAGCAGAGTTTCTTGTGCTATACAATAGGTTCTCATTAGTTATCTATTTTATACTTAGTAGTGTATATATATGTCAATTTCAATCCCCAGTTCTTCCCATCCCCGCCATTCCCGCTTGGTATCTGTACAGTTGTTCTCAGTAACATATTTAAAATAGATAACCAAGGAGGATCTACTATAAAGCACAGGGAATGTTGCTCAATATTCTATAATAACCTAAATGGGAAAGGAATGTGAAAAAGAATAGATACCTGTAAAGAATAATGAAAGAAGACCAAGGGAAAAAATAATAAAAGAAAATAAAATTCACTCCTGAGTAGTTACTTTAAAAAAAATAAAACCCCCCAAAACTAGCTCTTTCACAGTCCTGCTAAAATGCTCCTCTGGGAACCTCCTCCTCATTCTCTTCGTCAGGAATAACCTCTCGTCTTTTTTCCATCGTGCCTTGTGTCTCTGCGTGTCTTGCTGTGCTGTAGTTTACTAATGAGTGAACACACTGCCCCGCCCAGTCCGAGGTCAGGGACTCACCTTGTTTGCGTTTGTCATTGCCTCTTCCAAAAACTGTATCTTGCTCTGCAGGGCGTCTATCTGACCTCTTTTTGCCGTAATTTGTTTTTGCATCCCCATTGCCACTTTCATAGCTGGAAAAAAGAGAGAAATTTTGAGAAATGACTATAATTTGATGGTCAAACATTATGAAAAGATCATAAGTTAAGATTCCTCTAAGACTTCTGGACCATTTCAAGGAAGTGTTCATAAAAGATGTCTTCAGATTTCACAATACTGGGATGGAACAATTCTCGGCAATTACTCAGAGGTTTTGAACTGAGAAACGTATATAAATGAGGATGTTCTGTGATCCCTTGCTAGAATTAACTTTATTGGCCACCATAATTTGCCTTATCTCCAATGGTAATAAATAATGCTGACAAAATTCATACTTATATATATAGCAAATATATACACAAAATATACAGTCATATCATGAAAATGATAAATAGCATTCTTACTAAAATAACTTCCTAGAAACTCGTATATAAAATAGCACACGAGACACCTACTATTACTGATCTTTTACAAGATTCCAGTGATAACACAAACCATTCAATTTTCATTGTCATGGGGACTCTCATTCGCTCAGAACTCACTACTGTTTCAAAAGTCAAACTGGCCACAGAAGCATTCAGTTCAGTTGAGTCACTCAGTCATGTCTGACTCTGTGACCCCATAGACTGCAGCATGCCAGGCTTCCCTGTCCTTCACTGTCTCCCTGGGTTTGCTCAAACTCATGTCCATTGACTCAGTGATGTCATCCAACTATCTCATCCTCTGTCAACCCCTTCTCCTTCTGCCTTTATTGTTCCCAACATCAGGGTCTTTTCCAGTGAGTCGTCTCTTCACATCAGGCGGCCAAAGTATTGCAGCTTCAGCGTCAGTCCTTCCAATGAATATTCAGGGTTGATTTCCTTTAGGATTGACTGACTTGATTTCCTTGCAGTCCAAGGGACTCTCAAGAGTCTTCTCCAGCACCACAGTTCAAAGTGTGACTATTTTACTGAAACTGGTGGTAGGATGAGAATATTCTAAACAGGAGGGAAGGCACTGAACACTTAAGACATAGCAGGCCACTGAAAAGATAAATAACACTCACCGTTTTTTGGAAATTCAAAGTCAGAAACCCTGTTGTTTTATAGAGTCAGCTGAGAAAAACACTTTGAAAACACCACTGCTCATGAGTTAGGTCCAGCTTAGACATTAAAAAAAAAAAGTTGTATTGTTTAAAAGTAAAATATTGGAGGATGAAAGATCTGACTTCTTGCTCACAAGACATAGTTCCTGTGGCTAAATTGTCCAAACCAGGGCTAACACAGGCACAGTTCACAGGTTTGTTAATAGAGCAAAAGTCTGGCGTCATTGGCTCACTCCTCTCAAGAATTCTGGTCTGATGAAGTGGATCATGGTTAGCCTCAAAGGTAGTTTTCTTAATCAACTCTTTATTTTAAGGTGATCTTAATTTGAAAGTGACTACAGGGTTCCCTAGCTAATTTAACAACTGTAACGTGACTGAGAAGCTGTGGAGAGGCCGGAGCATACTGAGGTGGAGCCTCTGCCTGGTGGACGGGGAGAGAAACAGACCCCAGATGCGCCTCTGGAGTGACCTCTCCAGGTCATTTTCTTGATGTTAACCAGCAAAGACAGAGGTGAGTCTCTAAGAAACACACACACTGTAGATGATTCAAGAATCTGCATGCCGCCTCTGGGCATGCCAATCTTTTCAGTATCACTCCAATTGTGGCATATGTGCTGTTGAAGTGTGCACAAACATCAACCTTTTGACGTGAAAAAATATTGGGAAATAGAAAAACGTAGCCTTTATTTAAATCTTTATTCATACAGTCAGCTAATATAGTCTTACAGACAGTGAAATGAATCATGTGTGCTCAGTCACTTCAGTCATGTCCAACTCTTTGTGACCTTATGGACTGCAGCCTGCCAGGCTCTCTGTCCAGAAATGAATAATATAAAACAGCAGCTAACCTTCCCTCTATGAATTAATACGGGCAACAAGGTGAAAAGCAGCAGGTGTAAGTGGCGAGAAGGGACCCCTCTTCCTAGCAGGTCAGGTCCCAGGGCTCCCTCCCATCTTCAACTCAGAGGAGGAAGCGGGGACTGACAATTAGCCACAGGCACATGGTTTATGAAGATAGTAAGCATGTGAGGAGTAGGGTGATGAATAAAGAGTATTGGTAACTTGTACTTATATCAACACTTCCTCAAGAACAATTAACTGACATTTATGGATATTGAGGTCTGTTAGAAATTACTGAAATAGCTACAGAAAAAGATTCAGATACTTAAGGAATAAATTAAGCAAACGGCAATTTCCCTCAAAACAACTGGAAACTCTGACTGCTATGTAACCCCCATCAGTGATATTAATATCTACTGTTGTATCTCTCTCACACCATGCTGCAATGTGAAGAGTGTGCATCCAGTGTGTGTTTTAATCAATCTAAAGTGAAGTGAAAGCCACTCGGTCGTAGACTATTCTTTGTGGCCCATGGACGAGCCATGGAATTCTCTAGGCAAGAAGACTGGAGTGGGTTGCCATTTCCTTCTCCAGGGGATCTTTCTGACCCAGGGATCCAACCTGTGTCACCTGTGTTGCCTGCTTTGCAGGCAGATTCTTTACCACTGGGTCACGGGGAAAACCTAGATGAATAAATCTAGACCGAGGGAATTAAAAACAAAGGGAAAAGATCTACTAAAGCATACCATGACCATCGGATCCTTCCATTGACTTCAGCGTATTTCTTGTTTGCTCCAGCTCAGACTGTGCAGATTTTAACTGCATTTTCAGCTTATTTGTAGTAGTTTCCATTTCTTCAGTTTTGTTTCGAAAATTCCTTTTTAAGACTTCGTAGTCTTCTGTACAACGTGATAATCAATAAAAGTTGGTTAATTTTTTTCTACACCACTGTTACCAAGTTAATTTTATTTGTAATTAATGATCACAGAATTTGCGAGCTGAAACAGAACCCATTTAGTTACATGATCATTAGTTACAGAAACTAGATGTACACACACATTTCCAGGGATCTGACTCTTTTTCATCTATTTGGGTGGGTCTTCCTCCTTTACCTACTTATTATTCACTGCTTTGTCCCAGCCAGCGTAACTGGCTCACATCTATTTCCTCTTAAATCTTCTTAGATAATCACATTGACCACAACAGACTTCACCACCATCTGTAGGCAGATGGATCTCCATGACTCGGTCAGTAACCTGAGGCTGCTGTGAATCTTACTTGATTCTTTAACTCCCAGTAACTGTCAAAACACTGGGCATTCATTATTTATACACAAGAAAACACACACACACACACACATTCAACTATCCACTTACTTACATTCATCTACTTACATGTGATGGACAGATTTACCTATAAACAGAACAGTGGATCTAAGACGTCTCTGCTGAGATCTAACTCCACCTGTCCAGACACTTCCATGTGGAGGCCCTGGTGCCCCCAGACCAACGGTCTCACACTGACAGCCTGTCACCCTCCTCATAGTGAGCTAACCTCTCCTAGTTTCACTCTCAGCTGTTGGTATTGTTCTCTCAGGACTGCAAATTTAAAACTGGACACACACACAGAACCCCTCTGATCATTTACGGTTGATCCAACCTCCAAAAATATTCTTCATTTTCCCCCTTCCTCTCCTTCTCATTATACCGCCTAACTTCAGCTTCTCATCCCCTTTCCCTGAGTGAGTGAGTGAGAGCCGCTCAGTTGTGTCCAACTCTTTGTGACCCCATGGACTCTAGGCTGCCAGGCTCCTCTGTCCATGGAGGAATACTGGAGCGGGTTGCCATTTCCTGTTCCAACCTTTCCCTGAGACTACCGCATAATTCTCCTTAGCTGGCTGGCCTCTGTTGGCCTTTAGGCTTGTCTTTCTCTTTGTGCCTGCTGACTCTGTCCTTCTAAAATGCAAATTTGGTGACAACAATCTCTTGCTTGCTATCTTTTGCTGGCTCCACGCTGTCTGTCTCTGCCTACCCGGTCTGCCTCATTTGTACTGCTACTCTCCTAAGTGCTTCGGAGGTCACACTGTGCTCTTTCATTCCTTCATGCTTTTGCCCATCATGCTCTCTCCGCTGGACTGCCTCCTTTTCACCTGCCAAATTTCTGTTCCCCCATCAAACCCGGTCCAGATGTCTCCTCTACAGAAGGCTGATGCCCTTTCCAGCATCTGCACCCAGTCCAGGGCCTCCCGACTTCACGTGGCCCGTTCCAAACAGACCTGGCTCCCAGCTACCCCAGAGCCTCGCTGCTGCTTCTGGGGCCAGTTTGGCACGGGAAATGCTCAGGAATCATTGATGCATGTGTGCGTGTATGTCTGCCTGTGTGTGAAGTAGATAATATCGATCCCATACTAATGGTGAACTAGGAATGTTTCATTTTAAAATTTACGACCTTGGATTTTTTCACTTTAAGAAATTTGCTTAAGTCTGTTTACATGTGTGACTTCACTATTAAACCTCTAATCATATTACCTGACTCAAAGGACTCAAGATTTCCACTTCCCTCACTTTCTGCTTGGAAACTCAGTACAGACTCTCACGGACTCTGAGGGCTGACTGAAATTCACGGTTAATGAGTGCAAGCTCCGGGAGCGCTACAAGGAGCAGTGTCAGGATTTCAGGTGACGGAATGTGTGTACAAGGAAAGCCTAATTATCCACGTTTGTGTAAAACTGGGATAAGGGCCTGTTCTTTTACAGCAGTCCTAGTATCCTCACTCAACGTGTCTGACAACAGTCCTATTTTGGCAGAGTTTGAATTGGAGTGACATACCTGTAAGACTATTCAACTCATTCCTACTAGCTTTCACCTCGTTTAATAAATGATCTCTCTCTTGTTTGATATCCTTCACTGCACGGAGCCGCTCAGAGCCTGCGTTTACCAGCTTCACCTTTTCCAGCTCCAGGTCACTCACTCTGGCTTCAAGCTCCCGTATCTTTGCATCTTTTATCTTTCAAAATCTTAAAAAAACAAAGGATAGAGTAATAAATGAAATATAAAGCAGTGAATTACTAACTTGCTTGCTATCTTTGCTGGCTCCACGCTGTCTGTCTCTGCCTACCCGGTCTGCCTCATTTGTACTGCTACTCTCCTAAGTGCTTCGGAGGTCACACTGTGCTCTTTCATTCCTTCATGCTTTTGCCCATCATGCTCTCTCCGCTGGACTGCCTCCTTTTCACCTGCCAAATTTCTGTTCCCCCATCAAACCCGGTCCAGATGTCTCCTCTACAGAAGGCTGATGCCCTTTCCAGCATCTGCACCCAGTCCAGGGCCTCCCGACTTCACGTGGCCCGTTCCAAACAGACCTGGCTCCCAGCTACCCCAGAGCCTCGCTGCTGCTTCTGGGGCCAGTTTGGCACGGGAAATGCTCAGGAATCATTGATGCATGTGTGTGCGTGTATGTCTGCCTGTGTGTGAAGTAGATAATATCGATCCCATACTAATGGTGAACTAGGAATGTTTCATTTTAAAATTTACGACCTTGGATTTTTTCACTTTAAGAAATTTGCTTAAGTCTGTTTACATGTGTGACTTCACTATTAAACCTCTAATCATATTACCTGACTCAAAGGACTCAAGATTTCCACTTCCCTCACTTTCTGCTTGGAAACTCAGTACAGACTCTCACGGACTCTGAGGGCTGACTGAAATTCACGGTTAATGAGTGCAAGCTCCGGGAGCGCTACAAGGAGCAGTGTCAGGATTTCAGGTGACGGAATGTGTGTACAAGGAAAGCCTAATTATCCACGTTTGTGTAAAACTGGGATAAGGGCCTGTTCTTTTACAGCAGTCCTAGTATCCTCACTCAACGTGTCTGACAACACTCCTATTTTTGGCAGAGTTTGAATTGGAGTGACATACCTGTAAGACTATTCAACTCATTCCTACTAGCTTTCACCTCGTTTAATAAATGATCTCTCTCTTGTTTGATATCCTTCACTGCACGGAGCCGCTCAGAGCCTGCGTTTACCAGCTTCACCTTTTCCAGCTCCAGGTCACTCACTCTGGCTTCAAGCTCCCGTATCTTTGCATCTTTTTTATCTTTCAAAATCTAAATGTAGGGATAAATACAAAGGATAGAGTAATAAATGAAATATAAAGCAGTGATACTAAGTGGGAATACAGAAGGAGTATTTTACCTTTCTTTTAACCTTAGATGCCAATTCACACTACCATTGGCCACAATGCATCACGACTATATATTCACTCATTCATTCAAAAAAAAAATGTACTGAGCACCTAATTGTGCACGTTGTGACTGAGAACTTCTAGTTCCTGGGTTTGGAACCACTGCACTAGAGTATTCACTCATATGCTGCCAAGGATAAAATCCCAAGGCATTGTTGCTCTCAGGCAAGCTATTTAATGTTTCCATGTCTCGGTTTTCTCATCTGCAAAATGGGACAATAATGTACATACTTCAGAAGGTTTCTGTGAAGGGAAAATTCATTTAATTTATAGAGTATACAACTCAGCAGATTCTTCCATTTATTTGTACTCTTAACAATACTAGAAATCCTCCTCTTTTCTTTAACAAGAAGGTAGCATTATCTTTTCTAATATGCTTTGTAAACCTATTCTATAGTTTTTACTGAAGGGTTGGCTTTGAGAAGCTTTTAAAAGTCTCTTTCATGGTGAGTTTGGCTGTAAAAAAACTGTATGATATAATCAAATTAACCTTGAGCACTAGGAAATTCTGGTTCTTTCTGCAATGAACCTGTGTATCTCCACGGACTAGGTAATAATCCATTGGCCCTAATTTTTAGAAGGAGGAAACTCGGGCATCCAAAGCTTATTCAAGATTTGTGGTTATCAAAGGCAGTGAAAGGAGCAGTGTCAGGATTTCAGGTGACGGAATGTGTGTACAAGGAAAGCCTAATTATCCACGTTTGTGTAAAACTGGGATAAGGGCCTGTTCTTTACAGCAGTCCTAGTATCCTCACTCAACGTGTCTGACAACACTCCTATTTTGGCAGAGTTTGAATTGGAGTGACATACCTGTAAGACTATTCAACTCATTCCTACTAGCTTTCACCTCGTTTAATAAATGATCTCTCTCTTGTTTGATATCCTTCACTGCACGGAGCCGCTCAGAGCCTGCGTTTACCAGCTTCACCTTTTCCAGCTCCAGGTCACTCACTCTGGCTTCAAGCTCCCGTATCTTTGCATCTTTTTTATCTTTCAAAATCTAAATGTAGGGATAAATACAAAGGATAGAGTAATAAATGAAATATAAAGCAGTGATACTAAGTGGGAATACAGAAGGAGTATTTTACCTTTCTTTTAACCTTAGATGCCAATTCACACTACCATTGGCCACAATGCATCACGACTATATATTCACTCATTCATTCAAAAAAAAAAAAATGTACTGAGCACCTAATTGTGCACGTTGTGACTGAGAACTTCTAGTTCCTGGGTTTGGAACCACTGCACTAGAGTATTCACTCATATGCTGCCAAGGATAAAATCCCAAGGCATTGTTGCTCTCAGGCAAGCTATTTAATGTTTCCATGTCTCGGTTTTCTCATCTGCAAAATGGGACAATAATGTACATACTTCAGAAGGTTTCTGTGAAGGGAAAATTCATTTAATTTATAGAGTATACAACTCAGCAGATTCTTCCATTTATTTGTACTCTTAACAATACTAGAAATCCTCCTCTTTTCTTTAACAAGAAGGTAGCATTATCTTTTCTAATATGCTTTGTAAACCTATTCTATAGTTTTTACTGAAGGGTTGGCTTTGAGAAGCTTTTAAAAGTCTCTTTCATGGTGAGTTTGGCTGTAAAAAAACTGTATGATATAATCAAATTAACCTTGAGCACTAGGAAATTCTGGTTCTTTCTGCAATGAACCTGTGTATCTCCACGGACTAGGTAATAATCCATTGGCCCTAATTTTTAGAAGGAGGAAACTCGGGCATCCAAAGCTTATTCAAGATTTGTGGTTATCAAAGGCAGTGAAAGGAGGGGGAGGGGACACCGGATGACGTGGTCAAAGGGTGCCTACCACAGGTGCCTACAGCATTCCAGATAAAACAGAAACAATGACTCTAGGGACTAATGACTGTACTTAATACTGCTGTATTGAAAGTTGCTAAGAGAGTAGATCCTAAAAGTTCCCATCATAAGGGAAAAAACCATTTTTTCTTTTTGTATCTATATAAGATGATGGATGTTAACTTATTTGGCAATCATTGTACAATATATGTAAATCAAGCTATTATGCTTAAACTCATACAGTACTGTATGCCAGTTGTATCTTAATAAAACTGAAAGAAAAGAAATTAAACGTGATTTGTTTCCTACTAGTTACTATGGCAGTGACAGCTTACAGAAAGCTTAGAAAATGGAACTTTTAAAAATTCAATTCAATAGTTTTAAGTATTGATAAATATTTATGAGTGACTTCTGGGTGCAAGGCACAAAGTCAGGGTCAGGGGTAGTAAGATGAAGAATACGAGTGTTCTGCTTGAAGAAATTTGTAGTCTTTTGGGAAGGGGAGAAACCGCTACTGTTTTTCTCTCTCTCTCACACACACACACATGCACACAGGGGGAGAGTGGAATAGGGGAAAGGAACTAATATTTCCTAAACATCTTCTACAGGCCAGGAACCAAGCTAAATCCCTGATATATACTTTCTCAATTTAAGCCTAAAGTAACCCAATAAGATTGGGTTTTTTGTTGTTTTGTTTTGTTTTTTTTTTTAAATTTTGGCCTCTTTTATTGGTCCTTCATCTATCTATTTTCACCCATCTTCATTCCTCGGCCTGGTGGACCCCCACTACAGTGGCCTCTCCCATTGCAGAGCACCAGCTCTGGGCGCGTGCGCTCCAGAGCACTGGCTCACAATTGGACACGCTGGTCCAACCGCTCCGCGACACATGGGATCTTCCTGGGCCAGGGATTGAACCAGTGCCCCTTGCACTGCAAGGCAGATTCTTTACCCACTGGAACACCAGGGAAACCCTTGGTTGCTTTTTGATTTATAGACATAGAAGCCAACAGCCAGCAAACCGTTCAGTGTTTTATAATTATTGAATGTTGAGATAGGGTTCAAATTTAGACCTGTCTGAAGAGGGACAAAATGCCTTTTCAAACTGCGGGATCAGGAAAGACTACATGAAAAGGCTAGACTTTCTGATTTTTCGTAGTGGTAGTTCTGAACCATTTGGGGGCCAGTCCTTGTGGAATCTAAGACAATCACGGAAGCTTTCTCACAAAAGCACACATGCACACGGACAAAAACACTTGCGAACAATTTCAGAGCGTCTACAGCTGTCTTGGCAGAACCCATTTCTGGTCACGTAGGTCAGCCTTACTCATGAGAAAAATAGATGTTTCAGAAGCTCGGCCGGCCCAACACGCTACAGACCTTAACTTCCTGTAGCTCCAGCCGCCGGTCATTGATCTCTTTCTCCAGCTGGGCTTTCTCGACTTGCATGGCGCCGGCCGTCCGGCCGTGCTGGCCCACCAGCTGCGTCATGTTCTCAATCTGCTGCCGCAGGATCTCGATCACCTTGTCCTTCTCGGCCATCTGCAGCCGGAGGCCCTCACACTCGCTCTGCACGTTTCGGAGGTGGTCGCCCTCGCTCTTCAGGTGCTGCAGCTCCTGCAGCTTCACGTCCACCCGGGAGCGCAGCTTCGTGATCTCCGCGTTGGTGGCCTCGACGGCCCGCTCCTTCTCCTGCAGGGAGGCTGTCAGGTCCGACACGGTCCTCTCCGAGCTCTCCAGGGTCATCTTCTTGGCCGTCAACTCTTCCACCACTTTGCGGAGCATCTCTTTGGTGGATTCGAGCTGCGCCGTCAAAGAGGACACTTTTTCTAGACTTTCATTCTTCCCCTGAATTGCTGCCATCTGATGGTGAAAGAAGAATTTCATGGATTTAGGCAAACAAGAAGAGGTCTCAAGAGATCTAAGAGGTTAGCTCAGGAACGCAAAATCATATAGCTGACAGTACTTCATACTGTTTCTCTGTCAGAACTTCATACAGACTGTAGGTCAACTTGCGCTAATTAGACCAAGGTGGAGAGGCCCTAATTAAATAACAATGCTCCTCCAGAATAGAGTTGCTGGGGGGAAAGAGTTCGACAAGTTTCCTCTGAGGATGTTTTCCATATCCATTTACCTTAGGATAACACTGGCAACTGCGTAAAGTGCGGTAAGACAGAAGCCAACTATCCTTCCTATTTTCCTCCAACCTGTCTCTTAATTGTGCTTCTGAGGGAAAAGTGAATGATGGTTTTTACCCAGTATACAGTCACATTATCTGTTCCTTTCTAATTGCCAGTTTCCTCTTTCTTCCTATCTAGGTTGGGCCAGAGAAAAGGAAGACGACTTTGCTTAGATCTAGGCTAAGACTTGGGCTTCCCTAGTAGCTCAGATAGTAAAGAATCTCTCTATAAAGCAGGAGATCTGGGTTCCATCCCTGCGTCGGGAAGATCCCCTGGAGAAGGGAACGGCAACCCACTCCAGAATTCTCCAGTATTCTTGCCTGAAGAAGTCCATGGAAAGAGGAGCCTGTCTAGCTACAGTGCATGGGGTCACAAAGAGATGGACATGACTGAGCTAACAGGCCAAGACTGGCCCGTTGGTTTACTTTCTCAAGTGGGATTAGCTGATTCTTCGTGGGAGTCTTTTTATGTCTCTATGGAAATTACTGCCATTAGAATCACGTCCTTCCCGTCCTGAAGGCACACGGCTCCTCGCACAGCTTCACCTTTGACTACTGGTGCACTGAAACAGAGAACACCCAACCCACATATTTATCAGTTTGAGGGGAAAGCCCCTTTTGGGGGAAAAACAAAACTTCCGTTGGAAACCTTCAACCCCACTTCTCCTCAGATCTCCCTATGGTGTGATGCTTTTCTATTATTAGGAATTATTAGGCTCCCCATTTCTAGGTGAAAATGAAAAAGCAACAGGATGGGAGTTTCACTGATTGACAATGGACAAAATCGAGGGAAAGCTTAACATCTGAGTGGTCAGAAACATAGAGATAAACACCAGGTTGAGCTACACGGCTCAGAACGCACAGCTCTGCCCCGCCCCGCCCCGCCTCACCTGCCGCTCCATCTGGCCCTGACACTCGCTCTTCATGGCCTTGAGCAGGGCCTCCAGGCGCTGCACCTCCATGTTCCTGTCGTCCAGCTCCCGCCGCAGGTGGTCGATGGTGATGCTGTTGCCGGTGTCCCGGTCCCACAGCCGCTTATTCTGCTCCTTCTCCAGACTCAGCTCCTTCTCCCGCTTATGTAGGTCGGCCTGCAACAAGTGAGGTCAGCTTTCCCCTGGTGCTCCACATTTATTTTAAAACTCTTGTTTCCTTACATCACCTTTGGAGTTTTTGTGTGATTTGAGAAGCCTTTGATGTGGGGATCTGATTCTTTTTCAATGATTTGATACTCATGGATAAAGAACAATGATTTCCTTGAAAACTAATATTTTGCTTACTTGTCATTTGTTCACTTGTAGCTCCAAATAAGATATGAGGACACTGGGAAAATGCAATAGGACGGAGAGAAGTAAGGATCAACCAATGATTTAGAGCCAGCTCTCCCTTGAGCATGTGCTTGTCGGCCTGTGGGGGATGCTCCAGCAGCGGAGGGCCCTGGAGCCTGGGGAGAGAGCCCTGTTCTACAGGAAATCTAACGAACATCACACAAAGGGGTAACAGCACCACCGTTCCTAAATTTCTCAGCTTGTAGCACACCTAACGGAGGGCAGAAAATGCTTCACTACCATCAGAATCCTCTTTTCTTTCTTTCTAAAAACTGTTCACCTAAATTTGCATTTAAATTTTTGTATCCATAATTTTTTGTATATATTTTGAATATAGTTTGGCTTTGAAATGAATATTCAACACTACTTCAATTTAGCAGAACACAGCACCTAACTGAAACAACATGGCTGTTCGAAGATCACCTTCACCTAACTTGTAAGTCCTAATGGTTGTGCTTACAGTATAGAATACTCTATTTCACATGTAAAACTTGAATAGTCAAAGCTGTGGCACTGGTGGTAAAGAACCTGTCTGTCAATGCAGGAGATATGAGAGATATGGTTTTGATCCCTTGGTCAGGAAAATTCCCCTGGAGGAATGCAAGGCAACTCACTCCAGTATTCTTGACTGGAAACAACCATGGACAGAGGAGCCTAGCAGGTTACAGTTCATAGGGTTGCAAAGAGTTGGATATGACTGAAGTGACTTAGCATACACACATGGTTTTTCCAGTAGTCAGATATGGATGTGAGAGTTGGACCATAAAGATGGCTGAGTGCCAAAGAATTCATGCTCTCGAACTGTGGTGTTAGAGAAGACTCTTGTGAGTCCCTTGGACTGCAAGGAGATCACATCAGTCAACCCTAAAGGAAATCAACCCTGACTATTCATTGGAAGGACTGATGCTGAAGCTCCAATACTTTGGCCACCTGATGAGAAGAGACGACTCATTGGAAAAGACCCTGACACTGGGAAAAATAGAAGGCAGAAGAAGGGGGACTGATAGAGGACGAGATGGTTGGATGGCATCACTGACTCAACAGACACGAGCTTGAACAAGCTTGGGGAGATAGTGAAGGACAGGGAAGCCCAGCGTGCTGCAGTCCATGGGGTCGCTAAGAGCCAGACACAACAGGGGGACTGGCCAGCAACAACAGAACTTGAATAGTGTCTAGGATGTTGTGTTGGATGTAAATGTACAGATGTGTTGTACAATTTGTAGTTTTACAAGTGAAACGAGTTTCGTGAAATACTGTGATAAACCTTCCCAGAACTAATCCCGTTCATATTTCAGAGCAGCTTCTTACCAAGAGCTTCTGAAGCTGGTCATCCAGATTTCCAGACTCCTGACTGAACTGATCACGTTCCGTCCGTGCTTCTGTTAGCTCTGAGTTTGCAAGAACTAACTGCTTCTCCAGATCTTCAATCTACAAGGAAAGCACAAATCAGTCTGACTACGTCATGTATATGCAACTATCTCTGATAAATGGTAAGAATGAATAATGACTTAAGAGCATACTAATACAGGACTATCAAATCATTTCACATTTAGCAACACAGCAGTATCATAGCCTACAGGAATCTGAGTACAAGTTTTCATATTTACACTGGATATATTTTTAAAACTGACTTTGTATTTCTTTCATGCTTTATACAAAAAGGTATTTCAAAGGAATTAGCTAAAATAGACCATTAGGTGGCCAACAGAAATGTGCTCATAGGTTATGTTCTAATAATCCCCTAAAGAAGCGCTTTTACTCTTGTGTTCTACAACAATTTAACTTCTGTGGCACAAGCACCTTCCTAGGACGAATGAATGCATATTCTCACTTGATACAACCTCTTCAGCTCTACTATCATTAGGAAAGACTCAGCGTACTTAGTAAAGACATTAGGAATACCTGGGGAATAAAACCATCAGCTTTTACTTTGAGTAGACAAACGTGCTTCTGAGAGGCAATGCAAGCTGGCTAAGAGTCAAACACCCTGAGTTCTAAATCAGTTTCTGTTACATGAGCTCTCTGAGCCTATAATTTAAGTCTAAATTACAAATCTATAATTTGAAAAAAGTCTCTTAGATGATCTTTCAAATTCCTTTCAATTCTGCTTCTAATACTTCTTCACATAAGAAGATCAGTATTAATAAAGCTGAAATGCTGTATTTTCAAAGGAACCATATTTTGAGCTTTAAATTTAACAGGAATGTTTTCAATTTCAAAAGTTATTCATATGACTAAAACAAACATTTTCTACTCCTCTCTCTCTCTCAAAGTCTCTCCATTGTGTCCAACTCTTTGCCGTCCCCTGGACTGTAGCCCACCTGGTTTCTCTGTCCATGGAGTTCTCCTGGTAAGACTACTAGAGTAGGTTGCCATTCCATTCTCCAGGGGATCTTCCAGACCCAGGGATCAAACCTGGGTCTCCTGCATTGCAGGCAGATTCTTTATCATGTGAGCCACCAGAGAAGCCCTTTTCTACTCCTAGTCTGGGGCAAAACCATTTCTGTCTTTGAGCACAAAGCATGTGTCTATGTGCTTTAAAAGCTTAAATTAAGACTTGCTATTTTACGTCCGTTTCTATTTTTTAAAAAGAAATTCTGGTTAACCATCTGATGTTAAATTCTATGAGACCAAAATTTTAAAAAGAAAAAGAAAAGAAAAAGAGTCAACTTGTATCTTTCTAAGTATTAGAAGTTCCTCCAGACCCCTGTAGGAACATTTGTTTGGTAGCTGTCAGTACTGACTCAACTGCTATAGCTCTGCTTTTACCTTTCACTTTTTTTAAAGTAAAAATACTTATATGAATTAGTCAATCAAAAATATAAATGGAGAGTGAAAGGGAAAACCATTGCAGTAGCAGCTGAGCTCATACAAACAGCTGTAAAAAACCACTATGAAGAAAAGATTTTTAAAATGTCCAGAATAAATACTGACATCTGAGATGTATTAAAGATTTTTTCTTTTTCTTTTCTTTTTTTAAATAGCAGCACTGGTTTTCCCTTTCACCATCTATGAATCTACGTTTGTTTTGGATGACTGGACAAATAAATACTGGGATCTCATTGCAATCATACAGTGATTTTAGATATCACCATTTGGGCCAAATTGTATTTCCTATTTTCTATGCTCAGAAAGACACAGTTATGGGATAATAGGGGATGCTGCCAGTCAGCATGGAGCTGCCTTGGCAGATCTGGAGATTTGCAAAGAATCTCCCCGCACAGGATACATAGCTCCAGCCAGTGCTACTAAATCTTCCCTTTTTGAGTATGAAATTCAGTCCCAAATGCTTTCAAAGTAGGAAAAGTAAACTTAGAATCAAGATCGTGAGATATTTCTGTTGTCAAAAAGCGAAAGTTAAGAGTAAAGCCAAATCTACAGAGCCAATAGTGACAGCTTCTACAGGTCCAAATTCGTAAAGGGGAATGCTGGAGGTTCTCCTAAAATGGAAAGAGAAGAATAGAAAAAACATTACAGTAAAACACTTTGGTATGTCTGAAAGCTATGTCTACAATCTTCTTTGAAACATCACTTTTCATTAGTATGAAAATACTTCTGGTTATCGGCAGAGAAACACTGCCCTCCTAAACAAGTTTTCTCTACATGTATGCATTCCAGTTGGGAAAGTTTTGTTCAGGGCTGTCATGCCATCAATTTTGAAAAATAATAAAAAATTTTTTCTGAAGGAATCTGATCACAAGAGAAAATACGAATATTGCCTGCTTCTCATAAAATACGCTAATGTATAATATCAACATACTCTTTATAATAATACTTATAATAATTATGAGTCTCTCTTCCCACAAATCTCACTTTTAGTGACAGCTGTAAGTATTTTCTTCCTTATTGTTATCTGGACAGTGTATATATAAAATGTGTTCTGCAGCAGTGGAAAATAAGATCAATTTTAAAGTTTTAATAGGCTTTAGTAATGTGAAATCAAGGCACATGAAAATAAAAAGAAATTAAGCAAAAGAATCTGTGTTTTTTAAAATCCTGTATTCAATTCATCACAATAAAAACTGCATAACAACAGAATTTTTCATGGGTACAGAATGAAATACTTTTGTTAGCTTGCTTAATCTTCTTTGCTTAGTCACACCATGTTTTTTTTTTTACACCATGTATGTTTAATGCTTTTCAGGCCAGGGTCCATTCAAATCTGTATTTAAATGGAAGGATAACCATCTCTCCATTTTCCTTCACTAAAAAGAGCCTTGATGACCATCAACTAGGTGACAGACTTAGTCAATACACTATAAGTCTCAGTGATCTGGATGAAAATTAAACTAATATCCCCTCTTTATTTCCAGTAATGTTAACTGTTTATCAAAATTCTCTGTGATCCACTGTTTACATTAGAGCAAAGTAAGACAATACTTTTAGTGTTATGCTTTCATCTGTATGACCTCAACACACTCATAGAAAAGGTTTTCTGTCATTCATCTGGATGCCAATACTTCTGTAAGACTATGGAGATTGTTGTTTACAAAAACAAAGCTATTTTTGTACTGTTAAGATGGCAGTGTCTGTCAAAATTTCCAACCATGACCAAATTTAGGTTGATCAGCACGATGTGATGTATCAGACAACATGCAGGTTAGCAAACAGCAGGTGACAGCTTATGAAGAGGTGATTTTTCCAAGCAACATTACAAATGGAAAGCTATATCAGTTTCAAATTATTAGAGACAAACAGGGGAGTTGAGTTTTAGTAGTTATTATTTTGTGGCTTTTCAAAGGGTTTATGTTGTCAATGTTAAACAATGAAAATGAAATCTTTTCAAAATGGGCTGAGTAAGATGAGTATCAGTCCTTCTGTAGGCCTGATCTGGAATGGGGTGGGTAGTCCTGCTATCCATCTTCAAAGGAAAAGTCCATCCTGAACTAGAACAAAAAAGGCAAAAAAAAGAGCAAACAGACCCCAAAGTATTCAGTGGGAAGGGGAAATCAGCTGGTGCCAAGTACTTGCTAAAGCTAAACCTGTATAGTAATTTAAAGGGCTTTATTCTTTAATTTTTTTAAACTTGCTTGAAGTATGCAAGAAACTTTTCTAACAATGAATTAACTGAGTGAACACTGTTTATCTGTAATTTAACATGTAGATATTCATCTCCATTCTTATAAATTGCTTTTAATTTTAAATGATTGCTTTGATTCCTCATTTTCAAATAAACTGTTACAAACTACCTAGTCGATTCTGCGTATAACAGTCTCTGGAAGCAGACTGGAACGTTTAAACTCACCTTGTCTTCATACGTCCTTTTGGCTTCCCTTAATTCAGAACGCAGCTGAGAAACAGTGGATTCCAGGTCACTGAGTTGGCGCATATACAGTGAATTTTGGTTTCTTGCTTGTTCTCTAAGAAGGGTTTAAAGGTGGAATAAGAGCAAATAGGAAACTAAGAATAAGTGATGTTCCTAAAGGTGCTCTAGCTTTTAGGCACTCCCACTAATTAAGTACCATTATTAACTGTTTTCTGTCATTCATGAGCAAAGTAAGACAATACTTTTAGTGTTATGCTTTCATCTGTATGACCTCAACACACTCATAGAAAAGGTTTTCTGTCATTCATCTGGATGCCAATACTTCTGTAAGACTATGGAGATTGTTGTTTACAAAAACAAAGCTATTTTTGTACTGTTAAGATGGCAGTGTCTGTCAAAATTTCCAACCATGACCAAATTTAGGTTGATCAGCACGATGTGATGTATCAGACAACATGCAGGTTAGCAAACAGCAGGTGACAGCTTATGAAGAGGTGATTTTTCCAAGCAACATTACAAATGGAAAGCTATATCAGTTTCAAATTATTAGAGACAAACAGGGGAGTTGAGTTTTAGTAGTTATTATTTTGTGGCTTTTCAAAGGGTTTATGTTGTCAATGTTAAACAATGAAAATGAAATCTTTTCAAAATGGGCTGAGTAAGATGAGTATCAGTCCTTCTGTAGGCCTGATCTGGAATGGGGTGGGTAGTCCTGCTATCCATCTTCAAAGGAAAAGTCCATCCTGAACTAGAACAAAAAAGGCAAAAAAAAGAGCAAACAGACCCCAAAGTATTCAGTGGGAAGGGGAAATCAGCTGGTGCCAAGTACTTGCTAAAGCTAAACCTGTATAGTAATTTAAAGGGCTTTATTCTTTAATTTTTTTAAACTTGCTTGAAGTATGCAAGAAACTTTTCTAACAATGAATTAACTGAGTGAACACTGTTTATCTGTAATTTAACATGTAGATATTCATCTCCATTCTTATAAATTGCTTTTAATTTTAAATGATTGCTTTGATTCCTCATTTTCAAATAAACTGTTACAAACTACCTAGTCGATTCTGCGTATAACAGTCTCTGGAAGCAGACTGGAACGTTTAAACTCACCTTGTCTTCATACGTCCTTTTGGCTTCCCTTAATTCAGAACGCAGCTGAGAAACAGTGGATTCCAGGTCACTGAGTTGGCGCATATACAGTGAATTTTGGTTTCTTGCTTGTTCTCTAAGAAGGGTTTAAAGGTGGAATAAGAGCAAATAGGAAACTAAGAATAAGTGATGTTCCTAAAGGTGCTCTAGCTTTTAGGCACTCCCACTAATTATGTACCATTATTAGGCCAATAGTCTTTTATCTTCCAAATTGCTTATTAAAGGCTTAAGTTCAAAAATGTTAATTGTTAAACACAGGCAACATATATAGTTCATTATACAATTTTCCCTCTGTATAAGTGAAAATGTGCATATAAAAAATTTCAACATGGGAGCCGAAATTTTAAAATTATTTATATGTTGTTGGTAGTCAGTTGCTAAATTGTGTTTGCTTGTCATTCTTGGGACTATACGTATTAAATCTGTATACATTTACATACATGTGCATGCTCAGTCATTCAGTCATGTCTGACTCTTTCCAACCCCATGGATTATAGCCCACCAGGCTCCAGGCAAGAATACTGGAGGCTGCCATTTCCTCCTCCAGGGGATCGTCCTGACCCAGGGATCAAACCCACATCTCCTACACTGGCAGGTGGATTCTTTACCACCGAGCCACCTGGGAAGCCCATTTACACACACACACACACACACACACACACACACACAGATATACTGTGTATGTTTGTTTTATCCTATCAGTTGAAATACAGATAAAATTTAAAGTGTCCAATCCCAAGAGACCCAACTTGCCATAGTATGTCTGATATGGTTATAACATATTCTCTATATGTTAAGTAATTTTTCAGTTTGCTTGAATGGTAGAGAAGTTTTTATTTTCTTATAGAATCAATTATTAAGCATTTTTAAAAGATTTAGAATAAAAATTAATACAAATAAAATAAAGATAAATGGCTATCACTTCAAACCACCAGGACAACATACTGAATGATTTCTAGTTGACTCTGGATACTGTTGGCTTGGCTCCGAGCACTGCTAGCTTTCTCGCTGAGTCCTGTTACTTCAATTTCATGTTCACTTATTAACTGCTCAATCCTATAGAAAGAATGTGGTGATTGTTATTTGACACAGATTCTGCCTGATAATGAACTATTCTAAAAATCAATGATTTTCAACACTCTCAAATTTAGTATTTTCTTTGATCTTTGAGCATACTGTTCTTTTTATGACAAGTATCTAAGTTAGATACAGAATCCTTTATCCAAACCCTGTGGGAGCCAGTTAGCCTTTAGAGTTTAGAATTTTAAAAACATTTTACAATGGTAATGAAGAACAGTACTAAATATCATGTGATTTCCCCTAGAAAGACCTAGGGAAGTATCCCAGAAGCCAGACATTACTAATGCAACAGTAGGTTTTAAGTATTCACAGTAAATGTGCATATAAAATTTAAATGGGGCGAAATTTAAAATTATTTATATGTTGTTGGTAGTCAGTTGCTAAATTGTGTTTGCTTGTCATTCTTGGGACTATACGTATTAAATCTGTATACATTTACATACATGTGCATGCTCAGTCATTCAGTCATGTCTGACTCTTTCCAACCCCATGGATTATAGCCCACCAGGCTCCAGGCAAGAATACTGGAGGCTGCCATTTCCTCCTCCAGGGGATCGTCCTGACCCAGGGATCAAACCCACATCTCCTACACTGGCAGGTGGATTCTTTACCACCGAGCCACCTGGGAAGCCCATTTACACACACACACACACACACACACACACACACACACAGATATACTGTGTATGTTTGTTTTATCCTATCAGTTGAAATACAGATAAAATTTAAAGTGTCCAATCCCAAGAGACCCAACTTGCCATAGTATGTCTGATATGGTTATAACATATTCTCTATATGTTAAGTAATTTTTCAGTTTGCTTGAATGGTAGAGAAGTTTTTATTTTCTTATAGAATCAATTATTAAGCATTTTTAAAAGATTTAGAATAAAAATTAATACAAATAAAATAAAGATAAATGGCTATCACTTCAAACCACCAGGACAACATACTGAATGATTTCTAGTTGACTCTGGATACTGTTGGCTTGGCTCCGAGCACTGCTAGCTTTCTCGCTGAGTCCTGTTACTTCAATTTCATGTTCACTTATTAACTGCTCAATCCTATAGAAAGAATGTGGTGATTGTTATTTGACACAGATTCTGCCTGATAATGAACTATTCTAAAAATCAATGATTTTCAACACTCTCAAATTTAGTATTTTCTTTGATCTTTGAGCATACTGTTCTTTTTATGACAAGTATCTAAGTTAGATACAGAATCCTTTATCCAAACCCTGTGGGAGCCAGTTAGCCTTTAGAGTTTAGAATTTTAAAAACATTTTACAATGGTAATGAAGAACAGTACTAAATATCATGTGATTTCCCCTAGAAAGACCTAGGGAAGTATCCCAGAAGCCAGACATTACTAATGCAACAGTAGGTTTTTAAGTATTCACAGTAAATCATAAAGACTATTAAAAAACTTTACATTAGCTCAGATCAGGTTTTATCGACAAAACTGACAAAGACTCTAACCTTGGCCAAACTTTGGTCAGACTCCACGTGGCAGTCTCCACTCCACTTAGTAAAAAGCCTTGGCTTAGCAAGAATCCTGCTAAGTCAGTTGAGTGAGAACCCCCACCCGCATCCGATGCCTCCTTCTAGTAATTTCTACCCACTGAACCCCTCCCCCTGCTTCTAGGGTATGAATCCCTATTTGCCCACATTGGACTAGAAGTTGAGCCTCATCACTCTCTAAATTGGACTCCTTTTGCAAGTCCTGAATGAAGTCTTCCCTGCTTTTTAAGCAAGTGTCAGAATAATTTTTTCATTAACCTTGTTATTTGAGAAATTCTGGAGTCGCTGTTCAGAGACCATAGACTGGTGCTGCAGTTTCACTATGGTCTTCCACACCTCAACCAGAAACCTACCTATCTTGATGTTGTTGAAGGAGCAATTCCATTTTGTTCTGTGACTCAGTTTTCAGTGCTTCCAGCTGATCCTCCACCTGGTTATATAAAAGAAATATGGATTCAGGAGCTGGTAAATAAGCTTGAAAAATTTAGAGATTTTCTAAGTGAAGGAGTGCCTCAGGAAGATGTGAATAGAAGCAACACTAAAATTGGGACACATTCTATCCCTGTATTTTATTAGATCTTTTACACTGGTTATACTCATGAAACTGTACAGATAAGTTAGTTCCCTTCATTAGGTAAGATCACTGTGGAAGTAACTTCTGCTATTTTACAAAACACAAATAAGAACTTGGCTTACTTTGAAGATTCTAAAAAAAATTATATGCCTAATGTATGCTCCGTTGCTCAGTCGTGTAGCCCATGAATTGTAGCCCACCCGGCTCCTCTGTCCATGGGATTTTCCAGCTAGAGGAAAATCTGAGGAGTGGGCTGCCATGCCTTCTCCATATGCATAATACTATTGTCTTAATGAATTTCAATATAAAATTGATGTAGTGTTCTCACCACTTACTGGAAATATCCTCCCTTTAAGATAAGAAATCTCTGTGTCTAATTCTCTTAGGATTTTACTAATAGCTGAGGCCATGCTGCGGAAATGGATGGTAGACGTGCTGTCCTGTTCATACACTTTCTTGCCTGAGGCTTCTTCAAAGTCAACTAGGACTGATCGGATTTCTTGAAGCACTCCCTCATGACTAAGCATCATCTTTCTTAGCTGCTCAATCTGCGTGTTACTGTCTTTCAGCATGTCTTCCTTCAGGCACTTGGCAGCTTCAAGTTCATGAACTGTATTTTGAAGCTGATTTCTTAGATCCTCCTGGGACTGACTCTCCCTTCGTCTACGAAATAAATGAAGGAGAAGAAATAATATAGATAAAACTCAGGTTTGCACAAGTGATTTTACACTACAAAAAGTAAACTTTTAAAACAATTTCAGGTAATAAATCCCAACCTGATATCAGCCATGGCATCTCTCTCCATCTGCATCTCTTGAAGCTTTGTTTGCAAATCGATGACTGACTGTCTTAAGTAAAACTTTTGCTTCTCATGTAATTCATTGCTCTGGGAAAAAAAAAAAGGTCCTGCAAATTAGTCTTCATTAGAGGGTCATATTTCCTTATAGCAAATACTTTCCAAAAATCTATAAATCAATCACTTAATTTTTAAAAAGATATCACGAATATGACTTTTAAATTAAAAAAAAATTATTTTATTAATATTTATTTGGCTATGTTGGGTCTTAGTTGTGGCGTGGGGGTTCTTTGCTGTGGTGCACGGGGCACGGGTTTCTCTCTAGATGTGGCATGCCGTCTCCAGGGCAGCGAGCTCAGTAGTTGCAGCTCCAGTACTTAGTTGCCTCAGGGCATGTGGGATCTTAGTTCCCTGAACGCCTGTCCTCTGTATTGGAAGGTAAGTGTTTCTAACTACTGGATCACCAGGGAAGCCCTCGATCATTTCTTTTATGTGTACTTTCTTCCCCCTTCACCATGGCTCAGGGCCTAATTAATCCTTTCTCACCTAGATTCTTGGAATACTTCTTTCCACCTGTTTGCTTTATAACCAAAACATCATTTCTAGAAGAAATCTGACCTCCAGTTCAAGAAAGAGACAGGAATAAACTATTCCTGAGGACAGAAGTGGTTGAAACGATGACTATAGAAAAGCCAACCCCCACCTCCAACTGACTTAAAAACTTGGCAGCAGGGAGGGAGGTTCGGGTTGGGGGACATACGTATACCTATGGTGGACTGAGGTTGATGTGTGGCAGTAAACAATTAAACTCTGTAAATAATGAAAAAAAAAATAAGTAAAACTTGACAACAGACAACCACCCTCCAAAAATCAGTGTTCTACTACAAAGAAATTCACAAAGGTCACTAAAATCAGGAGGAGAGGTCTCCCAGCATAATGACTGATGCCCCAGCTAACTATCCCAAAGTCGAGTCATCAAGTTCCGCTCACAGAGAGACTGCCAGAAGTTTTTTTTATTATTATTATTCATCCTCAAGCATGAACAAACAGCCAAAAGCCACTGAATACTTGAAGGAAGATGACAAAATAGAGACCAAGATGAAACAAATGAGCAAGCACCCAGAAAAAAGACCCAAAGAAACAAAAAGAGATAATGCAACAATGGAAGAACATTTCCAAAAACTCGTTAGCAGAGAAAGTGTAAAGACATAGTTGCTATAAAATAAAGATAGGACACTATGTCAAATAAGCGATCCAAGGAGAATTACTCAGAAATTAAAAATATCGTTGCAAACTAAAAAGTAGCAATAAAAATGTTGGAAGTCAAGAAATGCCCTCCCTGAAAAAAAAAAAAAGAAATGCCCCCCAAAGTATAAAAAGTATATAAAATTTTTGAAAGAAAAAGTAGGAGATTTATAGGTTCAACCCAGACTAACAGGAGCTTCACAAAAAGAGAATTGAGGAAACAGTAAGAAACTATCAAAGAAAAAAAAAAGCACACACAACTGAATTCCTCAGAGCTGAAAGGCACAAATCCTCAGGCCAAAGGGTTCACTGAGTCCCTTTTGGAACTAGCACAGTGAATGAAAAAGCAGAACTCCATACTTACATATATTATAGTGAAATTTCAGAGATAAAGATAAGACCCTAAAGTTTCCAAAAATGAGCCTCAAATAAGTAAAGACATATCCTGTACAAAGGAACAAGAATCAGATAGACATCTTCTCAGTCTCTTCAAGGGGACACAATATTTTCAAACCACTGACAGAAAATAACTTTCAACTTTATCCAGCTTAGGTCATTCTCAGAATTGACTTCTTCATTGTATGAAAAAAATTCATACAATGTATGTCCCATATACTTTTTTTTTTAAGTTTCTAAAGATATGTTGTGACTAAATGAAGAAATACGTCAAGAGAAAAAGAGAAAACAGTGAATCCTGAAATCATGGATCCAACCAATAAAGCAGTGGCAAGAGCCTCAAGAAAACAGCTCTATCACAGACCTAAGAGGAAACTTATCTAGACAAAAAAGCTCCTGGGCTAAAGGAAGTATGATAGAAAACCTACCTGATAATCTTTTTAAAGGTAAAAAGTATAAGGGAAAAAAAAGGCAATTGGGAACCAGAGGAAAAACAAAAATTACACAAGGAAGGAAATATTATAGGTTACCACCTGACGCTGCAGTTGACAATGTTTATATAGTTACTTTACGGTGGGACCCTTTACCTTCTCTAAGAGTCTGGGTGAATGGCTAGGGAAGTCTGAACTCTGGATGGTAGTAGTGGAAATGAAAACATACTTGAGAAATATATACGAGGTACACTGGATGGACTTGGTAGGAAAGCGGATATCAGGGAAAATGCTGAGGTATCAAGAATGAATTGGGTTTTTGCTCTGCACAGCTATGTAAATGTGGCACCACATATAGCTAGAAGAAAGGTTTGGGGGAAGAAAATCAGGTGTGAAATTGGAAATGATGAGGTTATGGAGTCCAAGAAATACTACAAGTAGAAATACCCAATAGGAATACAGGTGCACTAACTGATGGGGAGACCAGGTAAGAGATCTGACCAGAAATGTAGGCAGAATGTGCACTGACACACAAATGGCAACAGAAGCCACAGGAATCACTATTACTATCTATGGAGGGCTTTTCTGGAGTAAGAAACCGAGAAAGAACGAGCTGGAAGAAAGTCAGGAGAGTGTGTTTCTAAGAGCTCTTCAAGAGGGAAAGAATAGTCATGTGGGTTGAATGCTGTGGAAAAGTCAAGTCAGACAATGAATGTTAAGCACTGATTAGGTTTAGCGTCACTGCTTACCCCACCGAAGCATGCATGTCCTACTACTATCATATTCTAATATCTCAGCCATAAGACTATAGGTATAAGGATGACCTCTTTTCCATCTTTATACATTTAGTACCAAGTATAATATCTGTTACATCTGTTACATAATATCTGTTTGTGATAAATAAGTACCCAAATGACCCTGTTATTTATTTACTGATTTAACTATTAATCATTTATTGGGAGCCAGTCAAGCGTCACATACTCTGCCAGAGGACAGATGAGGAAAATTAAGACAGTGTTTCTATTCCTCATTGGTACCTCTGTGCCTCATCCATCCATCCAGTGTCAATCCATCTTTATTAGCCTACTTACGAAGTACTGTCATTACTTGTTTATATGTCAGCCTCTTTTCAAGACCATGAACTTTTATGAGTCCTATCTTTTAAAAAAAAAAATTATTTATTTTTATTTTTGGCTATTCTGGGTTTTCACTGCTGCCAACAGAAGTGGGGGCTACTCTACAGTTGAGGTGAGCAGGTTCTTGTTGCAGTGACTTCTCTTATTGTGGAACTCGGGCTCTAGGGCACACGGATTTCAGTAGTTGCGGCCCATGGGCTCAATAATTGCGGCTCCGAGGATCTAGAGCACAGGCTCAATAGTTGTGGCTCACGGGTTTAGTTGCTCCGCAGCATATGGGATCTTTCTGGATCAGGGACCGAACCTGTATCTCCTGCATTGGCAGGCGAACTCTTTACCACTGAGCTATCAGGAAAGCCCCATGAGTCCTGTCTTATTCATCTTTGCATCTCCTGTACATAACACAGTGGTACATTACTTTCAGCACTTTAATAAACTCGTAGTATTTGTAAGTGCTCACACAGTCTGATGAGACAGAACAATGCATTGATGAATACAATAAAAAGCACTAAGTAGACATGAACACAAGGAACAATGACTACAGAGGAGAGGAAAGGCTACCTGTGCCTAGAGGAAAGGCTTCAGAGAAGGAAACGCTTGAGCTGAGTCTTGATGGAGAGTGAGACCTGCCAGGTGGACAGGCAGAGAAGGCGGGGTGACCTGGGCAAAGGCATGAGGGTCTAGAACAGTATGGTACATCTAGGGAAGAGCCAGTAGTTTGATACTGCTCGAATGGAGGGTACCTATGGGGAGCAGGCAGCAGAAGAGGCTAAAATGTAAAGGGAAAAACTAGATCACAAAGGCCCTTGTGTTTGACTTCTAAGCTACAGAATGAAAGTGAAGAGAAAGTGTTAATTGCTCAATTGTATCTGACTCTCTGTGACCCCGTGAACTGTAGCCTGTCAGGCTCCACTGTCCATGGAATTCTCCAGGTAAGAATACTGGAGAGGGTTGCCATTTCCTTCTCCAGGGGATCTTCCGGACCCAGGGATCAAAGCCAGGTCTCCTGCACTGCAGGCGGATTCTACTGTCTGAGCCACCTTCTCTACCAGGACCCAATACACAGCTGTAAAGCTGACTAAAGCCAGCTTGATTCTACATAAGGTCCTCATGAAGTTACTGGATTAACTTCTACGCACTATTTAGCTATCATGTACTTACGCACGTATATCCAAACATCCAAAAAGTGATCCCCCATCACTACTTTGTAAAGAAAACCAGTTATCATGATAGCAGCACAGCAAGTTTCAACCAATTATTAATTATATCATAGCTGAATGTCCTTAAGCATAATGCTTTGACCTATTCAAGTTTCAGGCTCTAGAGCACAGGCTCAATAGTTGTGGCTCACGGGTTTAGTTGCTCGCAGCATATGGGATCTTTCTGGATCAGGGACCGAACCTGTATCTCCTGCATTGGCAGGCGAACTCTTTACCACTGAGCTATCAGGAAAGCCCCATGAGTCCTGTCTTATTCATCTTTGCATCTCCTGTACATAACACAGTGGTACATTACTTTCAGCACTTTAATAAACTCGTAGTATTTGTAAGTGCTCACACAGTCTGATGAGACAGAACAATGCATTGATGAATACAATAAAAAGCACTAAGTAGACATGAACACAAGGAACAATGACTACAGAGGAGAGGAAAGGCTACCTGTGCCTAGAGGAAAGGCTTCAGAGAAGGAAACGCTTGAGCTGAGTCTTGATGGAGAGTGAGACCTGCCAGGTGGACAGGCAGAGAAGGCGGGGTGACCTGGGCAAAGGCATGAGGGTCTAGAACAGTATGGTACATCTAGGGAAGAGCCAGTAGTTTGATACTGCTCGAATGGAGGGTACCTATGGGGAGCAGGCAGCAGAAGAGGCTAAAATGTAAAGGGAAAAACTAGATCACAAAGGCCCTTGTGTTTGACTTCTAAGCTACAGAATGAAAGTGAAGAGAAAGTGTTAATTGCTCAATTGTATCTGACTCTCTGTGACCCCGTGAACTGTAGCCTGTCAGGCTCCACTGTCCATGGAATTCTCCAGGTAAGAATACTGGAGAGGGTTGCCATTTCCTTCTCCAGGGGATCTTCCGGACCCAGGGATCAAAGCCAGGTCTCCTGCACTGCAGGCGGATTCTACTGTCTGAGCCACCTTCTCTACCAGGACCCAATACACAGCTGTAAAGCTGACTAAAGCCAGCTTGATTCTACATAAGGTCCTCATGAAGTTACTGGATTAACTTCTACGCACTATTTAGCTATCATGTACTTACGCACGTATATCCAAACATCCAAAAAGTGATCCCCCATCACTACTTTGTAAAGAAAACCAGTTATCATGATAGCAGCACAGCAAGTTTCAACCAATTATTAATTATATCATAGCTGAATGTCCTTAAGCATAATGCTTTGACCTATTCAAGTTTCACTAAGATTACACCAAGAGCGTAGCAGAAGAAAACAATTTATAACTCACTTCATTTAGTCTTTTCTGCAAATCTTTGACTTGATGTGAATATTCTTCCAAAACACGCTCAATGTGTTCCTTTCCAGGGTAAGGAATGACTTTTCTCTGAGAATCAACTTCCACTTCATATTTAGGGAAAAAAGGAATTTGTGTCAGAGTCCCAGCTGAAGATGTGTTTTCAATTATTGTTCCACGAATAGATGACAAGAAGAATGGACTTGAAGAACCTACATATTAAAGAATTTACCAAATAATTAACTTAATAAATAACTTTGTGGCAAACATTATCCCAGGTGGTTTCCTCATTGGACCCTGAAAGAGCTCAAGGTCTCACAGGGAAATTAGACAAATGACAATCTCTCGGAGAGACTGAGTTAGTTTTACTTGCTAGTGATCAAGTGATACATGAGTTGAATGAGCCTTGAAGCATCTCTGACTATGAAGTAGCTAGTCTATATAGTTAACTTAGAGTACATGAACTAACTAGTATGTATGGTAACTCTATGGTACTGGATTTGAGTTTCCAGTGTGAATAAGTAAGAAAAAAAATCTAATTCCAAGCTTTAGACACTGAATGCTCCTAAAAACAGTGAGACTTCAGTAGCAATATGTACACGAGATTTTGGTGTGTGATTACTATTTCCTACTAAAAGGAACCAAGGTTACTTAGCGAATGACTGATTCCAGGTTTGGTGGAACAGGTAAAGCATAGTGCGAGCCTGAAACATTCTGATCAGCCAGAAGGTAATAAAATGAGTCATGTTTTAAAAAGACATAGAGGGCCTCCCTGGTGGTCCAGTGGGTAAGGACACCGCCTTGCAGTGCAAGGGGCGCCGGTTCGATCCCTGACATGGGAAGATCCCACGTGCCGCGGAGCGGCTGGACTGATGTGTCCAATTACCGAGTCGGAGCTCTGGAGTGCATGCGCCCAGAGCCGGTGCTCTGCAACAACAGAGGCCACGGCGATGGGAGGCCCACACAGGCCAAAGAACAAAGATGGATGAAAATGGACAAATGAAAGATCAATGGAAGTGGCCCGCCTGCTCCCCTCCCTCCCCACCCCACCCGCACCAAAATAAACAAATAAATAAATCTTTAATAAAAAGACACAGAAATTGGCTTAAAGGGGCTGGTCTACCATGATGGGAGGCCTGAATGAGAGCAACAGTCATAGGAATGGAGATGTACCACACATTCAAGAGACATTTCGGAGACTAGAGAAAGCAGGACTTGGTGCTTTACTGAATGAGGGGTGGGGATAAAAGGGAAAAGAAGTCAAAATGATGCAGAACTGGGACTTCGAGCAGACCAAGGAAGAGAAGGCATTTAAAGAAACATGGATGTATGGAAGTATCTTGACATGAAAACAGTCTTCAAACCAAAAAATAATGTAAACACATGCTAAAAATTATATCTGATAATTTTTTTAACTGTTTATTTTTATTTTTAAAATTTACTTATTTTTATCCATCTTTGTTCTTTGGACTGTGTGGGCCTCCCATTGCAGTGGCCTCCCTTGTTGCAGAGCACCGGTTCTGGGCGCATGCGCTCCAGAGCGCTGGCTGGTAATTGGACACATTGGCCCAGGCTCTTCACGGCATGTGGGATCTTCCTGGGCCAGGGATCAAACTGGTGTCCCTTGCACTGCAAGGCGGACTCTTTACGCATTGGAACACCAGGGAAGCCCTAGATATACTATTTTTAAAAGGTTAAACTTTTTCCTCATAAAGCAGAATTATAAATAATCTGGTAAACATTCATGAACAAGGTCTGTGCCTTGCACTTAATTAAAACCAAAACATTTTGAGAAAACAGCAGATTGAAATGAATATGACAAAGACTGCCATAGTTCTAGTTCTAATTAGTTCTAATTCTCTCCCATTTTGTTTTATAAAAAACACATACCTGGACTTCCCTGGTGGTCCAGTGGGTAAAGAGTCTGCCTTGCAGTACAAAGGGCACTGGTTCAACCCTTGGCCCGGGAAGATCCTACGTGCCGCAAAGCGGCTGGACCAGTATGGCCAATTATGAGCCAGTGCTCTGGAGCACATGTGCCCAGAGCTGGTGCTCTGCAACAAGAGAGGCCACTGCAATGGGAGTGGCCACAAAGGCCAAATAATTAAGATGGATGAAAATAAATAAATAAATAACCAATAAAAGAGGCCAAAATTAAAAAAAAAAAAAAAAGAAACCACATACCTGCATTGGATGGGATGCCACTGCTTGATAAAAGCTCTTCATTATGGGGTTCACAAGGTTTTTGTTCCATATTAAGTATTTGCTACCTTTTCTTAGAGATCTTGAAATACGAATGCTTCCCTATTTAGTTCTTTCAGTTCTTATCTATAAAAGATAGGGATATAATCTTTATTAATAAGGTCTTATGTGAAAAAAGTTCACAGAGGAGGAACTAACTATATTCACATTTGAAATTTAATCACAGTTTTTCACTAGGAAAATATTTACACACAAATATTTTATTATCTAAAATTAATAAGTGAACAGCATCTTATCATAAAACTTATTGATATTAATAGCCAAGTGGTTTATTAAAGACAACCCAAAAATCAGAAACATCTTTATTATTGTGATTATTAGCACTCTTATCTGAGGCAGAGCTTTTACTCTTCTTAAGTCTCATAAGTTACATTGTCAAGTAATAGAAGAAGACATTTCCTTTGTGAAAAGCCACAATTTACAAAGAAAATTCAAATTAGCAAATTAAAAATCATTAATAAAAGGTAATGGAGGAGGGCATGGCAATCCATCCAATTTTCTTGCCTGGAGAATCCCATGGACAGAGGAGCCTGGCAGGCTACAGTCCATGAGGTCACAAAAGAGTCCAACGCAACTGAGTGACTGAGCACAATAAAAGGTAAAAATTTCTTTGATATCAAACAGTGCTCATCATTTTAGATTAGCCCTAAAGGGGACTTCTGGGTCTGGAGAACATTGGTAGTGGTCTGATTTCAAATCTTCTCCTTATCCTCTGAATAGCCATAAAATCAACAAGAAAAACCAACAAACGAAAGCACACGGGCTCCAAGCCTTCAGCATTCCCAGAAGACAGAGAATACATACCACAGACTTGAAATTATCTGTAATCAGAGGGAAATTTTTTTCCAAAAGTGCTCCCATCGTCTACTGACCAGCACTGCAGGCCTGTCTGTGGGTGTGGACAGTGGGAGAGGAGAGGCTGAAAAGACTGAAAAGGAGCAGAGGGCTGAGAGGAGGTGCAGAGTCGCCCCAGAAGGTGAACAAGAAGAGCCAGGATACTGAGCACTGGCTGAGCTCGAGAGCCCGCAGTCCTGGCTGCGCAGCAAGGGCTTGAAGGTGGGCGGGCGCCTGGAGCATCGGCCTCAGAGAAGAGTGTTTCCTGGGGAGAATCAGGTATGGAGAGAGGTGGTCTACCCTAAAGACATGGCAGTAAAGAAAGAAGGAATGGAGAGGAGATTCAGGAACCCGCAGAAGCAAAAAGAAGCAAAATACGGTAGTGCTCCTTCTACTCCACTCACCTAATATCCCCCACCATCCATGAAAGAAAATGCCCAAAGACCAGGAATCCTGTCCACTCAGTGAACAGAAATAGATAAAAACAGATCACATCCACACAAAACTACTCCAAAACATCAGAAAATGAGGACAAAATCCTTTCTGCTCATGAAGCACCACCCTGAACGTTTCCCACAACAAACATGACATCAGAGGAAACTGTAACACAATACTCCAAGCTGAAACAAGCTTTTGGGGACAATGAGGTCACCCTTGAATCAGAACTGCAAAATGTAAGAACAGAGGTGGACAAGAAACAAAGAAACCCAGAAAATCATCATGAAGAAAGGAAATGAGAGTTGACTAAAATAAGGAAAGGAGGGAAAGGACACAATTATATCAGAAATGAAGACCAAATTACAAAAGGACACAGGGAGATAAGACTGTGATGTAAACTTAATAAAGACACTGAAGCAAATCAGGAAAACAACCGAGAAGCTGAAAACTGAAATAAGAGAAGACAAAAGGGTGGGAAAGAAAGTAAGTGAAATGGAAGACATGCAAAGGAGGGCAAACATCTGGTAGTGGTCTGATTTCAAATCTTCTCCTTATCCTCTGAATAGCCATAAAATCAACAAGAAAACCAACAAACGAAAGCACACGGGCTCCAAGCCTTCAGCATTCCCAGAAGACAGAGAATACATACCACAGACTTGAAATTATCTGTAATCAGAGGGAATTTTTTTCCAAAAGTGCTCCCATCGTCTACTGACCAGCACTGCAGGCCTGTCTGTGGGTGTGGACAGTGGGAGAGGAGAGGCTGAAAAGACTGAAAAGGAGCAGAGGGCTGAGAGGAGGTGCAGAGTCGCCCCAGAAGGTGAACAAGAAGAGCCAGGATACTGAGCACTGGCTGAGCTCGAGAGCCCGCAGTCCTGGCTGCGCAGCAAGGGCTTGAAGGTGGGCGGGCGCCTGGAGCATCGGCCTCAGAGAAGAGTGTTTCCTGGGAGAATCAGGTATGGAGAGAGGTGGTCTACCCTAAAGACATGGCAGTAAAGAAAGAAGGAATGGAGAGGAGATTCAGGAACCCGCAGAAGCAAAAAGAAGCAAAATACGGTAGTGCTCCTTCTACTCCACTCACCTAATATCCCCCACCATCCATGAAAGAAAATGCCCAAAGACCAGGAATCCTGTCCACTCAGTGAACAGAAATAGATAAAAACAGATCACATCCACACAAAACTACTCCAAAACATCAGAAAATGAGGACAAAATCCTTTCTGCTCATGAAGCACCACCCTGAACGTTTCCCACAACAAACATGACATCAGAGGAAACTGTAACACAATACTCCAAGCTGAAACAAGCTTTTGGGGACAATGAGGTCACCCTTGAATCAGAACTGCAAAATGTAAGAACAGAGGTGGACAAGAAACAAAGAAACCCAGAAAATCATCATGAAGAAAGGAAATGAGAGTTGACTAAAATAAGGAAAGGAGGGAAAGGACACAATTATATCAGAAATGAAGACCAAATTACAAAAGGACACAGGGAGATAAGACTGTGATGTAAACTTAATAAAGACACTGAAGCAAATCAGGAAAACAACCGAGAAGCTGAAAACTGAAATAAGAGAAGACAAAAGGGTGGGAAAGAAAGTAAGTGAAATGGAAGACATGCAAAGGAGGGCAAACATCTGGTGACCCTGAAGAAAAAAGTTCCCAAAATGAGACAGAGCAACTACTTAAAACTATAATCCAAGGACTTCTCTAGTGGCGCAGACGGTAAAGAATTTGCCTGCAATGTAGGAGACCTGGGTTCCATCCCTGGGTCAGGAAGGTCCCTTGGAGGAGGGCAAGGCAACCTACTCCAGTATTCTTGCCTGGGAAATGCTATGGACAGGCGTACCTGGCAGGTTGCAGTGCACAGGGTCGCAAAGAGTCTGACATGATTGAGCGACTAAGCACGTAATCCGAGGAAGTTTCATAGAAATAAATGAAGTTCCAAATCTATACATTTTTCATATGAAGGAAAATCAGCCAAGAATGATCAACCCTGAAATATATCCTAATAAAACAATGTTAAGATGTTAAAGATTATGAAAAAAATTCTCAGGACCTTCAGGCAAAAAAGATGAAATAATTTACAAAGGCAGGAGGATTAGCATGGCATCAATTATTCAAAAACAACATACAAAGCAAGGCAAGAGGAGAATAGTATTTTTAAGAAATATAAAGTAAAAGAAAGTATAAACAAAGCCTATCATATCCAGCCAAGATCAAAAGATTCAAAGGCACAGAAAAGCAGTCTGACAACGGCAGAACACTGTACATAAGGGCCCTTCTGAGGAATCCACCAGAAGGAGTGAAGCTGCATCCAACAGACAGTCAGTTAACGCGGCAAAGTGGTAACAACTCTTTGGTTTTTCCATAGGTTTTAAATTTTTCAAAATAAAACTTGCGAAAGGGATGAATATTTTTTAAAAAGATGACTGGGAACACTGAACAAAGGTTGATGCTGAACATTTATATATTCAGTTGCAGAGCAGAGACTAGGGAAGACAGTGGCATTGAAGAATAATATGTAAATATTCTACGTGTGACACTGGAGAACAGACATAAATAAAGACAGGAAGAGAGAAAAAGGGTAAATTGAAGGCCATTGGTTGTAAAAAGAACCATTTAAAACTGACAAAAAGCTAAAGGTTAAGTAAGAAAGAGGGGGTTACAGGTGTGTTAGAGAAAGCATTAAGGCAAAGGTAACCACTAGAATAAAAATAAAATCTTAAGCAACAAAAGAATGTTTTAAAAAAGTAAAGAAGAAACACCAAATAAACACATTAATATAACAGTAATTACTTGGCGCACGTAAAGAATTTGCCTGCAATGTAGGAGACCTGGGTTCCATCCCTGGGTCAGGAAGGTCCCTTGGAGGAGGGCAAGGCAACCTACTCCAGTATTCTTGCCTGGGAAATGCTATGGACAGGCGTACCTGGCAGGTTGCAGTGCACAGGGTCGCAAAGAGTCTGACATGATTGAGCGACTAAGCACGTAATCCGAGGAAGTTTCATAGAAATAAATGAAGTTCCAAATCTATACATTTTTCATATGAAGGAAAATCAGCCAAGAATGATCAACCCTGAAATATATCCTAATAAAACAATGTTAAGATGTTAAAGATTATGAAAAAAATTCTCAGGACCTTCAGGCAAAAAAGATGAAATAATTTACAAAGGCAGGAGGATTAGCATGGCATCAATTATTCAAAAACAACATACAAAGCAAGGCAAGAGGAGAATAGTATTTTTAAGAAATATAAAGTAAAAGAAAGTATAAACAAAGCCTATCATATCCAGCCAAGATCAAAAGATTCAAAGGCACAGAAAAGCAGTCTGACAACGGCAGAACACTGTACATAAGGGCCCTTCTGAGGAATCCACCAGAAGGAGTGAAGCTGCATCCAACAGACAGTCAGTTAACGCGGCAAAGTGGTAACAACTCTTTGGTTTTTCCATAGGTTTTAAATTTTTCAAAATAAAACTTGCGAAAGGGATGAATATTTTTTAAAAAGATGACTGGGAACACTGAACAAAGGTTGATGCTGAACATTTATATATTCAGTTGCAGAGCAGAGACTAGGGAAGACAGTGGCATTGAAGAATAATATGTAAATATTCTACGTGTGACACTGGAGAACAGACATAAATAAAGACAGGAAGAGAGAAAAAGGGTAAATTGAAGGCCATTGGTTGTAAAAAGAACCATTTAAAACTGACAAAAAGCTAAAGGTTAAGTAAGAAAGAGGGGGTTACAGGTGTGTTAGAGAAAGCATTAAGGCAAAGGTAACCACTAGAATAAAAATAAAATCTTAAGCAACAAAAGAATGTTTTAAAAAAGTAAAGAAGAAACACCAAATAAACACATTAATATAACAGTAATTACTTGGCAAGATAATAATAATAACAACGAGGCAGAATTTAGGCCAAATACAACAATCACGTCAATAAATCTGAAGGGACTTGACTATTCAAAAGATTTTCAAATTGATTCTTAAAAAAATTCATCTCTGGGCTTCCCTGGTAGTTCAGTGGGTAAAGAGTTTGCCTTGCAGTGCAAGGGGCGCCGGTTCGATCCCTGACCTGGGAAGATCCCACGTGCCCCAGAGCGGCTGGACCGATGTGTCCAACTACCGAGCTGGCACTCTGGAGTGCATGCGCCCAGAGCCAGTGCTCTGCGATGAGAAAGGACACTGCAATGGGAGGCCCACACAGGCCAAAGAATAAAGATGGATGAAAGTAAATAAACGGAAAACCAATAAAAGAGGCCAAAATTTAGGAAAAAATTCATCTCTGTACTGTACACAGAAGGACACTAAAAGGCACTTATTTAAAAACAACAACAACAACAACAACAAAACTGTCAAATAAAGTGATAGCCAATGATTTGTCAGGCAAGTAAATGAAAGTAATAAGAAAGCATGGGGTGTGATAACACACGCAGTGAACTCATGGAAAAACCAAGAATAGACATAAGGACATTGTGGAGACCAAACAGTGAGAGGGAGGCATAGAGGAAGTAACATCGAAACCTATACTGGCACGTGAGGAAAAGATAGTTATGGTCATTGCGCTAAGGGAATAGGAGTACCTACAATCACTTGGGGCGATGGTCTGGAGGGGTGGGAGGGAGCTGAGTGGGGAGGGTCCATGGATATGAACATTTATATATTCAGTTGCAGAGCAGAGACTAGGGAAGACAGTGGCATTGAAGAATAATATGTAAATATTCTACGTGTGACACTGGAGAACAGACATAAATAAAGACAGGAAGAGAGAAAAAGGGTAAATTGAAGGCCATTGGTTGTAAAAAGAACCATTTAAAACTGACAAAAAGCTAAAGGTTAAGTAAGAAAGAGGGGGTTACAGGTGTGTTAGAGAAAGCATTAAGGCAAAGGTAACCACTAGAATAAAAATAAAATCTTAAGCAACAAAAGAATGTTTTAAAAAAGTAAAGAAGAAACACCAAATAAACACATTAATATAACAGTAATTACTTGGCAAGATAATAATAATAACAACGAGGCAGAATTTAGGCCAAATACAACAATCACGTCAATAAATCTGAAGGGACTTGACTATTCAAAAGATTTTCAAATTGATTCTTAAAAAAATTCATCTCTGGGCTTCCCTGGTAGTTCAGTGGGTAAAGAGTTTGCCTTGCAGTGCAAGGGGCGCCGGTTCGATCCCTGACCTGGGAAGATCCCACGTGCCCCAGAGCGGCTGGACCGATGTGTCCAACTACCGAGCTGGAGCTCTGGAGCGCATGCGCCCAGAGCCGGTGCTCTCGATGAGAAAGGACACTGCAATGGGGGGCCCCCACAGGCCAAAGAATAAAGATGGATGAAAGTAAATAAACGGAAAACCAATAAAAGAGGCCAAAATTTAGGAAAAAATTCATCTCTGTACTGTACACAGAAGGACACTAAAAGGCACTTATTTAAAAAACAACAACAACAACAACAACAAAACTGTCAAATAAAGTGATAGCCAATGATTTGTCAGGCAAGTAAATGAAAGTAATAAGAAAGCATGGGGTGTGATAACACACGCAGTGAACTCATGGAAAAACCAAGAATAGACATAAGGACATTGTGGAGACCAAACAGTGAGAGGGAGGCATAGAGGAAGTAACATCGAAACCTATACTGGCACGTGAGGAAAAGATAGTTATGGTCATTGCGCTAAGGGAATAGGAGTACCTACAATCACTTGGGGCGATGGTCTGGAGGGGTGGGAGGGGGGGAGCTGAGTGGGGGGAGGGTCCATGGATATGCATATGAATGATCTGGGAACATATACATGTCGGTGAACAACAAAACTGTAAAATCTTTAAAATAAAGAATAAAAAAATAAAATTAAAAAAAAAAAAAGAAAGCATGGGGTGGCCATACTACTCAAAAGAATCTGTAGATTTAATGTGATCCCCATTAAATTACCCATGGCATGTTTCACAGAACTGGCACAAATAATCCTAAGAATTATATGGAAGCATAAATGATCCAGAATTGTCAAAGCAATCCTGAGCAAAGAAAAAAACAAAGCAGGAGGCATACCCCTCCCAGGCTTCAGACAATACTACAAAGCTATAATAGTCAAAACAGCATGGTATTGCCCAGACATACAGATCAATGGAACAGAACAGAGCACCCAGAAACAAGCCACACACTTATGGTCAATTAATCTTTGACAAAGGAGGCAAGAGTACAAAATGGTCAAAAGATAGTCTCTTCAGCAAGTGGTGCTGAAAAAGCTGGAGAGCTGCATGTACATCAATGAAATTAGAACACATCCTCACACCAGATACAAAATTAAATCAAAATGACTTAGACTTAAATATAAGACATGACATCATAAAAATTCTTAGAAGAGAACATATACAAAACATTCTCTGATAAAAGTCCTATCAATGTTTTCTTAGGTCAGCCTCCCAAAGCAATAGAAACAAAAGCAAAAATAAACAAATGGGACCTAATCAAACATTTAAGCTTTGTATAGCAAATGAAACCATCAACAAAAGGAAAAGACAACCAACTGGAGGAAAATATTTGCAAATGATGAGACTGACAAGGGATTAATTTTCAAATTATATAAAAAGCTCATACAACTCACTATCAAAAAAACAAACAGCCCAACCAAAAAGTGAGCGAAGGCCTAAATAGACATTTCTCCAAAGATGACATACAGATGTATAATAGGCACATGAAAAGATGCTTGTTACTGCTAATTATTAGAGATTTACAAATAAAAACTACAATAAGGTACCACCTCACACTAGTTAGAATGGGCATCAATAAAAACTCTATAAATAATAAAAGTTGGAGAGGGCATGAAGAAAAGGGAATCCTTTTACACTGTTGATGGGAATGTAAATAGGTGAAAAAAAAAAAAAAACAGGCTTCCTGGGTGGTCCCATGAGTGGGGAATCTGCCTCGCAGTGCAAAGGGCACGGGTTCGATCCCTGGCCCGGGAGGATCCCACGTGCCATGGAGTGGCTGGGCCTGTGTGTCCAGTGGCAAACCAGCGCTCTGGAGCACATGTGCCCAGAGCCAGTGCTCTGCAATGAAAGAGGCCACTGCAATGGGAGGCCCACACAGGCCAAAGAATAAAGATGGATGAAAATACATCAATAAAAAATCACTAAAAGAGGCCACAAAAAAAAAAAAAAAAAACCCAGTATGAAGGTTCCTCAAAAAACTAAAATAGTTACATGATCCAGTGATCTCATTCCTGGGCATATACCCAGACAAAACTGTAATTAAAAAACATATGTATACCCCTATATTCATAGCAGCACTACTTACAATAGCCAAGACATGGAAATGATGGTCTAAATGTCCACTGACAGATGAATGGAAAAGATAATGTCATACATATATTTATATATACACACAAATGTATATATACACGGATAGACCTAGAGACTATCATACTGGGTAAAGTAAGTCAGAAAGAAAAAGACAAATACCATAGGATATCACTTATATGTGGAATCTAAACTATAAGTGCATCAATGAAAGAGAAGCAGGCTCACAGAAGCTGAGAATAGCCTTGTGACGGCCAAGGGGAAGAGGCCTGAGGAGGGAAGGATTGAGAATTTGGGATTAGCAGAGAGAGGCAAGCTATTATATATACAATGGAAAAACAACAAAGTCCTACTGTATAGCATATACAAAGCAAACAGGCCTTCCCACTTGAAAATTAAAAGGTTTTGCATTAAATAACTTTTGTGTGATTAGAGAAATTTTTAAATTTCTGAAAAATAATGACAGTGAATGCACTGCATATCAGAATCTGAGCCACATTAAAGCAATGCAGACAGGAAAATTCCTAGCCTTAAACTCCTATTTCAATTTTTTTTTTTTTAAAGAATGAAAATAAGTGAATTAGATTTCTAATATAAAATGGTAAGGGGAAAATTACAATGAAAGCACATGGAAATAATAAAGATAAAAGCAGAAATCAAGAAGCCAGAAACCAACAGATCAAATTAATGAATCAGAATCCTGATTCTTTAAAAAAAAAAAAAGATATAGCCAAGGACTATCAAAATTATGGGAAGAGGAATATAAAACATAACATACTGTTTATCATTTTTATATTAACAATGTAAGCACAGAGTTAAAATTATTTTTAAAAATTTGTGAGCTAAAAAGAACTTTTCTTGTTGAACACAATTTGCTTTTATTATACTCACAGTTTCTCCCTTTAGATTACTGAGGTGCCATCTGTCAAAATAACAATGATGTGCTATCATCTTTAGGAAATAAGTCATAGGTAGGGAGACATTTCATAAAGAATTATAACAAACGGAATGTTACTCAAGACTGCTAGGCAATGCAAATGTTCTAAACAGAAGAACATGGGATGGCAAAGAGTCAGACATAACCAAGTGACTGAACAATCACCAAATAGAAGAAAATGCTATGGGAAAAAACTCTCATTTAAACAAGTTTTATCATGAATCTTTTGTGTATAACTTAGCTCACACACTAAAAAAATGATGAATTTGGGGACTCTTCAGGATGATGAAAGTAAGAAAATGTAAAATTATTGAGTAATGCTATGATCATGAATTACAGATAGATCAAAAGCATGAAGAAATGAACATGGAATCAAAGCCAAGCATTGAGATCAGACTTTGGGGTATCAAGAAGAAAACAGAATTTCTAAGCAAGATAAGCAGAATGGGTACTAGAAGTTGGAGAAAGGAGAAGAAAGGAAAAGGTTTGACTTTGAATATTCTGATATGAAAACCATGTTTTACTTTGGCATAAGATAATGATCACAAACTCACTAATCCAGAATTCACTGATTGCTGGTAAGCCACTGAAGAGCTGCAGTCCTTCAGAAATTTTGTTCTTAGAAAATTAATTGGTTAAAGAAGATAACACAGATTTCTTCATTTAAACAAGAATTTTAAAACAAGCATTTCTTTATAAAGAAGCTTAGCACATCTACTTGTCAGTGCTAATTATTTTATGTATATACTTTAAAGTAATGAAATGCCTTTTTAAAAGTATTTGTAATCTTCATTTTAAAAGTAAAACAAAAAATTTAAAAAAAAAAAAGAAGCCAGAAACCAACAGATCAAATTAATGAATCAGAATCCTGATTCTTTAAAAAAAAAAAAAGATATAGCCAAGGACTATCAAAATTATGGGAAGAGGAATATAAAACATAACATACTGTTTATCATTTTTATATTAACAATGTAAGCACAGAGTTAAAATTATTTTTAAAAATTTGTGAGCTAAAAAGAACTTTTCTTGTTGAACACAATTTGCTTTTATTATACTCACAGTTTCTCCCTTTAGATTACTGAGGTGCCATCTGTCAAAATAACAATGATGTGCTATCATCTTTAGGAAATAAGTCATAGGTAGGGAGACATTTCATAAAGAATTATAACAAACGGAATGTTACTCAAGACTGCTAGGCAATGCAAATGTTCTAAACAGAAGAACATGGGATGGCAAAGAGTCAGACATAACCAAGTGACTGAACAATCACCAAATAGAAGAAAATGCTATGGGAAAAAACTCTCATTTAAACAAGTTTTATCATGAATCTTTTGTGTATAACTTAGCTCACACACTAAAAAAATGATGAATTTGGGGACTCTTCAGGATGATGAAAGTAAGAAAATGTAAAATTATTGAGTAATGCTATGATCATGAATTACAGATAGATCAAAAGCATGAAGAAATGAACATGGAATCAAAGCCAAGCATTGAGATCAGACTTTGGGGTATCAAGAAGAAAACAGAATTTCTAAGCAAGATAAGCAGAATGGGTACTAGAAGTTGGAGAAAGGAGAAGAAAGGAAAAGGTTTGACTTTGAATATTCTGATATGAAAACCATGTTTTACTTTGGCATAAGATAATGATCACAAACTCACTAATCCAGAATTCACTGATTGCTGGTAAGCCACTGAAGAGCTGCAGTCCTTCAGAAATTTTGTTCTTAGAAAATTAATTGGTTAAAGAAGATAACACAGATTTCTTCATTTAAACAAGAATTTTAAAACAAGCATTTCTTTATAAAGAAGCTTAGCACATCTACTTGTCAGTGCTAATTATTTTATGTATATACTTTAAAGTAATGAAATGCCTTTTTAAAAGTATTTGTAATCTTGATTTTCCCTATTTTATTTATTATTTATTTTTATATGGAATGCTTCACAAATTTGTGTGTTATCCTTGCGCAGGGGCCATGCTCATCTCTGCATCATTTCAGTTTTTTAGAACATGTGCTGTTGAAGCGAGCATGATTTTCATTATTTTAGACTGACCAAATCATTAAACTGGTCAAATCATTCAGTATTTCCCTATTTTCATTGCACTGTAAGAGCTGAAACCTTATTCCTATTTTCAGACATGAAAAAGAAAGTGAAACCTTTACTGGCTCAGTCGTGTCAGACTCTCTGCGACCCCATGGACTGTGGCATGCCAGGCTCTTCTGTCCATGGAATTCTCCAGGCAAGAACACTGGAGTGGGTTACCATTCCTTCCTCCAGGGGATCTTCCCAACTCAGGGATCGAACCCTGGTCTCCTGCATCGCAGGCAGATTCTTCACTGTCTGAGCCGTCAGCCACAAAACTTTTTAAATTACTAAAGATTCTTGAAAAAAGGAAGTATCTCTTTTTTCATCATTAAGTCATGAAATTGTGAAAATGCTGCACTGTGTTGATTTGCAGATCAAAACATGAACTTACATGTGTTTGATTTAAATCTCTGGGTAAAGCACACAGATGAGATCTTGGCTTCTTCTAGTATGCCCAAGATTTATTCTGCCTGAGTTACATTTATGCACAGGTTCACATTGAAAGGAGCCTTAAATTTCTGACAAGTAATGGCTAAGTAAAAATTCTACTCTTGTTATTTAATGGGAATGTTCCAAAAAAAGGTCTTAGAAAGGACAGATTGCAAAAAGAGGACTTCGGGAGGAAAAAAGGTTACAGGCTTTAGTTTTTGTTACACAGTTGAGCTAAGGGATTTAAGACTATCTCTCGGGGTTCTCATCCTTTCCCTTGACTTCCAAAAGCCGGTGGTAACTGCACGCCTGTCTTTTCCCTAACCTGACCAGTTCTCACCTTGATTTCTTTCCTTACAGCTATGCCAGGTGGCCCTCTCCCGCGACTGTGATAGAATGTGGCTGTCTCCACAGTAAGCTGATATAGAACCCATGCTCTATTTTGACTTGGAAAGATTACTTACAATGAGTGCTATATTAAGATTACTGGATTCATCAATTAACAACTCAAGCCCCTACGGTGCCAACTCTCACAGAAGCCCGAGACTGGTGATTTTATAAGGTTAGACCCCACTCTTGTAAAACCCATCTGCAGGTATGTTCTTCCCAGGAAACCCTAAGGTACCCCAAGATTGATCCACATTATCACATTCTGGGCCAGACTAGGGGTTTGAAATCATTCAGTATTTCCCTATTTTCATCGCCCTGTAAGAGCTGAAACCTTATTCCTATTTTCAGACATGAAAAAGAAAGTGAAACCTTTACTGGCTCAGTCGTGTCAGACTCTCTGCGACCCCATGGACTGTGGCATGCCAGGCTCTTCTGTCCATGGAATTCTCCAGGCAAGAACACTGGAGTGGGTTACCATTCCTTCCTCCAGGGGATCTTCCCAACTCAGGGATCGAACCCTGGTCTCCTGCATCGCAGGCAGATTCTTCACTGTCTGAGCCGTCAGCCACAAAACTTTTTAAATTACTAAAGATTCTTGAAAAAAGGAAGTATCTCTTTTTTCATCATTAAGTCATGAAATTGTGAAAATGCTGCACTGTGTTGATTTGCAGATCAAAACATGAACTTACATGTGTTTGATTTAAATCTCTGGGTAAAGCACACAGATGAGATCTTGGCTTCTTCTAGTATGCCCAAGATTTATTCTGCCTGAGTTACATTTATGCACAGGTTCACATTGAAAGGAGCCTTAAATTTCTGACAAGTAATGGCTAAGTAAAAATTCTACTCTTGTTATTTAATGGGAATGTTCCAAAAAAAGGTCTTAGAAAGGACAGATTGCAAAAAGAGGACTTCGGGAGGAAAAAAGGTTACAGGCTTTAGTTTTTGTTACACAGTTGAGCTAAGGGATTTAAGACTATCTCTCGGGTTCTCATCCTTTCCCTTGACTTCCAAAAGCCGGTGGTAACTGCACGCCTGTCTTTTCCCTAACCTGACCAGTTCTCACCTTGATTTCTTTCCTTACAGCTATGCCAGGTGGCCCTCTCCCGCGACTGTGATAGAATGTGGCTGTCTCCACAGTAAGCTGATATAGAACCCATGCTCTATTTTGACTTGGAAAGATTACTTACAATGAGTGCTATATTAAGATTACTGGATTCATCAATTAACAACTCAAGCCCCTACGGTGCCAACTCTCACAGAAGCCCGAGACTGGTGATTTTATAAGGTTAGACCCCACTCTTGTAAAACCCATCTGCAGGTATGTTCTTCCCAGGAAACCCTAAGGTACCCCAAGATTGATCCACATTATCACATTCTGGGCCAGTACAGTCTGAGAAAAGAAACGAAGAGAGCAGTTATTACGGAATAACTCTTTACTGCTTGAGTCACTCTTCTTACTACTAATTTCACATCACTCTTGGGTTCAGATTCTAGCTTTGTGATCTACCACCTTGATCAATGTGACCTTGAGAACAATATTTAACCTCTGCAAGACTCTAAGATGGATACAGTGGCTATACCTCAAATGAATAAGAATTACCTGGGAAAACTCAGCAGCCTTCCTAACTACTTGCTTTAGTCTATAGGCAACTAGCACCACATAATCAGATAGTGAAACAAGAACAACAGGACCATTCTTGAAATTTAAGCAGTGCGTACCAACTCACTTTCCCATAATAAATGGCTCTATCTTTCTGTTTATCTAGAAAGAAGGTATGTTTCATACAGGTCCTCTCACAGAAAAGAAAGTGGGTTTAAAATGCACTGAGTAAACACTGAAACTATTATAACGTAATGCAGAATTAAGCTATTTAAGATCCTATTTCGTCAGTACATGATACCATTTGGAGAGAGACAGTGACATAAGAAACACAGAATTTATCAGGACATGTAATTCTGTCCTTAGTCACGTGTGAAAGCATGGACAAATCTATTCATATCTTGGAGCCTCGATTTCCACCATTACTAAATAAGGTTATAAGTGTGTCTTCCAAACTTGTTTTAAGGAGTGGAATGCGGGGAGCTGCCCTGTTTCAAGGGGTTTCCTTTAAGGAAACATAGCCCTGGGAGCTGCCCTGGCAACAGGGGCTGATAACAGCATAGCTCTCTGTCCCGCCATCCCAGGTGTTGTGAAGACGTTCCTTAGCTATCATAAGGAACACCTGGAGCCTCTTTACAGGGCTTGAGGGGCATTATGACCCACAACCATTGTAATAACACACCAGGAGGTAACACCTAGTTTATGATCGACACCTGGCCTAAAGCACGTGTTATGATCGACACCTGGCCTAAAGCACGTGTACACAATTACTTGTTGAAGTATAAAAGGGATGAGCGAATTCAATAAACTTGTCAGCAACTTGTCAGCAACCTGTAGAGTTGTCTGCCTTCTTGCTGTCCCTCTCAACACCATCTTTTCTGTCCTTCTTTCTTTTCTTAGCCTATCTGCCACTCTCTTCAGGATCTGTTCGACTGCCGGCTGGCCCAGCAGTGGAAGTCTTTTTTCTTTTTTTTTTTTTTAAATCATCAGACTCCTGACAACACTCCCCTCTCTGTATTTTAGGGAACACAGGAGGTGCCACTGAGCAGAGTTCGAAAACCACAGAGATGAAACCTCTTATAACTACTCTCTGAGGTATTCCAGCCTAGGCATTCATCAACGTAAGACCTCAGGCTCTAAAATTAGATGCAATTATAACAACCTAATGTATCTGTTTTACTTAGTCACAATTCTTAAGTATAACTCAAACTTGGAAATACCTTAATATCTGGATATTCTTATTTTCACTTTTCCTATTTACACCTGAAAAAGAAAATACGTAAAATCTGCTTATTAACATATGCAGTCCTTCATTATCTAAAGGTTACTATTTTCAAAAGTTCAGAAATTTGCACTGAGTAAACACTGAAACTTATCAGGAATTAAGCTATTTAAGATCCTATTTCGTCAGTACATGATACCATTTGGAGAGACAGTGACATAAGAAACACAGAATTTATCAGGACATGTAATTCTGTCCTTAGTCACGTGTGAAAGCATGGACAAATCTATTCATATCTTGGAGCCTCGATTTCCACCATTACTAAATAAGGTTATAAGTGTGTCTTCCAAACTTGTTTTAAGGAGTGGAATGCGGGGAGCTGCCCTGTTTCAAGGGGTTTCCTTTAAGGAAACATAGCCCTGGGAGCTGCCCTGGCAACAGGGGCTGATAACAGCATAGCTCTCTGTCCCGCCATCCCAGGTGTTGTGAAGACGTTCCTTAGCTATCATAAGGAACACCTGGAGCCTCTTTACAGGGCTTGAGGGGCATTATGACCCACAACCATTGTAATAACACACCAGGAGGTAACACCTAGTTTATGATCGACACCTGGCCTAAAGCACGTGTTATGATCGACACCTGGCCTAAAGCACGTGTACACAATTACTTGTTGAAGTATAAAAGGGATGAGCGAATTCAATAAACTTGTCAGCAACTTGTCAGCAACCTGTAGAGTTGTCTGCCTTCTTGCTGTCCCTCTCAACACCATCTTTTCTGTCCTTCTTTCTTTTCTTAGCCTATCTGCCACTCTCTTCAGGATCTGTTCGACTGCCGGCTGGCCCAGCAGTGGAAGTCTTTTTTCTTTTTTTTTTTTTTAAATCATCAGACTCCTGACAACACTCCCCTCTCTGTATTTTAGGGAACACAGGAGGTGCCACTGAGCAGAGTTCGAAAACCACAGAGATGAAACCTCTTATAACTACTCTCTGAGGTATTCCAGCCTAGGCATTCATCAACGTAAGACCTCAGGCTCTAAAATTAGATGCAATTATAACAACCTAATGTATCTGTTTTACTTAGTCACAATTCTTAAGTATAACTCAAACTTGGAAATACCTTAATATCTGGATATTCTTATTTTCACTTTTCCTATTTACACCTGAAAAAAAGAAAATACGTAAAAATCTGCTTATTAACATATGCAGTCCTTCATTATCTAAAGGTTACTATTTTCAAAAAGTTCAGTTTATAAGTTCATTTTCGTCCCTTAAGATCTTGACAACACCTAAAACAAAATAGCAGCAACAACAAAAGTTTAACTTCTTTTTCCTCTGGGCTTATCTTATATATGGAAGTACTGACATTTTAAATTTATAACATCTACAATGGCACCTGTGGCACTTACCCACTCTGTGTTTAGACAACAGAACAGTTCAGCTCTATGGTCCCTATTGGTCCAGTGGTAATCCTGTTGCTACAAGTCTCACAGACACTATCATGATTGGGAAGCAGGTAAACCAAGAGGCCCGTGTCTACATTCCCGGACTCAGCCTTTCTCCAGGTACCGTCCAAACTGATTTAAACAGATCCCCTGAGTGTCTTCTGACCATTTAAACTGCTTTTCCCTGCTTGGAGATGCTTTGATCAGACAACAGCTCTTGTGCTTGGTTAGAAAAGTTACTGAATAGAGGACCTTCTGTCTACAAATCAGGAATGGGTCTATAAATCTTGAGCAATGAAGCTGAGATGAACCACTAGGAATTTTGGAAAATCTCAGTGGAATCGAAGTGAGCAGTTGCCTCACTGGAAAAATACATATACAAATAGCAAATCATTATGTAACAACCTGAAACTAACATAATGTGATATATCAATTAACTTCAACGAAAGAAAAGAATGACAATATCCTATGTGAAGAATGAGGACTAGTGAACAGAAGTAAAACTAATGAACAAAAGTAAAGAGGTGGGTATATCACATTAACATTGAGAGCAAGAATATGGAACACAGGAGGTGCCACTGAGCAGAGGTCGAACACCACAGAGATGAAACCTCTTATAACTACTCTCTGAGGTATTCCAGCCTAGGCATTCATCAACGTAAGACCTCAGGCTCTAAAATTAGATGCAATTATAACAACCTAATGTATCTGTTTTACTTAGTCACAATTCTTAAGTATAACTCAAACTTGGAAATACCTTAATATCTGGATATTCTTATTTTCACTTTTCCTATTTACACCTGAAAAAAAGAAAATACGTAAAAATCTGCTTATTAACATATGCAGTCCTTCATTATCTAAAGGTTACTATTTTCAAAAAGTTCAGTTTATAAGTTCATTTTCGTCCCTTAAGATCTTGACAACACCTAAAACAAAATAGCAGCAACAACAAAAGTTTAACTTCTTTTTCCTCTGGGCTTATCTTATATATGGAAGTACTGACATTTTAAATTTATAACATCTACAATGGCACCTGTGGCACTTACCCACTCTGTGTTTAGACAACAGAACAGTTCAGCTCTATGGTCCCTATTGGTCCAGTGGTAATCCTGTTGCTACAAGTCTCACAGACACTATCATGATTGGGAAGCAGGTAAACCAAGAGGCCCGTGTCTACATTCCCGGACTCAGCCTTTCTCCAGGTACCGTCCAAACTGATTTAAACAGATCCCCTGAGTGTCTTCTGACCATTTAAACTGCTTTTCCCTGCTTGGAGATGCTTTGATCAGACAACAGCTCTTGTGCTTGGTTAGAAAAGTTACTGAATAGAGGACCTTCTGTCTACAAATCAGGAATGGGTCTATAAATCTTGAGCAATGAAGCTGAGATGAACCACTAGGAATTTTGGAAAATCTCAGTGGAATCGAAGTGAGCAGTTGCCTCACTGGAAAAATACATATACAAATAGCAAATCATTATGTAACAACCTGAAACTAACATAATGTGATATATCAATTAACTTCAACGAAAGAAAAGAATGACAATATCCTATGTGAAGAATGAGGACTAGTGAACAGAAGTAAAACTAATGAACAAAAGTAAAGAGGTGGGTTCCAGCTCAGGGTGGAACTGGACATTCTAAACATTGGAGCAGCAAGAATATATACACAGTGGACCTTCTTGTAAGATGTTCCAGCTGAGGGTGGATGAGCATTTGTTGGCATGACAAATGCCACCAGCTGTCATCTCTTGGGCAGAGTGTTGGACTAAAAGAATTGTAAAAGCTTCTCCAATCTGGACAGTTTATGATTTCACAGAGGACATTCCACAAGAAGATGACCCCAGATACAATGACTTCTCACAGGTGATTCCAGTCAGTAAAGTCAGACAGGGACAAGTCCACTGCTTCCAGCAAATTTCATACTTTGTTGTTAAACCAAAAAATGGAGCTCTAGATTTGTCTTATTCCAAATCTGGTCTCTGCATTCCCACCGAATCTATTTTCTCGGAGGTTCTCAGATAGTGATACCACAAAGCCAGCTTCCCAAGTCAGACATATCAGTGTCTTCCTCTGCTCTTCATCTATTCAAACCCCACCTTCTGTTGACTCTGTCCCTGTAATACCTTTTAACTCTGTGAAGGAGACTTAACTGTGGTCATAAGTCATAAGGAAGGAATCCTGGAACATGGCGCTTAGTTCATTTTAGTCCTGCTGCAATCTTTCATGCTTTAATTAACTCCTATTAGTCCTGCTACCAAATCCCTTGTAACGATCCTTCTAGTTCAGTTTCTTGCAATCCTCCTTAAACATCAGAACCATTCTGCCATAACTTGCTCAGAGATGGAGGCTTAAACTAGGACTAGCTTTTACCATCTGGCCTAACCAACCTCCCAGCCTCATCTCCTTCATCTTCACTCCCCTGACATGCACTGTGCCCGCTCAAAGCTTTCTCCTGGGTATGTCCTGCTCTTTCAGGATCCTGTTCTATCTATGTTCTTTCTTTTCCTCCTTTTTGTCCAGGAAAATGCTCTCCAGTTTAGTTTTTAAGAAGGTGGAGAAAGAGGTTCAGAACTATGTAGCTGGTAGCAACGCACACTGATGCAGCTTTAAAATCAACATTCTAAGAAAAAGAGAAAGAACACTGCCCGATGCCTATGAAAAATACACTTTAATGTGGGGAACCGTATTTGGAGGACATGCTCTCCTTACTCTTTCCATATCAAAACTAGCAAGCTTTGATTAAATCATCCATGCATATAAAACACAGCATGGAGCCTGCTACACGATAAGCCTCTGGTAATTGTTAATTGCTGTTGTTAGCATTTTGATGGTTTACAGTGAATTGCTATTATGAACAGTGCTTCTATAAATACTAGAGACAGAGCTTTCACAGAGGACATTCCACAAGAAGATGACCCCAGATACAATGACTTCTCACAGGTGATTCCAGTCAGTAAAGTCAGACAGGGACAAGTCCACTGCTTCCAGCAAATTTCATACTTTGTTGTTAAACCAAAAAATGGAGCTCTAGATTTGTCTTATTCCAAATCTGGTCTCTGCATTCCCACCGAATCTATTTTCTCGGAGGTTCTCAGATAGTGATACCACAAAGCCAGCTTCCCAAGTCAGACATATCAGTGTCTTCCTCTGCTCTTCATCTATTCAAACCCCACCTTCTGTTGACTCTGTCCCTGTAATACCTTTTAACTCTGTGAAGGAGACTTAACTGTGGTCATAAGTCATAAGGAAGGAATCCTGGAACATGGCGCTTAGTTCATTTTAGTCCTGCTGCAATCTTTCATGCTTTAATTAACTCCTATTAGTCCTGCTACCAAATCCCTTGTAACGATCCTTCTAGTTCAGTTTCTTGCAATCCTCCTTAAACATCAGAACCATTCTGCCATAACTTGCTCAGAGATGGAGGCTTAAACTAGGACTAGCTTTTACCATCTGGCCTAACCAACCTCCCAGCCTCATCTCCTTCATCTTCACTCCCCTGACATGCACTGTGCCCGCTCAAAGCTTTCTCCTGGGTATGTCCTGCTCTTTCAGGATCCTGTTCTATCTATGTTCTTTCTTTTCCTCCTTTTTGTCCAGGAAAATGCTCTCCAGTTTAGTTTTTAAGAAGGTGGAGAAAGAGGTTCAGAACTATGTAGCTGGTAGCAACGCACACTGATGCAGCTTTAAAATCAACATTCTAAGAAAAAGAGAAAGAACACTGCCCGATGCCTATGAAAAATACACTTTAATGTGGGGAACCGTATTTGGAGGACATGCTCTCCTTACTCTTTCCATATCAAAACTAGCAAGCTTTGATTAAATCATCCATGCATATAAAACACAGCATGGAGCCTGCTACACGATAAGCCTCTGGTAATTGTTAATTGCTGTTGTTAGCATTTTGATGGTTTACAGTGAATTGCTATTATGAACAGTGCTTCTATAAATACTAGAGACAGAGCTTTCTAAGATCAAGGCCAATCAAGTTTCTGCCCTGGGGGATCTTTTTTTAATTGATTTTTAAAAATTTATTAATTTTTCATCCATCTTTATTCTTTGGCTTGTGTGGGCCTCCCAGTGCAGTGGCCTCTATCATGCAGAGCACCGGCTCTGGGCGCATGCGCTCCAGAGCGCTGGCTCACAACTGGACACAGCGGTCCAGCTGCATGTGGGGTCTTCCCGAGCTAGGAATTGAACTGGTGCCCAATGAACTGCAAGGTGGACTCTTTATCCACTGGACCACCAGGGAAGCCGCCTCAGGGATCTTACACTCTGAGAAAGACACTAACAAATCAAAAATACAATTCTGGAGAGTGGTCAAAGCCAATGGTGAGAATTATACAGTACAGGGTAGTAATACACAGAGAGGAGGAGTTGAGGCTGCTTAGTTAGGGGAGGTCAGGGAAGGATTCCTGAAGGGACACCTGAGCTGGATGACACCACATCAGCCCTGCAAGGGACTGGGGAAAATCCTAAGAGGAAGCACCACGTGTGATGGTCTGGAGATGAGAAGGACGACGTGCTCACTGCCTGCCAGGGCAGTGAGCCCTGCTAGTGAGCCGTGCTAGTGAGCCTGCATGCAGTCCAGGGAGAATGGGAGGCCTGCTTCTAGACAGCCAGCTGTGTACCCTGTCCAAAGAAACACTGCGCTTTCCAGAAGTTCCTTTCCTAAATGATCTTGAGAAGCTGCTGGTGAGCTTGGCTGGTCATAGAGCTTATAGGACCTTGGAAAACCATACTAAGGACTTGGGGGTTTATTCTAATTGCCATGGAAAGCCACTGGAGGATTTTAACCAGAGGCATATAATCCTTTAGGGGCTGGGTGGGAAATATACGGAGTAGAAGCCAGGGGGTGGGACAGAGGGGAGGAGTGGGAGCAGATTTGAGGCCACTGGAGTAATCCCAGCAGAGGCCAAAAATATAAAGTAGGCCTGTGATCAAAAGTCACACGATAAGCCTCTGGTAATTGTTAATTGCTGTTGTTAGCATTTTGATGGTTTACAGTGAATTGCTATTATGAACAGTGCTTCTATAAATACTAGAGACAGAGCTTTCTAAGATCAAGGCCAATCAAGTTTCTGCCCTGGGGGATCTTTTTTTAATTGATTTTTAAAAATTTATTAATTTTTCATCCATCTTTATTCTTTGGCTTGTGTGGGCCTCCCAGTGCAGTGGCCTCTATCATGCAGAGCACCGGCTCTGGGCGCATGCGCTCAGAGCGCTGGCTCACAACTGGACACAGCGGTCCAGCTGCATGTGGGTCTTCCCGAGCTAGGAATTGAACTGGTGCCCAATGAACTGCAAGGTGGACTCTTTATCCACTGGACCACCAGGGAAGCCGCCTCAGGGATCTTACACTCTGAGAAAGACACTAACAAATCAAAAATACAATTCTGGAGAGTGGTCAAAGCCAATGGTGAGAATTATACAGTACAGGGTAGTAATACACAGAGAGGAGGAGTTGAGGCTGCTTAGTTAGGGGAGGTCAGGGAAGGATTCCTGAAGGGACACCTGAGCTGGATGACACCACATCAGCCCTGCAAGGGACTGGGGAAAATCCTAAGAGGAAGCACCACGTGTGATGGTCTGGAGATGAGAAGGACGACGTGCTCACTGCCTGCCAGGGCAGTGAGCCCTGCTAGTGAGCCGTGCTAGTGAGCCTGCATGCAGTCCAGGGAGAATGGGAGGCCTGCTTCTAGACAGCCAGCTGTGTACCCTGTCCAAAGAAACACTGCGCTTTCCAGAAGTTCCTTTCCTAAATGATCTTGAGAAGCTGCTGGTGAGCTTGGCTGGTCATAGAGCTTATAGGACCTTGGAAAACCATACTAAGGACTTGGGGGTTTATTCTAATTGCCATGGAAAGCCACTGGAGGATTTTAACCAGAGGCATATAATCCTTTAGGGGCTGGGTGGGAAATATACGGAGTAGAAGCCAGGGGGTGGGACAGAGGGGAGGAGTGGGAGCAGATTTGAGGCCACTGGAGTAATCCCAGCAGAGGAACTAAAACCTTAACTATAAAGTAGGCCTGTGATCAAAAGTGGACTGGTGCTGGCTCTGGGAATAAGGAGTGACTACAAAAGTACAGAGGATATTTTGGGGGTAACAAAAATGTTCTAAAACTAAATTGTGGTGATTTACTAAAAATCATTGGATTTTACCCTTAACATTGATGAATTTTATAGTGTTCAAATTATACCCCAAAAAAGCCATTTAAAAAAAAAAAGCAGGGCTTCCCTGGTGGTCCAGTGGGTAAGGACACCGCCTTGCAGTGCAAGGGGCACCGGTTCGATCCCTGGCCTGGGAAGATCCCACGTGCCGCAGAGCGGCTGGAACCAGTATGTCCAACTACCGAGCAGGAACTCTGGAGCGCATGTGCCCAGAGCCGGTGCTCTGTGATGAGAGAGGCCTCTGTGATGGGAGGCCCACACAGGCCAAAGAACAAAGATAAACGAATGAAAGATCAATAGAAGTGGCCAAAAAAAAAAAAAAAAAAGAAAGCAGACTGGTTATTCATTGTACATCACTGTAATGTTTTGTGGGGTAAGAACAGGGTGCAAATTAGCTGCCTGGGACCAAGAAGTCAATCAATTAAACCTGAATCCCTGCATCCTGAACACCCCACGAAACATTACAGTAATGTACAACGAGCAACCAAGCTGCTTTCTTTTTGAACTGCGTTTTTGAGGTATACTTTCAAGAGTCTTAATTTCAAGATGACTAGAGGCTGCTTTTAACTTCATCTTAGGGAAGCACTCCAACGTTGCCTCTTTTTCCTTAGACTGAGACTGGAATTCAATTTCCAGGTGTCTGCAACTCTTATTTGATATATACATGACGGATAGCCAACAACATCTTAGCTAAGGACCAAGTCCAAGTCATTTTGTACTTATATTCTCTTAACCAGAGCAAATGAGTGATATACTAATTGAAATACAAAGTTTAAAGAAAACTGCTCTAGTGCTGGACCACCTCTTTCTTATGCACTTCATTTATTTTCCCTTCTCACCAAATACTCTGTTCAAATCTCTTCCTTAGGATGTACAGGGCTCAGGAAATAGTCAGTGGTCGCCACCGTAACACATGTCACTACCCCAGCTATTCCTCAAAACAGGACTGACTCTATGAGACCTGTCAGCATAATTACATGTGTTAGTTTCCTGTAGTCACCATGACAGGTTACCAAAAACTCGGTGGCTTAAAACCGTAGCCATTTTTCTCTTTCACAGTTCTGGTTTCAGAAGTTCAAAATCAGTCTCACGGGGCTGAAATCCCAGTTCTGGCAGGGCTCTGATCCCTTCAGAGCCTCTGAATCCACTCCTTGCCTCTTCCAGCTCCTGGTAGCTGCTGGCATTCCTTGCCTTGTGGCCACATCATTCCAATCTCTGTGCTCACACTGCATTCTCCTCTTGCACATCTCCTTTGCCTCTGCCTCCCTCTTACAAGGACACTTGTGTTTGCATTGAGAACCCACCCAGACGACCCCTCTATTTCAAGATCCTTGACTTCATCATACACACAAAGATCCTCTTTCCTTCTCACATTTACAGGTTCCAGGGATTAGAACCTCGTATTTAGGAGTGGCCTTTATTCAGCCTACCATAGCACATCATTTGGTTCACAGAAGCCCTACGTAATGAATTGTGGATGATTACAGTGAGTGGCCCTAACATACTGACTAGACAACTCTGAGCCCTCTTTGTAAATCAGAATAGTAAGGAGTATGCATATACAAAATAAATTGTCAATTTCTGCCCTCAATTCAGGAGCATAATAATATCTCTATGGCATAAGAACCATGTCATTAAAGATAACTGTATAAATCTAAACACAGGAGATGTGGTACAGAGGTAACACACGTCTCCCACCACTCCCCCAGCTGCAGCCCATGACTTGTCAGAGAAACAGTCCTGCCCCTCTGGATTCTGGAATAGTGGAAGGTGCTGATCCTTTCCTTCCTATGGAAGAAGTAAGAAGTGGGGTGGCAGTCAAAACACCCTGAGAAATAACTGACTTCACTTTTCTTCTACTTTTCCCTGCCTTTAAAACACAATAAGATGGGCTTCCCTGTGGGTAGAAAGTCCACCTTGCAGTGTAAGGGACACCGGTTCCATTCCTGGCCCAGGAAGATCCCACATGCCGAGGAACAGCTGGGCCAGTGTCTCCAATTATGAGCCAGGGCTCTGGAGCGCATGTGCCCAGAGCCAGTGCTCTGCAACGAGAGAGGCCACTGCAATGGAAGGCCCACACAGGCCAAAAAGAATAAAGATGAACGAAAAATAAATGATGACTTAGAGGCAAAACAAAAAACAAAAGAGAAAAACACACCAAGATGCGTGAAAGACCATAGTGCTTTTCAGATCTACTATATCCTTCTACTCTTCTGTTTATTTATTCTATTAATTTTTGAAAATTTGATATTAAAAGTCCAACTAAAAATCTTAATCTACTTAAAAAGATGATTGTAATACACAGAACTTTGTTCTGTATTTTCCAAGTCTCCTGTAACTGGGTTATCATTCTCCTCTTGCACATCTCCTTTGCCTCTGCCTCCCTCTTACAAGGACACTTGTGTTTGCATTGAGAACCCACCCAGACGACCCCTCTATTTCAAGATCCTTGACTTCATCATACACACAAAGATCCTCTTTCCTTCTCACATTTACAGGTTCCAGGGATTAGAACCTCGTATTTAGGAGTGGCCTTTATTCAGCCTACCATAGCACATCATTTGGTTCACAGAAGCCCTACGTAATGAATTGTGGATGATTACAGTGAGTGGCCCTAACATACTGACTAGACAACTCTGAGCCCTCTTTGTAAATCAGAATAGTAAGGAGTATGCATATACAAAATAAATTGTCAATTTCTGCCCTCAATTCAGGAGCATAATAATATCTCTATGGCATAAGAACCATGTCATTAAAGATAACTGTATAAATCTAAACACAGGAGATGTGGTACAGAGGTAACACACGTCTCCCACCACTCCCCCAGCTGCAGCCCATGACTTGTCAGAGAAACAGTCCTGCCCCTCTGGATTCTGGAATAGTGGAAGGTGCTGATCCTTTCCTTCCTATGGAAGAAGTAAGAAGTGGGGTGGCAGTCAAAACACCCTGAGAAATAACTGACTTCACTTTTCTTCTACTTTTCCCTGCCTTTAAAACACAATAAGATGGGCTTCCCTGTGGGTAGAAAGTCCACCTTGCAGTGTAAGGGACACCGGTTCCATTCCTGGCCCAGGAAGATCCCACATGCCGAGGAACAGCTGGGCCAGTGTCTCCAATTATGAGCCAGGGCTCTGGAGCGCATGTGCCCAGAGCCAGTGCTCTGCAACGAGAGAGGCCACTGCAATGGAAGGCCCACACAGGCCAAAAAGAATAAAGATGAACGAAAAATAAATGATGACTTAGAGGCAAAACAAAAAACAAAAGAGAAAAACACACCAAGATGCGTGAAAGACCATAGTGCTTTTCAGATCTACTATATCCTTCTACTCTTCTGTTTATTTATTCTATTAATTTTTGAAAATTTGATATTAAAAGTCCAACTAAAAATCTTAATCTACTTAAAAAGATGATTGTAATACACAGAACTTTGTTCTGTATTTTCCAAGTCTCCTGTAACTGGGTTATCATTCTTTCATAATTTAAAAAAAGAAAAAGTAAATAAAGATGCATGAACACAATGTGGAACAGCCTCAGCGAGAACTGTGAGCCGAGTTTTGTGGAAAAGGATGGACTCACTGAGAACTCACAGTTTCTGATGATATTGATAATGATACAGAACCAGACTCCTCACTAAACAGAGAGGGCCCTTGCAGCTGAGACAGCCCTTGCGCAGCATCGAATATAATCTCATTTGGATGAGACTGTCCAAGGTTACACATGCCTCCTGACCTGTGTTCCCCATCCCTCCCCCACATCAATTTCTGCCCAATTCCGCCGGAAACGGGGTAGGAACAGGAGTTGGCAGTAATGTTGGGACAGGATCCGGTTATTCCTACCAACACGAAGACTGTGGTCCTAGAGTTCAACTACCGTCCCCGGAGATCCTGTGATCCCTGAAAACAACGGCAGTCCCTTCTGATAAAGTAACAATTTATTCGGCATCTACCATGTGCAAAACAGACGCAAAGATCTGGAAAGGTTCCAGAAATGAAGACGCGCAGCCTCGGGTCCTCCGGCGAACGACCCACCCCCACACCCGGTCCCCGGGTCGCGCCCGGCCCTTGTACCTGCTACCAACGCCTCACCCTAAGAGACCTGCCCCATTCCCGCGGGGGCGCCGGCGGGCGCGGCGGCCGCACCTGCGTCGGCTGGGCGGCGGCGGCGGCGGCGGCGGCGCGGGACCGAGCCCCGCCTACCCCTGCGCCCGCTCCCGGTGTGCTCGGCCTTGCGCGTCGCCGGCTCCACGCGAGCCTCCGGGGCAACGGCTGGGCACCTGGCCCGGGCGCAGGGAGGGGCTGGTGGCGCTGGACGCACCACGTGGGCACCGCCTCCGGCCCCAGACCCCGCCCCTAGACGCCGTCGCCTGGGCAACCGAGCGCCATGTTCCTCCCCCTCCTCCCTTAATAGTCTTTCAGATCTACTACCCCTTTTTTAATTCTTTTTTTGAAAATTTGATATTAAAAGTCCAACTAAAACTCTTAATCTACTTAAAAAGATGATTGTAATACACAGAACTTTGTTCTGTATTTTCCAAGTCTCCTGTAACTGGGTTATCATTCTTTCATAATTTAAAAAAAGAAAAAGTAAATAAAGATGCATGAACACAATGTGGAACAGCCTCAGCGAGAACTGTGAGCCGAGTTTTGTGGAAAAGGATGGACTCACTGAGAACTCACAGTTTCTGATGATATTGATAATGATACAGAACCAGACTCCTCACTAAACAGAGAGGGCCCTTGCAGCTGAGACAGCCCTTGCGCAGCATCGAATATAATCTCATTTGGATGAGACTGTCCAAGGTTACACATGCCTCCTGACCTGTGTTCCCCATCCCTCCCCCACATCAATTTCTGCCCAATTCCGCCGGAAACGGGGTAGGAACAGGAGTTGGCAGTAATGTTGGGACAGGATCCGGTTATTCCTACCAACACGAAGACTGTGGTCCTAGAGTTCAACTACCGTCCCCGGAGATCCTGTGATCCCTGAAAACAACGGCAGTCCCTTCTGATAAAGTAACAATTTATTCGGCATCTACCATGTGCAAAACAGACGCAAAGATCTGGAAAGGTTCCAGAAATGAAGACGCGCAGCCTCGGGTCCTCCGGCGAACGACCCACCCCCACACCCGGTCCCCGGGTCGCGCCCGGCCCTTGTACCTGCTACCAACGCCTCACCCTAAGAGACCTGCCCCATTCCCGCGGGGGCGCCGGCGGGCGCGGCGGCCGCACCTGCGTCGGCTGGGCGGCGGCGGCGGCGGCGGCGGCGCGGGACCGAGCCCCGCCTACCCCTGCGCCCGCTCCCGGTGTGCTCGGCCTTGCGCGTCGCCGGCTCCACGCGAGCCTCCGGGGCAACGGCTGGGCACCTGGCCCGGGCGCAGGGAGGGGCTGGTGGCGCTGGACGCACCACGTGGGCACCGCCTCCGGCCCCAGACCCCGCCCCTAGACGCCGTCGCCTGGGCAACCGAGCGCCATGTTCCTCCCCCTCCTTCCCACGTCTCCGTTCCAGGACCCCCGACCGAGAGGCTTGCTTGGCATCGAATCCAGCCTGCCCTACTCCACAAGCGACTCTGATTCGGGCTTCCAATTTGTACTCTGTGCCACTGGAGGCCACCCTCTTTATCTGTGCTCTTGCCCGCCACCATCCGAGCGCTCCAGACTATTCTCCAAATTGTTCCGCGGATGATCTTCCCCAGATTTTAGCAGTCAGCACGCATCCTGTCTGTACGCAGTCTAACAGGTCAAGCTCTTGCTGGCGTTGCCAGTCAGGCCTCCCTACCCGCCTTCTGACAGTGCCCGGCTCCCCCAATTCACCCCTCAACTCCCCTTTGTCTGTCTGCCTTTGCACACCCTGATCCTCTGTCCGGAATGTTTTGCAAGGTTCAAAAGTGGTCTTGGGGTAGCTGATCCTCTCGCCTCCAAGAGAGTTTTCTTTTGCTGTGGTTCAGTTGTTCTCTGTCGTCATCTCTAATCTAGAATTTACCACAAACTCAGATTACACACTTAGACCTCTCCGTGCTGCCTAAATTAGTGCTCGGATGGAAGAAATCCAGGAACGGCCTGAGCGCGATGGATGCCAGCGTCGCGTTAGTGCTGTTAGCAGTGGCATTATGCGGACACCTACAATGGGTAACTTTTCATGTGTGAGTTGGATGGAAATATTAGTAAATCCTACATTACGTAATGTAGTTTTAAATTTTCATAAAATTAGCATTCAATACCACTAAAGGTTGCTTTTTATCGTGCCTATAATATAAATTATTCCATTTATTGACCAGGAGAAATTTACGAAATCTTGCCTATAGACTCAAGTATTTTAATAGGGAATGAGATCATAAGGATTAAATGGAAGGGTAAATGGTTTAAGTGTTGTGGCTATACAGCAATTTTTAATTGTTTTAAGTGTATATTCTGTCAAAGCACGAGTATATTTTTATGGCCAGAAAATACTTTAGTTACTGCGGGGAGCTGCCCTGTTTCGAGGGGTTTCCTTTAAGGAAACATAGCCCTGGGAGCTGCCCTGGCAACAGGGGCTGATAACAGCATAGCTCTCTGTCCCGCCACCCCAGGTGTTGTGAAGACGTTCCTTAGCTATCATAAGGAACACCTGGAGCCTCTTTACAGGGCTTGAGGGGCATTATGACCCAGAACCATTGTAATAACACACCAGGAGGTAACACCTAGTTTATGATCGACACCTGGCCTAAAGCACGCGTACACAATTGCTTGTTGTGTGAAGTATAAAAAGGATGAGCGAATTCAATAAACTTGTCAGCAACCTGTAGAGTTGTCTGCCTTCTTGCTGTCCCTCTCGACCCCATCTTTTCTGTCCTTCTTTCTTTTCTTAGCCTATCTGCCACTCTCTTCAGGACCTGTTCGACTGCCGCCCGGAAGTTACCTAATATGTGATTTCTGTTGATGGCTCATGTTTGTCCGGAATGTTTTGCAAGGTTCAAAAGTGGTCTTGGGGTAGCTGATCCTCTCGCCTCCAAGAGAGTTTTCTTTTGCTGTGGTTCAGTTGTTCTCTGTCGTCATCTCTAATCTAGAATTTACCACAAACTCAGATTACACACTTAGACCTCTCCGTGCTGCCTAAATTAGTGCTCGGATGGAAGAAATCCAGGAACGGCCTGAGCGCGATGGATGCCAGCGTCGCGTTAGTGCTGTTAGCAGTGGCATTATGCGGACACCTACAATGGGTAACTTTTCATGTGTGAGTTGGATGGAAATATTAGTAAATCCTACATTACGTAATGTAGTTTTAAATTTTCATAAAATTAGCATTCAATACCACTAAAGGTTGCTTTTTATCGTGCCTATAATATAAATTATTCCATTTATTGACCAGGAGAAATTTACGAAATCTTGCCTATAGACTCAAGTATTTTAATAGGGAATGAGATCATAAGGATTAAATGGAAGGGTAAATGGTTTAAGTGTTGTGGCTATACAGCAATTTTTAATTGTTTTAAGTGTATATTCTGTCAAAGCACGAGTATATTTTTATGGCCAGAAAATACTTTAGTTACTGCGGGGAGCTGCCCTGTTTCGAGGGGTTTCCTTTAAGGAAACATAGCCCTGGGAGCTGCCCTGGCAACAGGGGCTGATAACAGCATAGCTCTCTGTCCCGCCACCCCAGGTGTTGTGAAGACGTTCCTTAGCTATCATAAGGAACACCTGGAGCCTCTTTACAGGGCTTGAGGGGCATTATGACCCAGAACCATTGTAATAACACACCAGGAGGTAACACCTAGTTTATGATCGACACCTGGCCTAAAGCACGCGTACACAATTGCTTGTTGTGTGAAGTATAAAAAGGATGAGCGAATTCAATAAACTTGTCAGCAACCTGTAGAGTTGTCTGCCTTCTTGCTGTCCCTCTCGACCCCATCTTTTCTGTCCTTCTTTCTTTTCTTAGCCTATCTGCCACTCTCTTCAGGACCTGTTCGACTGCCGGCTGGCCCGGCAAGTTACCTAATATGTGATTTCTGTTGATGGCTCATGTTTGTATTTTAACCCTAAGAACTGAGAAGGTTCCTTTTTTTGAAGTTGTTAATTGAAATATGTTCATTAGAACACTATAAAACTATTTAAACCCATCTACATGTATAAAATTATAATTTCATTATAAAACTATTTTTATTTGAAGTACCTTGCATTTTTTACAGTTTTCTTTTTTCGTATATTGAATTTAAAAGAGCTTCTTAGCTTTTAAAATTAAGAATTTAGAGATGAAGGAAGGGGTCCAGAATTCCTTTACGGATCGCCCAGTCATCCCACATGTATTCATAGAGAACTGACCTTCCACCGGCAAAAGTGTTGAAAACAGAGCTGTGAACCCAAAGAGGGCCTATCTGGGTGGGGTTTATAGAATATGATGAGCAGTGCTCACATATGTTAGGTGGGGTAAATGTGGATGAGGTAGAGAGTGGGGTACCAGCTCATGTGTCCTCTGACCAGGCCTCATTGATGAAGTGACACTGACCTGGGGGACTGGAGAGAGGAGCCCTATTGTAGAACAGAGCTTCCTAGGCATTGGCTTGCTGTCCTTAAGAGTCAGACACAGCAGTGGAAAGCAACTACGTTCCAATAAAAAAATAAAATAATTTTTAAAAGTCAGCCAAAAGGCCAGATGGGCCTGAACCAATGTCTGTTCTCCTCTAGGCTTTTTCTGTCATTGAAGTCAATCACCATTGTCACCAGTGTCTTTGAAACTGGCTCTGATTTTCCCAAAATAAACGTAAGCCTTTTATCAAAACTATCTATTATTTAAGGTCTTAATACTGAGGCTTCTGCTGAGCTATATTCTTATTAAAATCCTTCTTTTATTAAAATCCTATACTTCTCATAAGTTTGTGGATATATGTCTACCAGATTTTAGAATAACTTACTACAGCAATTCCTATAACAGTTATAATTTTTTTCCAGGTATCTAATGGTTAGTATATGCTCTCAGGTATTACTGTTATTATTTGATTCTTTATGCATTCGACAGTTTTTACGTCATCTACCCACAACCATGCTCAGCATGGTGAAGTGATAAATTGATTAATGATAGTGTCCTATTTTACAATGTTTCTTTACCTTTTACAAGTACTTAAAAAAAACCTTTCTACTGTGATAAAATGCACATAACAGGGGCTTCCCTGGTGGTCCAGTGGTTAAGACTCTGGCTGAGGGGGCCTGGGTTCGATCCCTGATCAGGGAACTAGATCCTACATGCTGCAACTAACAGTTCACATGCTGCAACTATGACCCAGTTCAGCCAAATACTTAAGTAAAATTTAAAAAAAATTTAAAAATGCACATAACATAAAAATTACCATTTTAACCATTTCAAGTGTTTAGTTAGTTCACATTGTTTCTGTGACCATCACCACTGACCATTTCTAGAACATTTCCCCAAACTGAACTGTTCCCATTAAACTCAATTCCCCCTCCAGCCCTGCAGACCACCATTCTACTTTCTGTCTCTACCAATTTAACTCTTCTAAGAATTGCATATAAGCGGGATAATACAGTGTTTGTTCTACCATGACTGGCTTATTTCACTTAGAACAATGTCCTCAAGTATCATCCATATTGCAGTATGTGTCAAAACTAACTTCCTTTTTTTTCCTCATTCATTTATTTTATTTTATTTGTGTGTGTGTGTGTGTGTGTGTTCTCTTTTTCTTTTTTTTTTTTTTAAATTCTTTATTTTAAAGGTTTTACAGAGTTTTGTTGTTCACAGACATGTATGTTCCCAGATCAGTCATATACATATCCCTGGTCTCCACCCCCTAACTTCCTTTTAAAGAACAATATTCCACTATTATGTGGTGTGTGTAATATATATATATATATATATATATATATATATATATATATAATAATAGTATAAAATCTCATGTTTTTGTTTTTTAAAAGTCTGCCTTATTTATTTATTCATTTATTTTTGGCTATTCTGGGTCTTTGTTACTGCTGGTGGGCTCTTCTCCAGTTGCGGGAAGTGGGGGCTACTCTCTAGTTGAGGTGAGCAGGCTTTTTGCTGCAGTGACTTCTCTTGTGAAACTCGAGCTCTAGGGCACACGGGCTTCAGCAGTTGCGGCACATGGGCTCATAGTTGCGGCTCTGAGGATAATTTTTTCCAGGTATTTTTTCTTTTTTGCATTCGACAGTTTTTACGTCATCTACCCACAACCATGCTCAGCATGGTGAAGTGATAAATTGATTAATGATAGTGTCCTATTTTACAATGTTTCTTTACCTTTTACAAGTACTTAAAAAAAACCTTTCTACTGTGATAAAATGCACATAACAGGGGCTTCCCTGGTGGTCCAGTGGTTAAGACTCTGGCTGAGGGGGCCTGGGTTCGATCCCTGATCAGGGAACTAGATCCTACATGCTGCAACTAACAGTTCACATGCTGCAACTATGACCCAGTTCAGCCAAATACTTAAGTAAAATTTAAAAAAAATTTAAAAATGCACATAACATAAAAATTACCATTTTAACCATTTCAAGTGTTTAGTTAGTTCACATTGTTTCTGTGACCATCACCACTGACCATTTCTAGAACATTTCCCCAAACTGAACTGTTCCCATTAAACTCAATTCCCCCTCCAGCCCTGCAGACCACCATTCTACTTTCTGTCTCTACCAATTTAACTCTTCTAAGAATTGCATATAAGCGGGATAATACAGTGTTTGTTCTACCATGACTGGCTTATTTCACTTAGAACAATGTCCTCAAGTATCATCCATATTGCAGTATGTGTCAAAACTAACTTCCTTTTTTTTCCTCATTCATTTATTTTATTTTATTTGTGTGTGTGTGTGTGTGTGTGTTCTCTTTTTCTTTTTTTTTTTTTTAAATTCTTTATTTTAAAGGTTTTACAGAGTTTTGTTGTTCACAGACATGTATGTTCCCAGATCAGTCATATACATATCCCTGGTCTCCACCCCCTAACTTCCTTTTAAAGAACAATATTCCACTATTATGTGGTGTGTGTAATATATATATATATATATATATATATATATATATAATAATAGTATAAAATCTCATGTTTTTGTTTTTTAAAAGTCTGCCTTATTTATTTATTCATTTATTTTTGGCTATTCTGGGTCTTTGTTACTGCTGGTGGGCTCTTCTCCAGTTGCGGGAAGTGGGGGCTACTCTCTAGTTGAGGTGAGCAGGCTTTTTGCTGCAGTGACTTCTCTTGTGAAACTCGAGCTCTAGGGCACACGGGCTTCAGCAGTTGCGGCACATGGGCTCATAGTTGCGGCTCTGAGGCTCTAGGGCACAGGCTTGATAGTTGTGGCTCACAGGCTTAGTTGCTCCGCAGCATGTGGGGTTTTCCCAGATCAGGGTTCAAGCCGGTGTCTCCTGCATTGGCAGGTGGATTCCTTACCACTGAGCTACCGGGGAAGCCCACACATTTTATTTATCCACTCATTTGTCGATGGAATTCCTGAGATTTTTAAAGGTTTTAATTTTGTCTTGTTTATTTAATTTTTATTTATCATGCCATGCAGAATGCAGGATCAGGGATTGAACCCCATGTGCCCTGCAGTGGTATCAAGGAGTCTTAACTACAGGACCACCAGGGAAGTCCCTTGACTCTTTTTTGAGCTAACTTTATTGAGGTGTAATTTCTGGTCATTAAACTGCATTTATTTAAAGTGTTACCATTTGATGAGGTTTCATAGATATGCGTTGGAGCCTTAACTAATAAGGGCTTGACCTATGCCTTGAGCAATAAGGGTTTGATCTTACATGCTGGTCTACTTACACATGGATTTTTTTTTCAGTAGTAAATTCTCCAGTACTACATGATCTGCAGTTGGTTGAATCCTCGACACAGAACTGAGGAAACAGAGGGCTGACTGTGAAGTTAAATACAGATTTTTGACTGCATGGGTCAGGGAGAGGGGATTCTGTCCCCCTAAACTTCATGGTGTTCAAGGGTCAGCTCTATGCACCTGTGAAACTACCTCCTTAATCAAGACATGGCAAGACCATCATGCCCAAAAGATGTGATTGTGTTCTGACGGTTTGGTGGAAGCCCTCAGGGTGGTTAGCCGAGCAGATGATGTAAGCCACACGTGGAGCATCCCGGTCATCTCGCTCCTTCCTCAGGGAATCTGCCGTTGTGTATTTCACACAGCTTTCTACAGAGCTGTGACGCTGCTTCAGGGACAGTTCTTGCAGGTGCAGCCTGATGATTTTAAATGAATCTTTGGGCTTCTAGTCCTCTTCCCATCCTCTTTCCAGTGCCTGCTTTCAGGTGAAGCTTCTTGGCATTTAGCAGTGAGGGCAGGTCGGCTTGAAAGTTTTCCTCACTCTTAAGAAGACACATGAAGGCATCATTTTTCTGCCTCTAAAAGGTTGCCTAGAGAGACTGTGCAGAGTTTAAAATAAGGCTTATTTTTTGTCTACGTGGGATGATTCTGAGATGTTATTTCTCAGAAAATCTAAATACCTTCTAAAGGTACAATTTACCAGTTTACTGTCTACAGTTACTTGGACGACTATTTAGTAAGCCCGTAGAGCCACTAGATGTCAGTCTGACTTTATTTTTTTATTAATTTTCAGAGACAACCCATTGAATTTTCAATCTTTGAAATACTAAATTTAAAAGCTTTCAAAATATCCAATAAATTAAAAATCACATTAAATCAAAAGGTCATGGGATTGAACCCCATGTGCCCTGCAGTGGTATCAAGGAGTCTTAACTACAGGACCACCAGGGAAGTCCCTTGACTCTTTTTTGAGCTAACTTTATTGAGGTGTAATTTCTGGTCATTAAACTGCATTTATTTAAAGTGTTACCATTTGATGAGGTTTCATAGATATGCGTTGGAGCCTTAACTAATAAGGGCTTGACCTATGCCTTGAGCAATAAGGGTTTGATCTTACATGCTGGTCTACTTACACATGGATTTTTTTTTCAGTAGTAAATTCTCCAGTACTACATGATCTGCAGTTGGTTGAATCCTCGACACAGAACTGAGGAAACAGAGGGCTGACTGTGAAGTTAAATACAGATTTTTGACTGCATGGGTCAGGGAGAGGGGATTCTGTCCCCCTAAACTTCATGGTGTTCAAGGGTCAGCTCTATGCACCTGTGAAACTACCTCCTTAATCAAGACATGGCAAGACCATCATGCCCAAAAGATGTGATTGTGTTCTGACGGTTTGGTGGAAGCCCTCAGGGTGGTTAGCCGAGCAGATGATGTAAGCCACACGTGGAGCATCCCGGTCATCTCGCTCCTTCCTCAGGGAATCTGCCGTTGTGTATTTCACACAGCTTTCTACAGAGCTGTGACGCTGCTTCAGGGACAGTTCTTGCAGGTGCAGCCTGATGATTTTAAATGAATCTTTGGGCTTCTAGTCCTCTTCCCATCCTCTTTCCAGTGCCTGCTTTCAGGTGAAGCTTCTTGGCATTTAGCAGTGAGGGCAGGTCGGCTTGAAAGTTTTCCTCACTCTTAAGAAGACACATGAAGGCATCATTTTTCTGCCTCTAAAAGGTTGCCTAGAGAGACTGTGCAGAGTTTAAAATAAGGCTTATTTTTTGTCTACGTGGGATGATTCTGAGATGTTATTTCTCAGAAAATCTAAATACCTTCTAAAGGTACAATTTACCAGTTTACTGTCTACAGTTACTTGGACGACTATTTAGTAAGCCCGTAGAGCCACTAGATGTCAGTCTGACTTTATTTTTTTATTAATTTTCAGAGACAACCCATTGAATTTTCAATCTTTGAAATACTAAATTTAAAAGCTTTCAAAATATCCAATAAATTAAAAATCACATTACAATGCTCAAACAAAAGGTAAAGACACATGACCGTTATGAAAAATTAAAATCAAGGAATGACTATTTTGAAAAGACCAAAAATTTCCTTAAGTGATGTTAACACATAAGAGTGATGCATAATTTCTAAGAAATTAGAGCAATGATTAGGCAAGTGACATGTAAAAGAATATTTGGTAAATGCACTTCAGGAGAATAGGAGAGTCAATACGGATTGAAATATTTTTCTGCTCTGGGACCGTATTCACAGTAAAAGAGCAAAATGATCTCAATTACAACACTGGAAAACTCATTACAGACAGAAAGTTGTGCGGTATATGTGATCTGTTTATCATGAAGGGAGGAACTTGGTAAGAAAGTAAGAATATACGTTAGAGGCTCTTCTACCTTAGAGGCAGAAAGAAGGAGGGAAAAACAAAAAGAAAACAACATTCAAAGCTACTTCTGTGAGACAGCGCTGTGTATATACCTGCATGTGTGTGTGTGTGTGTGTGCACACAGTCCTGTCCAACTTTTTCTGACCCCATGGATGGTAACCCACCAGGCTTCTCTGTCCATGGAATCTTCCAGGCAAGAATATTGGAGTGGGTTGTCATTTCCTACTCCAGGGGATCTTCCCCACCCAGGGGTCGAACTCATGTCTCTTGCATCTCTTGCATTGGCAGGTGGATTTTCACCGCTGTGCCACCTGGGAACCCGCCCTGCCCCATCCCGGCCACCCCTGCCCTGCCCCCAGTTCAGCATTTTAATGATCTGCTTAGCCTTCCATCCTCTTTCAGTGCCTCTTTAGGTGACGGCATTTAGCAGTGAGGGCAGGTCGGCTTGAAAGTTTTCCTCACTCTTAAGAAGACACATGAAGGCATCATTTTTCTGCCTCTAAAGGTTGCCTAGAGAGACTGTGCAGAGTTTAAAATAAGGCTTATTTTTTGTCTACGTGGGATGATTCTGAGATGTTATTTCTCAGAAAATCTAAATACCTTCTAAAGGTACAATTTACCAGTTTACTGTCTACAGTTACTTGGACGACTATTTAGTAAGCCCGTAGAGCCACTAGATGTCAGTCTGACTTTATTTTTTTATTAATTTTCAGAGACAACCCATTGAATTTTCAATCTTTGAAATACTAAATTTAAAAGCTTTCAAAATATCCAATAAATTAAAAATCACATTACAATGCTCAAACAAAAGGTAAAGACACATGACCGTTATGAAAAATTAAAATCAAGGAATGACTATTTTGAAAAGACCAAAAATTTCCTTAAGTGATGTTAACACATAAGAGTGATGCATAATTTCTAAGAAATTAGAGCAATGATTAGGCAAGTGACATGTAAAAGAATATTTGGTAAATGCACTTCAGGAGAATAGGAGAGTCAATACGGATTGAAATATTTTTCTGCTCTGGGACCGTATTCACAGTAAAAGAGCAAAATGATCTCAATTACAACACTGGAAAACTCATTACAGACAGAAAGTTGTGCGGTATATGTGATCTGTTTATCATGAAGGGAGGAACTTGGTAAGAAAGTAAGAATATACGTTAGAGGCTCTTCTACCTTAGAGGCAGAAAGAAGGAGGGAAAAACAAAAAGAAAACAACATTCAAAGCTACTTCTGTGAGACAGCGCTGTGTATATACCTGCATGTGTGTGTGTGTGTGTGTGCACACAGTCCTGTCCAACTTTTTCTGACCCCATGGATGGTAACCCACCAGGCTTCTCTGTCCATGGAATCTTCCAGGCAAGAATATTGGAGTGGGTTGTCATTTCCTACTCCAGGGGATCTTCCCCACCCAGGGGTCGAACTCATGTCTCTTGCATCTCTTGCATTGGCAGGTGGATTTTCACCGCTGTGCCACCTGGGAACCCGCCCCTGCCCCATCCCCGCGCCACCCCCTGCCCTGCCCCCCAGTTAGACAGCAGTAAGCTTACCTAAGTTTTTACCTTAACTAGGAAGAACTGTAAGAGTTTTCATCGTGTTTACTCAGAACTCTTTCAATAGTAAGTAACAGAAACCCAACTCTAGCTATTTAAGGAAAAAGTGCGCATGTTTATAGGCACACCAAACCAGTAAAAATGGGATAGCTTCAGGTACGGCTGTAACTAGTTAAGGCAAGCAATTCTCAAAATGTAGTCTGGGAGTCCTGGGGAGTCCTGAGACCGTTTTGGGTCTCCAGGGTCAAAACCATTCATACTCAGACGTGATAGTCCCTTCCACTTTCAACAACTTGAGGCAATTGGGTTGCATTTCTCTGTCTGGGGAGGAGAGAGGGTCCAATTTCATTCCTTAATTAGAGTTTTGGTCGAAATCACATGCCCTAACAAGTTATCCTTATGAATTAGCAGTGCTGGCCACACAGTTTTCTTTTAGCCATAAATTGTGTAGTAGACCTATCTTAAAACTGAGATTTCATTCCTAATGATCTGACATGGAGAAGACTCTTGAGAGTCCTTTGGACAGCAAGGAGATCAAACCAGTCAATCCTAAAGGAAATCAACCCTGAATATTCATTGGAAGGACTGGTGCTGGAGCTCCAATACCTAAGCCACCTGATGCAAAGAGCTGATTCACTGGAAAAGACCCTGATGCTGGCAAAGACTGAGGGCAAGAGGAGAAGGGGATGATAGAGGATGAGATGGTTGGAAGGCATCACCAATTCAATGGACATGAGTCTGAGCAACCTCTGGGAGATAGTGAAGGACAGGGAAGCCTGAGCGTTACAGTCCATGGGGTCGCAAAGAGTCAGACATGAGTGAGCGACTGAACAGCAGCAATACTGCTTGCAGGATGACTCTGGTCAGAGTTTTGAGCCCAAAACTCTGTGGAGGATAGTGAAGGTACAGCCCATGATGTCCACGGAGATCTTCCAGGCAAGAATATTGGAGTGGGTTGTCATTTCCTACTCCAGGGATCTTCCCACCCAGGGTCGAACTCATGTCTCTTGCATCTCTTGCATTGGCAGGTGGATTTTCACCGCTGTGCCACCTGGGAACCCGCCCCTGCCCCATCCCGCGCCACCCCCTGCCCTGCCCCCCAGTTAGACAGCAGTAAGCTTACCTAAGTTTTTACCTTAACTAGGAAGAACTGTAAGAGTTTTCATCGTGTTTACTCAGAACTCTTTCAATAGTAAGTAACAGAAACCCAACTCTAGCTATTTAAGGAAAAAGTGCGCATGTTTATAGGCACACCAAACCAGTAAAAATGGGATAGCTTCAGGTACGGCTGTAACTAGTTAAGGCAAGCAATTCTCAAAATGTAGTCTGGGAGTCCTGGGGAGTCCTGAGACCGTTTTGGGTCTCCAGGGTCAAAACCATTCATACTCAGACGTGATAGTCCCTTCCACTTTCAACAACTTGAGGCAATTGGGTTGCATTTCTCTGTCTGGGGAGGAGAGAGGGTCCAATTTCATTCCTTAATTAGAGTTTTGGTCGAAATCACATGCCCTAACAAGTTATCCTTATGAATTAGCAGTGCTGGCCACACAGTTTTCTTTTAGCCATAAATTGTGTAGTAGACCTATCTTAAAACTGAGATTTCATTCCTAATGATCTGACATGGAGAAGACTCTTGAGAGTCCTTTGGACAGCAAGGAGATCAAACCAGTCAATCCTAAAGGAAATCAACCCTGAATATTCATTGGAAGGACTGGTGCTGGAGCTCCAATACCTAAGCCACCTGATGCAAAGAGCTGATTCACTGGAAAAGACCCTGATGCTGGCAAAGACTGAGGGCAAGAGGAGAAGGGGATGATAGAGGATGAGATGGTTGGAAGGCATCACCAATTCAATGGACATGAGTCTGAGCAACCTCTGGGAGATAGTGAAGGACAGGGAAGCCTGAGCGTTACAGTCCATGGGGTCGCAAAGAGTCAGACATGAGTGAGCGACTGAACAGCAGCAATACTGCTTGCAGGATGACTCTGGTCAGATTACTTAGGCTTCTCATGGCCTCTATGTTCTTACCTCTAAAACAAGGATACATTCTTTGATTGTGAGCAATGCAAGAACGGGAAAATGTGTCTAACCCTGATTTATCCAGTTAAAGTCTATGTAGTCAAAGCTGTGGTTTTCCCAGTAGTCACGTATGGATATCAAGAGTTTGACCCATAAAGAAGGCTGAGCACTGAAGAACTGATGCCTTTGAACTGTGGTGTTGGAGAAGACTCTTGAGAGTCCCTTGGACTGCTAGGGGATCAAGCCAGTCAATCCTAAAGGAAATCAACCATGAATATTCATTGGAAGGACTGATGCTGAAGTTGAAGTTCCAATACTTTGGCCACCTGATATGAAGAGCCTGATGTTGGGGAAAATATAAGGTAAAAGGAGAAGGGGACAACAGAGGACCAGATGATTGGATGGCATCACTGAGTCAATGGACATGAGTCTGAGCAAGCTCTGGGAGATATGGATAATCCTTGTAGTTACAAAAAGTTGGACACGACTGAGCAACTGCATTGAACTGAACCCTGATCTATCAGTTGCAGCACTGTGCCCAACAAGTTCTATACTTTTTCTTTTCCAGATTATTTATCAGTTTTTCATTAAATATTTATGTCCAGTAATTTTGGTGATTATATAAAATAGAAGTTTCATCAGTCCACAAGCACTGAGTTCTTTCTTCACTGGTTATATTGTTCTTATTTCCTTTCCCTTTTGTTTTTGGCTTTATTACTTTTAATATTAAACATTAATTTTGTGTAATCCTATGTTCTACGGAATGAACCAGGAGCAAGATTATAAATGCCACACACAAAAAAATACCTTTTCAGAAAAAACTTCATTTACCTAGGTTTTTATTTAAATATTCTCTCTGTATACATATATGTTTTAATAATGGAGTGAAAGAAAATCCAAGATTTCACCTTTTTTATTTATAAATTAAGTTGTAAAAGGAAGCCCCAATAAAATTGCATGAATTACTGTTAAGAATCAAACAATATTTACCATTTACTTTCATTTTGTGCATCTTTTGTTTTCACTAAAATAGATTACATTAAAATGAGATTTAACTGTATTTTGTCTTTGAGCCCTACAGATGAAGTTACTGCTGTAAAGCAAATAACATTTGCCATGTGTTGTACATTGAATATCACCTAGACCTCTTTGCATATTATATCTCCTTTAGTAACTTTTCATTAACTAGAGGTACAAGCACCAAAATTAAATTGATAGCAAAACCTCAGTTTCCAATGTAATTCCATTATTAAGTATTTTTAAAAAGAAAAAATTTTAGCAAAATATCCCTTGAAGATAATTTTAAGTTGTTCCAGTAACTGGATAGCTGGGCTTCTGGCTAAAAGATATAATTATTTTGCATTATTTAAATTTTTAATAGAAAGTTTTGATGTCAAATTTTATATAACATTATTACAAAATTCCATTGCTAACCTGAAAATCAGAACAATATTCCACCTTGAATGCTTATTACTTGCCAGACATTAAGTATTTCTTTGGCCACCTGATATGAAGAGCCTGATGTTGGGGAAAATATAAGGTAAAAGGAGAAGGGGACAACAGAGGACCAGATGATTGGATGGCATCACTGAGTCAATGGACATGAGTCTGAGCAAGCTCTGGGAGATATGGATAATCCTTGTAGTTACAAAAAGTTGGACACGACTGAGCAACTGCATTGAACTGAACCCTGATCTATCAGTTGCAGCACTGTGCCCAACAAGTTCTATACTTTTTCTTTTCCAGATTATTTATCAGTTTTTCATTAAATATTTATGTCCAGTAATTTTGGTGATTATATAAAATAGAAGTTTCATCAGTCCACAAGCACTGAGTTCTTTCTTCACTGGTTATATTGTTCTTATTTCCTTTCCCTTTTGTTTTTGGCTTTATTACTTTTAATATTAAACATTAATTTTGTGTAATCCTATGTTCTACGGAATGAACCAGGAGCAAGATTATAAATGCCACACACAAAAAAATACCTTTTCAGAAAAAACTTCATTTACCTAGGTTTTTATTTAAATATTCTCTCTGTATACATATATGTTTTAATAATGGAGTGAAAGAAAATCCAAGATTTCACCTTTTTTATTTATAAATTAAGTTGTAAAAGGAAGCCCCAATAAAATTGCATGAATTACTGTTAAGAATCAAACAATATTTACCATTTACTTTCATTTTGTGCATCTTTTGTTTTCACTAAAATAGATTACATTAAAATGAGATTTAACTGTATTTTGTCTTTGAGCCCTACAGATGAAGTTACTGCTGTAAAGCAAATAACATTTGCCATGTGTTGTACATTGAATATCACCTAGACCTCTTTGCATATTATATCTCCTTTAGTAACTTTTCATTAACTAGAGGTACAAGCACCAAAATTAAATTGATAGCAAAACCTCAGTTTCCAATGTAATTCCATTATTAAGTATTTTTAAAAAGAAAAAATTTTAGCAAAATATCCCTTGAAGATAATTTTAAGTTGTTCCAGTAACTGGATAGCTGGGCTTCTGGCTAAAAGATATAATTATTTTGCATTATTTAAATTTTTAATAGAAAGTTTTGATGTCAAATTTTATATAACATTATTACAAAATTCCATTGCTAACCTGAAAATCAGAACAATATTCCACCTTGAATGCTTATTACTTGCCAGACATTAAGTATTTCTTTTCATTTAAAGAATGGGTAACAGAGAGTCTTGGAGTAGATAACAGTACGATATTAAAAAAAAAAAGCCTGCCACCTGTTTGTATTGAATCAAACAAGGAGAAATTTGATTGGAGAGTTCTGTTTCAAGATGAGAGGCTGATCATATATTTTACATGTCATTTTCTTCTAATGAACAAAACAAAGCCCGTGTGCTATCACCTTGACACTTTCTTAAATGTTTGCCAAAATGCTTTGCAAACTTGGCTGCCAGGCAGAATTGGCCAAAGTTGTTTTTTTTTAAATGTCAATGCTGGTGCCTCACTTCCAATGATTCTGCTTTAATTGGAACAAGGTGGGGCGAGTCCACCAACTATTTTACTACTCCTTGCTAATTAGCTACCGGTATGGTATTTTTAGCTATGTACGGTTTGTCAAGGGTAGGACTGTTTTGATTGACTGGGTCTTTGTGAAAAACTGAATTCCGCATAGCAGTGCTCATTGTGCAGAAAGGTTGCAGTGGCTGTGTTTGCCTTAATCCATTTTCCTCTCGGCTCCTTACTCTTTCTCTCTGAAAAGGCAAGTGGCAGACTCAGCTGCAGTCGTGGCTGCTCATCACTGAAAATACCAGAGAAAGGACTGAACTACCTCCTGGAAATTTTTTGCAGCGAAAGTTAATGGACCATGCTTTTTTTCCATTTTTCTCTACATCCTGAAAAAACTTCTTTTTTTCTTTTTCAAGAAACAAATTGAACTTACTGCCGAAAAACACAGGCAAAAAAGTTTCGGCACAGCTCATCTGTTTGGGACACGTTTTAGAAACTTGTGAAACAAGCAGAAGCATAGTGTTTTCTTTTAAAGCTACTTCTGGGAAGAGAGGAGCCTATTGTAATGGTAAAGTTCACTTGGAGAGGAAGCAAGGGTTGATAATCAAAACTGAGGTATGCAGCTGAGGTTTGGGAATTTTCTTACTCTACTGTAAGACGACTTTAAGTTTCTCTGTACAGTCTTCTGGGAAAATTTTGGTGTGGGTGCGTGTGGAACAGAGGCAGTCTGGAAAGTGGTAGTGAAAGAAGCTTTTTTTTTTGAACGGAGTTGAGAGATACACACCCCTTGGGGTTTCAGTGAGAAGCGGGAATTCCGGGGAGGAGAGTTTACATTCAGAAACATTGAAGTGAAAAATCATCCTGGCTCAGCATCTTGGAGTTAAGCTCTGAAGAACCTTTTACATCTGAAAGAATTTGTTTCTGAAAACGTCTTTTTTTGTGGCCAGTGTGGATCATGAAAGACGGGATAACCTCCTCTACAAACAGTTTGCTGAAACTGCTTTGGGTGTTTAAAATTTAACTCGAGGGGTAATGCATTTGCCATGATGAGGACAACGGAGAACTTCGATGAGACCAGTGTCACACGGACCCCTAGCAGGACTTCCGGAGGACGGTACATTTATCTTGAAGCTTTCTTACAGGGAGGCGCTCCCTGGGGTTTTACTTTGAAAGGTGGTTTGGAGCACGGAGAACCATTAATCATCTCTAAGGTATGTCTCTTTTCCAGTATTTTTTTTTTAATTCAAACTGCTTTTCAACGTTCCTCAGATCTGCCAAAACACAGATAATGCTGAAGACTGTCTGATAATTGCTTGATGTGCTCTTTCATACCCTTCTGATTATATCTGGAAGTATTTTTGCATAGGCAAGTGGCAGACTCAGCTGCAGTCGTGGCTGCTCATCACTGAAAATACCAGAGAAAGGACTGAACTACCTCCTGGAAATTTTTTGCAGCGAAAGTTAATGGACCATGCTTTTTTTCCATTTTTCTCTACATCCTGAAAAAACTTCTTTTTTTCTTTTTCAAGAAACAAATTGAACTTACTGCCGAAAAACACAGGCAAAAAAGTTTCGGCACAGCTCATCTGTTTGGGACACGTTTTAGAAACTTGTGAAACAAGCAGAAGCATAGTGTTTTCTTTTAAAGCTACTTCTGGGAAGAGAGGAGCCTATTGTAATGGTAAAGTTCACTTGGAGAGGAAGCAAGGGTTGATAATCAAAACTGAGGTATGCAGCTGAGGTTTGGGAATTTTCTTACTCTACTGTAAGACGACTTTAAGTTTCTCTGTACAGTCTTCTGGGAAAATTTTGGTGTGGGTGCGTGTGGAACAGAGGCAGTCTGGAAAGTGGTAGTGAAAGAAGCTTTTTTTTTTGAACGGAGTTGAGAGATACACACCCCTTGGGGTTTCAGTGAGAAGCGGGAATTCCGGGGAGGAGAGTTTACATTCAGAAACATTGAAGTGAAAAATCATCCTGGCTCAGCATCTTGGAGTTAAGCTCTGAAGAACCTTTTACATCTGAAAGAATTTGTTTCTGAAAACGTCTTTTTTTGTGGCCAGTGTGGATCATGAAAGACGGGATAACCTCCTCTACAAACAGTTTGCTGAAACTGCTTTGGGTGTTTAAAATTTAACTCGAGGGGTAATGCATTTGCCATGATGAGGACAACGGAGAACTTCGATGAGACCAGTGTCACACGGACCCCTAGCAGGACTTCCGGAGGACGGTACATTTATCTTGAAGCTTTCTTACAGGGAGGCGCTCCCTGGGGTTTTACTTTGAAAGGTGGTTTGGAGCACGGAGAACCATTAATCATCTCTAAGGTATGTCTCTTTTTCCAGTATTTTTTTTTTTTTTTTAATTCAAACTGCTTTTCAACGTTCCTCAGATCTGCCAAAAACACAGATAATGCTGAAGACTGTCTGATAATTGCTTGATGTGCTCTTTCATACCCTTCTGATTATATCTGGAAGTATTTTTGCATAGCTTGGTGTTTGAAAGAAAACTGTGTCTGCCACCTTTATTCGGTGAAATTCCAGGGGAAATGCCCTTGTTTAATGGATAATCTCTTTTTGTGAATGAAATGGTATAAAACCAGCTGCCAGATGATCTTTTCAGTTATGAATCAGATTAATGATTAACAGCATAGTTAAGGCGGTTGCATGATGTGTATTTGTATATGTGCATCTTCATTTAACATGTTAACACAGCAAACTCTGGGAGATGGTGAAGGACAGGGAAGGCTGGGGAAGGCTGGCGTGCTGCAGCCCATGGGGTCACAAAGAGTCCATCAGGACAGAGTGACCAAACAACAACAGCTAACTTAGCATATGGGTAGAGATATATTACTCTTTTGCTTTCTACTCAAAGTGTTCTATCTAGCATTCCAAAAGATTTTAGAATTTGTCTGAAATTCTGGATAGTTGATTGCATAAAATTATGTATTTCTTCTTGCACACAGAGAGAATTGTTGAATAAATCAGCTTCCAATATAATTCCAGGGCAAAACAGCATTTCTGCTTTTTCTATTTATCTATGATTTAAGTCCATTTGTAAACCTTAATCATCCTGTAACATGCCTCAATTCTTCATTTATGCTTGGCGTGACAAGGAATCCCCACTGAATGAATCCTTTTAATGCATTAGGTGTAGTGCTTCTGCTTTTCCTGAAAATTGCAGAGATTATAAAAGATTACAGAGATTTCCTTTACAATTTCAGAATATCCACAGTCTAAAACAATAGCAGATAAGTGCTTTTCACACCTAAGCATTACTCAAGAAACATTTGTAGTTGAGGGAAATTGTTTTTTTTAGTTTGAGGATGGGAAAGAGGTAAATGTGCGTTTTGCCTGAACCTCGTTACATATTTAAGGTTAGTTTTCCTATCCCACCAAAATGTGTTTTGAGAGGGACTAAAATGCTGCTTGCTTCCCTGGTGGCTTGGCGGTGAAGAATCCAGAGACAGACGGGTTCGGTCTGCTGGAGAAGGAAATGGCAACCCACTCTAATAGTCCTGCGTTAGAAACCCCGTGGGCAGAGGAGCCTGACTGGCTATAGTCCATGGGTCGCAAAAGAGTTAAACATGACTTCGTGACTAAATACCAAAACGATTGTTACTGTGGGTAAGCCAGTGGAAACTGGCTTCTAACAGTCCAGAAGAGTGTGCAGAACAGCCCTGTAAGCTACGAGACTTTTCCTTGTCTTTCCTAAGAAGACAAAAGATAGATGTACATAGATGACTATCAGGAAGTCTGACAGCTGTAAGTAACTGGAAACCTGATCGATAGTGATGTATGTAAACTGGGGTTAGTTTTTCTCATAAGAAGTCAGGAGTTAGGTTGCCCAGGCAAGGAGAAACTCAGTAATGTCATCAAAAACTTTAGTTAACTCTCTGCCTGTTTCATGATGCTGGCTTTTATCTCTTTTTTTTTTTTTTTAGATCTATTTATTTCTTTTTGGCTATTCTGAGTTTTCACTGCTGCTGCAGGCTCTTCTCTAGTTGCAGGGAGTGGGGACTGCTCTCTAGTTGAGGTGAGCAGGCTTCTTGTTGCAGTGACTTCTCTTGTTGTGGAACTCGGGCTCTAGGGCACACGGGCTTCAAAGGTGTGGCTCCAAGGCTCTAGAGCACAGGCTCCATAGTTGTGGCTCACAGGCTTAGTTGCCCCGCAGCCCATGGGATCTTCCTGGATCAGGGATCGAGCCTGTATCTCCTGCACTGGCAAACACTTCACCACTGAGCTACTGGGGAAGGCTTGGCTTTTATCTTTAAAGTTGCAAGATGGATGTCACAACTCAAGCACTGCATCTTCATTCTAGGCAGGGCTGTGGATTTGTGTTTGGGAAGGGACGCCCTTCCTATCAAACTTATACCCATATCCCATTGATCAGAACCGGGTCACATATGTGTCCTTAAACCAATTGCTGGCCAACGGAAATGAGATGACTGGGACTAGTTTAGACCAGCCAGAATTTCTCTCCTGGGCTCTGCAATAGAAACCGAGTCTTCCTGATGTCAAAGAATCTCTGCCCACTGTTTGAACAAGTTGAGGTTCTGTTTTTCAGGGAGAAGGAGGGAATGGGTACGGGGTAAACAGCTGAGAATCTCTGCCACAGTCATAAATATCCTTTCTTATTTTAAAATTCTGATTGACACTCAATTTTCCTGGTCTTTAATGGTAAGATTTTATATATTGGGACTTCCCTCATAGTCCAGTGGCTAAGACTCGGCACTCCCAATGCAGAGGGCCCAGGTTCGATCCCTGGTCCCACTTGCCACAATGAAGGTGGCAGATCATGTGTGCCACAACTAAGACAGAGTTCAGCCAAATAAATAAACAGATAAATATGGTTTAAAGAACTATGGAATAAAGGTCAAGCTGATAAAAGCCGACTTAAACCTTTAAAAAAAAGAAAGATAACTCTGTATCTGTTCACTAGAATGCAGTTTGCTGTCAGGCCTAATCCTACCACTAATGAGCCAGTTTTCTAAGGCTCCATTTTTTTCTGCAGAATGGGAATAAATAATTACCTCCTGCCGTGACTTGTCAGCTGGGTGCATGGAGAATAGCGGGTGTGATGAGACTTTAAGAAATATACACACACAGAGACAGAAAGGATGGGAACAGGAGGCTCAAAACCTCTTGGGTCAAGGCCCTGAACACATTCAGCAGTCCGCTTTAATTCAGTGCTGAAGTCTCCAGGTGTTTACAGGCAATGATATTAGCACCGGCTGGTTTCAGTCACAGCCCTATTCAGTGATTATTCTCGTAGAAAGGGCATGTTGCAGATCGGGGGCGGGGGCAACTCAATCAGCAAGAAGTTAAGGAGTCTGCGCTGACCTGGCTCGAAAGTCCATAGCAGATCTCCCACCTGTTGCCAATCAGTATACCGCTAATGAGCCACATTTGTGTTTGGGAAGGGACGCCCTTCCTATCAAACTTATACCCATATCCCATTGATCAGAACCGGGTCACATATGTGTCCTTAAACCAATTGCTGGCCAACGGAAATGAGATGACTGGGACTAGTTTAGACCAGCCAGAATTTCTCTCCTGGGCTCTGCAATAGAAACCGAGTCTTCCTGATGTCAAAGAATCTCTGCCCACTGTTTGAACAAGTTGAGGTTCTGTTTTTCAGGGAGAAGGAGGGAATGGGTACGGGGTAAACAGCTGAGAATCTCTGCCACAGTCATAAATATCCTTTCTTATTTTAAAATTCTGATTGACACTCAATTTTCCTGGTCTTTAATGGTAAGATTTTATATATTGGGACTTCCCTCATAGTCCAGTGGCTAAGACTCGGCACTCCCAATGCAGAGGGCCCAGGTTCGATCCCTGGTCCCACTTGCCACAATGAAGGTGGCAGATCATGTGTGCCACAACTAAGACAGAGTTCAGCCAAATAAATAAACAGATAAATATGGTTTAAAGAACGAGGGAATAAAGGTCAAGCTGATAAAAGCCGACTTAAACCTTTAAAAAAAAGAAAGATAACTCTGTATCTGTTCACTAGAATGCAGTTTGCTGTCAGGCCTAATCCTACCACTAATGAGCCAGTTTTCTAAGGCTCCATTTTTTTCTGCAGAATGGGAATAAATAATTACCTCCTGCCGTGACTTGTCAGCTGGGTGCATGGAGAATAGCGGGTGTGATGAGACTTTAAGAAATATACACACACAGAGACAGAAAGGATGGGAACAGGAGGCTCAAAACCTCTTGGGTCAAGGCCCTGAACACATTCAGCAGTCCGCTTTAATTCAGTGCTGAAGTCTCCAGGTGTTTACAGGCAATGATATTAGCACCGGCTGGTTTCAGTCACAGCCCTATTCAGTGATTATTCTCGTAGAAAGGGCATGTTGCAGATCGGGGGCGGGGGCAACTCAATCAGCAAGAAGTTAAGGAGTCTGCGCTGACCTGGCGTTCGAAAGTCCATAGCAGATCTCCCACCTGTTGCCAATCAGTATAGCCCCAGCTAATGAGCCCATGTGAATCAAATCACTTGTTTGTCTTAGATCTTTCTAGTATATTTTTCATTCTCAATTTACTTTTCTCCTGGCTTAGCCAAAGCTACAAAAACCTTCACGGGCTTGTTTCCTCACGACCTCCCTTATCGGAATGTGTGGAGTTGACATGGGAGCCAGCATTCAGAGCAGTTAGCGTAGGAGCTGGTACACAGGAAGAGCTTAAAAAAAAATTTAGCAAGATTATGACTATTGCTTTTCATTATTCTGAGAGACATTGCATTAGAATATAGATTTGTCTGCTGTATAAAGATCCAAAATAATAATAGCTTAAGTAATATACGAATTTATGTCTTCCTCACATGACACTCTGAGAATAAGGACCCCAGGTCCTTTCCACTGTCTTACTTCCATCCCTGGGGGTGATGTCACATCTGCATGGTCTAAGGTGATTCGCCACAACATCTACTTCCCAGTCAGTAAGAAGTAGAAAAAGAGTAAAGAGAAAACAGTCTCCTTCCTTTCAAGGGTATAGTCTGGTGCAGTCTATTCTGTCCAGTATGGTAGCCACTAATAGGGCTTCCTGTGTAGCTCGGCTGGTAAAGAATTCACCTGCAATGCAGGAGGCCCCGGTTCGATTCCTGGGTTGGGAAGATCTCCCAGAGAAGAGATAGGCTGCCCACTCCAGTTTTCTTGCCTGGAGAATTCCATGGCTCTTCCGTGGGTTGCAAAGAGTTGGACACGACTGAACGACTTCACTATCAATAGTCCCATGTGGCTATCTTCAGTTTAGTTAAAAGTAATTAAGATGGGGCTTCCCTGGTGGTCCAGTGGGTAAGGACACTGCCTTGCAGTGCAAGGGGCGCCGGTTCGATCCCTGGCCTGGGAAGATCGCACGTGCTGCGGAGCGGCTGGACCGATGTGTCCAATTACCCAGCCGGAGCTCTGGAGTGCATGTGCCCAGAACTGGTGCTCTGCGACAACAGAGGGCACCGCGATGGGAGGCCCATACAGGCCAAGGAACAAACATGGATGAAAATAGATAAATGGAAAACCAATAGAAGTGGCCTGCCCACCCCTTTCCCTCCCCAACCCGCCCCCTCAAACACACACAAAAATTTTAAAAAAAGAAAAGTAATTAAGATGATAATGGGCTATACCCCAACAAAAATGTTTTTGGTGTTAAAAAAAAAAAAAGTAACTAAAATAAAATGGGGATTCTCAGGTGGCTCAGTAAAGAATCCGCCTACCAAAGCAGGAGACATAGGAGATGCAGGTTAGATTACTGGGTCATGAAGAACCTCTGGAGAAGGAAATGGCACCCCACTCCAGTGTTCTTGACTGGGAAATCCCATAGACAGAGGAAGTTGGTGGGCCACAGTCCATGGGGTCACAAAGAATCAGACATGACTGAGCACACATGCACATAAAATGAAATACAATTTTAAATTTTGTTTACCATATCCATTAGCCAGATTTCAAGTGTCACATTGCTTCAAAGCTCTTGAATCTCTCTCTCTCTATCCTCTTTGTCTGATAAACTCATTTTCATCCAAGCTCCATTTCTTCCTCTCTCTCAGGTTTTTCTGACTTCATAAAGCTGCAGGTAAGGTGATTCGCCACAACATTACCCAGTCAGTAAGAAGTAGAAAGAGCATTTCCCCTTTTGGTTTTAGTTTCGGGGCCTGGTTTAAAGAATTCACCTGCAATGCAGGAGGCCCGTTCGATTCCTGGGTTGGGAAGATCTCCCAGAGAAGAGATAGGCTGCCCACTCCAGTTTTCTTGCCTGGAGAATTCCATGGCTCTTCCGTGGGTTGCAAAGAGTTGGACACGACTGAACGACTTCACTATCAATAGTCCCATGTGGCTATCTTCAGTTTAGTTAAAAGTAATTAAGATGGGGCTTCCCTGGTGGTCCAGTGGGTAAGGACACTGCCTTGCAGTGCAAGGGGCGCCGGTTCGATCCCTGGCCTGGGAAGATCGCACGTGCTGGGAGCGGCTGGACCGATGTGTCCAATTACCCAGCCGGAGCTCTGGAGTGCATGTGCCCAGAACTGGTGCTCTGCGACAACAGAGGGCACCGCGATGGGAGGCCCATACAGGCCAAGGAACAAACATGGATGAAAATAGATAAATGGAAAACCAATAGAAGTGGCCTGCCCACCCCTTTCCCTCCCCAACCCGCCCCCTCAAACACACACAAAAATTTTAAAAAAAGAAAAGTAATTAAGATGATAATGGGCTATACCCCAACAAAAATGTTTTTGGTGTTAAAAAAAAAAAAAGTAACTAAAATAAAATGGGGATTCTCAGGTGGCTCAGTAAAGAATCCGCCTACCAAAGCAGGAGACATAGGAGATGCAGGTTAGATTACTGGGTCATGAAGAACCTCTGGAGAAGGAAATGGCACCCCACTCCAGTGTTCTTGACTGGGAAATCCCATAGACAGAGGAAGTTGGTGGGCCACAGTCCATGGGGTCACAAAGAATCAGACATGACTGAGCACACATGCACATAAAATGAAATACAATTTTAAATTTTGTTTACCATATCCATTAGCCAGATTTCAAGTGTCACATTGCTTCAAAGCTCTTGAATCTCTCTCTCTCTATCCTCTTTGTCTGATAAACTCATTTTCATCCAAGCTCCATTTCTTCCTCTCTCTCAGGTTTTTCTGACTTCATAAAGCTGCTCTCTTCTGTACCATACCTTTATTACAACAAATCATACTTTAAAAAAAAATTGTGTTGACTGCCTTCTCAGGAGTCTAAAAGCTATTGAAAGGCTGGGACTACTTTTTTTTTTTTTTTTCATCTCTACCACATCTAACTCAGAGCCTGGGTATGCAAATATTTGTTGAGTAAATGAAAGGACTACGTCTTATTCATCTTGCATTTCCAAGATGTGCCTGGCACAGAGTAGGTGCTCGATAACTTCTACTAATAACTAATCAAAGGCAAAGCAGAGCAGGGGGCAGTGTGAGCATGAGAGAGGCAGAGCCCCATGACATGAGGATACCAGGCAGATCTCTGGAGATGGAACGTGTGTCAGCTTGCCATGGTTGCCACAAAAATTATCACACCCTTTGTGGCTTAAACAACACAGACTTACAGTTCTGTTGGTCAGAAGTCTCCAGCACAGGTCGCACTGGGTTAAGATCAAGGTGTGAACAAGGCTGTGTCTGCCCTTTCCCTCTCCTGGAAGCTGCCCCCACGCCCTGGCTCAGAGCCCCTTTCCTCCATCATCCCAAGCCAGTAATGGCACTTTGAGTCCTTTTCACATCTCAGCACTCTCATCTCTGACTTCTCCCTTCCTCTTCCAATTTTAAGAACAGTTGGGATTTCATTGGGCCTACCAGGATAATTTATTTTAAGATCAGTTGAATAATGGCCTTAATTCTGTCTGCAACCTTAATTCCCCTTTGCCATGTAATCCAGCATATGCACAAGACTTTATTTTGCCAATTGACAGGGAGTTTGAACATTGCCAAAAATCCACTTAATTAAGACAGTATCAGGGATAAGCCAGAAGTTTAGTTTCGTGACTGATTGTGTATCCTAGATCTTTCCCCAAATGTAGGCTAATCCCCATTGTAAATGAAGGGAAGGAATGTGTGTGTGTGCTCAATCACGTCTGACTCTTTGGGACCCCATGGACTCTAGCCCACCAGACTCCTCAGTCCATGGAATTCTCCAGACAAGAATACTGGAGTTGGTAGCCGTTTCTTCCTCCATGGGATCTTCCCAACTTAGTTCGATCCCAACTTGGGGATCAAACTTGAGTCTCCTGCATTAGCAGGCGAATTCTTGACCACTGCGCCATGAGGGCGTCCAAGGGAAGGGATAGGACACAGTAAGTCTTTGATATGAAAGCATGTAAACCTATACAAAGCAGTTATAAGCTACACAGTATGACAATACAGTGAATGAATTTTCATTTTTCTTTTGGTACAAATGAGGCGAGAGGATGAATGGGGAAGAGAAGCTACAGAAGGGTGGCAATAGAATAAATCATTTCCAAATGGCTTTCTTTGGGATTTAATGTCCTTGAAAAGGAAAGGTGGAGTTGAGAAAAGAGCCTCTTTAATCTGTGAACTTCAAAAAGAAAGGGTAACTTAAAAAAAATAGGTATTGTATATAGAGGCTCAAGCAATTCAATAGTTCAGGAAGTTGGCAGCATGATTTTATTATGACTCACTCAGGATTGTGGCTGAGAACAACAGTTCCACCTGCTGTGGGGATACATCTGCCCCTAGGAATCATCAGTCAATGACTAGACAACAATAAACAACAACAACCAGTAACAACCACCGGTCAATGCTTACACTAAGCGCTTACTAGGTGCCACGGTCTATTTCAAGAGATCCACATGTGTTAGCTCATTTAATTTTCACAACTCCAGGAGGAGGTAATATTATAATGCCAGTTTTATACACGAGGAACCGAAAATACAGAATCTGAGTAGCCTTCTGAAGCTCACATGACTGGTAGAAAGTGCTAGAGTTGAAATTTGAATCCAGGCATCACATTCTCCAGGGTCCTCGGCTGTTCAATCACCATTGCTGCCAAATATTAATATTTGGCTCTGTCTAGGTGTGAAAGCTACGATGTAGGTAAAATATAGAATAAGTCTTCTATTGTATATGTTTTTAAATGTATTAGAGGAAAACAATTTTTAAAAATCTTAGTCTTGGTGCTTCCTGGTGGCTCAGTGTTAAAGAATTGCCTGCCAATGGGGAGAGGTTTGATCACGTCTGACTCTTTGGGACCTCATGGACTCTAGCCCACCAGACTCCTCAGTCCATGGAATTCTCCAGACAAGAATACTGGAGTTGGTAGCCGTTTCTTCCTCCATGGGATCTTCCCAACTTAGTTCGATCCCAACTTGGGGATCAAACTTGAGTCTCCTGCATTAGCAGGCGAATTCTTGACCACTGCGCCATGAGGGCGTCCAAGGGAAGGGATAGGACACAGTAAGTCTTTGATATGAAAGCATGTAAACCTATACAAAGCAGTTATAAGCTACACAGTATGACAATACAGTGAATGAATTTTCATTTTTCTTTTGGTACAAATGAGGCGAGAGGATGAATGGGGAAGAGAAGCTACAGAAGGGTGGCAATAGAATAAATCATTTCCAAATGGCTTTCTTTGGGATTTAATGTCCTTGAAAAGGAAAGGTGGAGTTGAGAAAAGAGCCTCTTTAATCTGTGAACTTCAAAAAGAAAGGGTAACTTAAAAAAAATAGGTATTGTATATAGAGGCTCAAGCAATTCAATAGTTCAGGAAGTTGGCAGCATGATTTTATTATGACTCACTCAGGATTGTGGCTGAGAACAACAGTTCCACCTGCTGTGGGGATACATCTGCCCCTAGGAATCATCAGTCAATGACTAGACAACAATAAACAACAACAACCAGTAACAACCACCGGTCAATGCTTACACTAAGCGCTTACTAGGTGCCACGGTCTATTTCAAGAGATCCACATGTGTTAGCTCATTTAATTTTCACAACTCCAGGAGGAGGTAATATTATAATGCCAGTTTTATACACGAGGAACCGAAAATACAGAATCTGAGTAGCCTTCTGAAGCTCACATGACTGGTAGAAAGTGCTAGAGTTGAAATTTGAATCCAGGCATCACATTCTCCAGGGTCCTCGGCTGTTCAATCACCATTGCTGCCAAATATTAATATTTGGCTCTGTCTAGGTGTGAAAGCTACGATGTAGGTAAAATATAGAATAAGTCTTCTATTGTATATGTTTTTAAATGTATTAGAGGAAAACAATTTTTAAAAATCTTAGTCTTGGTGCTTCCCTGGTGGCTCAGTGTTAAAGAATTCGCCTGCCAATGCAGGAGACAGAGGTTTGATTTAGGATCTGGGATGATCGCACAGGCTATGAGGCCCATGTGCCACAACTATTGAGCCTGTGCTCTAGAGCCAGTGTGCTGCAACTACTGAAGCACATGTGCCCTAGAGCCTGTGCTCTGCGGCAGGAGAAGCCACTGCAATGAGTAGCCCCTGCTGACCACAACTAGAGAAAAACCCACGCAGCAGTGAAGACCCAGCACAGTCAAACATAAATAAATAAAATATTATATACATGAAATGTTAGTCCCATAAAAGTCCCCTAAAACAGGTATAGGAACTCCTATACGTAGTTTAAGACTCCTAAAAGGAGAGATCACTTAACATTTCTTTTTTTTTTTTTAAAGATTTATTTATTTATTTATTTATTTTGGTGGGGGTGGGGTGGGGAGGGAGGGGAGCAGGCGGGCCACTTCTATTGGTCTTTCATTTGTCCATTTTCATCCATCTTTGTTCTTTGGCTCCTGTGGGCCTCCCATCGCGGTGGCCTCTGTTGTCGCAGAGCACCGGCTCTGGGCACATGCGCTCCAGAGCTCCGGCTCGGTAATTGGACACATGGGTCCAGCCACTCCGCGGTACGTGGGATCTTCCCAGGCCAGGGATTGAACCGGCGCCCCTTGCACTGCAAGGCGATGTCCTTACCCACTGGACCACCAGGGAAGCCCCCACTTAACATTTCTTAGGAAGTATTGTTGGGTGTCTTCACCAGGAGAGAGGTGCCTTTTCTGTGGCCTGACAAGTGCTCAGTAGTTTCTAATTCTTTGCAACCACACAGACTGTGCTACAAAGGATTAAAACCTACACAAGAGCTTCATGTGCTTACATGGCCTAAGACTGTCCAAGAAGACTAAAACATATATCCTAGCCAAAAAGAGTATGAGTAGGCCAGTTCGACCTTGGGGAAGAAGAGGCAGGGAAAGGAGGCTTATTTTAGTTATGTGGGGAAATCCTAAAGCAAACACACCCTCCCTTCAGTGGATCCTCTGTCCTCTGGAGGATTGGTGACTGAAACAGGATGTGCATGTGCTCAGTCACTGCAGTCGTGTCCAACTCTGTGCCACCCTACTGAGGATAGTCCTCCAGGCTGCTCTGTCCTTGGGATTCTCCAGGCAGTGGGTTGCCATGCTCTCCTCCAGGGGATCTTCTCGACCCAGGGATTGTACCTGCATCTCTTATATCCCCATGCAGTGGCAGGCAGGTCCTTGACGATTAGTGCCCCCTGGGGAGCCTCTGAAACAGATTAACCTGGAGGCAACAAGGCTGTCGTTCAACAAACACAGAAAAGTTATCACCCGCAGAATGCTCCTTGAAGCAAACAGAGATCTTCTCAAGAAGAGCTTGTGGATGAATGAAGTGTTTCTGAATGGCCCTGTTGTTGGAAATGATTGCACTTGTTCGAAAAAGTTGGACACCTCCTAGGGCTGGACTGGGTGACAAACTAAGAGGCTACCACCAAAGTCTTGATGCTATGCACCTGGCCTCTGTGTTTTTAGCCTCTGATGTCATTTGTAGAAAAAAAAAAAAGGGGGGGGGGAAGCATTTTTTTCATTTGTGTTAAAAAAAAAAAAACCCTAGGCTTCAGGATTGAAGGTCAGCCATTGTCTCATGTCACTGATTCTCAGAGCACATACTCCTGATCCCTATCCTGGAAAGGTATCTTTGCTCTGAGTGGACTCTTCTGTGTTAACCACAGCTAGACCTTTAAAAAATGGCTCTGTTACTCCACCAGGCCAGCAGCCCTCGTAAGTGACACAGCTAGTGGATCCCATCAACATATGCCCACTGCCAACCCCCTTAGATAGAAGTGTATCCCTCGATCAGAGGTAACGTTATCAGGGATCCTATTCAGGGAATCAAACACTTGCAAGCCTCCAAATATCAATCCTGACTGAAGCCTTACGGTTCTGAATATGTCTCAGTTCCAGCCCAGATGAACAGCGGACCATTCCGGAGCAGAATGGTTCAGTGTCATCTACTTAACACCAAGTGGTAGTGAGGGGATGTTGAAATAGGTGAGTCCAGCATTTGTCTGTTGCTGGCCAGTTGAATGTTTGGCAGCATTGGTAGCTAAATCCTATGGAATCCATACATAGCCTTCCTCCTTGCCACCTGTTACTCTGTTCACGAGCTCACCAAGGTGGACTAGGACACAGACTTCCTGATATGATGCCGTTACCCTTCCCTCTCTGAAACTGCTTCCACCACCTGTAACACCATCATCCTCTTCCTCTCAATCTAAGTCACAGCCTTCCCCTATGAAGGCATGGTTCACTAGCCCAGCCAGGCCCTGGCTTTCCATTTTTGATCTATAAGGGAGTATGCCTGCTAGGTGACGTCAGGGGTTTAACCTCAAGCACAAGTCCCCTGGCTTCCTGGTGTCTGACATTACTCAGATTTTAAAATGAGTTCTTTCCTTGGGCTTTTCTAGCCTCAGTGATATGAGCTCATCCCTGAGTGCTCTTCAGAATTCCTTCTCTGAAGAGAATCATCTGAAACATCCCAATTAAGCTTCCATTTCAAGATGAACTGCTTTACTGTATTGTGAGAAGCCTTGAGATAGAAACAGTCTCTAGGCTGGAAAATGACTCCTTGGGAACATACTTGAATTTTTTGGATGACCATGTTGAGATTTCCTCGTTGCTGGTTTTTCTATATCCATCTGTCCACACTGACGACTTTACCACTGTCTAGATTCCTTAGTGATCCTCAGTTTCAGCAGACCAAGATCAGCCATACAATCCTTGATCGATTTCTTCTGCATGAAAACAAAGATAAGTTCATGGGCCCTGGTTTCTGAATTCAATGTGAAACTGACTTTTAGGCAGTTCCCCCAAGATCTTGGATTGGTTGATTTAGTTCATCCTGAAGTCACCTTTTTTATCTCTTTCCAAGAACCAACCTCGATCAGCTGGTTATTGGCCTTTTAAAATAGCCAGTGCTTTCTGAATTTTCTTCCCTACCGTTTTCGCTCTTTCCTTTAAGACAAGACCCTTTACCCTTCATTCTAGGATGGCCTCATCTCTCTGCTGTCCTTAAACTATGTCTCAGTTCCAGCCCAGATGAACAGCGGACCATTCCGGAGCAGAATGGTTCAGTGTCATCTACTTAACACCAAGTGGTAGTGAGGGGATGTTGAAATAGGTGAGTCCAGCATTTGTCTGTTGCTGGCCAGTTGAATGTTTGGCAGCATTGGTAGCTAAATCCTATGGAATCCATACATAGCCTTCCTCCTTGCCACCTGTTACTCTGTTCACGAGCTCACCAAGGTGGACTAGGACACAGACTTCCTGATATGATGCCGTTACCCTTCCCTCTCTGAAACTGCTTCCACCACCTGTAACACCATCATCCTCTTCCTCTCAATCTAAGTCACAGCCTTCCCCTATGAAGGCATGGTTCACTAGCCCAGCCAGGCCCTGGCTTTCCATTTTTGATCTATAAGGGAGTATGCCTGCTAGGTGACGTCAGGGGTTTAACCTCAAGCACAAGTCCCCTGGCTTCCTGGTGTCTGACATTACTCAGATTTTAAAATGAGTTCTTTCCTTGGGCTTTTCTAGCCTCAGTGATATGAGCTCATCCCTGAGTGCTCTTCAGAATTCCTTCTCTGAAGAGAATCATCTGAAACATCCCAATTAAGCTTCCATTTCAAGATGAACTGCTTTACTGTATTGTGAGAAGCCTTGAGATAGAAACAGTCTCTAGGCTGGAAAATGACTCCTTGGGAACATACTTGAATTTTTTGGATGACCATGTTGAGATTTCCTCGTTGCTGGTTTTTCTATATCCATCTGTCCACACTGACGACTTTACCACTGTCTAGATTCCTTAGTGATCCTCAGTTTCAGCAGACCAAGATCAGCCATACAATCCTTGATCGATTTCTTCTGCATGAAAACAAAGATAAGTTCATGGGCCCTGGTTTCTGAATTCAATGTGAAACTGACTTTTAGGCAGTTCCCCCAAGATCTTGGATTGGTTGATTTAGTTCATCCTGAAGTCACCTTTTTTATCTCTTTCCAAGAACCAACCTCGATCAGCTGGTTATTGGCCTTTTAAAATAGCCAGTGCTTTCTGAATTTTCTTCCCTACCGTTTTCGCTCTTTCCTTTAAGACAAGACCCTTTACCCTTCATTCTAGGATGGCCTCATCTCTCTGCTGTCCTTAAACTAGGTTGTCTGGTGTCTCATTGCTCCACCCTCCTCTGTCCTGTAGTTTTATCATCTTCCTCTTCTTCCTGCTGTGTCCCCAGCATCTTTATTGATGATATCTTCTAGGACAGGTTGTTATTTGCATTTGACCAATAAATTGTAATCACTTTAAAGCCAAGTGAGATTTACTCAGACTGTACATCCTATTCCTCTTAGCAAAAGATTTACCATTTCACACAGAACAAATGCTGAATAAGTGTTGAGTGACCTATAGAACATGAGAGCTACAGAGAATCTCAGCAGTCATCTAATTCAACTTCCCCATTAGACAGAGGGAAAATTGACACCCAATAAAAGTTAATTTATTTGCCAAGATGGTTTCTGCCATAGCAAACAAATGGTGTGTGTTTATGTGTGCAGAGCTCAGCTAGGGAGAGAGTAATTCGTTTCTGGTTGTGCTATTCATACCTTTCCTAGCTCCCTGTTAGGTTGCTAACTTCTGGAAGGACATTTCTTTCCTTTTCTTTCCTCCTTTTCTTCCTTCTTTCTTTCTCATTTCTTCCTTCCTTTCTTTTTCCTTTTTTCTGTGTCATATGCATAGCACTGATGAAAATGAATTAATGAAGAGGAAGAGAAATGAATAAATAGGATCTTCTTTAAAGTCTTTGTTAGAAAGATGGCGAGGTCTATGTACAAACATGATACTAGAAAATGCTGCTTTAAAATGTAGGGTAAGTAGGTTCAATTTGACTTTCAATTTAATGATGTCTTGCACATATGCAATGTTTGTTTCAATGTCTGTTGAATTAAAATGATTGGGGGGAAAGGGGAAATTGTGTTTTTGAGTTAACCATTTGTAAAATATATAAACTGCTTAAAGTGTTACGTGTTTTTAGACAAAGGCCAAGTTTGTGATTCTATCATTGTTGGAAATAACTTTTCTTCAAGTAGCATGCTGAGGTGCTGTGCCCAGTGGCTCTCAGCATCTGTGAGAACTCTGCTTTCCTTTAAAACTAATAGATTCCCAAGGCACTGCCTCCTATGCAGGGAACACAATTTAAGAAATATTTGTCTGTCTCATTTTAGTGAATCCATAATGTGATTGGAAACGCGTAATGAAAGACTTTCTATCAATCTTGGAAAAAACAAAACCCCAAAGGACATTCTGGATCTTAACTAACCCACGGATAGATTTTTTCACGTCTCTCCCTTTGATGTACTTCCAAACAGTGAACGTCTTGATCCAGAGAGCTGCAGAGTCACTGTTCTCCCAGTCGGTCCATCCCCGGATCCATCCATCTCTTGTGCTCTGACATCCTTCTCGACAAAATGAAACAAGGCAAAGACTCTCTGCTAAGTCTAAGCACGGTTTCTCTTCTAATGATTTTCCCTACCAAAGAGAACTTGCGTATCTCGATCCGCAGAATGGAAGTGACAGTTCCTTCCTGCCTTCAGAGGAGGCTTTTCTAACTTGGCAGACTAATGTGAAGAATTCTCTGTCCTGGGCATCTGAGCCCAAATTTCCTCTTACGTCATGTGCTTTTTTCACTTCTCAGCTATTCATGCCTCTACTCATTAAATCCTTTTCTAGCCCGAGCTGCCTTTCGCCTTAGAGATTTATGAGATCTATCTGAAATCTTTATTTTTTTTTTTTAAGATTTATTTATTTATTTTGGGCGGGGGTCGGGTTGGGGGGGGAGGGGAGCGGGCGGGCCTCTTCTATTGGTCTTTCATTTCTCTATTTTCATCCGTCTTTGTTCTTTGGCTCCTGTGGGCCTCCCATCGCGGTGGCGTCTGTTGTTGCAGAGCACCGGCTCTGGGCGCATGCGCTCCAGAGCTCCGGCTCGGTAATTGGACACATCAGTCCAGCCGCTCCGCGGCACGTGGGATCTTCCCAGGCCAGGGATCGAACCGGCGCCCCTTGCACTGCAAGGCGGTATCCTTATCCACTGGACCACCAGGGGAAGCCCCTGAAATCTTTATTTTTAAGTGCCTTTTTGTATGTCAGTATTGATTTAGGGTTGTAACATCTATGCTATCCTTTTTCTTTTCATTTGGGATGAGGCTGTCCAGTACAGCAAAATACACATTCTGGACACTGTAGGGCTTGGAGTGAAAATAAGTTACATATTTGTTGGAAGGTAAGTAGAAAGATTGAACTTCTACAGCTAATGGACTTTCTTTTCCTTTGAAAAGTGAGAATTTAAAAAATTTTTATTTATTTTTGACTATTCTGGTTTTTCACTGTTGCCACAGGCTCTTCTCTAGTTGAAGGGAGTCGGGGTGCCTCTGTAGTTGAGGTGAGCAGGCTTCCTATTGCTGTGACTTCTCTTGTTGTGGAACTCGGGCTCTAGGGCACACGGGCTTCAGTAGTTGCAACACATGGGCTCAATAGCTCGAGGCTGCAGAGTCACTGTTCTCCCAGTCGGTCCACCCCATTCTCTTGTGCTCTGACATCCTTCAAAATGAAACAAGGCAAAGACTCTCTGCTAAGTCTAAGCACGGTTTCTCTTCTAATGATTTTCCCTACCAAAGAGAACTTGCGTATCTCGATCCGCAGAATGGAAGTGACAGTTCCTTCCTGCCTTCAGAGGAGGCTTTTCTAACTTGGCAGACTAATGTGAAGAATTCTCTGTCCTGGGCATCTGAGCCCAAATTTCCTCTTACGTCATGTGCTTTTTTCACTTCTCAGCTATTCATGCCTCTACTCATTAAATCCTTTTCTAGCCCGAGCTGCCTTTCGCCTTAGAGATTTATGAGATCTATCTGAAATCTTTATTTTTTTTTTTTAAGATTTATTTATTTATTTTGGGCGGGGGTCGGGTTGGGGAGGGAGGGGAGCGGGCGGGCCTCTTCTATTGGTCTTTCATTTCTCTATTTTCATCCGTCTTTGTTCTTTGGCTCCTGTGGGCCTCCCATCGCGGTGGCGTCTGTTGTTGCAGAGCACCGGCTCTGGGCGCATGCGCTCCAGAGCTCCGGCTCGGTAATTGGACACATCAGTCCAGCCGCTCCGCGGCACGTGGGATCTTCCCAGGCCAGGGATCGAACCGGCGCCCCTTGCACTGCAAGGCGGTATCCTTATCCACTGGACCACCAGGGGAAGCCCCTGAAATCTTTATTTTTAAGTGCCTTTTTGTATGTCAGTATTGATTTAGGGTTGTAACATCTATGCTATCCTTTTTCTTTTCATTTGGGATGAGGCTGTCCAGTACAGCAAAATACACATTCTGGACACTGTAGGGCTTGGAGTGAAAATAAGTTACATATTTGTTGGAAGGTAAGTAGAAAGATTGAACTTCTACAGCTAATGGACTTTCTTTTCCTTTGAAAAGTGAGAATTTAAAAAATTTTTATTTATTTTTGACTATTCTGGTTTTTCACTGTTGCCACAGGCTCTTCTCTAGTTGAAGGGAGTCGGGGTGCCTCTGTAGTTGAGGTGAGCAGGCTTCCTATTGCTGTGACTTCTCTTGTTGTGGAACTCGGGCTCTAGGGCACACGGGCTTCAGTAGTTGCAACACATGGGCTCAATAGTCGCAGCTCTGAGGCTCTAGAGCACAGGCTCAGTAGATGTGGCTCATGGGCTTAGTTGCTCCCCAGCATGTGGGATCCTCCTGGATCAGGGATCGAACCCGTGTCTCCTGCATTGGCAGGCAAACTCTTTACCACTGAGCTACCAGGGAAGCCCAGAAGTGAGAATTTTTAGTGGAAAAAGTTGTATGGGTACAATTTAAGCTTTTATCATCTTGTGTGCAATTCTCTGAAAAGTTCACATTTTTTAGGGTTTGTTTCATAGAAATTGGAAAATGAGCTTTTGAGTTCAGATCTGGGATCTGACTGGATACTGGAAGGAAATATACATTGACTGTTGGATAGTACAGTAGGAGAGAGAGTGAACTTTTGGAAATGAGAGGGCAGAAAATACCTGACACTTTCTTCTTATTCCTTGTTTATATATATACACACACACATATATATATACATATATATATATACATATATATATATGTATTTTTACTTTGTAATAATTACTGATAAGCAGTAGGTCAAAAAAAGGTAACCATTGACCTCAGTATAAGTAGCAGGCACATTAAAAGAGTTAGCCTCAATCTTCAAAACATGCTCATAGTTGCACAGTGGTGGTCTTGGCTCAAAACTAATAAGCTAGTGTTGGTCCTCGCTTGAAAGAATTGCTATCAAAGATATACCTATATGTGAAAGTTAATAAATTAGACCTTTAGGAAGAAACCTTTGGTATGAGGCTGTCCAGTACAGCAAAATACACATTCTGGACACTGTAGGGCTTGGAGTGAAAATAAGTTACATATTTGTTGGAAGGTAAGTAGAAAGATTGAACTTCTACAGCTAATGGACTTTCTTTTCCTTTGAAAAGTGAGAATTTAAAAAATTTTTATTTATTTTTGACTATTCTGGTTTTTCACTGTTGCCACAGGCTCTTCTCTAGTTGAAGGGAGTCGGGTGCCTCTGTAGTTGAGGTGAACAGGCTTCTTGTTGCAGTGACTTCTCTTGTGAAACTCAGGCTCTAGGGCACATGGGCTTCACTAGTTGTGGCATATGGGCTCAATAGTTGCAGCTCCGGGGCTCTACAGAGCACGGGCTCAGTGGTTGTGACTCACAGGCTTAGTTGCTCCCCAGCATGTGGGATCGTCCCAGATCAGGGATCGAACCCGTGTCTTCTGCATTGGCAGGCAAACTCTTTACCACTGAGCTACCAGGGAAGCCCAGAAGTGAGAATTTTTAGTGGAAAAAGTTGTATGGGTACAATTTAAGCTTTTATCATCTTGTGTGCAATTCTCTGAAAAGTTCACATTTTTTAGGGTTTGTTTCATAGAAATTGGAAAATGAGCTTTTGAGTTCAGATCTGGGATCTGACTGGATACTGGAAGGAAATATACATTGACTGTTGGATAGTACAGTAGGAGAGAGAGTGAACTTTTGGAAATGAGAGGGCAGAAAATACCTGACACTTTCTTCTTATTCCTTGTTTATATATATACACACACACATATATATATACATATATATATATACATATATATATATGTATTTTTACTTTGTAATAATTACTGATAAGCAGTAGGTCAAAAAAAGGTAACCATTGACCTCAGTATAAGTAGCAGGCACATTAAAAGAGTTAGCCTCAATCTTCAAAACATGCTCATAGTTGCACAGTGGTGGTCTTGGCTCAAAACTAATAAGCTAGTGTTGGTCCTCGCTTGAAAGAATTGCTATCAAAGATATACCTATATGTGAAAGTTAATAAATTAGACCTTTAGGAAGAAACCTTTGGTATGGGCCCTTCCAGTTGACTGAGATACATTGCAGATTTCTGAACTCAGGTATTAGCACGTGCTCCAGCTGCCTTTCCTTTCTGTGAGAGCAAAGCAAAGAAGGGAGGGCTGAGAAACAAGGAGAGGGCTACATAATAACAATATTTGTATTTACTCAGTTCTGGTTGTGGGGCAGGCCCTATGTTATGTTCTGTCATTTATTATGAGAAAAGACGGATTTCAAGATGGGACTAGGATTAAAGCTACGTTATTTCATGCATTCACTAATGCATTATTTATTGAATGCCTAAAATGTGACAGAATCGAGGAAACCACAGCAAATAAGGTTACAGCACCCAAAGAGGGAATGTATTCCTTGGTTATTTTTGAACCACTTGAAGCTGACCCAGGTGGCCCCCACTCACAGTCCCTCAGCTTTTCACTACCCCACACAAAGGCTGGACTTTCTCCCTGTGAGCATCTTGATATCTTTGCCTATGGATTTTCTTTTGCCTCCCCTCTGGTGAACGACTCTGGGAGTGACTCTCTGCCTGTGACCAAGTAAAGATGCGCAGCTCAGCTCTTTCATCCCTTAGGTGAGGTAAGAGGGAGGCAATGCTTTCCTTTATCTCCTGGAGTTGCCCACGATGGTGGCTGGCTTGATAGTAGGACTGCTTTCCTTCTCTTACCTCTTTTGCCTACTTTCCCTCTGAGTTTTCTTTACTTCCCAGAGAAATTGTTTGCCTTTGACATTCTTAATTTTATTATTTATTTATTTTTATGTCTTGGCCATACTGCATGGCATATGGGATCTTAGTTTCTTGACTAGGGCTTGAACCCATGCCCCCCCCTGCACTGGAAGTCTTAACCACTGAACCACCAGAGAAGTCCCACATTTGAATTTTTGCCTCAGAGTCTGTTTCTGGGGAAAACAGCCTAAGATAACCACCCTTTAGGGAATGCTCACTAAACTGAAAGCCAGAGCCTAATGTTTAAGGTGTGTCTCTTTCCACTCTGCTCTGGAATTCAAGCAGGAGGGATCTCATACTTCCTTAGACCTAATATTTTCATGGGTGCTAAGAAAAGGAGAAAATCATTCGGAGATGCGATGTTTCACGACTTTCCCTTTCATCTTCTGCCCTCTCCCCCGATGCGCCTGCCTTTCTCTTTTTTTCCTCCATTGAATGGGTTGATGAGCCTCACTGTTTGCATCCTCACTTCTGCTTTTCCTATCAATCAAGCCTCAAGAGACTTTCCCCTCCCCTCTGAGAGGAGGATCCCGTCTCTCTTTTGTTCCACTGAGCCTTTTGTTCTTCAAGTTCTGTAGGTGAGTGGTTAAAGAAAATGTGGTTCCCTGAGCAGGACAGAGAAAAACATATCTAATTTTTCCCTGAGCATAGTTTCTTTTCTAGAATATTAGTTAGGTTACTTCTTTTCTCAAGTCATTCTATACACCCAGCACAAGAGGCAAGGTGAGCAGCGCTTTCTCTATCCAGAATATTTAACAGCATAACCTGTCAGTGGTATCGAAGTGACCCAGGTGGCCCCACTCACAGTCCCTCAGCTTTTCACTACCCACACAAGGCTGGACTTTCTCCCTGTGAGCATCTTGATATCTTTGCCTATGGATTTTCTTTTGCCTCCCCTCTGGTGAACGACTCTGGGAGTGACTCTCTGCCTGTGACCAAGTAAAGATGCGCAGCTCAGCTCTTTCATCCCTTAGGTGAGGTAAGAGGGAGGCAATGCTTTCCTTTATCTCCTGGAGTTGCCCACGATGGTGGCTGGCTTGATAGTAGGACTGCTTTCCTTCTCTTACCTCTTTTGCCTACTTTCCCTCTGAGTTTTCTTTACTTCCCAGAGAAATTGTTTGCCTTTGACATTCTTAATTTTATTATTTATTTATTTTTATGTCTTGGCCATACTGCATGGCATATGGGATCTTAGTTTCTTGACTAGGGCTTGAACCCATGCCCCCCCCTGCACTGGAAGTCTTAACCACTGAACCACCAGAGAAGTCCCACATTTGAATTTTTGCCTCAGAGTCTGTTTCTGGGGAAAACAGCCTAAGATAACCACCCTTTAGGGAATGCTCACTAAACTGAAAGCCAGAGCCTAATGTTTAAGGTGTGTCTCTTTCCACTCTGCTCTGGAATTCAAGCAGGAGGGATCTCATACTTCCTTAGACCTAATATTTTCATGGGTGCTAAGAAAAGGAGAAAATCATTCGGAGATGCGATGTTTCACGACTTTCCCTTTCATCTTCTGCCCTCTCCCCCGATGCGCCTGCCTTTCTCTTTTTTTCCTCCATTGAATGGGTTGATGAGCCTCACTGTTTGCATCCTCACTTCTGCTTTTCCTATCAATCAAGCCTCAAGAGACTTTCCCCTCCCCTCTGAGAGGAGGATCCCGTCTCTCTTTTGTTCCACTGAGCCTTTTGTTCTTCAAGTTCTGTAGGTGAGTGGTTAAAGAAAATGTGGTTCCCTGAGCAGGACAGAGAAAAACATATCTAATTTTTCCCTGAGCATAGTTTCTTTTCTAGAATATTAGTTAGGTTACTTCTTTTCTCAAGTCATTCTATACACCCAGCACAAGAGGCAAGGTGAGCAGCACGCTTTCTCTATCCAGAATATTTAACAGCATAACCTGTCAGTGGTATCGAGTTTGACACCTAAGTAAGCCATACAATATAATTTCCAACCCATCCCAAATCCCCAATAACAGAACAACTTTTCAACACTGAAATGCATTTTCCTGGTGTAACTTGCACCTCTGCCAAACTCAATACAAGAAGTTGCTTTTCTTGTGGAGCTGTTTCCCCACAGTATGAATATGCTTTGACACCCTAGGTTGTCTGTTCCCAATTTCCTTGTCTTTTGCTTGAGTACACGGAAGACTGACAAATACTAGCTTCATGTGACAACCATTAATCTGCCTTAAACCTCAACTTACTCTTGAATGGATGGAGTAATGAATGCATTTTAGGTCATATAATTCATGTTGTCAGCTGTATGAAATTGACAGCTTAAGATCAACTAAATGTGCTTCCAATTTTCCCTCTTCTAAGTTCCTATTTGAATATAATAATGCAAAAGGCATTGTTCCTTCAGCTGAAGCACTTTTATTATAGTCGTCTGAAGTCTGAGTAAGAGAGCAATGAATATAACTTCTATCAGAAAAAAAAAAAGAGAGAGAGACAGTAAGGAAGATATGTATTTACTTCTTGTATTAGTGGACATTAATAAGCATTTTTAAAAAATTGTATTGGTGTGTGTGTGCACAGGGAGGGGCTTTTCATCATAATGAAAGAGGTCGTGGCAAGTCAGTGTTCATTTTAACCCCATGGCATTGATTGCTGATCACGCTAGAGCTCTCTAGCTCCAGGGAACCTGTGGAATAGAAAATAGACTCAGAAAGCAGAACAGAAGAAAAGCATCTTCCAACCTCCCATCTCACACGCAGGGGAAAAGATGGATTCTTAGTCAGAATTCCTTGGTTTATCCTGTTTATCTTGTTACTTCATAAACGTTAAAAATATACCTCCTCATCCATTGCTGGTGGGAACATAAATCAGTGCAGCCACTTTGGAAAAAAAAAGAGATGGCAGGTTCTTGAAATGTTAAACATGGAGCTACCCTATCACCCAGCGATTCTGTGGCTAAGTACTGGGTTGGCCAAAAAGTCCGTTCGAGTTTGCATACGCCGTTATGGAAAAACCCAAACTTTTGGGCCAACCCATATGCACCTCGGAGAAATGAAACATATGTCAATACAAAGACGTATTCAGGGACTTCCCATGCTACAGCTGAAAAAAAATCCCACATGTCACAACTAAGGCCTGTCCCACAAAGAAATAAATATATTTTGAAAAAAAAACCTCCTCAGATGTTCATAGCTGCACTGTTCACAATAGCCATGAAGTGGAAAAAATCCAAATGCCCATCAGCTGGGTAAACAAAGCATGGTATAGCCATATGATAGAACACTACATAACAATAAAAAGGAACTGATTACTGATACATATTACAACATGCATTCATCTCAAAAGTATTAAGCTCAGTTAAAGAAACCAGGCACGATAAAACACCTATTATATAATTATATTTAAAGATGTCCAGTAGAGGCAAATCTATAGAGACAGAAAGAAGATTAATGATTGCCTAAGCCTAGGGATGAAAATCCCTCCTGTTAACCGCTGGTTTGTTCTCTACATCTGTGAGTCTGTTTCTACTTTATTGTATTTGTTTATTTGTTTTATTTTTTTAGATTCTACATATATGTGAAAAAATACAAGATTTGTCTTTTTCTGTCTGATTTATGTCATTTTTTTGACCTCTAATTCTGAAAAAAGATGAGGGGGAATAGTGATGTGCACTTGGGGGATAATTGCTTTACAGAATTTTGTTGGTTTCTGCCAAACGTCAATATGAATTAGCCATAGGTATACACACACTTCTGAAGCATTTTAGCCTTCCTTGTTTTTTTTTTTTTTAATTGGAAACATTTTAACCATGCATGAGGGCAGTGTTGAGGGGAATTCTCTTGAATTGCTTTGAAAGAAACTGTAGAGGAAAAAAATATAAGTGAATTTTACCTGCCAGAAACCTGTGCTCTGTGTTTGGAAAGGGTCTCTGGGTATCTTCAAAAACTCTTCAAATTAGTTTTAGGCCCAGCTCCCCTTGGAAAGTTGAGTTGAGCTCAAGAGGAGGAATCTATTAATAGGTCAATAGCAGGAGAAGAAGGAGGGATTGGAGGGGCCTGGGGCAGCTGTGGCTCATTTGGGAGTTTAAAATTGGCTTTTCTTTTATTCTCTCATTCCCGCTACCCCCACAGAATATAGGAAGAATAGGCATGTTTTCTCCTGCACATTTGATTGTTGTAACAGGCCAAGATCTCTTTGAACAGAACCAGTAAAGAAAAGAAGCCTCCGTGGGCCATCCAGCTGGGTAAAATAGTAACGTAATCTCTGGTTTGTAGTTTGAATCCTATTAATGTTAATGGTGTAGAATTATACAGTGAGAATGCTCTGGGAGTTTTTAAAACTCGATTTTTCAAAAGCCGCATTCCTCATTAGACCTTCCCCATTAAAGCATGCTTGAATGATGCTACACAGCCGAATAGTTGGAATTTTTTTCCACTCTTGTCATAGTCTGAAGACAAAGGATTCTTCCGCTTGCCCAAGTTCCCGGGAGCCTAGGCTGAGCAGCTGTGACAGCCCGGCCGCAGGGAGCTCTTTATGCAGGCTTGGGTTTGCCGTCAGGCCTCATTCACTAAACAGGATCAAGTTGGAGCAGTGGATGGAGGGAGAAAAATCAATGGGGAACATCTCATGCAGTCAGATATGGGGCCATGGTCCACTCTTTCCTTTCACTGCTGCTGAGTCATGGTGCTGTCTAGGCCAAGGTACAGAAAACTGTAAAATCTTCCTCCTAAAGGGTTGCATCTGTATCTTCTCTGTGCTTTGGTGAAAGTGATGTCAAGACAGTTGAACAAATGCCAGCGTTAGGGTGACAGCTTGCTTGAGTGCTTCTCTGAGCGGCATTAAATGTGGTGAAAAAGAGCTGGGGGCCCTGTCGCTGGTCTCCACGTTGTGTCCTCATGGCCTCACAGTCTAGCTTGTCCTCCCACGTTGTGTCTATTCTCTTGAATTGCTTTGAACTTTGAAAGAAATGAAAAAATATAAGTGAATTTTACCTGCCAGAAACCTGTGCTCTGTGTTTGGAAAGGGTCTCTGGGTATCTTCAAAAACTCTTCAAATTAGTTTTAGGCCCAGCTCCCCTTGGAAAGTTGAGTTGAGCTCAAGAGGAGGAATCTATTAATAGGTCAATAGCAGGAGAAGAAGGAGGGATTGGAGGGGCCTGGGGCAGCTGTGGCTCATTTGGGAGTTTAAAATTGGCTTTTCTTTTATTCTCTCATTCCCGCTACCCCCACAGAATATAGGAAGAATAGGCATGTTTTCTCCTGCACATTTGATTGTTGTAACAGGCCAAGATCTCTTTGAACAGAACCAGTAAAGAAAAGAAGCCTCCGTGGGCCATCCAGCTGGGTAAAATAGTAACGTAATCTCTGGTTTGTAGTTTGAATCCTATTAATGTTAATGGTGTAGAATTATACAGTGAGAATGCTCTGGGAGTTTTTAAAACTCGATTTTTCAAAAGCCGCATTCCTCATTAGACCTTCCCCATTAAAGCATGCTTGAATGATGCTACACAGCCGAATAGTTGGAATTTTTTTCCACTCTTGTCATAGTCTGAAGACAAAGGATTCTTCCGCTTGCCCAAGTTCCCGGGAGCCTAGGCTGAGCAGCTGTGACAGCCCGGCCGCAGGGAGCTCTTTATGCAGGCTTGGGTTTGCCGTCAGGCCTCATTCACTAAACAGGATCAAGTTGGAGCAGTGGATGGAGGGAGAAAAATCAATGGGGAACATCTCATGCAGTCAGATATGGGGCCATGGTCCACTCTTTCCTTTCACTGCTGCTGAGTCATGGTGCTGTCTAGGCCAAGGTACAGAAAACTGTAAAATCTTCCTCCTAAAGGGTTGCATCTGTATCTTCTCTGTGCTTTGGTGAAAGTGATGTCAAGACAGTTGAACAAATGCCAGCGTTAGGGTGACAGCTTGCTTGAGTGCTTCTCTGAGCGGCATTAAATGTGGTGAAAAAGAGCTGGGGGCCCTGTCGCTGGTCTCCACGTTGTGTCCTCATGGCCTCACAGTCTAGCTTGTCCTCCCTCATCTGTAAAGTAAGGATGGTGCACCTGCTCCTTCCACTTCACAAGGTTCATGTGAGGATGAAAGAGGGTTAACTCATATGCTTATTACAATATGGAGGCATACTTCTAATTCATTATCATTGGGATTTTTATACTTGAATTAGCAGTTGTGTATATAATTCTTCTGGAGTATGTGTGCATGGACTTCAGTCATTACCAAAAGTTTTTTAATGTCACCGCAAGGAAAAGTGTTGTGAGTGTATGTGTGTGTCCTCTGTTGTGTCTGACTCTTTGTGACCCCATGGACTCTATCCCACCAGTCTCCTCTGTCCGTGGGATTTTCTAGGCAAGAATATGGGTTGAGGTTGCCAGTTCCTTCTCCATGGGCTCTCCACCCAGGAATCGAACCTATGTTCCTTGTGTCTCCTGCATTGACAGGCTGATTCTTTACCATGAGCAGCACCTGGGAAACCCAGGGCAAGTGTTGAGGGCTATTATAATTTTTTTTTAACTTTTATTTTGCTTTTAACTTTTACAGAGTTTTGTTGCTTACATATTATAAATTTAAAAGTGACTTTAGGTATAAGATATAAAATGTTCTCTGCATTTGTCTTCAATAAAAATAGCTTATTTGTGAATGGACATTCCATAGGCATTCTCTTTTATGTGAAATCTGGCACAGCATAGTGAGGAAGAAAACAAGCTCTAGAGCCAGAGTTCTGCTGCTTGCTAACCATGTGCCTTGGGTTTGCCGTCAGGCCTCATTCACTAAACAGGATCAAGTTGGAGCAGTGGATGGAGGGAGAAAATCAATGGGGAACATCTCATGCAGTCAGATATGGGGCCATGGTCCACTCTTTCCTTTCACTGCTGCTGAGTCATGGTGCTGTCTAGGCCAAGGTACAGAAAACTGTAAAATCTTCCTCCTAAAGGGTTGCATCTGTATCTTCTCTGTGCTTTGGTGAAAGTGATGTCAAGACAGTTGAACAAATGCCAGCGTTAGGGTGACAGCTTGCTTGAGTGCTTCTCTGAGCGGCATTAAATGTGGTGAAAAAGAGCTGGGGGCCCTGTCGCTGGTCTCCACGTTGTGTCCTCATGGCCTCACAGTCTAGCTTGTCCTCCCTCATCTGTAAAGTAAGGATGGTGCACCTGCTCCTTCCACTTCACAAGGTTCATGTGAGGATGAAAGAGGGTTAACTCATATGCTTATTACAATATGGAGGCATACTTCTAATTCATTATCATTGGGATTTTTATACTTGAATTAGCAGTTGTGTATATAATTCTTCTGGAGTATGTGTGCATGGACTTCAGTCATTACCAAAAGTTTTTTAATGTCACCGCAAGGAAAAGTGTTGTGAGTGTATGTGTGTGTCCTCTGTTGTGTCTGACTCTTTGTGACCCCATGGACTCTATCCCACCAGTCTCCTCTGTCCGTGGGATTTTCTAGGCAAGAATATGGGTTGAGGTTGCCAGTTCCTTCTCCATGGGCTCTCCACCCAGGAATCGAACCTATGTTCCTTGTGTCTCCTGCATTGACAGGCTGATTCTTTACCATGAGCAGCACCTGGGAAACCCAGGGCAAGTGTTGAGGGCTATTATAATTTTTTTTTAACTTTTATTTTGCTTTTAACTTTTACAGAGTTTTGTTGCTTACATATTATAAATTTAAAAGTGACTTTAGGTATAAGATATAAAATGTTCTCTGCATTTGTCTTCAATAAAAATAGCTTATTTGTGAATGGACATTCCATAGGCATTCTCTTTTATGTGAAATCTGGCACAGCATAGTGAGGAAGAAAACAAGCTCTAGAGCCAGAGTTCTGCTGCTTGCTAACCATGTGCCTTGGGACAGTTTATTTATTTATTTATTTATTTATTTTTTTTTTTAAACCTTTATTTTACTTTTAACTTTTACAGAGTTTTGTTGTTCACAGACATGCATGTTCTCAGATTAGTCACATGTATATCCCCCCCTTCCCTCCCCTCCCGACCATCACACAGCACCCCTGAAGGACCCCCTTTTCTCACAGAGCAATGACTAGAGCTATTTTCTTCACTTATGATAGTACAGGCCTTCATGCTACTTCCCTTACGCCTCTCACCCACTGTTCCTTCCCCAAAATGTGGGACAGTTTATTTAACCTCTCTGTTCTCCTGTTTCCTCATTGATTAAGACTGGTATAAAAGGTGTTTCAATAATTACTTCCTAAATTCATTGTGAGGTTTAGTGAGTTTGTAGACATAAACCACTCGTCTAGTGAACCACTTAGACTAGTGGTTAACATAGAGAAAGTATCATTCAGTTCAGTTTGGTTCAGTTCCGTCATATCTGACACTTTGCGACTCATGGACAGCAACACGCCAGAATTCTCTGTCCTTCACCATCTCCTGGAGAGCTATTTCTCTGCTCTTCTCCAGTATCATTTTGGGTACTTACTACTAACTAGTTAATTGGAAGAGAGTTTAGGGGAAGGAAGGAGAAAGAGTGGGTCAAATAAAACCTTCCTCCTCCACAACAAAACAAAATAAAGTAGGAGTTACCAAAAGAGGGAAAGACATGGGGGGCAGGAAGTAGAAACACATGCACAAAGGCACCAAAACCAACACAAAGAAAAAACACTTTCACCCTTGTCTTGTGGCCTGTAGGTCTTTTACTACTGAAAGTTTTTAAAGCCATATTTCATCTTTACACCATAGGCTATGTTAGTTTGCTAGGGCTGCCGTAAGAAAATACCACGCAGCCTGCATGGCTTGAACAACTGAAATTTTCTCACAGTTCTGGAGGTTAAAGGCTAACATCAAGGGCTTGGTTTGGCGGGCTTGGTTTCCTCTGAGGCCTCTGCCTCCCTTGGTTTGTAGAGGGCAGTCTTCTACCCCACCCCGAAATGTTTTCTCACAGTTCTGGAGGTTTAAATGTTCTCTGCATTTGTCTTCAATAAAAATAGCTTATTTGTGAATGGACATTCCATAGGCATTCTCTTTTATGTGAAATCTGGCACAGCATAGTGAGGAAGAAAACAAGCTCTAGAGCCAGAGTTCTGCTGCTTGCTAACCATGTGCCTTGGGACAGTTTATTTATTTATTTATTTATTTATTTTTTTTTTTAAACCTTTATTTTACTTTTAACTTTTACAGAGTTTTGTTGTTCACAGACATGCATGTTCTCAGATTAGTCACATGTATATCCCCCCCTTCCCTCCCCTCCCGACCATCACACAGCACCCCTGAAGGATCCCCTTTTCTCACAGAGCAATGACTAGAGCTATTTTCTTCACTTATGATAGTACAGGCCTTCATGCTACTTCCCTTACGCCTCTCACCCACTGTTCCTTCCCCAAAATGTGGGACAGTTTATTTAACCTCTCTGTTCTCCTGTTTCCTCATTGATTAAGACTGGTATAAAAGGTGTTTCAATAATTACTTCCTAAATTCATTGTGAGGTTTAGTGAGTTTGTAGACATAAACCACTCGTCTAGTGAACCACTTAGACTAGTGGTTAACATAGAGAAAGTATCATTCAGTTCAGTTTGGTTCAGTTCCGTCATATCTGACACTTTGCGACTCATGGACAGCAACACGCCAGAATTCTCTGTCCTTCACCATCTCCTGGAGAGCTATTTCTCTGCTCTTCTCCAGTATCATTTTGGGTACTTACTACTAACTAGTTAATTGGAAGAGAGTTTAGGGGAAGGAAGGAGAAAGAGTGGGTCAAATAAAACCTTCCTCCTCCACAACAAAACAAAATAAAGTAGGAGTTACCAAAAGAGGGAAAGACATGGGGAGCAGGAAGTAGAAACACATGCACAAAGGCACCAAAACCAACACAAAGAAAAAACACTTTCACCCTTGTCTTGTGGCCTGTAGGTCTTTTACTACTGAAAGTTTTTAAAGCCATATTTCATCTTTACACCATAGGCTATGTTAGTTTGCTAGGGCTGCCGTAAGAAAATACCACACGCAGCCTGCATGGCTTGAACAACTGAAATTTTTCTCACAGTTCTGGAGGTTAAAGGCTAACATCAAGGGCTTGGTTTGGCGGGCTTGGTTTCCTCTGAGGCCTCTGCCTCCCTTGGTTTGTAGAGGGCAGTCTTCTCACTGTGCCCTCACAGGCTCCTCTGTTCATGGAATGCTCCAGGCAAGAATACTGGAGTGCATTGCCATTTCCTTCTCCAGACGATATTCCTGACCCAAGGGTCGAGCCTAGGTTTCCTACATTGCAGGCAGTCCTTTATCCAGATTTTACAGGTTGTCCCTCATAGTAGAAAAACAAGAGACTTGTGATCGTTGAGAACTGTTTAAGAGAAAAAATTAGATCAAGAACTATGTACGGATGCCAGATACTTGTTAATTTGCTCAAGTAAAGTTAGCATGTCAGAATCAGCATCACTTGATGATGTTTAAAATAACCTATAAACATTTTCCAAGGAGAGTATGTCTTCTACACAGGCCAAACAGGAAAGTTAAATGGGAATGTTAGGAATTGCCATACCTGCATCTTTTAAATCTCTGGTATTAGCATTAATTTTGGCAATTCTCCTAGGGATGTAGTATTGCTTTGGGTTCACTGTCAGGAATGCTGTGGAAGGAATTCCAAGAGCTTTCAGTTGGCCTTCTTACAGCATTTTGCCATATTCCATCATGGAGACTAGACCAATTTCTGAGTGTGTTTGCAACAATTATACACACAAGAACTAAGGAAATAACCACTTGCTTACAGGTAAGTCCTATAAGATAGATGTGAGTGCGGACCTCAGGTATCACCTGAGTGCTTGTCTCATTGGTCGCTTGTTGAAGGATAGGCAAGGCAAAACCTGCCTCCTCCACAACAAAACAAAATAAAGTAGGAGTTACCAAAAGAGGGAAAGACATGGGGAGCAGGAAGTAGAAACACATGCACAAAGGCACCAAAACCAACACAAAGAAAAAACACTTTCACCCTTGTCTTGTGGCCTGTAGGTCTTTTACTACTGAAAGTTTTTAAAGCCATATTTCATCTTTACACCATAGGCTATGTTAGTTTGCTAGGGCTGCCGTAAGAAAATACCACACGCAGCCTGCATGGCTTGAACAACTGAAATTTTTCTCACAGTTCTGGAGGTTAAAGGCTAACATCAAGGGCTTGGTTTGGCGGGCTTGGTTTCCTCTGAGGCCTCTGCCTCCCTTGGTTTGTAGAGGGCAGTCTTCTCACTGTGCCCTCACAGGCTCCTCTGTTCATGGAATGCTCCAGGCAAGAATACTGGAGTGCATTGCCATTTCCTTCTCCAGACGATATTCCTGACCCAAGGGTCGAGCCTAGGTTTCCTACATTGCAGGCAGTCCTTTATCCAGATTTTACAGGTTGTCCCTCATAGTAGAAAAACAAGAGACTTGTGATCGTTGAGAACTGTTTAAGAGAAAAAATTAGATCAAGAACTATGTACGGATGCCAGATACTTGTTAATTTGCTCAAGTAAAGTTAGCATGTCAGAATCAGCATCACTTGATGATGTTTAAAATAACCTATAAACATTTTCCAAGGAGAGTATGTCTTCTACACAGGCCAAACAGGAAAGTTAAATGGGAATGTTAGGAATTGCCATACCTGCATCTTTTAAATCTCTGGTATTAGCATTAATTTTGGCAATTCTCCTAGGGATGTAGTATTGCTTTGGGTTCACTGTCAGGAATGCTGTGGAAGGAATTCCAAGAGCTTTCAGTTGGCCTTCTTACAGCATTTTGCCATATTCCATCATGGAGACTAGACCAATTTCTGAGTGTGTTTGCAACAATTATACACACAAGAACTAAGGAAATAACCACTTCCTTACAGGTAAGTCCTATAAGATAGATGTGAGTGCGGACCTCAGGTATCACCTGAGTGCTTGTCTCATTGGTCGCTGACTTGAAGGTAGGCAAGGCACAAGCTAGGAGGCTGGAAGAAGATACGAGGAGTCATAGGAACTACAAACATGGTTAGTTTCTCCTGGTTGGCACAGCAGCAAGACAGACATGCTATATTCTCTCATGGTTGACCCAGCAGACATGGCAGCAAAGGCTTTTCAGGTGGTGCTTAAATAGGTTGCATGCATGTGCAGTGCTATAAATGATCTCAGCCATTACATGATCGTTATGTACAAAACATGGGGCGGGAGCAAGAGGCCGTGGGACAAGAGAACCTGACCACCACCATATTGAGCAATTGTTCTTTCCCTACAGTACTCTAAGTTTTTGCTTTGAATATTGATCTCCAGTGGTGTTTTGGGACTTCAGGAATTAGCATCCATTCAGAAATAGCTGGGAAAAATAGAAGGCAGAAGGAGAAGGGGATGACAGAGGACATGATGGCTGGATGGCAACACTGACTCAATGGACATGAGTTTGAGCAAACTCTAGGAGATGGTGAAGGACAGGGAAGCCTGGCGTGCTGCAATCCATGGGGTTGCAAAGAGTCAGACATGACTGAGTAAAATAACTGAAATGAACTGAACTTAGCAAGTATCTAGAAAATTTCAAAGATCTATGGACTCTGATTCCCCTTGATAAAAGGCCAAGGCTTTGCTGAAATCGTATTAGCAAAGTCGATCCACATCACTTGCTTATACTTATCCAAATGAGCATGTGTAGACATACTAGAACATTAAAAGTTTTTACACAGGCCAAACAGGAAAGTTAAATGGGAATGTTAGGAATTGCCATACCTGCATCTTTTAAATCTCTGGTATTAGCATTAATTTTGGCAATTCTCCTAGGGATGTAGTATTGCTTTGGGTTCACTGTCAGGAATGCTGTGGAAGGAATTCCAAGAGCTTTCAGTTGGCCTTCTTACAGCATTTTGCCATATTCCATCATGGAGACTAGACCAATTTCTGAGTGTGTTTGCAACAATTATACACACAAGAACTAAGGAAATAACCACTTCCTTACAGGTAAGTCCTATAAGATAGATGTGAGTGCGGACCTCAGGTATCACCTGAGTGCTTGTCTCATTGGTCGCTGACTTGAAGGTAGGCAAGGCACAAGCTAGGAGGCTGGAAGAAGATACGAGGAGTCATAGGAACTACAAACATGGTTAGTTTCTCCTGGTTGGCACAGCAGCAAGACAGACATGCTATATTCTCTCATGGTTGACCCAGCAGACATGGCAGCAAAGGCTTTTCAGGTGGTGCTTAAATAGGTTGCATGCATGTGCAGTGCTATAAATGATCTCAGCCATTACATGATCGTTATGTACAAAACATGGGGCGGGAGCAAGAGGCCGTGGGACAAGAGAACCTGACCACCACCATATTGAGCAATTGTTCTTTCCCTACAGTACTCTAAGTTTTTGCTTTGAATATTGATCTCCAGTGGTGTTTTGGGACTTCAGGAATTAGCATCCATTCAGAAATAGCTGGGAAAAATAGAAGGCAGAAGGAGAAGGGGATGACAGAGGACATGATGGCTGGATGGCAACACTGACTCAATGGACATGAGTTTGAGCAAACTCTAGGAGATGGTGAAGGACAGGGAAGCCTGGCGTGCTGCAATCCATGGGGTTGCAAAGAGTCAGACATGACTGAGTAAAATAACTGAAATGAACTGAACTTAGCAAGTATCTAGAAAATTTCAAAGATCTATGGACTCTGATTCCCCTTGATAAAAGGCCAAGGCTTTGCTGAAATCGTATTAGCAAAGTCGATCCACATCACTTGCTTATACTTATCCAAATGAGCATGTGTAGACATACTAGCTGATGCCTTCTGTGACAGTTGAGCTCTGCCCTGGGCGCTCCCCAGCCGACCTTCCTAGGATCACACTGGGGGCTGAAGCTCCTCCTGCTCAGGCCGCCTTCCTTCCCTACCTCCTTTCACAGGGGTCAGACCTGCACTGTGGTCAGAAGCCTCTCCCCTCCTACTCCTGATCCTTCTCCCCTTTATCTTCCATACGTGTTTCCCCCAATATGTGTCTATCACACCTTGTTCCACTTTGGCACCTGTTTCTCAGAGGACCTGAGCTGACACAGAAATCAGCTAATCATGCAGAATAGTCTGAAGTCCATTGAATATTAGATTACTGACAAGTATACAACTTCTGGATCATGGGGGGCATAATTTTAATTTTTCCTAATCCATGAAAAATTGAAAATATATATAATTAAATATGTCATCCATAAAAAGCCTGAATGGAGTTGGTTTCTCTTTTCTAGATAAACTTCTATTCCCTAGTGAGAACATGTTGCTTTGGGAAATACAAATTTAAAGTGGATCCAGGGAAGAGATTAAATTCAGAGAAGACACTGGGAGCAGAAACTGGGAACCTGGGCAGTGTGTACTCATTCGTCTGTCTCTGTTGTGTGTTTTGCTGTCTATTTTCTATCAAGAAGTGCTAACCTAAGATCTAACGTGTCACACATGAAAAATGTGGAATTCATGTGGTGCGCTCAACAGACTGCTTGACAAACATTTTTTCCTTCTGTCAAAGATCAGCTGAAATTGAATTTGGCATCGTTTGCCCTTTGTCGCCCAGTCAGTCAGGTCAGACTCTTGTCTGACCTAAGTGAGGCGGTGATGGACAGGTCTGGAGAGGGTATTATCACAGCCTAATCAGATACACTGAAAGCAGAATTGCCTTTTTCTTCTCCCACGGCATCTGCTCCTTCATGCTCTTCCTCTTTCAAGGTATGGCCTAACTTGCCCTGCACATTTTGAAGGCATAGTACAATCGATCGTTAGGTGTGAGACAGATTTTGGTTACAGCAGCAGTTGTGGGAATCCCGTATCCTCAGCCTTGCTGACTGACTTCCTCAGCAACAGAGCAGCCTGGGGAAGCCTGGGCCACAGAGGCATCATCGAGCCAGAATACAGAAAAGGGGGCCCTGCTGTTTCCTGGATGTTTGAGGCTTTCAGTTGATAATAATGATGCATTTAATCTTGAGAGCATCAAAAACATTCATCTTGTAATAGTAATGATAAGTCCAAGTCTTAAATCAGCTGAAGCATTGCAAAAAATAATCCAACTAAATAAAATGAACAGCAACAACAAAAACTAAGTCCTAAAGGTGACAGAAGAATCTCTTTTGTTTGTTTGCTTGCTTGTTGAATTATATATTTTACCAATAGTAAGAGACCAGGAAGAAATGCCTAGGTTTGGGGCAGTAGAGGCAATGACAATATAGGCTTAAGAAAAGTAAAATACTGCTGAGATGGTATTTTGCTTTTCTGCCAGCAGAATAATAGAAGGAAATAATTATTTGCTGCGTTTGTGCTTTGTACCAACCCTTGTGCCAAATTGTATATAAGAGGATAACTGCCCAGCCTGGTAGACTGTTCTCACCTTCAGCTCCTAATGAAGCTTTGTGGTATAAAGATGGAAACTAGTGAGAACAGTGTTGGAATACTTTAAAGTGGATCCAGGGAAGAGATTAAATTCAGAGAAGACACTGGGAGCAGAAACTGGGAACCTGGGCAGTGTGTACTCATTCGTCTGTCTCTGTTGTGTTTTGCTGTCTATTTTCTATCAAGAAGTGCTAACCTAAGATCTAACGTGTCACACATGAAAAATGTGGAATTCATGTGGTGCGCTCAACAGACTGCTTGACAAACATTTTTTCCTTCTGTCAAAGATCAGCTGAAATTGAATTTGGCATCGTTTGCCCTTTGTCGCCCAGTCAGTCAGGTCAGACTCTTGTCTGACCTAAGTGAGGCGGTGATGGACAGGTCTGGAGAGGGTATTATCACAGCCTAATCAGATACACTGAAAGCAGAATTGCCTTTTTCTTCTCCCACGGCATCTGCTCCTTCATGCTCTTCCTCTTTCAAGGTATGGCCTAACTTGCCCTGCACATTTTGAAGGCATAGTACAATCGATCGTTAGGTGTGAGACAGATTTTGGTTACAGCAGCAGTTGTGGGAATCCCGTATCCTCAGCCTTGCTGACTGACTTCCTCAGCAACAGAGCAGCCTGGGGAAGCCTGGGCCACAGAGGCATCATCGAGCCAGAATACAGAAAAGGGGGCCCTGCTGTTTCCTGGATGTTTGAGGCTTTCAGTTGATAATAATGATGCATTTAATCTTGAGAGCATCAAAAACATTCATCTTGTAATAGTAATGATAAGTCCAAGTCTTAAATCAGCTGAAGCATTGCAAAAAATAATCCAACTAAATAAAATGAACAGCAACAACAAAAACTAAGTCCTAAAGGTGACAGAAGAATCTCTTTTGTTTGTTTGCTTGCTTGTTGAATTATATATTTTACCAATAGTAAGAGACCAGGAAGAAATGCCTAGGTTTGGGGCAGTAGAGGCAATGACAATATAGGCTTAAGAAAAAGTAAAATACTGCTGAGATGGTATTTTGCTTTTCTGCCAGCAGAATAATAGAAGGAAATAATTATTTGCTGCGTTTGTGCTTTGTACCAACCCTTGTGCCAAATTGTATATAAGAGGATAACTGCCCAGCCTGGTAGACTGTTCTCACCTTCAGCTCCTAATGAAGCTTTTGGAAAATGGACCGCCTCTTAATGAACATGGCTGAAAATGCCAAGAAGCCTTTCCCAACGGTGCGTTCTCTAGGACCAAACTGAATTCATTATTTTGTTAGAGCACTGCCACCAAGCCAGCCATGGGCAATTTAGCATGCCACATTTCAAGTCAAATTTAATTCATCTAATATGTTCACTTTTGTGTGCCGTAAATGAGCCAAGTACCCTAGGATCAGGTGACTGCCAGTGAGGAAGGCCATAAACAGGAAGTGGGGACGTTGATAGAGAGTACTTCAGTCAAGGCGAAGTTGTCCTCCTATGAAAAGCTGGTCTAAAAATTTGCCAAGGTTGTCAAGGTCCTATGTTACGCTGTGTCTGTGCCTTTTTTAGGGGGTTCCCAGGTGGCGTGGTAGTAAAGAATCAGTCTGCCAATGCAGGAGATGCAAGAGATTTGAATCCTGGGTTGGGAAGATCCCCTGGATTTGAAAATTGCAACCCACTCCAGTATTCTTGCCTGAAGAATCCCTTAGACAGAGGAGCCTGGTGGGCTACAATCCAAGGGGTTGCAAGGAAGAAGTAAACTATGTGTGTGTGTATACACTATTTCGTTATGAAACATCACTTATCTTAAAAAAAAAAAAAATAGGTAAATACCTTGATCAAAAAAAAAAAAAAAAAAGCACATCTGTGTAACTCTTAATCTACTATCTCCTCTTAATCTTTTTATAAACTCACGCAGCTCTCAAGTTACCTGAAAATACTGTCTCTTATGAATACTAGTTCTTTCTGTCTTCATGGCCACATGCTCCTTACATAGCAAATCTAATGAACAGAAAAAACAACAAAAAAAACCCTAAGTCCTAAAGGTGACAGAAGAATCTCTTTGTTTGTTTGCTTGCTTGTTGAATTATATATTTTACCAATAGTAAGAGACCAGGAAGAAATGCCTAGGTTTGGGGCAGTAGAGGCAATGACAATATAGGCTTAAGAAAAGTAAAATACTGCTGAGATGGTATTTTGCTTTTCTGCCAGCAGAATAATAGAAGGAAATAATTATTTGCTGCGTTTGTGCTTTGTACCAACCCTTGTGCCAAATTGTATATAAGAGGATAACTGCCCAGCCTGGTAGACTGTTCTCACCTTCAGCTCCTAATGAAGCTTTTGGAAAATGGACCGCCTCTTAATGAACATGGCTGAAAATGCCAAGAAGCCTTTCCCAACGGTGCGTTCTCTAGGACCAAACTGAATTCATTATTTTGTTAGAGCACTGCCACCAAGCCAGCCATGGGCAATTTAGCATGCCACATTTCAAGTCAAATTTAATTCATCTAATATGTTCACTTTTGTGTGCCGTAAATGAGCCAAGTACCCTAGGATCAGGTGACTGCCAGTGAGGAAGGCCATAAACAGGAAGTGGGGACGTTGATAGAGAGTACTTCAGTCAAGGCGAAGTTGTCCTCCTATGAAAAGCTGGTCTAAAAATTTGCCAAGGTTGTCAAGGTCCTATGTTACGCTGTGTCTGTGCCTTTTTTAGGGGGTTCCCAGGTGGCGTGGTAGTAAAGAATCAGTCTGCCAATGCAGGAGATGCAAGAGATTTGAATCCTGGGTTGGGAAGATCCCCTGGATTTGAAAATTGCAACCCACTCCAGTATTCTTGCCTGAAGAATCCCTTAGACAGAGGAGCCTGGTGGGCTACAATCCAAGGGGTTGCAAGGAAGAAGTAAACTATGTGTGTGTGTATACACTATTTCGTTATGAAACATCACTTATCTTAAAAAAAAAAAAAATAGGTAAATACCTTGATCAAAAAAAAAAAAAAAAAAGCACATCTGTGTAACTCTTAATCTACTATCTCCTCTTAATCTTTTTATAAACTCACGCAGCTCTCAAGTTACCTGAAAATACTGTCTCTTATGAATACTAGTTCTTTCTGTCTTCATGGCCACATGCTCCCTTACATAGCAAATCTAAAAACACGGATAGCTGGAACCCTACCCAAAGTTGGAGGGGCCTTATTCAGCCCTAACACCCATATAATGCCTGATATCCCAGGCAGAAAGTGACAGGCGAATGGGTCCAAGATTACAATAGGAAAGTATGTTATAGCACACCATTTATGAAACACTTCCTGTCCCAAGGATCTGTAAATCTGATAGAACATCTGAGAAAGAGACCAGGGATTCAATGAGTATCTTTTTTCTATCACATTTAAGGGCACTTCTCAGGACTTTTGAGAATCAGAATTATTTGGGAAGAATTGAGGGTTATATCATGTAGGCTCTGAAGTAAGATGGTCTGGTTTTGCTTTCTTTCACTGCTATTTGATAGCTGTGTGACCTGGCACATTACTTAATAAGACCTGGTGCTTCTGCTGGTAAAAATAAAAAAGAATGGAGAATGCAGGATAGGGAGGGGACAAAGGGAGAGAGAAAAATATACATCTTATTTAAGGGTTTGTAAAGTTTGACATGTTGCTTGGCATGGATTTAGGCATATGGTAAGCATGCAGTAAGTATCCGTTAGCTATATTATTATTATTATTTTGGTTGTGCTGGGTCTTTGTTGTTGCTTATGGGCTTCCTCTAGTTATGAGCGGAGCCGGAGAAGGAGTTATGGTGTGTGGACTTCTCTTTGTGGCGACTTCTCTAGTTGCTGAGCGTGGGTTCCAGGGCTTCAGTGGCCACACGTGGGCTCTGTAGGTGTGGCGCACAGGCTTAGCTGTTCCTTGACACGTGGACTCTTCCTGGACGAGGGATTGAACTTGTGTCCCCTGCATTGGCAGGTGGATTCTCAACCACTGGATCAGCAGGGAAGTCCTAGCCACTTTATTTTTGATAGTATAATTTTTCTTTCCTTACCTAAAATCAGCTATTAATTGATCAAAATGTATCATGTACCTAAGATGAGTTGGGGGCAGAACCAACAAAAGACAAAAAGAGCTTGAGAAACACAGCTTTGGGCAATAATGTAAACCTCCTCACCAATCAAAACTTTACAGGAGATGCTATTAGATAGTAAATGAACTGACGTTCCATTCTTTACTAATTCATTCAACAGTATTTGCTATCACGCACTATAATAAATTCTGTTTGAATGAAGAGGTGAATCTGATTTGGGACCTACCTGCAAGAGCCACAGTCTTGCCACAGAGATGAGAGGGTGTTAGGATTGGGGGGCAGTGGTGAGGTACTAGGGGGCCTTCTGGAGTGCTGGCAGTATTCTGTTTCTTGACCTGGGGGGTGGTTCTATAATAATTAATTAAGCTATACATTCATGGTTAACTTTTGGTGTGTCTGAGAACATCTGAGAAAGAGACCAGGGATTCAATGAGTATCTTTTTTCTATCACATTTAAGGGCACTTCTCAGGACTTTTGAGAATCAGAATTATTTGGGAAGAATTGAGGGTTATATCATGTAGGCTCTGAAGTAAGATGGTCTGGTTTTGCTTTCTTTCACTGCTATTTGATAGCTGTGTGACCTGGCACATTACTTAATAAGACCTGGTGCTTCTGCTGGTAAAAATAAAAAAGAATGGAGAATGCAGGATAGGGAGGGGACAAAGGGAGAGAGAAAAATATACATCTTATTTAAGGGTTTGTAAAGTTTGACATGTTGCTTGGCATGGATTTAGGCATATGGTAAGCATGCAGTAAGTATCCGTTAGCTATATTATTATTATTATTTTGGTTGTGCTGGGTCTTTGTTGTTGCTTATGGGCTTCCTCTAGTTATGAGCGGAGCCGGAGAAGGAGTTATGGTGTGTGGACTTCTCTTTGTGGCGACTTCTCTAGTTGCTGAGCGTGGGTTCCAGGGCTTCAGTGGCCACACGTGGGCTCTGTAGGTGTGGCGCACAGGCTTAGCTGTTCCTTGACACGTGGACTCTTCCTGGACGAGGGATTGAACTTGTGTCCCCTGCATTGGCAGGTGGATTCTCAACCACTGGATCAGCAGGGAAGTCCTAGCCACTTTATTTTTGATAGTATAATTTTTCTTTCCTTACCTAAAATCAGCTATTAATTGATCAAAATGTATCATGTACCTAAGATGAGTTGGGGGCAGAACCAACAAAAGACAAAAAGAGCTTGAGAAACACAGCTTTGGGCAATAATGTAAACCTCCTCACCAATCAAAACTTTACAGGAGATGCTATTAGATAGTAAATGAACTGACGTTCCATTCTTTACTAATTCATTCAACAGTATTTGCTATCACGCACTATAATAAATTCTGTTTGAATGAAGAGGTGAATCTGATTTGGGACCTACCTGCAAGAGCCACAGTCTTGCCACAGAGATGAGAGGGTGTTAGGATTGGGGGGCAGTGGTGAGGTACTAGGGGGCCTTCTGGAGTGCTGGCAGTATTCTGTTTCTTGACCTGGGGGGTGGTTCTATAATAATTAATTAAGCTATACATTCATGGTTAACTTTTTGGTGTGTCTGTTAAATTCACAATTTAAAAAAGTAACTAAGAATGATGTGTGAATTGTATCTCAATAGAAAAAATTGATGCGATATTCCTGACTTTAGATTAGAGAATGTTTTCTGCAATAGGCAGACAAAGCACAAGTGAGCAAAAGTGAAAAACAGATAAATTCATTTAGTCAAAATTAAAAAGTTTTACTTCACAAGACATCAAGGAAGTGAAAAGACAACCCAAAGAATGAGAGAAAAATTTTCAAGTCATGTATCTGATAAGGATCTAGTATCTAGATATCTAAATATGTAGAAACGTGGACATTTGTCGATTCAACTGCATAAAGCCAACATTAAAAAAATAAAAGAAAGGAATATTAAATCTCAACAATGGGGACTTCCCAGGTGGGCCAGAGGTTAAGAATCCATCTGTCAGTTCAGGGGACGTGGATTTGATCCCTTCGGAAACCAAAATCCCATATACTGCAGGGCAACTAAGCCTGTGTGCCACAATGAACCCAGTGCAACTGAAAACAAACAAACAGACAGACAAACAAACCAAAACCTCAATAATGAAAAGGGACAAACAACTCTTCTAAGAATGAGCAAAAAATTCACAAAGAAATTTCTCTAAGAAAGACATACAAATGGACAACAAGCATGTGAAAAGATGCTTAACACCATTAGTCATCAGAGAAATACAAGTCAAAAGCACAAAGGTAACACTTCGCACCCACTGGGATGGCCATAATGAAAAGGCAGATGATAACAAGAGCTGACAAGGATGTGAAGAAAGTGTGACAGTCACACATCGCGGATGAGGATGTAAAATGGTGTAACCACTTTGGAAAACACTTGGGTATAGTTCCTCAAAAAATTAAACAGAGCATTACCACATGACCCAGAAATCCTACCTCTTAGGTATTTATTTACATGAGAGAAATGAAAACCTAAGTCCATGCAAGAACTTGGTACATAAATGTTTATAGCCTCTCTGTTCAGAATAGTTAAAAAGTGGGCGAAAAAATTCAACTGTTCATCAACTTATGGGTGAACAGAATAAGATATATTCATATCATTGATTGTTATTCAATCATATAAAAGAATGGAGTACTGATATCAACTACAACATGGGTGAACCTTGAAAATATGATGCTAAGTGAATGAAGCTGGTCCAAAAAGATCACATGTTGTACGGTTCCTTTGTATGGAATTTCTAGAATAGAAATAGAAAGCAGATAAGTGGTTTCTGGAGATGAGGGGAGAAAGGGACTAAGGAGGGATTACTGATGAGTATAGAATTTCTTTGGGCTTCTACCTTGCATCTGTCCTAGGCTTTGTACTAGAGGGTACGAGAGATTTTCTATTTGGCAGTTTTGCTTTGTATTAGGGAATATGTATGCCTTTAGAAAATTCCCCCCAAAGGACTTGATTATATTTGCCTGGTAAATTCAATTACATAAACCTTTATATAAAGCATTATGGGTATATACATACATTTCTCAACAATGGGGACTTCCCAGGTGGGCCAGAGGTTAAGAATCCATCTGTCAGTTCAGGGGACGTGGATTTGATCCCTTCGGAAACCAAAATCCCATATACTGCAGGGCAACTAAGCCTGTGTGCCACAATGAACCCAGTGCAACTGAAAACAAACAAACAGACAGACAAACAAACCAAAACCTCAATAATGAAAAGGGACAAACAACTCTTCTAAGAATGAGCAAAAAATTCACAAAGAAATTTCTCTAAGAAAGACATACAAATGGACAACAAGCATGTGAAAAGATGCTTAACACCATTAGTCATCAGAGAAATACAAGTCAAAAGCACAAAGGTAACACTTCGCACCCACTGGGATGGCCATAATGAAAAGGCAGATGATAACAAGAGCTGACAAGGATGTGAAGAAAGTGTGACAGTCACACATCGCGGATGAGGATGTAAAATGGTGTAACCACTTTGGAAAACACTTGGGTATAGTTCCTCAAAAAATTAAACAGAGCATTACCACATGACCCAGAAATCCTACCTCTTAGGTATTTATTTACATGAGAGAAATGAAAACCTAAGTCCATGCAAGAACTTGGTACATAAATGTTTATAGCCTCTCTGTTCAGAATAGTTAAAAAGTGGGCGAAAAAATTCAACTGTTCATCAACTTATGGGTGAACAGAATAAGATATATTCATATCATTGATTGTTATTCAATCATATAAAAGAATGGAGTACTGATATCAACTACAACATGGGTGAACCTTGAAAATATGATGCTAAGTGAATGAAGCTGGTCCAAAAAGATCACATGTTGTACGGTTCCTTTGTATGGAATTTCTAGAATAGAAATAGAAAGCAGATAAGTGGTTTCTGGAGATGAGGGGAGAAAGGGACTAAGGAGGGATTACTGATGAGTATAGAATTTCTTTGGGCTTCTACCTTGCATCTGTCCTAGGCTTTGTACTAGAGGGTACGAGAGATTTTCTATTTGGCAGTTTTGCTTTGTATTAGGGAATATGTATGCCTTTAGAAAATTCCCCCCAAAAGGGCTTGATTATATTTGCCTGGTAAATTCAATTACATAAACCTTTATATAAAGCATTATGGGTATATACATACATAAAATATAAAGCATGACTTTCTTCCATAAGAAAGAAGTGCTAGAAGATGAAAGCAAGATTTTTGTCATGTTCACTAATACCTGCCACTAATTTGGAGACCAGGAAAGGGAGAATGGTCTATTAGTCTATGTTCTCCACGTGACATTTGTATTGTGATAATTTAACGAGCATTGTGGAGAATTGTGAAAGATCTGAGAATTTGCCCTACTAATAAGCTAATCTAATAGATGCTGGCCGAGGACCTAAGACTCCTGGGCCAGAAACAAAAAACTTTTTACTCTGTATTTTACCATAGTCAATTGTGAAAGAGTTAACAATTTACAAAATTTTAAAAAGCAAGACCAATAATTGTTTTTGAAAACTCTAGGAAATGTATTATAAAATAAAATATTAAATGCCAAAGGTGTATAAAATCTGTTTCCCATGTGCCTTTTTGAGTGTATGTTTACTGGACATTTCATTAGCCTATAAAGTAAATATTAACTTTTCGGATTGAAAACAACAAGCAGAAATGGAATGTGAAAGAATCCTAAGCAAATCACTTGAACTTAAGCATAGCAAGCACTTTACTTTCCCAATGAAGTTTTTTAGAAGGACAGATTCTATAAAGTATGTTAGCTGCAAATTCATTGGTCACACCAGCCTTCTTTAACAGTCCATAGTGGAGAAAATTTTTACAATAAATGAGAAAATGTTCAGTAGTGAATTCTCCCAGTGTTTTTTACAATATTCCCTGGGATCCACATGGTTTAATCAACACAAAACAGTACTGTTTTTTAAACACCCCTCATTCTCAGTCTTGCCTGTATTACAATTATATTTTATTTCATTTAAACCTGCCCTAGAAGTTCATATGACCAGAAAGGATAAGGAGGGTTAAAAAAACTAAGTGGTTTCTGGAGATGAGGGGAGAAAGGGACTAAGGAGGGATTACTGATGAGTATAGAATTTCTTTGGGCTTCTACCTTGCATCTGTCCTAGGCTTTGTACTAGAGGGTACGAGAGATTTTCTATTTGGCAGTTTTGCTTTGTATTAGGGAATATGTATGCCTTTAGAAAATTCCCCCCAAAGGACTTGATTATATTTGCCTGGTAAATTCAATTACATAAACCTTTATATAAAGCATTATGGGTATATACATACATAAAATATAAAGCATGACTTTCTTCCATAAGAAAGAAGTGCTAGAAGATGAAAGCAAGATTTTTGTCATGTTCACTAATACCTGCCACTAATTTGGAGACCAGGAAAGGGAGAATGGTCTATTAGTCTATGTTCTCCACGTGACATTTGTATTGTGATAATTTAACGAGCATTGTGGAGAATTGTGAAAGATCTGAGAATTTGCCCTACTAATAAGCTAATCTAATAGATGCTGGCCGAGGACCTAAGACTCCTGGGCCAGAAACAAAAAACTTTTTACTCTGTATTTTACCATAGTCAATTGTGAAAGAGTTAACAATTTACAAAATTTTAAAAAGCAAGACCAATAATTGTTTTTGAAAACTCTAGGAAATGTATTATAAAATAAAATATTAAATGCCAAAGGTGTATAAAATCTGTTTCCCATGTGCCTTTTTGAGTGTATGTTTACTGGACATTTCATTAGCCTATAAAGTAAATATTAACTTTTCGGATTGAAAACAACAAGCAGAAATGGAATGTGAAAGAATCCTAAGCAAATCACTTGAACTTAAGCATAGCAAGCACTTTACTTTCCCAATGAAGTTTTTTAGAAGGACAGATTCTATAAAGTATGTTAGCTGCAAATTCATTGGTCACACCAGCCTTCTTTAACAGTCCATAGTGGAGAAAATTTTTACAATAAATGAGAAAATGTTCAGTAGTGAATTCTCCCAGTGTTTTTTACAATATTCCCTGGGATCCACATGGTTTAATCAACACAAAACAGTACTGTTTTTTAAACACCCCTCATTCTCAGAATCATATGAAACAGTCTTGCCTGTATTACAATTATATTTTATTTCATTTAAACCTGTTGAATTGCCTGAGCATTAAAAAAACAATCTTAGAGTAGTGGTGCAGGCAGAGTGAGGCGGTATGCTGAGCACCAGCCTATTGAGGAAAATGAGACTTTGGTGAGGACCCTGGGATCTGAATCCTAAGGTAGCAGTTTTTTACAGTATGTTTGAAAACTCTTGGTTTTGAAGGAGTCAGTTACCTACTTAGGTTAGAGAAGCATGTGTGTTCTCTAACCAAGGAGAGATGATCTCTTTAGTCTTTTCCTAGACTCCCAAAGCCATTTCCTTCTATTATAGGACCTTGACCACACACAGGAGGTCTGGGCTAGGATCTGTTTCCTGTAGTTTTCTAAGTGCTGATCCATCCATTATTAAAGAGACTTGGCCTCTGAGCATCAGATTACTGCATTTCTTGTAAAACAGCTTAGTGGCAACAAAATCCATTTCATCTCTAAACACTGTTGTTGTTTTTTTTTAAACTGAGTCCTTCTATTTCGTTTTTGTTTTTTGGCTAAAGAAGAGCTACAAATAAGTCCTTGGAACTTTGGGTTATCAACTTTACTTACTCTCAAAAGATCTAACTATATAACCCTTTGTGCTGACTCAGATATTTGCTGTGTATAATTTGTGTTTTGTTTTACTGAAATGTCTTTCTTTTTCTTAGGCAAAAATAGCAGAAGATTAAGAGTTAGGATATGTAGCCTCTCCTTTCATCTCTTAATCCCTGTATACAACCTTTTGCATCAAGATAATACTTCTGGGAATGTGCTATGAGTTTCTATGATGTGACTGCTGACGAGCTGGGCGAGACTTGGCTATAGTGCCTGAGTCTGGAGTTCCTGTGTGTTTGGGAAAATAAGGATAAAAGAGAATGTTCATAAAATATTAACTTTTCGGATTGAAAACAACAAGCAGAAATGGAATGTGAAAGAATCCTAAGCAAATCACTTGAACTTAAGCATAGCAAGCACTTTACTTTCCCAATGAAGTTTTTTAGAAGGACAGATTCTATAAAGTATGTTAGCTGCAAATTCATTGGTCACACCAGCCTTCTTTAACAGTCCATAGTGGAGAAAATTTTTACAATAAATGAGAAAATGTTCAGTAGTGAATTCTCCCAGTGTTTTTTACAATATTCCCTGGGATCCACATGGTTTAATCAACACAAAACAGTACTGTTTTTTAAACACCCCTCATTCTCAGAATCATATGAAACAGTCTTGCCTGTATTACAATTATATTTTATTTCATTTAAACCTGTTGAATTGCCTGAGCATTAAAAAAACAATCTTAGAGTAGTGGTGCAGGCAGAGTGAGGCGGTATGCTGAGCACCAGCCTATTGAGGAAAATGAGACTTTGGTGAGGACCCTGGGATCTGAATCCTAAGGTAGCAGTTTTTTACAGTATGTTTGAAAACTCTTGGTTTTGAAGGAGTCAGTTACCTACTTAGGTTAGAGAAGCATGTGTGTTCTCTAACCAAGGAGAGATGATCTCTTTAGTCTTTTCCTAGACTCCCAAAGCCATTTCCTTCTATTATAGGACCTTGACCACACACAGGAGGTCTGGGCTAGGATCTGTTTCCTGTAGTTTTCTAAGTGCTGATCCATCCATTATTAAAGAGACTTGGCCTCTGAGCATCAGATTACTGCATTTCTTGTAAAACAGCTTAGTGGCAACAAAATCCATTTCATCTCTAAACACTGTTGTTGTTTTTTTTTAAACTGAGTCCTTCTATTTCGTTTTTGTTTTTTGGCTAAAGAAGAGCTACAAATAAGTCCTTGGAACTTTGGGTTATCAACTTTACTTACTCTCAAAAGATCTAACTATATAACCCTTTGTGCTGACTCAGATATTTGCTGTGTATAATTTGTGTTTTGTTTTACTGAAATGTCTTTCTTTTTCTTAGGCAAAAATAGCAGAAGATTAAGAGTTAGGATATGTAGCCTCTCCTTTCATCTCTTAATCCCCTGTATACAACCTTTTGCATCAAGATAATACTTCTGGGAATGTGCTATGAGTTTCTATGATGTGACTGCTGACGAGCTGGGCGAGACTTGGCTATAGTGCCTGAGTCTGGAGTTCCTGTGTGTTTGGGAAAATAAGGATAAAAGAGAATGTTCATAAAATATATCATAACTAGTCCATGTGGGTGGAGAGACTGGGAGCAATATTTCCTAAGCTAAGTAAGATTTGGTTGAAGTTGGTATGTGGAAAGAGGAAAGGTCAGCTCCCTTAGGAAACTCAGACTTGCTTCAAGACTGTACAAAACTTGAGTATTTTCTGTTTATGCCTTGAATTTTCTGGAGGTTCAAAACTATTCTTAATGCTCAGTTACAGTGACTGTATTAAGTTTTTTAAATTTAAATTACCACGATCTTTTATCACTGATATGTAGTGTGTGTGTGTGTGTGTGTGTGTATAAAACATGTTACTGTATGCATGCTTTTTTTCTTCTTCTTCTTTATAAAGTCATCTATCATTGTTTTTGGAAAGAAGCGAGAAATGAAAACATGGTAAAGAACACATGAGATGTGCAGGCTAATTTTTTTTTCTGTCCATAAGCTTTAGTTAGCATGTTCTTTCATATCAAGGGAACACTGAAGCTCGTTATGAACAGGGTACATAGAAAGATGACTCAAACCCAAAGCAAACAAACAAACCAAGAAAACAAACAGGTCTTGGGAGAGTTGACCATGGTTCCACAGGAGCAGCCCTTCCACTTGTCTCTCTTTTGATTACAAGGGATCTTACTCAAATTGCAAAAACATGGTTGAGGTCTAGTGACCTGGGGACTCAACATCTGTTAGCAGAAAGGAAGAGGGCCGTGATTACAAGGGAAGTTTCAGAGCCTGAGTGGTGGGCCTGACATTTGAGAAAACAGACAAGCTAGCCCTTTGGTCTCCCTCCCTTGCCCAGCACCGCTTCCCTCTCTAGGACCCCAGTTCTCATGCTGCCCACCAGGCCTCTCATTGAGAAAGTACGCAAGCCTTGGCCCCTTCTTCTCTATCCTCCAACTAAAATCTAACCATCTGGCTTCCTGTTCCCTCAGGTCTAGTAGGAAAGAGAATCTAATGTGATAAATAAATTCACAGTAAATATTAGATAATAGAAGAACTCTCACATCCCATAGGAAACCCACTGTGGTTGTCTTTCCGTATTGTTTCAACGTCCTGTGTGTTCTCTGGGTTCTGGAGTTACATCAAACTCCAGAAGTAACTCCAAAGTTACGTCAAATTAGCATCTTTTTCTCCCTGAGCTTGTGTCCTCCTCTTCTTGCTGCCTCTCACTGCCTGTGAATATGGGGGTTTTGTTCGTTTACTTTTGTTTTTATTTTCATTGAAAAGGAAGATATAAACTCTTTGCAAAGAGCTTCCCTGGTGGTCCAGTGGCTGAGGTTCTGTACTTCCAATGCTGGGGAGTGGGGGGGGCTCGATTTGACCCATGTCAGGGAACTAGATCCCGCATGCTACAACTAAGATCCAGCGCAGCCTAATAAATAAATAAACAAACATTAAAAAAAAAAAAAAAAAAAAAAAACCTCTCTTTGACTTGAGTTGGTAAGACGGATGTAAAAAGTAGGCAAACCCCTTAAATGAGTATTTTTCCCTAACTATAAAGAGAAAAATGTATTGGTAATTTCTGAGAGAGAGTTGTATTTGAAACATATTGTTTCAGAAATGAATATTCAGAGATAGAACTACTCGTGGTATTTTCATGGAGCTATCCGCTATGAATGGGTGAGGGATGTCCATTCATCTCTGTAGAGAAGCTTTGTTGTTTTAGCTCAAGAAAGAATATGCCTGACACACTGTGTGTGCGTGTTCAGTCGTGTCTGACTCTTTGAGACTCCATGGACTGTAGCCTGCCCCTCTGTCCAAGGGGTTTTTCAGGCAAGAATACTGGAGTAGGTTTCCATTTCCTCCTCCAGGGGAGCTTCCCCCATTCAAGGATTGAATGTGAGTCTCCTGTGTCTCCTGTCTTGCCTCAGCCATTGGGGAAAGTAAGACAGGACACAGTGGTGAGTGTCTGCGACATCTTGGCAGTATGGATTTGGGGGAGCGGGGTTCGTTCTGGCCATGCCTTTGGCAATCCTTTGTATCAGACTCTAAAGGACAGTATCCTTAAAGAAGGTTGGCATGGCTGTCACCCATGTTTTACCCTGCAGTTTCTGATTGGTGCATCACCTGTTTACCCTTTTCCAAACTGTTTGAAAATCTATAGAGGAGATGGTAACGTGATCAGGGGCTTGCATTTATTGTTTATGTAGGGTAGTACTAAGCAGTGGAATGCTTCACGACTCTTTATATGTCTGAGAGGGATCATAATAATGAAATGTCGCTAAAAACTAAATACAGCAGGGACGTCCCTGGCTGTTCAGTAGTTAAAACTCCTTGCTTCCACAGCAGAGGGTGTGGGTTTGACCCTTTGTCAAGGAACTAATATCCCTCATGACTTATGGACAGAAAACAAAACAAAATAAATGAAAGAAACTAAACAGAAAATGGTTTGGGGAAAATAGTCCTACATAGTCAGATGATTCATTTGCATAGGTTCTAAAATGGTAGCAGTTTGGCCATTTCCATTTCTCCTGCTTCTCTACCCCTTAAACAAACACAAATGGAATTTTATGGATGTAGAGTAGTTACTTCCCACGCACTCTGACTTACAGAAGAAAATAAGGGTGCACTGCCATTTGCTTAAAGGTCAGCAGCTTCCACCTCTGTGGCTTGGGGTGGAAGTGAGCACACATGTGCGTGCTCAGTAAGCTTCAGTATTCGCAGTGCTAACTCTATCCATTGCAGAAGCCCAGCAAGTTGCATATTTAATTGGAAATTCAAAAAGGCCAGAGCAGACAGTGGATGGCCACTGTCTCTTGAAAAGGGTGTTTAAAATATGCAGAAAAGATTATTTGCCTGAAAAGAAGAATAGATAGTTCATAACCACTTGATTGAAGTCTATTTCATAAATATTTGAATGAGATGGGATCAAGACAGGAGGGCTGGTCATGGAACTTTAAGATCCTCATGAGTGCTGGCTATGCCTGTTAGAAATAACTGTGTTGTTGGCTCACCAGGCCTCTATCTGTATCCCAATCTGTTGGCACATATTCAATAATTCTTATAAAGTGGAAAAAGAAAAAAGAATCGCTTCTTTGGCGGTGCTGGGAGGGGGAAATCTAGGGGAAAAAAAAGCATGTGCTAGTGTCTTGGTGCCAGCCAGGACCACCATGGATGGCCATGCAGATAGTGCTCTGCACGACCCCTGGGGTCCCCATTTACCTCGCTTCCAAAATGAATGACACCCCCCTGTCGTTGTGCAATGTCTCAGTCCTAGTTGTAATCATTTATTTGGTGATTTGGAAATATTTCCAGAGTATCACTGGCGAAGGACAAAGGTCTACTGGATGTCTAAGCGGGGAATAATAATGAAATGTCGCTAAAAACTAAATACAGCAGGGACGTCCCTGGCTGTTCAGTAGTTAAAACTCCTTGCTTCCACAGCAGAGGGTGTGGGTTTGACCCTTTGTCAAGGAACTAATATCCCTCATGACTTATGGACAGAAAACAAAACAAAATAAATGAAAGAAACTAAACAGAAAATGGTTTGGGGAAAATAGTCCTACATAGTCAGATGATTCATTTGCATAGGTTCTAAAATGGTAGCAGTTTGGCCATTTCCATTTCTCCTGCTTCTCTACCCCTTAAACAAACACAAATGGAATTTTATGGATGTAGAGTAGTTACTTCCCACGCACTCTGACTTACAGAAGAAAATAAGGGTGCACTGCCATTTGCTTAAAGGTCAGCAGCTTCCACCTCTGTGGCTTGGGGTGGAAGTGAGCACACATGTGCGTGCTCAGTAAGCTTCAGTATTCGCAGTGCTAACTCTATCCATTGCAGAAGCCCAGCAAGTTGCATATTTAATTGGAAATTCAAAAAGGCCAGAGCAGACAGTGGATGGCCACTGTCTCTTGAAAAGGGTGTTTAAAATATGCAGAAAAGATTATTTGCCTGAAAAGAAGAATAGATAGTTCATAACCACTTGATTGAAGTCTATTTCATAAATATTTGAATGAGATGGGATCAAGACAGGAGGGCTGGTCATGGAACTTTAAGATCCTCATGAGTGCTGGCTATGCCTGTTAGAAATAACTGTGTTGTTGGCTCACCAGGCCTCTATCTGTATCCCAATCTGTTGGCACATATTCAATAATTCTTATAAAGTGGAAAAAGAAAAAAGAATCGCTTCTTTGGCGGTGCTGGGAGGGGGAAATCTAGGGAAATAAAAGCATGTGCTAGTGTCTTAGTGCCAGCCAGGACCACCATGGATGGCCATGCAGATAGTGCTCTGCACGACCCCTGGGGTCCCCATTTACCTCGCTTCCAAAATGAATGACACCCCCCTGTCGTTGTGCAATGTCTCAGTCCTAGTTGTAATCATTTATTTGGTGATTTGGAAATATTTCCAGAGTATCACTGGCGAAGGACAAAGGTCTACTGTGTATGTCATATACTTCACTATTAACCCTGTTGTAATAAATATCTATTCAGTAAAACAAGAGAGGGAAAAGCAGCTTTCAAAGAGCAGGTTTAAAAAAGTGGTACAAATGAACTTATTTATGAAACAGAAATGACTCAGACATACCAGAGGGGAAAAGGTGGGAGAGATAAATTGGGAGACTTGAATTGACACATATGCACAACTATATATAAAATAGCTAACTCATAAGGACTGAGGACTTCCTTCGTGGTCCAGTGGTCAAGAATCCTCCTGCCAGGGCTTCCCTGGTAGTCCAGTGGAGTAAGGACACCGCCTTGCAGTGCAAGGGGCGCTGGTTCGATCCCTAGCCTGGGAAGATCCCATGTGCCGTGGAGCGGCTGGACCGATGTGTCCAATTACCGAGCCGGAGCTCTGGAGCGCATGCATGCAGAGCCAGTGCTCTGCGACAAGCGGCCACCTCGATGGGAGGCCCACACGGGCCAAAGAACAAAGATGGATGAAAATAGATTTAAAAAAATGAAAAACCAATAGAAGTGGCCCGCCCACCCCCCTCCCTCCCCAGCCTGCCCTCCTCCCCCCTCCCGACCCCCAAAATAAAAGAATCCTCCTGCCAGTGCAGGGCACATGCATTTGATTCCTGGTCCAGGAAGATCCACCTGCTGTGGAACTAAGCCCGTGTGCCACAATTATCGAGCATGTAGTCTGGAACCTGGGAGCTGTAACTGCTGAAGCCCAGGCACCCTGGAGCCTGTGCTCCACAACAAGAAAACTCACCACAATGGAAAGGCTGCATACAGCATCTAGAGAAAGCCCGTGATCAACAAAAAAAGACCCAGTGCAGCCATAAGTAAATAAATAAAAGTCAAGTGGGAAATTTAAAAATCAAAAATTTTAAAAGTTAAAGCACAAGTCTATTCTCTATGGCTGTGAGTCTGTTTCTGTTTCCTAGATAAGTTTATCTGTGTCATATTTTAGATTTCACATATAAGTTGTATCATAATTTGTCTTTCTTTCTGATTCATTTCACTTAGTGTGATAATACCTAGACCCATTCATGTTGTATATATATATATATATATATATATACACATATACACACTCAAGGGCTTCCCAGGTGGCACTAGAGGTAAAAAAGAAAAACCCCACCTACCAATGGAGGAGACGTAAGAGATGGGGTTCAATCCTTGGCTCAGGATGATCCCCTAGAGGAGGGCATGGCAACCCACGCTGGTATTCTTGACTGGAGAATCCCACAGACAGAGGAGCCTGGTGGGCTAGAGTCCGTGGGGTTGCAAAGAGTCAGACATAACTGAAGTGACTTAGTATAGATAGATAGACAGATAGACAGACAGATAGATAGATAGGTAGATAGATAGATATAGATGTAGATAGATAGATACATAGCATATATACCACATCTTCTTGATGCATTCATCTTCCAATGGACATTTCAGTTTTTTACGTGTCTTGACTGTTGTAAATAGTGCTGCTATGAGCACAGGAGTACATCTGTCTTTTCAAATTATAGTTTGGTCCAGATATATGCCCGGGGGTAGGATTGCTGGATCATACGGTAACTCCATTTAGTCTTTAGAGGAACCTCTATATTCTTTTCCACAGTGGCCGCACGAGTTTACATTCCCACCAACAGTGTAGGAGCATCAGTGGTAGTGCTTCTTGGTCCTCCATCAACCTTCCACCCCCACCCCCACCCATGTTGTGAACCACGGAAAAGTGAATTGTACTAAATGTTCAGTGTCTTCAAATAGGGTCATACTTAACATTGAATTCACTCTGATTTATTATTTTGCTACTGCACTTGGAACACAGACAGTATTCATTAAGAACTAGATCTATAGAATGGAAACAGAGGTTCTCTGTTTCCATCCGTCAGCTCTCAAAGGATAACTGGAGCCAATTTCGGATTATTCTAGGGCCTTTGATTTCTTAGTTCTTTGCCATCCTTCTTTCTTTTGGTCTTTTTGCTTTGCATTAGTGACACTTACTAAGCTAAGAGACCTGAAGCACCAATAACTCAGCCCGAGTATTTTTATAGTCTTTAGGTGAAAAGAACTTTTCATAGGTTTGCCATCATGTATTTTATGGGCCTTGTAAATTCTGTTGTTTATTCTGAAACGATGAAGACCTTACAGTCTTCTTCTTTTAATCTCTTCTTAGTTTCTGGTATTGGGCTGTCAGAGTTATTATTAAGGATGGTAAAAAGAACCTACAGTAAAGAAGGCAGATTGTTGAAGTGTGTAAATTACAGTGTTTATTTTTTAACGAGTCACTAAGAAAAAAGGACCACGAGAATGGCTCCTTAAACTAGACTGTCTTTTCATCTTAATTAGTAAATTTGCACATAGGTATTCCAGTTATAACTTTGCTAAGTGAACATTGCCTTAGAATTGAGGTCCTTGGATTAATGAACTTGTCAAATGTCTGGTTTTTAATGAGCCAATGCTATTTGAACTGTGCAGACAGTCATGGCTTTCTCAGTGGCATGTGTATTTGAGTCTGAGCTTGTAAGTAGTAGACAGTGATAGGAATGATGTTTGACTCTTAAGAAGAACATTGTTTTGCCAGAGAGAAATAAAATATGGACTCCCCTTAAGCAAAGCAGTTTGCATTTCTGCTGTCCAACTTTCTTAAGAAGCTGATAACGCATTAGCCCCACCGTTTCCACATTCCTCATTTGTTCTCCTGGGACTCTTTTCTACAGAATGAAATCGGTTGATTCATAGGCTGGCCTGAGGTTTTGAATAGAGGGCTTTAGGGGAATGCTTAGGAAATGTTCCAGCAAACCATCAAGACTGTTGACAGGTGGCCAAGTCAAGGGAAAGAGTATTCGTAGTAACAACAGCTCACACTCAGAGAGCTCTTAATAATGTGTCCGGCAGTGCCAGATCTTATTAAAAAGGGTCATACTTAACATTGAATTCACTCTGATTTATTATTTTGCTACTGCACACAGAGGTAGATCTATAGAATGGAAACAGAGGTTCTCTGTTTCCATCCGTCAGCTCTCAAAGGATAACTGGAGCCAATTTCGGATTATTCTAGGGCCTTTGATTTCTTAGTTCTTTGCCATCCTTCTTTCTTTTGGTCTTTTTGCTTTGCATTAGTGACACTTACTAAGCTAAGAGACCTGAAGCACCAATAACTCAGCCCGAGTATTTTTATAGTCTTTAGGTGAAAAGAACTTTTCATAGGTTTGCCATCATGTATTTTATGGGCCTTGTAAATTCTGTTGTTTATTCTGAAACGATGAAGACCTTACAGTCTTCTTCTTTTAATCTCTTCTTAGTTTCTGGTATTGGGCTGTCAGAGTTATTATTAAGGATGGTAAAAAGAACCTACAGTAAAGAAGGCAGATTGTTGAAGTGTGTAAATTACAGTGTTTATTTTTTAACGAGTCACTAAGAAAAAAGGACCACGAGAATGGCTCCTTAAACTAGACTGTCTTTTCATCTTAATTAGTAAATTTGCACATAGGTATTCCAGTTATAACTTTGCTAAGTGAACATTGCCTTAGAATTGAGGTCCTTGGATTAATGAACTTGTCAAATGTCTGGTTTTTAATGAGCCAATGCTATTTGAACTGTGCAGACAGTCATGGCTTTCTCAGTGGCATGTGTATTTGAGTCTGAGCTTGTAAGTAGTAGACAGTGATAGGAATGATGTTTGACTCTTAAGAAGAACATTGTTTTGCCAGAGAGAAATAAAATATGGACTCCCCTTAAGCAAAGCAGTTTGCATTTCTGCTGTCCAACTTTCTTAAGAAGCTGATAACGCATTAGCCCCACCGTTTCCACATTCCTCATTTGTTCTCCTGGGACTCTTTTCTACAGAATGAAATCGGTTGATTCATAGGCTGGCCTGAGGTTTTGAATAGAGGGCTTTAGGGGAATGCTTAGGAAATGTTCCAGCAAACCATCAAGACTGTTGACAGGTGGCCAAGTCAAGGGAAAGAGTATTCGTAGTAACAACAGCTCACACTCAGAGAGCTCTTAATAATGTGTCCGGCAGTGCCCAAGCACATTTGGTATATTAACTCACATGATTCTCCCGGTAGGCCTAGGAGGTCAGTCAATTTTTACCCTTTAGGTAGATGAAAGACTCAGACACAAAGAAGCTAAAGAATTGCCCAAGGTCACACAAACATGATTTGAACCGAGATGGTCTAGTTCCAGAGTCAGTCTCCTTAACTACTGAGTGTTCCTGCACAGCCTGGAAAAACTGAGAAACTATCTTGCCTGCCACCGGAGGCAGAAGGAGGAGCAGGGGCTTGGGTCACTGCCAGCATGTTGCCACTAGGGAGCTTAGTGAACTGAGACCTCCTGGTCTTTCGCTGCTTCAATCATTTCAGAGGGCAAAAGAAGCTTTCATTGTGCAGAATTCTTTTGTGGCCAGAATGTATTAGCTGGGCATAGATCTAGTCTATCTTGAAAGATATACCTTTAAAAAGAGAGAGAGTGAAGTCAGTCAGAAAGAGAAGGACAAATACAGTATATAAACACATATATATGGAATCTAGCAGGATGGTGATGATGGCACACGCAGTGAAGCGATGGAAAGACAGACATGGACAGTGGACATATGGACATTGTGGGGAAGGAACAGAGGGTGGGAGGCGTAAAGGAAGTAACATGAAGGCCTATACTGTCATAAGTGAAGAAAGTAGCTGTGGTCATTGCTCTGTGAGAAAAGGGGATCCTTCAGGGGTGCTGTGTGATGGTTGGGAGGGGTGGGAAGCGGGGGATATACACATGACTAATCTGGGAACATACATATCTGTAAACAACAAAACTCTGTAAAAGTTAAAAGCAAAATAAACGTTTTTTAAAAAGAGAGAGAATGATATTGCCATTGTATGCAATATTGTCTTTTATTATGGCTTTCAGGACGAAGTCAAATTAAGGGGGATAAGATGAATTGGGAGACTGGGATTGACATGCATACACTGCCGGTGCTGTGTGTAGAATATATACGAGTGAGGACCTACGGTGTAAGTCAAGAAACCCTATGTGGTGACCTAAGCTCTCCAAAATGGCATAGGCCAAAGGGAGGGCTTTAGGGAATGCTTAGGAAATGTAGGACTGTTGACAGGTGGCCAAGTCAAGGAGTGTTCGTAGTAACAACAGCTCACACTCAGAGAGCTCTTAATAATGTGTCCGGCAGTGCCCAAGCACATTTGGTATATTAACTCACATGATTCTCCCGGTAGGCCTAGGAGGTCAGTCAATTTTTACCCTTTAGGTAGATGAAAGACTCAGACACAAAGAAGCTAAAGAATTGCCCAAGGTCACACAAACATGATTTGAACCGAGATGGTCTAGTTCCAGAGTCAGTCTCCTTAACTACTGAGTGTTCCTGCACAGCCTGGAAAAACTGAGAAACTATCTTGCCTGCCACCGGAGGCAGAAGGAGGAGCAGGGGCTTGGGTCACTGCCAGCATGTTGCCACTAGGGAGCTTAGTGAACTGAGACCTCCTGGTCTTTCGCTGCTTCAATCATTTCAGAGGGCAAAAGAAGCTTTCATTGTGCAGAATTCTTTTGTGGCCAGAATGTATTAGCTGGGCATAGATCTAGTCTATCTTGAAAGATATACCTTTAAAAAGAGAGAGAGTGAAGTCAGTCAGAAAGAGAAGGACAAATACAGTATATAAACACATATATATGGAATCTAGCAGGATGGTGATGATGGCACACGCAGTGAAGCGATGGAAAGACAGACATGGACAGTGGACATATGGACATTGTGGGGAAGGAACAGAGGGTGGGAGGCGTAAAGGAAGTAACATGAAGGCCTATACTGTCATAAGTGAAGAAAGTAGCTGTGGTCATTGCTCTGTGAGAAAAGGGGATCCTTCAGGGGTGCTGTGTGATGGTTGGGAGGGGTGGGAAGCGGGGGATATACACATGACTAATCTGGGAACATACATATCTGTAAACAACAAAACTCTGTAAAAGTTAAAAGCAAAATAAACGTTTTTTAAAAAGAGAGAGAATGATATTGCCATTGTATGCAATATTGTCTTTTATTATGGCTTTCAGGACGAAGTCAAATTAAGGGGGATAAGATGAATTGGGAGACTGGGATTGACATGCATACACTGCCGGTGCTGTGTGTAGAATATATACGAGTGAGGACCTACGGTGTAAGTCAAGAAACCCTATGTGGTGACCTAAGCTCTATGGGGACCTAAATGGAAAAGAGGTCCAAAAAAAGAGAGGCTATATGTGTATGTAGAGCAGCACAGTAGAAACTAATACAACATTGCAAACCAGCTATGCTCCAATTAATTAAAAACAGAATAAAAAGAGGAGTTGAAATGCAAAGATAAAAAGTCTCACAAAGTAAGAAGAATGTATTTTGTGTGTCCATTTAATCCCTGGTGTGACTTTTAATCTCCAATGCTTAAAATTTATGGAAACTTTCTACCTGTGGCCTAATGAAATAAAGGGCACCTTATCTTTTCATTTTAGTTTTTCAAAGTTGCATGGACATTGGATGAAGATAAATAAATGCTGTTAACAGTTTCTGGTGGAAGCTCAATGTGCTTTAAATGAACGTATAAAGACATGAATCAGGCTTTATGGCCTCAGAGAAAAATGAAGGTTTTCTTGAAGATAATATGAAGTATAGGGATTTTATTTGATTTGTTTTTATGACTGCATCAGGTCCTAGTTGTGGCATACGGACTCCAGAGCTCAAGGGCTCAGTAGCTGTGGTCCTCAAGCTTAGTTGCTCAACATCATGTGGCATTTTAGTTCCATGGCCAGAAATTGAACCCATATCGTCTGCATTGTAAGGCAGATTCTTAGCCACTGGACCACCCGGGAAATCCCAGTTTAGGGATTTCAGAGGAAGCTTTCTTGAAGAATGAGCACAGCCAAAAATGTTACTAACTTTGGTGCTCTTCTTAGTCAAGTAGAGAAAGACAAAGAATCAGTGTATAGGGCTTCCCTGGTGATCCAGTCGGTAAAGAGTCCGCCTTGCAGTGCCAGGGGCACTGGTTCGATCCCTGGCCCAGGAAGATCCCACGTGCCACAGAGTGGCTAGACCGGTGTGTCCAGTTACGAACCAGTGCTCTGGAGCACATGTGCCCAGAGCCAGTGCTGTGCAATGAGAGAGGCCACTGTGATGGGAGGCCCACACAGGCCAAAGAATAAAGATGGATGAAAATAAATAAATAAACCAATAAAAGAATCAGTTTATAAAATGGATATTGAGTGGCAGATTCAATCAATGGAAGGGTTGGATTTTCTTTTTTTTCAGCAATTGCAATCAGCTCATTGAGGGCAGCCACTATGTATATATTGCCCACTCATACATCCTAATCCAGAGTAGAGTGCCTGCTATTTAGTAACAAGAAAAAGAGTGGAAATAACAACTACCATTGATGGACGCTTAACATCTATGTTATGTATTATTATCACCTCCACTTTATGAATGAATGCACAGAATCTTGGAAAGCCATCAATAGCCAAATCTCACACAAGTTATTTAACTGTAGAATCAATTTTCTTAACCACTGCAGCAGTTTGTGGCTGACCTTAATGATTAGGCTAAAGGCTCTGGAATATCTCCTGTGGTTAATGGGAGAATCCTTGAAAGTTTTTTGAATGGAAAAATTATTTTGACAGTGTGGTATATGGAATGAGGCAGAATAGTTTTGCAGCTTTTTTTGCGAAGTGATAAACATCTGAGTCACTGTGGTAGGTTAAAACCAAAAGGAGGAAAGAGATGGAAGAATCCATGCAAAGGGCGAGGTGGTCCTTAAGAGATGCAGACTGCTTGGTTGTGGGAATTAGGGAAAGGAAGGAGTCCCCGTGAATCTGTGCTCTCTAGAGCATGACAGAGAGATTGCTGGTGTCATGAATAGAAACAGAGAGCTCAGGAGATGGCGCAGTTAGGACAATGGTGATGTTTCGGACTGGCTGTCATGGCAGAACACTAGTGTGCAATGTATACCAGTTAGTTTTCCCTGGATGTCAGAGCCTTCATCTCCTGACATAAGAGCTAAAAATTCTGGATTCTCGCTTTCCTAGATTCGTTGGCATATGATCCCACTTTGGTCATGGGACACAACCAGATACCTGCTGGGGGTTTCGACGAAATATTTTTCTCTTTAATGATAAAAAAAATATCTAGTGAGAAAAATCGCTCTCTGCTTTGGATTCCAAGTGCAAATGTATCATACGGGAGCTGCTGCAGCCATCTTGTGTCTTGAGGCATGAGGGGAAAACAGGTGGAAAGCTGACTCACACCTCAACCTTGAGGAGCTCCTGGAACAACACCTGGACCATCCATCTCTGGACTTCTCATATGGAAAAAAACCATTGTTGGAGCCACTTTTAAATGGGTGTTTTGTTATTGGTAGCCAAAGCATCCAAACTGATACAGACTTTATGCAGCTCCCAGATGACCTTGGGATCCAAGCTTGGCTGTAGTTTCTCTTTTGGACATGAATTTTGGGAAAATCCCACATTTATGGGGAGTGAACATCAGAAATGTCTACTGAAGTCTTTAAAACAGTTGGAGTTCCTAAAAAGGAGAATGCACTTTGGATTCCATTTCTAGAAAAGGAGGGTTTTTTAACAAACCTTTCTAAAAGTCAAACGCCTAGCCCAGATCTTGGACCCAGTTTGCTGCTGGGGGACCGTCCCTGTTAGGTTTTAGTATTACAGTGTGCTTCTCACATGATGGCAGGGCTCCAGCGCTTCCCTGGAAGCATCCGCCAGCCCCTAGATACACACTGGGCGAAGGAAGCCTTTACGTCTTTCAGAGTCGCCGCTGTTTTCATTTGGGTGCTCCCACCTTCCTTGCGTTGGCTGGTGTCTGCTGGCAGGGAGGCATGTTCAGCCCAGTGATGGATGTGCTGAAGAGACTTAGCCTGCTTTGTGCAGCATTTGAATTGGAGCAACTGTGCCTTTGGAAGGTCGGGATGACTGATAGATGGAAAAGTAATTGATTGCAGACTTTCAAAATGAGATTCAAAAGGTACATTATAAAGCTAGATTTCTCAAAGGCCTAACATTTGCTTTATTATACTCTTCTTTTTGCTCATTTTATTCAAGTTCACAAAATTGTTTTTAGCATTTAGTACCCACTTAACCATTTAACCGCTGATGTTTTGGGTGTTATATATAAAGCTTATGTTAAGAGAATTCTTGCCAGAGAGGAAGGAGGGAGAAAAGTGGGCTGGGTGGATTCTCATCTTGATTCTGCCTCCTAGGAGGAAAAATTGTTCAGTGTTTTCAAACTTTCATATTGGTCAATGAAAATTTGGGGTTGGTCAAAAAGTGCACTCGGGTTTTTCCATAAGATGATACAAACTTTTTTGACCAGTCGAATATTTGACTAAATCTTGTGTAAGATCCTGTCCATAGGAACTTAGAGTTTCTACTGCTTCGGTCATGTTCTGTGTGGAGTGCAGGGCAGGGTGGGGTCCTACCTACACACCTCTGAAAGAACAGGCCTCAAGACAATAATTTTGCTAGAAGTTTAGTGTCAACAAAATTTGATTCTGATGGTGGGATTCTGGGTGGAGAGGTCAGATAAAATAAGGACACTTAATTCAATTTGAATTTCAGGTAAAAGAATTTTATTTCACTTTTTTTAGGATAAGTATGTCCCAAATATTGCGTGGGACATACCTCCACTAAAACCTACATCCATGATCTTATTTGAAATTCAAATTTAACCGGAAATAGCATTTGGGTTTTCTAAATCTGGCAACCCAAACTCTGCAAGAAGTCACTGATGGTAATGACATCAGCCTAAATTACTCAAGGGAGGATAAAGGAGGAGCGCCAGGGAAGTTTTGTAGGTTTGATAGATCTGCTCTCCTGGTCGGGGGCTGAATGGGTTCAGCCAAAGGTGAGGGAAGTGAAAGACTGAGGTGTCCATGTCTTCCTTCTCCTGGCTCTTCACTTGACTTTGACCATCTCTTCAACCTCCTTTCCCTTTTTCACCCCTGATTAGTTTTCATGACAATTAAACCATTAACTTTTTATTACAGGCTGCAGTGATATCATCCTTTTTATGGTCCTTGTCTTGAATTTTTGAAACGTGTGGGTGGACCTTGGCTGATTTTTCTCATTCTCCATGCTCACTGCCCCTTTCTAATTAAATTGATTTCTGCTGGTATGTGGCCCAGATTGATTTTTTTTTCTTCCCTTCTGGACTAGCTCTTTCTCAATAGAAAAATGATTGCCAAAGTTCAAACCAGTTCTAAATTTTTGGGCCTTTTTGAATTTTATTTATATTCATCCTATGGTGTTGTCTGTATACCCTTTATCCACATGGAATGTCTCTGTCTTCTTTTTTTAAAAAATTAATTAATTTATTTAGCTGCACTAGGTCTTAGTTGCACCATATAGGATCTTTAGTTGAGGCACGTGAACTCCTAGCTGCAGCATGTGGAATCTAGTTCCCCATCCAGGGATCAAACCCTGGCCCCTGGCCTTGGGAACAAAGAGTCTTAGCCACCGGGTCACTAGGGAAGTCCTAGGATGTCTCTTCACAGCAGACAGAGGAAGAGGATTACACTTGGGGTGTGTTTTTGGTTTTTGTTGTCACAGATGTGTGACCACTCACTCTATACTGAAACAACACACATGGCAGGGAAAGACCAAGGGTGTATCTGCAATGGAGAAGATGCCATTCCTTCCCTACACATGTACACCCAGGCACACACATGCAAGCCGACGTCCCACTGTCGTATCTGAGTCAGGCCTGCTAATCTACTTTGGAACCTTCCAGGTGCATCTCAGCACCGTATCATGACTCCTGTCATTGTGGGGGCCAGGCCACTGGCAGTACTTCCTTCCACACATGGCCGTGCTGGGTCACAGCTGAGGTTCTTCAGCCCCTCCTGATACGCAGCCAGGGAGACTTGGATGGGAGCTGGAAGTGCTGCACTCAGATTTTGACCCGGGTGTGGGGCTGGGTGCCTGTCGCCCTGCAGAGGCAGACTCAACACTGGCCCCTGGCTGGTTTGTTCCTGTTTGTCAAATAAGATCACTTAACACCTCTGGGTCGGGTAGCCATGCTTTCCCATGAAGTGAGAGGACCGCTGAACTGGAGAAATGGAGGCTCCTGCTCCTAGACCGTAAGTCTTTCAGGGCCCTGATGTTAAAAGCAGCGAGAGACTGAACAGAGGAAAGAGAAGGCTGAGATTGCCATAGCCGTGATGTAAGAAGTGGCGAGGGTGGGCGTCTAACGATGAGGGGTGTCCCCACCCCACTCCCCAAATAATGGCACAGGGAGCAGCCACAGAGCCTGGTTTCTAAATTGTTCCTCCTGAGGATGGAAGTGGGAGGGGTTCTTTGAGGATCTTTCTGTGTGATGTTCTCAGTAGTCCTTGTGTTGTGGCCTTTGGAATCCCAAACACCAGACATGGAATTTGACAGATGGAGATCATGGGTCAAGGCCACTTCATTTTTTTAACTTTTCATTTTATATTGGCATATAGCCCATTAACAATGTTGTGATAATTGTGATAGTTGTGATTGTTGTTGTGATAGTTTCAGGTACACAACAAAGAGACTCAGCCGTACATATACATGTACCCAAAGTCCCCTCCCATCCAGGCTGCCCTATAACATGGAGCAGAGTTCCCTGTGCTATCCAGCAGGTCCTTATGGGCTATCCATGTTATATATAGCAGTGTGTACATGTCCGTCCCAAGCTCCATAACTATCTGAAGGGGCTTCTGAAGTTTGTCATCTAGGCAATCTGATTTTTAAGAAAAATCTCATCTTCCTGATTGAAATGACTGTTACTGGAACCAAAAATGAGTGCAAAACATTTGTTCAGGACAGCTTTCTTCTGTGTCCTAGGCACCAGGGATCCTGAGAAGAATGACTGGTCCCCACTGTCTGGGAGCTTGTCAAGCGAGTAAGCTGATGGTTAAATTAGAGCTTGACCATGTAGTGAGCACTATGGTGATAGTTTCTACTGGATTAGGCCTGTGTTGGCACAGGAATTCATCAATGAGAGGAAGGTCATAGCTGTAGGTAAGGTTGCGGGCTCGGATGCTGTAGGAGCTGCTGTGGGTGCTGTCAGGTCCCCTTGATTGGACTGATGTTCCCCACCCCACCCCCTGCTGCTGGGAAGCATTGGCTGTCAGGTTCCCCACTGCACTCTCCCAGGGAAAACTGCTCTCTGCTGAAAGGAGCAGAAAATGCCCAGGAGTTATGTTCTCTGCTGCAGGGATGCCCTACAGCTAATGGCTGATTGAAGAGAGAGTCAAATATCTGGCCTCCTTGCCTCACAGTGGATATCTTCCTCATAGGGTTCTCCCCCAAAACACCTCTCAGTAAATCACGTGCACCTGAATTCATCTCTAGCTCTGTAGCTAGGAAACCTCATTTGACAGCAGAGAAGCAGGAAGCTGATGCGGTTCTGTCATTGTGGGTTCTCATTTTCTGTGATGTGGGAGACGCAGTAGACAAGGGGGTTGAGAAAATCAGTGAACGTTGACGGTGGGCCTCAAGGGCTCCTATGGGGAATAGGAGCAGCGCTGACGGTCAACTCGTGGGAGAGGCCAGGATGTTTTTGTAGCACCATCTGTATTGTGGTATCACTGTCTTCAGCACTCAGCAGCCTAGATACAAAACCAGAGGCAGATGGTGCCTGGTTGTTGTAATGACAGATGGGATCATAGGAAGACAGTGGACCATGTCCCAAGTCCCTCCCAAGCTCCATAACATGACAGGTCGGCTTCGGGTGGGCTATCCATGTTATATATAGCAGTGTGTACATGTCCGTCCCAAGCTCCATAACTATCTGAAGGGGCTTCTGAAGTTTGTCATCTAGGCAATCTGATTTTAAGAAAAATCTCATCTTCCTGATTGAAATGACTGTTACTGGAACCAAAAATGAGTGCAAAACATTTGTTCAGGACAGCTTTCTTCTGTGTCCTAGGCACCAGGGATCCTGAGAAGAATGACTGGTCCCCACTGTCTGGGAGCTTGTCAAGCGAGTAAGCTGATGGTTAAATTAGAGCTTGACCATGTAGTGAGCACTATGGTGATAGTTTCTACTGGATTAGGCCTGTGTTGGCACAGGAATTCATCAATGAGAGGAAGGTCATAGCTGTAGGTAAGGTTGCGGGCTCGGATGCTGTAGGAGCTGCTGTGGGTGCTGTCAGGTCCCCTTGATTGGACTGATGTTCCCCACCCCACCCCCTGCTGCTGGGAAGCATTGGCTGTCAGGTTCCCCACTGCACTCTCCCAGGGAAAACTGCTCTCTGCTGAAAGGAGCAGAAAATGCCCAGGAGTTATGTTCTCTGCTGCAGGGATGCCCTACAGCTAATGGCTGATTGAAGAGAGAGTCAAATATCTGGCCTCCTTGCCTCACAGTGGATATCTTCCTCATAGGGTTCTCCCCAAAGCACCTCTCAGTAAATCACTTGCACCTGAATTCATCTCTAGCTCTGTAGCTAGGAAACCTCATTTGACAGCAGAGAAGCAGGAAGCTGATGCGGTTCTGTCATTGTGGGTTCTCATTTTCTGTGATGTGGGAGACGCAGTAGACAAGGGGGTTGAGAAAATCAGTGAACGTTGACGGTGGGCCTCAAGGGCTCCTATGGGGAATAGGAGCAGCGCTGACGGTCAACTCGTGGGAGAGGCCAGGATGTTTTTGTAGCACCATCTGTATTGTGGTATCACTGTCTTCAGCACTCAGCAGCCTAGATACAAAACCAGAGGCAGATGGTGCCTGGTTGTTGTAATGACAGATGGGATCATAGGAAGACAGTGGACCACGTGTGATAAGAAAGGACTTGAACTAATAGTATAGGAGAAAATAGAGATGTCGATGAACTAACATATTGTTAAATTGAAGAATATGTGTGATGAACACAACAAAGAAACCATGTGGCGAGATTAGGAGGTGAGGAGGGTGTGTTCAGAGTTTGGAATGCAAGAATTTAAGACTTAAGGGTTAGAGCATTTCTACCTAACAGCAGGTCTAGATCCACCAGGGCCACAGGTGTCTGAATCACGTGGACACGAAGTTTCCGGTCAAGAGATCAAAGCACTGCAATGTTAAGGAGTTGGGTGAGCCATCCTCAGGGATGTTGTCAGCAACGAGGTGTGGTAGTGACCCCAGAAATCCACACTGAACAGTTCTTACCTGCCTGACACCCCAGAGATACCATCACATCTTGTACCTGAGCCCTTGTGTGGTCAGTGTCCCTAAGGAAGGCACTGGGCACCATGTTAGCCAGTGAAGGCAACACCAGAGTGTTGAAGGTACAGGACTTCCTAGTGAAAACCTTTCTCTGGGTGGTTTATATACCAAACCATTTGTTACCAGCTTAAGTAATTCCCATCTTTCAGTGCTCATGGTGCCCCACATCTTCTTGGATAAGTTGGCCTTCCTGGTAAATCTCTCAGTTGGGAAAACTCCACTCTTATTTGATTTCTGTCTTTTTTTATGTATTTTTACTTGCTATTCTTATCTCCTAATCATCTCTGATCCAGGCATTCAAGAATAAGGAGCACCATGGTATATGAGAAGAAGTTGTAGTGGGAAGGTTTCGTGCCTCTAGTGCTGCCTGGAATGTTCCCATTCCTGTCTTCATTCAGTTAATTTTCACTTGTCCTTTGAGTGTCTCTTTACTATCTCTTTTGTTTCTCCCCAGACTATTTTGTTTTATTTTTGATTTTTTCCCAGACTGTTTTAGAACCCCTCACCATGACAGACTCTCAAAGTTACCCTATTCCCCTTCATGGCTCTTATCACAGTTGTAATCAAGAAGACCAGAGGCATGATCAGCAGCCTAGATACAAAACCAGAGGCAGATGGTGCCTGGTTTTTAATGACAGATGGGATCATAGGAAGACAGTGGACCACGTGTGATAAGAAAGGACTTGAACTAATAGTATAGGAGAAAATAGAGATGTCGATGAACTAACATATTGTTAAATTGAAGAATATGTGTGATGAACACAACAAAGAAACCATGTGGCGAGATTAGGAGGTGAGGAGGGTGTGTTCAGAGTTTGGAATGCAAGAATTTAAGACTTAAGGGTTAGAGCATTTCTACCTAACAGCAGGTCTAGATCCACCAGGGCCACAGGTGTCTGAATCACGTGGACACGAAGTTTCCGGTCAAGAGATCAAAGCACTGCAATGTTAAGGAGTTGGGTGAGCCATCCTCAGGGATGTTGTCAGCAACGAGGTGTGGTAGTGACCCCAGAAATCCACACTGAACAGTTCTTACCTGCCTGACACCCCAGAGATACCATCACATCTTGTACCTGAGCCCTTGTGTGGTCAGTGTCCCTAAGGAAGGCACTGGGCACCATGTTAGCCAGTGAAGGCAACACCAGAGTGTTGAAGGTACAGGACTTCCTAGTGAAAACCTTTCTCTGGGTGGTTTATATACCAAACCATTTGTTACCAGCTTAAGTAATTCCCATCTTTCAGTGCTCATGGTGCCCCACATCTTCTTGGATAAGTTGGCCTTCCTGGTAAATCTCTCAGTTGGGAAAACTCCACTCTTATTTGATTTCTGTCTTTTTTTATGTATTTTTACTTGCTATTCTTATCTCCTAATCATCTCTGATCCAGGCATTCAAGAATAAGGAGCACCATGGTATATGAGAAGAAGTTGTAGTGGGAAGGTTTCGTGCCTCTAGTGCTGCCTGGAATGTTCCCATTCCTGTCTTCATTCAGTTAATTTTCACTTGTCCTTTGAGTGTCTCTTTACTATCTCTTTTGTTTCTCCCCAGACTATTTTGTTTTATTTTTGATTTTTTCCCAGACTGTTTTAGAACCCCTCACCATGACAGACTCTCAAAGTTACCCTATTCCCCTTCATGGCTCTTATCACAGTTGTAATCAAGCAAACAAACAAAGTAATTCATTGCTTAAGGTCTGTGTCGCTTGATGAAATGTAACCTCTCTAAGGACAAGGGCCATCTCTGTGTCCCTAGCTCCTGGCACAGTGCCTTACATCAGGAATGCACTCAGTAACTATTTGTAGAGCAAATAAATAAGCATATGATGGCGTGACAGAAAAGCTCCAATTGTCTTCCTAGATCTGTTCCTACTTACTCCATGATCTTTGATGGAGTAAGTAGGAACTTTTCAGCTTTCTGAGCAGAATACATTTTGACTCATTTTAACATTGTATTTCACATCTAATTTCACAGCCTACAGTCAAACATCTTAACAACTCAACCCTAGCACTATGTTTGGGCTAATGAAAACTCTTGAAGCTTCTCAACGTAGCTTACTTGTGGAGAAACTGTTTTTCCTTTGTGTTTCAGTAAGCTATTGCTAAGTAACAAATAAGTCCCATGTTTAGTGGCTTAAAACAGTAATTTGCTATCTCAAAGTAGGAAAAAAGGTAATATAAAGATCAGAGTGAAAAAAAAAAAGCCACAATAAAATAGAAAGACAACGAGATATGGCAATGGACCGCAGTCATGTTTGAGGAGAGAATATTCAAGCAGAGAATACTGCTGGTCCCAGGGTCCCACAGCACGACCTGCCAGAAGACCGGAAAAGAGCCTTGAGTGCCTGGAGCAGAGCAAGCAAAAGGAGGGGAGAGCCCAATGGACTGGGCTGGGCTTTCCTCTTTGGAGTCCCAAAAAAAGTATGTCCTGGTAAATCTCTCAGTTGGGAAAACTCCACTCTTAGATTTCTGTCTTTTTATGTATTTTACTTGCTATTCTTATCTCCTAATCATCTCTGATCCAGGCATTCAAGAATAAGGAGCACCATGGTATATGAGAAGAAGTTGTAGTGGGAAGGTTTCGTGCCTCTAGTGCTGCCTGGAATGTTCCCATTCCTGTCTTCATTCAGTTAATTTTCACTTGTCCTTTGAGTGTCTCTTTACTATCTCTTTTGTTTCTCCCCAGACTATTTTGTTTTATTTTTGATTTTTTCCCAGACTGTTTTAGAACCCCTCACCATGACAGACTCTCAAAGTTACCCTATTCCCCTTCATGGCTCTTATCACAGTTGTAATCAAGCAAACAAACAAAGTAATTCATTGCTTAAGGTCTGTGTCGCTTGATGAAATGTAACCTCTCTAAGGACAAGGGCCATCTCTGTGTCCCTAGCTCCTGGCACAGTGCCTTACATCAGGAATGCACTCAGTAACTATTTGTAGAGCAAATAAATAAGCATATGATGGCGTGACAGAAAAGCTCCAATTGTCTTCCTAGATCTGTTCCTACTTACTCCATGATCTTTGATGGAGTAAGTAGGAACTTTTCAGCTTTCTGAGCAGAATACATTTTGACTCATTTTAACATTGTATTTCACATCTAATTTCACAGCCTACAGTCAAACATCTTAACAACTCAACCCTAGCACTATGTTTGGGCTAATGAAAACTCTTGAAGCTTCTCAACGTAGCTTACTTGTGGAGAAACTGTTTTTCCTTTGTGTTTCAGTAAGCTATTGCTAAGTAACAAATAAGTCCCATGTTTAGTGGCTTAAAACAGTAATTTGCTATCTCAAAGTAGGAAAAAAGGTAATATAAAGATCAGAGTGAAAAAAAAAAAGCCACAATAAAATAGAAAGACAACGAGATATGGCAATGGACCGCAGTCATGTTTGAGGAGAGAATATTCAAGCAGAGAATACTGCTGGTCCCAGGGTCCCACAGCACGACCTGCCAGAAGACCGGAAAAGAGCCTTGAGTGCCTGGAGCAGAGCAAGCAAGGAGAATGGAGTGGGCAGCCAGACCCCAGTGGGACCCGTGGCCAACTCGAGGACTTGGGCTTTGCCTCTGAGTGAGATAAGGAGTCACCCAGGGATTTTAAACAAAATAGTATGATTTACAATCTTCAGTCCTTTCCTCTGGTGTGAATTCCAGCTTGTTCTCTTATCTCTGGTCATGTAGATGTGCATTTTCCTAGGTCATGAGACAGAACAATCTAATTATTATGATCAGAGATAGGCTGCTTCTTTGGGCAGGTTTTCATTTCATGTTCATAGACTGAGTTAGTGGGTTCCCCAGGTGGCTAAGTGGTAAAGAATCTGCCTACCGATGGAGGAGATGCAGGTTCGATCCCTGGGTCAGGAAGATCCCAGGAGAAGGAATTAACAACCCACTCCACTATTCTTGCCTGGGAAATCCATGGACAGAGGAGCCTGATGGGCTACCGTTCATGGGATCACAAAAGAATGGCATGACTTAGTGACTAAACAACAACAGACTGAGTTTGTACTTTAGGTTCCCAGGAAGTTCACACAGATAGGGGTGACTGTTTGGTCCTGATTGCTACTGTCAGTTGTATGCCTACATTTTTTTTGAGCTGGGTGAAGGCTCAAATGGATAGATAGCTTAAGGAAGATAAACAGAGATGTGGATGGGTCAGTGAATGGATGGATAGGTGGATGGATAGACGGATAGATTGACATATAGCAGACAGGAAGAGGAGGAAGGAGAAATCCTCCTTGGTTAGGCAGCATACAGGGACTGGTGAACTTCTTTCTTCGTGAATTACAAACATAGAGTTCAGAAATTGCATGGTGGAATTATTGTTACCTTAATTCCACCTCCTTAATAATCAAATATATTCTAGCTTAACCAAATAGTAATTAGGTTTCTGTTTATCTCCCAGAAGCAGTAGGAACATTAGAGAGATTTGGCATTAGGGTATTACTGGTGGATAAGAGGCATATTTGCTCAATAATGAGAGTAACGAACAAAGCTGAACTTCGCCCTTTCGGTATGAGAATACTCAATAATGGCTGGATCTTTTCTTTTGTGTTCTGGCTTTACGCAAACACAAATTACATTCTTGTTGACTTCAATGCGATCTATGAAACTGAAGAAGTCGAAATTTGATTCCCATAGAAAGCAGTTTCACAAACCTACCTTTTGTACCTGTGTGATGGAAACTGAGAACACCTGTATTTTCTAACCAATTTTACGAAGGAAGAAATGTCCCCAGCAGTAATCAGCACTGGTGCATGATGTGAACAGACAAAGCTATTTCTTTAAAACCATACATTTGGGCTTCCCTGGTGGTCCAGTGGGTAAGGACACCACCTTGCAGTGCAAGGGGCGCCGGTTCGATCCCTGGCCTGGGAAGATCCCACGTGCTGCGGAGTGGCTGGACTGATGTGTCCAATTACCGAGCCGGAGCTCTGGAGCACATGTGCCCAGAGCCGGTGCTCTGTGACAACAGAGGCCACCGCAATGGGAGGCCCACACGGGCCAAAGAACAAAGACGGATGAAAAATAGATAAATGAAAGACCAATAGAAGTGGCCCGCCTGCCCCCTCCCTCCCCAACCCGCCCCCTCCAATAAATAAATAAATAAATAAAATCTTTTAAAAACAAAACAAAACATACATTTGAAGAGCGTCCCTGGCGGTCTAGTGGTTAAGGCTCTGCGTTTCCAATGCAGGGGGCCCAGGTTCAATCCCTGGTCAAGGAACTAAGGTCCTGCATGCCACAAGGAATGGTCAAAATAAATAAATAAAATTATACATTTTAGAACTGGAAGAAATCTAAGAGAGCATCCAAGGTTGCCTCATACAAATGAACAAAAGTAAGTAAAGCTGAGAAATACCTGTTCATAGCTGACATGTGTCTGTAGTGATGGTGGGAAGCCACATGCCATCACAGAAATAGCATAATCTTTGCAGAGGTCTGGGCAAAAATCAGAGCTCAGCCACTTACTAACTACTGTGGCCTTGGGCTAATTACATTATCTCTTTGAGACTCTCTTTCCTCATCTTGACTTCATGGGCTAGTTGTGAGAATTACATGACATAATATGCAACGCCCAGGCACAGAGTAGTTGCTCAGGAAATAGTAGTTATGACCTGCATATTTTATAGGAATCAGTGTCGAGCTCTTATACACATTTCATTTGATTTATTCCTAGCTGTTTGACTTGCTATAATAAATAGTATTATTTTTAAAAATGTTCTCTATTTCTTATATACATTATACATAAATAATTGATTTTTGTATACTGACTCTTTAGCTAGTGACCTTGTAAATTCAATAAAGTATGATATTTATAGAAGGCTTTTTGTAGGTATCCTATATTAGTTTAAGAAAGTACCTTTCTATTTCTAATTTCCTAAAGTTTTGTTTAAAACCAAGAGGGTGCTGAGCTTTACGAAATTCTTTTGTATGAGCCATCAGGGAAGCTCTAGATCTCAATTTTTAAAGTTCCTTTTTTTTTTTTTTTTCTTGCGTGGAGCATCCCATTTATTTTTTTTCTTTTTTAATTTTTATTTTACTATTTACTTTTATAGAGTTTTGTTGTTTACAGATATGTATGATCCTAGATTAGTTATAAAGTTCCTTTTAATAGCATGAAAAAAGCTTTACACCTTTGTGTTACAGAAACAATAAATTTTCCAAGTATAAAACTCAAGGTTGATTATATTTTGTTTCAAATTTTACACCCAATATTCCCCATACCCAAAGTCTGATCCATTCTCCCTAGAAGAGTACTTTCTCACAACTCTCTTCCTGTTGAAAATCATTAAAATAGCATCCATAAAACACCACTGCACGGAGGCAGTACCAATTAGCTAATATGCAGTCTATACTCAGTGTGGTCTGAGTGACCTCAATGCTTGGGGTAGGGAGAACTGTATGAAGGCTCCATTAGCAAGGAGAGTTTACCAATGAAAGATACAGAGCTAGTCAGTTCTGCCCCGGGATGAAAGTGGATCCTGTAGAATGTTCAGGGGACCCCAACCTCTGGGATCTAATGCCTGAGGATCTTCAGTACTGATGAACTGATAGGATAAAGGGCACAATGAACGTAATGTGCTTGGATCATCCCGAAACCACCCTCCTGCCCTGGTCAGTGGAAGAATTGTCTTCCACGAAACCATCCCTGGTGCCAGAGAGGTTCGGGACTGCTGCTATAGAATACACACGTATGGATTTCTGGTTTTACTAATACTAAAATAGGTCGATACTATATAATTACTTTATTCTTTGAACATGGGATGAATGAAAATTAGCCGTAGTGCCCTCTTCTGGACATGAGAGTATATCAGTGTTGTTCCATTAATCTAATAGGAACCTGATCATACAAAGACCTCAAGGTATGGATCCAGGAAGTATGTGGCCATTTACACACTCTGTGACCTTGAGATTCTTTAGTTGATAAATGGCAGTATTAATGGTGCCCATATTATGATGGTTATCACACATATTAATGGAGGTTGAAGGAAGTTCCCTTCCATTCCTAGTTCCTTAAGATTTTGTTGGAAAGTATACATGTGTGTTGAATTTCATCAGGTGCTTTTTCTGGATCTTATAAGATGTCCACTTCTATTTTGACTTTAGCACTCAGTACTACAGCCCTATCCCAGGGACTGGCTTTACCCTCACTTAAATACAAATAATACTTAGCCTGGCACATACTACATTTTTAATAAATGTCATCTATGCATGCTATCAAAAATCATAACTGTGAACTCAGAAGACAGGCAATGGCAGTAGAGTACAGTATCCTAAATCGACGTGGCTGCAAATACTATTACCCTCTCCTTCCGAATTCCACCCTACCTTATTCTTGATTCTTTGAAAGAACACTCAACTCTTAACTATTTCTTTTTATATTTGCAGTCGTATTCTTAATACTAAGCCTATATGACTTTTTCTTGATTTTTTTCAATTGTATATATGATCTATTGACCTTTGGTTATGTGTGCGTACATGCTGTCACTTCAGCTGTGTCTGACTCTGTGTAACCCCATAGACTGTAGTCCGCCAGGCTCCTCTATCCATGGGATTTTCCAGGCAAGAATTCTGGAGTAGGTTGCCATTTCCCTCTCTAGGGAATCTTCCCAACCCAGGGACTGAACCCACGTCTGTCCGGTCTCTTGCATTGGCAGGCGGGTTCTTTACTCTAGTGCCACCTTGTGGAAGATGACAGTTCAGCTTTCTCATGGTACCACCAGACTCTCCATCGTCTCTCTGCATGTGCGCTACTCTTCCTCACTTATGATCCCATTTATGTAAAAGTAATTTACTTACATATATGTGTGCGTGTGTTACCTCTTCCACAATAACTAAAGGACAAACTTGCTTGAACTCATCAGAATCCGCTGAGGGTTTGTTGAAGCTCTCACTGACAGGACCAAGCTCCAGAGTTTCTGAGTCCGTTAGGCTGGGGTGCTGCCTGAGAATGAACATTTCTAACACGAGTGTGAGTGACGGGAAGCTGCCAGTCTGGGGACCACGGGACAGGTGAGCAAGAGGAAGGGTGACCCCAGGATGCAGACAAAGCGAGGCCATAAGTCAACGGGACTCTTAGGGGCTCTCTCCTAGCCCGAAGCTTTCCTGCGAACTGAACACCAGGGTGATGAGTAAAGAGTTAAAAGCATAGATTTTGTAATGTATAGGTCGCTCTCTGCCAGATGTGGCTGTGTGACTTTAGCCAAGTTTCTTAACCACTCTCAGCCTCAGTTTCCTTAATAAGATGGGATCAAATAGCTGTTGCTTCATAGGGTGACATCATAGGTACAGGGCTTCACTCAGTTCCTGGCCCATGCTGAGTGCCCCATCAATACTGGCTCTTAGTACTGCTTCGGTGGCCTTGTCACATGTGACTGCAGTCCCTTGGAAACATGTTTACTGGATGAGTGCCGATTTGGGCACTGGTTTTCACAGCCATGTGCACTGATGGTCTGAGTGGTTGAGGACTCGGCCTGCATGCATGTGCTGTGAGGGTAAATGTCCAGAGAAGTGGGGCGGCACCGGAGAAGGAGCCAGGGCTTTTCATTTCCATCTGAGGCTTGGTTTCCTTACCTGTGAATTGACATGAGTCAGATTAGAACATTTCTGTGGGTTTCCCATGTGGCGTTAGCGGTAAAGAATCCACCTGCCAATACAGGAGACCTAAGACACATGGGTTCCATCCCTGGGTGGGGAAGACCCCCTGGAGGAGGGCATGGCAACCCACCTCAGTATTCTTGCCTGGAGAATCCCACGGACAGAGGAACCTGGTGGGCTAGAGTCCATAGATAGAGTTGCAAAGAGCTGGACACCACTGAAGCAACTTAGCCCTCAAGCACTCAAGGTCTCTACTGGCTCGAAAATGCTGGTTTCTCAATGACACAACTCCGTGAATTTCTATTTTCTTCTCTTAAACACCAGGTGGCAGCAGAAGACCAGTCTCTTGGCTGCCGTTTACTACCACCGGGAGGATGTGCTGATATCCCCCAATCTACACCCTTTACCAGATAAAGGATGCAAACAGCTTAAGACTACCCCCTGCTCCTAGTGGTTTCTAAGAGGCCAAGCTTTAATATCCCTAGAATGATGCTTATGTCATTATCATCAGGATTTTCCTATTTTTCCAATATGTACACAGAAGATTTGGACCCAGTACTCAGCACCAGCCGCCTTACCTGCGAACTGAACACCAGGGTGATGAGTAAAGAGTTAAAAGCATAGATTTTGTAATGTATAGGTCGCTCTCTGCCAGATGTGGCTGTGTGACTTTAGCCAAGTTTCTTAACCACTCTCAGCCTCAGTTTCCTTAATAAGATGGGATCAAATAGCTGTTGCTTCATAGGGTGACATCATAGGTACAGGGCTTCACTCAGTTCCTGGCCCATGCTGAGTGCCCCATCAATACTGGCTCTTAGTACTGCTTCGGTGGCCTTGTCACATGTGACTGCAGTCCCTTGGAAACATGTTTACTGGATGAGTGCCGATTTGGGCACTGGTTTTCACAGCCATGTGCACTGATGGTCTGAGTGGTTGAGGACTCGGCCTGCATGCATGTGCTGTGAGGGTAAATGTCCAGAGAAGTGGGGCGGCACCGGAGAAGGAGCCAGGGCTTTTCATTTCCATCTGAGGCTTGGTTTCCTTACCTGTGAATTGACATGAGTCAGATTAGAACATTTCTGTGGGTTTCCCATGTGGCGTTAGCGGTAAAGAATCCACCTGCCAATACAGGAGACCTAAGACACATGGGTTCCATCCCTGGGTGGGGAAGACCCCCTGGAGGAGGGCATGGCAACCCACCTCAGTATTCTTGCCTGGAGAATCCCACGGACAGAGGAACCTGGTGGGCTAGAGTCCATAGATAGAGTTGCAAAGAGCTGGACACCACTGAAGCAACTTAGCCCTCAAGCACTCAAGGTCTCTACTGGCTCGAAAATGCTGGTTTCTCAATGACACAACTCCGTGAATTTCTATTTTCTTCTCTTAAACACCAGGTGGCAGCAGAAGACCAGTCTCTTGGCTGCCGTTTACTACCACCGGGAGGATGTGCTGATATCCCCCAATCTACACCCTTTACCAGATAAAGGATGCAAACAGCTTAAGACTACCCCCTGCTCCTAGTGGTTTCTAAGAGGCCAAGCTTTAATATCCCTAGAATGATGCTTATGTCATTATCATCAGGATTTTCCTATTTTTCCAATATGTACACAGAAGATTTGGACCCAGTACTCAGCACCAGCCGCCTTACCTGCTAGACACGGACACACGCAGACACACACACCACCCTTCCTTGGGGCCTTTTCCATGTTGGCTCCAGCTTTTCAGAATTACAGCCAAGTTCTCGCCTGTGATAAGCTGAGGACTGCATGTCTGGAAGGTAGTTGTGCTTTACAAGGTGTGTGCTTTACAGAAACTTCTTTCTTCTGGGATGTGGGAGGATCTGAGGTCCGGGGTCCTGGCAGTGCTCGCCTAGGAAAACAGTTTCAACTAAAGCATCCTTTATTATCATTCTGTACCTGTGTGTCCCATTCACAAACGGTGGTAGGAGAGGCAGAACTGGGGGTTGGGACACTGTAATCCTTGGTTGACTGGTGGCCCCTGGCCAGGAGAAGGGAAGCGGACCATGGAGTGAGATGCACAAGCCAGTTGCAGAAGCAGAATAAGGGGTCCATCCTCAGAATCCAGATAAGGCTCATCCACAGAGCCCTATGGGCAGAGGCCAGGGGCTGCATCAGGAGCAGGTAGGAGGAGCTCTAACAGAAATTCCACCCGGAGGCCAAGCAGAGCTGTGTGATGCCTAATAAGATCACCCTTCTCCAAGGAGGACACACAACAGAGGTGGTCTAGGCAGAGCAGGTGGCCATAGAATAAAGAACTGAAAAGGTAGGGTCAAGGGACTTCCCTGGTGGTCCAGTGGCTAAGATTCCACGCTCCCAATGCAGTGGGCCTGGGTTCAATCCCTCACCAGGGAACTAGATCCCACCTGTCACAGCTTAAGGTCCTGTATGCTACAACGAGGATCTAAGATCCCACACTCTGCAAGTAAGGTATACTGCAGGCAAGTAAATAAATATTTTTAAAAAGTAAAAGGCAGGGTCAAGCTAAAGAGTTGGCATGTAGAACTGGAAGGAAATGCGACCTGTAAACACGGGATAAAGCTGTTCAGTGGTTTAGGCATCTAGCATGTGCTTCAGACAACAGGAGGCTGTGCTTACCAACCCCCTCCAGCACTCGGCTCATTTCCTGAGATTTGCTCCACCCTCTGGTTAACAGTGACTGAAGCAGGATTGGCTGTGAACTCACACAGAGTCTTGGGGTGTTCCAGCTCTTCCTGGGGAGGGCGTCTCCCGACAAGAGAAAGGAGGGCAGGCCTTGAACTGAGAAAAAGTCCTTTCCCTTCTTTCCTATGATTCCTGTAAGTGGTAGGAACAGAATAAACATGGAAAGCAGCTGCTTTTCAAAGCTGGTGGATTTGAAATGTGGACTCTTCTCTCAAAACTCAACCTTGTTTTCCATCTTCACATGCTTTCTCTTGTGGTCATATCCTTTGCAGGATGCTTGGGAATCACAGGACAAAGAGGAAAATGCTTCACCTTTGAATCTGATAGCCTTTGGGGGAGCCACTACCAAGGTTACCTTCAAAATAAGTAAAAGTGGGAAGGAAAGAAACTCTAATGTGGGCCTAAGCTGGGCCCTGAGCGCCATCCTGAAAGCTGAGTCACACTTTGGATTGGCGCAGAGGGCCATGGAGGGCACAAGCCAGTTGCAGAAGCAGAATAAGGGGTCCATCCTCAGAATCCAGATAAGGCTCATCCACAGAGCCCTATGGGCAGAGGCCAGGGGCTGCATCAGGAGCAGGTAGGAGGAGCTCTAACAGAAATTCCACCCGGAGGCCAAGCAGAGCTGTGTGATGCCTAATAAGATCACCCTTCTCCAAGGAGGACACACAACAGAGGTGGTCTAGGCAGAGCAGGTGGCCATAGAATAAAGAACTGAAAAGGTAGGGTCAAGGGACTTCCCTGGTGGTCCAGTGGCTAAGATTCCACGCTCCCAATGCAGTGGGCCTGGGTTCAATCCCTCACCAGGGAACTAGATCCCACCTGTCACAGCTTAAGGTCCTGTATGCTACAACGAGGATCTAAGATCCCACACTCTGCAAGTAAGGTATACTGCAGGCAAGTAAATAAATATTTTTAAAAAGTAAAAGGCAGGGTCAAGCTAAAGAGTTGGCATGTAGAACTGGAAGGAAATGCGACCTGTAAACACGGGATAAAGCTGTTCAGTGGTTTAGGCATCTAGCATGTGCTTCAGACAACAGGAGGCTGTGCTTACCAACCCCCTCCAGCACTCGGCTCATTTCCTGAGATTTGCTCCACCCTCTGGTTAACAGTGACTGAAGCAGGATTGGCTGTGAACTCACACAGAGTCTTGGGGTGTTCCAGCTCTTCCTGGGGAGGGCGTCTCCCGACAAGAGAAAGGAGGGCAGGCCTTGAACTGAGAAAAAGTCCTTTCCCTTCTTTCCTATGATTCCTGTAAGTGGTAGGAACAGAATAAACATGGAAAGCAGCTGCTTTTCAAAGCTGGTGGATTTGAAATGTGGACTCTTCTCTCAAAACTCAACCTTGTTTTCCATCTTCACATGCTTTCTCTTGTGGTCATATCCTTTGCAGGATGCTTGGGAATCACAGGACAAAGAGGAAAATGCTTCACCTTTGAATCTGATAGCCTTTGGGGGAGCCACTACCAAGGTTACCTTCAAAATAAGTAGAAGTGGGGAAGGGAAAGAAACTCTAATGTGGGCCTAACCAGCTGGGCCCCTGGAGCGCCATCCTGAAAGCTGAGTCACATGTTTCTCTTCTAAGTTGGTAAGGCATTTCCCGGGAGGGAGAATTAGCAGAGAATTCAGTAAGTGCCTATCAGAGATCTGAATTGTTACTCAATGGGGAGAGCTTCGTGGAGGGGCTAAGGGGAAACCATTGATATTTGGCTAAAATGCAGAGAAGAAAGAAAGGCTTTGATCATACTTGACTTCACTGGCACTTTGATGTGTGCTCCGGGAGACAGTGAAAGACAGGGGAGCCTGGTGTGCTGCGGTCCATGGGGTTACACGACTTAGCAACTGAACAACTTCAAGGCAGAAAGGAGAGCTGGGTAATGGCTGAAATGAAGCCTGTAAAAGAAGATGACTTCATTGTCTTTAGCAAACATCCAGAGACAAAACTCTGACCTTATCTGGTAGGCATTGAGAAAGTGCTGAGGATTAGGGGGAAGTTTGGAAGACTGGGGACTTTCCCTTTTCTAATCTGGGTCAGACATTGATCTTTGAATAAATGGTCCACTACTGTACAGTCATGAACTGATCATTTACAAAGGTCTGGAGTCAGGGAGAACCCTGGAGTGGATTGAGGACCAATGACTCACATTAAAAATCAATCATTCAATCAATCAACCTGGTGGTCCAGTGGGTAAGGACACCGCCTTGCAGTGCCAGGGGCAGGGGTTCGATCCCTGGCCTGGGAAGATCCCCTGTGCAGCGGAGCAGCTGGACGGATGTGTCCAACTACCGAGCCAGAGCTCGAGAGCACATGCGCCCAGAGCTGGTGCTCTGCAGTGAGAGGGGCCGATGAGATGGGAGGCCCACACAGGACAAAAGAAGAAAGATGGATGAAAATAGATGAGTGAAAGACCAATAGAAGTGGTTGAATAATAATAATAATAATAATAAAATTTTAAAAATTGGTCAACAGGCTTCCCTGGTGGTCCAGTGGGTAAAGAGTCTGCTTTGCAGTGCAGAGGGCACTGGTTTGATCCCTGGCCCGGGAAGATCCCCCATGCCATGGAGTGGCTGGACCAGTGTGTCCAATTATGAGCCAGCTTCTGGAGCACGTGTGCCCAGAGCCAGTGCTCTGCAGTGAGAGGGGCCGATGAGATGGGAGGCCCACACAGGACAAAAGAAGAAAGATGGATGAAAATAGATGAGTGAAAGACCAATAGAAGTGGTTGAATAATAATAATAATAATAATAAAATTTTAAAAATTGGTCAACAGGCTTCCCTGGTGGTCCAGTGGGTAAAGAGTCTGCTTTGCAGTGCAGAGGGCACTGGTTTGATCCCTGGCCCGGGAAGATCCCCCATGCCATGGAGTGGCTGGACCAGTGTGTCCAATTATGAGCCAGCTTCTGGAGCACGTGTGCCCAGAGCCAGTGCTCTGCAACAAGAGAGGCCAATGCAATGGGAACCCCACACAGGCCAAAGAATAAAGATGGATGAAAATAAGTAAATAAGAAAGCAATGAAAGAGGCCAAAAATTTAAAAATATTTATTAAAAAATTCAATCAAATATTGATGGGAAACAAGAGACAACTTAAATATTTATTTTAAAAATTCATTGAATAAAAGGATATTTCTAAATAAATAAATACAGCAGTGAGTTGTTGTTTAGTCACTTCATCATGTCGAGCACTTTTGTGACCCCATGGACTGTAGCTCACCAGGTTCCTCTGCCCTTTGGATTCTCCAGTCAAGAATCCTGGAGTGGGTTGCCATTCTCTTCTCCAGGGGATTTTCCTGACCTGGGGATTGAACCTGTGTCTCCTGGATTGCATTGTAGGCAGATTTTTTACTGAGCCACCAAAGAAGCCCATTTTGCTGTCCTAAATGGGAAGAAATTCCCAAAAGAGGGATATATGTATACAGATACATGATATATGTATGCAGATAGCTGATTCACTTTGCTGTAGAGTAGAAACTAACACAGCATTGTAAAGCTGCTATACTCTAATAAGAATTCATTTAAAAAATACATCCAGGGGCTTCCCTGGTGGTCCAGTGGGTAAGGACACCGCCTTGCAGTACAAGGGGCGCCGGTTCGATCCCTGGCCTGGGAAGATCCCACGTGCTGCGGAGCGGCTGGACTGATGTGTCCAATCACCGAGCCAGAGCTCTGGGGCGCATGCGCCCAGAACCGGTGCTCTGTGACAACAGAGGCTGCCGCAATGGGAGGCCCACACGGGCCGAAGAACAAAGATGGATGAAAATGGACAAATGAAAGACCAGTGGAAGTGGCCCGCCCGCCCCCTTCCCTCCCCACCCCACCCTCCTCAAATAAATAAATAAATAAATAAATCTTAAAAATACATCCAACTGGACTTCCCTGGTGGCTCCACGGTAAAGAATCTGCCTGCCAACGCAGGTTCAATCTCTGGTCTGGGAAGATCCCACATGCCTTGGGGCAAATATATCCATGTGCCACAATTACTGAAGCCCACGCTCTAGAGTCCAGGAGCTGCAACAAGAAAAGCCACTGCAGTGAGAACCCCATGCACTGCAACTAGAGAGTAGCCCCTACTTGCTGCAACTAGAGAAAACCTACACAGGATTGAAGACCCAAGCACAGTCAATAAATAAATACTTCAATAAAATAAATACATACAACTGTCTTCAACCAAGTTTCCTGGTGCTACACAACAGACTTGGTGACTTTCAACCCCTTCATCTCACAAAGGGGTTAGAGACTCAGTGCCCACAGGACTCTTGCAAGGTACCAATAAGGTTCCTTCCAAGTGCCAGCTGCCTGGGCTTCCCCGTTCGAAAAGGAGTCTGAGCTTCCCTGAGTGAAAAGTAACCTGCCCAGGCGCAGGTGGAGAAGAGTTTGTGTGTTTGTCTATCTTGCACCACGCCTTTTCTCCTGGATTGCTTTTTGGGATTTTCCTGACCTGGGGATTGAACCTGTGTCTCCTGGATTGCATTGTAGGCAGATTTTTTACTGAGCCACCAAAGAAGCCCATTTTGCTGTCCTAAATGGGAAGAAATTCCCAAAAGAGGGATATATGTATACAGATACATGATATATGTATGCAGATAGCTGATTCACTTTGCTGTAGAGTAGAAACTAACACAGCATTGTAAAGCTGCTATACTCTAATAAGAATTCATTTAAAAAATACATCCAGGGGCTTCCCTGGTGGTCCAGTGGGTAAGGACACCGCCTTGCAGTACAAGGGGCGCCGGTTCGATCCCTGGCCTGGGAAGATCCCACGTGCTGCGGAGCGGCTGGACTGATGTGTCCAATCACCGAGCCAGAGCTCTGGGGCGCATGCGCCCAGAACCGGTGCTCTGTGACAACAGAGGCTGCCGCAATGGGAGGCCCACACGGGCCGAAGAACAAAGATGGATGAAAATGGACAAATGAAAGACCAGTGGAAGTGGCCCGCCCGCCCCCTTCCCTCCCCACCCCACCCTCCTCAAATAAATAAATAAATAAATAAATCTTAAAAATACATCCAACTGGACTTCCCTGGTGGCTCCACGGTAAAGAATCTGCCTGCCAACGCAGGTTCAATCTCTGGTCTGGGAAGATCCCACATGCCTTGGGGCAAATATATCCATGTGCCACAATTACTGAAGCCCACGCTCTAGAGTCCAGGAGCTGCAACAAGAAAAGCCACTGCAGTGAGAACCCCATGCACTGCAACTAGAGAGTAGCCCCTACTTGCTGCAACTAGAGAAAACCTACACAGGATTGAAGACCCAAGCACAGTCAATAAATAAATACTTCAATAAAATAAATACATACAACTGTCTTCAACCAAGTTTCCTGGTGCTACACAACAGACTTGGTGACTTTCAACCCCTTCATCTCACAAAGGGGTTAGAGACTCAGTGCCCACAGGACTCTTGCAAGGTACCAATAAGGTTCCTTCCAAGTGCCAGCTGCCTGGGCTTCCCTGTTCGAAAAGGAGTCTGAGCTTCCCTGAGTGAAAAGTAACCTGCCCAGGCGCAGGTGGAGAAGAGTTTGTGTGTTTGTCTATCTTGCACCACGCCTTTGTCGTCTAGGGACAGGCAAGTCCCCCCGGTTTACCCTTCACTCACAGTGGGCATGGAGTAGGTGTGGGCAGATTATCTGGACGATTAAAGACAGCACGTCCAGAGAGGCTTCCTCCCTTCCTGTCACTCAGGCCCAGCGGGAAAGCCACATCCCGACATCCCGAACCCCGCGTGCCTGGCTCTCGGCTCTGCTGGTCTAAGCCCTGACTGGGTGGCTTCTCAGAACGCCTCTCTGGCTAACGTGTCCTTTTTTCAGATGAGGTGCTAGATAGGGAGATAAGATCTAGGAGTCTTGTCCATGCAAAACAAAATGGAAAGCATTTCTCTTGGTTGAGTTGCTGATTTACTGGAGATTTCTTACGGTTTATTTTTAAACATTAGGGCTGCAACAGATCCCACTGTGTTTCTAGGGGCCAGGGAGAAGTCCTAGAAACTGTGGACTGAATGAAAATGATGACTGACTATGAAATCTTGGCTTATACCTAATTGTTTAGAGGAGTAGACTTTACTTCATCAACTGCCACTCTGTGCACTTGGATGAGGAGAAAAAAGACAAAGAAATAGAACAGCAGCAATATCAACGGCGCAATGAATTCATCTTGAGATTCCACCACTGAGCATCCGTCCTAACGTGAGATTGCATGGGTGGCATGACTCTCATGGGTCTCATTTCCCCACGGAATAAGCATCTCTACCCCTTGACCCAGTGTACTGTTTAAATATATGTGTGTTTGTAGAACTTGGCACTTAAATTCAAGTCTTTATCTAGTGCTGTGTTAGGAAAGGAGAGATCCGTTTCCCTCACCAGGGACACTGTGTTGGGCTTACAAAGAGGCAGAGAAGCTTAGGTGGCCCCTCCTAGATTTCTCGGGGCAATTTGGTCTGTATGTGATTTTGACCATATACACTGATGGATTTTAGAAACTGAACTCCTATAAGCCAGGGTGCTTCTTATGTGTTCTGTAGGTACATCTGAATGTATTCTTCAGTTAAAATCTCTTTACCGCAGCGTTTTCCTATTTGTGAATATCTGGTAGAAATGAAAAGAATGACTACTTAGATCTGGAAGCTGTAAGATGTGACATTGTTGCCACAGAGGAGGTTTACTTTAAAATATGTATTTATTTATTTGACTGCACTGGGTCTTTGTTGCGGTATGCAAGATCTTTCGTTGTAGCATGTGGGATCTAGTTCCTGGACCAGGGATTGAGTCCAGACCCCCTGCAGAGAGCCCAGCGTCTCAGGCACTGGACCACCATGGAAGTCCCTGCAACAGGTTTCCATTTGTGTAAAGCTTCTTATATTTTGTTCTTTCTTTAACATCCTGTTTGATGCTTTAATGGAATATTTAAGGAGAGACTCACAAGGTTAGGTTGTTTTACACTGTCTGATTCAGGCTTACAGTTAATGCTTAAATGCCAAAGGACCAGTCAGGGTAGGACTGGATATGGCTGGTAACCTAGGACACCTCTCGCTCAGAGCATGATTGTTTGAAAATACTGGAGATTTCTTACGGTTTATTTTTAAACATTAGGGCTGCAACAGATCCCACTGTGTTTCTAGGGGCCAGGGAGAAGTCCTAGAAACTGTGGACTGAATGAAAATGATGACTGACTATGAAATCTTGGCTTATACCTAATTGTTTAGAGGAGTAGACTTTACTTCATCAACTGCCACTCTGTGCACTTGGATGAGGAGAAAAAAGACAAAGAAATAGAACAGCAGCAATATCAACGGCGCAATGAATTCATCTTGAGATTCCACCACTGAGCATCCGTCCTAACGTGAGATTGCATGGGTGGCATGACTCTCATGGGTCTCATTTCCCCACGGAATAAGCATCTCTACCCCTTGACCCAGTGTACTGTTTAAATATATGTGTGTTTGTAGAACTTGGCACTTAAATTCAAGTCTTTATCTAGTGCTGTGTTAGGAAAGGAGAGATCCGTTCCATCACCAGGGACACTGTGTTGGGCTTACAAAGAGGCAGAGAAGCTTAGGTGGCCCCTCCTAGATTTCTCGGGGCAATTTGGTCTGTATGTGATTTTGACCATATACACTGATGGATTTTAGAAACTGAACTCCTATAAGCCAGGGTGCTTCTTATGTGTTCTGTAGGTACATCTGAATGTATTCTTCAGTTAAAATCTCTTTACCGCAGCGTTTTCCTATTTGTGAATATCTGGTAGAAATGAAAAGAATGACTACTTAGATCTGGAAGCTGTAAGATGTGACATTGTTGCCACAGAGGAGGTTTACTTTAAAATATGTATTTATTTATTTGACTGCACTGGGTCTTTGTTGCGGTATGCAAGATCTTTCGTTGTAGCATGTGGGATCTAGTTCCTGGACCAGGGATTGAGTCCAGACCCCCTGCAGAGAGCCCAGCGTCTCAGGCACTGGACCACCATGGAAGTCCCTGCAACAGGTTTCCATTTGTGTAAAGCTTCTTATATTTTGTTCTTTCTTTAACATCCTGTTTGATGCTTTAATGGAATATTTAAGGAGAGACTCACAAGGTTAGGTTGTTTTACACTGTCTGATTCAGGCTTACAGTTAATGCTTAAATGCCAAAGGACCAGTCAGGGTAGGACTGGATATGGCTGGTAACCTAGGACACCTCTCGCTCAGAGCAAGCCTCTGATCTTCAGACGCTTCTGAAAACTAAAACCATATTCTCTGTGTGTTGATCCCGATTCTGAATTCCTGTAACTTGCACCCTTTGATGTAGCGTATGTGCCCCCAGAGTCACGTGGAGAGCATCTAATCCCTCTTCCTCTTGGCTGCATTTGAAGCCTTTGAAGCCTTTGAAGAGATCAGTCATGTCCCTACTGTGTCGTCTCCTTTATTGTCCCCTGCTTTCTTCTCACCAGCTGTCCCTGCTGATGACGGTGATGATAATGATGACACTAGAAACAATAAATAATCAGCATTTTTTGGTTATATATATTATATGGCAGGTGTAATTTTAAGCAGCTGATATATATATGTATACACACACACACACATACATATGTATATTATATATGTAGAGAGAGAGAGAGTGTTAGTTTCTCAGTTGTGTCCAACTCTTTGTGATTCCATTGACTGTAGTTTATGCCTGTGCCTCATTCAATGTGTGGCATTAACTCAGACTAAGACAAAATTGCAATTACTACAGGTTTTTTCCCCTGGTATCTGGGCACCTGGAACTAGGAACCACAGATGATAGGAGAGCATCCTCACTGTGTGTGATGACTGAGCACTTCTGTTAAAGCAGCCAAGGTCCATTGCTTCTGGATCTGGGGTAGCTTTCTGTAGCTACTGTTCAACTCAGAAGAGTGGGCATCACATGGATTCATTAGTATTTAGTTCTATGAAAATGGAACTACTTAGATCTGGAAGCTGTAAGATGTGACATTGTTGCCACAGAGGAGGTTTACTTTAAAATATGTATTTATTTATTTGACTGCACTGGGTCTTTGTTGCGGTATGCAAGATCTTTCGTTGTAGCATGTGGGATCTAGTTCCTGGACCAGGGATTGAGTCCAGACCCCCTGCAGAGAGCCCAGCGTCTCAGGCACTGGACCACCATGGAAGTCCCTGCAACAGGTTTCCATTTGTGTAAAGCTTCTTATATTTTGTTCTTTCTTTAACATCCTGTTTGATGCTTTAATGGAATATTTAAGGAGAGACTCACAAGGTTAGGTTGTTTTACACTGTCTGATTCAGGCTTACAGTTAATGCTTAAATGCCAAAGGACCAGTCAGGGTAGGACTGGATATGGCTGGTAACCTAGGACACCTCTCGCTCAGAGCAAGCCTCTGATCTTCAGACGCTTCTGAAAACTAAAACCATATTCTCTGTGTGTTGATCCCGATTCTGAATTCCTGTAACTTGCACCCTTTGATGTAGCGTATGTGCCCCCAGAGTCACGTGGAGAGCATCTAATCCCTCTTCCTCTTGGCTGCATTTGAAGCCTTTGAAGCCTTTGAAGAGATCAGTCATGTCCCTACTGTGTCGTCTCCTTTATTGTCCCCTGCTTTCTTCTCACCAGCTGTCCCTGCTGATGACGGTGATGATAATGATGACACTAGAAACAATAAATAATCAGCATTTTTTGGTTATATATATTATATGGCAGGTGTAATTTTAAGCAGCTGATATATATATGTATACACACACACACACATACATATGTATATTATATATGTAGAGAGAGAGAGAGTGTTAGTTTCTCAGTTGTGTCCAACTCTTTGTGATTCCATTGACTGTAGTTTATGCCTGTGCCTCATTCAATGTGTGGCATTAACTCAGACTAAGACAAAATTGCAATTACTACAGGTTTTTTCCCCTGGTATCTGGGCACCTGGAACTAGGAACCACAGATGATAGGAGAGCATCCTCACTGTGTGTGATGACTGAGCACTTCTGTTAAAGCAGCCAAGGTCCATTGCTTCTGGATCTGGGGTAGCTTTCTGTAGCTACTGTTCAACTCAGAAGAGTGGGCATCACATGGATTCATTAGTATTTAGTTCTATAACAAGAGCCTTTTATTTTTCAAATTATTCCTGGTCTAATCTCTGACATTCCCTTTACGGATTTGATTGAAGTTGAGAATCTTTATGGAAATAGTGACCAAGAAAAAGGAATAAAAAATAAAAATAAATAAAAATAGTGACCAATGATTACAATGAACAGAAACTGGTTTACAGGCAGTAAGCCCTGGAGTTTTAAGCAAGACTGAGTATGTATTGAAAGATAAACATACAATTTTCAGAGTTAATATACTCTATATGTTTGATACTCTATATTGTATTAATGTTCCTTTTTGGGAATATGATAACAGTGGTATAATTTATGTGAGAATATCTTTATTCTTTAGGGATACATATTATTAAAGTTGTTGCTGGGGCTTCCCTGGTGGTTCAGTGGGTAAGGACACCGCCTTGCAGTGCAAGGGGCGTGGGTCCGATCCCTGGCCTGGGAAGATCCCACGTGCCGTGGAGCGGCTGGACCCATGTGTCCAATTACCGAGCAGGAGCTCTGGAGCGCACGCGCCCAGAGCCAGTGCTCTGCGACATCAGAGGCCACTGTGAAGGGAGGCCCACACGGGCCAAAGAACAAAGATGGATGAAAATAGACAAATGAAAGACCAGTGGAAGTGGCCTGCCCACCCCCCTCCCTCCACACTCCCGCCAAAATAAATAATAAATAAATAATTAAAAAAAAAAAAAGTTGTCGCTGCTGTTGAGTCACTAAGCTCTGTCTGACTCTTTGTGACCCCACGGACTGCAGCACCCCAGGCTCCTCTGACCTCCACTATTTCCCAGAGTTTGCTCAGAATCATGTCTGTTGAGTCAGTGATGTTATCTAGATCAAGAAGTAAATGTCATGATGCCTAAAGCTTACTTTCAAATGGTTTAGTAAAAAAAAATATTTTGTATCTATGCTAATTGATATATTAATATCTATTTAATATTTTCTATTATACATTGATTTTATATTAATATCTATAGCATGTGTATATACATATACATGGAAGATTATTTTGTTAATTTCCTAGGGATGCTCTAACAAATATCACAAAATAGGTGCCTTCAACCACAGAGACTGATTTTGAGATTGTCTTGGAGATTACAGAGCTGAGATCAGGGTGGTGAAGGGCCATGTGAGCTCTGAATCCTGTAGAGCAAGGTCCTCCCCGGCCTCTACCAGCTTCTGGTGGTCACTGGCAATCCTTGGCAGTCCTGGGTTCACAGCTACACCTTTACCACTGTGATCCTGTGATCCTCTCTGTGTGTCTTTGTCCAAACTTCTCATTTCTTAGAAGGAAGCACTTCAGTCATTGGATTAGGGCCCATCCTGACCCTGTGTGTCTTTATCTTATCTTGATTATATCTGCAAAGACCCTATTTCCACATAAGGTCAAATTTGTAGGTATCGGGTAGACATGACTTCTGGGAGATGCTCTTCAACCCAGTACAGTCCATAAAGATATAGCAGGAGGATGAGAGGGAGATGAAGGAAAAGTGTGCAATGGGGCAAAACCTGAACTAATGGTGGATTTTGGTGAAAGGTATGTCAGTGTTTATTGTGCCATTATTTTGATTTTTCTAAAGATTTGAAATATTTAAAAAGAAAATGAAGTCGGGGGAAATGCTATAAAAAAGAAGGTGAGGGGACTCTGCCCATGCCCCAGTCTCAAAGCCATGGAGGCCACGCCTCATCCAGCCTCAGTGCCCTACCTCAGGAGCAGAGGAGATGTTGCCAACTCAGGGGGGCACCTTGGTAAGGGTTTCCGTGGGAAGTGACACCCAAGTGAACAGAGCTTGAAGGCCAACATGGGAGTCAGCAAGTGGCAGGGTTAAAGGTGCGGATGGGGAGCTACAGACTGGAACGGTTGGAGAAAAAGGTATGTGTGTAAAGGCGGTGGGAGTGGAGCCAGGAGAGAGGCGGGGGGCATGACCTCGAAAGAGCTGGTTTTCATCGGAAGCCCAGGAAGCGCCTAGGCGAACTTTTCAGCAAGTATAACCAGACTAAGGCTCAGAATGTGGAGCAGCCTGAGGACAGACCAGCTGAAAGACTGGTGGAACAAGCCAGATGACACACAAGGGGGGCTCAGAGTAGAGGAGGGAGCTGTGAAAGCTGGAACCTGAAGGGCTTGGCAGCTGAGCCTAAGAGGGAGAAGGAGGGAAGCAGGGGTCGGGGGTCGATGGCGGGCTGGTGCCTTCCTTCCCTGCGGGGCCATACAGGAGGCCGAGGAGGAAGGGCTGCAGACAGAGGGTGCTGGAGGGGATAAAGCCTTCGCTCGGTTTGGACGTGCTGAACTTTCAGGGCTGGGCAGAGGCCTTGTGGAGGTGTCTGGGGCCCAGGAAACAGGCCCGGCCTGGTGCATACTGGTGTGAAGTGAAATCACAGATGTTGAGATTTCCCAGTTAGAGTGTAGAGACAAGTAGAAGGCTGAGCGTGGAGCCTGAGAGGCAGGCGGAGACCCAGCAAAAGAGAGCACAGAGAAGTGGGCAGAGAGGTGGGAGGGAGTTTGGGAAGGGGTGTGTGAGAGAGGAGCGACCAGCAACGTGAGACAGCACAATGAGACGGGCACGAGTCCATTCCACGCTGCAATTGGGAAGTCCCAGTGGTTTCAGTAAGGCACAGGTCAGATGGCCAAGGACCAGGCGTTTAATTAAAGGGGAAGAAGCATAGAGCCAAACAGGGAAGCATATTCTTACCAGAAACTTGGCTGAGAAGAGTAGACGGATAGAGCGCTGGTTAGCAAAAGGCCAAGGGCTAAGGCATCTGTTATTTTTCAGAAGAGGAGAGACATTTGAGCCTGTGTAAGTGGAGAAGGAGTCAGCAGAGAGGTCAGGCTGAAGGCAGCAGAGAGCAGACATCACTGACACGGGACGTCCTGTGAATGTGGACCCGGGACACGGCGGGAGGGAAGCCTGTCCTCACTGAGACGGTGAGCTGGGGGCCCGAGGAGAGGCGTGGGCCTCACGAGCTCCCAGGCGGAGGGAGACAGAGACCTGTCCTAATCAGAGCCCTCGAGACCACGACTGAAGCAGACAGGAGAGAGGAGGGGGCAGGAGATGGCCGAACGGAGGTGAAAACAGAGCTACGCTCGTCAGAATGTGGAAGCAAAATGATCAGCAAATACAGCGTGAAATGGAAAATCATAATGAAATGTGCCCTTGGAGGAGAGACCACGAAGGACACAGGGGCTCAGAGTAGAGGAGGGAGCTGTGAAAGCTGGAACCTGAAGGGCTTGGCAGCTGAGCCTAAGAGGGAGAAGGAGGGAAGCAGGGGTCGGGGGTCGATGGCGGGCTGGTGCCTTCCTTCCCTGCGGGGCCATACAGGAGGCCGAGGAGGAAGGGCTGCAGACAGAGGGTGCTGGAGGGGATAAAGCCTTCGCTCGGTTTGGACGTGCTGAACTTTCAGGGCTGGGCAGAGGCCTTGTGGAGGTGTCTGGGGCCCAGGAAACAGGCCCGGCCTGGTGCATACTGGTGTGAAGTGAAATCACAGATGTTGAGATTTCCCAGTTAGAGTGTAGAGACAAGTAGAAGGCTGAGCGTGGAGCCTGAGAGGCAGGCGGAGACCCAGCAAAAGAGAGCACAGAGAAGTGGGCAGAGAGGTGGGAGGGAGTTTGGGAAGGGGTGTGTGAGAGAGGAGCGACCAGCAACGTGAGACAGCACAATGAGACGGGCACGAGTCCATTCCACGCTGCAATTGGGAAGTCCCAGTGGTTTCAGTAAGGCACAGGTCAGATGGCCAAGGACCAGGCGTTTAATTAAAGGGGAAGAAGCATAGAGCCAAACAGGGAAGCATATTCTTACCAGAAACTTGGCTGAGAAGAGTAGACGGATAGAGCGCTGGTTAGCAAAAGGCCAAGGGCTAAGGCATCTGTTATTTTTCAGAAGAGGAGAGACATTTGAGCCTGTGTAAGTGGAGAAGGAGTCAGCAGAGAGGTCAGGCTGAAGGCAGCAGAGAGCAGACATCACTGACACGGGACGTCCTGTGAATGTGGACCCGGGACACGGCGGGAGGGAAGCCTGTCCTCACTGAGACGGTGAGCTGGGGGCCCGAGGAGAGGCGTGGGCCTCACGAGCTCCCAGGCGGAGGGAGACAGAGACCTGTCCTAATCAGAGCCCTCGAGACCACGACTGAAGCAGACAGGAGAGAGGAGGGGGCAGGAGATGGCCGAAAGGAGGTGAAAACAGAGCTACGCTCGTCAGAATGTGGAAGCAAAATGATCAGCAAATACAGCGTGAAATGGAAAATCATAATGAAATGTGCCCTTGGAGGGAGAGATGAGGGCTTCCATGTTATCAGCTGAGGGGATCAGGGTTCCCCCTTAATTAATGAAACATGAGTTCTCCTTGCCGTATCCCTCAGATAGGGGGTCTGGGTACCTAATGTATCAGCTTTATGGTTGCTTTAACAGATCTGTGGCCAAGATTCCCAAAGAACAGTTTCCAGGAATTCCACTTATACAAAGGCAGCCCCTAAGAGTTTGTTAATGAAATCAGTTTAGTCGCTCAGTTGTGTCTGAGTCTTTGTGAGTCCGTGGACTGGGGCACGCCAGATTTCCCTGTCCTTCACCATCTCCGAGAGCCTGCTCAAACTCATGTCCATTGACTCAGTGCTGCCATCCAACCATCTCGTCCTCTGTTGTCCCTTCTCCTTCGGTCTGCTATTTTTCCCAACATCACAGTGTTTTCCAATGAGTCGTCTCTTCACATCAGATGGCCAAAATATTGGAGTCTCAGCTTTAGCATCAGTCCTTCTAAGGAAATGGTGGAAACTTTTCCCTCCCTGTGTTCCTGTGTTACCTGTGAAATATCCAGGTGTGACCCACAGAGGGTTGCCTACTCTTGAATTTATGAGACATGTTGGTTCAGAAATGAAATTGTCCGAAGGCATGCAGGACTGGATTTGGGGCTCAAATAATATCCTCTGAAATGCATTTCTTTCTCCACTTCTGACTTGTGCTTCCCCGGCAGCAGTGCCATTGGCAGCCCCCTCATGGGGCTTCCAGACCTCCACCCTTCCAGATCTGAGTCAGTGCAAAAGAGCGACCATCTCTACCCCAGCTCCAGGAAAAGTCTAGTCCGGCCCGGCTCAGGGGGGTACACCAGCCCAGGTTGTATGTTTTCACGGAAACTCTCTGGTCTGGGAGTGGCCAAGAGGGAACTAGGGTCACAGTGAATAGGTGACTATTGGTGAGTGGGTTGTGCAGGCCCAAAAAATTCACAACATCCGGCTCAGGTCCAGAAACCGATCAGAATGTGGAAGCAAAATGATCAGCAAATACAGCGTGAAATGGAAAATCATAATGAAATGTGCCCTTGGAGGGAGAGATGAGGGCTTCCATGTTATCAGCTGAGGGGATCAGGGTTCCCCCTTAATTAATGAAACATGAGTTCTCCTTGCCGTATCCCTCAGATAGGGGGTCTGGGTACCTAATGTATCAGCTTTATGGTTGCTTTAACAGATCTGTGGCCAAGATTCCCAAAGAACAGTTTCCAGGAATTCCACTTATACAAAGGCAGCCCCTAAGAGTTTGTTAATGAAATCAGTTTAGTCGCTCAGTTGTGTCTGAGTCTTTGTGAGTCCGTGGACTGGGGCACGCCAGATTTCCCTGTCCTTCACCATCTCCGAGAGCCTGCTCAAACTCATGTCCATTGACTCAGTGCTGCCATCCAACCATCTCGTCCTCTGTTGTCCCTTCTCCTTGGGGTCTGCTATTTTTCCCAACATCACAGTGTTTTCCAATGAGTCGTCTCTTCACATCAGATGGCCAAAATATTGGAGTCTCAGCTTTAGCATCAGTCCTTCTAAGGAAATGGTGGAAACTTTTCCCTCCCTGTGTTCCTGTGTTACCTGTGAAATATCCAGGTGTGACCCACAGAGGGTTGCCTACTCTTGAATTTATGAGACATGTTGGTTCAGAAATGAAATTGTCCGAAGGCATGCAGGACTGGATTTGGGGCTCAAATAATATCCTCTGAAATGCATTTCTTTCTCCACTTCTGACTTGTGCTTCCCCGGCAGCAGTGCCATTGGCAGCCCCCTCATGGGGCTTCCAGACCTCCACCCTTCCAGATCTGAGTCAGTGCAAAAGAGCGACCATCTCTACCCCAGCTCCAGGAAAAGTCTAGTCCGGCCCGGCTCAGGGGGGTACACCAGCCCAGGTTGTATGTTTTCACGGAAACTCTCTGGTCTGGGAGTGGCCAAGAGGGAACTAGGGTCACAGTGAATAGGTGACTATTGGTGAGTGGGTTGTGCAGGGGATCCCAAACCACAGAATTCACAACATCCGGCTCAGGTCCAGAAACTCAGTGGTAGGGCTTTTAAAAAACATATTTTAAAAAATTAGATAGATTCTCAAGGAAGCTGTCAAAAATATTACAGAGAGATCCGGTGAATTCTTCCTCCAATTGCCCCATCTTACATAATTACAGTACATTATCAAATCCAGGAATTTGGCATTGGTTCAAATGCATGTGTATAAATCTATGCCACTTTACCACATATATAAAATCACGCACTCGCTAGTGCAGTCAAGAGACAGGGATCGTCTGTGACCACAAAGACCCCTCTCACTCGATCCATGTGTGTAATATCAGTCCCCCCAGCCTTAACCTCGCAACCACTCCTGTCTTCTATTGCTCATTCTGTCATCTTGAGAATGTTACATACATGCCATTCCCTTTTATTGATGAATCGTATTTCATGGTATGGACTCACCAGAAACAGACTGCCAGATATTACTCCAGTCAAGAGGGGTTTATTGATTATCAGCAGAGAATTGCATTTCAGAGTCTGCAACCATGGTGCACTACATGCACGTCCCCAGGCAAGGGAAGCAGAACATTTTTACTGAAGGAAGAGGAAGTCAGGAAGGCTTATGATAAAAAGAGAGTCCATGGCTTTTCATTGACAGAGTCTGCCAGGAAAGGAGTTTTTCTTCTTCCTACTGGGCCTAGTTGTTGTCCAGGGCATAAGAGCTCCCCCTTCTGGACTCTGAGATTTCTGTTTATGACTTCTTTTCTTTTTCTTTTTTGGCCACTTCTATGGGTCTTTCATTTATTTCCATCTTTGTTCTTTTGGCCTGTGTGGGCCTCCATCGCAGTGGCCTTTCTCACTGCAGAGCACCCGGGACTGGGCGCCTGCGCTCCAGAGCTCCAGCTCGGTAGTTGGACACATTGGTCCAGCTGCTCCGCGGCACATGTGAGCTTCCCAGGCCAGGGATCAAACCGGTGCCCCTTGCACTGCAAGGTGGTGTCCTTACCCACTGAACCACCAGGGACGCCCTTTTTTTTTTTTTTTTTTTTTAAAGGAAGTACTTCCCAGCTGGTGCTAGTAAAGAATCTGCCTGCTGATGCTGGAGACATAAGAGACGTAGGCTTGATCTCTGAATGGAGAAGATCCCATGGAGGAGGGCATGGAAACCCACTCCAGTATTCCTGCCTGGAGAATCCCATGGACAGAGGAGTCTGGTGGTCTATGGTCCTTAGTGTCACAAAGAGTCAGACACGACTGAAGTGATTCAGCGCCCCCTCACACACTACAGTTTATTTAACCACTCAGCTGCTGTGGGATATTTTGGTTGTTTCCAATTATGGGCTATTTTTTTTAAAAAAAGAGAACTGTATTGCAGTATAGTTTGTTTACAATGTTGTGCTTAATCTCTGCTATATAGCAAAGTGACTCGGTTATACATATATATTCTTTTCCATTATGATTTGTCACAGGATACTGAATACAGTCCCCTGTGCTATAAGCAGTCCAGTTATGGGCTAAAATTTTCTCATGTATGGACTCACCAGAAACAGACTGCCAGATATTACTCCAGTCAAGAGGGGTTTATTGATTATCAGCAGAGAATTGCATTTCAGAGTCTGCAACCATGGTGCACTACATGCACGTCCCCAGGCAAGGGAAGCAGAACATTTTTACTGAAGGAAGAGGAAGTCAGGAAGGCTTATGATAAAAAGAGAGTCCATGGCTTTTCATTGACAGAGTCTGCCAGGAAAGGAGTTTTTCTTCTTCCTACTGGGCCTAGTTGTTGTCCAGGGCATAAGAGCTCCCCCTTCTGGACTCTGAGATTTCTGTTTATGACTTCTTTTCTTTTTCTTTTTTGGCCACTTCTATGGGTCTTTCATTTATTTCCATCTTTGTTCTTTTGGCCTGTGTGGGCCTCCATCGCAGTGGCCTTTCTCACTGCAGAGCACCGGCACTGGGCGCCTGCGCTCCAGAGCTCCAGCTCGGTAGTTGGACACATTGGTCCAGCTGCTCCGCGGCACATGTGAGCTTCCCAGGCCAGGGATCAAACCGGTGCCCCTTGCACTGCAAGGTGGTGTCCTTACCCACTGAACCACCAGGGACGCCCTTTTTTTTTTTTTTTTTTTTTAAAGGAAGTACTTCCCAGCTGGTGCTAGTAAAGAATCTGCCTGCTGATGCTGGAGACATAAGAGACGTAGGCTTGATCTCTGAATGGAGAAGATCCCATGGAGGAGGGCATGGAAACCCACTCCAGTATTCCTGCCTGGAGAATCCCATGGACAGAGGAGTCTGGTGGTCTATGGTCCTTAGTGTCACAAAGAGTCAGACACGACTGAAGTGATTCAGCGCCCCCTCACACACTACAGTTTATTTAACCACTCAGCTGCTGTGGGATATTTTGGTTGTTTCCAATTATGGGCTATTTTTTTTAAAAAAAGAGAACTGTATTGCAGTATAGTTTGTTTACAATGTTGTGCTTAATCTCTGCTATATAGCAAAGTGACTCGGTTATACATATATATTCTTTTCCATTATGATTTGTCACAGGATACTGAATACAGTCCCCTGTGCTATAAGCAGTCCAGTTATGGGCTATTACAAATATAACTGCTGTGAACAATTGTGTGTACAGGTTATTATGTGGACATAGTTATGATTTCTTTGGGATAGACGCCCAGGAATATAATTGCTGAGTCATATGGTAAGTGTATGTTTAGTTTTAAAAGAAACTACCAGACTATTTTCCAGAGTGGCTGCTGCATTGGATATCCCCCAACAGCAATGTTTGTAAGTTTCTCCACATCTTCACCCACATTTGGCATTACTACTATTACTACTATTTTTGACTTTAGTTAGGTGTATAACGGTGTCTGACTTGTGGTCTTAACTGGATTTCCCTAATGGCTAGCAATGTTGAAAGCCTTTTCATGTACTTCTTTACCATCATATATCCTCTCTGTCTGAGGGTCTCTTCATGTCTTTTGTTCACTTTCCAACTGGATTTTTTTTAATGTTGAGTTTTGAAAGTTCTCTCAGTAGAGTTTATCAAGAATGTTAAATATCATTTTTCCAAGAACAGAGCCTATTCTAGCTTAGCTCTAACCAGCAGAGCAGTGACTCTAAACAGCTTTGCTTCAATACAGATGCTATGAGCCAACTCTTTATTATTCAACAGGGGTATTTCCCCCATAACACTTTTGAAAATAGTCTCCGGCATCCTCTGCTCTTTTGGCCAGCCATGTCCGACTATGTCCACAGCAAGCAGCCCGGCTTTAGCCTCAGACATCCTCCACTTCCTTGTCAGCTTTGTGATCTGAAACCAAGTCTGGAGAACTGTACCTTATCCCCAGGATCCACATGCCTGGATAATAGAGACACGCTAGTCAATCAATAGATGAATAAATGCTAGTAGGTTCCTGTGCATTGTTCCTCTGTGCACCAGTTTGGGATTTGTCTGCTATTCCCAAAGGCAAGGAAGAAATAGGAAATGGCAGAGACTTAAAAATCTGACATCCTAAAGATGGTGGCCCCCTTCGAATATTGTCAGTTCGCAGCCACCGAAAGGAAATATAAGAATCTACTTTATTAAGAGAAAGACAAATATCGTATGATATTACTTATATATGGAATCTCAAACATGACACAAATGGACTTATTTATAAAATTTTCTTTAGAAACCTGTTTCCAAACAGACTCATAGACACAGAAAAATTTTGGGTTACCAAAGGGGAAAGAGGGTAGGGGATAATTAGGAGTTTGGAATTAGCAAACTATATAAAAATATATTATATACTATATTACAAACAACTATAAATAAAATAAACAAACAACAGGGCCTATACTGTATAGAACAAGGAACTATATTCAATATTCTATAATAAACCATAATGAAAAAGAATATATATATATGTTATCTATAATTAAATCACTTTGCTGTGCACTTTAACACAACATAGTAAATCAACAGTATTTCTATTAAAATAAGGACTTTCCTGGCTGTCCAGGGGTTAAGATCCCACCTGCCAATGCAGGGGGCATGGGTTTTGATTTGTCATTGGGGAATGAAGGTCTCAGATGCTGTGGGGTGTGGCCAGAATTTTTTCTTAAATAGGAAAGAATATTATGGCAGAGGAGGCCTGGGAGAGGAGAACTTGGGCACACCACACAGGACAATGGCCTTCCCTGACGCACTTGGGGCCTCTGGCTGGTTATTTTTAACTGCCACCTTGTAAAGTCAATGTTTGCACTTTGATAAGTGTCCCGTCCAGTGGCTTGTTCTAAACTCTGGCCTGGGAGGTGCCTGAATGAGCCTAGGCGTGGTATGAGAGAGGGAAAGCGATGAGAGAAATGTAATAATCCTGTAGCCTCCAGCCCTGATATTCCTGAGGATCAAACAGTGTGTGCTGTGTTCCCTGCTTGCATCACCTGGTCATGAGTTGTCTGTGGAATTTGTGGAATGGATTATTCCCTCAGAGTTACCCAATACCCCTGAACAATGGGCGCACACATTCTCACTTTTTACATAAGAGCTAATAAGGAGCCTTCCACGCACATGATCAGAGGCAGGAAGCTGGTGCCTGACTCCCTGCCAGCCTGCCTTCCTCCTCTCTTGTTCTTTCTCCTCCTTCTCCTCCTCCCCTCTTCCCCTGCGTCTATCCTCCCCCCCCCCTCCTCCTCTCCCTTCTTTAAGGAAGAAAAGAAGAGGGAGGAAGGGAAAGAAAGATCCATTGTGCAGAGGTCCCTAGGAGAATCATGCCACAGATTGGAGGGAAGATAATATGGGAAATTAAGGCATACGTTGAACTTTTCAAGGGCTTCCCTGGTGGCTCTGATGGTAAAGAATCTGCTTGCAATGCAGAAGACCCAGGTTCGGTCCCTGAGTTGGGAAGATCCCATGGAAAAGGGAATGGCTACCCACTCCAGTATTCTTGTCTGGAGAATTCCGTGGACAGAGGAGCCCGGCAGGCTACAGTGCACAGGGTCACAAAGAGACAGACATGACTGAGTGACTAACACACACACACACACACACACACTGGGGTTTCCACTTCATAGAGTTCGCTTTTATTCTTTTGTTGTTTTTTCTCATTGAATACTCTTCTAGACAAAAGGCGTGAAAGCATGAGGTAACTATTGTGAGGCCCTGCTTTACTCATACATTCAGATTCATGAGCTGAGAAAGTCACCTGTCTACCCTCAGCATTTCAACAAGGGGTTTTTTGGTCGTATGTGATACAAAGGCCAATTCAAACCAAGCTAAACAATAAACCAGACAGACTGACTCAGCCCTGGAAGAGTTGATGTACTAACTTGTCAGACATCTTTTCTTAAAATCATTTATTTTAACTGCCACCTTGTAAAGTCAATGTGTGCACTTTGATAAGTGTCCCGTCCAGTGGCTTGTTCTAAACTCTGGCCTGGGAGGTGCCTGAATGAGCCTAGGCGTGGTATGAGAGAGGGAAAGCGATGAGAGAAATGTAATAATCCTGTAGCCTCCAGCCCTGATATTCCTGAGGATCAAACAGTGTGTGCTGTGTTCCTGCTTGCATCACCTGGTCATGAGTTGTCTGTGGAATTTGTGGAATGGATTTTTCCCCTCAGAGTTACCCAATACCCCTGAACAATGGGCGCACACATTCTCACTTTTTACATAAGAGCTAATAAGGAGCCTTCCACGCACATGATCAGAGGCAGGAAGCTGGTGCCTGACTCCCTGCCAGCCTGCCTTCCTCCTCTCTTGTTCTTTCTCCTCCTTCTCCTCCTCCCCTCTTCCCCTGCGTCTATCCTCCCCCCCCCCTCCTCCTCTCCCTTCTTTAAGGAAGAAAAGAAGAGGGAGGAAGGGAAAGAAAGATCCATTGTGCAGAGGTCCCTAGGAGAATCATGCCACAGATTGGAGGGAAGATAATATGGGAAATTAAGGCATACGTTGAACTTTTCAAGGGCTTCCCTGGTGGCTCTGATGGTAAAGAATCTGCTTGCAATGCAGAAGACCCAGGTTCGGTCCCTGAGTTGGGAAGATCCCATGGAAAAGGGAATGGCTACCCACTCCAGTATTCTTGTCTGGAGAATTCCGTGGACAGAGGAGCCCGGCAGGCTACAGTGCACAGGGTCACAAAGAGACAGACATGACTGAGTGACTAACACACACACACACACACACACACACTGGGGTTTCCACTTCATAGAGTTCGCTTTTATTCTTTTGTTGTTTTTTCTCATTGAATACTCTTCTAGACAAAAGGCGTGAAAGCATGAGGTAACTATTGTGAGGCCCTGCTTTACTCATACATTCAGATTCATGAGCTGAGAAAGTCACCTGTCTACCCTCAGCATTTCAACAAGGGGTTTTTTGGTCGTATGTGATACAAAGGCCAATTCAAACCAAGCTAAACAATAAACCAGACAGACTGACTCAGCCCTGGAAGAGTTGATGTACTAACTTGTCAGACATCTTTTCTTAAAATCATTTATTTTTAATTCATTTATTTCTGGCCGTGCTGGGTCTTCCTTGCTGCACGGACTTTGTTCTCGAGTTGCAGTGAGTGGGGGCGACTCTCTAGTTGTGGTATCCCGTGGCTTCTCTTGTTGCAGAGCCTTCAGGCTTTAGTAGTTGCAGCATGTGGGCTCAGTGGCTGTGGTTCCTGGGCTCTAGAGCACAGGCTCAGAGGTTGTGGTGCTCGGGCTTAGTTGCTCCACGGCACGTGGAATCTTCCCAGACCAGAGATCAAACCCTGTGTCCTGCCTTAGCAGGTGGATACTTTACCACCGAGCCACCACATCTTTTCTTACCTTCTCGGGTGTCAATTTCAAACTCAGGCCAGCTCCCTGTTTCAGTGTCCATCTCCAGAGAGAGGAGGCCAGTCCCCAGCGCGGGTTGATCGCCGATTACCAGCCTTCTGATGTGGGAACTATCACGTGCCAGCTGGCCGGCTCTGGGCTTTTCTGATCCAGCCTCTGCAGCGTGGAGGTGGGCTCACCTGGAGTTGCAGTCACCATGGCTGCTTCGCAGTGAAGGAAGGAAGGAGCGGATGCTGGGGTGACCCCTGCCATGCCCACCACTACATCTCCCAAACAGTCCCTCTGATTCCTGCGCTGAGGATGAAAACTCCTTTAAGAGAACATCAAGCCTCTCATTCTGAAACTGGAGATAACAGTGAATTTACAATAAAAGGTCCCAAGAGAGTACATTTTTACTAACACAAATATCAATGAGCTAAGAAGTCATTTTATTTCTCTGAACTTAAATTCACGAGCACCTAATTTCTACTTGGGAATAGAACTTGAAATTGTTTCTAAATCAAGATAAATTCAATTACTTCTGGTTTAGGTCCTGCTCTTTTTAAAATTATTTTTTGAAAAGCACAGGTTAACATTTATTTGTTTATTTATTTTTAATTGGAAGATGATTGCTTTACAATACTGCATTAGGGTACACATAAGTCCCCTTCCATCCCATCCCACTCCTTAGATTAGCTTTCTTTTGAATGTGTTTTTATTTATTTATTTAATTTTGGCAATTCTGGGTTTTCCCAGCTGCTGCAGGCTCTTTAGTTGCAGGGAGTGGGGGCTACTCTCTCATTGAGGTGAGCAGGCTTCTCATGGCGGTGATTTCTCTTGTTGTAGAACTCGAGCTCTAGGGCACACGGGCTTCAGTAGTTGCAGCACATGGGCTCCATAGTTGCGGCTCCGAGGCTCCATAGCTGTGGCTCATAGGCTTAGTTGCTGCAACTGCAGCATGTGGGATCTTCCTGGATCAGGGATCAGACCATGTCTCCTGCATTGCAGGCGAACTCTTTACCACTGAGCTACCAGGGAAGCCCCCTAGGTTAGCTGTTAAACACACCTTCCTCCGCGTGACTTCAAGCCCCCTTACATGCCCTTCATCTTCCTAGCTCTTCTCCTGGAGAATTATCCCTTGGCCATGAGAGTCTGCTTTGGGAACGTTTTCTTCCCCAGATTTTGCAGAAGAAAGAGGACAGGGTCTATACTATACCTTGGCAGGTACCGCCTCACTGGGAACCGGTGAGACGTGTTCCTGATCCGGGCGCTCCTGGGGCCTGAATTGCCCTCACCAGTGAATCCAGACCAGCAGTTGCCTTCCGAGGACTTCAGCACACCAGGATGATAGCTGTCAGGGTGGGGCTGTGGACACAGAAAACCCAGTCCTTGAGTAAATTCTTGGTCAAGATTTTTCTCCTATTTCCCTCTCTTTTTTTCCCCCCAACTTTCTCCCAAAGAATGATCTTGGTCCCAGGTATTCTTTTGTATGACCTTGACCTCTAAGGGGTGGGAGGAGCCTCTTCTAAGCTGGCTTTGGCTTTCGGTGTTTGTCCTCACCCACAACTGATGTCCATAGCCTATCCTGTCCTGAGCTTCCCAGTCCATCCACTTTAAGGCTATAAGCCAGTCCAATGACTTTTTCTCCACCAAACTCTTGCTCCATCTCACGGGGACAGGGAGGAGGGGAGCCATGGGGAGATGACCGCTCTTCTGTGCGGCTCTCACATTGCAGGAGATGGGGAGGGGACGTAGAGGGTCTTTCTCAAACAGTCTCTGTGATTGGACCTGCTCTGTGGCCACTGCCACCCTGCATGTCGGCCCAGGACTGTCTGTGAGAATGTTTCCGTGCAAGGTTCTCTAAGGAGAGTGTAGGGACACTTCTTCCTGCTCCCAGATCTCCAGATCTTTCTGAGGGTTTCTCCTCCTTCTACCCCAGGGTCGGACTTGGCATCAGCCATCCTGACCAACAGACTTACTCCCTTGCCCTTTTTCTCATTTTTATTCCACTCCAACAAAAGCAAGGATTTTCAAAAAAAAGATCACCTCTCTGTCGAGTTTGGAGAGAGGAGGGGGGTTTATGTAATTTTCGTTCTTTTAAATCTCTTGGTAATGGCATAAACCCTACCATTCAGTAGTGTCGCTAGGTCTGGGCTTTGGCCACAGTCACCTGATTTGGATCGACTTGCTCAGCTTTAACAACGAAATAGAACTTTCTCACAAATGGAACAGAACAATATACTCAGATGGATTTCTTACTGGTTTTGTTCTTGGAAACACATTTGGTGCTATCTCTCCCGTGGCTGGGGCTCCTGGTCCAAGTCTCTTGAGCTGAGTGATGATATACTGATTTTGAATATTACATTTTTTCCTCAGAGATTCTCATTTCTTGTCTTTCTTCATTATTGATACTTACATAAATATATTTAGTATCTATATTATTTTTTTCTTTTGTTTGTTTTTGGCTGCTCTGGGTCTTTGTTGCTGTGTGGGGGCTTTCTCTAGCTGTGACAGGTCTGAGCTGTTCCCTGGTTGTGATGCTTTGATGTCTCACTGCAGTGGCTTCTCTCGCTGCAGAGCACGGGCTCGAGGACCCAGGAACTTCAGTAATTGCGGCTCTTGTACAAGCTCTGTAGTTGTGGTGCACAGGTTTAGCTGCTCCTTGGCATGTGGGATCTTCACGGACCAGGAATGAACCTGTGTCCCCTGCATTGGCAGGCAGATTATTAACCACTGGCTGGCCAGGAAAGTCCCCTTGTTTTTAATATTGAAAAATTTAAAAAATCTTGTCTGAAAAGCCCTGCTTGCACAACAAATTGGAAGGCATTTAGTAATAAATAAGAATTGTTTCTGCTGCCAAGGGCTGATTCTAGGCACATGACGGGACGGGCGGGAGGGTCTTTCTCAAACAGTCTCTGTGATTGGACCTGCTCTGTGGCCACTGCCACCCTGCATGTCGGCCCAGGACTGTCTGTGAGAATGTTTCCGTGCAAGGTTCTCTAAGGAGAGTGTAGGGACACTTCTTCCTGCTCCCAGATCTCCAGATCTTTCTGAGGGTTTCTCCTCCTTCTACCCCAGGGTCGGACTTGGCATCAGCCATCCTGACCAACAGACTTACTCCCTTGCCCTTTTTCTCATTTTTATTCCACTCCAACAAAAGCAAGGATTTTCAAAAAAAAGATCACCTCTCTGTCGAGTTTGGAGAGAGGAGGGGGGTTTATGTAATTTTCGTTCTTTTAAATCTCTTGGTAATGGCATAAACCCTACCATTCAGTAGTGTCGCTAGGTCTGGGCTTTGGCCACAGTCACCTGATTTGGATCGACTTGCTCAGCTTTAACAACGAAATAGAACTTTCTCACAAATGGAACAGAACAATATACTCAGATGGATTTCTTACTGGTTTTGTTCTTGGAAACACATTTGGTGCTATCTCTCCCGTGGCTGGGGCTCCTGGTCCAAGTCTCTTGAGCTGAGTGATGATATACTGATTTTGAATATTACATTTTTTCCTCAGAGATTCTCATTTCTTGTCTTTCTTCATTATTGATACTTACATAAATATATTTAGTATCTATATTATTTTTTTCTTTTGTTTGTTTTTGGCTGCTCTGGGTCTTTGTTGCTGTGTGGGGGCTTTCTCTAGCTGTGACAGGTCTGAGCTGTTCCCTGGTTGTGATGCTTTGATGTCTCACTGCAGTGGCTTCTCTCGCTGCAGAGCACGGGCTCGAGGACCCAGGAACTTCAGTAATTGCGGCTCTTGTACAAGCTCTGTAGTTGTGGTGCACAGGTTTAGCTGCTCCTTGGCATGTGGGATCTTCACGGACCAGGAATGAACCTGTGTCCCCTGCATTGGCAGGCAGATTATTAACCACTGGCTGGCCAGGAAAGTCCCCTTGTTTTTAATATTGAAAAAATTTAAAAAAAAATCTTGTCTGAAAAAGCCCCTGCTTGCACAACAAATTGGAAGGCATTTAGTAATAAATAAGAATTGTTTCTGCTGCCAGTAATGGGCTGATTTTCTAAGGCACAGATGAAAGAGGTATTGGGTTAACACTGGGTAAAGTGTGGCTAAACACTTTAATATGTGATATTGCTACTTTGTGTCCATTTCCCCATTCTCCTGGGGAATCTGTTTCATAAAAAGGCCCCTGCACATTTCAGGCTCCTGAAACAAGCCCTGGCTCATTGGCCATGATGGGCATCTCACAGCCTCAGCTTACGCTCTGTTCTCCATGGTCTTGTTAATAGATGCACACCTCTTGCTTCCTTCAATGCCTAACCGAGAATAAATACCACTGAATGGCAGGGGCTGGGGAGGCGGGAGTTCCCTTATGATTAAAAGTTGTGTATGATCCCCTGAAGAAGGGATGGGCTGCCCATTCCAGGATTCTTGGGCTTCCCTGGTGGCTTACACTGTACAGAACCCTCCTGCGAGGTGAGAAACCTGGGTTTGATCCCTGGGTTGGGAAGATCTCCTGGAAGAGGGGATGGCGACCCTCTCCAGTACTCTTGCCTGGAGAGTCTCCCTGGACAGAGGAGCCTGGTGGGCTGCAGTCCACAGAGTCGCAAAGAGTTGGACATGACTGAGCAACTGAACAACTACAAAAGCTGAAAATACAATCTCCTAGGGTAACCCAATAATGTGAGGGTTTGTTCAGTGTTCCAACACCAGCATCGTAGAGGGACTCAGCTATACTCACTCTTAAGATAAAGGCAAACATAACTCATCCTTTGGAGATGTTTGTGAGAATTTTTTAACACCATACACATAATGTGATGGTACAGTGTTGTAGAAGATAGTGATTAGGAGCCCTGTTTTGTAGTCACAGCCTTGGGTTTAAGACTCAGCTCAGCCGTTTTCATACCCAGGCAAGATACTTAACCCTGTTCAACTCAAACTCTCCCTCCAGAGAACCACGAATAGCACACATGAGGGACTTCCCTGGTGGTCCAGTGGTTAAGAATCTGCCTTACAATGCAGGGGACAGGGGTTCAATCCCCGGTCAGGGAACTAAGATCCCATATGCCACAGAGCAGCTAAACCTGTATGTCTCAACTGAGACTGCATGCTCAGAGGCCACTTGCCGCAGCTTGAGAGCCCAAACACCGCAAGGATGCATGAGGCAATGAAGATCCCATGCGCTGCAACAAAGACCCAACACAGCCAAATAAGTACATAAATAAACAAATGAATAAAAGTTGAAAAAAAAGGAACAGTGTCCATGTGTACCAATAGATTGGTCCTCTCAGCCCTGGAGGATGTTCTGTGATGGGAAAAAGTTCAGAAACACTGCCATAATCTGAGCTCCCACATCTGTTGGTCATAACTGGGCTATCCTCATGGGGTTGGGTTAAGGATTCAATGCAGACATACCCACTGCCCCCGCCCCCGCAGTGTTCAGTAGAGCACTGAGTAAGCAATCACCGAATGACAGCATGCCCTATCCACATACTCCTCACCAGCCATTCACTTTAGCCAGCGTTTGAAAAATGTCTAAAAGGTAATTACCTCCCACTCCACTGCACAGAAAGAATCCTGAAAGCCATTTTCAAGGCTGTCCATTCCTTTCCAGAAGGCGAAATTTCCAGTACTCTTGCCTGGAGAGTCTCCTGGACAGAGGAGCCTGGTGGGCTGCAGTCCACAGAGTCGCAAAGAGTTGGACATGACTGAGCAACTGAACAACTACAAAAGCTGAAAATACAATCTCCTAGGGTAACCCAATAATGTGAGGGTTTGTTCAGTGTTCCAACACCAGCATCGTAGAGGGACTCAGCTATACTCACTCTTAAGATAAAGGCAAACATAACTCATCCTTTGGAGATGTTTGTGAGAATTTTTTAACACCATACACATAATGTGATGGTACAGTGTTGTAGAAGATAGTGATTAGGAGCCCTGTTTTGTAGTCACAGCCTTGGGTTTAAGACTCAGCTCAGCCGTTTTCATACCCAGGCAAGATACTTAACCCTGTTCAACTCAAACTCTCCCTCCAGAGAACCACGAATAGCACACATGAGGGACTTCCCTGGTGGTCCAGTGGTTAAGAATCTGCCTTACAATGCAGGGGACAGGGGTTCAATCCCCGGTCAGGGAACTAAGATCCCATATGCCACAGAGCAGCTAAACCTGTATGTCTCAACTGAGACTGCATGCTCAGAGGCCACTTGCCGCAGCTTGAGAGCCCAAACACCGCAAGGATGCATGAGGCAATGAAGATCCCATGCGCTGCAACAAAGACCCAACACAGCCAAATAAGTACATAAATAAACAAATGAATAAAAGTTGAAAAAAAAGGAACAGTGTCCATGTGTACCAATAGATTGGTCCTCTCAGCCCTGGAGGATGTTCTGTGATGGGAAAAAGTTCAGAAACACTGCCATAATCTGAGCTCCCACATCTGTTGGTCATAACTGGGCTATCCTCATGGGGTTGGGTTAAGGATTCAATGCAGACATACCCACTGCCCCCGCCCCCGCAGTGTTCAGTAGAGCACTGAGTAAGCAATCACCGAATGACAGCATGCCCTATCCACATACTCCTCACCAGCCATTCACTTTAGCCAGCGTTTGAAAAATGTCTAAAAGGTAATTACCTCCCACTCCACTGCACAGAAAGAATCCTGAAAGCCATTTTCAAGGCTGTCAAAGAAATCATTCCTTTCCAGGAAGGTCAGTGTTGATGGCCCCTGGAACCAAACCCTGCTCTCTCTGCCAACTTGCTCTTGAAGGCTTCCTACTTTTACAGTAAGTAGCAAGAAACTATAAACACTTCAGCCTCCTGTTCTATTGGGAATGAAATAATTTCCTCAAATATGAGAGCCTGCTGTCGTTGATTTTCCATACACAGGAAGCATTAGGGCCCAGCTTTATCTCTCCTTATATAGCAGTTCTTTTTTTTCTTTTTTTTCAAAAACGATTTTTTTTTCCACCACTTATATTGGTCTTTCATTTATTTATTTTCATCCATCTTTGTTCTTTGGCCTGTGTGGGCCTCCCATCTCAGTGGCCCCTCTCGCCGCAGAGCACCGGCTCTGGGCGCATGCGCTCCAGAACTCCGGCTCTGTAGTTGGACCCATCAGTCCAGCTGCTCTGCAGCACGTGGGATCTTCCCATGCCAGGGATCGAACCGACACCCCCTTTCACTGCAAGGTGGTGTCCTTACCCACCAGATCACCTGGGAAGCTCCCATGTAGCAGTTCTTGATGGCTGTTATCTTGTTTTGTCGTGTGTGTGTGTGTGTGTGTGTGTGTGTGAATGTAGCCCGCCAGGCTCCTCTGTTTATGGAATTCTCCAGGCAAGAATACTGGAGTGGGTAGTCATTCCTTTCTCCAGAGAATCTTCTCCATCCAGGGGCTGAGCCTCAGTCTCCTGCATTTCAGGTGGATTCTTTACCATCTGAGTCAGGGCTTCAGAGCTGGGTGGTGCTTTAGGGATTATGCCATCTCTTTCATTTGTCCTTACTTGTTTCTACTCTGACCCATTATGCATTGATCTTTACAGATTTTCACAAATAGAATATTTCTTGCATTTCAAGCTATTAGGGTAAGGCATGATCCCCATCGGAGCTCCCAGGTTCATGGGGTTGGGTTAAGGATTCAATGCAGACATACCCACTGCCCGCCCCGCAGTGTTCAGTAGAGCACTGAGTAAGCAATCACCGAATGACAGCATGCCCTATCCACATACTCCTCACCAGCCATTCACTTTAGCCAGCGTTTGAAAAATGTCTAAAAGGTAATTACCTCCCACTCCACTGCACAGAAAGAATCCTGAAAGCCATTTTCAAGGCTGTCAAAGAAATCATTCCTTTCCAGGAAGGTCAGTGTTGATGGCCCCTGGAACCAAACCCTGCTCTTTTGCCAACTTGCTCTTGAAGGCTTCCTACTTTTACAGTAAGTAGCAAGAAACTATAAACACTTCAGCCTCCTGTTCTATTGGGAATGAAATAATTTCCTCAAATATGAGAGCCTGCTGTCGTTGATTTTCCATACACAGGAAGCATTAGGGCCCAGCTTTATCTCTCCTTATATAGCAGTTCTTTTTTTTCTTTTTTTTCAAAAACGATTTTTTTTTCCACCACTTATATTGGTCTTTCATTTATTTATTTTCATCCATCTTTGTTCTTTGGCCTGTGTGGGCCTCCCATCTCAGTGGCCCCTCTCGCCGCAGAGCACCGGCTCTGGGCGCATGCGCTCCAGAACTCCGGCTCTGTAGTTGGACCCATCAGTCCAGCTGCTCTGCAGCACGTGGGATCTTCCCATGCCAGGGATCGAACCGACACCCCTTGCACTGCAAGGTGGTGTCCTTACCCACCAGATCACCTGGGAAGCTCCCATGTAGCAGTTCTTGATGGCTGTTATCTTGTTTTGTCGTGTGTGTGTGTGTGTGTGTGTGTGTGTGTGAATGTAGCCCGCCAGGCTCCTCTGTTTATGGAATTCTCCAGGCAAGAATACTGGAGTGGGTAGTCATTCCTTTCTCCAGAGAATCTTCTCCATCCAGGGGCTGAGCCTCAGTCTCCTGCATTTCAGGTGGATTCTTTACCATCTGAGTCAGGGCTTCAGAGCTGGGTGGTGCTTTAGGGATTATGCCATCTCTTTCATTTGTCCTTACTTGTTTCTACTCTGACCCATTATGCATTGATCTTTACAGATTTTCACAAATAGAATATTTCTTGCATTTCCAAGCTATTAGGGGTAAGGCATGATCCCCATCGGAGCTCCCAGGTTCAAATACATGTGCTTATTCTGGTCGTAGCACTTTGTTCATGGCAAATAAACTGTCAGTTTAGTTGTCTGTTTCCTGTTGACTAAGAATTCCTTGGCATATTGGGTGTCTCACTTTTGGAGCCCTGTCTCCCTGGGGTCTGGCACAATGACTGATGCAAAGCAGGTGATCAATAAGTCTTTATTGTTATCATTGTCAATTGAAACATAAAGAAAGATGGAGCCCAAGTCAGCTGGATTTAGACTTATCTGGAGACACAGTAAGTTGGCAGATGACTGGTGTCCTCATGAAGCCTACACAGTGATAGGACACCCAAGGGCAACTTGTCATCGTTACCGAGCAACACTGGGATGATCAGCAATGCTAGCCCGCAGCTTCTCCCTATGGTTCTAAGAGAAATGCAGTCTCCGATGGGTGCCCTGCCCACTGTCCTGGATCTTCATGGCCCTAAGTTCATGGTCCATGGTTCTGGTCCCTCACCAAGGAGGCTGACTGCTGCAGGTTTCACTTCTCAGTCTCCTCAATCAGCTGACGTCTGGGAGGGTGTGGCCAATAGAAGATATGAGTACATGTAGAAAAAAATGAATATTTTCATTGGATGTTGCCCACTATAGGAAGGTGTGTTGTCTAAAGGGTCTGGTGTTAAACTGAGTCTAAATTCTCCATATTTATTATTAGACTTTGTGGCCAGTTATTTCACATTCCTCCTTTGTAAAATGGGTGCAACACTAGTAGAACTCTCAAGATGGTCCTTTACATTAAATTGATTAACTTTGGACTAATTTGCACCTGGGAAACATTTCCAGCTGGAACGTATCATTATACTCGTGGCAATTAATAAGACTCTGCTGCGTGGTATCCTGACCACCATTTAATACCCAAACTTCAACTGTAGGAAGTAGAAACCAGAAGGAATAACACCTTTTATATCAGCCTTTTTATTGAGCTGATCTACTTTTTTATAGAAAACCAGCCTACAAGAAAAACCAGCCTCTAGCTAATGGTTCATGGTCACTTAATGAGTAACTCATGACTGTTAAATAAGGAGGGAGTGGTTGATCAGGAGACCTGGTGCAAACAATTCTGTGTAAGGCTCTTGGTTGTCACTGCTCCCCCACATTCATCTCCCTCCTCACAGTGCGGGGTTTGAGTGACTGAAGTTAGTTTGAGTAAGGATTCCAGACAGGGAAAATCAAATACTTAAGTCAGAGGTCAGAAGAGAAGAATAAGCCAGGGAGAGGAAGAAATGCCAAACTGATAACTGAAAGATAATGAATGTGGGGTGGGTTACAGCAGCTCAGTAATGGGGGAGCTGGACACCCTGAGCTTCCTTGGGCCTCTGCTTGAGACCCAGGGTTACAACTCATATTCAAAGGTCTATGGAGCATGGATTTCTAAGTATGTGGGCCACCCAGCATGGACTTTGGAAATGGTGCTGTTGAGTAAAGCCATTAACAAAAAACTTTCCTTCCATTTCCTTTACTGATAAGACCTTCTATTTATGACTCCTTGGAAGCAACTGGGGGGTTCTCAGATGGCGCTAGTGGTAAAGAACCCACCTGCCAATGCAGGAGACTTCAGAGATGCAGATTCAATCCTGGGTCAGGAAGATCCCCTGGAGGAGGGCAAGGCAACCCACTCCCACATTCTTGCCTGGAGAATCCCATGAACAGAGGAGCCTGGTGGGCTACAGTCTACAAGGTCACACAGAGTCAGACACAACTAAAGTGACTTAGTATGCACACTCAAAGCAGCAAGTGGAAGGAATAAATTTGCTGACCAGAGTCTTCATGCAGTGGACCACTAGATGGAATTTTTATTATGCCAAAGTGACCCCAGATAGAGAGAGATTGCCAGGAATCTCTGGAATCTAATTAACTCCCCAGTTGAGGACACAGAAGTTTCATTTTAGGGTAGAGTCCAGGTGAAGAATTTGTAAAACTAAGCCGTATTGATTTCCTTACTATTGCAAATATTTGGATTTGGTAATGAGCATCCATTCCCAACACATTGTTAACTAAATAGCAAGCTGGATATCTGTGATGTGGTGGGCCAAGGAAGGATTTTGAGGTTGGATTTTTGAATGGATACCAAGCTCCACCATTGACCAGAGATGTGTTAGGATAATGACTTAATCCCTCAATGCCTAATCTGTAAAATAAGGAGGGAGTGGTTGATCAGGAGACCTGGTGCAAACAATTCTGTGTAAGGCTCTTGGTTGTCACTGCTCCCCCACATTCATCTCCCTCCTCACAGTGCGGGGTTTGAGTGACTGAAGTTAGTTTGAGTAAGGATTCCAGACAGGGAAAATCAAATACTTAAGTCAGAGGTCAGAAGAGAAGAATAAGCCAGGGAGAGGAAGAAATGCCAAACTGATAACTGAAAGATAATGAATGTGGGGTGGGTTACAGCAGCTCAGTAATGGGGGAGCTGGACACCCTGAGCTTCCTTGGGCCTCTGCTTGAGACCCAGGGTTACAACTCATATTCAAAGGTCTATGGAGCATGGATTTCTAAGTATGTGGGCCACCCAGCATGGACTTTGGAAATGGTGCTGTTGAGTAAAGCCATTAACAAAAAACTTTCCTTCCATTTCCTTTACTGATAAGACCTTCTATTTATGACTCCTTGGAAGCAACTGGGGGGTTCTCAGATGGCGCTAGTGGTAAAGAACCCACCTGCCAATGCAGGAGACTTCAGAGATGCAGATTCAATCCTGGGTCAGGAAGATCCCCTGGAGGAGGGCAAGGCAACCCACTCCCACATTCTTGCCTGGAGAATCCCATGAACAGAGGAGCCTGGTGGGCTACAGTCTACAAGGTCACACAGAGTCAGACACAACTAAAGTGACTTAGTATGCACACTCAAAGCAGCAAGTGGAAGGAATAAATTTGCTGACCAGAGTCTTCATGCAGTGGACCACTAGATGGAATTTTTATTATGCCAAAGTGACCCCAGATAGAGAGAGATTGCCAGGAATCTCTGGAATCTAATTAACTCCCCAGTTGAGGACACAGAAGTTTCATTTTAGGGTAGAGTCCAGGTGAAGAATTTGTAAAACTAAGCCGTATTGATTTCCTTACTATTGCAAATATTTGGATTTGGTAATGAGCATCCATTCCCAACACATTGTTAACTAAATAGCAAGCTGGATATCTGTGATGTGGTGGGCCAAGGAAGGATTTTGAGGTTGGATTTTTGAATGGATACCAAGCTCCACCATTGACCAGAGATGTGTTAGGATAATGACTTAATCCCTCAATGCCTAATCTGTAAAATGGACATATAATCATCCTTATCCTGAAAGTTGTGAAGATCAAACCAAATAATAAGCAACTAGACCCTGGCCTTTTGGAGAACTTTCTCAAAGTTTAAATATCCCGTTTCTTTTCTCTTCTTTCTGCTGTTCCAAATTCCCCTAACCGCCCCTGCAATTTTCTAATTTGGAACAGTCTTTCTAAACTTCTGAAAAAATGCAGGAGACCTGAAGGAGGGGAGAGAGTGACCTGTACGGCTGCCTGGAAGAAGATATTCCAGACAGAAACTGAATGAATGCAAAGACCATGATGTGTCCTTGGACAACACAGGGAATCCCAGGGAAGCCAGGGTGGCTAAAGTAGAGTAAGCCCAAGGAAGAGTGATCGGAGAAAGGTCAAAGAGAAACAGAGGGGCAGATGGTGTGATTGTGCAGGGCCTTGAAAGCCATGAAGAGATTCGAGTTTTTACTCTAATTGGGTTGGAAAGTTAGTAGGTTGTCTAAGCTGAACAGTGACATGTTTGACATTTTAAAATGATCATTCCAGCTGCTTTGCAGAAAATGAATTATGGGACATCATATATTAAACCATTGGGCTGTACACATTCAACTTACATATAAGTCAATAATACCTCAATAAGTCTGGGAAAATTGGAAAGAAAGGAAGAAAGAGAGTACATTAGGGAGTAAAAATGTGGAATACTCATAGATGGGGCACCAGGGCATAAGCAGGAACACCAGTTAGGAGTCCACTAAATATCCAAGGGAGAGATGGAGACAGGTCAGAGCAGGTCGGGAGCAGTGGTGTTGGTGAGAGGTGATGGCACTGTGAACATATTTTTGAGGTAGTCATTCAGCCTCTGCTGAAAGATTCAATGTGTAATGTGAGAGACACTTTGTCAGGTTCTTGGTCCGAGAAATTGAAAGATAGTGCTGCTATTTGCCATAAAAGAGAAGGCTCAGGGGAACACCAAGAGTTTAACTTTAGGCTTATAAAATTTGAGATGTAAATTAATATCCAACAGCAGGCAGTTCAACGTATGAGCCTGAAGTTCAAGAGAGATTAAGGCTATAGAGAGAAAAGTGAATATAGCTGGAGAAAAACATAGGATTGTAAGATTTGCTTTTTTTAAGATGGGAGAAAGAATGCTTTTCAATCATGAGACTACTCCAAATGAGTGGGAAGATGTGGTCATGCCTGAGAGGGAACAGTTGCTAGAATCGAGCAGATGAGTAGGTGATGAAAGATGAGATGTGGAGCACTGAAGGTCCCATCACTAATTCCTATGCCAACCGTAGTAACTGAAAGGATGGTAGAGAAGTCCACCTGGTGGCCTGAGCTGGGGGCATTGTCTTCTAATTGTATATCTTGAAGAAAAGTCAGTGTGATGATTGAAAGTCAGTGATGCAGGGTTGAAGTTGACAAAGCTATGAAATGTAGTAGGGGAGTAGAAGAAAAAGTGGCTTCGGGGATTGCCAAGTGAATGAATTAAGCATTGCCAAGTAGTATTAAGGGTTTGAGGTTTATGCTAACTGGTTTAAACTGAGATCTGCAACTTTCAACTGTGCAGATGAAAGCGTGATTGGTGGAGAGCTTGATTCAACCAAGCCTGGGGTTTTGCCAGACGAGTATCAGGACTAAAGGGAAAAGCCAAAGAGCTGAGGGTTTAGGCAAACAACTAATTATAATGATAGTCCATGTACGTTAAGGTGGAAAAGGAAGGAAGCAATTCTTTGAAATGGGTGAGACGCAGTGAAATCTCCATAGGAACAATGAATGAAGTAAAAAAAATGTTGGAATCAAAGTATTAGAACAAACAAGCTGAGAAGAGAGGAGAGGGAATGCAAATCAAAACCATGATGAGATATCATTTCATACCCACCAGGATGCCTGTAATAACAGAGGTAGATACTAACAAGTGTTGAGGAAGATTGTAGAGAAATTGAAATTCTCATTTATAGTTGATGGGATTAAAAATGGTAGTATAAAATTGGTCAGGCTTCTCTGGTGGTCCAGTGGGTAAGGACACCACCTTGCAGGACAAGGGGCGCCAGTTCAATCCCTGGCCTGGGAAGATCCCACGTGCCGTGGAGCGTCTGGACCAATGTGTCCAACTACTGAGTGGGAGCTCTGGAGCGCATGCGCCCAGAACCGGTGCTCTGCAATGAGAGAGGCCACTGTGATGGGAGGCCCACACAGGCCAAAGAACAAAGATAAATAAACAAAAAGACCAATAGAAGTGGCCAAAATGAATAAATAAGTAAATAACCCAGTTTATAAAATAAAACACAAAGTTGGTCATCTGATAGTTCTTTGAAAGTCACTCAGTTGTGTCTGACTCTGTGACCCATAGACAAGCCATGGAATTCTCCAGGCAAGAATACTGGAATGAGTAGCCTTTCCCTTCTCAAGGGGATTTTCCCAACCCAGGGACTGAACCCAGGTCTCCCACATTGCAGGCAGCTGAGTCACCAGGAAAACCATATAACCCAGCAATTCCACTCCTAGGCACAGACCCAAGAAAAATGAAAGCACATATCACATAAGAAGTTATACACATCACACACACACACACACACACACACATTATACACAATATTCATCAACTAAAGAATGGATTTAAAAGTAACATCCATATATGAAGCATTATTTGGCAATAAAGTTCTGGTATTTTAATCTACCACAATTTAGATATCCCTGAAACCATGCTAAGGGAAAGAAACAAGTCAAAATAGGCTGTGTATTGTATGATATGAAATATTCAAATAGATAAGTATATTGAGATGCCTAGATGGGGAGCAATGGGAGAATCAAGGGGGTATGAATGCTAATAGGTATGGTGTATTTTAGGGGGTAGTGATTAAAACATTCTCAAGTTGATGTGGTAATGGTTGAACAACTCTATAAAACAGCTCTATAACACCTTAACACCACTGAACTGATCACTAGAGAAGGCTGAATCCTGTAGCATATGAGTGACATCTCAATAAGAGTGTTACAAAAAAAAGAGAGAAAGGAGGAGGTGGTCAGAGAGTTTGATGCTTGAAACTGGATTATGGAGGGTTTGCACACAGCTAATGACAGAACTGGAGAAGAAAATAAGCAACCTACTCCAGTGATCTTGCCTGGAACAGAGGAGTCTGGTGGGCTACAGTGCATAGGGTCACAAGAGCTAGACGCGACTGAGCGACTAAACAGCAACAATGACACAGCGAGGGTCTAAGCAAGTGGCCGCAAGGGCTCTGAGGAGGAATCAAGGAGGACAGAGGATCGATGGAGATTATGGACATCATGTGTGCTGGCAGGAGTGATGTTGGTGAGAGGCTGACAGTGAGCCAGGGGATAATGATCTAGGGGATAAGGAGGCTTGCAGGTGACTGCAACAGGAAGCAGGCTAGCAGGTGGAATCTGGTAGGAGGCAGTTCAAAGCTGGGACTGGCTCGGATGAGGTTAGAAAGACGCTTTAGAAATTTGAGTATTTTGTGATGAACAAAATATCCTCTCTCTCTAAAAAATATATATATACATAAATATATATATATATAGTTAATGCATGTAAAGGTTTAGGCATATATATATATATATATATATTGATCATTTTAATATGTTAGAAAGTTTGATATAAATCTGACCAATGAACTGTTGGAAATTGTTATCTAAAATGAGATATATATGTATAAAAACATTTACATGCATTAAATTAGTCCTCAACAACCATCCTGTGAAGGGTATTATTAACTTTATCTCACAGACAGGGAGATAGGAACAGAAAGGTCAAATAACTTGTTGAAGGTCACAGAGCTTCTAAGCATAGGGGCAGAGTTTCAGCATAGACAGTCTGGTTCCAGAGCCTAACTCTATATGGCTCTGGTAGAAGATAAGTAAGTCATTGTTCAGAACTTCTGTATGCCACATGGTGATGCCAGAAAAAATAAGAAATAAAGAAAAAGTAAAATGAGATAAACCGTGTATGTTTCATATATATGCCCATGTATATATGTTTATTGGCCTTTGATTCCTATTTCTATTTTATTGATAACAAGAAGTGAACATGTATATGCTTATGAAATATTAATACATGAAATATATGTGTGATTTGTAGATTTATGTATTTTCCAAAGATCCAAGATTGATGTGGTTGCTGCAAAAAGAAGTTCTCCTTTCATTTCTAAAATAGTTTGTATGTATTCTCTGTATATGGGCATTTTAACGGATACTCTATGTGTATGTGTATATTCTATACAATATGGTATATTTCCATGAATAAATACAGTAGAATCAGTCTAACAAGTGAAAATACTATACATTGAATGTAAACAAATGGGGCAGTTGAAAGCATCCTCTTAGGAACACGGAATAACCATGCTAAGTTGCTTGATGCTACTTGAGGAATGAAGTAAAATATAAATAAATGCCTTGAAGTTGAAGAAAGTGAGGAAAAACTGGGGATTGAGGCCCAGCGAGGGTCCAGGTAACCTTGGCCTGTTGCTCTCTGTGCAGGCCTGGTCCCTCCCTCTCTGAAGCTCTGTGGAGTTCACTGGGGTGCTGCCCAGAATGACTGAAGAAGCTCAGGGACTACATTGTGGGGGAGAATGATTGGAGGGCACTTTCTGAGAAGCCACGGATTCACCTGGTAGGCACACACCTCCCTCCAGGAACTGGGCTCCTCCACACATTCAGGGACCTCTTGAGAAACTGGTTTGGGGCTAGAACTGTCTTGCAAGTCTCTTTCTAAGACATGAGAGCTGGCTTAGTTCAAACACCAGAAGATCAAAAGACTCGAGTTGGAGGTCTATCGGTCGTGTTTGCGGTACTTATTCCTGCTTCTCTGTTCCAAACCAAGGGAGGGCGAGGGAAGGGTGGAGGAGAGGCAGGAGGTCAGCCTCTGTGATGATGCTCATTCCACTGCATGCAATAAGGAGGTGAAGACTGAGTGCGGGTAACCTCTTGACCTACTTTCCCCATAAACGATGATGATGGTGGTGGTGATGATAAAGGCTAACGTTTTTGGATCCCTTTTCATTTGTTCTCATGATTTATTTTCATTCTCTTGGCGATTCCCAGGGGTAGGTACTATTATCATTACTGTCCCTATTTTTCCCATAAGTCTACAATATCCCCTTTTTTGAAATTTTTTTAATAAAAATAAAATTTATATGTATGAAATTTTTGAAAAAGTTTTTAATTTGTATTTTCCAAAGATCCAAGATTGATGTGGTTGCTGCAAAAAGAAGTTCTCCTTTCATTTCTAAAATAGTTTGTATGTATTCTCTGTATATGGGCATTTTAACGGATACTCTATGTGTATGTGTATATTCTATACAATATGGTATATTTCCATGAATAAATACAGTAGAATCAGTCTAACAAGTGAAAATACTATACATTGAATGTAAACAAATGGGGCAGTTGAAAGCATCCTCTTAGGAACACGGAATAACCATGCTAAGTTGCTTGATGCTACTTGAGGAATGAAGTAAAATATAAATAAATGCCTTGAAGTTGAAGAAAGTGAGGAAAAACTGGGGATTGAGGCCCAGCGAGGGTCCAGGTAACCTTGGCCTGTTGCTCTCTGTGCAGGCCTGGTCCCTCCCTCTCTGAAGCTCTGTGGAGTTCACTGGGGTGCTGCCCAGAATGACTGAAGAAGCTCAGGGACTACATTGTGGGGGAGAATGATTGGAGGGCACTTTCTGAGAAGCCACGGATTCACCTGGTAGGCACACACACCTCCCTCCAGGAACTGGGCTCCTCCACACATTCAGGGACCTCTTGAGAAACTGGTTTGGGGCTAGAACTGTCTTGCAAGTCTCTTTCTAAGACATGAGAGCTGGCTTAGTTCAAACACCAGAAGATCAAAAGACTCGAGTTGGAGGTCTATCGGTCGTGTTTGCGGTACTTATTCCTGCTTCTCTGTTCCAAACCAAGGGAGGGCGAGGGAAGGGTGGAGGAGAGGCAGGAGGTCAGCCTCTGTGATGATGCTCATTCCACTGCATGCAATAAGGAGGTGAAGACTGAGTGCGGGTAACCTCTTGACCTACTTTCCCCATAAACGATGATGATGGTGGTGGTGATGATAAAGGCTAACGTTTTTGGATCCCTTTTCATTTGTTCTCATGATTTATTTTCATTCTCTTGGCGATTCCCAGGGGTAGGTACTATTATCATTACTGTCCCTATTTTTCTATAAAGTAAATTGAGGTTTGTGTGTGTATAGTCACTCAGTCATGTCCAGCTCTTTGCGGTCCCGCGAACTATAGACTGCCAGGCTCCTCTGTCCATGGAATTCTCCAGGCAACAATACTGCCATTTCCTTCTCGAGGGGATCTTCCCAACCCAGGCATCGAACCTGGGTCTCTTCATTGCTGAGCCACCTGGGAAGCCCCAGGCTATCTGGGTGGGCCCAGTGCAATCACAAGGGTCCTTAGTTAGAGTGAGGCGGCATGGGAAAGCCTTGACTGGCCAACGCTGGCTTTGGAAGATGGAGGAAAGAAACCAAGAGCCACTGGGGAGCCTTCAAAAGCTAGAAAAGGCAAGAAAATGGGTTCTTCCCTAGAATCCCCCACCCCTGAAAGAGCACAGCTATGGCAACATCTTGTTGTTAACACAGTAAGACCCATTTTAGACTTTTGACCTCCACAACTGCAAGATAATGCTCCACTGAGTGGTTCAAGAGGATTCAGTGAAGCTTGGCTTTTATCCTTAAAACTTACAGATCAGTTTCTTCCGCCCAGTAAGCAGTAAATCAAGAATTGTGGGCACATCTAGGTTTTCAGGGGCTGCATCTCATTTGGATGGTTCATAAGGTGTCACCGGGTAATTTCCTGCCCTGAAACCCCTCTCTGAAATAAAAGCTCCCCTCAACGGAAAGACTGTCTCCTATTTCACTTATAAATCAAGTTAACTCCTGTTCTTTGACTTTAAGTAAATAACCTCTCTCTTTCCCCCAGCAAATGTCTTCCTCTTGATCTCTGCAGTTGCTTCCACATTCTGGTGGTGGAAACAGTCAGAAAAGTATTAAACTTATTAAATAAAACCACAAAACCCCATAATTCAGGAAACATTTTTATGAAGCCCTTGTTATGTGTAAGGCTACTTCAGTGTGTCAGTTCATGTGATTCCCCGCACTGACTCTGTGTGGTTAGTTTTCTTGGTCCCAATTTGAGGTTAAATACGTGGATGCTCAGAAATAAGGTGTAGTTTCCCAAGAATGCCTAGTATTGGAGGTAAGATTCTCACCCAGGCGGTATTATTCTTGAGCCCCCAGTTCTTACACACCACCCTGCTTCCACTTTCCTTCCATTCAGGTGATAATAAATAGAAATAATAAATAATCAATAGAAAATAAATGATATAGCTTGTATTTAGAGAAGGATGAGGACTTCCCTGGTGGTCCAATGGCTATGATTCTGCACTTCCCATGCAAGGAGCCTGGGTTTGATCCTTGTTGCAGAACTAGACCCACCTTGCCACAACTAAAGATTGAAGATCCCACATGCTGTTACCCAGAACTGGTACAGCTGAATAAATCTAAAAAAATAAAATAAAATAAAATAACAGAAGAAAGTGATTGTATACTTTTAAGTAGTCGCTGTTGCATCTGTGTGTGCTCAGTTGCTCAGTTGTGTCTGACTCTTTGGGACTCCATGGACTGTAGCCCTCCAGGTTCCTCTGTTTATGGGATTCTCCGGGAAGAATACTGCAGTGCGTTGCCATTTCCTCCTCAAGAGGAACTTCCTGACCCAGACATCAAACCCAAGTCTCCTGTGTTGCAGGCAGACTCTTTACTGCTAAGCCACCTAGGAAGCTGATGTGTATGAATTCCAATGTAAAATGAACCTGGAATTTTCCTGTTGGTCATCTTAAGTGGAAATAGATGACCAAATGCTCATTGCTGTGAATGAGAGACTCATCCAGGACCCTAGAGATTAAAAAAGGCCAGAGTCTGGATTCAGGCACAGGATTCTGACTCTTAGGCTTCCCAGGTGGCACAAAAGAGCCATGTTCTATCTGGAAGATCCCCTGGAGTAGGAAATGGCAGCCCAGTCCAGTATTCCTGCCTGGGAAATCCCATGGACAGAGGAGCCTGGCAGGCTACAGTCCATGGGGTCACAGAGTCGGATATAACTGAGTGAATGAGCACATGCCTGACTCTTAACCCAGTGGTCTCTTTCCTACTATAATACACATCATTTTATGACCTGAAAAAAGGAGTTTTCAAGGGTGTAAATCTTATGATTTGGGGTTGGATGAAAAGCAGGTGGTGATAAAGGAAGGCACATGCCTCGATTCTTTTTGTAACCCTTCAAAGCTGTTCATTCTTGAGCCCCAGTTCATACACACCACCCTGCTTCCACTTTCCTTCCATTCAGGTGATAATAAATAGAAATAATAAATAATCAATAGAAAATAAATGATATAGCTTGTATTTAGAGAAGGATGAGGACTTCCTGGTGGTCCAATGGCTATGATTCTGCACTTCCCATGCAAGGAGCCTGGGTTTGATCCTTGTTGCAGAACTAGACCCACCTTGCCACAACTAAAGATTGAAGATCCCACATGCTGTTACCCAGAACTGGTACAGCTGAATAAATCTAAAAAAATAAAATAAAATAAAATAACAGAAGAAAGTGATTGTATACTTTTAAGTAGTCGCTGTTGCATCTGTGTGTGCTCAGTTGCTCAGTTGTGTCTGACTCTTTGGGACTCCATGGACTGTAGCCCTCCAGGTTCCTCTGTTTATGGGATTCTCCGGGAAGAATACTGCAGTGCGTTGCCATTTCCTCCTCAAGAGGAACTTCCTGACCCAGACATCAAACCCAAGTCTCCTGTGTTGCAGGCAGACTCTTTACTGCTAAGCCACCTAGGAAGCTGATGTGTATGAATTCCAATGTAAAATGAAACTGGAATTTTCCCTGTTGGTCATCTTAAGTGGAAATAGATGACCAAATGCTCATTGCTGTGAATGAGAGACTCATCCAGGACCCTAGAGATTAAAAAAGGCCAGAGTCTGGATTCAGGCACAGGATTCTGACTCTTAGGCTTCCCAGGTGGCACAAAAGAGCCATGTTCTATCTGGAAGATCCCCTGGAGTAGGAAATGGCAGCCCAGTCCAGTATTCCTGCCTGGGAAATCCCATGGACAGAGGAGCCTGGCAGGCTACAGTCCATGGGGTCACAGAGTCGGATATAACTGAGTGAATGAGCACATGCCTGACTCTTAACCCAGTGGTCTCTTTCCTACTATAATACACATCATTTTATGACCTGAAAAAAGGAGTTTTCAAGGGTGTAAATCTTATGATTTGGGGTTGGATGAAAAGCAGGTGGTGATAAAGGAAGGCACCTCATCTGTACCCTCATGTCACTCAATGCCACTCATGAGATGGTTTCTTGGTTTTGGTTAAAGTCCAGAGGTTAGTTCTGGGGTTCAAGAAATGCTTGTTCATTTCGCAGGACCTGAGAGTCCCATATAGTTCCTGGGAGGGGCTTTTATAAATTTCACTGTCCATGCTGTAAGTATAGTTTAAAGCCAGGAATGTCCACCAGGTTGTAATGTTAATTCCAAGTGAATAAAAAGCAGCACTCTGGGCTTCCCTGGTGGTTCAGTGGGTAAAGAGTCTGCCTGGCAGTGCAAAGGGCACCGGTTCGATCCCTGGTCCGGGAAGATCCCACCACAAGCCACGGAGCGGCTGGACCAGTATGTCCAATTACTAGTCAGCGCTCTGGAGTGCATGAGCCCAGAGCTGGTGCTCTGCAACAAGAGAGGCCACTGCAATGGGAGGCCCACACATGCCAAAGAATAAAGATGGGTGAAAATTTTAAAAAAAAAGAAACAATAAGAGGCCAAAATTAAAAAAAAAAAAAAAAGCAGCACTCCAACAGCTTTGTCTGAAAGATCCTTGCTATATAGATATTTCTTTATCTATACTTATCTATTTATCTTTCTATATTTTGTTATTCCTTCAATACAATTTTTCCATTTATAGAGAGCATGTTTCTAATCAAATCAATTATGCAAAACAGCAAACATACTGTAGATTTCATTGGAGTGACTGTGCATTATTGAATTATCCTTTTCTCCTCATGCTTCTTCCTTGACATCATCCAGGAATGAAAATAGCCAGGAAGGGAAAAGAAATCTGAAGAATTCAGACATAACAACAACAAAAAAAATTCAGATATTAGAATGCAGGTGAATTTAAATTATGGTTGATATCTATAGGAGGAATTTGAGTTTAATGAACATTCCAGATGGAATTGTAAATGGATACCATTCCATGTTCAGCTGCACTTGGCTACGCCATCTCCCTGCCCTGGGGGCAATGCAATGCCAACCCTTTCTCATGTGGAAACCATGAATTCTGTTGAACATATGAGCTCATATAATAGCTCCAGAGTTCTTAAGATTCCTGAAAGAGAATGGTCAGAACACAAACGTGTGGGATGTCCCTTTTCCTGGGCACAGGAAGGATCAAGCGGACAAGTGAAGAAGTGTTAGCGTGGGGATATAGACCCAGGGGATTTTCCTGGCAACAGGCTGGCGAGTATGGGCTCTGAATTCCAGCCCTAGCTCTGCTGTTTCACTGACTCTGCAATCCTGTGCAGGTCATCTGACCCCTCTGAGCCTTTACTGTTTGCATGTAGAGCAGAAGGAGATCATAATATCTTACTGAATCTTTGTGACTTTAAGTTACCGAAACACAGAAGGCAGACAACAGCTGATAGCAGTGCTGATGAGAACTCATTCACTCATACAGTAAATACTGAGCAGCTCTATGCACCCCAGTCTGTCCTGAGCTCTGGGGACATGGCAGTGAATAGAACAGACCCAAGTCCCTGCAAGACTGCTCCAGGCAAGAATACTGGAGTGGGTAGCCTTTCCCTTCTCCAGGGGATCTTCCCAACCCAGGAATCAAACCCAGATCTCCTGTATTGCAGGCAGATTACTTACCATCTGAGCTAGAATAGCATGGGGGGAGAGAGAGAGACAAGATACAGAAGTAAAAATATAGTGAGTTGGATCATGATTGAAGTGCTAAAGAAAACAATGAAAGATGGGAAGGAAGAGAAGAGGCTGAAGTTCCTCCAGAAGCTGAATTAGTGTAAAGACCTGGAGAAGGTGAGGGATGGGAAAGGCATTCCAGGCTGAGGCAGCAGGTACCCGGGCCTGCCTAAACAGGAAGTGTGCTTGACAAATTCTGCATGCCTCAGAGAGGGCAGGCACGGGTATTGTGTGTGTCAGGAGGAGAGCAGCAGGAGGTGGAGAGGTGAGGGGGCCAGGTCCAGCAGGGACGGCGGTGCACTGGGAGGACTCTGGGTTTTGCTCAGGGGGTGGATCCGAGGGTCATCCAAAGGAGTGTGGCCTGAGCTAGCTGAAGTTGCAACAGAAGCGCCGATTGTTGTGAGCGACGTGCTTCTAGTCCTAGCGATGCTAGCTAGCTGTGATGCGCAAGATGAGGGGGGGGTAGGTGATTCTTAAGAATTCGCTGAAAAAGAGAGCAGTTTGGTCAGAACACAAACGTGTGGGATGTCCCTTTTCCTGGGCACAGGAAGGATCAAGCGGACAAGTGAAGAAGTGTTAGCGTGGGGATATAGACCCAGGGGATTTTCCTGGCAACAGGCTGGCGAGTATGGGCTCTGAATTCCAGCCCTAGCTCTGCTGTTTCACTGACTCTGCAATCCTGTGCAGGTCATCTGACCCCTCTGAGCCTTTACTGTTTGCATGTAGAGCAGAAGGAGATCATAATATCTTACTGAATCTTTGTGACTTTAAGTTACCGAAACACAGAAGGCAGACAACAGCTGATAGCAGTGCTGATGAGAACTCATTCACTCATACAGTAAATACTGAGCAGCTCTATGCACCCCAGTCTGTCCTGAGCTCTGGGGACATGGCAGTGAATAGAACAGACCCAAGTCCCTGCAAGACTGCTCCAGGCAAGAATACTGGAGTGGGTAGCCTTTCCCTTCTCCAGGGGATCTTCCCAACCCAGGAATCAAACCCAGATCTCCTGTATTGCAGGCAGATTACTTACCATCTGAGCTAGAATAGCATGGGGGGAGAGAGAGAGACAAGATACAGAAGTAAAAATATAGTGAGTTGGATCATGATTGAAGTGCTAAAGAAAACAATGAAAGATGGGAAGGAAGAGAAGAGGCTGAAGTTCCTCCAGAAGCTGAATTAGTGTAAAGACCTGGAGAAGGTGAGGGATGGGAAAGGCATTCCAGGCTGAGGCAGCAGGTACCCGGGCCTGCCTAAACAGGAAGTGTGCTTGACAAATTCTGCATGCCTCAGAGAGGGCAGGCACGGGTATTGTGTGTGTCAGGAGGAGAGCAGCAGGAGGTGGAGAGGTGAGGGGGCCAGGTCCAGCAGGGACGGCGGTGCACTGGGAGGACTCTGGGTTTTGCTCAGGGGGTGGATCCGAGGGTCATCCAAAGGAGTGTGGCCTGAGCTAGCTGAAGTTGCAACAGAAGCGCCGATTGTTGTGAGCGACGTGCTTCTAGTCCTAGCGATGCTACAGCTTATGCTGCTGTGATGACGCAAGATGAACGGGGCTGGGGGGCGGGTGAGCAGAAGGTCGAGGCACTGGGGTTTGGAGACTCAAAGCCGGGAGAAGCAGAACACAGGCGCCACCCCCAATGGCAGCTTCATGTTTGTGCATTTAGACTGGGCTGCAGGGATCAGAAAGAGAAAAGAAAGGGCCTGAGTTTTTGGGTTTTATTTTTAGCTGTCCTAGATTTTCATGGCTACGTGGACTTTTCTCTAGTTGTGCTGAGCGGGGGGCTACTCTCTTGTTTCAATGCAGAGACTTCTCTTGTTGTGGAGCACAGGCTCTAGGGCACTCGGGCTCAGTAGCTGTGGTGCGTGTGCTTAGTTACTCTGTGGCATGTGCAATCCCAGTCCCCTGACCAGGAATCAAACCTGTGTCTCCTGCATTGGAAGGCTAATTTTTTAAAATTATACATTTATTTTTATTTATATTTATATATCCTCTAGAGGATCTTCTTGACACAGGGATTGAACTTACTTCTTTTACATCTCCTCCGTTGGCAGGTGGGTTCTTTACCACTAGTGCCACCTGGGAAGCCCCAATTGGCATTATGTTAGTTGCTGAATGTATTGAAATGTAAAAATCATGCATGATTCAAAAACCAACCCCTTACATGGTTGTTAAGAGCAAAATCAATTTAATCCTATAGATGTGGATGCATTTAGGATTTGAGAAGAGAAGAAGCGTACTAATTTTCCAGATGTGTAATTGCCTTCCCTCTAGTTTGTTAGCTTAGGGATTTCCCACCCAGTTGCACAAGGTACATTATCTGAAGTCATTTAACCTGTTCACCATCACATTCTTGGAATAAGTAAATTCTCTGCAGGTGAAATTGAACAAACACCACCAGTGACCTCTCTAGCTGCTCAAGTATTGGTCCAAGGGTTTAAAATAATAAGCTTCATTTTTCACTGAGTCTTGTTGACAGACAGTATCAGCAGGGCGTGAGATTAGAAGTTTAGTCCTCTTTGATGTTCAAAAATAGTTCAAGAGAATTATTGTTAAAACTTTTGTAAATATAAGTCTTTTGGGGTCCTAGCGATGCTACAGCTTATGCTGCTGTGATGACGCAAGATGAACGGGGCTGGGGGGCGGGTGAGCAGAAGGTCGAGGCACTGGGGTTTGGAGACTCAAAGCCGGGAGAAGCAGAACACAGGCGCCACCCCCAATGGCAGCTTCATGTTTGTGCATTTAGACTGGGCTGCAGGGATCAGAAAGAGAAAAGAAAGGGCCTGAGTTTTTGGGTTTTATTTTTAGCTGTCCTAGATTTTCATGGCTACGTGGACTTTTCTCTAGTTGTGCTGAGCGGGGGGCTACTCTCTTGTTTCAATGCAGAGACTTCTCTTGTTGTGGAGCACAGGCTCTAGGGCACTCGGGCTCAGTAGCTGTGGTGCGTGTGCTTAGTTACTCTGTGGCATGTGCAATCCCAGTCCCCTGACCAGGAATCAAACCTGTGTCTCCTGCATTGGAAGGCTAATTTTTTAAAATTATACATTTATTTTTATTTATATTTATATATCCTCTAGAGGATCTTCTTGACACAGGGATTGAACTTACTTCTTTTACATCTCCTCCGTTGGCAGGTGGGTTCTTTACCACTAGTGCCACCTGGGAAGCCCCAATTGGCATTATGTTAGTTGCTGAATGTATTGAAATGTAAAAATCATGCATGATTCAAAAACCAACCCCTTACATGGTTGTTAAGAGCAAAATCAATTTAATCCTATAGATGTGGATGCATTTAGGATTTGAGAAGAGAAGAAGCGTACTAATTTTCCAGATGTGTAATTGCCTTCCCTCTAGTTTGTTAGCTTAGGGATTTCCCACCCAGTTGCACAAGGTACATTATCTGAAGTCATTTAACCTGTTCACCATCACATTCTTGGAATAAGTAAATTCTCTGCAGGTGAAATTGAACAAACACCACCAGTGACCTCTCTAGCTGCTCAAGTATTGGTCCAAGGGTTTAAAATAATAAGCTTCATTTTTCACTGAGTCTTGTTGACAGACAGTATCAGCAGGGCGTGAGATTAGAAGTTTAGTCCTCTTTGATGTTCAAAAATAGTTCAAGAGAATTATTGTTAAAACTTTTGTAAATATAAGTCTTTTTTTAAAAAGTCATAATGATTTTAGATCATATGACAACAAGGCTGCACTGTATAGCACAAGGAACTAGATTCAATATCTTGCAATAAACCACAATGGAAATACTATTAAAAAGAGAATGTTGGGCTTCCCTGGTGGTCCAGTGGGTAAGGACACCGCCTTGCAGTGTAAGGGGCGCCAGTTCGATCCCTGGCCTGGGAAGATCCCACGTGCCGCGGAGCGGCTGGACCGATGTGCCCAATTACCGAGCCGGAGCTCTGGAGCGCATGCATGCAGAGCCAGTGCTCTGCGACAAGCGGCCACCTCGATGGGAGGCCCACACGGGCCAAAGAACAAAGATGGATGAAAATAGATTTAAAAAAATGAAAAACCAATAGAAGTGGCCCGCCCACCCCCCTCCCTCCCCAACCCGCCCCCCCACCAAAAGAAACCATTAAAAAAAGAGAGAGAGAATGTTTATATGTGTATAACTGAGTCACGTTCTGTACAGTAGAGACTGGCACAACATTATAAATTAGCTATCAGACACCCCATTCCTTACCATGATCCTTCCTTGCACCAACCGCTGCATCCTGCAAAAAAATATGGGCAAGAGAGAAGTATTGAATAGGACAATTTTTTTTTTCAGTTTTTTTTTGTCCACTTCTATTGGTCTTTCATTCATTTCCCTCTTTGTTCTTTGGCCTGTGTGGGCCTCCCATCACAGTGGCCTCTCTTGTCACAGGGCACCAACTCTGGGCGCATGCACTCCAGAGCTCCAACTCAGTAGTTGGGTCCAGCCTCTCCACGGCACGTGGAATCTTCCCAGGCCAGGGAATGAACCAGCGCCCCTTGCACTGCCAGGTGGTGTCCTTACCCACTGGACTACCAGGGAAGCCCGAATAGGACAATTTTTAACTAACATGCCCAATAAATCATAGAAATGATTGATTTTCCCCAGAAGTTAATATTTGACATAGAAATTGAGCTCTATAAAGTTTTGCTTTTTTGCAGACCTGGAAAGAAACTGTGAATAACTGGTGTTTTCCTCTTTGATGTTCAAAAATAGTTCAAGAGAATTATTGTTAAAACTTTTGTAAATATAAGTCTTTTTTTAAAAAGTCATAATGATTTTAGATCATATGACAACAAGGCTGCACTGTATAGCACAAGGAACTAGATTCAATATCTTGCAATAAACCACAATGGAAATACTATTAAAAAGAGAATGTTGGGCTTCCCTGGTGGTCCAGTGGGTAAGGACACCGCCTTGCAGTGTAAGGGGCGCCAGTTCGATCCCTGGCCTGGGAAGATCCCACGTGCCGCGGAGCGGCTGGACCGATGTGCCCAATTACCGAGCCGGAGCTCTGGAGCGCATGCATGCAGAGCCAGTGCTCTGCGACAAGCGGCCACCTCGATGGGAGGCCCACACGGGCCAAAGAACAAAGATGGATGAAAATAGATTTAAAAAAATGAAAGACCAATAGAAGTGGCCCGCCCACCCCCCCCTCCCAACCCGCCCCCACCAAAAGAAACCATTAAAAAAAGAGAGAGACAATGTTTATATGTGTATAACTGAGTCACGTTCTGTACAGTAGAGACTGGCACAACATTATAAATTAGCTATCAGACACCCCATTCCTTACCATGATCCTTCCTTGCACCAACCGCTGCATCCTGCAAAAAAATATGGGCAAGAGAGAAGTATTGAATAGGACAATTTTTTTTTTCAGTTTTTTTTTGTCCACTTCTATTGGTCTTTCATTCATTTCCCTCTTTGTTCTTTGGCCTGTGTGGGCCTCCCATCACAGTGGCCTCTCTTGTCACAGGGCACCAACTCTGGGCGCATGCACTCCAGAGCTCCAACTCAGTAGTTGGGTCCAGCCTCTCCACGGCACGTGGAATCTTCCCAGGCCAGGGAATGAACCAGCGCCCCTTGCACTGCCAGGTGGTGTCCTTACCCACTGGACTACCAGGGAAGCCCGAATAGGACAATTTTTAACTAACATGCCCAATAAATCATAGAAATGATTGATTTTCCCCAGAAGTTAATATTTGACATAGAAATTGAGCTCTATAAAGTTTTGCTTTTTTGCAGACCTGGAAAGAAACTGTGAATAACTGGTGTAAATATAAGATTTATGTATTTAGTTAGCCTCAGTAGATTGAAATCAATTATGTTGTTACCAGTGCATCAGAAAACGCCACCTCATTTTCTCATTTGTGATAATAAGTGGGGATGATCAGCCTTGTCTTAGCCAACAGCTCACTTTGTTGGCAACCAGGCTTACTATCTGAGTGACCAACAGGATGAATAGCCACTGACATGGATGCCACCGAACAGAAAGGTGGCAGAAGGGCCAGCCACAGAAGAGGAGGTGGGGCACATGGGATCCCAAGTAATCGACAAACCAATATGGCAGCCCTTAATGTGGATAGCTGAAAGGTGTTGCATGAGGGATTTACATTTCGTGCCTGGCTGGCTCAATTCCAGTCTCGCTGGAACTGACTGGAACTCGATTTTTTGGAGTAGAGCTCTTGGGAGAATCCTCGCACCAAGTAGACCCCCCTGGACTCCATTGATTCACTGAAAACTGCCTGACCTCCCAGGGAGCATTGTGTACATGGATGGATGAAAGCATCCAAAGAACAGAAAGATTTCAGCCTTGTCTGAATCACTATGTTCTCTGAAGGTGCTTCCCTGGTAGCTCAGCAGTGAAGAATCCGCCTGCCGTGCAGGAAATGCGGGTCTGATGCTTGGGTTTCTACCCAAGAGCCCCTGGAGAAGGAAGTGGAAACCTACTCCAGTGTTCTTGCCTGGAGAATCCCATGGACAGAGGAGTCTGCAGGGCTACAGTCCATGGGGTTGTAAGACAGAAGTTAGCGACTAAACCACCACCACCACCATCATGTCCCCTGAACTGCCTCTGTAAATGCAAAAGACTTTTAATGCAAAGATATGAAATATATTAAGAATTGATGGGCCTAGAGTCTGTCAAATAGAGTGAAGTAAGTCAGAGAGAAAAAAACAAATATCATATATTAACACATATGTGGGCTTCCCAGGCGGTGCTAGTGGTAAAGAGCCCACGGCAAATGCAGGGCATGCAAGAGATGCAAGCTCCATCCCTGGATCAAAACCCTGGAGGAGGGCATGGCAATCCAATTCCAAATTCCAATCTGGAAGGTACCCAAGGTTGCAGCGTCAGACATGACTGTTAGATTTAGTTAGCCTAAAATTTTTTAGATTGAATTTTTTTTCAATTAATTTGTTGTTACCAGTGCATCAGAAAACGCCACCTCATTTTCTCATTTGTGATAATAAGTGGGGATGATCAGCCTTGTCTTAGCCAACAGCTCACTTTGTTGGCAACCAGGCTTACTATCTGAGTGACCAACAGGATGAATAGCCACTGACATGGATGCCACCGAACAGAAAGGTGGCAGAAGGGCCAGCCACAGAAGAGGAGGTGGGGCACATGGGATCCCAAGTAATCGACAAACCAATATGGCAGCCCTTAATGTGGATAGCTGAAAGGTGTTGCATGAGGGATTTACATTTCGTGCCTGGCTGGCTCAATTCCAGTCTCGCTGGAACTGACTGGAACTCGATTTTTTGGAGTAGAGCTCTTGGGAGAATCCTCGCACCAAGTAGACCCCCCTGGACTCCATTGATTCACTGAAAACTGCCTGACCTCCCAGGGAGCATTGTGTACATGGATGGATGAAAGCATCCAAAGAACAGAAAGATTTCAGCCTTGTCTGAATCACTATGTTCTCTGAAGGTGCTTCCCTGGTAGCTCAGCAGTGAAGAATCCGCCTGCCGTGCAGGAAATGCGGGTCTGATGCTTGGGTTTCTACCCAAGAGCCCCTGGAGAAGGAAGTGGAAACCTACTCCAGTGTTCTTGCCTGGAGAATCCCATGGACAGAGGAGTCTGCAGGGCTACAGTCCATGGGGTTGTAAGACAGAAGTTAGCGACTAAACCACCACCACCACCATCATGTCCCCTGAACTGCCTCTGTAAATGCAAAAGACTTTTAATGCAAAGATATGAAATATATTAAGAATTGATGGGCCTAGAGTCTGTCAAATAGAGTGAAGTAAGTCAGAGAGAAAAAAACAAATATCATATATTAACACATATGTGGGCTTCCCAGGCGGTGCTAGTGGTAAAGAGCCCACGGCAAATGCAGGGCATGCAAGAGATGCAAGCTCCATCCCTGGATCAGGAAGATCCCCTGGAGGAGGGCATGGCAATCCAATTCCAAATTCCAATCTGGAAGGCTGTAGTCCCTAAGGTTGCACAGCGTCAGACATGACTGAAATAAGTTAGCACTCACAGGATGCACGTGGAATCTAGAAAAATGGTACAGATGAACCTATTTGCAAGGCAAGAATAGAGATGCAAGCATAGAAAATGAACATGTGGACACAGAGTGGGAAGGGGAGATGGGGTAGACTGGAAGATTAAGATGGACATATACACATTCCCGTGTGGAAAATAGCTACTGGGAGCCTCCCGTATAGCACAGGAAGTTCAGCTTGGTGCTCTGTGATGACCTAGAGGGATAAGATGGGGGATGACAGTGGAAGGGAGGTCCAAGAGGAAGGGGACATGTGCATACATATAGCTGATTCACCTCATTGTACAGCAGAAACTAACACAATGTTGGAAAGCAATTATACTCTAATTAAAAAAAGAAAGAGAGAGAATACTAAAATGTGAACTGCAGGAAAGGAGGGCATAAAGTTTGTTTTCTTCCTTCACATTTCCCCAGGCCTAGAATGATGCCTGGCACTTGGTACATGCTCAAAAGATATGTGGAACGAAACAGCTCTTCTGGGTTTTAAACTTCTGGTAAACTCCTGGAGTTTAAAACCCAGAAGAGGGGACAGAGCCTGGTCAGAAATACCTATGACGAAGGCAGTACTGTGGCTTGTCTCCAGGCAGGCAGAAATGGTGTGGAGGAGAAACAGAGATATTTTATCTCGATTGATAAGGCAAAGTTTCATGAAGGAGGAGGGGTATTTTAAGGAAAAATGAGGAAGGGGAAAAAATAAACGGAAAATATAGGATAAAGGTTTATGCAAAAGATCAGTGTTAGAGGAAGTTCTGAAAGTCATCTCCAGTAGGAATTAAAGAGAGCTTGAATCAATCAGATAGAATTTGGAGGAATTTGAGAATCAAATCAGGTACCCAACTAATGATTGGTAAATAAAGTGAAAACGTTAGTCCCTCAGTCACGTCCAACTCTTTGTCGACCCATGGACTATAGCCTGCCAGGCTTCTCTGTCCATGAGATTTTCCAGTCAAGAATACTGGAGTGGGTTACTATTTCCTTCTCCAGGGGATCTTCTCAACCCAGGAATTAAACTCGTATCTCTTGTGTCTCCTGCATTGCAGGTGGATTCTTTAATCTTCTGAGCCACTTGAGAAATCATACCATTCCAAAAAATCATCCCAGTCCAAATTTTCAGTTTTTTTTTTTAAAGATTTATTTATTTATTTATTTATTTATTTCGGGCAGGGGTTGGATTGAGGAGGGAGGGGAGTGGGCGGGCCACTTCTACTGGTCTTTCATTTCTCTATCTTCATCCGTCTTTGTTCTTTGGCTCCTGTGGGCCTCCCATCGCGGTGGTGTCTGTCGTTGCAGTGCTCTGGGCGCATGCGCTCCAGAGCTCCGGCTTGGTAATTGGACACATCAGTCCAGCTGCTCCACAGCACGTGGGATCTTCCCAGGCCAGGGATCGAACCGGCGTCCCTTGCACTGCAAGGCGGTGTCCTTACCCACTGGACCACCAGGGGAAGCCCAACTTTTCAGTTTTATACATAATTGTCTTAATTGGTAATAAGATAATCCAAAATCATTGTGGATGGTGACTGCAGCTATGAAATTAAAAGATGCTTGCTCCTTGGAGGAAAAGCTATGGCAAACCTAGACAACATATTCAAAAGCAGAGACATCACTTTGCCAACAGAAGTCCAAATAGTCAAAGCTATGGTTTCCCAGTGGTCATGTATGGATATGAGAATTGGACCATAAAGAAGGCCGAGTGCTAAGGAATTGATGCCTTTGAACTGTGTTGTTGGAGAAGACTCTTGAGAGTCCCTTGGACTGCAAAGAGATCAAACCAGTCAATCCTAAAGGAAATCAACCCTGAATATTCATTGGAAGGACTGATACTGAAGCTCCAAAATTTTGGCCACCTGATGCAAAGAAACAACTCATTGGAAAAGATCCTGATGCTGGGAAATGTGGAAGACAGAAGGAGAAGGGGATGACAGAGGATGCAATGGTTGAATGGCATCACTGAATCAATGAATATGAGTTTGAGCAAGCTCTGGGAGATGGTGAAGGACAGGGAAGCCTGGCGTGCCGCAGTCCATGGGATCACAAAAAGTCAGACACGACTGAGTGACTGAACTGAACAGAACTGATCTTAACTGATCTTAACTGACTTTTTAAAAGTAAGCACTTTAAGCCTCAAAGCTCTGTATAAAGTCGAGAGATTATGAGAAACTCCATAAATACAAAGGGTTATAGAAATAGTTTATCAGAGCAGTGAACAACAATGAAACTCTTAAGGCCATTCTTCCTTGTAATGTTTGCTTTCATGTTAAATCAGTCACGAGAACATGTTATAAACTGATGAGCTTTTCTTTTTTTAATTGTTTTAAAATTTTTATTTATTTATCTATTTATTTTTAACTGTTCTGGGTTTTCACTGCTGCTGTAGGCTCTCCTCTAGTTGCAGGGAATGGGGGCTACTCTCTAGTTGAGGTGAGCAGCCTTCTTCTTGCCATGACTTCTCTTGTGGAACTCGGCCTCTAGGACACACAGGTTTCAGCAGCTGTGGCACCTGGGCTCAATAGTTGTGGCTCATGGGCTTAGTTGCTCCACAGCGTGTGGGATCTTCCCAGATCAGGGATCGAACCCATGTCTCCTGCATTGGCAGGCGAACTCCTCACCACTGAGCTACTAGGGAAGCCCCCAGATGAGCTCTTCTTAACTTCCTCTCTTAATATAAGAGATTGGTTATTTCCTAAGCCTCCTTTCATTCTCATCTTATTGAAAATGTTGGCAAATAATACAGAGGGGATTCAGTTCTACAAACTGCGACTTAAACGGGCCGTTGTCTGTGCAGTGTTCATCATTGCCTCCTGAGCTTTTAGCTCCATCCCTGGCACTGTGGATGCTCATTGAATCTTGGTTGAATGAGTGAACCAGTACGAGGAAGACTTGTGTGGAAAGCCCTCTGGGGAGGCATTCTGGGCTGAGTAAAGATAAAATCTATCTTCAGAGATCACAGCCCAAGCTGGGAATGGGGGGAAAAAAAGGGGTGCAAATGGTTGGATGGCGTCACTGAATCAATGAATATGAGTTTGAGCAAGCTCTGGGAGATGGTGAAGGACAGGGAAGCCTGGCGTGCCGCAGTCCATGGGATCACAAAAGTCAGACACGACTGAGTGACTGAACTGAACAGAACTGTCAACTGATCTTAACTGACTTTTTAAAAAAGTAAGCACTATAAGCCTCAAAGCTCTGTATAAAGTCGAGAGATTATGAGAAACTCCATAAATACAAAGGGTTATAGAAATAGTTTATCAGAGCAGTGAACAACAATGAAACTCTTAAGGCCATTCTTCCTTGTAATGTTTGCTTTCATGTTAAATCAGTCACGAGAACATGTTATAAACTGATGAGCTTTTCTTTTTTTAATTGTTTTAAAATTTTTATTTATTTATCTATTTATTTTTAACTGTTCTGGGTTTTCACTGCTGCTGTAGGCTCTCCTCTAGTTGCAGGGAATGGGGGCTACTCTCTAGTTGAGGTGAGCAGCCTTCTTCTTGCCATGACTTCTCTTGTGGAACTCGGCCTCTAGGACACACAGGTTTCAGCAGCTGTGGCACCTGGGCTCAATAGTTGTGGCTCATGGGCTTAGTTGCTCCACAGCGTGTGGGATCTTCCCAGATCAGGGATCGAACCCATGTCTCCTGCATTGGCAGGCGAACTCCTCACCACTGAGCTACTAGGGAAGCCCCCAGATGAGCTCTTCTTAACTTCCTCTCTTAATATAAGAGATTGGTTATTTCCTAAGCCTCCTTTCATTCTCATCTTATTGAAAATGTTGGCAAATAATACAGAGGGGATTCAGTTCTACAAACTGCGACTTAAACGGGCCGTTGTCTGTGCAGTGTTCATCATTGCCTCCTGAGCTTTTAGCTCCATCCCTGGCACTGTGGATGCTCATTGAATCTTGGTTGAATGAGTGAACCAGTACGAGGAAGACTTGTGTGGAAAGCCCTCTGGGGAGGCATTCTGGGCTGAGTAAAGATAAAATCTATCTTCAGAGATCACAGCCCAAGCTGGGAATGGAATAGGACTGTGAGCAGGAAGCCGGCACAGACTTAAATATTTGTGCTGAAAGACAGGGCATGATAACCACAAGCAGCATATTAAAGTAATATAACAACAATAAACTATCTAGATGTCACTTCACAGTTCCTGTATTATTTTATTCATTTGGTTCTCTTACAATGATGGAGGGATGGGATACTTCTTAAAGGACAGATTGCAGGTACAAGGGAGTGGGAGGATATTGATAAGAGACCTGAAAAGACGCAGAGGAGACAGGATTTGAACTTGACCTCAAAGGATGGATAGTCATTAGAGCTCATTTCTGTTGAATACAGACCATGTGCCAGGCACTGTTTAAGCACTTAATGCACTCGCTTGATCCTCATAGCAGTCGTGTGCGAAGCCCTATCATCCTACAGAAGAGGAAACTGAGGCACAGTAAAGTTAAATAAGCTGCTCAAAGTCACACAGTTGAGAAGTGTCAGAGTCAGATGGTCTGGTTCCAGAGCCCCAGCTCTTAACCACTAGCAGTTTTTATAGGTGACCATGGCGGAGTTGGTGGTGGGGAGTGACCCAGGCAGAGGGAAACTGAGCTGCTGGGGTAAGACTTGAGGTTACAGGGTGCCCGGGGTGTCTGGGGAGAAAGTGAATGTACAGGGAGTTGGCAGGGAAGTTTAGTAGGATGAAAAGGGTAGAAAGGGGGAAATAACCAACTGTAAAGAATAGCTAAATGAATTGTACCAAGATGTTATAGTAGAATATGGCATAAAGGAAGTATCCTGATGATATATGACTTTTGAAAACAATGGCTAGTACTTTTGACATCTTACCATAAGCCAGGAACCATGTCTGTCAATTCAGAGGGCTTACCTTATTCATCCTCTCTGCATCCGTGAGGCAGTGCCATTGTTACCACCATTTAACATGGGAGCCTGAGCCCAGAGAGAATAAGTGACTTCCTCCTGCCTAAGTTATCTGTTTGACTCCTCAAACTCCTAACCACTTCAGTTTAATGGTTCTCTGTTAAATGCCGAAAGATGGTTGAGGGTGGGTATAGCATGATATCATTTTGTAAAATTAAAAAGTAAAGCATATGTATACATATATGTATATGCATGCATGTTAAGTCACTTCAGTCGTGTCCAACTCTCTGCAATGCTATGCACTGTAGACTGGCAGGCTCCCCTCTTCCTGGGATTTTCTAGGCAAGAATACTGCAGTGGGTGCCCATTTCCTACTCCAGGGGATTTTCCTGACTCAGGGATTGAACCCTCATCTCCTGAGGCCCCTGCACTGTAGGAGGAATCTTTACTGCTGAATCTTGACTTACAATAGGGTTATGTCCCAATAAATGCATTGCAAGTTGACAATATCATTGTAAAAATACATTTAATACAGCTAACCTACTGAACTTAGCCCACCTTAAGCATGCTCAGAACATTTACATTAGCCTACATTTGGGCAAATCATCTAAAATGAAGCCTGTTTAATAACTGTTGATTTCACACTCTTAATTCATTTTACTTTATGAAATGAAAGTACATTTCATGTAACTTACTGACTGCTATGCCAAAAGCAAAACCAGGATGGTACTGGGGCACAGGGTGATTGTATTGATGAGAATCTCTTTCATCCCACTGCAAAGTAGAAACATTGTAAGTTGGACCACATTAAGTCAGGAACCATCTGCTTATGAAATTCATAAACTAAACTGTAAATAGTGGTTGCCTTTATTTTAAGAAAATAGTAAATATTTATTAATATTTATTTGTAATTTTGTCTCTACTGGGTCTTTGTTGCTTCAAGAGGACTTTCTGTAGTTACAGCGAGCAAGGGCTTCTCTCTAGTTTGGGCTTCTCATTGTGGTGGCCTCGCTTGTTGCTGGGGCTCTAGGGTGCTCAGACTTCAGTAGCCACGCACAATGGCTCAGTAGTCATGGCTGAGTGCAGGCTTGTTAGCTGTGGCACGCAGGTTCAGTTGCCCCTTGGCATTTGGAGTCTTTCTGGACCAGGGATCAAACCAGTGTACCTTGCACTGCAAGGCAGACCTTTAATCACTGGACCACCAGGGAAGCCCCGACAGTGTTACCTTTAGAGAGTAAACTGGACGGAGCTGAGGTGAGACTTACTTTTCCCTTCACACACTTTCTGTATTATTTCCATTCTCTATAATAAATTAATGAATATAGTGATTTAACAATAAATTAATGAACATTATCTTAAAAATAAAGTATTACTTTTAGCATACATTATGCTAAAATAAAAGCTAGCAAGGACCCAGTTTACAAAATTTTTATAGGAATCTGGATTATTGTATGGCAAAAACTATCACAATATTATAAAGTAATTATCCTCCAATTAAAATAATTTTTTAAAAAAGGAATTCAGTTTATTTTACGTCTATTGAGACCTAGTGAAGACTTTTGAACATGTGGGCAACTCTGAAGAGTAATTATTGAAAAAATAAAAATATATGGGTCAAGTCTGTTTACTTGTTTTTTGTTTTTGTTTTATTTTTGTTCCTTTTAATTCTTTTTCATTATTATTGACATGCCATAGGATCAAACATTATTTTGCTCTATTGGTTTCTCCCTCTTTTTTTTTTTTTTTTTAAATATTGGCCTCTTTTTTTGTTTGTTTGTTTATTTTCATCCATCTTCATTCTTTTTTTTTGGCCTGTGTGGGCCTCCCACTGCAGCGGCCTCTCCCGCTGCAGAGCACCAGCTGGTAATTGGACATCTGGGTCCAACCGCTCCATAGCACGTGGGATCTTCCTGGGCCAGGGATCGAACCGGTGCCCCTTGCACTGCAAGGCGTACTGTCCACCCACTGGACCACCAGGGAAGCCTGCTCTATTGGTTTCTAAAACACTTCATCAATGTTTTTTTTAAACCTGCCTATCATTTATTTTATTTTTAAATTTTTATATATTTATTTTTGGCTGTGTGGGGTCTTTGCTGTTGTGCAGACTTTTCTCCAGTTGCAGTGATCAGGGGCTACTGTCCAGTTGTGGTGTGTGGGCTTCTCGTTGTGGAGCATCAGCTCTAGAGCACATGGGCTTCATTAGTTATGGTACACAGGCTTAGTTGCCCCAGGACACATGGAATCTTCCTGGACCAGGGATCAAACCCATGTCCTCTGCATTGACAGGTGGAGTCTTAAGTCTTGGACCACCAGGGAAATCCATCTCATCAACTTCTTCTTTTTTTTTTTTTTTTTTTGAAGATTTATTTATTTATTTATTTTGGGCGGGGGTGGGGTGTGGAGGGAGGGGAGTGGGCGGGCCACTTCTATTGGTCTTTCGTTTCTCTGTTTTCATCTGTCTTTGTTCTTTGGCTCCTGTGGGCCTCCCATCACGGTGGCGTCTGTTGTTGCAGAGCATCGGCTCTGGGTGCATGCGCTCCAGAGCTCCAACTCAGTAATTGGACACATCGGTCCAGCCACTCCACGGCACGTGGGATCTTCCCAGGCCAGGGATCGAACCGGCGCCCCTTGCACTGCAAGGCGGTGTCCTTACCCACTGCACCACCAGGGGAAGCCCCATCTCATCAACTTCTAACATCAGTTACTGGTTTATTAGGTTTAGTGTTTGTTTCATGCCTCTGTCCTAAGCACTAGAAGACAAAGGGTTTGTCTGTTTTGTCCACTGTTACAGTCTTGCCATCCTCTGAGGGCATCAGAGGATGAGACGGCTGGACGGCATCACCACTGCAATAGACATGAACTTGGGCAAACTTGGGGAGATGGTGAGGGACAGGGAGGCCTGTCCTGCTACCGTCCATGGGGTCGCAAAAAGTCAGACACGACTGGGCGACCGGACAACAATAACACAGACTTTGCTCCTGAAACAATTTCTGGTACAAGGCAAGTGCTGAATCAATTTGTTGAATGAATTAAAATTTTTAGTAGACTTGGTTTTTTTAATAGCAGTTTTTAGGTTCACAGCAAAGTTGAGCAGAAAGTAGTTTCCACGCGCCCTCTGCTCCTCGCTCACCTGCACAGCCCCTCTTGTCAGCATCCCTAGAGTGGTGCCTGGGTTATAACTGATGAACCTACCATGGCACGTCCTTATCACCCGAAGTCCATAGCTGAGCAGGGTTCACTCTTGGTGTTGTACAGTCTATGGTACAATGTCATGTATCCAGTTGTGGTGTGTGGGCTTCTCGTTGTGGAGCATCAGCTCTAGAGCACATGGGCTTCATTAGTTATGGTACACAGGCTTAGTTGCCCCAGGACACATGGAATCTTCCTGGACCAGGGATCAAACCCATGTCCTCTGCATTGACAGGTGGAGTCTTAAGTCTTGGACCACCAGGGAAATCCATCTCATCAACTTCTTCTTTTTTTTTTTTTTTTTTTGAAGATTTATTTATTTATTTATTTTGGGCGGGGGTCGGGTTGGGGGGAGTGGGCCCACTTCTATTGGTCTTTCGTTTCTCTGTTTTCATCTGTCTTTGTTCTTTGGCTCCTGTGGGCCTCCCATCACGGTGGCGTCTGTTGTTGCAGAGCATCGGCTCTGGGTGCATGCGCTCCAGAGCTCCAACTCAGTAATTGGACACATCGGTCCAGCCACTCCACGGCACGTGGGATCTTCCCAGGCCAGGGATCGAACCGGCGCCCCTTGCACTGCAAGGCGGTGTCCTTACCCACTGCACCACCAGGGGAAGCCCCATCTCATCAACTTCTAACATCAGTTACTGGTTTATTAGGTTTAGTGTTTGTTTCATGCCTCTGTCCTAAGCACTAGAAGACAAAGGGTTTGTCTGTTTTGTCCACTGTTACAGTCTTGCCATCCTCTGAGGGCATCAGAGGATGAGACGGCTGGACGGCATCACCACTGCAATAGACATGAACTTGGGCAAACTTGGGGAGATGGTGAGGGACAGGGAGGCCTGTCCTGCTACCGTCCATGGGGTCGCAAAAGTCAGACACGACTGGGCGACCGGACAACAATAACACAGACTTTGCTCCTGAAACAATTTCTGGTACAAGGCAAGTGCTGAATCAATTTGTTGAATGAATTAAAATTTTTAGTAGACTTGGTTTTTTTAATAGCAGTTTTTAGGTTCACAGCAAAGTTGAGCAGAAAGTAGTTTCCACGCGCCCTCTGCTCCTCGCTCACCTGCACAGCCCCTCTTGTCAGCATCCCTAGAGTGGTGCCTGGGTTATAACTGATGAACCTACCATGGCACGTCCTTATCACCCGAAGTCCATAGCTGATGCGAGGGTTCACTCTTGGTGTTGTACAGTCTATGGTACAATGTCATGTATCCAGCCTGATAGTATCACAGAGAATAGTTTCACGGTCCTAAACATCTTATGTGCTCTGTGTGTTCTGTGCCTCTGTCTAACTACTGATCTTTCTGTTGTTTCCACAATTTTGCCTTTTCCAAAATGTCATAGAGTTGTAATCACCCCATGTGTAGCCTTTCGATATTGGCTTCTTTCACTTAATAACATGCATTCGAAGTTCTTCCATGCCTTTTCATGGCTTGTGAGTTCATTTCTTGATAGTGCTAAATAACATTCCATTGTCTGGATGTACTACAGTTTATTTATCCAATGAGTTATAATTTTAGATTTTAAAAAATGAAGTAAGAAAAAGGCAACTTCTAAAGAAATAAAACTTGCTTTGAGGAACTTGGTGGGGAGGTTGAAGATGAAGGTCCTGAGTGGCTTTCGGATGGAAACTCAGGTTCTTTCATCCCTTCAGCCTATGTTTCTGAGTGCCCTCTGTGGCAGGCTGGGTGCTGGGGGCTGGAAGGTGTGGGACAGGAAGCCATCCCTGCCTTCAGGTAGTTTATCTTGAAGAGGGGGCGTGACCACATCTGGTGGGCGGGCTCTGTGGGGAACCAGGCTGCTCACCTGTGGATCTTCCTGTCTCCAAGCAGATCAAAGAAGGGGGCAAAGCAGACCTGGTGAGTTCCAGACTGCGGGCTGGGGACGAGGTGGTGCACATCAACGAGGTGGCGCTGAGCAGCTCCAGGAGAGAGGCCGTTTCCTTGGTGAAAGGATCCTACAAGACCCTGAGGCTGGTGGTGCGCAGGTAGGCAGGGTGAGGGGGTGCCCGATTCCTCCTTGCCCCTCTCTCTGGGACAAAGAACCTGTTCTTTAAACCCAGCCTTGTGGATTCTTATGGTACCTCACCCCCTCCCTCCACCCCAAACCCCACTTAATTTTCCTTTTCTCTTGCTCATCTTGTGGCCTGTGAAGACATTTCAGACACTTCTGTCTTGTGAAATCCTGGCTTTTATTTTCGATTTTACCTACACTTTTTTCTCAATGATTTTTGGCCGTGATAGGGTTCACTCTTGGTGTTGTACAGTCTATGGTACAATGTCATGTATCCAGCCTGATAGTATCACAGAGAATAGTTTCACGGTCCTAAACATCTTATGTGCTCTGTGTGTTCTGTGCCTCTGTCTAACTACTGATCTTTCTGTTGTTTCCACAATTTTGCCTTTTCCAAAATGTCATAGAGTTGTAATCACCCCATGTGTAGCCTTTCGATATTGGCTTCTTTCACTTAATAACATGCATTCGAAGTTCTTCCATGCCTTTTCATGGCTTGTGAGTTCATTTCTTGATAGTGCTAAATAACATTCCATTGTCTGGATGTACTACAGTTTATTTATCCAATGAGTTATAATTTTAGATTTTAAAAAATGAAGTAAGAAAAAGGCAACTTCTAAAGAAATAAAACTTGCTTTGAGGAACTTGGTGGGGAGGTTGAAGATGAAGGTCCTGAGTGGCTTTCGGATGGAAACTCAGGTTCTTTCATCCCTTCAGCCTATGTTTCTGAGTGCCCTCTGTGGCAGGCTGGGTGCTGGGGGCTGGAAGGTGTGGGACAGGAAGCCATCCCTGCCTTCAGGTAGTTTATCTTGAAGAGGGGGCGTGACCACATCTGGTGGGCGGGCTCTGTGGGGAACCAGGCTGCTCACCTGTGGATCTTCCTGTCTCCAAGCAGATCAAAGAAGGGGGCAAAGCAGACCTGGTGAGTTCCAGACTGCGGGCTGGGGACGAGGTGGTGCACATCAACGAGGTGGCGCTGAGCAGCTCCAGGAGAGAGGCCGTTTCCTTGGTGAAAGGATCCTACAAGACCCTGAGGCTGGTGGTGCGCAGGTAGGCAGGGTGAGGGGGTGCCCGATTCCTCCTTGCCCCTCTCTCTGGGACAAAGAACCTGTTCTTTAAACCCAGCCTTGTGGATTCTTATGGTACCTCACCCCCTCCCTCCACCCCAAACCCCACTTAATTTTCCTTTTCTCTTGCTCATCTTGTGGCCTGTGAAGACATTTCAGACACTTCTGTCTTGTGAAATCCTGGCTTTTCCAGTAGGTGTTGGCTTGGCCGACTTCACTGTACTTTCTACATTTCTGGGCTTGATGAAAAGTGACCCTGATCCTGGATGTGGTCAGAACTCAATGAGGTGTCCTCTCTCTGTGGGACCAGAAACAGAGCCACTGGCTTGGAGCCTTACAGCGCATTCCACTAACCTGACCTACCCCGGGGGTAGGGGGTGTCATCAAAAAAGTGAATTCCTGCTTTTGTTTGTTTTGTTTTTCTGATTGTGATAGGGATGGTTGGAAAGGGTTTGGCTTGTGATTGACTTACAGTGCCTTCTCCTAGGTTCAGGAAAACACCCCATAGTGGAGGGAATTATTTTCAGCCATTACGACAGACCAAGCATTGTTGGAGGAGTATTATGTTAGCATATATAAATGTGTTCATTTAGCCTGAGAAGAATCTGGTGAGATAGCTATCATTATCCTCATTGTACAGGTAAGAGGTTAAGCAAGTCACTGGGGGTGGCAGGGCTGCTAAGTGGAAGGGCCACAGAAGAGTCTAGAAGCTGCTGGTCCTGCTTCACCAGACCTCTTGAGCCTTATTACCTTGACCTACTAAGTCCTGGGCTTACACATTTAGCTTATTTGGATATTTCTTCATTATTCAGATTTTGACTGCCTCACATGGCAACTAAATCTTATGTTTGAGGATGTTTAAGTTGGCTGGAGTCATTAATCTAGCCCTGCTGTTCTTCAGTTGTTGACAGTAGACTGGTCTTCTCATTCCTCATATACTGTCTTAGGTCAGGGGTCTCCAACCTCTGGGGTTTGGACTGGTGCTTCCTCTCAGATCAGCGGAGGCATTAGATTAGAAATAAAGTCTGCAATGAATGTAATGTGTTGGAATCCTCCCCAAACCATTCCCCGAGTTGTGATCCGTGGAAAACTTGTCTTCCACGAAATTGGTCCCTGGTACCAGAACGGCTGAGGACTGTGGTCCTAGAGGACCATCCACTCCAGCATTCATTCATGCCTCTAAGTTTACTGCCTGAGCCCTGCTCAAGGGGACAGCAGCTCCTTCCAGCTGGAGAAACACAGCCGTGGGTGTGGTCCTACCTTGTCCCCAGGCCCCATTGACTCTCCCGGTGGGCTGGATCTAGTTTCTCTTCAGGGCCTTCTAACTAGACCTTGCTTCTCTCGTGGCCAGTGGTGCTGAGTGGCTCAAAGTAGAGGCGCCGGAGTTGGATCAGACCTGGGTTCAAATTCTAGGCTTGTTAGAATTTAGCTCTAGCTGCATGATCTTGGGAATTACCCTGATTAAAGATTCAGCTTCCTCAGTTTTAAACAGGGATTAAAATAGCTACTTTACAAGGTAGATTAGAAGGATGTAATTGACATACTCTTTACAGTTGCTCACGGTAGCAACAGATGCTGCTGCTGTAATTTTTATTATTATTGCCCAGCTCTAGGCACACGTTCATTATTTGTAGGCCTGGATTTGAGTAAAGCAAGCATTTGTCCCAAACACGGTGCACCAATTTCTCAAATAGATGCACTCAAATAGATGCAATAGGGTAGGAGGGTTCAGGACCATTAGGCCTATTTCGTGCATTCAAAGAATGTTGATGGTTTTGAACTCACTTTGGCATTGGAACCCAAAGCCCAGGTTGAGAACTCTGGTATTTATCTGTTGGTGGACTTCTCACTCAGTGTGTTTTGACAGGACTTGGATGATGGATTAACCTCTGGAGAGGACTGTCTTGTTTCCTGCTATGAAAAGTAGTTATGCTGGCTTCTGGTTATGGTTTATAGTTGATGGTGACATGAAATTTGAATGATTTCTTCTGGAAGAATAGGCAACAGAGTCCTGGGATTGCAATCTGGCTTTGTCATTAGCAAATTGTGGAACTTTGGGTTCTCTTTTTTCATAAAGTAATAATTGGGGATAATAACTTCTGCCTCAAAAGGGCATTATGAAGATGTAATATATAAAGTCTAAGTACACAGTAAATTGCAATGTTTGCTCATTATTCTGAACTGCGTTAGAGAGTCCTGTGGCGATATGGAGTATTGCCCTATTGAAACCGTTTACCTCAGATTTGGGACTTAAACCCAAAACCCAGTTTGGGAGTTGAATCCATGTGGCTGGGACTCGAACCAGCCAAAATTCTGCTTGGGACTTGAACTCACATGGCTGGGACTCAAACCCTACCCAAACCCACAGTACTTGGTTTCCTGATCTAATGGAGCTCAGGGTTTTTGGTGGTGGGGGCGGGGTCAGGTTGGGGAGGAAGGGAGTGGGTCTTTCATTTCTCTATTTTCATCCGTCTTTGTTCTTGGCTCCTGTGGGCCTCCCATCGCAGTGGCCTCTGTCGTCAGCACCGGCTCTGGGCGCATGCCTCAGAGCTCTGGCTCAGTGAAATGACTTGGGAATTACCCTGATTAAAGATTCAGCTTCTTCAGTTTTAAACAGGGATTAAAATAGCTACTTTACAAGGTAGATTAGAAGGATTAATTGACATACTCTTTACAGTTGCTCACGGTAGCAACAGATGCTGCTGCTGTAATTTTTATTATTATTGCCCAGCTCTAGGCACACGTTCATTATTTGTAGGCCTGGATTTGAGTAAAGCAAGCATTTGTCCCAAACACGGTGCACCAATTTCTCAAATAGATGCACTCAAATAGATGCAATAGGGTAGGAGGGTTCAGGACCATTAGGCCTATTTCGTGCATTCAAAGAATGTTGATGGTTTTGAACTCACTTTGGCATTGGAACCCAAAGCCCAGGTTGAGAACTCTGGTATTTATCTGTTGGTGGACTTCTCACTCAGTGTGTTTTGACAGGACTTGGATGATGGATTAACCTCTGGAGAGGACTGTCTTGTTTCCTGCTATGAAAAGTAGTTATGCTGGCTTCTGGTTATGGTTTATAGTTGATGGTGACATGAAATTTGAATGATTTCTTCTGGAAGAATAGGCAACAGAGTCCTGGGATTGCAATCTGGCTTTGTCATTAGCAAATTGTGGAACTTTGGGTTCTCTTTTTTCATAAAGTAATAATTGGGGATAATAACTTCTGCCTCAAAAGGGCATTATGAAGATGTAATATATAAAGTCTAAGTACACAGTAAATTGCAATGTTTGCTCATTATTCTGAACTGCGTTAGAGAGTCCTGTGGCGATATGGAGTATTGCCCTATTGAAACCGTTTACCTCAGATTTGGGACTTAAACCCAAAACCCAGTTTGGGAGTTGAATCCATGTGGCTGGGACTCGAACCAGCCAAAATTCTGCTTGGGACTTGAACTCACATGGCTGGGACTCAAACCCTACCCAAACCCACAGTACTTGGTTTCCGGATCTAATGGAGCTCAGGGGTTTTTTTTTGGTGGTGGGGGCGGGGTCAGGTTGGGGAGGAAGGGAGCGGGTCTTTCATTTCTCTATTTTCATCCGTCTTTGTTCGTTGGCTCCTGTGGGCCTCCCATCGCAGTGGCCTCTGTCGTCGCAGAGCACCGGCTCTGGGCGCATGCACTCCAGAGCTCTGGCTCAGTGATTGGACACATCAGTCCAACCGCTCCGGGGCACATGGGATCTTCCCAGGCCAGGGATCGAACCCAGCGCTCCTTGTACTGCAAGGCAGTGTCCTTACCCACTGGACCACCAGGGAAGCCCGAGCTCAGGTTCTTAATGTCTCTTTGTAGAAAAGAATTCAGTGAGTGATAGTGATAGGTAAGAAATGGATTTATTCAGATTCAGAGGAAGCAACTCCACAGACAGTGTGAGCCATGGCAGAGGCGAATCCTGCAGCCTCGAAAACATGGCATTGTTAGCTTTAAGGACTGGATAATTTCATTTGCTGCTGAGTGGGAGGATTGTTCCCAAATCTTTTGGGAAAGGGGCGAAACTGTCATGTCACCTCTGGGTGTGTCGTTTAGCTTGCTGATTGAGGATCAAGGTCTAGTCGGCCATCTTGGACCCATTTGATTTTAATAGGTTTATGTTGTGTCCTTGGGCTATGTCATTCTTTCAAAAAATTGTGCCCTACCCCTTTCCTTCCTGTTACTCTATTACCAAATGTGGTGGATGCCTGGTTATCCAGAAGTCCCCACTGTCACCCTCTTGTTCCCTTGGGGACACCACCATCAAGGGGCTGGGCCCAGCCTTACACATACAGAAATGGTCACAACATGCCCAGGAGCTCATGGGATTTGGGATTGTTAATTCACATCATCCAAATTTACAGGGAATCGAAGGACATACACCAGAATGTCAACACATTAGCTCATTTTGGAGAACACAGCTCTAAGTGGAATAAGTATCCCAAGGGGACCTAGAGTCAAGAAATTTTATCCCCTTAGGAAAACAAAATTGGAAGTCTGAATTTACAGGAGGTTGCTTGCATGGCTGGGACTCAAACCCTACCCAAACCCACAGTACTTGGTTTCCGGATCTAATGGAGCTCAGGGGTTTTTTTTTGGTGGTGGTGGGGCGGGGGTCAGGTTGGGGAGGAAGGGGAGTGGGTCTTTCATTTCTCTATTTTCATCCGTCTTTGTTCGTTGGCTCCTGTGGGCCTCCCATCGCAGTGGCCTCTGTCGTCGCAGAGCACCGGCTCTGGGCGCATGCACTCCAGAGCTCTGGCTCAGTGATTGGACACATCAGTCCAACCGCTCCGGGGCACATGGGATCTTCCCAGGCCAGGGATCGAACCCGCGCTCCTTGTACTGCAAGGCAGTGTCCTTACCCACTGGACCACCAGGGGAAGCCCGAGCTCAGGTTCTTAATGTCTCTTTGTAGAAAAGAATTCAGTGAGTGATAGTGATAGGTAAGAAATGGATTTATTCAGATTCAGAGGAAGCACACTCCACAGACAGTGTGAGCCATGGCAGAGGCGAATCCTGCAGCCTCGAAAACATGGCATTGTTAGCTTTAAGGACTGGATAATTTCATTTGCTGCTGAGTGGGAGGATTGTTCCAAATCTTTTGGGAAAGGGGCGAAACTGTCATGTCACCTCTGGGTGTGTCGTTTAGCTTGCTGATTGAGGATCAAGGTCTAGTCGGCCATCTTGGACCCATTTGATTTTAATAGGTTTATGTTGTGTCCTTGGGCTATGTCATTCTTTCAAAAAATTGTGCCCTACCCCTTTCCTTCCTGTTACTCTATTACCAAATGTGGTGGATGCCTGGTTATCCAGAAGTCCCCACTGTCACCCTCTTGTTCCCTTGGGGACACCACCATCAAGGGGCTGGGCCCAGCCTTACACATACAGAAATGGTCACAACATGCCCAGGAGCTCATGGGATTTGGGATTGTTAATTCACATCATCCAAATTTACAGGGAATCGAAGGACATACACCAGAATGTCAACACATTAGCTCATTTTGGAGAACACAGCTCTAAGTGGAATAAGTATCCCAAGGGGACCTAGAGTCAAGAAATTTTATCCCCTTAGGAAAACAAAATTGGAAGTCTGATCATAATTAGGTCAGGAGGTTGCTTGCAGGGCTCAGACTGAAGAGTGAGTCTGAGGCCCCAGAATGTACTGGCATCCATGCTAATGGCCATATGGCCCGTCTTTCTACCAGGGACAGGTCTGCCAGGAGGGCCAGATGCTCATAATGCTGAATCAGGGCCTTTTCCCCTCTGGACCGCAGAGGATATTCTGCCAAAGCGCTCCTCTCCAATCTAGTTACTTCTCTACCCTCCACTCAATTGCCTTGGTGATTGACACATTCTTTCTTTAGATATGTTAATAGATCGATAAGGTTACTAAAGAGTCCTTGCTCGCAGGCTTCTGGTGTGGGAAATATTCTGTCTCTAAGATGCCTTTTGAGTCTGTCTTATCTCATCTATTATGTGTTGACTTTTATAGTTGTACTCTCTAGTTGGAAGAAAAGGAGGGAATCTTCTCACAGGTGTTTAGAGATGGGGATTGATGAACATAGATAAGGATGCCCTCACATTCTGCCCTCACATTGCAGAGAACTGAGCAGAAATCCCTGTACTCTGGATTAATCTGGCTTTGTGTTTAGGAGAGCTGTCACTTTCCTGAGAAGTCTTTATATCTCGGCACATGTCATGTCCAGAGATGTCATTTCCTTCCACTTGATTCTGACAAAGTAACTTTTGTGATATTTCATTTGCTAGCTTCTCTTTTTCCTAAGTGATTGCTATACTTAAAAAAAAAAAAGATTAAAGTCGTTTCCAGGAAATATGATCTGGAATCTGTTTCCTGGAGAAATCATTTGCGTAGTGAAAATGTTTATTTACCAGCAGTTCCATCTGTACCTGCCTCCTTGTCTCTTAAAGTTAGCTTGGGGTGGGTGAGGACAACCCCTCAGGTTGCCAGGCTTCCTCCTCCATCATAAATAGGTCAAGAATGCAGATCAGGGTGGCTGCGTTTATAAGTTTTTAAGAGTGTGACCCAAAACAATCAAAGTAAAAGAAGGTTCTTTTAAGAAAGTTCTTTAAAGACTACAGTGACAAGAGAAAGGCAGTCTCAAGTGAGTTGTGGGTCAGTGACCTTTGAAGATCTGCTGACCCATAAGGAAGGCAGGGTTTAGTCCTCTGGGAGGAAGGAGAGAAGGGGTGACCTGAATGCTGCAGGGACAGAGAATGTGTCAGCTTACTGAGTACACAGAGGTCTGCGGCTAGTGGTGGATAAATGGAGAAGAAATGATAAAAAAGCGAGCTGAAGGAAAGACCTTCAAAAAGGAAAATAAACATCTCCCTGTTGAAGAGAAACTGAAGGAGAAAAATCTTTGTGGAATGCAAGGACAGTACAAGGAGTGTAAGTTAGGAAAGCAGACAGGTACACAAGTAAGAGTCAGTACTCCATACCCTCTCTAAAATCAACTGAGATTTTATTTGGCCGACAGCTGTCAAATGAATGTCCTAGAACCAGTAACTCATAGAATGAATGGAAACTGAAGACAGAGGAAAGGGTCTTCAGGTTTAATTTAAAACCCTGGGGTGATACAAAGTACTTTCAATACAGGGAGGACTCACTGCTCTTTGCAGATAACCTAAATTTTAAAATTAAAAAAATCAGAGGCTATATTTCCTTTTCAGTACAGACTGTTGGGGTTATTTGCTGGGAGGCATCTAACCTCTGTTTTTACTGTGAGTTGGCACTCTGGTTCCTGTCCTGAATCAGATCATCAGAAAGGCCTTGTAACCTCAATGAGAATGCTCCCAGCCCCCATTTCTCTAGGCAAATCCAACCTCCCAAATTTCTGCATTAAGATGCTGCTTTTACCAAATATCTTACTCCTGAGTTTGGTATCTGTGGTTGGTTTGGCAAAGAAAAGTTTTGGGGTATATTTCACAGTAAATGGTTTGTGATTTTGATGGCAAGACTCCTGTAAGCCATTGGGAAGTAGAACTCATTTTCTCTAGGAGAAAAGGATGTGTGAGATGGTGATGCAGGCTTGATGCTACCTGGAAAACACGTCAATTCATTGATTTGATTCTTGCCTAAAAGGACTGTCGTGAGAAATATGTATGTTAAGTGTGTGGTGGTTTAGTCACGTTTATAAGTTTTAAGAGTGTGACCCAAAACAATCAAAGTAAAGAAGGTTCTTTTAAGAAAGTTCTTTAAAGACTACAGTGACAAGAGAAAGGCAGTCTCAAGTGAGTTGTGGGTCAGTGACCTTTGAAGATCTGCTGACCCATAAGGAAGGCAGGGTTTAGTCCTCTGGGAGGAAGGAGAGAAGGGGTGACCTGAATGCTGCAGGGACAGAGAATGTGTCAGCTTACTGAGTACACAGAGGTCTGCGGCTAGTGGTGGATAAATGGAGAAGAAATGATAAAAAAGCGAGCTGAAGGAAAGACCTTCAAAAAGGAAAATAAACATCTCCCTGTTGAAGAGAAACTGAAGGAGAAAAATCTTTGTGGAATGCAAGGACAGTACAAGGAGTGTAAGTTAGGAAAGCAGACAGGTACACAAGTAAGAGTCAGTACTCCATACCCTCTCTAAAATCAACTGAGATTTTATTTGGCCGACAGCTGTCAAATGAATGTCCTAGAACCAGTAACTCATAGAATGAATGGAAACTGAAGACAGAGGAAAGGGTCTTCAGGTTTAATTTAAAACCCTGGGGTGATACAAAGTACTTTCAATACAGGGAGGACTCACTGCTCTTTGCAGATAACCTAAATTTTAAAATTAAAAAAATCAGAGGCTATATTTCCTTTTCAGTACAGACTGTTGGGGTTATTTGCTGGGAGGCATCTAACCTCTGTTTTTACTGTGAGTTGGCACTCTGGTTCCTGTCCTGAATCAGATCATCAGAAAGGCCTTGTAACCTCAATGAGAATGCTCCCAGCCCCCATTTCTCTAGGCAAATCCAACCTCCCAAATTTCTGCATTAAGATGCTGCTTTTACCAAATATCTTACTCCTGAGTTTGGTATCTGTGGTTGGTTTGGCAAAGAAAAGTTTTGGGGTATATTTCACAGTAAATGGTTTGTGATTTTGATGGCAAGACTCCTGTAAGCCATTGGGAAGTAGAACTCATTTTCTCTAGGAGAAAAGGATGTGTGAGATGGTGATGCAGGCTTGATGCTACCTGGAAAACACGTCAATTCATTGATTTGATTCTTGCCTAAAAGGACTGTCGTGAGAAATATGTATGTTAAGTGTGTGGTGGTTTAGTCACTAAGTCGTGTCCGACTCTTGGGACCTCGTGGACTGTAGCCTACCAGGCTCCTCTGTCCATGGGATTCTCCAGCTGAGAATACTGGAGTGGGTTGCCAAAGGATGGACTCTCCTAAAAAATTTTTTATATTCATTTTTCTGCTGCTTCTCTATATCTTTTTTTTTTTTTAACTTTTTATTTTGTCTTGGAATATAGCCAATTAAACAATGTTACGATAGTTGCAGACGGACAGCAATGGGACTCAGCCATACATGTAGGCATTCTCCTCCAAACTACTTTCGCATTCAGGCTTCCACATAACGCTGAGCATTGGTGGCTCAGTGGTAGAATTCTCGCCTCCCATGTAAGGCTGAGCAGAGGTCCCTGTGCTATACAATTGGTCCTTGTTGGCTACCTGTTTTAAATATAGCAGAGTGTACACGTTCATCCCAAACTCGTGAACTATCCCTTCCCGCATCATTCCCCCTGGGCAAACCATAAGTTCTCAAAGTCTGTGAGTCTATTTCTGTTTTGCAATCAGTTAGTTCTTGAAAGGAGCCTATTTCAGTCTCTAAAACCCAGTACACAATTAGAGGTCCCAGTGAATGGGAGGATGTATGGGGAAGTGGCCTTTCTGGGCATAGGAGGCAGCAAGTGTGATTCAGAATAGTAAACAGAGGGTGGGGAAAGTGAACCTCTTGAATGAAGTCTTACTCTTGAACCTTCCCACCACCCCTGCAAATTTGATATGGCCTCTCCCCATCCCATTCATTTAGTCTATGAGTTGACATGTTGAAGAGAACTTGTTTTTGTCCATGCCACATGGCCTGTGAGATCTCAGTTTCCCTGACCAGGGATTAAACCTGGGCCATAGCAGTAAAATCCCAGAATCCTAACCGTTAGGCCACCAGGGAACTCCCCGGGAATGTGGGTGTTTTTATTTGATTGAATATATGTGTTTGAGGAGAAGGAGGAGAAGGAGTGAGGTTGAGGAGAAAGGAGGCTGACCTAGTAAAACACAAACAAGCAATAGGTCAAAGGCCTATTGTAACTTACCCTGTGTTCAGACTCAGATTGCTGTCCTGAATCGAATCCATTAGAATTAATGGGGTCGGAGTGGGAATCTGGGTCTTTTCCCATTCAGCCCATAGCTCTGCCTGGAGGTAGACATGAAGGAACAACATCCAAAGTTGCGAAGGGACTCACCAAGGCCACGTGCAAGTAGCCAGAATGGGCATGGAAGCCTCTGAGGAGTAGGATTTGGAGCTTTTTGGCATCTTGAGCAGTGAGCTAGTGCTTTTTGCCCAGCTGCCTTTTCCCTTAGAAATACTTATGGTGTTTAAAAAACAGGAAATGGGACTTGCCTGGTGGTCCAGTGGTTAAGGCTCCTCTCTGCTAAGGCAGAGGGTCACAGGTTCAATCTCTGGTCAGGGAATTAAGATCCCACGTGCCCATGTGGTGCAGCCAAAAGATTTAAAAATAAAATAAAAGCCTTTAAGGGTTAAAAAAAAGTTGCAAGTTAAAAAAAAAAAAAAAAAAAACAGGCAAGCAAAACCGGAAAAGCCAAATAAATGACTTTTTAACTCATCTAGGAAAAACTGAAATGAGAGGCAATTCCCCACTGACCTTGAACTTCCTGGATAGTTCAGAGGAAATGTATCTCACTGCTTTGTGCACCCCATTGACCGGAGGCTGATGAGGCTCTCCGTCAGTCTCTGGAAATAAAACTATGTCTTGCCTTACAGCTGCTTCCTCTCTCCTAGCAAAAATGGTGATGAAATTAAGTTCACCACCACCCTTGGCCCATGCTTCCCAGAACAGACCATCCCACATTTCTGAGGGTTAGCAGAATAATTCTTTTTATAAACGGGCAGATGACTTTATTGGAATGGAATGGGTTGGGTGGCTCCCACACCTGCTACCTCCGTGTTGGGTTTCCATGACCTTTTTATGTCTAGATTGAGTTGTGAGACTGTAACTTGCCCAGGATTTGCAAGTCAGTGATCCTGCAAAAAATATCTGGTAATGAATGCCATGCTTTCAAGGCCCTCTTAAAGAATACAAAATTAACTCCAATAACTATTCATTACAAAAAGGATTTTTGCAAATCAGTTCCTTTTCCGACTCATGGTTACATTTTATTTAAAAAAAAAAAAAAGGAAAGAAATAAACACTTTCTTTGATATTATCACTATCCCCTCCCCATATCTAGGCATATTTTTGCCACCCCCCCTTCCAACCTGCCTGACTCTATTCCCTTACAAAAGGGCTATATTCTTAAAGCATCTTAATCTTACTTTGCTTAACTATCTAATGTCTTTTTGAAACTGATTTAAAGCAATATAAAGAAATAGTTCATTAAGAACTTCAAAAATAAATAGAAAAGTCCATCCCTGTTTCTAAAGCAACACAGTTTGAAGGGAATGTGGAAACTTTAGAAATTCTAGAGCATACAAAACAGCTTTTTTTTTTGGTTTCTTTTTCTTATATATTGGCAGTCTCTCAACCAGCCCTGTGCCACCTCAGGTTGCCAGGTCTCAGGTGTAAGATGGTGAACAGCTTGAGAAGAGAAGTCCGTATCATGGGGATTTCGATTGCAGCTCTGCTATATACCAGTTGTGGTACCATGAGCACAGCTCAGTCCCTCTAAGATTAGTTTCTTCTTTTTTGTAAGTTTATTTATTTGTTTTTGGCTGCTTTGGCTTCCCATTGCTGTGGTTTCTCTTGTTGCAGAGCACAGGCTCTGGGCACAGGCTTCGGTAGTTGTGGCTCCCAGGCTCTGGAGCAGTGGTTGCGGAGCATGGGCTTAGTTGCTCTGGAGCATGTGGAATCTTCCAGGGCTGAACCCATATTAGCAGGTGGACCCTCAACCCGTGGACCACCAGGGAAGTCCCTGACTGCCTTTTCTTAGGATTGTTCCATTTAAAGCATGAATTTGACTTGTTTGTAAATGAGAGCATATGGTTTTTAAGTTTCTGATTATACCCTTTTTGCTTAGAGGAAATGTAACTAGAAAGACAGCCCCAGTGAGGCGCAAATTCAGCGTAAGAAAAATTTAAAGAAAACGACCATGCTCTCTGAAGAACTTGAGTAGGGAGAGTTCTGATTTTGAAACACATCAAAAATATCTGGTAATGAATGCCATGCTTTCAAGGCCCTCTTAAAGAATACAAAATTAACTCCAATAACTATTCATTACAAAAAGGATTTTTGCAAATCAGTTCCTTTTCCGACTCATGGTTACATTTTATTTAAAAAAAAAAAAAAGGAAAGAAATAAACACTTTCTTTGATATTATCACTATCCCCTCCCCATATCTAGGCATATTTTTGCCACCCCCCCTTCCAACCTGCCTGACTCTATTCCCTTACAAAAGGGCTATATTCTTAAAGCATCTTAATCTTACTTTGCTTAACTATCTAATGTCTTTTTGAAACTGATTTAAAGCAATATAAAGAAATAGTTCATTAAGAACTTCAAAAATAAATAGAAAAGTCCATCCCTGTTTCTAAAGCAACACAGTTTGAAGGGAATGTGGAAACTTTAGAAATTCTAGAGCATACAAAACAGCTTTTTTTTTTGGTTTCTTTTTCTTATATATTGGCAGTCTCTCAACCAGCCCTGTGCCACCTCAGGTTGCCAGGTCTCAGGTGTAAGATGGTGAACAGCTTGAGAAGAGAAGTCCGTATCATGGGGATTTCGATTGCAGCTCTGCTATATACCAGTTGTGGTACCATGAGCACAGCTCAGTCCCTCTAAGATTAGTTTCTTCTTTTTTGTAAGTTTATTTATTTGTTTTTGGCTGCTTTGGCTTCCCATTGCTGTGGTTTCTCTTGTTGCAGAGCACAGGCTCTGGGCACAGGCTTCGGTAGTTGTGGCTCCCAGGCTCTGGAGCAGTGGTTGCGGAGCATGGGCTTAGTTGCTCTGGAGCATGTGGAATCTTCCAGGGCTGAACCCATATTAGCAGGTGGACCCTCAACCCGTGGACCACCAGGGAAGTCCCTGACTGCCTTTTCTTAGGATTGTTCCATTTAAAGCATGAATTTGACTTGTTTGTAAATGAGAGCATATGGTTTTTAAGTTTCTGATTATACCCTTTTTGCTTAGAGGAAATGTAACTAGAAAGACAGCCCCAGTGAGGCGCAAATTCAGCGTAAGAAAAATTTAAAGAAAACGACCATGCTCTCTGAAGAACTTGAGTAGGGAGAGTTCTGATTTTGAAACACATCAAAGCTCCTTGGTGAGAGGCTTTTATGGAAAAAGATCCCTGACTGCAGGAGGCTCAGAAACAAGTATCTTTCACTTCCTGGAATATGAAATTTACATGATTAGGTTACAGGAGCACATAGGCTGAGTAATCCCAAAAGGTAGTGTTCTTGAGCACAAGACATGGCCTTTGGGGAAAATTACGGTGTCAAAAGATAACTCTCAGGTGGACAGGCAGGAGGAGTTGACGACAAATAGAAAAGGAACAATAATCTCTTAAAAATCAGTTAATTAACTTATTTATTTATTTTTTTTGACCACACTGAGCCTTTGTTGCTGCGAACAGGCTTCTTCTAGCTATGGTGTTTGGGCTTTTCATCATGGCGGCCTCTCTTATTGTGGGTCACCGGCTTAGTGGCTCCACAGCATGTAGGATCTTCCTGGACCAAGGATTGAACCTGTGTCCCCTGCATTGGCAGGCAGATTCTTTACCACTGGACCATCATGGAAGTCTAGGAACAATACTCTTCTTTTTTTAACTTTTATTGGAACAATACTCTTTTGATAGACAGTTGCAAGACTATTCTTGAAGATCCAGGCATTACATGCACAACATATGGCCTCTTCTACCTCACCTGGACTGACTCAGAAGCCACGTGAGAAAGAATTTTGTCCTTGTAAGTTCCAAGAATTGTCTCTCAGTGCTGTGCTTGCTTGCTGAGTCTTCTACGGAGATGCAGGTGTGGGTGTGTAAAAACCAGCACCCCTGAGGACACCCATGGGAGATGAAGACAGCCAATGGGCGGCAGCGTGGCTCTCAGCCTCTCGTATGCACCTCCAGCCTCCACGCCTCTCTAACTCTTGCAATGACTCTCTCGCCCAGGTGCCTGCTTCAGTCCTTCACTTGATCTTTCGCTCTTCTGCTCTCTGTACTTTTTCTCTTGGGCAAAAGCTGCAAACACCTGGAAGTATGTGTGTGTTAGTCACTCAGTCATATCTGGCTCTGTGTGACCCCATGGACTGTAGCCCACTAGGCTCCTCTGTCCATGGGATTCTCCAGGCAAGAATACTGGAATGGGTTGTCGTTTCCTCTTCCAGGGGATCTTCCTGACCCAGGGATCGAACCCAGGTCTCCTGCATTGCAGGCGGATGCTTTGAGCCACCAGGGAAGCCCCAAATACCTGGAACATGAGCACAAATCCCAAACCACAGTACAGTTTGCATCCCCTCTGAGTACCCAGGACTCGGCTTCCCCAGAGGCAGAATCCGGAGAACTGAGAACTGTGGTAACTTACCATCGAAACATTTTTTCCACTTGAGCAAGTGGCTGAGAGGAGGGGAAGGAGGCAGCTGCCGTGGCCTCCGACCCCCAGAAACTTTTCCAGGGGGCCTGGCATCATGGGAATTTGCTCAGTATGCTTTGAGGAGGTATTTCAATCCTGCTGGGACCAGACTCCAAGCAGTTTTTGGCTGGTCTGGAGTCTTAGGTTTGAATGTCACTGTCTAGAAGTCTAGTATTTGATTTCCTAACCAGTTGTTCCTTCCCGTGGAAAATTCATGTAACACATTATTAGGTTTCCTAAGAGGTATGCAATAAGACTCCTTACTGTAATGAGAAAAGGGACATTTTTCCTGTGGCACATAATGATAACTGCTATTTTTATTCATTGGGTTACATATGCTCACTGGCTATGCACTGAATGCTAGCTACGTACAAAGGAATGCTGTATTGTTCCCCATGAAGGAGATTTCATGATTAAAGACCAGGTTTCATTCCTGGAATAGCATGGTTTTACTTCAGACAAATGTAGTCTGAGCGGGAGTCACCTCTCCATGCCCAACCAGTAAGGACTGGCACTCAGATATCTGCTTGAGCCTTCATAAAGGATGTGAAGTCTCAGCCTGAGATCAGACAAATGTGATGGTGGGATCCTTTCTGCCAGTTCTAAGTGCATACACCTTAGCTAGCACAAACAAGCTTGGAGAATTCTGATTTAGAATATGAGCCAAGCTGTAATTCTGCATCCCTGCAACAAAATGGCTTAAAGTTGGGACTTCCCTGGCAATCCAGTGGTTAAGACTCTGTGCTTCTAATGCAGAGGGTGTGAGTTCAATCCCTGGTCAGGGAACTAAGATCCCACAGGCCGTGCAGTGACTTAAAACAAAAAAAAAACAAAGCTTAAAGCTGTCATGTTCGACTCTTTGCACCCACATAGACTAACCTGCTAGGCTTCTCTGTCCATGGGATTCTCTAGGCAATTTCTGTTTCAAACACTGAAACACTGAAATTACCTAAGGAGTTAATAACGAACAAACTGATGCCTGACTCCCACAAAGATTCTAATTTAATTCATAAGAGGTTGTAGCCTGGCCTGGAAGTTTTTATAGCTGCGCTTGTGGTTCTCAGTAAAGCTTGAGAACCACTGGTTTAAGTTGTACATTGAAGTGATAAAGAGAAACAAGTAGGTAGAAACTGAGAGGTAGAAGAAATACGCAGAGGATAGGAGTGGGGTTAGAATCAAGAAGGCAAATTGTGGGCAGTCCATCCAGGAGATGTTTTGCAAGAGTGACGGCCCTTTTTACTTTATTTTCTCACTGCCTCTTCCTCTCCGTTCTGCCTCTTTCTTTACGTCCTCACCTTCCCCTATCTCTCTTCTATAAAACAACCTGTATCCAGGCCCCAATAAGGTGATTATTTTGAGACATTAAGCCACCATCTTCTCCATCAACTGGCTTTCCTAATTAAGTTATATTCCTTGCCTCAAAAAAACAAACAAACAAACAAAAAAAGAGGCAAATTATGGGACTTCCATGGTGGTCTAGTGGTTAAGAATCTGTCTTCCAATGGAGGGGACTCAGGTTCAGTACCTGGTCAGGAAGCTAAGATTCCACAGGCTGTGTGGGACAACTAAGTCCATGTGCCACAACTAAAGAGAAGCCTGCATGCTGCAACTAAGACCCAGTGCAGCATGAAAGGCAGCGACTAGAGTAGAGCCTTGAGAATGGGGGTATCGAAGCAGATGACAGAAGATGAGATGGTTGGATGGCATCACTGGCTAATGGACATGAGTCTGAGCAAACTTCGAGAGATAGTGAAGAACAGGGAAGTCTGGCCTGCTGTAGTCCACGAGGTCGCAAAGACTCCAACGTGACTTAGTGATTGAACAACAAGGTACAGAAGTAGAGCCCCTGCTGAGGTCTCTGGACCACCCAGAGAGACGTGCAGGATGCGGCGCCTGCTGTTACACTTCCATGAGATCTGTTTCTCATAACTGCTGTATGGAGTTCATACATGCTGTACACTTCTTAAAAAGCTCAAGTGGCACATGGGTGTGGGTAAGAGCGCTCATGTCTGGCCCTTCCTGGGAACCCCTGTGACCCAAGCTGTTATCACACACCACCGCCCTGGGAGTTCATTTTTACCAGCAGGTGTTGCAGCTGCTGTTCTGAGTGGGTAGTACCTGCCATCACACTGCACACCACTGTCTGTTCACTCTACACGCCGCTTCTGGATGGTGCCCCCATAAAACCAACCAGGAAAGAAAGGGAGCTCAATGCCCTGGAATTTAATCTAATGAGGTGTACAATGGGAAGACAATATCAAGAGGTCTCTCGCCATGGTGTTCTGTGATGACCTGGAGGGGTGGAATGGGGGGAGGGCGGAAAGGAGGCTGAAAGCGGAGAGGATATATGTATACATATGGCTGATTCATTTAGTTGTACAGCAGAAATGAACAGAACATTGTAAAACAATTATACTCACAGCAATAAAATTTAAAAAATAAAAAAGAGGTCCTGAGTGAAGCAAGCACATGAGCTTGTTTCATTTCTTTCATCCATCCCAAGTTTCTAAAAATCACACTCCGTATAATCTTAGCACCAGTCCTGCATTTTCTTGGGACCCAGGGATAGAGAAATGGTTTCTGGAAAGAGTTGTTAAAAACCAACCACCCGTGTGTCCTTGTGGTACATCAGAGCTTTGAGCGTGCTGGCAATTTTGTCCTGTTCTGGATAATTCCACCATTGGAGGAATATTGTTACGTCTTGTGCATGCGTGCTCAGTCTCTTCAGTTATGTCTGACTCTCTGTGACCCTACGGACTGTTGCCCACCAGGCTCCTCTGTCCAGGGGATTCGCCAGGCAAAACTATTGGAGTGAGTTTCCATTTCCTTCTCCAGGGGATCTCTCTGTCCCAGGGATCGAACTTGTGTCTCTTATGTCTCTGCATTGACAGGCAGGTTTTCCCCGGGAAGCCCAAATACGTCTGCTGCTGATGCAACTCCAAGTGACTTAGTGAGACAACAAGGTACAGAAGTAGAGCCTGCTGAGGTCTCTGGACCACCCAGAGGCGTGCAGGATGCGGCCCTGCTGTTACACTTCCATGAGATCTGTTTCTCATAACTGCTGTATGGAGTTCATACATGCTGTACACTTCTTAAAAGCTCAAGTGGCACATGGGTGTGGGTAAGGCGCTCATGTCTGGCCCTTCCTGGGAACCCCTGTGACCCAAGCTGTTATCACACACCACCGCCCTGGGAGTTCATTTTTACCAGCAGGTGTTGCAGCTGCTGTTCTGAGTGGGTAGTACCTGCCATCACACTGCACACCACTGTCTGTTCACTCTACACGCCGCTTCTGGATGGTGCCCCCATAAAACCAACCAGGAAAGAAAGGGAGCTCAATGCCCTGGAATTTAATCTAATGAGGTGTACAATGGGAAGACAATATCAAGAGGTCTCTCGCCATGGTGTTCTGTGATGACCTGGAGGGGTGGAATGGGGGGAGGGCGGAAAGGAGGCTGAAAGCGGAGAGGATATATGTATACATATGGCTGATTCATTTAGTTGTACAGCAGAAATGAACAGAACATTGTAAAACAATTATACTCACAGCAATAAAATTTAAAAAATAAAAAAGAGGTCCTGAGTGAAGCAAGCACATGAGCTTGTTTCATTTCTTTCATCCATCCCAAGTTTCTAAAAATCACACTCCGTATAATCTTAGCACCAGTCCTGCATTTTCTTGGGACCCAGGGATAGAGAAATGGTTTCTGGAAAGAGTTGTTAAAAACCAACCACCCGTGTGTCCTTGTGGTACATCAGAGCTTTGAGCGTGCTGGCAATTTTGTCCTGTTCTGGATAATTCCACCATAGGAGGAATATTGTTACGTCTTGTGCATGCGTGCTCAGTCTCTTCAGTTATGTCTGACTCTCTGTGACCCTACGGACTGTTGCCCACCAGGCTCCTCTGTCCAGGGGATTCGCCAGGCAAAACTATTGGAGTGAGTTTCCATTTCCTTCTCCAGGGGATCTCTCTGTCCCAGGGATCGAACTTGTGTCTCTTATGTCTTCTGCATTGACAGGCAGGTTCTTTACCACTAACACCACCTGGGAAGCCCAAATACTAGGGAATTAAATAAGAATATAATGTCTTATTTAATTACAACTGCTCCAAGATCCCAGGTGTCCTTGTTAGGTCATAGCAGGACATGTAAGGTGTAGGTTTGGGAACACTAAGAGCCCCACGCAGGTGCTTAGCCTTCCAAAAGCTAGGCATCCCTGGGTCTGTCTGACTGGATATGACCCCCAAGGCTCTTTCTCCTTTGACCATCGCTTATTAAAGCGGTGACCTCAAGTACGTGCTTGTTGCCACCTGTTTTCTCACAGTTCTGTTACCTCTGGCTTCCTCGCAGTTTTGGGGAGCCTCGTGTGTCCTTGGTGGGATTATACCTGTAAGAGCAGCTTTACTCTGCCTCCGTCACTAGCATGTTTGCTCCGCAGCCCGCTGGTCCAGAGCCCCAGGTCACTCCACTCGCTGCCAGATCGTCGTCCAGTTCATCAGGACATTTGAAAAATGCCAGGCAGGAGGTGTGAACTTACCCTTGGGAGGATGCCTGATCAGTGTGTTTATGGTTTAGGTGGGAGGGCTGCTATGTTGTTTTCATGAAGACTGTGACTGGGGGAAGAATTTTTTAGTTTTAATTGTGATAAAAAATTATTTTTAGTTTAATTTTATGCTTTATATTTATTTTTAAGGTAAGTATATCTTATTTTAATTTACAATATTATGAGTTGTTTTTTTTTTTTTTTTTTTGCCATACATCAGCATGAACCGGCTGTAGGTATACACATGTTCCCTCCCTCTGGTACCACCCCTCCCCTCTTCCTCCCTCGCCCACCCTTCTAGGTTGGCACAAAGCACCAGCAGCTTTGGGTTCCCTGTATCATACAGCAAACTCCCACTGGCTATCTAATTTGAAAGGATTCTTTGGAATGTTTCCTTAAAGGTGTTTCTTGGTCATCAGCCATTGGTATTCATTGATTATAAATAAGCGGGGCCTACAAGTCCTCTGTCCAGGGATTCGCCAGGCAAAACTATTGGAATGAGTTTCCATTTCCTTCTCCAGGGATCTCTCTGTCCCAGGGATCGAACTTGTGTCTCTTATGTCTCTGCATTGACAGGCAGGTTCTTTACCACTAACACCACCTGGGAAGCCCAAATACTAGGGAATTAAATAAGAATATAATGTCTTATTTAATTACAACTGCTCCAAGATCCCAGGTGTCCTTGTTAGGTCATAGCAGGACATGTAAGGTGTAGGTTTGGGAACACTAAGAGCCCCACGCAGGTGCTTAGCCTTCCAAAAGCTAGGCATCCCTGGGTCTGTCTGACTGGATATGACCCCCAAGGCTCTTTCTCCTTTGACCATCGCTTATTAAAGCGGTGACCTCAAGTACGTGCTTGTTGCCACCTGTTTTCTCACAGTTCTGTTACCTCTGGCTTCCTCGCAGTTTTGGGGAGCCTCGTGTGTCCTTGGTGGGATTATACCTGTAAGAGCAGCTTTACTCTGCCTCCGTCACTAGCATGTTTGCTCCGCAGCCCGCTGGTCCAGAGCCCCAGGTCACTCCACTCGCTGCCAGATCGTCGTCCAGTTCATCAGGACATTTGAAAAATGCCAGGCAGGAGGTGTGAACTTACCCTTGGGAGGATGCCTGATCAGTGTGTTTATGGTTTAGGTGGGAGGGCTGCTATGTTGTTTTCATGAAGACTGTGACTGGGGGAAGAATTTTTTAGTTTTAATTGTGATAAAAAATTATTTTTAGTTTAATTTTATGCTTTATATTTATTTTTAAGGTAAGTATATCTTATTTTAATTTACAATATTATGAGTTGTTTTTTTTTTTTTTTTTGCCATACATCAGCATGAACCGGCTGTAGGTATACACATGTTCCCTCCCTCTGGTACCACCCCTCCCCTCTTCCTCCCTCGCCCACCCTTCTAGGTTGGCACAAAGCACCAGCAGCTTTGGGTTCCCTGTATCATACAGCAAACTCCCACTGGCTATCTAATTTGAAAGGATTCTTTGGAATGTTTCCTTAAAGGTGTTTCTTGGTCATCAGCCATTGGTATTCATTGATTATAAATAAGCGGGGCCTACAAGTCCTTGGACATGGAGCACTGTCTTTCATGGAGCTGTCACTAGAGTGAGATGTTTTTGTAACCTTCCACCCTGCCCCCTCATAACTTTGAAGGAGCCAAAGATAAAAGAGAATCATTGTTTTTCACTCACAGCTGCATACGATTTACATTAAAAATTAAGTTAAAATATATTCTTTATCAATTTTACTTAAAAACTACGTTAAAATATTTTTTATCCCTTTTACCCTTTGACTTGTCCCCTTGCTTCCTTCAGGTATTTGCTCAAATGTCAGCCTTCCCTGTATAGCCAGTTAAAAGCTGCAGCCCTAGCCCAAAAAACTAAATTAAACAGAGAGTGAGAGAGAGACTTCCCTGGTACTCCAGTGGTTAAGACTTGTACTTCTGCTGCAGAGAGTAGCAGTTTCCTGCCAGTGAGAGTCAAACCCAAACTGGACTGAAATTGAATTTGTCGGAAGAAGAAAGCAAAGGGGAAAGCTGACCTACTGGTGACTGTAGATGGAAGAGAATGTAGTATGATGGGGGAGGTGGGTCAGCAGTCACTGACGAAGCCCCTCTCCGGACCCCGAGGGGTCATTCTGGAGATACTGTTGCCTGCTTTGTGAAAGTCAAAGTACCCAGAAATAGAAGGTCTCCCCTTAAGTCCCGGGAGCAGGGACACAGAATTAGGAAGAGAAGCCCAGCTAACTAATAGAAGTCGACTGTGTCAGGGCCCATGTGACAAACCCCAGGTCAGGCTCTTCTTTCCTTTCATCTTATGGCTTTTCCTTCCTCACTGGTGCCAGGAACTGATAGTTGGGGTTTTCTCTGATGGTTCTCCCCTCTTACTCTAGCATCTTTTGTGTATCAGGTTGTCTTCCCCTAACAGTTCCTCAGCCTGTGAAACACAGGTTGTTTATCAACAGCTTGCATCAAAATCACGTGGTGCCTGTTTCACATGCAAATCCCTGTACACTCCCCCAGACCAGGCTCTCTTGGGTGGGGCAGAGCCTGTTTGGTTTTGGCTTTTCGCAAACTTGCCAACTGATTCTAACACCCACCGAGGCACACAGCCTGCAATGCTGGGAGACCACCATGGCCCTCCTCCGGCTTTGAGGCCATTCCTGTGGATCGCTTGTCTCTTTGGCCCACATTGGACTTCAAATGACGGGATCCGTGTTAGTTTGAGTGATTCTATGGTCATTCCTCCAAATGAAAGACTAGCTCCATGCCTCTTCTTGGCTGTGGTGTGTAAGTAAAATTCAGAATTCAGATTTTCAACCTTAGGTAAAGACTGGGGTTGGCTTTTGTCTCCTCCAGGCTCCTTCACAGACATTTCAGAACACACCCCCAATGCACAGAGATGTTCAAAAATAGCAGCAGTGTACAGGTCTGCCTTCTATCCAAGGGCACGTTGGCTTGTAGCAGTTTCTAAAAATAGACTTTCCTGGTCCAGGTCACTAAGCAGAAATGGCCTCTGGGTCACCCCTGTTTACGCAGTTTCACCTCTGACTCCTTCGAAACAACCGCGTAGACTTGATGAGGCCGGGGGCCTACGGTGGTCTATGGGAACTCTTGGTGACTGCAGTGTCCTCACGAGGCCCAGTAGTGTTTGGATTCGGGGTCCTTTTAACCTTTGCTTCATGACCCTACATCCCCTTTCCATCACTGTCTCAAGGTCAGGGGCAGAGGTCAGAAACTCCAAGTCATTCCACGAGATTCCGACAAACAGAAAAATAAGCTCACACTGAGGAATGTAAGACCCACAGTGTTTTGTTTCATCTGTCTTGCATTTTTCCTCCCTGCACAAGTGTGAGTTTACAAGACACCATAGAGCTGCAGGTGTAACTTCCAGGCTTTTCAGCAGAATGTTTAGGAAAGGCTTCTCTTTGAGTACTTTTTTTTTTTTGAAACAGCCCTGCAATAGCAAGAGGTCTCCTCTTTTTGTGTAATAATTCATGGCACGCCTAACCTGTCCCCTCAATGCAGATGACAGGAGCAGTATTCGAATGAAAATTTCTTGGAATTAACATTCAGAAATTAAGGATATGAGATAAAAGAATGGGGTACTTGACATTGAATATACTTGAGGTGATTGAACTGACCCACGGAGGCTTCATATTTATAAGGTTCATAGTAGGTTCTGAAGAAGTGGGTTAATTTGGGTCAAATGCAGATCGTTATCTCTAGGAATCAATTTTGATTTACTAGTTAGCCTGCTACCTCTAAGGAAATCTTGTAAGCTCTCACCTGTTAACTTTGGGTGTTCTCAGCCAGGGGTTCCCACCCTCCAGGATCTAATGCCTGTTGATCTGAGCTGGAGTTGATGTAATGATAATAGAAATAAAGTGCACAATGAATGTAATGTGCTTGAATCATCCCAAACCTATCCCCCACCCGCATTCTGGTCCATAAAAAGTTGTCTTCCACAAAACTGGTGCCAAAAAGCGGATCACTGATCTAAGCAGTTCATTACCTCATTTAATTCTCACAATAGCCCCATGAAATAGGGATTATGATTATTCTGAGCTACAGATGAGGAAACAGACTTTTATTAGGGTCGCCTGGCCAAGGAAACACATCTATTAAGTATAGATTTGAACTCCAGTCTGTCTTACACAAAAACCCAGGCTTTTGAGTCAATAGGTGCTCAAAGGAGCAGACAAGCTGGTTTTCTTTGGTTGTTCAAACTCCAGACCAGCATGAGTTCTTCAGCCCCTGGGCAAGCACAGCTGAGATCTATTATTAGTACTTCTGTTTTTCACTTTAAAGACAATGCTCACTGATGCCTTCTGTTTCCTCAACAGTGTTCATCCATATTCCCTTAAATAAATAAACCCTCCCATCTTGTCTAGCTCATTTAATGGGAGCAAGTCCACATGCCAACAAAAATAGAAACAGGAGAAACAACGCAGCAAGAAAGGGGAAGTGACAGAGGCTTTTTTTTATTTTTAATTTTTTTTCCTTTCCCCATCATGCCTCTTTTACGTATATTTATTTTCATCCATCTCCTTATTCCTCGGCATGTGTGGGTCTCCCACTGCAGTGGGCTTCCTTACCAGAGCACTGGCTCCAGGCGCATGCATTCAGGCGCTGGCTCGCAATTGGACACACCAGTCTAGTTGCTCCTTGGCACATGGGATCCTCCCGAGGATAATAAAAGTAAAGAATGGGGTATGAAGAACTGGGAGCCCACGGAGGCTTCATATTTATAAGGTTCATAGTAGGTTCTGAAGAAGTGGGTTAATTTGGGTCAAATGCAGATCGTTATCTCTAGGAATCAATTTTGATTTACTAGTTAGCCTGCTACCTCTAAGGAAATCTTGTAAGCTCTCACCTGTTAACTTTGGGTGTTCTCAGCCAGGGGTTCCCACCCTCCAGGATCTAATGCCTGTTGATCTGAGCTGGAGTTGATGTAATGATAATAGAAATAAAGTGCACAATGAATGTAATGTGCTTGAATCATCCCAAACCTATCCCCCACCCGCATTCTGGTCCATAAAAAGTTGTCTTCCACAAAACTGGTGCCAAAAAGCGGATCACTGATCTAAGCAGTTCATTACCTCATTTAATTCTCACAATAGCCCCATGAAATAGGTATTATTATTATTCTGTTCTACAGATGAGGAAACAGACTTTTTATTAGGGTCGCCTGGCCAAGGAAACACATCTATTAAGTATAGATTTGAACTCCAGTCTGTCTTACACAAAAACCCAGGCTTTTGAGTCAATAGGTGCTCAAAGGAGCAGACAAGCTGGTTTTCTTTGGTTGTTCAAACTCCAGACCAGCATGAGTTCTTCAGCCCCTGGGCAAGCACAGCTGAGATCTATTATTAGTACTTCTGTTTTTCACTTTAAAGACAATGCTCACTGATGCCTTCTGTTTCCTCAACAGTGTTCATCCATATTCCCTTAAATAAATAAACCCTCCCATCTTGTCTAGCTCATTTAATGGGAGCAAGTCCACATGCCAACAAAAATAGAAACAGGAGAAACAACGCAGCAAGAAAGGGGAAGTGACAGAGGCTTTTTTTTATTTTTAATTTTTTTTCCTTTCCCCATCATGCCTCTTTTACGTATATTTATTTTCATCCATCTCCTTATTCCTCGGCATGTGTGGGTCTCCCACTGCAGTGGGCTTCCTTACCGCAGAGCACTGGCTCCAGGCGCATGCATTCCAGAGCGCTGGCTCGCAATTGGACACACCAGTCTAGTTGCTCCTTGGCACATGGGATCCTCCCAGGTTAGGGATCAAACACGTGCCCCTTGCACCACAAGGAGGACTCCCCACCCACTTGACCACCAGGGAAGCCCAACAGAGGCTTTCATGGTTATTATGATATGAATAGAGGCACATCATTTTACCCCAAACAAGACCCCCACAACTCGATTCCAATCACAGCTTGTTTTATATATATGTATTGGCTGCACTAGGTCTTTGTTGTTGCACACGGGCTTTCTCCAGTTGAAGCAGTTGGGAACTGTTCTTCATTGTGATGTGTAAGCTTCTCATTGCAGTGGCTTCTCTTGTTGTGGTTCACGGGCTCTAGGGCATATGGCCTTCAGTACTTGTGGCATATGGGCTTAGTTGTCTCATGGCATGTGGAATCTTCCCAGACCAGGAATCAAACTTGTGTCCCCTGCATTGATGGACAGATTCTTAACCATCGGACCACCCAGGAAGTCCTGTTTTGTAATTTTTAAATGGTTGAAATACGTGATTAATATTGAGATGTTAGAACACCTGCTGTTTTATAAGAGAACTTCTGAGATTTTATCACTTCTTTTCTAAATAGTAGATGCTTGATAAATGATGTTGAATGTAAGTGCTAGGCTAATGAGTACTTGGCCACAGCCCTAGAAGACTCTTTATCCACTGCAGGATTAGCTAATTCAACTCTATGTAATAGTCTGTACTATTGATCCAGACTCCTACTTTGTCTCTCCCCTCCTCTTTGGTAGCCACAAATTTTTCTATGAGTTTTTTGCTAATTCGATCTATGTCAATCCCCCCAACAGTGTTCATCCATATTCCTTAAATAAATAAACCCTCCCATCTTGTCTAGCTCATTTAATGGGAGCAAGTCCACATGCCAACAAAAATAGAAACAGGAGAAACAACGCAGCAAGAAAGGGGAAGTGACAGAGGCTTTTTTTTATTTTTAATTTTTTTTCCTTTCCCCATCATGCCTCTTTTACGTATATTTATTTTCATCCATCTCCTTATTCCTCGGCATGTGTGGGTCTCCCACTGCAGTGGGCTTCCTTACCGAGAGCACTGGCTCCAGGCGCATGCATTCCAGAGCGCTGGCTCGCAATTGGACACACCAGTCTAGTTGCTCCTTGGCACATGGGATCCTCCCAGGTTAGGGATCAAACACGTGCCCCTTGCACCACAAGGAGGACTCCCCACCCACTTGACCACCAGGGAAGCCCAACAGAGGCTTTCATGGTTATTATGATATGAATAGAGGCACATCATTTTACCCCAAACAAGACCCCCACAACTCGATTCCAATCACAGCTTGTTTTATATATATGTATTGGCTGCACTAGGTCTTTGTTGTTGCACACGGGCTTTCTCCAGTTGAAGCAGTTGGGAACTGTTCTTCATTGTGATGTGTAAGCTTCTCATTGCAGTGGCTTCTCTTGTTGTGGTTCACGGGCTCTAGGGCATATGGCCTTCAGTACTTGTGGCATATGGGCTTAGTTGTCTCATGGCATGTGGAATCTTCCCAGACCAGGAATCAAACTTGTGTCCCCTGCATTGATGGACAGATTCTTAACCATCGGACCACCCAGGAAGTCCTGTTTTGTAATTTTTAAATGGTTGAAATACGTGATTAATATTGAGATGTTAGAACACCTGCTGTTTTATAAGAGAACTTCTGAGATTTTATCACTTCTTTTCTAAATAGTAGATGCTTGATAAATGATGTTGAATGTAAGTGCTAGGCTAATGAGTACTTGGCCACAGCCCTAGAAGACTCTTTATCCACTGCAGGATTAGCTAATTCAACTCTATGTAATAGTCTGTACTGTTGATCCAGACTCCTACTTTGTCTCTCCCCTCCTCTTTGGTAGCCACAAATTTTTTTTCTATGAGTCTGTTTCTGTTTTGCATATACATTCATTGGGTTTTATTTTTTTAGATTCCACTTATGGGCATGCATGCTCAGTCACGCCCAACTCTTTGCAGCCCTACAGATTGTAGCCTGCCAGGTTTCTCTGTTCATAAGATTTTTCTAAGCAAGATTATTGGAGTGGGGGCTTCCCCTGGTGGTCCAGTGGGTAAGGACACAGCCTTGCAGTGCAAGGGGCACCGGTTCGATCCCTGGCCTGGGAAGATCCCATGTGCCGCGGAGCGGCTGGACCCATGTGTCCAATTACCGAGCCGGAGCTCTGGGGCAACAGAGGCCACTGTGATGGGAGGCCCACAAGGGCGAAAGAACAAAGACGGATGAAATAGTAGATAAATGAAAGACCAATAGAAGTGGCCCGGCCGCTCCTCTCCCTCCCCAACCCGACCCCCGCCCAAAAATAAATACATAAATAAATCTTTAAAAAAAAAAAAAAAGAATACTGGAGTGGGTTGCCATTTCCTGTTGTATTTGTCTTTCTCTGTCTGACTTACTTCGCTCATCATAATATGCTCTAGGTCCATCCACATGGCTGCAAATGGCAGAATTTCATTCTTTTATGTAGCTGAGTAATTATACGTGTATATATATCACATCATCTTAATCCAGTTATGTATTCATGTATTGATGCTTTGTATTCATGTATTGATGGAAGTAACTCGGTTACTTCCATGTCGTAACTATTGTAAATAGTGCTGCTGTGAACATTGGGATTGTGTGTATATTTTCAAATTAGTATTTTTTTTCTGGACATATACCCAGGAGTGAAATTTCTGGATCATATAATAGTTCTATTTTTAGTTTTAAAGAAACCTCTAAACTGTTTTCCATAGTGGCTGTACCAATTTACATTCCTACCAGTGATATACAAGTGTTCCCTTGTATTCTGACAAAACTCAGTCTAGTATTCCTTGAAATCGTGATTAATATTGAGATGTTAGAACACCTGCTGTTTTATAAGAGAACTTCTGAGATTTTATCACTTCTTTTCTAAATAGTAGATGCTTGATAAATGATGTTGAATGTAAGTGCTAGGCTAATGAGTACTTGGCCACAGCCCTAGAAGACTCTTTATCCACTGCAGGATTAGCTAATTCAACTCTATGTAATAGTCTGTACTGTTGATCCAGACTCCTACTTTGTCTCTCCCCTCCTCTTTGGTAGCCACAAATTTTTTTTCTATGAGTCTGTTTCTGTTTTGCATATACATTCATTGGGTTTTATTTTTTTAGATTCCACTTATGGGCATGCATGCTCAGTCACGCCCAACTCTTTGCAGCCCTACAGATTGTAGCCTGCCAGGTTTCTCTGTTCATAAGATTTTTCTAAGCAAGATTATTGGAGTGGGGGCTTCCCCTGGTGGTCCAGTGGGTAAGGACACCGCCTTGCAGTGCAAGGGGCACCGGTTCGATCCCTGGCCTGGGAAGATCCCATGTGCCGCGGAGCGGCTGGACCCATGTGTCCAATTACCGAGCCGGAGCTCTGGGGCAACAGAGGCCACTGTGATGGGAGGCCCACAAGGGTGAAAGAACAAAGACGGATGAAATAGTAGATAAATGAAAGACCAATAGAAGTGGCCCGGCCGCTCCTCTCCCTCCCCAACCCGACCCCCGCCCAAAAATAAATACATAAATAAATCTTTAAAAAAAAAAAAAGAATACTGGAGTGGGTTGCCATTTCCTGTTGTATTTGTCTTTCTCTGTCTGACTTACTTCGCTCATCATAATATGCTCTAGGTCCATCCACATGGCTGCAAATGGCAGAATTTCATTCTTTTATGTAGCTGAGTAATTATACGTGTATATATATCACATCATCTTAATCCAGTTATGTATTCATGTATTGATGCTTTGTATTCATGTATTGATGGAAGTAACTTCGGTTACTTCCATGTCGTGGCTATTGTAAATAGTGCTGCTGTGAACATTGGGATTGTGTGTATATTTTCAAATTAGTATTTTTTTTCTGGACATATACCCAGGAGTGAAATTTCTGGATCATATAATAGTTCTATTTTTAGTTTTTAAAGAAACCTCTAAACTGTTTTCCATAGTGGCTGTACCAATTTACATTCCTACCAGTGATATACAAGTGTTCCCTTGTATTCTGACAAAACTCAGTCTAGTATTCCTCACAATCCATATTTGCTGGTTAGCAAGGGAACAAAACAATAAATTTTTCGTCCTGGTCAGATTAAAAGTTATCCTGATCTAATGATTTGAATAGTCCACTGAAGCACTGCTCAGCCTTTAACATGAAATACTCCCTCTCTCAGATGTCATCCTCTGTCTTCAGTGCCTAACTGTTTCACCAAATACTGTCTGGGGTTGGGCAGTGGCAAGTGCAGGTCTTTGGACACGCTGTCCCCTGGTCCCTAGGGTCTGTCTGCCTTCGTCCCTGTCAGTGCTGAGCTCCATGGCAGAATCCTGCAGCTGGTGAATCCATGGTCAGTGTTGGCCTGGACGATGCCCCTGGGGAGCCCTGGAAACCTCCCACTGGAATAGTCAGCCTTGCTCAGCACCCATTGGCTTCAGACACCTTAACATCTGCCAAGTTCTCCATCCCAACAGCCGCTGGCCCAGAGTCATCTCAGCCATCATAGCTGCCTCAGCCCAAGTCTACTGGGCGAGCATCCAGCATCCACCAGGCTCTCTTCACGCTGGACTCGCCAGTGGAGCCACGATGCCCTGACAGCCCGGACATTCTCCTCACTTTCTTTGCATGCTTGGCCTGTTCTCCCTGAGACCGGAGATGTGAAACCTGAACTTGGTTCTGACACCATGCCTTGTCACCAATTTCTCCCTATTTCCCACAAAACCCTAGAATGGCCAGGGTTGGACTTTCTATTACTTACTCTGCTCTATGCGTCCCTTATTCTAAAGTTACAAGTCTCCTGTCTTAGGCAGGAAAGCACTAATTCAAAAAGATACGTGTACCCCAGTTTTGTAGCAACACTATCTAACGATACCCATGACAGGGAAGCAACCCAGTGTCCATCAGTAGATGGATGGATTAAGGTGATGTGACTATATATATATACACACACACACACACACACACACACACACACATATATATATAATTATTATCACTCAGCTACTTTGTACTATGGGAAATCTTTGGTCATTGGAATCCTCCAGCCTCAGCTCTGGGTGGATTACAGTGGTTCTCAATAGAGGGGTCTCTGGCCAGGACCTTCTATAAAACGCAAAATCTGCAGCCCTCCTCCAAAACACTGGGATTTTGGCTTAGTAACTGGTTTATCAAGCTTTCCAGGTGATTCTGATGCACCCTAAAGAACCACAGCTTTAAAGATTTCAGCAAAGTATCTCATTCCCTCTCTTACGGTTTCCAAGCCTGACGTCTTCTTCAACAAGGACAAATGCATGCGTTTGCTAGTTCCAGTGCGATTCAAGCTGCTTTTTGCAATGGTTGACAAGATGGAGGGTTAGGAAAAAGAAAGGAAGCATGTTCTCCTCACTGTCGGTTTAAATTATGATTTGAAGCAGGTTTTATTATACCAAATTATCATCAGGCTAATTGCCTGACAGCCTCTCTCGTTACTGCTGGCTGGCGCCATTCAACTGATCTCCTCGGCTGATATGTGGCTGGGGGCGGTGTGGCCTGTTCTCCCCAAGGAGAAATCTGCCAGCTGGAAAAATAGCCTGAACTCCTCAACACTGTACATGCCATCCGCATCCCATTCTAAGTCATAACAGATCTAGCATAGGCAGTAGTGTTTAAGAGCGTGTTCTTTGAAACCAGGCTGCTGGAGTTATGACTTGCAAGTTTTGTGATTCTGGGCAAGTTTTTCATCTCTCTGTGCTTCAGAGCCTTCACCTGTGAAATGGATATAAAAATAGTATCTCCCTAGTGGAGTTGTTGGAAGAGTCAAAATATGTCAAGTACTTAGTATTCTGCCTGATACAAAGTAAGCACCTTACTAAGAAACTGTCCATAAATAAGCACATGACTGTAAATGTAACTCATATTCATTGTTACTGTCGCATCTTACATATGTTTTTATATTAGCTGTGTATTTTCCCTAGAGATTGAAATGACTCACTGTGTGTGTGTGCTCAGTCCCTCAGTTGTTTCTGAGTCTTTGTGGCACCATGGAGTGTAGCCTGCCTGGCTCCCCTGTCCATGGGTTTTTCCAGGCAAGAGTACTGGAGCGGGTTGCCATTTCCTCCAGGGATCTTCCCAACCCAGGAATCAAATCTGTGTCTCCTGCATTGGCAGGTGGATTCTTTACCACCGAGCCACCCGGGAAGCCCATAATGAGTCATGAAGGATACCATAATTTGGTCTTAGAGAATGAATTTACAGTTACTAAGGAGAAAGGATGGGAGGAAGGGATAGTTAGGGAGTTTGGGATCAACCTATAAACAATGCTATACTTAAAATGGATAACCAACAAGGATCTACTGTATAGTACGGGGAACTGCTCAATGTTATGTGGCAGCCTGGATGAGAGGGGAGTTTGGGAGAAAATGGATACGGGTCTACATATGGCTGAGTCCTTCTGCTGTTCACCTGAAGCTATCATAACACTGTTAACTGGATATACTCCAATATAAATGTAAAAAGTTAAAAAAAAGCGGGGGGGGACACTATAATTTGTGTTCCACAGTGCTCTTTCCCCTGAGTTTTCTTTTTATCCTCGAGGAGAATTGTAACTAATTCCTCTCCCTGTTATTCTTAGCACTAAAGGGTAGCTTGGGATTCCCCATTGAGGATATTGAAACTTTGAATGGACGACCAAACCCAATGCCTTTATTTTCTACCTTCTGACCACGAACATTCTTGTGACGAAATGCCTTGGTTTCCCCCAAAGAGTTAGAGGATGTGAAGGGAGGAAAACAAGCCAGAGGGACTGGATGCCCTTAAGACTGCTGGTCTCTGTGGTCAGAGGTCGCACCATAGAGGCGGGATTTAAGTGGAAGAAATTTGACTCTCATCCATCACCTTAGCCACGAGAAAACATCATGCTTTCTGATTTCTGGATCATAAATGATTTATGTCCTGCACTTATTATACAGGAAAGATATTGCATTATAACACTTTGGACTTAACTGACATTTTTTATGGCACTCAGAGGCTTATGGGCATTACTCATCAACGTTGATGTCAACGTGTGGTCAGATTAAAAAATGTTCACTTGAAAAACAAAAAAAAGTTCCCTTGAATACAAAGTGGGCATGGCTCGGCTGAGCTGCCTCCACTTTCCTGGACGTGTCCTCCAGGATCGGACCCCTTTAGACACACTTGGAGTTCTCCACCAAATACAATTTCCCATGAAATTGAAGGAAAATGGGCTAGGAAAGTGAAACTGAGCTTATTAAGTTTCTTCCTAGGCTCACTGCCCAGTTTTCTTTCAGCCTGGAGCCACTATGTGGGAATTTTCAGGGTTGGACTAAGCTGCTCTGAACCCACACGTTTGTTCTCGTTTCTCACCTTACCCACCTTTGTCATCTTGGTCATTGTCACTATCCTTGCTTGTGGAACCTTTTTTTCTTTTTTTAGTGTTAAGTGTTGGTTGCTCAGTTATGTCCAACTCTCTACAATCCTATGGAGTATAGCCCTCTGGGCTCCTCTGTCCATGGAATTCTCCAGGCAAGAATACTGGAGTGGCTTGCCATTTCCTTCTTCAGGGGGTCTTCCCAACCCAGGAATCTAACCCAGGTCTCCTGCACTGCAGGCAGATTCTTCAACATCTGAGCCACCAACGCTGCACCAAGTCTCAGTTGTCCAGTTCCCTGGCCAGAGATGGAACCTGGGCCCCCTACTTTGGGAGTGTGGAGTCTTAGCCATTGGACCGCCAGGGAAGTCCCTGGTGGAATCATTTGTACAGTGCCTCTTCTTTCTGAGGACACTGTGTGATTTCTTTTTTTTTTTCGGGTTGTGGGGGTGGGTTGGGGAGGGAGGGGAGCGGGCGGGCCACTTCTATTGATCTTTCATTTATCAACTTTTTCATCTGTCTTTGTTCTTTCGCCCTTGTGGGCCTCCCATCACAGAGCGCCGGCTCTGGGCGCATGCACTCCAGAGCTCTGGCTCGGTAATTGGACACATGGGTCCAGCCACTCTGCGGCACGTGGGATCTTCCCAGGCCCGGGATGGAACTGGCGCCCCTTGCCCTGCAAGGCGGTGTCCTTACCCACTGGACAACCAGGGAAGCCCACTCTGTGATTTCTAAAAGTGAGATGTGGAGGGTTTTAGTCTTACAGTTGAAAACATTTACATGATTTTGCAAAGTTTATGTATTGACCTTCTAATATATGGCCAGTCATTGCTCTAGTAGGTGCTTGGGGCTTAGCCATTGTCTGACACATCTCGGTCCTCATGGATTTGACATCCTTGTGAGAAGAGAAAAGGAATAGTGAACATAAAACATCTGTAAATTATACAGTAAATTAGGTGGTGAGTGCTCTGTGGAATGAAAGCAGATCAGAGAAACTCAAGGGGATGTTTGCATTTCTTCCATTCATAAAATTCTTTCATGTCCCCCTGTGAGTACTGAGGACAAACTTTGACTGGGATGAAGGAGGGGAGAGAATGATAAGAAATGCCTTTATTTTTTAAATTATCTTTTATTGACATATAGTTCATTTACAATGTTGTGTTACTTTCTGCTTTATAGCATAGCGATTCTATTATAATATGTATACATTCTTTTTCATTATGGTTTATCACAGGATATTGAGGACAAATTTTTAATTTTAAAAATCAGACTCTGAAAGAACTTTGAGTTTCTAGATTGTGCCATAAAAAGACAGGCAAGTAAGTTCCCTACAGGCATTCAGAGCTACCTGACACAGTGGACGAGTCTACCTTGCAACTTCTGGAGAACAGTGTAATGGTTATCTGCAGATGCAGACACGAAGAAATTGAAAATAAGTAAGAAAACCACGTTTTCACCATTACTTCGTGAGACTTTCTCCCCATAGAGGGACTTCCCTGATGGCTCAGAGGGTAAAGAATCTGCCTGCAATGCAGAAGACCTGGGTTCAATCCCTAGGTCAGGAAGATCCCCTGGAGAAGGAAATGGCAACCCACTCCAGCGTTCTTGCCTGAAGAATTCCACAGACAGAGGAGCCTGGCGGGCTACAGTCCATGGGGTCACAAAGTCGGACATGACCAGGCAACTGGACCCCCAGCTTTAACCACAAACAAACACCCTGCAAGGACATGTGCAAATCATGAAGGACAAATACCGTGGCAGTCTGGTGTTCTAAAATCAAGGCCATCTTTTAAATATCTTGGTCGGCATTTTATCAACAGAGTAACATAAACCCTTCTGCCTGTAGGTGTTTAAATGGTAATCAGAAGGAAGCGGGATGTACCTGAGGAGCTATTAACTTTTAGAGAAAAGGAAAAAGAAAAAACCACGTTTCTTCGAAAAGTCCTCATCTAGTCTGTTCTCTTTTTTTCTTTTTCTTTTTTACCACAGATATTGGTAGTTGGAAGAAACTTAGCGATATTGTAGATTAGTGAGGACTAGAGTCCAGAGATAAGTGACGTGTTCAAGGTCACATAGCAGGTCAGTGGCAGAGCCGAAAGGAGGTCAAGCACCGCCCCCCATCCCCCAAACCGCCTGGTCTGGTAGTTCTACAGCTCTGCTTCCAGGCTGGATCATCAGGAATTCCTCAAACATAGATTGGCTAGCCCTCTATGGCTGACTCTCAAAGAAGCTAGTAAGGGATAAATGGAGAAGTCTAAGGTATCTGTCAGCTAGAGTCTCAGTAGACATCCAAAGTAGAGGGATCAGGAAATGGAAGCTGGGGCTGAGAGAAGGATCTGGGGGAGCAGCTGGTGTCGAGAGTCTCTCTTCCAGAGGAGGTCGGGCTGCTGAACCTCCCAGTGTGAAGGACTTCCTGTGCTCAGAAGTGACCATCTCTGACTTGGCAGGGCGGCATGTCCAGACATGGGCACCCAGCCTGCACTGTCCTTCTGCCCATGCGTGGCCATTGCACCCCCCGAGGGATGCCATGGGCTGTCCCTTCAGGTCCTGGTGAAGGTAGGAGAGTGACTGGCCTGTCCTTACCATCACGAGGAGGTTTTGGAGAAGTTTAGTAATCTTCCCAGAGTCACAAAGCTAGTGGATGCCAAAGTCAGGGTTCAGATTCTCCCTCATAATGGGGGGTGGTTCAAAGTATGCATGTGTTCTGTGGTCAGATTGTCAGGATTCAAATCCCCACTCAGGTGCTTGCGAGCTGTGAGGTGTTCCTCCCTAAACCACCCTTTCCTAATCTGTAAAACTGTAACAGTAATCATAGTGATGATTAATAAAGAATTGTGGTGATTAGAGAATGTAACGTAGTAGCTATTGACACATAATTTTAACTACTAGCTATCTAGTGTTTGGCGATAGTTAGCTGCAGGTTGAATCACATGAAATTGCTATTGTAGTCTACCAAAATTGGCAACTATTGAAATGGTCGGCATTTTATCAACAGAGTAACATAAACCCTTCTGTAAGTGTTTAAATGGTAATCAGAAGGAAGCGGGATGTACCTGAGGAGCTATTAACTTTTAGGGAAAAGGAAAAAGAAAAAACCACGTTTCTTCGAAAAGTCCTCATCTAGTCTGTTCTCTTTTTCTTTTCTTTTTACCAAGATATTGGTAGTTGGAAGAAACTTAGCGATATTGTAGATTAGTGAGGACTAGAGTCCAGAGATAAGTGACGTGTTCAAGGTCACATAGCAGGTCAGTGGCAGAGCCGAAAGGAGGTCAAGCACCGCCCCCCATCCCCCAAACCGCCTGGTCTGGTAGTTCTACAGCTCTGCTTCCAGGCTGGATCATCAGGAATTCCTCAAACATAGATTGGCTAGCCCTCTATGGCTGACTCTCAAAGAAGCTAGTAAGGGATAAATGGAGAAGTCTAAGGTATCTGTCAGCTAGAGTCTCAGTAGACATCCAAAGTAGAGGGATCAGGAAATGGAAGCTGGGGCTGAGAGAAGGATCTGGGGGAGCAGCTGGTGTCGAGAGTCTCTCTTCCAGAGGAGGTCGGGCTGCTGAACCTCCCAGTGTGAAGGACTTCCTGTGCTCAGAAGTGACCATCTCTGACTTGGCAGGGCGGCATGTCCAGACATGGGCACCCAGCCTGCACTGTCCTTCTGCCCATGCGTGGCCATTGCACCCCCCGAGGGATGCCATGGGCTGTCCCTTCAGGTCCTGGTGAAGGTAGGAGAGTGACTGGCCTGTCCTTACCATCACGAGGAGGTTTTGGAGAAGTTTAGTAATCTTCCCAGAGTCACAAAGCTAGTGGATGCCAAAGTCAGGGTTCAGATTCTCCCTCATAATGGGGGGTGGTTCAAAGTATGCATGTGTTCTGTGGTCAGATTGTCAGGATTCGAATCCCCACTCAGGTGCTTGCGAGCTGTGAGGTGTTCCTCCCTAAACCACCCTTTCCTAATCTGTAAAACTGTAACAGTAATCATAGTGATGATTAATAAAGAATTGTGGTGATTAGAGAATGTAACGTAGTAGCTATTGACACATAATTTTAACTACTAGCTATCTAGTGTTTGGCGATAGTTAGCTGCAGGTTGAATCACATGAAATTGCTATTGTAGTCTACCAAAAATTGGCAACTATTGACAATTTACTATGATTCAGTCTAATGCTTTATAGGCATTCATTCTTTGTAAATAGAACCGTGGCTCCCTTATTCATCTCATAATTTGTAAATGGACAGGTGATTTGATTGCTTCAGTACATTCTTTTTAGTTACTCTAAAGTGTTACTAAATCATGTCTGAGTCTTTGTGACCCCGTGGTGTGTAGCCTGCCAGGTTCCTCTGTCCATGGAATTCTCCAGGCAAGATTTCTGGAGTGGGTTGCCATTCTCTGCTCCAGGATATCTTCCCGACCCAGGAATCAAATCTGTGTCTCCTGCACTGTAGGCAGATTCTTCAGCATCTGAGTCACCACGAAAGCCCCTAGGTTTTTTAAATTTTTTTAAAGAAAACACATAAAGATATCTTCTCTCCTAAGGTAACATATCATTCAGGAAGACATATGCAATGATAGTTCCCAGAGCCACTGATCTGTTGAGGATATTGTCACAAGCAGCTCGGATGGGAGAAGATTTGAAGTCAGCTTAGGTTGTGTAGAACTAAACTAGAACATTACTGGTGAAATGAAGAGGGGGTGGACTCTTGGCTCCTGTAAGCCAGTGAGAATGTTCCAGTGATTGGGGGAATGGCATTCCCATACGAGATTTGGGAGAAACAGATGTCAGGCAGAACCATTTGTCATATGCACTGGGGAGACCAGCGCTGGGTCAGCAGCAGGAGGTTGTTAAATTTGACACATTCAAAATGAATTTTATGGCCTGGCTGCCCTTGAACTCTGGTTTGGTGAGAGTAGCCATGGTAGAAGGGCACACCACACAGCTGTGGTGTCCGGGAGAGGCTGTCGGGTAGAGGAGGAAAACAGAAGGGATAAGAATTTTGCCTTCTGGGAGACGAGGGGGAGTATGAATGGAAGGAATAGGTAGGGAGTTTGGGACCAACATGTACACACTGCTCTATTTAAAGTGGATAACCAACCAGGACCTACTGTATAGCATACGGAACTCTGCTCAGTGTTATGCGGCAGCTTGTTACATGCATAGGGGGTTGTGGGGAGAATGGATACATGTGTATATATATATATATGGCTGAGTCCCTCGGCTGTCCACCTGCAATTATCACAACATTGTTAGTCGCTGTACTCCAATACAAAAGAAAAAGAAAATATAAAGAAAAGGTTTTTTAAAAAAATTGCCTTCTGCAAAGGAAAGAAGAGTACTTTTGAAAGAATGTATCCAGGATCCAAGATCAAGTAGGGGTTTCTCTTCTGAAAGAGGGTTCTCAGTCCCACCCTCACCCCTCTTCCCATCCCCCACCCGCCCTCAATCCTGTTTCCTTAGATTTCATGCTATAGGAATAGAAATAGCTCTGGAATTCAAGTGGAGCATTCTGAAGGGACAGCCACGCTAGTTAATACAGGAACAATCTCTAAATAAAGTTAGCCTCACCTTTGAGATGTTCTAACATCCTCAAGGATGCTTCAGGCTTTCTTCATGTCTAGAGTGGAGATTACCACTGTATTTAGAGTTAATGCTGCCTGAGATGTCAGAATTCTGCTGTGTGTATGTGTGTGTGTGCTCTCTTTCCACATCTGAAAAAATAATCTGGAAGTCTTCTAAAGTTTCTGTAGCAAGGAGGTTTACAGATTATGTGTGGATCCATGGTTTGTTTAGTTCATGGCAGCTGTGAACTAATGAAAATGCATTTGCATACCCACAGGTTCAGACACACTTGGAGTTGCTTTCTTTCTGTGTGCCCTATTGCTTTTCTCTCTTTGTGTCTATGGTTACTGTTAAGCTGACCCCTACAGTCTGGGGCAAATACCAAAACCTGAATCAAGCACGGCTTCCCCATACAGCTGCAAAGGCCTGCTGATTCAGGGGCTCAGATGATCCGTTCAAGTGAAATTCCTTTGACCAGGATTCCATGCACAAAGGTGAACCTCGTGGCACTCCAGAGTGCCACATTTTCAAATGCAGTGTCTTGTTTTTGTTTTTGTTTTTTTAGTACTACTTTTATAAATTTTTGTGTCTGAGGTGGTTGCTATAATATTGATCGCTGATCATTGGAAACAATGACCATAGAAACATAGTCTTCTTTATTCAGTCTCCTTCCCCACCTCTTAGCTTTCTGTGAGAAACTGTTGTTTTCAAAAACCATAGCTAATTAAAACTTGAACTTATTCAGCTGCACTGAAACGGGAGCGGGGACGTGCAAGGGGCGAGAGGAAGAGCGGACAGGGGCTGCCCAGTGAGGCCGCCTGCGCCATACATTCTGTCGTCCTTCCCTTTGAGTTAACCACCTCTTTGCAGTACCTCGTCCTTTGGTGAGTCAAAGGACCCTGGGGTGACCTTTGGGGACCGGCAGGAGAGGGTTTACTCGTTGCCACGAGCTCTGGATGCAACAGGGAGACAAACCGCTTCTGCGGAGCGCGGGGGCCGGCGTGCCTGTGGCCACTGCAGAAACCGGTTCTCGGCTCCGGCCGCTGCGTGTCCTTCCCCTTGCATCAGGAGGCCCGCTGCTGTCAGGCCGGCCAGCCGGTGATTGGCTGGGAGGAGGGCAGTAATCCGAACTGCCTTTTGTACTTGGCTAATCAGGGCAGCCGTCTGATTGCAGGTTCCGAGCGGAGGTGCCTGGGTGGTGTCTGACACCTGTGTCTTAGCTCTGGCCTTCCTGGGGCGGCTTCCCAGGATTCTTTCAGGGCCGGAATCGTGTCTCTATGCCGTCTCCCCCCTGCCCCTGAGCCCCCTCGGGCTGCCAGCTTGACCCCCTGTCACGCTGGACAGAGATGTCCAACAGACAACCGGAGACAGGGGCAATGCCCGCTTAGACTTCCTTAAGGTAAGTCCTTTTTAAACCAGGTCTTTCTCTACAGGACGTCTCCATTTAATTCGACAGAAATGCTTGTGTGGGTCAGGCAGACCAAACAGGGGCAGGGGACTTGTTTCAGTTTAGGCTTTTATGATGAAACGCCTGAGTGATGTGGCTGTCAGATGTGCTGGCAAAATGATACCAAGCAGAAATAAAGATGTACGTGGGGGAGGGGGACTTGACAAGTCTCTGTCATCCTTGCCGGCCGGCAGCAACCTCACTGTGCATGCCTTCCTATTTGATGAGGGGCTCGAGTGGTGATAGAAGAAAGTAACTTTTCATCAGGGCCACCAGATGTTTATGCCTGTGCTCTAGGCTCCTCCCAACTGTGCAGCCTAGGAGCAATAGTCCACTTCTCATTACCACTGTTTTTTGTTGTTGTTGTTGTTGTTGTTTTAAAGCTATCTTTAACTTTTTTCCTCTTGTGATAGGAAAGCAGTTTTTCTTTTTAGGATTTGTTCAGCATAGAGGAGTTAATGATTTTCACTCCAGCATGGGATTTGATTGTACTTCTTGGCTCACTTCACCTCTCCCTTATTTTCCAGAGAATGGTAGATTCTAGATGAAAGGACCTAAATGTGAGTGAGCCACAGTGAGATGCTTCTGTAATATTAAACCATGGTTCTGATTAACCTTAAGCTCTTCTGTGACTTCATTTTATGTACTTTTAAGCTGACTGACAAATACTTTGGGGCCATCCTGTCTTCCTCTTGGATTGGCGTCAGCATACTTTCATTCTAGCGAGACAGGTGGTTATGGACTAATGCTTACACTCAGGCCTGCTTGTTTTGGTAAAGAAGACAAAAAAAATTTTAATGAAAATTTTCTGTAAATGGGTAAAGATCCATTTATAAATCCAAACAGGTTAATCCACCATATTAATTTCGAAGATTAGTAGGAAGGTGTTCCCCAATTCTAAATGATTCCATTTAAGCAGTAAACAGTAAGGGAACAGACAGAGGTGGTGAAAAACAGGCAATAAGCATTCAGAAACCATATACTCGTGATCTATGTTAATCATCCTGAAATATGGTTTTTTTCTTTCATTATTTATATGCAGTTAGAAGTCTCCATCTTTCTCAGCTGTTAGCTGACTGTTTTTTATAAAGACATTTTCCTGTAATAAAATCAAGATATTAGTAATACTAAATATAAATACAAAAAACTGACTGCTCTGATGAATAGAAGCCTCAGAAATGGCATTGCCCATGGGGTGAAATGTGATCATAATGCAAGTTGACAGAAATCATTTAAAATATAATGTGTGTGCCCCATAGTACAGATAGTTGGCAATAAATGAAAAATTAGACCCATAAGTTGAGGCAGAAATAAAGATGTACGTGGGGGAGGGGGACTTGACAAGTCTCTGTCATCCTTGCCGGCCGGCAGCAACCTCACTGTGCATGCCTTCCTATTTGATGAGGGGCTCGAGTGGTGATAGAAGAAAGTAACTTTTCATCAGGGCCACCAGATGTTTATGCCTGTGCTCTAGGCTCCTCCCAACTGTGCAGCCTAGGAGCAATAGTCCACTTCTCATTACCACTGTTTTTTGTTGTTGTTGTTGTTGTTGTTTTAAAGCTATCTTTAACTTTTTTCCTCTTGTGATAGGAAAGCAGTTTTTCTTTTTAGGATTTGTTCAGCATAGAGGAGTTAATGATTTTCACTCCAGCATGGGATTTGATTGTACTTCTTGGCTCACTTCACCTCTCCCTTATTTTCCAGAGAATGGTAGATTCTAGATGAAAGGACCTAAATGTGAGTGAGCCACAGTGAGATGCTTCTGTAATATTAAACCATGGTTCTGATTAACCTTAAGCTCTTCTGTGACTTCATTTTATGTACTTTTAAGCTGACTGACAAATACTTTGGGGCCATCCTGTCTTCCTCTTGGATTGGCGTCAGCATACTTTCATTCTAGCGAGACAGGTGGTTATGGACTAATGCTTACACTCAGGCCTGCTTGTTTTGGTAAAGAAGACAAAAAAAATTTTAATGAAAATTTTCTGTAAATGGGTAAAGATCCATTTATAAATCCAAACAGGTTAATCCACCATATTAATTTCGAAGATTAGTAGGAAGGTGTTCCCCAATTCTAAATGATTCCATTTAAGCAGTAAACAGTAAGGGAACAGACAGAGGTGGTGAAAAACAGGCAATAAGCATTCAGAAACCATATACTCGTGATCTATGTTAATCATCCTGAAATATGGTTTTTTTCTTTCATTATTTATATGCAGTTAGAAGTCTCCATCTTTCTCAGCTGTTAGCTGACTGTTTTTTATAAAGACATTTTCCTGTAATAAAATCAAGATATTAGTAATACTAAATATAAATACAAAAAACTGACTGCTCTGATGAATAGAAGCCTCAGAAATGGCATTGCCCATGGGGTGAAATGTGATCATAATGCAAGTTGACAGAAATCATTTAAAATATAATGTGTGTGCCCCATAGTACAGATAGTTGGCAATAACTGAAAAATTAGACCTGTTGGTAGGTAGATACTAAGTGAGCTATAATAGTTGAGGGGGTTAAAGGACAAGTGAATGTTGGAAAGCTAAATAAATACTGAATATTTAGCATTCAGTTAAATTAAAAATTCTCCCTTCACCTATGACTTACAATCTAGAAAATGTATAAATCAAAGAAGGATAAGTTGTTGTGGAATAGGGATAAATAAAAACATCTCCACCCTAATCACTATATTAAAAAAAAAAATCAGGTTTCATAATAACCTCACTGTCCTGAGAAAATACAGAGAAAAAGAGAGAGCTACCTCTGGCTCTAGTTAAAAAGAAAATAAAGTCACAGAAACCACACATTTCATATTGAGGGTTCAAAACCCCTGTACCTATCAGCAGAGTACAAGAGGCCCCCCCACACGTGTAATTTAACACAATGGTGAATAGCTACACCCACACCCACCAATCCACCTACCCACACATTTCATCCCAAGAACAGTATCATTAGAACAAAATTGGGAACAAAATTAATTTTCTTCCTCAGTGTCTCCTTTCTGGAGCTGTGGGATGCCTGCCAGGCTCCGTCATCTGCGGGAGCCTTGGGGACCGACCCCTCTAGTGTCCTGGAAAACACAATGGGGCACAGAAGTGTCACCCGCCAGACACACTGTGTGTGCCCAGTGGCTCTGGTCAAGACAGGGTCACCTATGCAAATGAAGCCGTTCACGTCAGACACTGCCCTCCCCTCCCATCTCCCGCTCCTGCTCTCCTCCCTCAGAAGGGCCCCAGATTCCAGCCTTTGACCAGTCTTTTCTGACTCGGGGGTGGGGATAAGGGGCCTCTGTGATCTCAGAAGCTGAATAACTGAACCAGGCTTCCTTTGCCAGGCTTGTATAAATCAAGATATTAGCAGTTAGAAGTCTCCATCTTTCTCAGCTGTTAGCTGACTGTTTTTTATAAAGACATTTTCCTGTAATAAAATCAAGATATTAGTAATACTAAATATAAATACAAAAAACTGACTGCTCTGATGAATAGAAGCCTCAGAAATGGCATTGCCCATGGGGTGAAATGTGATCATAATGCAAGTTGACAGAAATCATTTAAAATATAATGTGTGTGCCCCATAGTACAGATAGTTGGCAATAACTGAAAAATTAGACCTGTTGGTAGGTAGATACTAAGTGAGCTATAATAGTTGAGGGGGTTAAAGGACAAGTGAATGTTGGAAAGCTAAATAAATACTGAATATTTAGCATTCAGTTAAATTAAAAATTCTCCCTTCACCTATGACTTACAATCTAGAAAATGTATAAATCAAAGAAGGATAAGTTGTTGTGGAATAGGGATAAATAAAAACATCTCCACCCTAATCACTATATTAAAAAAAAAAATCAGGTTTCATAATAACCTCACTGTCCTGAGAAAATACAGAGAAAAAGAGAGAGCTACCTCTGGCTCTAGTTAAAAAGAAAATAAAGTCACAGAAACCACACATTTCATATTGAGGGTTCAAAACCCCTGTACCTATCAGCAGAGTACAAGAGGCCCCCCCACACGTGTAATTTAACACAATGGTGAATAGCTACACCCACACCCACCAATCCACCTACCCACACATTTCATCCCAAGAACAGTATCATTAGAACAAAATTGGGAACAAAATTAATTTTCTTCCTCAGTGTCTCCTTTCTGGAGCTGTGGGATGCCTGCCAGGCTCCGTCATCTGCGGGAGCCTTGGGGACCGACCCCTCTAGTGTCCTGGAAAACACAATGGGGCACAGAAGTGTCACCCGCCAGACACACTGTGTGTGCCCAGTGGCTCTGGTCAAGACAGGGTCACCTATGCAAATGAAGCCGTTCACGTCAGACACTGCCCTCCCCTCCCATCTCCCGCTCCTGCTCTCCTCCCTCAAAAGAGCCCCAGATTCCAGCCTTTGACCAGACTTTTCTGACTCGGGGTTGGGGATGAGGGGCCTCTGTGATCTCAGAAGCTGAATAACTGAACCAGACTTCCCTTTGCCGGACGGGCTTCCATAGCCCTAGAGAAATAGAAAATGTTGCAACTTCCTTATCTCCACCCCGCTATAGATGGCTTCATTAAAACGTCCCTGGATAATAGGGAAGAGGTGGCACTTCCTGTTAGGCTGAACCTCGAAAAGGCCACGCTTTGTTTTCCGTTTTTAAAATTGCTTCCAGCAATCCTAAGAGGGAAGCCTTATGACAGGACAGATGGGTGATTTTGAAAGGTGGGGACCTAAAGTAATCTCAGGTCATTTTGCTTCTGGTTGCACCGATTGGATTTTAAAACGAACATCAGAGGATGGTGGCGGTGAGGTGTTGGTGACCTGTCATCGGATAGTTGTGTTAATGCTTTTAACGAATGTCTGTGAACTGAAACTGGTAGGATCACTCTCCTGTCCCGTCAAGTGATCCGGGAGCCCTGGCGTCAGACACTGAAGTAGGACTTTGCTGGTACACTCAGGGCCTGATTTTGCAGTGGTTCAGGATGGAATTTAAATGAGCCCCACCCTGAAAAGCTATGGCTGTTGAAAATTACTTGCTTGGTTTTTTTCCCAAGTCCCAAAGCTCCTTAGTGACCAACAAAGCTACCAGGAGACCTTTTCCCCCCAAACCTGTGTTCAGCAATCCAGACCAGCCCTCCGGGGACGGCGGCCCCTAGCATTAGACCCCAAGGTGTCCGCCTGTAAGTTCCTGCCTTATCTTTTCCTGGCAACACTGGAGGCTGGTCCTGTGCACCTGATATTTATGTTCACATTAGAACAAAATTGGGAACAAAATTAATTTTCTTCCTCAGTGTCCTTTCTGGAGCTGTGGGATGCCTGCCAGGCTCCGTCATCTGCGGGAGCCTTGGGGACCGACCCCTCTAGTGTCCTGGAAAACACAATGGGGCACAGAAGTGTCACCCGCCAGACACACTGTGTGTGCCCAGTGGCTCTGGTCAAGACAGGGTCACCTATGCAAATGAAGCCGTTCACGTCAGACACTGCCCTCCCCTCCCATCTCCCGCTCCTGCTCTCCTCCCTCAAAAGAGCCCCAGATTCCAGCCTTTGACCAGACTTTTCTGACTCGGGGGTGGGGATAAGGGGCCTCTGTGATCTCAGAAGCTGAATAACTGAACCAGGCTTCCCTTTGCCGGACGGGCTTCCATAGCCCTAGAGAAATAGAAAATGTTGCAACTTCCTTATCTCCACCCCGCTATAGATGGCTTCATTAAAACGTCCCTGGATAATAGGGAAGAGGTGGCACTTCCTGTTAGGCTGAACCTCGAAAAGGCCACGCTTTGTTTTCCGTTTTTAAAATTGCTTCCAGCAATCCTAAGAGGGAAGCCTTATGACAGGACAGATGGGTGATTTTGAAAGGTGGGGACCTAAAGTAATCTCAGGTCATTTTGCTTCTGGTTGCACCGATTGGATTTTAAAACGAACATCAGAGGATGGTGGCGGTGAGGTGTTGGTGACCTGTCATCGGATAGTTGTGTTAATGCTTTTAACGAATGTCTGTGAACTGAAACTGGTAGGATCACTCTCCTGTCCCGTCAAGTGATCCGGGAGCCCTGGCGTCAGACACTGAAGTAGGACTTTGCTGGTACACTCAGGGCCTGATTTTGCAGTGGTTCAGGATGGAATTTAAATGAGCCCCACCCTGAAAAGCTATGGCTGTTGAAAATTACTTGCTTGGTTTTTTTCCCAAGTCCCAAAGCTCCTTAGTGACCAACAAAGCTACCAGGAGACCTTTTCCCCCCAAACCTGTGTTCAGCAATCCAGACCAGCCCTCCGGGGACGGCGGCCCCTACCATTAGACCCCAAGGTGTCCGCCTGTAAGTTCCTGCCTTATCTTTTCCCTGGCAACACTGGAGGCTGGTCCTGTGCACCTGATATTTATGCAGTGATTTCACAGTGGTTTATTAATCGGGTTCATCAGTCCCTCTATCTGACGCATCATTTATCCCAGTTTAGAAAAGTGAGAAAAGTGATGACTTGGGTCGATTTGTCCAGCAGCACCAAGGAGTCAGTGAGAGAGTAGAGTCTGACCTGCCTCACTTTGCTCCTTTCCTTTCTGTCTTTCTGTCGAAAGAGAAATGCTTAAGCCTGTCCCTCAGCAACTCCGGGCACTGAGAAACGCTTCAGTCCAAAACGCAGCTGCTCTCAGCTGGACCACGGGAATGGGGCGGGGCCAGAGGCTTGCCAACAATGGAACGAATTGGATGTGGAGCGAGGTGCGTACCCATATGTGTGTGTGCACGTATGTTAGAATGTCTGCATTCACATGTGCACCACCTGCTCACCTGAAGAACTCAAAACCGCAGGGGTGGGGACTTCCCTGGTGGTCCAGTGGTTAAGAGTCCACCTTCCAATCCAGGAGATGCAAGTTCCATCCTCTGGTTTGGGGAACTAAGATCCCATGTACAACAAGCTGACTAAGCTCACGTGCCTTAGTGAAGACCCAATGCAGTCAAATAAGTAAATAAAACAAAACCAAACCCCTGAAGCTCAACTGGGAAGGACGACAAGCAGTGTGCTATAGCCTTTTCCTAGAGAGGCCTGATCATTCATTTATAACAAATCTCCATCCAGCCCCCGTGGCCAGGGAGGCCAGCCTCGGAGCTGCGGGTGAGCCAGTCTGAGGGCGGCTGGTCCACATTTGCCTCCGAAAGTATTTCAGGAATGTTAATGGCATGCCTGAGTGGAGGGCTTCAGAGCCCCGAGACGGGGCTGAGAACTGCTCTGCAGCCATCTGTTGAGGCCCTGGAAGTCTCATAGCAACAGCTTCTCAAGAATGGTGCCTTTTTTTTTTTTTTCTTAATTAAAATTATCTAACACAAAACCAAAAACGGCTCCACTGCTCAGAAAGACAGGGTTTGGATTCTTTCTACTGAGTGATGAGCTTTGAAGGCAGAAAACCCCCACATCCTTAATTCTTGTTCTTTAAATGAGCAATTTGTACTTGATTTGAGGTCTTAATTTTTTCTCCCCTGGGGTGGAATTCTCTTTTGGAAACGGGTAGAGGTGAAAACAAGCTTTCAAAGTTGTGGCGAAATCATTGGCAAAACTCTGGTTAAGGAAAAAAAAAAAGTGGTCAGAGTTTTGAGATTTTCCTGGTATTTGTTGCTCTTAGTGATTCGGTCCGCAGCTGCGTTTTTTCTCTTTGGTAATAATGTGGGCTCTATAAAACTGGATGTTTAGTTAGTGGAATGAACTTCAGACAAAGATCCCACTTTTACTGGGATGGTGTAGGGGCTCCACCATGTGTCTCTTGAATCTGTGTAAGAGTAGACCTTGGAAAAAGAGGCCAAGTCATGCATGAAACTTTTGATTTTTCAGTCTGTGGGGCTCTCAGCCTTTTCTAGTAACTGAGTTCCTTCCTCAGGATAGAAGAGCCTATAAAATGATAAACACCTGAAGGCCAGCCTGCAGCTGTGAGTGCAATGGTGGGTGTTCTAGATGGAGACAAAAGAATTATATTCCATTCTAAATTCTACCCCAGATCAAGCTATTTTAGGAAGACACACAACCTGTTAGAGCATAGTCCCTCATCTGCAAATTGGATTTCTGCGTGATTAGGAAGGTTAAATATAATCACATAAAAGGAACTCGGGAAATGAGCCCTGAATGAGAAGCATCTATAAAGGAGTGTTATAAGCTGTCATTCTTGCTATTACACAACTCTGGGAAAATGTTTTCGTGCGAATGACTATATATAGTCAAACTTTTATATTGCCCCGTGAGGGCCAGCCTCTGCGGGTGAGGGCGGCTGGTCCACATTTGCCTCGAAAGTATTTCAGGAATGTTAATGGTATGCCTGAGTGGAGGGCTTCAGAGCCCCGAGACGGGGCTGAGAACTGCTCTGCAGCCATCTGTTGAGGCCCTGGAAGTCTCATAGCAACAGCTTCTCAAGAATGGTGCCTTTTTTTTTTTTTTCTTAATTAAAATTATCTAACACAAAACCAAAAACGGCTCCACTGCTCAGAAAGACAGGGTTTGGATTCTTTCTACTGAGTGATGAGCTTTGAAGGCAGAAAACCCCCACATCCTTAATTCTTGTTCTTTAAATGAGCAATTTGTACTTGATTTGAGGTCTTAATTTTTTCTCTCCCCTGGAGTAGAATTCTCTTTTAGAAAAAGGGTAGAGGTGAAAACAAGTTTTCAAAGCTGTGGTGAAATCATTGGCAAAATTCCGGTGAAGATTAAAAAAAAAGGTGGTCAGAGTTTTGAGATTTTCCTGGTATTTGTTGCTCTTAGTGATTCGGTCCGCAGCTGCGTTTTTTCTCTTTGGTAATAATGTGGGCTCTATAAAACTGGATGTTTAGTTAGTGGAATGAACTTCAGACAAAGATCCCACTTTTACTGGGATGGTGTAGGGGCTCCACCATGTGTCTCTTGAATCTGTGTAAGAGTAGACCTTGGAAAAAGAGGCCAAGTCATGCATGAAACTTTTGATTTTTCAGTCTGTGGGGCTCTCAGCCTTTTCTAGTAACTGAGTTCCTTCCTCAGGATAGAAGAGCCTATAAAATGATAAACACCTGAAGGCCAGCCTGCAGCTGTGAGTGCAATGGTGGGTGTTCTAGATGGAGACAAAAGAATTATATTCCATTCTAAATTCTACCCCAGATCAAGCTATTTTAGGAAGACACACAACCTGTTAGAGCATAGTCCCTCATCTGCAAATTGGATTTCTGCGTGATTAGGAAGGTTAAATATAATCACATAAAAGGAACTCGGGAAATGAGCCCTGAATGAGAAGCATCTATAAAGGAGTGTTATAAGCTGTCATTCTTGCTATTACACAACTCTGGGAAAATGTTTTCGTGTGAATGACTATATATAGTCAAACTTTTATATATAAGTATTTATATTTTCATAATTTCTATTGGCTTATTCTTGCTTTACGATGTTGTGTTTGTTTCTGCTGTACAACAAAGTGAATCAGCTATTCACATACATGTATCCACTGTTTTGGGATTTCTTTCCCATTTATTTATTTATTTATTTTTAAAGATGTATTTATTTATTTTGGGGGGGTGGGGTGGAGAGAGAGGGGAGCAGGCGGGCCACTTCTATTGGTCTTTCATTTGCCCATTTTCATCCATCATTTTGTTCTTTGACCTGTGTGGGCCTCCCATTGTGGTGGCCTCTGTTGTTGCAGAGCACTGGCTCTAGGCGCATGCGCTCCAGAGCTCCGGCTCGGTAACTGGACACATCAGTCCAGCCGCTCCACGGCATGTGGGATCTTCCCAGGCCAGGGATCGAACTGGCGCCCCTTGCACTGCAAGGCGGTGTCCTTACCCACTGGACCACTAGGGAAGCCCCTTCTTTCCCATTTATTAAGCAGAGTATCAAGTAGAGTCCGCCAAGGTATACAGTAGGTTCTCATTCATTATCTGTTTTATGCATAGTATCAATAGTGTGATTATGTCGATCCTAATCTCCCAATTCATCCCAACCTATCCTTTCCCCCTTGGTTGCCATATTTTCTCTACATCTGTATCCCTATTTCTTCTTTGCAAATGAGATCATCTACACGATTTTTCTAGGTTCCACATGTATGTGTTAACTATTTATATTTGCATTTCAAAAACTGAAGAGGATATAAATATATATCCTCAAGTCTTGTCAAATAAAAACTTCCTGTAGAGTCAAAAAATATTCTGGCCAGTGATTATTCCTACACATATAGAATTCTTGAATATAGTGGAACTTACATTTTTGATTACTAGTATTTTGGGGAAGTATTATTGAGGCTTAACCTATTGACCCAGATGGTCAAAAATAATGTCACCAACTCTTGGGAAAAGGATGTATTCTCCGAGTTTAACGAAGTCTTTCTATGAAAAGCATGACCCTCTCTGTACCAATTGCCTCATGTATAAAATTTAACCAGTGAGTATTTATGCAGTGTTCTATTGCATGCCAGCTGTGTTTCCACATGCTGGAGGTTTAGAGCTGTGAACAAAAGTAGACAAAGCCCTAAATAACTAGGTTATAAAATAACTGCTCTGGAAAAACCTAACACAGGGACTATAAGCAGAGGGGATATTGCCATTTTCTCAAGGATGGAGAGAGAAGACCTATGAAGAAGGTGAGGAAGGAAGACGAAGTAAGACTTGAAGGAGGTGAGAACCCGAGCCTTGGGATGAGCTGGGGAAGGAGCTAGAAACTGTGAGAACAGCAAATGCAAAGGCCCTGGAGGCAGAGTAGAGGGCCTGTGAAAGGAAGAACCAGGGGAGTTCAGTGGGGCAAAGGTCAGGGCCCCCTGAGCCAGTGGAAGGTGTTTAACTTTTTCTCTGAATGAACCCTATGGAAACTTACTTCACAGAGCTGTCGCAAGCTTTAAATGAAATAATTTGTTGGAAGGCTCTAGCATAGTGCTTGCTGTATAAAAATTCTATAATTGTTAGCCCTTGTTCCTTTGGTTATTGTTACCACCATCTAGGATTTAAAGATGGGAGCATACCAAAAAGAGTATTGTTCTGATTAAAGCTGTTGCTCTTACGAGAATGAAACACCCAACCGTGGCCCCTTACTTATTCTATTATCACCTAAGATGGTCCCAATTCTGGATCTTCAGACACATGAGGGCTTAGTTTTTAAAAACTGGCCTTGTCTAAGCTATACCACTGTCTGTCTCAGAAAAGTACAGAGTCCATACTTTCTAGTGTGTATTAGTCACTCATTCCTGTCTGACTCTGCGACCCCATGGACGGTAGCCCACCAGGCTCCTNTCTCCATGGAATTNTCCAGGCAAGAATACTGAGTGGATTGCCATTTCTTTCTCCAGGGCATCTTCCCAATCCAGGGACTGAATTTGGGTCTTCTTGCCCTTTGAACCACCAGGAAACCTTGGCAGGTACAATTGCCTCATGTATAATGTCACCAACTCTTGGGAAAAGGATGTATTCTCCGAGTTTAACGAAGTCTTTCTATGAAAAGCATGACCCTGTGTACCAATTGCCTCATGTATAAAATTTAACCAGTGAGTATTTATGCAGTGTTCTATTGCATGCCAGCTGTGTTTCCACATGCTGGAGGTTTAGAGCTGTGAACAAAAGTAGACAAAGCCCTAAATAACTAGGTTATAAAATAACTGCTCTGGAAAAACCTAACACAGGGACTATAAGCAGAGGGGATATTGCCATTTTCTCAAGGATGGAGAGAGAAGACCTATGAAGAAGGTGAGGAAGGAAGACGAAGTAAGACTTGAAGGAGGTGAGAACCCGAGCCTTGGGATGAGCTGGGGAAGGAGCTAGAAACTGTGAGAACAGCAAATGCAAAGGCCCTGGAGGCAGAGTAGAGGGCCTGTGAAAGGAAGAACCAGGGGAGTTCAGTGGGGGCAAAGGTCAGGGCCCCCTGAGCCAGTGGAAGGTGTTTAACTTTTTCTCTGAATGAACCCTATGGAAACTTACTTCACAGAGCTGTCGCAAGCTTTAAATGAAATAATTTGTTGGAAGGCTCTAGCATAGTGCTTGCTGTATAAAAATTCTATAATTGTTAGCCCTTGTTCCTTTGGTTATTGTTACCACCATCTAGGATTTAAAGATGGGAGCATACCAAAAAGAGTATTGTTCTGATTAAAGCTGTTGCTCTTACGAGAATGAAACACCCAACCGTGGCCCCTTACTTATTCTATTATCACCTAAGATGGTCCCAATTCTGGATCTTCAGACACATGAGGGCTTAGTTTTTAAAAACTGGCCTTGTCTAAGCTATACCACTGTCTGTCTCAGAAAAGTACAGAGTCCATACTTTCTAGTGTGTATTAGTCACTCATTCCTGTCTGACTCTGCGACCCCATGGACGGTAGCCCACCAGGCTCCTCTCTCCATGGAATTCTCCAGGCAAGAATACTCGAGTGGATTGCCATTTCTTTCTCCAGGGCATCTTCCCAATCCAGGGACTGAATTTGGGTCTTCTGCATTTCAGGCAGGTTCTTTACCATTTGAACCACCAGGGAAACCTCTCTTGGGACAGGTGTATTTGGATACAATTGGTTTAAGCTTCAGCTACAAAAGTCCTGTTAAATTTCACTGAATTCACAACCTATTGCAATATACTCATGCTTGAGTTTTGATTCGGATCCCCTTCTCCAGGCCACAGGATCCCTAATGGGGAGGAACCTATTGCAGATGTAATTAAAACAAGGAATCCACGTCTTTTCTTTCTCCCCTGAGCCCAGAAGCAAGATTGGTTTTCCTGACTGCTTTGAGAACCCTCTTTCAGAATTATCTTGGACACACTTCCATGTTTCCTCCTTTGAACTTTTGAAGAATTTTGGCAGGAATTCATGTCAAGTAGGGACTAAACTCAGAAACTAGAAGAGAAGAAATCCTCTTCTCCAAGCATTTGAAGACCATCGTTTAGAATCAGGTTTATCTTATCCTTGCTCCAGAAGGAGCAAGTGGTTTGGGGACAATAAAAGGAAGTGCTTGATGATAACTAGAGATGATGGCCAAAGGAAGAGGCTCACTAAAGACACACACACTTGTCAGTGGGAACATTCCAGTGGAGGCTGGGTGACCAGTGAGCAGAAGGGTTCTCAAGCCTTTGGTTGACTGCTTGGCTTCTAAGATCTCTGCCAAATTTTTAGTTCTGTTTTTTTTCCAAGATATGGTTATTGAAAATTAACTTCTGCAGGGAAAGCCACCGTGAATTTTCTTTAACCGACATCTTAAACTGGGGATTCTGAGAGCAGAAAATAGCTGATTGTGGAACCTCTGTTGACTTAGGGGTCAGATGGGTCATTCTCCTGCAGTGATGACCTGGGTGCTGGTGCCTGGGGCCCCTGTGCTCCCAGCACCGACAGTCCTGTGCTCCCATTCACAGATTCAAACTGGGGGCTGCTGTCCTATTGCTGCTGCTTGCTGCAAAGTTGCTTAGTCACGATCAGTGGGTGGAATAGACTGTAGTTTGCTTTTCCTTTTGAACAAATACTTGTATCTATTTATGGTCTAAATAACTGATAAACACGCCCTCCTAAAAAGCCTATGGACTAAGCTGCAATTTTAGTCCCCATTTAACAGGTTATTAAACAACTGAGATACCAGTTTAGGAACTAATCCAAGGTCATATGATGAGAAAGCTGGGATTTGAACCCAGGCAGTCAGCCAGCAGGAACTGCGCCTTTGAATCCTGTTTGAATGTGCTCGAAAACTGCTATATCTAGTCCTGTGAACCATATTATTTCTAGTTGAAATATTTTTATTTTGCCTTTCCTTCCAATGTTTTTAAGAATCAGCTTTATTGAGGTAATATTTACATATGATTAAACTTATGAGCCTTTTTTATTTATGGCAGCTCTCGTATTGACATAGAGGAAAAATGACCTGGCATATCATTGCACTCTATTGCCTTCTATGAGCTATTGCCTTCTATGAGGGCAGAGAAGACAAGCTGTTGATGCCCTGTGCCTAGGACAGTGCCTGGGGCATGGCAGATACTCAAATATTTGTTGAATGAGTGAGGGAGAGAGGGTGTGACGTGAATAAACAGTAGTAAGGCCATAGAAATGCCTGCTTAATCTCACAGAAACGTATGTGAATGCAGGATGTCATTTTATGCAGAAACTTTAAAAAGTTAGAAACCAGATAAAATTAGGGGTGAGGATGTAAGGGGGTAGTGTCAACCACAGCTTCATCTTTTGTTAGGTCTCCTTAATGTTTTCATTACTAAGTCCTATCACACTAGAAATAATGGCACTGAAAGACTTCAAGCCAGTCAGTACTGACCATGTGACAACTGAGGCGGCAGCAAACCGGGGAGCCATGAATGCCACCATGTCAGGATGTTAACGTGGAGATTTGGACATTTAGCATTTTATACTTAGGGGGCTTTCCTGGTGGCTCAGTCCATAAAAAATAAATCTGCCTGCAATGCAGGAGCCTTGTTTTCAGTCCCTGAGTCGGGAAGATCCCCTGGAGGAGGAAACGGCAGCCCACTCCAGTATTCTTGTCTGGAAAATTCTATGGACAGAGGAACCTGGCGTGCTGCAGTCCATGGGTTCGCAAAGAGTTGGACGTGACTTAAGGACTAAACCAGGCTGGACTCACAGATTTATTAAGAGGCAAGAAAGGAAGTATCTATTTATGGTCTAAATAACTGATAAACACGCCCTCCTAAAAAGCCTATGGACTAAGCTGCAATTTTAGTCCCCATTTAACAGGTTATTAAACAACTGAGATACCAGTTTAGGAACTAATCCAAGGTCATATGATGAGAAAGCTGGGATTTGAACCCAGGCAGTCAGCCAGCAGGAACTGCGCCTTTGAATCCTGTTTGAATGTGCTCGAAAACTGCTATATCTAGTCCTGTGAACCATATTATTTCTAGTTGAAATATTTTTATTTTGCCTTTCCTTCCAATGTTTTTAAGAATCAGCTTTATTGAGGTAATATTTACATATGATTAAACTTATGAGCCTTTTTTATTTATGGCAGCTCTCGTATTGACATAGAGGAAAAAAATGACCTGGCATATCATTGCACTCTATTGCCTTCTATGAGCTATTGCCTTCTATGAGGGCAGAGAAGACAAGCTGTTGATGCCCTGTGCCTAGGACAGTGCCTGGGGCATGGCAGATACTCAAATATTTGTTGAATGAGTGAGGGAGAGAGGGTGTGACGTGAATAAACAGTAGTAAGGCCATAGAAATGCCTGCTTAATCTCACAGAAACGTATGTGAATGCAGGATGTCATTTTATGCAGAAACTTTAAAAAGTTAGAAACCAGATAAAATTAGGGGTGAGGATGTAAGGGGGTAGTGTCAACCACAGCTTCATCTTTTGTTAGGTCTCCTTAATGTTTTCATTACTAAGTCCTATCACACTAGAAATAATGGCACTGAAAGACTTCAAGCCAGTACTGACCATGTGACAACTGAGGCGGCAGCAAACCGGGGAGCCATGAATGCCACCATGTCAGGATGTTAACGTGGAGATTTGGACATTTAGCATTTTACACTTAGGGGGCTTTCCTGGTGGCTCAGTCCATAAAAAATAAATCTGCCTGCAATGCAGGAGCCTTGTTTTCAGTCCCTGAGTCGGGAAGATCCCCTGGAGGAGGAAACGGCAGCCCACTCCAGTATTCTTGTCTGGAAAATTCTATGGACAGAGGAACCTGGCGTGCTGCAGTCCATGGGTTCGCAAAGAGTTGGACGTGACTTAAGGACTAAACCAGGCTGGACTCACAGATTTATTAAGAGGCCAAGAAAGGAAGCCTGATTTTGGCTAATGCTGGTGCCTGAGGGAACGTTTGGTTGCAGTGAAAGTAAACCCACTCAGACCAGCTCAAATAAGAAGAGGGGTCTTTGGAAAGGTAGCAGTGAAGCCTGAGGAATCCAGTTGCAGCAAACCAGGAATGCTTCCAAATTTAATGTGATGATTAAGTCTGGAGTCAGAAGTGTGAGTGATTTTCCCACCTTGGCATTGCTGTCTTTGTGACCTCGGATAAATTCCTCAATGTTTCTGGACCTTATTTTTTGCATCCCTCTCTACTCACCTAGTACACACACACACACACACACACACACACACAGACAGACACGAGTCTTGTTTAGTGTAGAAAAAGGTATATTAATGAAAAAGAGAAAGAGGAAAACAGTGAAACTAAGGCAGACACACACATAGTCATACACACATCCAAAAACATGAGGATAAGGGAAAAACCTGAAAGTATTTTGTTCCCTGAGGCTGTCTCCATCCTTGGCCTTCCCAAGAAATCCCCACTTTTGCTTAAATTTATAGAGTCAATGTCACTTACATCATTTGCAGTAACCACCACAAAGTCCTGTTGGATGCATTTCCCTCAGCTTCGGGATTTCTGTCCGCCCACATCTCTTATGTGTGGCGGCTGATCACACAGCCACGGGTTCCACATCACATGTCCTCCCAGCCCTCCAGCTTCCATCACTAACTCAGGCCTTGGGCCGCAGGTCCACCTTCCATTGGTGACAACCTGAACGGCTCTGCTCGTGGCCAAGGAGGGGCTGGTCCCGCCTGCACCCCCCCGCAGTGGGGACTCGAAGTCCCAACTGCTGGGCCACCAGGAAAGTCCCTCCATTTTCACTTGTATTTATTCTGAAAGCATCCATACACTGGAGAATGTAGAAAGTTCCACAGATTTCACTTCCTCTCCATCCAGCATACGCACCCGCCATCCGGTTGAGTTTCTCTTGTTAAATCTGGGAGGAGGAGATGAAAAAGAAGGGGGAGAATCCAGTGAAAGACAAAATAGTCCGTGACAGACGGATTAGCGAGCGCCACAGACTGGGACAGGAAGTTGAAATCTAAGATGTTTGTTCTTCTTAATCATAGCTTAATGGAGTGATTGCTAAATGAGGTCTGGCTTCCGGTGATTTGAGTAGGCATTATGTTGTCTGAGGAAGCAGACCCCACTGTAGTCTAATCTCCAAATTGCTGGGGGTCTTACTTGGTGACAAGACTAAGAAAGCAAAAAGCATCATTCATCTGACATTCAGCAGCGGTTGGTCTATAATCTCCCAGGCACTGTGCTAGGGTTTCTAGATACGGAGATCTGAAAGACAGGGTCTTGGCTTCACAGAATGCAATGTCTCTTGGGGGAGATGGACAGAAAATTCTATCAGAGGCATGCCAGGGCAAAGTTTTCCTGGTAGGCTAGGGTAGGGGAACACTTCTTGTAATTGTCTTGATTATCAGTAGGGTGAATAGGAGTTTGGTAGAGGCTTAGTAGGTAAAGGTGTTCTAAATAAAGTAAACCAAGAGGTGCTTGGAGAGAACCCTAAGTCAGGCTTGCACAGCTGATCGTGTGCTTGTGACCCACAGAAAGGGATCAGCAGAGTTGGAGTGGGAGCGGGGCTGAAATCCAGCGCAGGCTTTGCTCACTGGGCCAGCTGCACCACTTGGAGTAGGCGGGGCCTTTGTCTAATTCCCACAAGGTGCCTCATGGCGTGTCTGCATGCATTTGGTATTTTTTGACTGGAGGACATATGTGAGGAAACTCATAAGTTTGAACAGGACCCTGAAGGTGATGGAAAGCATCACCTTTTTTTTTTAGCATCACCTTTAATAAAGAATTTAAAGGGCAGATTGGGAGAGGTGACATAATGCCGTTTGCAGAAACATGGATGGACCTAGAAATTATCATACTGAGTGAAGTGAATAGAAAGACAGATATCAAGGGAGATCACTTAGATGTGGAATCTAAGAAAAGTGATACAAATGAACTTAGCTACAAAATAGAAACAGAAAGTTACCACAGGGAAAAAGCAAGAAGAGGGATAAATTGGGAATTTGGGATTAGCAGATACAAACTGCTATATGTTAAATAAGCGACAGGGGCCTATTATATAGTACAGGGAACTATATTCAATATCTTAAAATAACCTATATTGGAAAAGAATCTGAAAAAGATATATCTATATCTATCTATCTATATATATATATATGAATATAATGGAATCACTTTACGATATACCTGAAATATTATAAATCAACTGTTTCAATTTTAAAAAAAAAGGTAGATCAGAGAAAAATCAGATTTGTGTTTGGGTGGGGCTGTTCTGGACCATTCTGGGCTTCCCTCCTGGCTCAGGGGTAAAGAATCTGCCTGCAGTGCAGAAGACTGGGGTTTGATCCCTGGGTTGGGAGATCCCCTAGAGGAGGGCATGGCAACCCACTCCAGTATTCTTGGCCTGGACAGAGGAGCCTGGCAAGCTACAGTCCATAGGGTCACACACAGTCAGGAGCCAGAAAATTCTATCAGAGGCATGCCAGGGCAAAGTTTTCCTGGTAGGCTAGGGTAGGGGAACACTTCTTGTAATTGTCTTGATTATCAGTAGGGTGAATAGGAGTTTGGTAGAGGCTTAGTAGGTAAAGGTGTTCTAAATAAAGTAAACCAAGAGGTGCTTGGAGAGAACCCTAAGTCAGGCTTGCACAGCTGATCGTGTGCTTGTGACCCACAGAAAGGGATCAGCAGAGTTGGAGTGGGAGCGGGGCTGAAATCCAGCGCAGGCTTTGCTCACTGGGCCAGCTGCACCACTTGGAGTAGGCGGGGCCTTTGTCTAATTCCCACAAGGTGCCTCATGGCGTGTCTGCATGCATTTGGTATTTTTTGACTGGAGGACATATGTGAGGAAACTCATAAGTTTGAACAGGACCCTGAAGGTGATGGAAAGCATCACCTTTTTTTTTTAGCATCACCTTTAATAAAGAATTTAAAGGGCAGATTGGGAGAGGTGACATAATGCCATTTGCAGAAACATGGATGGACCTAGAAATTATCATACTGAGTGAAGTGAATAGAAAGACAGATATCAAGGGAGATCACTTAGATGTGGAATCTAAGAAAAGTGATACAAATGAACTTAGCTACAAAATAGAAACAGAAAGTTACCACAGGGAAAAAGCAAGAAGAGGATAAATTGGGAATTTGGGATTAGCAGATACAAACTGCTATATGTTAAATAAGCGACAGGGGCCTATTATATAGTACAGGGAACTATATTCAATATCTTAAAATAACCTATATTGGAAAAGAATCTGAAAAAGATATATCTATATCTATCTATCTATATATATATATATGAATATAATGGAATCACTTTACGATATACCTGAAATATTATAAATCAACTGTTTCAATTTTAAAAAAAAAGGTAGATCAGAGAAAAATCAGATTTGTGTTTGGGTGGGGCTGTTCTGGACCATTCTGGGCTTCCCTCCTGGCTCAGGGGTAAAGAATCTGCCTGCAGTGCAGAAGACTGGGGTTCGATCCCTGGGTTGGGAGATCCCCTAGAGGAGGGCATGGCAACCCACTCCAGTATTCTTGCCTGGAGAATCCCATGGACAGAGGAGCCTGGCAAGCTACAGTCCATAGGGTCACACACAGTCAGACACAACTGAAGCAACAGAGTAGCAGCATTCTAGCTACGTTTTGGAGGGTGGTTTTGCTAATGGCACGTCTTAGGAGAGGAGAAATGAGCGGGTGAGGAGTGGTCCAGGCGAGAAACGGTGAAGGCCTGAGCTAAGGTGCCGACAGGTGGCGGGGAGGAAGTGGTGGGAGGGACATCTAGAAGGTAGAACTGGCAAACCTGATCGTGAGCTGGCTCTCTGGGTGAGGGAGGAAGTGACCAGAATCTTACACCTGGGTTTTTAACTTCAGCAGCTCAGCAGAAGCTTCTGGCTTCTGAGCAAAGACTGATAAACCCGAGAACTTTGACACAGTGTGTAGGAAGGTGTCAACTGTCAAGTAACCGTAAAACATTCCTTATACCAGCCTGTAGTTAAAGATTAAAAGGAAGGCTTTAAGAGTTGGCTTTGCGATTGAGGGAAAACACACTGGTCTTGAGCTCTGTGCTTTCAGAGAAGGACCAGCTGATTTCAGGCGAAATGGTTCTTCCCCTTTTAGATACAGCATAGCCTCCTGCAGTGGACGGTCAGCCTTTCTAAGATACCAGTGCCCAGCTGCAGATTCATCCCTCTTCCTAGAGTAAGCCTAGGGGGCTTCGCTGGTGGCTCAGATGGTAAAGAATCTGCCCGCAATGCGGGAGACCTGGGTTCGATCCCTACATCAGGAAGATCCCTTGGAGGAGGGCATGGCAACCCACTCCAGTGTTCTTGCCTGGAGAATCTCCAAGGACAGAGGAGCTGGTGGGCTGCAGTCCACGGGGGTCGCAAAGAGTCGGGCACACCTGAGTGACTAAGCACAGCACAGGTATCTACCCAAGAAACCTGAAAATACATATCTTCATAAAGACGAATCTGCAACTGTTCATAGCAGCATTATTTGAAATTTCCCAAACTCAGAAGGAATCCTAATGTCTATAATTGGGTGAGTAAATTAATAAAATGTGGATAGCCACACACAAGAATACTACTTGGGATGGAGTGCCTGAAACAACGACAATGTACCTAAAAAGCATTATGCCAGATTAAAAAAAAAAAAAAAAAAGTAAGCCTAGGGTATCCCAAACCCTTTCCTCACTCCTTTTTTTTTTTTCAATTTATTTATTTGGCTGCACAGGGTCTTAGTTGCAGCATGTGTGGGATCTTTAGTTGCACCATGCAAACTCTTAGTGGTGACACGAGACCTAGTGTTCTGACCAGGGATGGAACCCAGGCCCCCAGCATTGAGAACACAGTGTCAGCCACGGGACCACCAGGGAAGTCCCTGCCCATTCTTTTGGAGAAAGTATTTTTTGTTTTGTTCCTGACAGTGGACAGGTAAGCAGGGTTCTTACTGTCTCCCTGTACTTGTCATCACGGAACAGTAATTCAGCCTTTGAAGTTGGATGGTCCTGAGTTTGAATACCAAGTCGTTATTTTCTATCACTTTGGGGAGGATACTTAACTTTATGAACTCCATCTGTAAAATGAGGCAAATAAGACTCAGCTCACAGAGCTGTTTTAAGGGTTAAGTGGTGATGAACATGAAGTGTGGCATCAGGCCTGGCAGGTAGCACCCCTGCTACGTGTGGTGACCTGATTTCAGGCAGAATGGTTCTTCCCTTTTAGTACAGCTAGCCTCCTGCAGTGGACGGTCAGCCTTTCTAAGATACCAGTGCCCAGCTGCAGATTCATCCCTCTTCCTAGAGTAAGCCTAGGGGCTTCGCTGGTGGCTCAGATGGTAAAGAATCTGCCCGCAATGCGGGAGACCTGGGTTCGATCCCTACATCAGGAAGATCCCTTGGAGGAGGGCATGGCAACCCACTCCAGTGTTCTTGCCTGGAGAATCTCCAAGGACAGAGGAGCTGGTGGGCTGCAGTCCACGGGGGTCGCAAAGAGTCGGGCACACCTGAGTGACTAAGCACAGCACAGGTATCTACCCAAGAAACCTGAAAATACATATCTTCATAAAGACGAATCTGCAACTGTTCATAGCAGCATTATTTGAAATTTCCCAAACTCAGAAGGAATCCTAATGTCTATAATTGGGTGAGTAAATTAATAAAATGTGGATAGCCACACACAAGAATACTACTTGGGATGGAGTGCCTGAAACAACGACAATGTACCTAAAAAGCATTATGCCAGATTAAAAAAAAAAAAAAAGTAAGCCTAGGGTATCCCAAACCCTTTCCTCACTCCTTTTTTTTTTTTCAATTTATTTATTTGGCTGCACAGGGTCTTAGTTGCAGCATGTGTGGGATCTTTAGTTGCACCATGCAAACTCTTAGTGGTGACACGAGACCTAGTGTTCTGACCAGGGATGGAACCCAGGCCCCCAGCATTGAGAACACAGTGTCAGCCACGGGACCACCAGGGAAGTCCCTGCCCATTCTTTTGGAGAAAGTATTTTTTGTTTTGTTCCTGACAGTGGACAGGTAAGCAGGGTTCTTACTGTCTCCCTGTACTTGTCATCACGGAACAGTAATTCAGCCTTTGAAGTTGGATGGTCCTGAGTTTGAATACCAAGTCGTTATTTTCTATCACTTTGGGGAGGATACTTAACTTTATGAACTCCATCTGTAAAATGAGGCAAATAAGACTCAGCTCACAGAGCTGTTTTAAGGGTTAAGTGGTGATGAACATGAAGTGTGGCATCAGGCCTGGCAGGTAGCACACTGCTCACGTATGGTGGCAGAAGTCGCTGGTGTTGTTATTGACCTTGTTGTTAATATCAGTGTTCAGACACTAAAGATATGGTTTGCTTTGACAGACTTTGATTATTCCTTGGGCTGACATCTGTTTGATAGTGAATATAATCAATGTTACCTTCCTGATATTGGCTCAAGGAGAAGAAGGTACACATTACGTGAATCAGAAGGAGGTCCCTCTCTTTCCTGAGGTGTCTTGGGAGATAGGCTAACTATGCTGGGCATAGAGAAACATTTGTCTCTAAGGACCACTGGAAAGAAGGCCAAGCACCATGGTACTATTGGTTTTTACATGACTGAGATGTTTTTCTAGAGTACAGCCAACCGTGGAAGCTACATTTGATATTTCACATTTGCTAAATCAATGAAGAATATTTCCTACTAACTACTTAACTATGTGGTTTCCTTACTGAGTTGCATCCAAAGAAGGTATGCTTAGCTTTCCTTATCAAGGAAGGGACTCAATAAGATAGTGGTTGTAACTCTCATCATTGCTCAGGAATGTTCCTGATGGTCATGCCAATTTTCATCGCCCATAGGTGTGATGTTTTTGTAAATGACTGTATGTTATACTTTCACAAATTAAAAATGTTGTATGTTGCCCTGTAACTGAAAACTAGTGTGTTTCTATCTCACCTGTAAAAAGGGGAGTGATGAGAATTTCAGGAAAAAAACACATTTAGGCATGAACACAGTGTCAGCCACGGGACCACCAGGGAAGTCCCTGCCCATTCTTTTGGAGAAAGTATTTTTGTTTTGTTCCTGACAGTGGACAGGTAAGCAGGGTTCTTACTGTCTCCTGTACTTGTCATCACGGAACAGTAATTCAGCCTTTGAAGTTGGATGGTCCTGAGTTTGAATACCAAGTCGTTATTTTCTATCACTTTGGGGAGGATACTTAACTTTATGAACTCCATCTGTAAAATGAGGCAAATAAGACTCAGCTCACAGAGCTGTTTTAAGGGTTAAGTGGTGATGAACATGAAGTGTGGCATCAGGCCTGGCAGGTAGCACACTGCTCACGTGTGGTGGCAGAAGTCGCTGGTGTTGTTATTGACCTTGTTGTTAATATCAGTGTTCAAACACTAAAGATATGGTTTGCTTTGACAGACTTTGATTATTCCTTGGGCTGACATCTGTTTGATAGTGAATATAATCAATTTACCTTCCTGATATTGGCTCAAGGAGAAGAAGGTACACATTACGTGAATCAGAAGGAGGTCCCTCTCTTTCCTGAGGTGTCTTGGGAGATAGGCTAACTATGCTGGGCATAGAGAAACATTTGTCTCTAAGGACCACTGGAAAGAAGGCCAAGCACCATGGTACTATTGGTTTTTACATGACTGAGATGTTTTTCTAGAGTACAGCCAACCGTGGAAGCTACATTTGATATTTCACATTTGCTAAATCAATGAAGAATATTTCCTACTAACTACTTAACTATGTGGTTTCCTTACTGAGTTGCATCCAAAGAAGGTATGCTTAGCTTTCCTTATCAAGGAAGGGACTCAATAAGATAGTGGTTGTAACTCTCATCATTGCTCAGGAATGTTCCTGATGGTCATGCCAATTTTCATCGCCCATAGGTGTGATGTTTTTGTAAATGACTGTATGTTATACTTTCACAAATTAAAAATGTTGTATGTTGCCCTGTAACTGAAAACTAGTGTGTTTCTATCTCACCTGTAAAAAGGGGAGTGATGAGAATTCAGGAGTTAACACTGTTACAGTGCCAGGGATAAGAAAAACACATTTAGGCATGAACTCTTATTGTTCTTGGAGCTTCCCAGGTGGCGCTAGTGGTAAAGACCTACCTGCTAATGCAGGAGACATAAGAGACACAGGTTCGATCCCTGGGTCAGGAAGATCACCTGGAGGAGGGCATGGCCACCTACTCCAGTATTCTTACCTGGAGAATCCTATGGACAGAGGAACCTGGTGGGAGATAGTCCATGGGGTCACAGAAGAGTTGGACAAGATTGAAGATTGTTGCTGAATTCCTGTGAAGCAACCATGAAAGTCATAGACTAGGAAAAGTGGAAAGCCTTTTTTATAGTACTCTGAAATCTATTATGCCTTTGAGAAAGAAAGAAAAAAACTTTTTAAAAAAATACGTTTTCATTTATTGACTTATTACATTTATTCATTCTCTTTTTGGCCACATGGCCTGCAGACCCTCACTCCCTGACCAGGGATCGAACCCATGCTTCCTGAAGTGGAAGCACAGTCTTATTCACTGAACCTCTGGGGAAGTCTGAAAGAAGTTTTTAAAATGTTTAAAATGAACCATCCATAATATGTCATGATAGAGAAGGAAGAGAATTCAGTAATAGTTACAAATTTAAACGGGAGTTTCCCCCACAGAGGCGGTTTGCACCCAGGGGACCTTTGACAAGGTCCAGGGATGGTTTGGAGTGTCATGGTGGGGAGGCTGTGCCGCTGGCTCTAGTGGACAGCTGTGCCCAGAACAGCGCCATAGCACCACGGTCTCTGGCTTACCTAGCCCAGGTTGGGGAGAAAATCTTGGGAGGTTAAATATGGCATTTTTAACTATTGTGGTTTCCTTACTGAGTTGCATCCAAAGTAGGTATGCTTAGCTTTCCTTATCAAGGAAGGGACTCAATAAGATAGTGGTTGTAACTCTCATCATTGCTCAGGAATGTTCCTGATGGTCATGCCAATTTTCATCGCCCATAGGTGTGATGTTTTGTAAATGACTGTATGTTATACTTTCACAAATTAAAAATGTTGTATGTTGCCCTGTAACTGAAAACTAGTGTGTTTCTATCTCACCTGTAAAAAGGGGAGTGATGAGAATTCAGGAGTTAACACTGTTACAGTGCCAGGGATAAGAAAAACACATTTAGGCATGAACTCTTATTGTTCTTGGAGCTTCCCAGGTGGCGCTAGTGGTAAAGACCTACCTGCTAATGCAGGAGACATAAGAGACACAGGTTCGATCCCTGGGTCAGGAAGATCACCTGGAGGAGGGCATGGCCACCTACTCCAGTATTCTTACCTGGAGAATCCTATGGACAGAGGAACCTGGTGGGAGATAGTCCATGGGGTCACAGAAGAGTTGGACAAGATTGAAGATTGTTGCTGAATTCCTGTGAAGCAACCATGAAAGTCATAGACTAGGAAAAGTGGAAAGCCTTTTTTATAGTACTCTGAAATCTATTATGCCTTTGAGAAAGAAAAAAACTTTTTAAAAAAATACGTTTTCATTTATTGACTTATTACATTTATTCATTCTCTTTTTGGCCACATGGCCTGCAGACCCTCACTCCCTGACCAGGGATCGAACCCATGCTTCCTGAAGTGGAAGCACAGTCTTATTCACTGAACCTCTGGGGAAGTCTGAAAGAAGTTTTTAAAATGTTTAAAATGAACCATCCATAATATGTCATGATAGAGAAGGAAGAGAATTCAGTAATAGTTACAAATTTAAACGGGAGTTTCCCCCACAGAGGCGGTTTGCACCCAGGGGACCTTTGACAAGGTCCAGGGATGGTTTGGAGTGTCATGGTGGGGAGGCTGTGCCGCTGGCTCTAGTGGACAGCTGTGCCCAGAACAGCGCCATAGCACCACGGTCTCTGGCTTACCTAGCCCAGGTTGAGAGATTCTGAGTTAAATAATGGCTGTTGGGAGCATCAGGTGATTATCACCCAATATTGGACTGTTTCTTTCAGTGAGCAATTAGCCTTCTAATTGTTTTCTGAGAGTTGAAATTATGTTTCTGTCTGTATAGGGAAACAACTGCTAATCCTTACAGATTTAGTCTGGGCTGTCTTCTTCCTGTGTAACTCTCAAATTATCAGGCACCTCAGTCTGAAAAATCATCAGGCCAGTGGCTTGGGAGATAGCGGGTGGGAAAAAAACCAACAATTGGATTGATTAAGTGTTCCCTTTTCAGCTAGTGAGATTTGGGGCTTATGGACACATAAAGAATGAATACATTTAATACGTAAATAAATAAAAATGTATTCTTTAAAAAAGGCTTTTTCTCTCTTTCTGTGGTCATAAAGGGAGGAGCCAAAGAGAGAGGCTGGGTGAGGAAGTACCTCCGCATTTCAGCACTTCTTCAAGCACGGGGAAGGTTGGCCTTTCCAATACTTGCCAAGTGTGGAGGCATCCACGAGTAATGATAGCACTTTCCTTTTGTTCCTTCTTCTCTATTTTCTTTGCTTATCTTTATTTCACAAACTGTTTTGGGTTTGTTTGTGGTTTTTTGGTTGGTCTTTTTTTTAGCTCAAGCAGGTGAGACTTATTGAGCAAGCACTAGGCAGTACACTCTTGAGACATGAGAGCCGATCAACCCCCAACGGGAGTGGTCCTATTTTATATATATATAGTTTTATTTATTTCTTTGTGGCTGTGAGGGGTCTTCATTACTGCATGAGCTTTTCTCTGGTTGTGGCAAGTGGGGACTACTCTCTAGTTGCCGTGTGCAGGCCTCTCGTTGCAGTGGCTTCTCTTGTCACTGGGCCTGGGCTCTGGGGTGAGAGGGCTTCAGGAATTGTGGCTCCTGGGTTCTAGAGAACTGGCTCAGTATTTGTGGCACACGGACTTAGTTGCTCCTTGACGCATAGGATCTTCCTGGATCAGGGATCAAACCCGTGTCTCTTGCATTGCCAGGCTGATTCTTTATCACTGACCCGCCAGGGAAGCCTGTTTTTTCACAAACTATTGATTGAGTTCTTTCCAACTGAACCCCTGTGATAAGTGCTGCTCCTGATACAAACAAATCCTCAGGGAGTCTTAAGAATAGCTAAAAGAAAATTACAGAGTGCTATAGGAATTGTATCATCTCAAAATGAAAAGGTTGGACAAAGGGCTTTCCCCTGAGATTTTATGCATTTCTATCTTGCAAGATATAAAGTTAATCCACATTTTGCTATGCATTTAATTGTGTTTATTGACGGCTATAAAAGTATTTAATTCATGATAAATGACTTCCACAGCCCTGTGTCAGCTTTCCTGCTCTTGTTCTCTGTTGGAAACTTTTGTGTGTGTGTGGAGGGGTGTTGGGGAGGGAGGAGGACGGGCGGGCCACTTCTATTGGTCTTTCATTTGTCTATTTTCATCCATCTTTGTTCTTTGGTCCGTGTGGGCCTCCCATCGTGGTGGCCTCTGTCGTCACAGAGCACCAGCTCTCGGCGCATGCGCCCCAGAGCTCCGGTTCGGTGATTGGACACATCAGTCCAGCTGCTCGGGACGTGGGATCTTCCCAGGCCAGGGCAGGCTCTGCAATTTCCTTTTGTTCCTTCTTCTCTATTTTCTTTGCTTATCTTTATTTCACAAACTGTTTTGGGTTTGTTTGTGGTTTTTTGGTTGGTTTTGGTTTTAGCTCAAGCAGGTGGGACTTATTGAGCAAGCACTAGGCAGTACACTCTTGAGACATGAGAGCCGATCAACCCCCAACGGAGTGGTCCTATTTATATATATATAGTTTTATTTATTTCTTTGTGGCTGTGAGGGGTCTTCATTACTGCATGAGCTTTTCTCTGGTTGTGGCAAGTGGGGACTACTCTCTAGTTGCCGTGTGCAGGCCTCTCGTTGCAGTGGCTTCTCTTGTCACTGGGCCTGGGCTCTGGGGTGAGAGGGCTTCAGGAATTGTGGCTCCTGGGTTCTAGAGAACTGGCTCAGTATTTGTGGCACACGGACTTAGTTGCTCCTTGACGCATAGGATCTTCCTGGATCAGGGATCAAACCCGTGTCTCTTGCATTGCCAGGCTGATTCTTTATCACTGACCCGCCAGGGAAGCCTGTTTTTTCACAAACTATTGATTGAGTTCTTTCCAACTGAACCCCTGTGATAAGTGCTGCTCCTGATACAAACAAATCCTCAGGGAGTCTTAAGAATAGCTAAAAGAAAATTACAGAGTGCTATAGGAATTGTATCATCTCAAAATGAAAAGGTTGGACAAAGGGCTTTCCCCTGAGATTTTATGCATTTCTATCTTGCAAGATATAAAGTTAATCCACATTTTGCTATGCATTTAATTGTGTTTATTGACGGCTATAAAAGTATTTAATTCATGATAAATGACTTCCACAGCCCTGTGTCAGCTTTCCTGCTCTTGTTCTCTGTTGGAAACTTTTGTGTGTGTGTGGAGGGGTGTTGGGGAGGGGCGGGCGGGTCACTTCTATTGGTCTTTCATTTGTCTATTTTCATCCATCTTTGTTCTTTGGTCCGTGTGGGCCTCCCATCGTGGTGGCCTCTGTCGTCACAGAGCACCAGCTCTCGGCGCATGCGCCCCAGAGCTCCGGTTCGGTGATTGGACACATCAGTCCAGCTGCTCCGCGGCACGTGGGATCTTCCCAGGCCAGGGCTCGAACCAGCGCCCCTTGCACTGCAAGGCGGTGCCCTTACCCACTGGACCACCAGGGAAGCCCCTGTTGAAAACTTTTGCTTTGACTTTGAAAGATTGCCCACTAGTACCTAGGCTTACTAGTGGCGGTAGATTGGTAAACAGTAAGCAAATGTAAATTTAATTACAATAAATAAACTCAGTGATACAAAATGGTTTTTAAGTTGAATTGCTCTTGGTCAGGCTGCAGGAAAACAAATTGCTATTCATGGTGATACATGTTAGCACATCTTCTGATATGACAGTGGAACTCATTGTGCAAGTGTGATATGAGTTTCTAGAGAAGCCTCTTTAAAATATATTTATTTATTTACTTATTTAATTGTGTCAGGGCTTAGTTGCAGCAAGTGGGATCTCTGTATTGGAAGTTCAGAGTCTTGGCCACTGGACCACCAGGAAAGGCCCTGGAGAGAAGATTCTGGAGCCAGACTGGCTAGATTTAGATCCTGGCTCTGTTTCCGACTCTGTGGCTCTCGAACTTTGGATAGATCACGCTCTTCCAGCACGTCAGTTTCCTTATCTTCTTAATGAGGATGATAGTGTTTTCCTCAGAGGGTGATTTTGAGGATTAAAGGTGCTATGGCAAGTCACAAGCACTAAGTAAGTGCTTGATAAATCTTAGTTTTTTTTTCAAACTTTTTCTTTTGTATTGGGGTATAGCCGATTAACAGTGTTATAATAGTTTCAGATGAACAGCTATGAGACTCAGTCATACATATACATATACTCCCCAGCTAGACTGCCACATCACATTGAGCAGAGTTCCCTGTGCTATACAGTAAGTCCTTTTTGGTTATCCCTTTTAAAATAGCAGTGTGTTATACATGACCATTCCAATCTCTCTAACTGTCCTTTCTCCCCGGCAACCATCAGTTTGTTTTCTAAGTCTGTGAGTCCCTTTCTGTTGCTGTTGTTTTGTTTGTTTTTATTTTTTTAATTAACTTATTTATTTTATTTTTGGCTCTGCTGGGTCTTCCTTGCTGCACGGACTTTCTCTCAGTGTGGTGAGCGGTGTCTACTCTCAAGTTTGGTGGCTTCTCCTATTGCATTGCTCAAACCCTAGGGTGCAAGGGCTTCATTAGTGGCAGCATGTGGGCTCAATAGTTGTGGCTCCCCGGCTCTAGAGCACAGGCTCAGTAGTTGGGGAGCATAGCCTTAGTTGCTGGCAGTATGGAAACTCTAGATGGCACCTTTTTATTGGTAGGCATCACCGCTGAAAATTGTCAAGCAAATGTAAATTTAATTACAATAAATAAACTCAGTGATACAAAATGGTTTTTAAGTTGAATTGCTCTTGGTCAGGCTGCAGGAAAACAAATTGCTATTCATGGTGATACATGTTAGCACATCTTCTGATATGACAGTGGAACTCATTGTGCAAGTGTGATATGAGTTTCTAGAGAAGCCTCTTTAAAATATATTTATTTATTTACTTATTTAATTGTGTCAGGGCTTAGTTGCAGCAAGTGGGATCTCTGTATTGGAAGTTCAGAGTCTTGGCCACTGGACCACCAGGAAAGGCCCTGGAGAGAAGATTCTGGAGCCAGACTGGCTAGATTTAGATCCTGGCTCTGTTTCCGACTCTGTGGCTCTCGAACTTTGGATAGATCACGTCTCTTCCAGCACGTCAGTTTCCTTATCTTCTTAATGAGGATGATAGTGTTTTCCTCAGAGGGTGATTTTGAGGATTAAAGGTGCTATGGCAAGTCACAAGCACTAAGTAAGTGCTTGATAAATCTTAGTTTTTTTTTCAAACTTTTTCTTTTGTATTGGGGTATAGCCGATTAACAGTGTTATAATAGTTTCAGATGAACAGCTATGAGACTCAGTCATACATATACATATACTCCCCAGCTAGACTGCCACATCACATTGAGCAGAGTTCCCTGTGCTATACAGTAAGTCCTTTTTGGTTATCCCTTTTAAAATAGCAGTGTGTTATACATGACCATTCCAATCTCTCTAACTGTCCTTTCTCCCCGGCAACCATCAGTTTGTTTTCTAAGTCTGTGAGTCCCTTTCTGTTGCTGTTGTTTTGTTTGTTTTTATTTTTTTAATTAACTTATTTATTTTATTTTTGGCTCTGCTGGGTCTTCCTTGCTGCACGGACTTTCTCTCAGTGTGGTGAGCGGTGTCTACTCTCAAGTTTGGTGGCTTCTCCTATTGCATTGCTCAAACCCTAGGGTGCAAGGGCTTCATTAGTGGCAGCATGTGGGCTCAATAGTTGTGGCTCCCCGGCTCTAGAGCACAGGCTCAGTAGTTGGGGAGCATAGCCTTAGTTGCTGGCAGTATGCGAAATCTTCCTAGATCAGGGATCGAACTTGTGTCTTCTGCATTGGTAGGCAGATTCTTTACCGCTGAGCCACCAGGGAAACCCTCTCTTTTTGTTTTGTAAGTAAAATCATTTGTATCTAAATGTTAGCTCTCTATGTCCTCCCCTTTATCATTGGTGCATATTATATTTTATTATTCTTCATTCATAATAAGTGGCAAATTGATGGGTGGAACCACTGCCACTTACCTAAATCTAAGGTGGTGGGAGTGGACCCAGTCTTGATCACCTTGTGTTCTTTGACAGTCGTCTTTTTTTTTTTTTTTAAAGATTTATTTATTTATTTATTTTGGGCAGGGGTCGGGTTGGGGAGGGAGGGGAGAGGCCGGGTCACTTCTGTTGGTTTTTCCTTTATCTCTTTTCACCCGTCTTTGTTCTTTGGCTCCTGTGGGCCTCCCATCGAGGTGGCGTCTGTCGCTGCAGAGCGCCGGCTCTGGGCGCATGCGCCCCAGAGCTCCGGCTCGGTGATGGGACACATCGGTCCAGCCGCTCCACGGCACGTGGGATCTTCCCAGGCCAGGGATCGAACCGGCTCCCCTTGCACTGCAAGGCGGTGTCCTTACCCACTGGACCACCAGGGGAAGCCCCGACAGTTGTCTTTTTAAAATAATATTTTTTACATATTTTGTAACATAACAGGACAAAGGTATTTTAATCACCAAATCCTCTGCCTTTCTATACAGTATGACCATGTGAAACACTGGAATAAGGCCAGCATCATGGAATCCCAAGCCTCAGATGCATCCTGATCTTCAGGCAACAGGGGACATATATTAGAATGTGAGCTTCTGGTTCAGCCTGGTGGTTCACTGGACCACCAGGGAAGCCCCCAGGCTCATTCTTTATCATTTCAGACTTCAGATTTCCAGGACTTTGTCAAAAGGACAACACTATGTATTTTAAATAGGCAAATATTTTTAAATTTAAATTTATTTATTTAATTTTGCCTTGATGGGACTTCATTGCTACATTCTAGTTGTGGATAGCAAGGGCTACTCTCTGTGGCCGGCTCTAGCCATTTGGGTAGCCTTAGTTGCTGGCAGTATGCGAAATCTTCCTAGATCAGGGATCGAACTTGTGTCTTCTGCATTGGTAGGCAGATTCTTTACCGCTGAGCCACCAGGGAAACCCTCTCTTTTTGTTTTGTAAGTAAAATCATTTGTATCTAAATGTTAGCTCTCTATGTCCTCCCCTTTATCATTGGTGCATATTATATTTTATTATTCTTCATTCATAATAAGTGGCAAATTGATGGGTGGAACCACTGCCACTTACCTAAATCTAAGGTGGTGGGAGTGGACCCAGTCTTGATCACCTTGTGTTCTTTGACAGTCGTCTTTTTTTTTTTTTTAAAGATTTATTTATTTATTTATTTTGGGCAGGGGTCGGGTTGGGGAGGGAGGGGAGAGGCCGGGTCACTTCTGTTGGTTTTTCCTTTATCTCTTTTCACCCGTCTTTGTTCTTTGGCTCCTGTGGGCCTCCCATCGAGGTGGCGTCTGTCGCTGCAGAGCGCCGGCTCTGGGCGCATGCGCCCCAGAGCTCCGGCTCGGTGATGGGACACATCGGTCCAGCCGCTCCACGGCACGTGGGATCTTCCCAGGCCAGGGATCGAACCGGCTCCCCTTGCACTGCAAGGCGGTGTCCTTACCCACTGGACCACCAGGGGAAGCCCCGACAGTTGTCTTTTTAAAATAATATTTTTTACATATTTTGTAACATAACAGGACAAAGGTATTTTAATCACCAAATCCTCTGCCTTTCTATACAGTATGACCATGTGAAACACTGGAATAAGGCCAGCATCATGGAATCCCAAGCCTCAGATGCATCCTGATCTTCAGGCAACAGGGGACATATATTAGAATGTGAGCTTCTGGTTCAGCCTGGTGGTTCACTGGACCACCAGGGAAGCCCCCAGGCTCATTCTTTATCATTTCAGACTTCAGATTTCCAGGACTTTGTCAAAAGGACAACACTATGTATTTTAAATAGGCAAATATTTTTAAATTTAAATTTATTTATTTAATTTTGCCTTGATGGGACTTCATTGCTACATTCTAGTTGTGGATAGCAAGGGCTACTCTCTAGTTGCAGTGCGAGGGCCTCTCATTGCAGTGGCTTCTGTTGTTTGTGCAACACAGGCTCTTAGGCTCTTGGACATACATTAGTTGTGTGTTTGGGCTTAGTTGCCTTGTGGCGTGTGGCATCTTCCCAGACTAGTGATCGAACTCATGTTACTTGAAGGTGGGTTGGCAGGTGGATTCTTAAGCACTGGACCACCAAGGAAGTCCCAACTATTTTTAAGTGGGATGCTTTCTACTGACTTTGCATTTTACCTGTGCGGTGCAAGATAACTGCTCTGAATCTTAGTTTTCTTATCTGTAAAACAGGAGTAAAAGCTTTGCTTGCAGAGGTGCCCACATGATTAATTACATATGTATACATTACATTAAATACATAGCAGTGGACTGGGGAGCTGACAAGAGTCCAATAAATGCAGGAAGTGGTTTTGGAATGTTAATCTCTACCCAGTCTCTGACACAATCTGAGGAGATTTTACCAGATCAGTTTATTGAGTCTCATTTTCAGAGGCTGCAAGATTGGGGAAAAAACCTTTTGTGTCTGTGTGTGAAGGATTTAAGTTTAAAATCTGCTCATAAATGTAAAACATATTGGAAAAGAACAAGATGCCATTCAAATGTAAGTGATTTCATTTCCTTCGGTTTTCTTGACTGAAAAAAATCAGTTACAACATCTCATCATAATCTTATCCGTTTCTGTCTTACTGAATTAAAACTTGATATAAGACATGTTTTGTGGTCTTGCTGAGTCTAGAAGATGTACAGGCCTAACTGGAAACAAACAAAGCCAGGGATCTTGAGCAAGAGCATGGAGACCTACTCACTCCCACTGCCCAAAGAATTTATGACTTGTAGGTTGTCCTCTAATGAGCACAGAATGAAAGCATTGCATCTTCTCTTAATTAGGTTGACAGATATTCATTTAAATTTGAAAAGATTCCCAGGCTTGGGATAGGAAAGGAAGGTTCTGAGTTCCTTTTGCGTCTTAATTCTGTTTTTGTTGTGGTGGCTTTGGGGAATGTCAACATCTGAAGACGAATAAAGCCCATATCTTCATGCCGGGTACCCCCACATTTTTTCTCTAGAAGTGCCTGCGAACCACCATGCTTTTGCTTTGTAACTGTAAAGTACAGCACAAAGTTGCAGTGCGAGGGCCTCTCATTGCAGTGGCTTCTGTTGTTTGTGCAACACAGGCTCTTAGGCTCTTGGACATACATTAGTTGTGTGTTTGGGCTTAGTTGCCTTGTGGCGTGTGGCATCTTCCCAGACTAGTGATCGAACTCATGTTACTTGAAGGTGGGTTGGCAGGTGGATTCTTAAGCACTGGACCACCAAGGAAGTCCCAACTATTTTTAAGTGGGATGCTTTCTACTGACTTTGCATTTTACCTGTGCGGTGCAAGATAACTGCTCTGAATCTTAGTTTTCTTATCTGTAAAACAGGAGTAAAAGCTTTGCTTGCAGAGGTGCCCACATGATTAATTACATATGTATACATTACATTAAATACATAGCAGTGGACTGGGGAGCTGACAAGAGTCCAATAAATGCAGGAAGTGGTTTTGGAATGTTAATCTCTACCCAGTCTCTGACACAATCTGAGGAGATTTTACCAGATCAGTTTATTGAGTCTCATTTTCAGAGGCTGCAAGATTGGGGAAAAAACCTTTTGTGTCTGTGTGTGAAGGATTTAAGTTTAAAATCTGCTCATAAATGTAAAACATATTGGAAAAGAACAAGATGCCATTCAAATGTAAGTGATTTCATTTCCTTCGGTTTTCTTGACTGAAAAAAATCAGTTACAACATCTCATCATAATCTTATCCGTTTCTGTCTTACTGAATTAAAACTTGATATAAGACATGTTTTGTGGTCTTGCTGAGTCTAGAAGATGTACAGGCCTAACTGGAAACAAACAAAGCCAGGGATCTTGAGCAAGAGCATGGAGACCTACTCACTCCCACTGCCCAAAGAATTTATGACTTGTAGGTTGTCCTCTAATGAGCACAGAATGAAAGCATTGCATCTTCTCTTAATTAGGTTGACAGATATTCATTTAAATTTGAAAAGATTCCCAGGCTTGGGATAGGAAAGGAAGGTTCTGAGTTCCTTTTGCGTCTTAATTCTGTTTTTGTTGTGGTGGCTTTGGGGAATGTCAACATCTGAAGACGAATAAAGCCCATATCTTCATGCCGGGTACCCCCACATTTTTTCTCTAGAAGTGCCTGCGAACCACCATGCTTTTGCTTTGTAACTGTAAAGTACAGCACAAAGCTGCAGGTTCTGCAAGAATATTGTTGGGCTTGGTGTCTATGAGAGATGGATTTTTTTTTTTCTCACGCTTAATAAGAGGCAGAGTTTCAAGGTTGGCTTAAATAACCAACTTTGCATCAAAATAGGTCACTGGGTTGGTTGTAATGACATGAAATACACACCAAAGTTGATGAATTCACTAAATTACGCATTGTTTTTACTCTCAATACTTAAAACTGTCATGGATAGTAGGTTACCACCAGCCCTTGGTTATCCATGGAAATGAGTAATCAGGAGTCTATGTATTCTATATACTCTGGTATTCTATATATTAACAAATGGACATATTTATATATACTTGCTTTTGGGCTTCCCTGGTGACTCATATGATAAAGAATCTGCCTACAATGCTGGAGACCCAGGTTCAATCCCTGGGTTGGGAAGATCCCTTTGAAAAGGGAATGGCAACCCTCTCCAGTATTCTTGCCTGGAGAATCCCATGGACAGAGGAGCCTGGTGAGCTACCATCCATGGGATCACAAAGAGTCAGACACAACTGAATGACTAACGCTTACTCCCTTTTAACCAGTAGTCATGTTAACCTTTATCAGGGTTGTGTCTCTCAACCTTATCACACTTTATCTCTGGCTGCTCACTGGGAAGTGCCCAAAGAGGTCTCAGGGACTGAAACCCACCACCCTGGCAGACCTGACCAAGTACTGTGGTGCTGGTGGGGGCGGGTGCCTTTTCCCCACGCACACAAAGAGAGGCCCCTCTGGGCCAGTTGTGGTCCCAACTGAAGGCTACTATCAGGGAAATGTCTAAACACAGACAGCTTTGGGAGGAAGGCACACCACTTGCCTAATCTACCAAACGTCTGGCTCTTGAGCAAGTTCCTTCATTAGGTCCGTCTGGTCTAGCTGCACTACGGCGCCGTGTCCCACCCCCACCTCTCACCCCCACCATTTTCCTCCTTGCCGTAAAGGAAAGTCCTTTTGCTTTGTTAATTCATCTTAATGAAGCCAGAACATAACTTCCAAGAAAAGATGTCCAAAACTTTAGTCCTGACTTAAACAAAGAGAGAGACGATTTGTAAAGCATCACCTGTTCCCTCAAGTCTGTTGTCCTGGTCATTAGAGTGTATTCTCTGTGAACCTTACTTGACTTACTGGGGCAAAGATGGTGTAGCTGGATGCCAGGATGGGAGGGCTGGGGGACAGTCCTGCTTCCCCATTTATTAGAATAACCTTGAGCAACTTTTACCTCTTGGAGTATCCACTTCATCTTCTGTAAAACAAAAATAATGATATGATGTTTAGGGGAGATAAAATGTGTGAAGTGTTTAACAATATTGCCTTGGAGCAGTGACTCTGAAAGTGTGGGCCCCAGGGTTATCAGCGTTACCTGGGAACTTGTTAGAAATGCAAATTCTCAGACCTCAAATAAAAAACTCAGGGATGTGAGAGAAAATATTTATAAATTATGTATCTGGTAAGGGTTCAATATCCAAAATATATATCCATGGATATAAATCATATGAAGTGCTGTGTGCTCAGTCATGTCTGATTCTTTGCAGTCCTATGGACTGTAGCCCTTCAGGCTCTTCTGTCCGTAGGATTTTCCAGGCAAGAATACTGGAGTGAATTGCCATTTCCTTCTCCAGGGGTTCTTCCTCACCCAGGGATCAAACCTGCATCTCTTAGGTCTCCTGCATGGCAAGTTACTTTACCACTAGCTCCATCTGAGAAGCCCATATTTTATGTGTATTTTACTATAATTAAAAATTAAGGCAGACCTGACCAAGTACTGTGGTGCTGGTGGGGGCGGGTGCCTTTTCCCCACGCACACAAAGAGAGGCCCCTCTGGGCCAGTTGTGGTCCCAACTGAAGGCTACTATCAGGGAAATGTCTAAACACAGACAGCTTTGGGAGGAAGGCACACCACTTGCCTAATCTACCAAACGTCTGGCTCTTGAGCAAGTTCCTTCATTAGGTCCGTCTGGTCTAGCTGCACTACGGCGCCGTGTCCCACCCCCACCTCTCACCCCCACCATTTTCCTCCTTGCCGTAAAGGAAAGTCCTTTTGCTTTGTTAATTCATCTTAATGAAGCCAGAACATAACTTCCAAGAAAAGATGTCCAAAACTTTAGTCCTGACTTAAACAAAGAGAGAGACGATTTGTAAAGCATCACCTGTTCCCTCAAGTCTGTTGTCCTGGTCATTAGAGTGTATTCTCTGTGAACCTTACTTGACTTACTGGGGCAAAGATGGTGTAGCTGGATGCCAGGATGGGAGGGCTGGGGGACAGTCCTGCTTCCCCATTTATTAGAATAACCTTGAGCAACTTTTACCTCTTGGAGTATCCACTTCATCTTCTGTAAAACAAAAATAATGATATGATGTTTAGGGGAGATAAAATGTGTGAAGTGTTTAACAATATTGCCTTGGAGCAGTGACTCTGAAAGTGTGGGCCCCAGGGTTATCAGCGTTACCTGGGAACTTGTTAGAAATGCAAATTCTCAGACCTCAAATAAAAAACTCAGGGATGTGAGAGAAAATATTTATAAATTATGTATCTGGTAAGGGTTCAATATCCAAAATATATATCCATGGATATAAATCATATGAAGTGCTGTGTGCTCAGTCATGTCTGATTCTTTGCAGTCCTATGGACTGTAGCCCTTCAGGCTCTTCTGTCCGTAGGATTTTCCAGGCAAGAATACTGGAGTGAATTGCCATTTCCTTCTCCAGGGGTTCTTCCTCACCCAGGGATCAAACCTGCATCTCTTAGGTCTCCTGCATGGCAAGTTACTTTACCACTAGCTCCATCTGAGAAGCCCATATTTTATGTGTATTTTACTATAATTAAAAATAATAACTTGGGGCTTCCCTTGGTGGTCCAGTGGGTAAGGACACCGCCTTGCAGTGCAAGGGGCGCCGGTTCGATTCCTGGCCTGGGAAGATCCCACGTGCCGCGGAGCGGCTGGACCGATGTGTCCAATTACTGCACGGGAGCTCTGGAGCGCATGCGCCCAGAGCCGGCGCTCTGCAACGACAGAGGCCACCTCGATGGGAGACCCACAGGAGCCAAAGAACGAGAAATGAAAGACCAATTGAAGTGGCCCGCCAGCTCTCCTCCCTCCCCAACACGACCTCCGCCCAAAATAAATAAATAAATAAATCTTTAAAATTAAAAAAAAAGAATCTTTAAAAAAAATTAAAAAAAAAATAAAAGAGACAGCATGAATGTTTTCTTCGTTAGTTTCTACTGAACTGTGAGCATCTTACTAGCCTTGTGCTTGGATTCTCAAACTTGTTTCAGGCAGCTTTTGACACCTGGTGCCCATTTGGCTTTATTTGTATTTATCTTTTGGAGGGCAGAGGGCAAAGGACTTTGAAGAATCCCCCAGAGAAACAAGCAGAAGCATTTTCTTCAAGGAAAATTGAGGCATGTTGTTTACTTTTACAAAGGGCACCGAGCATATAATTGCAATGCTCCACTTGACCATCATCTGTCAAACCAAAGCAAATAAGCAGTGCAATCTTTCGTTAGTGTAAGACGAGGACAGAAAATAACCACCATATGGTGGTTGTCTAACCACGGGAAACTACCCTCATTTCAGACAATCTTTGCTTTTCTGCCCTCATTGAATGACGGGCCATCAAGGTATGAGTTAGGTTACAGCATTTTGCGGCAAAGTTGTTTTTGTGTAGCCATTTCACAGTTATTTATTTTTGGTGATTTTGGCTTTCTGAAGAGGTGACAGTAGGTTCTGAGCATATTGCTGCTTTGAAGATAAGAAAATTGAAGCATCAAAACAAAAGAGAGACTGGTTAGTGCTGTATGTATTAATGTGAAATTTGGAGAGTAAATGTCCTCACTTGAGAAATATCTGTGCCACCTGGTTTTATGTCCTCTACTTTCATATATTTCTCAAATATCTATGTACCTTAATACACTCTAGCGGTGTGTTTTTCCAGAGGAATCCACCCCCACTCCAACGCATTCTTGATTTTCCCATGTTATTCTCTGTGATCTGTGGTTTTATTTTGAAATGCTCTTTATTTATTTATTTTTGGCTATTCTGGGTTGTCCTCCCCCCCCACCCCCCCTCCAAATTCATGGTAGGGACTTCCCTGATGTCCAGTGGTTAAGATCCCATGCTCTGATTCAAAGGGCTCAAGTTCAATCTTTGGTGGGAAAGCTAAGATCCCACATGCCAGGCAGCCAAAAACAGAGCATAGTAACAAAGGCAAAAATAAAATTAAAATGTTAGAAAGAAACCATGATAAGGTATACTGACATTAACTGAATCCATGCCCCTTCAAAATTAATATTTTAAAATCTAATCCTCGTTGTGTTGTTATGAGGAGGCAGGGCCTTTGGAGGTGTTCAGGGTATGAGACTGGAACCCCTCATGAATGGAATTAGCACCCTTAAAAAGTGATTCCAGACAGCTCTCTGGTCCCTTCCACCATGAGAGATTATAGCCATCTGTGATCCAAGAAATGCACTCTCATCAGACACAGAATGCACTGGTGCCTTCATCTTGGATTTACTGACCTCCAGGCTGTGAGAAATAAATCCCTCGTGTTTGTAAACCATCTAATCTATGGCATTTTGTTACTGCAGTCCAAACAGCTCAAACAAGATATAGAGTGTCAGCCATTTTAACCTTTTTTTTTTTTTTAAAGATTTGTTTATTTATTTATTTGGGGCAGGGGTCGGATTGGGGAGGGAGGGGAGCGGGCAGGCCACTTCTGTTGGTCTTTCATTTCTCTGTTTTCATCTGTCTTTGTTCTTTGGCTCCCGTGGGCCTCCGATCACGGTGGCGTCCGTTGTTGCAGAACACCGGCTCTGGGTGCATGCGCTCCAAAGCTCCGGCTCGGCAACTGGACACATCAGTCCAGCCGCTCCACGGCACGTGGGATCTTCCCAGGCCAGGGATCGAACCAGCGCCCCTTGCACTGCAAGGCGGTGTCCTTACCCACTGGACCACCAGGGGAAGCCCTTAACCATTTTTTTTAAAAAAATTCTTTATTTTAAAGATTTTACAGAGTTTTGTTGTTCACCGACATGTATGTACCCAGACATTTTAACCATTTTTAAGAGTGCAATTCATTGTTATTAAGCATGTTTACATTGCTGGGCAACCACACTGCTATCTGTCTCCAGAAACAGGTGGTTTTTAAAGTCCTTTCTGGCCTCAGCTCCCTAATTCCAGTTAACTGCATTGCCTTCACTCTCTCAAGTCAGTGTTCCTGTTCTGATTATTTTACTTGGAGAGTCAGAAGGATTTATTTTTTTAGCACTACATGATGAATTGGTTTCAGAGGAATTCAAACGATCTTGGTGTTTGGATTATTTCTTATCGGGAATGCTGAATTTTTTCCTAAGAAATGATGGCAGAGGTGAAGGGGCAAAAGGGGGGCACCTCTTCTCTGAGTCAATTTAGCGAAAGAGACGAAAAGATGAGGTGACGGTAAATCATCCCTGGAAATATATTCGGAGTGCTGAAAGGGCATGTTGGCCTTCTCTAGGGATCAAGACTCCCAGCTTTTACCTAGGAGAAATTCTGGCTCTACGCAGGGCACCCTGCTTTGTGTTTCTGTATTTGCTTTCCATTGATAAGCACTGCTTAAGGTCAAAATGCCCTTGGTTTCCCATGAAGCTGGGTGGAGAGCAGTTCTTTAATGTTTACTTAGAGGGCACGGCATACCAGGAACTCTACAGCAGACACATGAATGTGTCTGGTCTCTCAATCCACCTGGCATGGGAGAATTTCCTTACAGGTGTCTCTCTGCTGCTCCTACCTTCTAGAGTTTCAAGGGGGGTACCTGAAGGAATGATTACTTTCTTTACTCAGTATCTAGATACTTGGCCATGGAAGTGTGTTTGTACAATACAGGTTGAATCAGTCACGTGTTAAATAAGGTACATCTTTGCTTCCTGGGATATTCTTGGAACAGTTTAACTCCATTTTGCCCAAGAGCAACTTGTCTGTGTGTGCTCAGTTGTGTGTAACTCTTTGCAATCCCATGGACTGTAGCCCACCAGGCTCCTCTGTCCATGGAATTCCCCAGGCAAAAATACTGGAGTGGGTAGCCATTCCCTTCTCCAGGGAATTTTCCTGACCCAGGGATCAGACCTACATCTCTTGCATGGCAGGCAGATTTTCTACCACCTGGGAATAGCCTCTAAAGAGGTTCGAGTCAAGCTTTAGCATGTTTTCTTTTTGCTTTTAGTGGGCTTCAGACTTTATACCAGTGGTTGTTATGATTAAATTTCTTATATTGAAACATGATTCAGTGTAGTAAGGCCATTTATTCCAGGCAAGATTTAATCACTTGTCACAAAGAAGTACAAAGTCATAAATTTAAGTGCGACTTAAAAGAAACACTGTTGGATAGCTAAGCTTGAACCTAATCTATGTAGTATGAGTCATCCTAGCATCTTGTGAGGCGGGTAAACACTAAATCAGTGGGCTTCTAAGTTATCAAAAAGAAAAAGGAAAAAACACCCACCCATAAGGAGAACTCCCAGCATATGGGGTTGGAAGGACTCCGACACAATTCTCCAGCCCTTGCCCCGCCACCCCCTCACGTCCCATACAGGAAACTCCTACAGGACAGAGGCTCATCCAGCTTTGCCTTGCATAAGTTTCAGGATCAAGGAAGTCAGTACTTGACAAGTCAGCTCTTTCCTCCTTGCATGGCTCTCATTGTGAGAAAGTAATCCTCAACTCTACCTTATAACCACTGACCATCCTCCTTGCCAAGCTAAGGAGATATTTAATGCTGTTTTATGCTTTATGAACACATGTGCAGAGCTCATAGACAGCATTTACCATGAGCTGTGATTATTTCAGGATATTGTGACCCTGCAAGGTCTCATACAGCCATATTACATGAGAAATGTCTTTGCCATTTCACTGATGTCTCCTTCCTTGGCTTTGCTAAAAAGCCCTTAGAGGCTCCTTGAGATCATATGGCAGATGGGCAAGCTGGCATGGACATTAGAAAAGTCAGATAGGACTTGGATAGAAGTTCCAAATTACCATACGTACCTGAATTTCAGCTTCAGCTTCCATTTGACTCCTCTTGTTATGATATAGATGGTGAGGAATAGAGGGCCATACCAAGGTTTAGGGAAAGGCTGTATCTGAGAGGAGGGCTGGGAGGAGGAGATGGTCCCTCAGTCACAGCTGTCATTGGTCATGTTGCGTCTTCCTTCTTACCTTGAGGAAATGGAATCAAGAACAACACAATAGTACTTTTCCTCAGCAAGCCACTAAATGACATAATCTTGGAGGTGGAAGGCGGACCCCAGTGTTTTACAGATAGGAAAACAACGTTAAACAGTCTTTGACAGAATATCTATCCCGTTTGAGAATTTAAATGGCTATAGAACCAACCAAGGAAGGAACAGAAATGAATGAAGTGGGCCAGTACAAAATAGAAAAGAGCCTTTTTCCTAAGAACACAATGAGGAATGGTGAGGACTAGAGTAAATATACCCTCTCTAAAGGGAACGGTGGATGCTCAGCTCTGATGGCTTATTATTATGAAGGAATCCAGACCCAGTGTTGCCAGAAATCTGGATTTTTATGTGAAAGATCCCAAATGATGATTAAGTGTTCAAACCGAAAGCACTGTGTGTACCAATGCAATGCAGGCCAACCGAAACACGCCTCGAGCCAAGTTCTGTTTGCAGATGCTGATCCGGGGATTAGGAGGCTCATGGTGGGGCTGTGTCCTGAGCTAAGTTTCAGGATCAAGGAAGTCAGTACTTGACAAGTCAGCTCTTTCCTCCTTGCATGGCTCTCATTGTGAGAAAGTAATCCTCAACTCTACCTTATAACCACTGACCATCCTCCTTGCCAAGCTAAGGAGATATTTAATGCTGTTTTATGCTTTATGAACACATGTGCAGAGCTCATAGACAGCATTTACCATGAGCTGTGATTATTTCAGGATATTGTGACCCTGCAAGGTCTCATACAGCCATATTACATGAGAAATGTCTTTGCCATTTCACTGATGTCTCCTTCCTTGGCTTTGCTAAAAAGCCCTTAGAGGCTCCTTGAGATCATATGGCAGATGGGCAAGCTGGCATGGACATTAGAAAAGTCAGATAGGACTTGGATAGAAGTTCCAAATTACCATACGTACCTGAATTTCAGCTTCAGCTTCCATTTGACTCCTCTTGTTATGATATAGATGGTGAGGAATAGGGGGCCATACCAAGGTTTAGGGAAAGGCTGTATCTGAGAGGAGGGCTGGGAGGAGGAGATGGTCCCTCAGTCACAGCTGTCATTGGTCATGTTGCGTCTTCCTTCTTACCTTGAGGAAATGGAATCAAGAACAACACAATAGTACTTTTCCTCAGCAAGCCACTAAATGACATAATCTTGGAGGTGGAAGGCGGACCCCAGTGTTTTACAGATAGGAAAACAACGTTAAACAGTCTTTGACAGAATATCTATCCCGTTTGAGAATTTAAATGGCTATAGAACCAACCAAGGAAGGAACAGAAATGAATGAAGTGGGCCAGTACAAAATAGAAAAGAGCCTTTTTCCTAAGAACACAATGAGGAATGGTGAGGACTAGAGTAAATATACCCTCTCTAAAGGGAACGGTGGATGCTCAGCTCTGATGGCTTATTATTATGAAGGAATCCAGACCCAGTGTTGCCAGAAATCTGGATTTTTATGTGAAAGATCCCAAATGATGATTAAGTGTTCAAACCGAAAGCACTGTGTGTACCAATGCAATGCAGGCCAACCGAAACACGCCTCGAGCCAAGTTCTGTTTGCAGATGCTGATCCGGGGATTAGGAGGCTCATGGTGGGGCTGTGTCCTGAGCTAGGGGCCTTCAAGAGTGGAGTTGTGAGTGGATCCAGATGGTTTTCTGCAGTTGACCTCTGCCAGTCCCTCCCCTTCTCCAGAAAAGATTGAGTTCATCTCTGTGTGACCCCTAGAGAGATGCCTGTTGCCGCTGAGACCAACTGACCCCATTGGGGTGCCGAGGAGGAACCTGGCTGAGGAGGGGAGCAGCTCCAGAAGGTAGGAAACCTCAAGACCACAGACAGATCAGGCACATCTGAAGACATGTTGAAACTATTGTCTTTCCTAAAAAAAGGCCCCTTTACTTATTACATGTTGAAGTCCCACTTTCAACCCAAAGCATAGTTCCTGGATTTGAAACCTGTGCTGTCTAGCCTTTTAGGACACAGGTACAGGCTAGTTACCTATAATGTCACTGATATGTGCTCAAATGAGGAAGGTGCTCAACAGGAATGCAGGGCAAGTACAGCTCTGCTTTGAAACAAATGATTTATGCCAAGCGATGCTGAATCGCTTGTGTTTCCATTTAAGAGGACCTGCTAGAGGAATGCGGCTTTGGGACCTCTCTTCATTTATCATGGTGTTTACAAATCCTGTTTGAAGCTGCAAATAAATCATCATCCTGCTGCTTCCTGGCTGTTTTACAGCAAAGAATCTTAGAGAGGACTGAGCACAAACATACTCGAGGCGTCATGTGACAGAGCCAAGGGAAGGGAACACAGGGGGACACCCTGGCTTGAGGGATCCTTGACCAAGGAAGCATGCTCACGGCCAACCCTTCTTGCAATAATTACAGAGTCAACTGATAGATATTGGATATATAGCATGAACTGAGTTAAATTTGTAAAATGCAGAATTAGCTGGAATTTAGAGTTTTGATCAGGCAAAGAACAGTCTGGTCCCTTAGTTTGAAATACATATTAAATATGAGTGGTGAGCATTTCCTAGCGATCCAGTGGTTACAACTCAGGACTTCCATGGCTGGGGCCTGGCTTCCATCCCTGGTTGGCGAAAACTAAGATTCTACAAGCCATGTAACGTGACTTGGAATAGAATGAATAGAATAGAATAAAATATGAATGGTGCATCAGTGAGGAAGATAAAGACTTCACTTTGTGAATCTCATGGTCATCTAACTGACCGGCTTTGTGGTCGCCACAGCTGGGCGTATTTATCTTGAAACAGAAAAGACTTCAAAAGGGGTTGTGCTTCCCTTTCGCTACATCAAGGATTGCTGTGCAAAAGCAGAATTAGACTCCAGAGGGTAGGAAGAGGATCCATGGACAGGCTAAAGGGAGACAGATATCAGGTTTGACAAGAAGAAAACTTTAAGAACAATTAGATTGTTTGAAAATGAGAAGACAGGGAGTTGTGCTTAGATCAGGCAAAATCTGAAGACATGTTGAAACTATTGTCTTTCCTAAAAAGGCCCCTTTACTTATTACATGTTGAAGTCCCACTTTCAACCCAAAGCATAGTTCCTGGATTTGAAACCTGTGCTGTCTAGCCTTTTAGGACACAGGTACAGGCTAGTTACCTATAATGTCACTGATATGTGCTCAAATGAGGAAGGTGCTCAACAGGAATGCAGGGCAAGTACAGCTCTGCTTTGAAACAAATGATTTATGCCAAGCGATGCTGAATCGCTTGTGTTTCCATTTAAGAGGACCTGCTAGAGGAATGCGGCTTTGGGACCTCTCTTCATTTATCATGGTGTTTACAAATCCTGTTTGAAGCTGCAAATAAATCATCATCCTGCTGCTTCCTGGCTGTTTTACAGCAAAGAATCTTAGAGAGGACTGAGCACAAACATACTCGAGGCGTCATGTGACAGAGCCAAGGGAAGGGAACACAGGGGGACACCCTGGCTTGAGGGATCCTTGACCAAGGAAGCATGCTCACGGCCAACCCTTCTTGCAATAATTACAGAGTCAACTGATAGATATTGGATATATAGCATGAACTGAGTTAAATTTGTAAAATGCAGAATTAGCTGGAATTTAGAGTTTTGATCAGGCAAAGAACAGTCTGGTCCCTTAGTTTGAAATACATATTAAATATGAGTGGTGAGCATTTCCTAGCGATCCAGTGGTTACAACTCAGGACTTCCATGGCTGGGGCCTGGCTTCCATCCCTGGTTGGCGAAAACTAAGATTCTACAAGCCATGTAACGTGACTTGGAATAGAATGAATAGAATAGAATAAAATATGAATGGTGCATCAGTGAGGAAGATAAAGACTTCACTTTGTGAATCTCATGGTCATCTAACTGACCGGCTTTGTGGTCGCCACAGCTGGGCGTATTTATCTTGAAACAGAAAAGACTTCAAAAGGGGTTGTGCTTCCCTTTCGCTACATCAAGGATTGCTGTGCAAAAGCAGAATTAGACTCCAGAGGGTAGGAAGAGGATCCATGGACAGGCTAAAGGGAGACAGATATCAGGTTTGACAAGAAGAAAACTTTAAGAACAATTAGATTGTTTGAAAATAGAAGAGGCCGTGAGACAGGGTCAAACAGCAGCTTGATGGCTTGTTCCAGAAGGAATCTGGGCATCTTGTGGGGCTGTGAGGATCTATGATTCTAATAATCTGGCTTGGAATTCCAAAAGGATCAACCCTCCTGCATTTCCTGCTTCCTGGATCATAAATCATGTTTTAAAAACGATAATCTGATTTCTTTGCCTACCAGTTGGTTTTCCCTAATGCAGAAATTGGGGCTTCCTGGGTAGTGCTAGTGGTAAAGCACCACCTGCTGATGCAGGGAAGATCCCCTGGTGGAGGTCATAGCAACCCTCTCAAGTGTTCTTGCCTGGAGAATCCCACAGATGGGATGTGGGGTCTGATAAACCCCACAGGCTGAGGAACCCCATAACTCTCTGTCCATCATAACCTGGAGGCACGACCCCATCTTTACTGAATCTTTGGAGTCATTCAGCCGTTACTTCTATCCCACAAGCAGATCTTTAAATAAAGCATCACTCTTCCGTGGTCAGTCCTCAGGCCTCTTAGCCAAGATTCTGCCAGCAAATTTCTGCACTATTATGTAATGTGAAGGAACTAGGGTGAGCCAAAGAAGAATCTTCAAGCCTTCAGCCCTTGAAAGGGAGTGCAAAACATCAGGCAGCCCCTTATGATGGAGAGAGTCCAAGAAAGTAAAGCTGATGCCAATGGGATTTTTGTGGTTTCCTCCTTTCTTTTGGGGCTTCCCTGGTGGCTCAGCAGTAAAGAATCCACCTGCAAATGCAGGAGATGCGAGTTTGATCCCTGGGTCAGGAAGATCCCCTGGAGAAGGGCATGGCAACCCACTCCAGTATTCTTGCCTGGGAAATCCCATGAACAGACAAGCCTGGAGGGCTGCAGTCCATGGAGTCCCACAAGAGTCAGTGACTAAACAGTAACAACAATTCATTTCTGCATCTCCAAGAGTCTCCTATTACCAGATTTGTTTGTTTGTCTTAAACCTCCTATTAATCAAGGGCAGGGACTCGGCACCCTTGAGCGCCTCACACTGGGCCCACACCTATCCCCAGGAAGCTAGGAACCGCAAATGCCAGCTCACGTGAGCTGTTAAAGGCAAGTTGCCTGAAGATGTGCACTGCTGCTCCCAAAAGCTCAGTTCAGGTAGGTTGAGCTAACGCTGAATGAGACAGCCACCTTTGCACCAAAAACTGACTTGTGATGTTGAGCCTTGGGGCTTGCTTATCTATCTATACAGTGGTTTGAACTGAGCTTTATTTTTTCTCTCCTGTGATTTCTTTTTCGTTCCACCTTAGGTGGGATATAAGTTTCAGTTCCCAAAAGAACATGGTTTCAGGATGGCTTCCCTGGTGGTCCAGTGCGTAAGGACACCGCCTTACAGTGAAAGGGGTGCCGGTTCGATCCCTGGCCTGGGAAGATCCCATGTGCCGTGGAGCGGCTGGATGGATGTGTGCAACTACCGAGCCGGAGCTCTGGAGCGCATGCGCCCAGAGCCAGTGCTCTGCACCAAGAGAGGCCACTGCCATGGGAGGCCCACACAGGCCAGGAAATAAAAAAGATGGATGAAGATAAATACAAATGAAAAAAGACGTGATGGGGAAAAGAAAAAAAATGCAAAAAAAAAACCCAAAAAGAATATGGTTTCAGGATTTTGTTTATGTCTGATATAAATTAGATCTTCTTACTTCTTGAATGCTCTGTGGTTTGGGACATTTAGATAGGTATATTATGCGTTTTCATGAGGGCACTCCAATACTTGATATCAAAATTATTCTTTGTTTTTCCTAGACATTTCTTCTTCGGGTATTTGTCATTTAAAGGGTAGCCCCAATCACAGTGGACTCAGCTAGTACAATACTGCTTTGAAGAAGTGTAGATCCTGTGCTCACTCCTACCTGCTTTTCCTGGAGTCGATTCTCACTTAAATGTCAATAAAATGTCAGGCTCTCAGCAAGGGGAAAATTCTTGATTCCTGAGACAGGGAATGAAGCCAGGCCCTTGTACATTTGTTTTCAGATGAACTGGTTCTTACGTTGTAAATATTTAACCATTCGCCGTGGTCCTCCTACCAAAGTTTCCATTCAGGTTTCAGCTAATTCCATTTTCCACAGGCAGTTAAAGCTTCTCTAGCTCTCCAGAACCCTCTTTAAGCAAATAGAGGTTATATTCCCAGGTGTATGAAAAGGATTAAAAAAAAAAAAGGGGCCTGGGAGGCATATTTTTCCCTTGGTGGAGGCAAAGAAGCCATGGAGAACTGAATCTGCCAGCCAAGAATGCATCTAATGGTGAATCTTATTGACGGCTTTGAATATTTTTATCATTCCCTATGCTCTCTTCGGGCTTCCCAGATGGTGCAGTGATAAAGATCCCGCATGCCAATGCAGGCAACACAAGAGATTGGGGTTCCATCTCTGGGTCAGGAGCATACCCTGGAGGAGAAAACGGCAAACCACTCCAGTGCTTGCCTGGAAGATCCCATGGACAGAGGGACCTGGTGGGCTACAGTTCATGGGGTCCCAGAGTCAGATATGACTTAGCAACTGAGCGGGTTTTTTAATTGTAAAATGGTTAAAAGTTTTTCCTTCAGTGCGCCCAGAGCCAGTGCTCTGCAACAACAGAGGCCACTGCCATGGGAGGCCCACACAGGCCAGGAAATAAAAAAGATGGATGAAGATAAATACAAATGAAAAAAGACGTGATGGGGAAAAGAAAAAAAATGCAAAAAAAAAACCCAAAAAGAATATGGTTTCAGGATTTTGTTTATGTCTGATATAAATTAGATCTTCTTACTTCTTGAATGCTCTGTGGTTTGGGACATTTAGATAGGTATATTATGCGTTTTCATGAGGGCACTCCAATACTTGATATCAAAATTATTCTTTGTTTTTCCTAGACATTTCTTCTTCGGGTATTTGTCATTTAAAGGGTAGCCCCAATCACAGTGGACTCAGCTAGTACAATACTGCTTTGAAGAAGTGTAGATCCTGTGCTCACTCCTACCTGCTTTTCCTGGAGTCGATTCTCACTTAAATGTCAATAAAATGTCAGGCTCTCAGCAAGGGAACATTCTTGATTCCTGAGACAGGGAATGAAGCCAGGCCCTTGTACATTTGTTTTCAGATGAACTGGTTCTTACGTTGTAAATATTTAACCATTCGCCGTGGTCCTCCTACCAAAGTTTCCATTCAGGTTTCAGCTAATTCCATTTTCCACAGGCAGTTAAAGCTTCTCTAGCTCTCCAGAACCCTCTTTAAGCAAATAGAGGTTATATTCCCAGGTGTATGAAAAGGATTAAAAAAAAAAAAGGGACCTGGGAGGCATATTTTTCCCTTGGTGGAGGCAAAGAAGCCATGGAGAACTGAATCTGCCAGCCAAGAATGCATCTAATGGTGAATCTTATTGACGGCTTTGAATATTTTTATCATTCCCTATGCTCTCTTCGGGCTTCCCAGATGGTGCAGTGATAAAGATCCCGCATGCCAATGCAGGCAACACAAGAGATTGGGGTTCCATCTCTGGGTCAGGAGCATACCCTGGAGGAGAAAACGGCAAACCACTCCAGTGCTTGCCTGGAAGATCCCATGGACAGAGGGACCTGGTGGGCTACAGTTCATGGGGTCCCAGAGTCAGATATGACTTAGCAACTGAGCGTGTTGTCTTTGCTGAAATTGTAGATAACGATGGTTAAAAGCAGAAGAGTTTTTCCTTCTCAGTTTATGGTTTTGAGAATCAGAATCAGACAGAGAACTTCCTGAAGAGGGCCAGGTGATCTTATCTCTCTGATGAAAATGACTCACCTCTGCGTTGTCTGGATTCCTGTACATCCATTTCTCACTGACGTTTGCTCTCAGGAAGAAACCTGGGGACTGCATTAGACAGAAGATTTGGATTTATAGTTCGACTTTGTTTACTCGTCTAGTGCTCTATTGTTTACTTTAGTGGAAGGAGTTCCATATAAGGTATATTTTCTGCTTTTGACTTCTTTTATGTCTCAAGTTTGCAATATTTTGTCTTCAAGAAATGTATTTTGTTTTCTTCTCTTCTTTCCCTTTCCTCTTCCTCCTTTCCTTTTCTACCACATGTATCTCCTGCTTCCCCACATCTGCAGACAGCAAGGTCAGAAGTCAGCCCAAGTCTGAATATCTAAGCTTATCACTCAGTGCACCATCCTTCAGAATGTTTGATGGTATTTGGACCACAAATGACCGTTAAGGTCAAAGACCATAAGCACGCGTCAAATTGGAAACATTACCTCGCAGAGCCAGTCTGTCTGTCTGGTGACTGAGCAGTTTATAAAGCTTAACTCCTAGCTACAGAGCTTATTAGGGAGGCGGAAGGAGGAATGCACCAGGGTCCTGCTTAGAATTCCTCATGTAAGATGTAGTCCAAACAATGACCTGGACCTTTTTAGAAGCCATGGAGAACTGAATCTGCCAGCCAAGAATGCATCTAATGGTGAATCTTATTGACGGCTTTGAATATTTTTATCATTCCCTATGCTCTCTTCGGGCTTCCCAGATGGTGCAGTGATAAAGATCCCGCATGCCAATGCAGGCAACACAAGAGATTGGGGTTCCATCTCTGGGTCAGGAGCATACCCTGGAGGAGAAAACGGCAAACCACTCCAGTGCTTGCCTGGAAGATCCCATGGACAGAGGGACCTGGTGGGCTACAGTTCATGGGGTCCCAGAGTCAGATATGACTTAGCAACTGAGCGTGTTGTCTTTGCTGAAATTGTAGATAACGATGGTTAAAAGCAGAAGAGTTTTTCCTTCTCAGTTTATGGTTTTGAGAATCAGAATCAGACAGAGAACTTCCTGAAGAGGGCCAGGTGATCTTATCTCTCTGATGAAAATGACTCACCTCTGCGTTGTCTGGATTCCTGTACATCCATTTCTCACTGACGTTTGCTCTCAGGAAGAAACCTGGGGACTGCATTAGACAGAAGATTTGGATTTATAGTTCGACTTTGTTTACTCGTCTAGTGCTCTATTGTTTACTTTAGTGGAAGGAGTTCCATATAAGGTATATTTTCTGCTTTTGACTTCTTTTATGTCTCAAGTTTGCAATATTTTGTCTTCAAGAAATGTATTTTGTTTTCTTCTCTTCTTTCCCTTTCCTCTTCCTCCTTTCCTTTTCTACCACATGTATCTCCTGCTTCCCCACATCTGCAGACAGCAAGGTCAGAAGTCAGCCCAAGTCTGAATATCTAAGCTTATCACTCAGTGCACCATCCTTCAGAATGTTTGATGGTATTTGGACCACAAATGACCGTTAAGGTCAAAGACCATAAGCACGCGTCAAATTGGAAACATTACCTCGCAGAGCCAGTCTGTCTGTCTGGTGACTGAGCAGTTTATAAAGCTTAACTCCTAGCTACAGAGCTTATTAGGGAGGCGGAAGGAGGAATGCACCAGGGTCCTGCTTAGAATTCCTCATGTAAGATGTAGTCCAAACAATGACCTGGACCTTCTCAAGGACTTAGTAAGAGCATTCTGTATTTTCTTATCCAATGGACACAAAGATTTCTTTAAAGAAAGGTGATATTTTAAAACTTATGTGTTTGAACATTTCTTAAATAAAGACCTTTCTTTCCTGATAACTGACAAACAAAACACAGAGCTATGGTCTTCAAAATTAAGCTTTAATTATTATTATTATTATTTTGCGTTCTTTCCTAGTTAGGTTCAGATTTGCATGAAACACAAATGTCTTTCGGCTGTAGGAGCTGGGAGTGTGAAACTGAAAGAACACTCTTGGAATTTGAAATAAGAGAACTTGGAGGGTGGTGGTGGGGCAAATAATTTCCCTGCCATGCTCAGAGGTACCTTCCGTGAGTATTCTGTGTTTTCTTTCTAAAGGGGAGAGAGCTTGAGTCCAGTTCTGAGAGAAACTCTTGTTTTGTTTTGTTTTGCTTTTCATTCCTAGAATGTTGTTATTTGTAACTCCTGTACATAGAGCTTGAATGTAGCTCGTTTCTATTTTCCCTAATCAAATATTTTAAACATACTCATGTAGGAGAGAAATGGATATTCTAAGAGTTACCCAGAAGTTTTAGCACATAGGTAAAATTATTATGAAACCCTCACTTATCCCTTTTATTTCTCATGAGAATGCCAGAGAGAGAAACCATGGCAGGTGGTGCTCAGCGTTCAGAGGTCTCAGTGCGCTGTGCTTCTGCCCTCTCGTTCGGGCCCACCTATCTGTGATTGTTTTTTTGCACATCCCAAGAGAGTCTTTCTTCTGGATGCCGCGCCCGCCCTTAGTCTTGTGGCTTTGACAGTGAGCCCCTGTTGTCTGCAAAAGACAGTATATTGCAGCTCCAGGGTTCCCTCGACTGCCCGCTTTGTCACCATAACTTCATTCTTGGGAAGTTTCTGGGTTTCCTGGGAGATGAAGCATGAGCCACGTTCACTCCAGTCTGAGTAACTTCAGAAGCCTTGCATCTGTTTTGTTATTCAGGTTTCCAAGAGTGGTTGTAGGGCATGAGAATTCCCAGCAGGGGCCATTACCACTACAGGTTAAAATGTAGGAGCCCTGGGCTCCGCCTCTGTCACATTTTTCTAGAGGGTGGCTAGCATGGTGTTTCTTAAGTTGGTCTGGGCTTGAAGAAGCTAGGCAGAAATGTGAACAAAGTGTTTGACATGAATCAGTGTGTTAAAAGGGTATCTGACTAATGCAGAGTAAACTGCATTTGTTGCCTGTCTTAGACCCATCTCAAATCTTTTCTGGATTTAATAATAATATTGAGCATTGGAAAGACTGTTTGAATTAAAGCCAGGTGAGAGTTGGTATAGCTGTAAAAAAGAGAAAAAAATAAGTTGAAATAGTCTGGAATGGATCTGTTTTCTGAGTGAAAAAAAATACTAGTGTCTGATTTACAATTTCTCCCCTAATGATATTGTCCCTGCTTTAACCTCAGTGAAGTGATATTACATAATACATTATTGTTGGAAGTGAAAAGGTCCTCTTGACCAAAGCTGACATGTAAACCTTGCTCAATAACTGAGGCATCCTGCATTGTATAGGGAGAGCATAAATAGTTTCATGACACATTTCTAGGTCATTCAGTGCCTCTGGGATGTAATTCTTGTATTAAATGAGATGATCAGCCAAACCCTTATCTTCCCAGGAAGCCAAAATAATTTCCAAACTGTAGTGGTAGTGTGATTAAATTTCAGCCTTGTGCATCCTACGGTAAGTTCTTCTAAGTGCTGTTAAACATATGGCTTAAAATTTCCTTGAAAAACTATAGGCTTTAAGCAAAAAAAATTTTTCTCAGAAAAGCCAAACCCAGATAACTTCAGATAGCTAGCTACTTGGTTGTGCAGCCATGCCAAAATGGAATACATGAGAACATTCTTCTTTAAAGGACCTGAGACAAATCTTCCCATTATCAACAAGAATAGCCTTTCTCCCTTCCCCTTTCTCTTGCTCCCCTCCTCTCTTGCCCTCTGACAGTCCTTTCTTGAGTTACTTAAAGTCCTCATTGCTCCACATTGCCTTCAGGACAAAAGGTAAGATTTATACACCACATGCTCAGGAGTAAAAGAATCTACCTGCCATGCAGGAATCACAGGAGATGAGGATCTTCCTGACCCAGGAAGATCCCCTAGAGGAGGGCATGGCAACATACTCCAATATTCTTGCCTGGAGAATCCCCATGGACAGAGGAGCCTGGAAGGCTACAATCAGTCCATAAGGTCGCAAAGAGTCAGACATGACTGAAGCAACTTAGCATGCACGCAACCTACTGAGGGATTGAATAAGAGGTTAAAGGAAGGAACAATGAAGTAATGCTTGGGTTTGGAGCTGTGCATTGGGATAATGGAGCCATTAATTAAGATGGAGAAAATGAAAAAAATAGGTTTGGGGGATAGGGATAGGAGTGAGGAGTGCTAGGAAATAGCAGAAGCAAGAGTTTTATTTCAAACATGTATTTTTAACATATTTATTTATTTGGCTTTCCCTAGTATTCGTTGCAGTGCTCAGGATCTTTTCGTTGTGACATGCAAACTCTTAGTTGTAGCATATGAGATCTAGTTCCCTGACCAGGAATTGAACCAAGGCCCCTGCATTGGGAGTGTGGAGTCTTAGCCACTGGATCAAGAGGAAAGTCCCTCAAACATATTATTTTTGATAAGTCAATCAGATATCTGGGTAGGTAGTTGTATATAAGAGTTTAGAGTCCAGGGGAGAAATCAGAGCTAGGAAGAGAAAGTTGAGAGCCATCCACCTATAAAAGGTATTTATTTAAAGTCACAGGACCTGATTTACTCATCAGAGAGAAAGTAACTAGAGAAAAGATGTGAAGACCAAACCCCAGCCTTGAGAGAAGGAAGAGTCAGCAAAGGCAAGTGGAAGCAACTGTCAGTGAGTCCAAGGAGAGAGGCAAAACCTAGGAGGGTGTGGCGTTATGGAAGTCAAGAAAAGACAGTGTTTTTTTGAGGAACGAACAGCCATATGAATTGAATGCTGCCGCCAAGGGGTTCCATAAGATGATTGCAAACCATTGAACCTGGCAGACAGAATGATGTGCCATGACAGGAATGGCTGCAGAGCAGAGCCAGGGGTAAAAGTTGGACTGCCGTGGGTTAATGAGAGAACAGGTGATGATAAAATGATGACAAATATATCAGCATGGATGGTTTCTTTCTCTTCTCCTTTGGAACTTCCACCTCTGGCTCAGGAAGATTCTCTGCGGGAGGGCACAGCAACCCACTGCAGTAGCCTTGCCTGGAGAATCCCATGGACAGAGGAGCCTGGCGGGCTACAGGCCATAGCGTTGCAAAGAGTTGGACACAACCAAAGCAATTTAACACACATACACACACAGTGTACTGTGTGGGTTTCCTAGGTGGCACAGTGGCAAAGAATTCATCTGCCAATCCAGGAGAAAGAAGAGACATGGGTGGATCCCTGGTTCAGGAAGATCGCCTGGAGAGGGAAATGGCAGTCCACTCCAGTATTCTTGTCTAGAAAATCCCATAGACAGAGGAAACTGGTGGACTACAGTCTAAGGGGTCACAAAGAGTTGAACATGACTGAGCAACTGAACACACATAAGCAGAATGTGCTGTTTAGAGCTGTAATATAATAATTCATTGAATCCTTACCTCACGCAGTAAGACTGTCATAATCCCTTTCAATAAGGTCACCCTGCATTCTCTAAAATTCAGGTAACTAACTTAGATTGATATCTTGCAACACAGTCAGTACTTAAGTTGGGAAATGCTTGCATTTCACCACAATGTTAAATTACATCGGTCTCCTTCTCTCCCAAATACCAAAAATCACGCTTTCTACATCTGTAAGGGTTCTTTTGATATAAGAGGAGTTTAAGATTTCCAGGGAGAAATCAGAGCTAGGAAGAGAAAGTTGAGAGCCATCCACCTATAAAAGGTATTTATTTAAAGTCACAGGACCTGATTTACTCATCAGAGAGAAAGTAACTAGAGAAAAGATGTGAAGACCAAACCCCAGCCTTGAGAGAAGGAAGAGTCAGCAAAGGCAAGTGGAAGCAACTGTCAGTGAGTCCAAGGAGAGAGGCAAAACCTAGGAGGGTGTGGCGTTATGGAAGTCAAGAAAAGACAGTGTTTTTTTGAGGAACGAACAGCCATATGAATTGAATGCTGCCGCCAAGGGGTTCCATAAGATGATTGCAAACCATTGAACCTGGCAGACAGAATGATGTGCCATGACAGGAATGGCTGCAGAGCAGAGCCAGGGGTAAAAGTTGGACTGCCGTGGGTTAATGAGAGAACAGGTGATGATAAAATGATGACAAATATATCAGCATGGATGGTTTCTTTCTCTTCTCCTTTGGAACTTCCACCTCTGGCTCAGGAAGATTCTCTGCGGGAGGGCACAGCAACCCACTGCAGTAGCCTTGCCTGGAGAATCCCATGGACAGAGGAGCCTGGCGGGCTACAGGCCATAGCGTTGCAAAGAGTTGGACACAACCAAAGCAATTTAACACACATACACACACAGTGTACTGTGTGGGTTTCCTAGGTGGCACAGTGGCAAAGAATTCATCTGCCAATCCAGGAGAAAGAAGAGACATGGGTGGATCCCTGGTTCAGGAAGATCGCCTGGAGGGGGAAATGGCAGTCCACTCCAGTATTCTTGTCTAGAAAATCCCATAGACAGAGGAAACTGGTGGACTACAGTCTAAGGGGTCACAAAGAGTTGAACATGACTGAGCAACTGAACACACATAAGCAGAATGTGCTGTTTAGAGCTGTAATATAATAATTCATTGAATCCTTACCTCACGCAGTAAGACTGTCATAATCCCTTTCAATAAGGTCACCCTGCATTCTCTAAAATTCAGGTAACTAACTTAGATTGATATCTTGCAACACAGTCAGTACTTAAGTTGGGAAATGCTTGCATTTCACCACAATGTTAAATTACATCGGTCTCCTTCTCTCCCAAATACCAAAAATCACGCTTACATGGCAGTTTGGGTTTGGAACTCAGGCAGTCTGGAAGCTCCAGGAACTGGGTCTTCCACATCCTTTGTCTCTAGGCATGTGGAAATTCCAGAAAAGAAAGCAGATGACATTTGATAAAATCAGTATTGGTATGTAAAAATTATGTATAAAAGTTGGGCTAGAAATGAAAGAGAATGCTATTGCTCAAATGAATGAATAGTCAAGGTTTTGGAATTGTCACAAAAAGAATCTTAAAAGGAAACACGGGCTATCAACTCTACTTTGGTTTCAGTGTGTGTGTGTGTGTGTATGTGTGTGTGCACAGTTTAATAGATCTCTATCAGATTCACGTCGACATTATTTCTTGCTTATATAAATGCACAGTTGTTTTTTAAAAACTTAGAAAATAATAACGTCCACCTTTGAAGGTCAAGTGAACATTGACACATAAGAAATCCAGTTGGAGATTGTCTTTAGTCATTTTGGAAATTTGAGGATGATTCCTCTTTTTGGAACACTGTAGGTGTAGACCTTAGAATTTGATAAATTATAAACCTAATCAAGCTTCTAACTTCTGTAGCCCATCATTAGCTTCCAAGAAATGATCATTGTTACTTAATTATAAGATGAAACTACACATTGAGAAATGTTGAAAGTGATCTGATTGGCTTATAGTCCAAGAACTAATACCACAGGCATGCCTTCTACATACCAATTAACGCTGCATCACCCATGATAAAAATGCTGTATGCCTGTTGGCTGTCTTCTATGTTGTCATTTTCAGATTAGAACAACACTTCCAATGACTGTTAGGCTGTCCTAATTTAGAGGATAAGGACTCCTCCTATGAGCTGCTTACTCCCCATATGTTCACTTGACCACACCCAAAAGAAGAGCCTGTCTGAAAGATAATAAAAACAACCAACCCATCAATCATCTCATTTACTAGCTGTCAGGTAACTAACTTAGATTTTGATATTTCTTGCAACACAGTCAGTACTTAAGTTGGGAAATGCTTGCATTTCACCACAATGTTAAATTACATCGGTCTCCTTCTCTCCCAAATACCAAAAATCACGCTTACATGGCAGTTTGGGTTTGGAACTCAGGCAGTCTGGAAGCTCCAGGAACTGGGTCTTCCACATCCTTTGTCTCTAGGCATGTGGAAATTCCAGAAAAGAAAGCAGATGACATTTGATAAAATCAGTATTGGTATGTAAAAATTATGTATAAAAGTTGGGCTAGAAATGAAAGAGAATGCTATTGCTCAAATGAATGAATAGTCAAGGTTTTGGAATTGTCACAAAAAGAATCTTAAAAGGAAACACGGGCTATCAACTCTACTTTGGTTTCAGTGTGTGTGTGTGTGTGTATGTGTGTGTGCACAGTTTAATAGATCTCTATCAGATTCACGTCGACATTATTTCTTGCTTATATAAATGCACAGTTGTTTTTTAAAAACTTAGAAAATAATAACGTCCACCTTTGAAGGTCAAGTGAACATTGACACATAAGAAATCCAGTTGGAGATTGTCTTTAGTCATTTTGGAAATTTGAGGATGATTCCTCTTTTTGGAACACTGTAGGTGTAGACCTTAGAATTTGATAAATTATAAACCTAATCAAGCTTCTAACTTCTGTAGCCCATCATTAGCTTCCAAGAAATGATCATTGTTACTTAATTATAAGATGAAACTACACATTGAGAAATGTTGAAAGTGATCTGATTGGCTTATAGTCCAAGAACTAATACCACAGGCATGCCTTCTACATACCAATTAACGCTGCATCACCCATGATAAAAATGCTGTATGCCTGTTGGCTGTCTTCTATGTTGTCATTTTCAGATTAGAACAACACTTCCAATGACTGTTAGGCTGTCCTAATTTAGAGGATAAGGACTCCTCCTATGAGCTGCTTACTCCCCATATGTTCACTTGACCACACCCAAAAGAAGAGCCTGTCTGAAAGATAATAAAAACAACCAACCCATCAATCATCTCATTTACTAGCTGTCAGGTCAAAAAAAATGCCAAAAAACTTTCCAAAAGGAAAGTGTAGATACACAATGTACAATTTTCATTTTGGGTGCAAATTCATTACTATCTACCTGTTGAGCACATACCCTGGCCACTAGGAACCAAAAGAGAAGTAAGCTGGTAATCATTTCATGGACATCCTGTGTAGCTATTTTCACAGAACATCTAGTTGAAGACTCAAAAGCAGGCTTTGACTTTATCCTTGAAATTACTACTAATTTAAAGTCACTTTTCCTCGTGTGTCTAGCAATCCTGTGTGCCTGTAATTTCCCTAGTATTATAGTCTTTGAATTCACTCCTGGATGGGAGAAAAGATACTTCTATATAATATATAGTTTTATTTAAGTAACTGGTAGTTTTCACAAGAAAGAAGATATGACATGCTATTCTGAATGGGCATACTACGTCATGGGAAAATGGGCCTGGAGAGATTGAACCCCAACACTTGCACGTGCACGTGATAGAGAAGGCCTCTCTGTTTTGCACGAAACCATAAGGATTGAGGTCTTGGCCTCACCCTGGTAATGTAATCAGGAGTAGATCTTTTAAAAAAATTTTTTTTTTAATTTATATTTTATTTTTAGTTTTATTGTTTACATGTATATTCCCAGATTAGTCATATGTATATCCCTGGCCCCCTCCCTCCTCCACCCCCTTCCCAGTCCCTCCCATCCCAGCCCTCCAGGCCGTCGCACTGTGCCCCTGCAGGATCCCCTATTCCCATAGCATAATGACAAATAGCTATCTTTTTCACATATGATAGTATAGGTTTCCATGTTACTCCCTCTATGCCTCCCACCCACTGTTCATTCCCCACAATGTCCATATGTCTGTTCTCTATGTCTGTTTAGGAATAGATCTTTAATAGCAAGAAATGAGGACAATAGAAGAATCATCATGGTTAGTGGAAGGAAGGATCTCAAGAACGAAAGACTGCACTGAATAACTCAGGCTCCTTCTCTCTCCCTTTTAAAAATAATTATGTTTATTATTTATTTATTTTTATTTTTGGTTGTGCTGGGTCTTTAGTTGCTATCAGGAGGCTTTCTCTAGTTGTAAGGAGTGGGGGCTGCTCTCTAGTTGCAGTGCATGGGCTCCTCATTGCTGTGGTTTCTCTTGTTGTGGAACACAGGCTCTAGGTGTGTAGGTGTCAGTAGTTGTAGCATGGGGGCTCAGTAGTTGTGGTAGACTGGTTTAGTTGCTCCGTGCCACGTGGAATCTTCCCAGACCAGTGGGTTGAACCTGTCTCTCATGCATTGGCAGGTGATCCTTATCCACTGGACAACCAGGAAGTCCTCCTTCTCTCTTTTATTGTGTGAAATCCAGTGTTTTCTTTCTCCGTGTGACCTCTACAGAGGGTGATGTTGTTTTAAGAAGGAGTGTAGGGGGCTTCCCCTGGTGGTCCAGTGGGTAAGGACACTGCCTTGCAGTGCAAGGGGCGCCGGTTCGATCCCTGGCCTGGGAAGATCCCACGTGCTGCGGAGCGGCTGGACCGATGTATCCAATCACCAAGCCGGAGCTCTGGAGCGCATGCGCCCAGAGCCGGCGCTCTGCAAGCCACCGCGATGGGAGGCCCACATGGGTCAAAGAACAAAGACGGATGAAAATAGAGAAATGAAAGACCAATAGAAGTGGCCTGCCTGCTCCCCTCCCTCCCCAACCCGACCCCCGCCCAAAATAAATAAATAAGTAAATCTTTTAAAAAAAAGAAAAAAAGAAGAAGGAGTATAGGGCTTTAGAAGCTGATGCAGCCTCACAATCGCTCGCTCACTTGGCCAATGAGAAACTTGCTAAAGGAGAAACAATTAGGAAGGCAGAAAAATCTGTCCCAAATGATGAATCTGTGTATTCGAAGGATGATTCCGAGCTTTAGAGGTTGTAGGAATGTCCTCAGTCAGAAGTGAAAGGGCAGGGGAACCCTATTCGCAGACCTCCCACCCACTGTTCATTCCCCACAATGTCCATATGTCTGTTCTCTATGTCTGTTTAGGAATAGATCTTTAATAGCAAGAAATGAGGACAATAGAAGAATCATCATGGTTAGTGGAAGGAAGGATCTCAAGAACGAAAGACTGCACTGAATAACTCAGGCTCCTTCTCTCTCCCTTTTAAAAATAATTATGTTTATTATTTATTTATTTTTATTTTTGGTTGTGCTGGGTCTTTAGTTGCTATCAGGAGGCTTTCTCTAGTTGTAAGGAGTGGGGGCTGCTCTCTAGTTGCAGTGCATGGGCTCCTCATTGCTGTGGTTTCTCTTGTTGTGGAACACAGGCTCTAGGTGTGTAGGTGTCAGTAGTTGTAGCATGGGGGCTCAGTAGTTGTGGTAGACTGGTTTAGTTGCTCCGTGCCACGTGGAATCTTCCCAGACCAGTGGGTTGAACCTGTCTCTCATGCATTGGCAGGTGATCCTTATCCACTGGACAACCAGGGAAGTCCTCCTTCTCTCTTTTTCTTGTGTGAAATCCAGTGTTTTCTTTCTCCGTGTGACCTCTACAGAGGGTGATGTTGTTTTAAGAAGGAGTGTAGGGGGCTTCCCCTGGTGGTCCAGTGGGTAAGGACACTGCCTTGCAGTGCAAGGGGCGCCGGTTCGATCCCTGGCCTGGGAAGATCCCACGTGCTGCGGAGCGGCTGGACCGATGTATCCAATCACCAAGCCGGAGCTCTGGAGCGCATGCGCCCAGAGCCGGCGCTCTGCAAGCCACCGCGATGGGAGGCCCACATGGGTCAAAGAACAAAGACGGATGAAAATAGAGAAATGAAAGACCAATAGAAGTGGCCTGCCTGCTCCCCTCCCTCCCCAACCCGACCCCCGCCCAAAATAAATAAATAAGTAAATCTTTTAAAAAAAAGAAAAAAAGAAGAAGGAGTATAGGGCTTTAGAAGCTGATGCAGCCTCACAATCGCTCGCTCACTTGGCCAATGAGAAACTTGCTAAAGGAGAAACAATTAGGAAGGCAGAAAAATCTGTCCCAAATGATGAATCTGTGTATTCGAAGGATGATTCCGAGCTTTAGAGGTTGTAGGAATGTCCTCAGTCAGAAGTGAGACAAAACCCTTTCGGTTGTTTGCACGGGGGAGACACCCTCATTATGAAGCCTGGGGATCATGAGTCAGAGCCAGGGACTGGAGGAATCTTGCTAAGTCAGTGTGTGTTGCTGGGTATGCGAGGTTCTGGGTTCAGGGCCTCTTCTAATGCCTTTCCCCTCCCAGGTTTCCAGGTCAGGTCTGGCAGGATTTAATGACTCTGAATCTCTGTCACGAGTGGCATCTGGATAGCCCAGGGGAGCGAGGCAACACCACCCAGTCTGCACTGAGACTGGAGGTTGGGTGGAGTGACTGGAGCTCTTAGTGAAGGCAACCTAAGCCTTCTTGGGAATGTCAGAGAAAGCTTTTGCCAGGCCTGTTAGGTGAGTCAACAAGAGACTTCAAGCTGTACTTTTGTCTATCATATATATTTTTAATAGCACTGAATACATAGAAATTTCAGAAATGAATTGTCTGATATGAAAGTGCTATTCACTCAGTCTTATCTGACTTTTGGCAACCTAGTGGACTGTAGCCCACCAGGCTCCTCTGTCAGTGGAATTTCTCAGGCAAGAATACTGGAGTGGGTTTGTCATTTCCTTCTCCCAGGGGATCTTCCCAACCCAGGAATCGAACCTGGGTCTCACGCATTGCAGGAAGATTCCTCACCATCTGAACTTCAGAAATGAATTGTCTGATATTACCTGTTTAAAAAAAATTTAATTTCTGTTTCGTTTATATTTAATTCCTAAAATGAAAGGCTAGTTAATTTGATGGGCTGCTGACTATTTTCGGTGCTTGGGCGGCCTTTATACTCTAGGTAAAAGCATTAAAGAAATCAAAAATACTCAGTCACTTTAAGGCCTGAGCTCCTCCCCCCAACCCGACCCCCGCACAAAATAAATAAATAAGTAAATCTTTTAAAAAAAAGAAAAAAAGAAGAAGGAGTATAGGGCTTTAGAAGCTGATGCAGCCTCACAATCGCTCGCTCACTTGGCCAATGAGAAACTTGCTAAAGGAGAAACAATTAGGAAGGCAGAAAAATCTGTCCCAAATGATGAATCTGTGTATTCGAAGGATGATTCCGAGCTTTAGAGGTTGTAGGAATGTCCTCAGTCAGAAGTGAGACAAAACCCTTTCGGTTGTTTGCACGGGGGAGACACCCTCATTATGAAGCCTGGGGATCATGAGTCAGAGCCAGGGACTGGAGGAATCTTGCTAAGTCAGTGTGTGTTGCTGGGTATGCGAGGTTCTGGGTTCAGGGCCTCTTCTAATGCCTTTCCCCTCCCAGGTTTCCAGGTCAGGTCTGGCAGGATTTAATGACTCTGAATCTCTGTCACGAGTGGCATCTGGATAGCCCAGGGGAGCGAGGCAACACCACCCAGTCTGCACTGAGACTGGAGGTTGGGTGGAGTGACTGGAGCTCTTAGTGAAGGCAACCTAAGCCTTCTTGGGAATGTCAGAGAAAGCTTTTGCCAGGCCTGTTAGGTGAGTCAACAAGAGACTTCAAGCTGTACTTTTGTCTATCATATATATTTTTAATAGCACTGAATACATAGAAATTTCAGAAATGAATTGTCTGATATGAAAGTGCTATTCACTCAGTCTTATCTGACTTTTGGCAACCTAGTGGACTGTAGCCCACCAGGCTCCTCTGTCAGTGGAATTTCACAGGCAAGAATACTGGAGTGGTTTACCATTCTTCAGGGGATCTTCCCAACCCAGGAATCGAACCTGGGTCTCACGCATTGCAGGAAGATTCCTCACCATCTGAACTTCAGAAATGAATTGTCTGATATTACCTGTTTATATTTATTCCTAAAATGAAAGGCTAGTTAATTTGATGGGCTGCTGACTATTTTCGGTGCTTGGGCGGCCTTTATACTCTAGGTAAAAGCATTAAAGAAATCAAAAATACTTCTAGTCGAAATCTTCTTTCAAGGGCCTGAGTTAAAAGTTAACTGTCTAAACATGCAATGGGACCAGGCCAAGTGGGCTCAGCACTTTAAATACCATGAGTCATCCATGAAGACCTTCCTGTCTCAGTTTCTTGAGTCTTCATCTGCAGAACTTTAAAATCACCTTGAGGAAATAAAGTGGCATGGCTGAAATATTTTTTTTAAGCAAATTTAAAAAGATAGACATGAAATGATCCCTTCCAATCTGCTTCCCCTGCAGCTGTAGGATTGTAGAAATGATTCCCCATGGATCAGATCAAGAGAGATGGTGTATTTACTACCTCTGAAGACTTTACAGCTTTTGCCAACCCTGGAAGGAGGGGTATTAGGTCATAATTAACATAGACCAACACAGAACTCCATGAACCCAGGATTCCATGCTTCTGTAGAAACTGGAAGGGGCTCTAGAACAAGAGAGGGAGGGCAAGAGAGTAGCCCCCATGTATTTATAGGACAGTACCCTTGAAGCAGGGCTTCCTAGGTGGCTCAGTGGTAAAAGAATCCACCTGCCAATGCAGGAGACATGGGTTCGATCCCTGGTATGGGAAGATCCCCTGGAGAAAGAAATAGCAACCCACTCCAGCATTCTTGCCTGAGAAATCCCCATGGAAAGAGGAGCTTGGCAGGCTACCATCCATGGGATCTCAAAGAATCAGACATGACTTAGTAACTGAACTACTCTTGGTGTAGCCAGAAGCCAGATCTTTGAGGGTGGGGTCTCAGAAACTACCATAACTTGGGTCTCAAAGAAGTGCATCCACCTTTGACAGGAGGTTCTGGTTATAGGGAGATATTCTAAGGAGAAGCCCCGTACTGAGTATCTGATGACATGTATATCTCCCTGCTCCTTGCTCTTGACAGGTTTTTCATTTTGTCGAAAAGCCCCTGGAATCACCAAGCCCCCAAGGAAATGAATGTTTCTCTGAGGTGGTCTTGGAGTCTCTGGTTTGTTTCCCACCTGTTGGCCATCTCCGCTCGTTCAACTCTCTTCCCTTTTGTGCCTTCAGAACAGCCTATTAGTACACATGGGTGCTGAGGCAAAGTGGCAGGGAGGTGCTCCTGTGTGGGGGTGTGCTTTTGTTTTTATAACCAGTGCCAGCTCTGAGTGGATGGTGAGTAAGAGTCTCTTCCTCTTTCCTCTGGGCTGTCCTCCTCTCCCGTCCCAATCGTGTTGCTGATCTGTTTCGGATATGGTGTTAAGCAGGGGCGGCTGCCTGGCTCTGATGTTCTCCAGGCTTAGGACCCAACACTCGAGAAGGCGGCAAAATCCGTAAGTGAAGGCAGCGTCTGGCCTGTGTTCCTGATTAGCCAGCGTTCCTGAGTGAGAGCTTCTGGGGAGAGGTGGCAAAGTGAAGGCAGGAATACAGAAGAAAGTAGTCTTACTTCCTCCATTAGGTAAATGGAAAGTATTACATGGCACAGAAGACCGGCATGAATATTGAATGCATCTTCCAATAATCTGGGGAATGATTTTAGGTTAAATGGGCTTTTCTCTAAAAGAATTATATTTCTGGGAAAATTTCTTTTTTAAAAAATAGAAATAACAATTGCTTGTTCCCTGTTGTGTTTAAACATTACAGTAGAAGAACAATTATGGTTATCCATACTTGCCTGGACATTGATTTTGCCAATTTTTCTTCAGCTCATGAGAACAGTATTTGTTTTGGCATTTAGCTGCTCTTTTGTGTACATCCCTAACATATTTGTCAGCTGCCAGATTATTTCACTCAGATATAAAGGGGGTTTTCTTTTAGAGGGATTTCCACATTTCATGCTGAAGGAATCTGTTTTGTATACTCTGCAGGGGAAATAAAATTCATTAGGGTGTGTGGGGGGGCGGGATTCTTCCTTTTCTGGTAGCTGTCATCTGCCTGGTTTCTGCATCTTTCAGTGAATCGACTGATAGCCCGAAGCAGATCGAGTGGGTCTAATCTCTGGGAAGAAGCCCGGGTTCTGGTTATAGGGAGATATTCTAAGGAGAAGCCCGTCTGAGTATCTGATGACATGTATATCTCCTGCTCCTTGCTCTTGACAGGTTTTTCATTTTGTCGAAAAGCCCTGGAATCACCAAGCCCCAAGGAAATGAATGTTTCTCTGAGGTGGTCTTGGAGTCTCTGGTTTGTTTCCCACCTGTTGGCCATCTCCGCTCGTTCAACTCTCTTCCCTTTTGTGCCTTCAGAACAGCCTATTAGTACACATGGGTGCTGAGGCAAAGTGGCAGGGAGGTGCTCCTGTGTGGGGGTGTGCTTTTGTTTTTATAACCAGTGCCAGCTCTGAGTGGATGGTGAGTAAGAGTCTCTTCCTCTTTCCTCTGGGCTGTCCTCCTCTCCCGTCCCAATCGTGTTGCTGATCTGTTTCGGATATGGTGTTAAGCAGGGGCGGCTGCCTGGCTCTGATGTTCTCCAGGCTTAGGACCCAACACTCGAGAAGGCGGCAAAATCCGTAAGTGAAGGCAGCGTCTGGCCTGTGTTCCTGATTAGCCAGCGTTCCTGAGTGAGAGCTTCTGGGGAGAGGTGGCAAAGTGAAGGCAGGAATACAGAAGAAAGTAGTCTTACTTCCTCCATTAGGTAAATGGAAAGTATTACATGGCACAGAAGACCGGCATGAATATTGAATGCATCTTCCAATAATCTGGGGAATGATTTTAGGTTAAATGGGCTTTTCTCTAAAAGAATTATATTTCTGGGAAAATTTCTTTTTTAAAAAATAGAAATAACAATTGCTTGTTCCCTGTTGTGTTTAAACATTACAGTAGAAGAACAATTATGGTTATCCATACTTGCCTGGACATTGATTTTGCCAATTTTTCTTCAGCTCATGAGAACAGTATTTGTTTTGGCATTTAGCTGCTCTTTTGTGTACATCCCTAACATATTTGTCAGCTGCCAGATTATTTCACTCAGATATAAAGGGGGTTTTCTTTTAGAGGGATTTCCACATTTCATGCTGAAGGAATCTGTTTTGTATACTCTGCAGGGGAAATAAAATTCATTAGGGTGTGTGGGGGGGCGGGATTCTTCCTTTTCTGGTAGCTGTCATCTGCCTGGTTTCTGCATCTTTCAGTAGAAAGATGGATTTCTCCTTTTATCACATGAGTTCTTTTCAAACTCGGAGTTTAATTGAATCCAGCTCCGAGTGACACTTTAGAAAATGCTCTCCTGAATCAGAAGTGCTTCTCCAAACCAGGTGCTGTTCGTGCTCACCTGCTGGCAGTGTTTGATGAGCAGCCAGCTACACCCAGGCGTTCCGACTTGTGCCAAGTCCATTCTATGTGTGGCAGTCTGTGCTTGGGAAGATGAGTCCTGCTCATTATCCGGGTCTCTTGCTTACAAGAGATGTGCCCAAATCACAGAAGCAGAAAAGCCAGAGACCATATGAGGCTTGGTATTGAGGGATCATAAAATCAGAATTTCACCTCATCATATTGCTTTGTTCCTGGATGCATCACCCCTTCCAACTACAAGCTCACCAGCCCTTGCTCACTGGCTCCCTGGGCCAGTTGGCATCCCTGCCATTCTCCAGATGGGGAATGGGAGAGGCAGCTGGACAAGCCAGATTGCCCCCACGCCAGGTGATCTCACTAGGACTTGGAGCCAGTGCCTTGACTTCTCTCCCTTGGTGTCGGAGACAGCGGGGCTTAGACGGGAGAGCTAGAGGGGAGGGTGAAACGGCCAGTGGAGCTTGAAAGCAATCAGTATCTGAATTATCATTTGGAAGCCAGGAGGGGCCAAACGGTGGGTCAGACAGTGGAATCCTAAATGGCGACTGGAAGAAGACAGTGGTGAAGGTTAAAAGTAAGTCAGTTTGGGATCTGAGTTCAGGAATGTAGGGGACATGCTAGAAGATTCTTTTATGGCAGGCCATGATCCCTCTGTTAACTGTGGGCTAAAATAGGCTAGCTAACATGTGACATACAGAAAGTACAGAAAGTTCTCCAGTAGGACATGGTAGTCAAAGTAAAGCTAATGCATATACTTAAATCACAAATTCCATGAATATTTCACTCAGATATAAAGGGGTTTTCTTTTAGAGGATTTCACATTTCATGCTGAAGGAATCTGTTTTGTATACTCTGCAGGAAATAAAATTCATTAGGGTGTGTGGGGCGGATTCTTCCTTTTCTGGTAGCTGTCATCTGCCTGGTTTCTGCATCTTTCAGTAGAAAGATGGATTTCTCCTTTTATCACATGAGTTCTTTTCAAACTCGGAGTTTAATTGAATCCAGCTCCGAGTGACACTTTAGAAAATGCTCTCCTGAATCAGAAGTGCTTCTCCAAACCAGGTGCTGTTCGTGCTCACCTGCTGGCAGTGTTTGATGAGCAGCCAGCTACACCCAGGCGTTCCGACTTGTGCCAAGTCCATTCTATGTGTGGCAGTCTGTGCTTGGGAAGATGAGTCCTGCTCATTATCCGGGTCTCTTGCTTACAAGAGATGTGCCCAAATCACAGAAGCAGAAAAGCCAGAGACCATATGAGGCTTGGTATTGAGGGATCATAAAATCAGAATTTCACCTCATCATATTGCTTTGTTCCTGGATGCATCACCCCTTCCAACTACAAGCTCACCAGCCCTTGCTCACTGGCTCCCTGGGCCAGTTGGCATCCCTGCCATTCTCCAGATGGGGAATGGGAGAGGCAGCTGGACAAGCCAGATTGCCCCCACGCCAGGTGATCTCACTAGGACTTGGAGCCAGTGCCTTGACTTCTCTCCCTTGGTGTCGGAGACAGCGGGGCTTAGACGGGAGAGCTAGAGGGGAGGGTGAAACGGCCAGTGGAGCTTGAAAGCAATCAGTATCTGAATTATCATTTGGAAGCCAGGAGGGGCCAAACGGTGGGTCAGACAGTGGAATCCTAAATGGCGACTGGAAGAAGACAGTGGTGAAGGTTAAAAGTAAGTCAGTTTGGGATCTGAGTTCAGGAATGTAGGGGACATGCTAGAAGATTCTTTTATGGCAGGCCATGATCCCTCTGTTAACTGTGGGCTAAAATAGGCTAGCTAACATGTGACATACAGAAAGTACAGAAAGTTCTCCAGTAGGACATGGTAGTCAAAGTAAAGCTAATGCATATACTTAAATCACAAATTCCATGAATATTTCTTAAACCAGGACAATTTAGGATATTCATCTTTGTAGACTCACCGCCGATCCCGTGGTAGATAGATAAGATGAATGAGTAGATTAATGGCTAGGTGGACACACATTGTCAAGGAAATTCTGTTTGAAGGATTTCCTGTCTTCTTCCTGCTCTTCCTTCTCTGAGTCTGCCCAGATAATCCAGCAGAGACTTCTGCCTCACCCGTCCCAGAACCACCCACTCACAGGAAGGAGAATTTCCTTCATGAAGGCAAGGAAACACTGGTCTGTGTGTTCACAGGGAGTAAACCTTGATGCACTTTTACCCAGATTGAATCTGGGAAAATCATGTCAGGAAGAAGGTCACACCCTAACCGACTCAGTGGAATAATATTTGCATGTGTAGGCTTCACTTCAGCAAGCCCCACAGGTGTGTAATCTCTGGCTCAGACAATCAGAACAAATTTGCCTTCCTGGCGTCCGGGCCTCTACCACCCTTCATCCACCATCTCACGAGCTTGACTCCTAGGATCCCAACTTTGTTGCAGAGCTCCACAGCCAGGATCTAGGAAAGGCACACCCGGCACCATGATTTATTGAATGCCCTCAATGCATTGGCCTCAAACCAAATGTAGAATTAGATTACTGTACCTGACCAGTTGGTTCACATTTTAAACAAATAAATAGGCAGATAGAGGTGACCTGAGTAGCAGGGAAGGTGGAACTATACTCCAGGGAGAGGCTGGTGCCAGAGAGGAGAAACCGGTCTGAGCCTGTCATTTGGAGACCTTAAGTAGGACAGGATCTTAACACAGTTCAGATCCAGCTCCGTGCTTTTGATCAGAGGAAGGACAAATTTGGTTGGGAGAGAGAGAGAGAAGTTACACACTTCAAGCCCTAAACGTTTTTTCATTCTTTTGTGGTTGTCTCTGTCTTTGGTAAAGGCAATCCACTCCAGTGTTCTTTTTTTCTCCACTGGGTCTTAGTTGTGGTATGTGGGATCTAGTTCCCTGAATGGGCATCGAACCTGGGCCCCCTGCATTGGGAACACAGAGTATGAACCACTGGATCACCAGGGAAGTCCCTACCCCAGTATTCTTGCCTGGAGAATTCCGTGGACAGAGGAGTCTGACAGGCTACCGTCCATGGGGGTCGCAAAGAGTCAGACTTGACTGAGCAACTAATGCTACTACGACTGCCCTTTTGGCCACCATTGTACCTTATATACACCCTGACAACGCATGTGGCCACCCATGGCCAAGCAATCATTTGCTTACTTTCGGTCTTCTCTAATAGTACATAGGCTCCATGAGTGTAGGGACATTGTATTCTTTGTCTCTGAATTCCCAAAGCCTGATCTATAAACGCTTCAAATATCATATGAATTTATATACGATACCTACCTCAGTGACTGTAATCGAGTTCCAGTGAGCGCCTGGGCCAGGATGTCAGATGCTCTAGGATTTCAAAATAGAGCTAACTGTGGATTTACGTGGTCAGCTTTCTTGAATCTAGTGTTACTGACTCTGTTATTGAGTTGAGGTGGTTGAGAGGCGACGGGGTGGGCAATGGCCAGAGCCAAAGGCTCAGAATCAGGGGTGCTCTCGTGGCTCTCTGGGAACACTGTGGCTAGAGCAGAGGGTTTGTGTTTGAAATACTGTGTCATAGGTAAGAATGATTGGATGTGGAGTAGAGAGATAAAATAGGAATTTGGAATTAACAGATACTCCTATGTACAAAATAGTTAAACAGCAAGGACCGACTAGATAGCACAGAGAACTATACTCAATATTTTGTAATAGCCTATAATGGAAAAGAATCTGAAAAATAATATGTGAGTGTGTGAGTGTGTGTGTATGTGTGTGTGTGATGTAGGATGAAGACAGTGTGTGAAGGGACAGGTGAAGGTGTTTGCTGATTCAACTTTATACAGTGGGAAACTATGGAAGCCATGGAAGCCAAACCGTGAGAGGTAGAAGGAAATCCCAAAAGAGCTGAATCCATCAGTTACAGGAAGGATAATTTGGACTAAGAAGCCTGTGTAGGAAGATACAGCAGCATTCTGTGAATTAAGTGATAAAATTATAGTCTTAAAGCTGAGGATGAATATCAAGATTCGGCGAGAGCGGGGTGTAGTTTTGTTTGAGATAAAGGTATCATTTGGATCCATAGTTGTCTCTAAGTGAGGAATAAAAGAATGATGGACAAACTTTTTTTTTTTTTTTCTTTAAATTTTGGCTTCTTTCATTGGTCTTCGATTCACCTCTTTTCATCCATCTTCACTCATCGGCCTGCATGGGCCCCCCATTGCAGCAGCCCCTTCCGCTGCAGAGCACCGGCCCTGGGCTCATGCGCTCCAGAGCTCCAGCCCGCAATCAGACATAATGGACCAGCCGCTTTGCAGCACGCGGGATCCCCCGTGGGCCAGGGGCCGAATTAGTGCCCCCTGCACCTCAAGGCAGACTCTTTACCCACTGGACCATCAGGGAAGCCCCTGGCTAAACTCTTTATTTAGTGCTTTCTGTATGCCGGCCAGTGCTCTAAGCATTTTACATAGTAGTAACTCAATTCATACTGACATTACTACTACTATTGGCCCCATTTGACAGACTAGATTACTGAGGCACAGTGATTAAGGAACTTGCCCAAGGTCATACGGTTAGTAAGACAAAGAGCTGGGATTCAAACCAGGATGTACAGCAGCACAGCTCAGTGTTAACCTACAAATACCTACTTAATGAGGGCTTCCCTGGTAGCTCAGATGGTAAAGAATCTGCCAGCAATTTTGAAGGGAGGGGTGACACATGTATACCTATGGCGGATTTGGGTCGATGTGTGGCTGTAAACAACAAAACTCTGCCAAAAATAAAATTAAATATAAAAAAAATAAAGAATCTGCCTGCATTTCTGGAGACCAAGGTTCAGTCCCTGGGTTGGGAAGATCCCCTGGAGAAGCGAATGGCAACCTACTCCAGTATTCTTGCCTGGAGAATTCCACAGACAGGGGAGTCTTGTGGGCTACAGTCTAAGGAGTCCCAAAGGGTTGGATGTGACTGAGCGACTAACACATACTCACCTACCTAACCAGCTCATGGGCAGATTCATGATATGGTGAAAGAGGTTCTAAAATGTATGTGTGCTGTCCTTTTGAAAGGAAAATAGAAAAGCATTTCCTGCATCCGCTTATCTCATTATTAATTGCCTACTCCAGTTTAAGATGATCGGTACAGGTGCTTCTCTGGTGGTCCAGTGGGTAAGGACACCACCTTGCAGTGCAAGGGCCGCTGGTTTGATCCCTGGCCTGGGAAGATCCCATGTGCCGTGGAGCGATGTGTCCAATTACCAAGCCGGAGCTCTGGAGCGCATGAGCCCAGAGCCGGTGCTCTGTGACAACAGAGACCAGTGCAATGGGAGGCCCACACGGGCCAAAGAACAAAGATGGATGAAAACAGAAAGCCATCCATCTTCACTCATCGGCCTGCATGGGCCCCCATTGCAGCAGCCTTCCGCTGCAGAGCACCGGCCCTGGGCTCATGCGCTCCAGAGCTCCAGCCCGCAATCAGACATAATGGACCAGCCGCTTTGCAGCACGCGGGATCCCCCGTGGGCCAGGGGCCGAATTAGTGCCCCCTGCACCTCAAGGCAGACTCTTTACCCACTGGACCATCAGGGAAGCCCCTGGCTAAACTCTTTATTTAGTGCTTTCTGTATGCCGGCCAGTGCTCTAAGCATTTTACATAGTAGTAACTCAATTCATACTGACATTACTACTACTATTGGCCCCATTTGACAGACTAGATTACTGAGGCACAGTGATTAAGGAACTTGCCCAAGGTCATACGGTTAGTAAGACAAAGAGCTGGGATTCAAACCAGGATGTACAGCAGCACAGCTCAGTGTTAACCTACAAATACCTACTTAATGAGGGCTTCCCTGGTAGCTCAGATGGTAAAGAATCTGCCAGCAATTTTGAAGGGAGGGGTGACACGTGTATACCTATGGCAGATTTGGGTCGATGTGTGGCTGTAAACAACAAAACTCTGCCAAAAATAAAATTAAATATAAAAAAAATAAAGAATCTGCCTGCATTTCTGGAGACCAAGGTTCAGTCCCTGGGTTGGGAAGATCCCCTGGAGAAGCGAATGGCAACCTACTCCAGTATTCTTGCCTGGAGAATTCCACAGACAGGGGAGTCTTGTGGGCTACAGTCTAAGGAGTCCCAAAGGGTTGGATGTGACTGAGCGACTAACACATACTCACCTACCTAACCAGCTCATGGGCAGATTCATGATATGGTGAAAGAGGTTCTAAAATGTATGTGTGCTGTCCTTTTGAAAGGAAAATAGAAAAGCATTTCCTGCATCCGCTTATCTCATTATTAATTGCCTACTCCAGTTTAAGATGATCGGTACAGGTGCTTCTCTGGTGGTCCAGTGGGTAAGGACACCACCTTGCAGTGCAAGGGCCGCTGGTTTGATCCCTGGCCTGGGAAGATCCCATGTGCCGTGGAGCGATGTGTCCAATTACCAAGCCGGAGCTCTGGAGCGCATGAGCCCAGAGCCGGTGCTCTGTGACAACAGAGACCAGTGCAATGGGAGGCCCACACGGGCCAAAGAACAAAGATGGATGAAAACAGATAAATGAAAGACCAACAGAAGTGGCCTGCCCGCCCCCCTCCCACCCCAACCCGCCCCCCCGAAAAAAAGATTGGTACAATGTAAAATCCATAATATGACAGTATGTTTTTTCTTTTGAAATGTTCATTTTCCTAATTTAAGAATGGATAATATTCTCTAAAAACATTCAAATATTATAGAAATAACAGATATAGAGTGAATGTCCCATATAATTCTGAATTGCTCCCCAAATCATTATCCATTGTTGGGTGGAAATTCCTCTAGCTCCTCTCTTTTATAGATGCTGACGTGTTACCATCATGTGTGTTAATATTAATCCTTTTTTCTGATAGGTGATCACACTGTTTTCTCATGTGCATTTTCATTTAATGTGAGACTTCTCCATGTCAGAAAATACGGTTTCATTTTATATCCTTTAAACGCTGTATAGGATTTACTTTCCCCTTCAGCATGCCCCAGTCTGGGCTCATGTTCTTTTGCAATCAGCCAAGCCACAGGTCTGATGTGACCTACATTCTTAGCTCAATGCCGCTTTTGTTCCTTTTGTGTCTTGGACAGAACTCAAGGAGAAGCAAGTTCAGGAGGGACTGTTTTCTGTTTCTGTGAACATAGCCGAAGCTAGCATTTCTCTAGTATTCAGGGGGAATGAGCCATTATTCCTAGTCCCATTTTATAGATGAGAAAACTGAGGCCTAAAAAAAGGTTAAGTAATGTACTTGCTCAGGGTCATACCTTTAGAAACTAGAAAGTCAGAACTTGAACCCTGGCTCTTTAACTCCAAAGCCTGTGTATTTAGCAGCACACTGTCTCTTTATCTCTTTTACCTAAATGGATTCATATGTGGTGGTCTCCGTAAGAGTTAGTCAGTGAAGATGAGCTGTTTCTTCTCTTTTTATTTTTTGGATAATCAAAATGGATCTTTAAAATCACACACACAAGAAAAATAGTATTGTTGACTAACAGACTACATGTAGAAATGTTTCTTCTCTTTATGATGCACTTCACAAATACCAGCACGAGAGGAGAGTTGTTGGAAGAAGCACCTTTCTTTTCTGCTGTTTCTCTCTTCACCTCCTCCCTGGAGGCAACTAGGTAGTCTGGGTTCTACCCGCTGCCTCTCAATAGTCAGACGATGCTTCTGAGGACTGAAGCCTCAGTAAGTCTCTCCGTTGCTGATGGAGGCTCTGGAGGGAGAGCTGCTGAAGGTTCTTTGGGACGAGTGGAGTAGCCTCCACATCTCAGCTGGGTGACACAATGGCTACATAAAGCCCACATCCCCCCTCCCAGCAGAACTCATGCAGAGCCAGTGTAAGTCGATAAGTGTAGATACAGTCTCAGTGCGGCATCATGAAGAGGACTTGTTTTGTCTTGTCTTAGTCAAGTGTGGGTTCTCCAGGTGGCCCTATGGGAAAGAGCCTGCCCGCCAATGCAGAAGATGTAACAGACGGGAGTTTGATCCCGGAGTCCAGAAGATCCGCTGGAGGAGGAAGTGGCAACCCACTCCAGTACTCTTGCCTGGAGAATCCCATGGATAAAGGACCCTGCTGGTCTTCGCTCCATAGTGTCGTAGACTCTGACACGACTGAAGCACATATGCGCAAGTCAGGTAGACTGGTTTCACTTTCAGTCTCTTTTAATGGAATAAAGTAACTCTTTAGCTTTATGTGAGGAAAGCCTACACAAAGACAAGACAGAATAAACTATATCCTGGATCCCTGAAACCATTAATATTTGAATTATTTGGTTGTACCTAATTTTGTTGCATCAAATAATCTTCCCCAAGGCAGGCGTTTTCATAGAACTTGAAGGTTAGAAGGGAACTAAAATCCAGGTGGTTCAGTTTCTTCTCTCATGCATTTTACAGCAGCTTCCTAGAGTGGCCTGCCAGCCTCCTCTTGAATACCACTGGGGAAAGTGAACTGTTACCAAAGCACACGATTGCATGTATAGGCCACTTCAAATTACAGTGGTAATTCCAACATAGCTTCAGTCCTTTCCTCCTTCCTGGGCCACATAGAAGATACTGAATGGTTTTTCCATTTCACTGTATTCCAACTTTTTTTTTATCTTTAATTTTGGCCTCTTTTAGTGGTCTTTCATTTATTTATTTTCATCCATCTGTATTCTTTGGCCTGTGTGGACCTCTCATTGCCGCAGCCTCTCTCGTTGCAGAGCATCGGCTCTAGGCACGTGCGCTCCAGAGCTCTGACTCCTAATTGGACACACCAGTCCAGCTGCTCCGTGGCATGTGGGATCTTCCAGGCCAGGGATCAAACTGGTGCCCCTTGCACTGTAAGGCGGACTCTCTACCCACTGGACCACCAGGGAAGCCCCCATATTCCAACTTTTTGAGGACAGTTAACATTCTTCCACCAAATCTTATTCCCAGTTAGTCTTAATTCCTTCACCTGTTATTTCCATGTTGTGATCTAGAGATCTGGGCTGTTAAGGTCTCTTTTCCTTGACTGTGTGCCAAAATGTCCATGTCGCTCTCTTTTGTAGGTGAGGTTGAACAAAATACAGTGCTTGGGAAACTAAATAATGGCAGTTGCTTAGATCCGCTGGAGGAGGAAGTGGCAACCCACTCCAGTACTCTTGCCTGGAGAATCCCATGGATAAAGGACCCTGCTGGTCTTCGCTCCATAGTGTCGTAGACTCTGACACGACTGAAGCACATATCCCAAGTCAGGTAGACTGGTTTCACTTTCAGTCTCTTTTAATGGAATAAAGTAACTCTTTAGCTTTATGTGAGGAAAGCCTACACAAAGACAAGACAGAATAAACTATATCCTGGATCCCTGAAACCATTAATATTTGAATTATTTGGTTGTACCTAATTTTGTTGCATCAAATAATCTTCCCCAAGGCAGGCGTTTTCATAGAACTTGAAGGTTAGAAGGGAACTAAAATCCAGGTGGTTCAGTTTCTTCTCTCATGCATTTTACAGCAGCTTCCTAGAGTGGCCTGCCAGCCTCCTCTTGAATACCACTGGGGAAAGTGAACTGTTACCAAAGCACACGATTGCATGTATAGGCCACTTCAAATTACAGTGGTAATTCCAACATAGCTTCAGTCCTTTCCTCCTTCCTGGGCCACATAGAAGATACTGAATGGTTTTTCCATTTCACTGTATTCCAACTTTTTTTTTATCTTTAATTTTGGCCTCTTTTAGTGGTCTTTCATTTATTTATTTTCATCCATCTGTATTCTTTGGCCTGTGTGGACCTCTCATTGCCGCAGCCTCTCTCGTTGCAGAGCATCGGCTCTAGGCACGTGCGCTCCAGAGCTCTGACTCCTAATTGGACACACCAGTCCAGCTGCTCCGTGGCATGTGGGATCTTCCAGGCCAGGGATCAAACTGGTGCCCCTTGCACTGTAAGGCGGACTCTCTACCCACTGGACCACCAGGGAAGCCCCCATATTCCAACTTTTTGAGGACAGTTAACATTCTTCCACCAAATCTTATTCCCAGTTAGTCTTAATTCCTTCACCTGTTATTTCCATGTTGTGATCTAGAGATCTGGGCTGTTAAGGTCTCTTTTCCTTGACTGTGTGCCAAAATGTCCATGTCGCTCTCTTTTGTAGGTGAGGTTGAACAAAATACAGTGCTTCAGGGAAAACTAAATAATGGCAGTTGCTTACCTTGTTCTTTTTTTTTTTTTTTTTTTGCTTACTTTGTTTTTGATGGTCTACTTCTGTTACGTTCATTCACCTTAGACTTTCATCTAGTTCTTCAAAAGGGGAAACCAAGGAACATATTCTGGAAAGTTTGTTTTAAAAAAGTTGTTTCATCATTTATTTTTCTTCAAGCAATAATATGGGAAAAAAGAAACCTTTGTGGGGCAAAAAGAAACGTGTGGACCTCGATTTTTAATTTTGTGTATTATGTCATCTGCTAAAACGCCATCATTGTATTTATCCATAGTCTGTCCATAAAATAGGAATTGTGTGGAAATAATGCTTAATTTTCATAGGTGTCTGAGGAATGACTCCTGAGGTACCAAATACTGAGGCTACTTGAGTGGCTGGATTATTAAAGAGATGAAATATTACCGAGTATTTCTTCTTTTTCTTCTTCTTCTTTTTTTTTTTTTTCCTGAGTATTTCTTTACATCCGTGATTCTTTGAAGTGGAAGCCTAGCCCCTTAAAGACTAGGATTTTTTTTCAGCAGCTCTCCTCCCCTGCTTACTGCTGCCCTGGTGGAGTCAAGTTTCTGTGAATTCTTTCGGATCCTTGAAAGGTTTACTACCTCCCTCCTCCACTGCAGGATGTAGGTACCTACTCCAGATCCAGATTAGTTTTTGTAACACTAGACGAAAGTAATAGGGGAGGCTTCCCTCCAAAAGCTTGCTTTGATGATGAACTGTGCCCATGTATATGTAAGATTTGATTACGCTTTAGACCGCTTTGGAGAAATTACTGCTAGAATATACAACACAGTGTGTGGTGGTGGCGGCGGGGGCGGTCCTGGAGGTGGAGAACACATTAGATGTATACATTAGATGCCCTTTTACTAGAAGAATACATTAGATGCCCTTGTCTCATTTTCTAAAAAGATTGTGGTGTCTGTATAAGAGAGTGTCACCAAAAGTTATTCTAGATAAACAAACGACTGTCCAAATTAACACTGCCCCATAGCCATTGGCTAAGTTTTAAAAAAAGACAAACTCTTAAAGACAAATGAATTGTCAGTAAAGGCCAACTAATTGCAGCAGAGATTGGAATAAGAGTGGGTAAATATAATTACATAGAACATTATATTGAAATTGTTTAGAAGGTAATCACATGGCATGTAAACACTTCTGAAGGAGGAATCCACCCCTTGCAACCAGCCCTTTCTGATCTGAAAGACCCACGTTGACTCTGTAAAATGTTGTGATACGGCTTCCTCGCCTTAAAACGGTGACCTTTTCTAGGCCAATTAAAAGGTGCCGCTTGAGGACATTGGAACCCAAGCTCAAAGGGATAAAAGGAAATTGAAACTTCTATTAAGAGGAGCTAATGATGCCTGGAGCAGTTGGGATTAAAAAAAGAACAAAGTCCATTTTAAAAAGATCCCCAAATCAAAGAGCTGCTTCTCTCATCAAATACCAAGAGAAAGCAAAATGATTTTTAATGAAAACTGGTGCAGTGGAATCAGCCTTTTGCCCAGATCCTGGGGCTTCAATCAAAACCAGTGAGAGGTTTTGAGAAAAATCCTTTGAACTTCTTGGGAAAAATGCCTTATATAAATTTAAGATAATGTCATGAGAGAGAAACTGGCTTCTCTTGCAAATTAGATAAAATGATCCAGAAAGATAGTAAAAGGATTGCAATAAGATATAGTGGACATATAGGATTAATTTATAATTGATGCCTCATATGACACAAAATGAATCCTGGGATAAAAGTGAGCATTTTAAAAAATTTAGATAGAATAGACATATGACATTATATTCTTTTTAGGATAAAATGAATAAAACATAAGGATTTGATATACATATATATTATGAAATGATTACAGTAAGTTTAAGTGACATTCTTCACACACATTGTTACAATTTTTCTCTTGTGATGAGAGCTTTTAAGCTTTTTTATTTAAGTAACGTTCAAATATACAATATAATATTTTTAATTAAGTCACTATGGTGTGCATCACCATCTTCATTTACTGAAGAGATTTTCCTTTCCCATCATATATGCATGGCTCTTTGTCATAAATTAATTGAGCATTCATATGTGGGGTTATTTCAGAGCTTTCTATTTTGTTCCTTTATATGTCTTTATCTGGTGTGCATCTCCAGCACTTAATTATTTTATCTGAAAGTTTGTACCTTCTGAGCACCTTCACCAATTTTGCCTACCCCGACCCCTCTGTGTATGGCAGTCACCAATTTGTTCTCTATATCTATGAGGAATTTTTTTTTTAAGATTCCACATTTAAGTAAGAATTATACAGTATTTATTTTTGTCTCTTGTTTTTACTTATTTCACTCGGCATAATTCCCTCAAGGTCCAACCTTGTTGTCAAAAAAGGTAGGTTTTCCTTCTTTTTTCTGGCTGAATAATAGTCCATCATGTGTATGTACACAACTTCTTTATCTGCTCATCAGTTGGTGAAAACTTGGATTGCTTTCTTCCTTTGTCTATTGTAAATAATGCTGCAATGAACACGGGGGCACAGGTATCTTTTCAGGTCAGTGCCTTCATTTCCTTCAGATAAATGCCCAAAGTGGAATTTCTGGATCCTACAGTAGTTCTATTTTAAAAATTTAAGGGACCTCCATTCTGTTATTCTAACAGGTATGAAGGGATATCTCACTGTGTTTCTGATTTGTATTTCCCTGATTATTAGGTGATATTGAGCACTGTTTCATGTACCTATTGGCCATCTGTATGTCTTCTTTAGAAAAAGGTCTATTTAGTTCCTCTGCCGATTTAAAAAATTATTTGTGTATTTATTTAGCTATGCCAGGTCTTAGTGGCAGCACACAGGTTCTTCCATCTTCGTTGTGGCATACAGGATCTTTAGCTGCGGCATGGGGGCTCTGTTTCCCTGACCAGGCATCAAACCTGAACCCCCTGCCTTGGAAGTATGCAGACTTAGCCATTGGACCACCAGGAAAGATTCTCTACCTATTTCTTAACTAGATTATTTGGAATTTTTACTATTGAGTTGTCTAAGTTTTTCACATATTTTGTATATTTACTGCTTATCGGATATATAACTTGCAAATATTTTCTCCCATTCCATAGATTGTCACTTAAATATTTTTCTCTTGTGATGAGAGCTTTTAAGCTTTTTTATTTAAGTAACGTTCAAATATACAATATAATATTTTTAATTAAGTCACTATGGTGTGCATCACCATCTTCATTTACTGAAGAGATTTTCCTTTCCCATCATATATGCATGGCTCTTTGTCATAAATTAATTGAGCATTCATATGTGGGGTTATTTCAGAGCTTTCTATTTTGTTCCTTTATATGTCTTTATCTGGTGTGCATCTCCAGCACTTAATTATTTTATCTGAAAGTTTGTACCTTCTGAGCACCTTCACCAATTTTGCCTACCCCGACCCCTCTGTGTATGGCAGTCACCAATTTGTTCTCTATATCTATGAGGAATTTTTTTTTTAAGATTCCACATTTAAGTAAGAATTATACAGTATTTATTTTTGTCTCTTGTTTTTACTTATTTCACTCGGCATAATTCCCTCAAGGTCCAACCTTGTTGTCAAAAAAGGTAGGTTTTCCTTCTTTTTTCTGGCTGAATAATAGTCCATCATGTGTATGTACACAACTTCTTTATCTGCTCATCAGTTGGTGAAAACTTGGATTGCTTTCTTCCTTTGTCTATTGCAAATAATGCTGCAATGAACACGGGGGCACAGGTATCTTTTCAGGTCAGTGCCTTCATTTCCGTCAGATAAATGCCCAAAGTGGAATTTCTGGATCCTACAGTAGTTCTATTTTAAAAATTTAAGGGACCTCCATTCTGTTATTCTAACAGGTATGAAGGGATATCTCACTGTGTTTCTGATTTGTATTTCCCTGATTATTAGGTGATATTGAGCACTGTTTCATGTACCTATTGGCCATCTGTATGTCTTCTTTAGAAAAAGGTCTATTTAGTTCCTCTGCCGATTTAAAAAATTATTTGTGTATTTATTTAGCTATGCCAGGTCTTAGTGGCAGCACACAGGTTCTTCCATCTTCGTTGTGGCATACAGGATCTTTAGCTGCGGCATGGGGGCTCTGTTTCCCTGACCAGGCATCAAACCTGAACCCCCTGCCTTGGAAGTATGCAGACTTAGCCATTGGACCACCAGGAAAGATTCTCTACCTATTTCTTAACTAGATTATTTGGAATTTTTACTATTGAGTTGTCTAAGTTTTTCACATATTTTGTATATTTACTGCTTATCGGATATATAACTTGCAAATATTTTCTCCCATTCCATAGATTGTCACTTAATTTTGTTGATGACTTCCTTTGCCGTATGGAAGATTTTTATTTTTTATTTATTTATTTTCATCCGTCTTTATTCTTTGGCCTGTGTGGGCCTCCCATTTCAGTGGCTTCTCGTTGCACAGCACCAGCTCTGGGCACATGTGCTCCAGAGTGCTGGCTCGTTAATTTGACATGTGGGATCTTCCCAGACCAAGGATCAAACTGGCGCCCCTTGCACTTCAAGGCAAACTCTTTACCCACTGGACCACCAGGAAAGCCCGGATGTTTTTCTTTTTAATGTAGTTTTACTTGTCTATTTCTGCTTTGGTTGTCAAATCCAAATGTCATTCCCAAGACTGATGTAAAGGAACTTTACCCGCTATGTCTTCTTCTCGGAGTTTTATGATTTCAAGTCTTATGTTCAAGTCTTTAATCCATTTTGAGTTGATTTTTATTTATGGTGTAAGATACTGGTCCAGTTTTATTCTTTTGCATGTGCCTGTCCAGTTTTCCTAACATCATTTATTGAAGAGATTCTCTTTTCCCATTGTATTTTCATGGCTCTTTGTCATAAATTAATTGACCCTATATGTGTGGTTTTGTTTCTGAGCTTTCTATTTTGTTCCTTTATATGTCTGTTTTTATGCCTATACCATACTGTTTTGATTATAGTATGTTATATGCTGTAGTAATATCTTTGTAATATACTTTATTTATTTATTTATTTTTTAAAACATGTATTTATTTATTTTTGGAGGGGGTGGGGTGGAAGGGGGGGCGGGCAGGCTACTTCTATTGGTCTTTCATTTGTCTATTTTCATCCATCTTTGTTCTCTGGCCCCTGTGGGCCTCCCATTGTGGCGGCCTCTGTTGTCACAGAGCACCAGCTCTGGGCGCATGCACTCCAGAGCTCTGGCTGGGTAATTGGACACATCGGTCCAGCCGCTCTGTGGCACGTGGGATCTTCCCAGGCCAGGGGTGGAACCGGCACCCCTTGCTCTGCAGGGCAGTGTCCTTACCCATTGGACCACCAGGGAAGCCCTGTAATATACTTTAAAAGCATGAAGCTGAATACCTCCAGCTTATCCTTCTCAAGATTGCTTTGTCTAGGTAGATCTTTTGTCGTTCCATACAAATTTCAGGGTTATTTGTTCTATTTCTATGAGAAAGGCCAATTGAATTTTGATAGGGATTGCATTGAATGCATAGATGGTTTTAGGTAATATGGAATTTTACAATATTAATTTTATTAATTTTTCCAATATGTGAGTACAGAAATATCTTACTATTTATTTAATGTCTTCTCCAGTTTCGTTTCTGTGATTACATGTATTTTACCTCCTTGGTTAAATTTTACTGTTAGATAATTCATTCTTTTTGATGCAGTTGTAAGTGGGATTAGTTTCTTAATTTCTGAAACCTAGCATTTTGATGACCTATGATGGTAATTATTGAAACCTTGGTGGGTTGATCGCTTCTTGATACCATTCATAATGACCATCTGTATCAGTCGGCTCAGTCTACCATAACAGAATACCACAGCCTGCATGGCTTGAACAATAGAATTTTATTTTCTCACAGTATAGAAGCTGGAATATCCAAGATCAGGATCAAGTTTCCAGCAGATCTTGACTTCCTGTGAGAGCTCTCTTCCTGGCTTGTAGACGGCCACCTTCTGCACCTTCATGCAGCTTTTCCTGGTTACATGCAAATGTGTAGCAGCAAGGGAAGGGGAAATGAGCTCTTTGGTGTCTCTTGTTATTGTTATTTTTATTGTTGTTCAGTCACCAAGTCATGTCCCACTCTTTGCAACCCCATGCATTGCAGTGCGCCAGGCTTCCCTCCAGTCTTTCCTTGGTGTCTCTTATAAAGATGCTCATCTTAAATTAGGGACTCACGCTTCTGACCTCATTTAACCTTACTTTCTTAGAGGTCTCTATCTCCAAATACAGCCATATCAGAGGTTAGAGTTTCAACATGTGAATTTGGTAAGGGTCACAAAAATTCAGTCTATGATACCACATAACAATAACTTAGAGGTCAGGGAACTATTGAGCTTGGAAAGGGGCTAGGCTTCCTACCACACTTGCACATCAGTGGATAGTGCCTTTGCCACTTAGAAGACTGTTGGGTCTTCTAAGTTGGCAAGTCATCAGGAAACCTACAAGCAGGCTAGTGCTGCATTTTCTGTTTGTTTAGATTCTGAGTTAATTGCCCAAGCCAAGGAACAGCACATCCTTGGCATAACCAGCAGAAGCCTCTTCATTGCACATTTCCTTGAGCACCCTCAAGGTAATGTTTAATCATACGGTAGCAAGGGGAAATTTTCTACCATAACCTATCATTTTGGGACGTTGGTTGTCTATCCAGCAAATCAGAGCCTTGGCAAAAGAAGCATTGCAGAGTCCAGCTTCACTTCTCCTGAACTTATACCTAGGTGTGGTTTTAATGGTGAACGAAACCATTATTTCAGAATTAAAAAAGTTATCTAGAATAAAGCAGGTCACTCCTATTTATATTAGGACTCAAAGTTACTTTATTGGGAGTTACAGCTTCAATACATGAAACCTTGGTGGGTTGATCGCTTCTTGATACCATTCATAATGACCATCTGTATCAGTCGGCTCAGTCTACCATAACAGAATACCACAGCCTGCATGGCTTGAACAATAGAATTTTATTTTCTCACAGTATAGAAGCTGGAATATCCAAGATCAGGATCAAGTTTCCAGCAGATCTTGACTTCCTGTGAGAGCTCTCTTCCTGGCTTGTAGACGGCCACCTTCTGCACCTTCATGCAGCTTTTCCTGGTTACATGCAAATGTGTAGCAGCAAGGGAAGGGGAAATGAGCTCTTTGGTGTCTCTTGTTATTGTTATTTTTATTGTTGTTCAGTCACCAAGTCATGTCCCACTCTTTGCAACCCCATGCATTGCAGTGCGCCAGGCTTCCCTCCAGTCTTTCCTTGGTGTCTCTTATAAAGATGCTCATCTTAAATTAGGGACTCACGCTTCTGACCTCATTTAACCTTACTTTCTTAGAGGTCTCTATCTCCAAATACAGCCATATCAGAGGTTAGAGTTTCAACATGTGAATTTGGTAAGGGTCACAAAAATTCAGTCTATGATACCACATAACAATAACTTAGAGGTCAGGGAACTATTGAGCTTGGAAAGGGGCTAGGCTTCCTACCACACTTGCACATCAGTGGATAGTGCCTTTGCCACTTAGAAGACTGTTGGGTCTTCTAAGTTGGCAAGTCATCAGGAAACCTACAAGCAGGCTAGTGCTGCATTTTCTGTTTGTTTAGATTCTGAGTTAATTGCCCAAGCCAAGGAACAGCACATCCTTGGCATAACCAGCAGAAGCCTCTTCATTGCACATTTCCTTGAGCACCCTCAAGGTAATGTTTAATCATACGGTAGCAAGGGGAAATTTTCTACCATAACCTATCATTTTGGGACGTTGGTTGTCTATCCAGCAAATCAGAGCCTTGGCAAAAGAAGCATTGCAGAGTCCAGCTTCACTTCTCCTGAACTTATACCTAGGTGTGGTTTTAATGGTGAACGAAACCATTATTTCAGAATTAAAAAAGTTATCTAGAATAAAGCAGGTCACTCCTATTTATATTAGGACTCAAAGTTACTTTATTGGGAGTTACAGCTTCAATACATGAAATTGTGTTGGCAGAGAGAGGTGCCTCTTTTCAGCTTGGAAATTCTAGGCTGAATTGAGTGTTAACTTTAATTATCAAAAAGAAGGATACAGCCACATCCATGCCAGTGTGTCTTAAGCTTGGGCAAACATATCTAGCATTTACTATTGGTTTTAGCAGTTTAATAATTTGAATAGATGAAGGAAAAAGGGAGTTGCTAAGATAAGAAAGATGACTCATTTCAAAGCAAGAAGACATCTGACTGATGAGAGGGCAGCTGAAAGAAGAGCGGAAGATAACTATGAGAAGGTGATCATAAATTTGCCTCAGGGTTCAGACAGGGAATCGTGCAGCTGAATTAGAAGCATGGGTGAATTTAGAACTTACATCCTGGTTTTGATACCTCTAGGCAGCCTCCTTCACCACACACCTTGTCTCCAAACTCTCAACAGTGGAATATGCTTAAATGAAAAGAATTGCCCAAAATGAATAGGTAATTCTAGTTTATGCATTGTGCATAGGGCAGTGAGTTCCCTGGGAAGTGGGTCAGCCTGTGTCCCATGTCACAGGCCACTGCCTCACTTGTGCTGTGTCAGATGGCTAATAAAAAAGCTCACTTGACAGCTTAAGAGTTTTCCTTGTTACCTTTCTCTTATGATCCCAGGGAGGCCAGGCTTTATTGGAGAGGGTGTTCAAGTTATCAGTTCATGCAAGGTGTGAAATACTTCTGAGGATGTGTGTCTGTGTATTTCAAAAACACCACAGCTGATGAACTAACAGATTTACCCATATGGTCCAGGCTTTCTAGCCAGTTGTTCGGGGCTGCAGGCTTGGGGGACGGGGGGCAGGGGCTTTGAACTAGCCAGTTGTTTTGATCCCCCTTATTGCACATTTCCTTGAGCACCCTCAAGGTAATGTTTAATCATACGGTAGCAAGGGAAATTTTCTACCATAACCTATCATTTTGGGACGTTGGTTGTCTATCCAGCAAATCAGAGCCTTGGCAAAAGAAGCATTGCAGAGTCCAGCTTCACTTCTCCTGAACTTATACCTAGGTGTGGTTTTAATGGTGAACGAAACCATTATTTCAGAATTAAAAAAGTTATCTAGAATAAAGCAGGTCACTCCTATTTATATTAGGACTCAAAGTTACTTTATTGGGAGTTACAGCTTCAATACATGAAATTGTGTTGGCAGAGAGGTGCCTCTTTTCAGCTTGGAAATTCTAGGCTGAATTGAGTGTTAACTTTAATTATCAAAAAGAAGGATACAGCCACATCCATGCCAGTGTGTCTTAAGCTTGGGCAAACATATCTAGCATTTACTATTGGTTTTAGCAGTTTAATAATTTGAATAGATGAAGGAAAAAGGGAGTTGCTAAGATAAGAAAGATGACTCATTTCAAAGCAAGAAGACATCTGACTGATGAGAGGGCAGCTGAAAGAAGAGCGGAAGATAACTATGAGAAGGTGATCATAAATTTGCCTCAGGGTTCAGACAGGGAATCGTGCAGCTGAATTAGAAGCATGGGTGAATTTAGAACTTACATCCTGGTTTTGATACCTCTAGGCAGCCTCCTTCACCACACACCTTGTCTCCAAACTCTCAACAGTGGAATATGCTTAAATGAAAAGAATTGCCCAAAATGAATAGGTAATTCTAGTTTATGCATTGTGCATAGGGCAGTGAGTTCCCTGGGAAGTGGGTCAGCCTGTGTCCCATGTCACAGGCCACTGCCTCACTTGTGCTGTGTCAGATGGCTAATAAAAAAGCTCACTTGACAGCTTAAGAGTTTTCCTTGTTACCTTTCTCTTATGATCCCAGGGAGGCCAGGCTTTATTGGAGAGGGTGTTCAAGTTATCAGTTCATGCAAGGTGTGAAATACTTCTGAGGATGTGTGTCTGTGTATTTCAAAAACACCACAGCTGATGAACTAACAGATTTACCCATATGGTCCAGGCTTTCTAGCCAGTTGTTCGGGGCTGCAGGCTTGGAGCAGGTGAACTGTGTGTGTGTTAAGAGAGAGGTAAGCATGTGGAAGTACTCAGTAAACTGAAAACAGTAAACTGTCCAATTATATGATGTCTATGAAGTGTAATGATTCTTCCTGCCATGAGTGCCTGCATCAGGAATCCTGTATTGAGATCTACCATGCGCCAGACCCTGTTTTAGATCAGGATTTTTCAGTCTTGGCTCTTATCCGTATCACCAGTTAGGGCTGAGTAATTTTCCTTTGTGGGGTGTGGGGTAGGGCTGTCCTGGGCACTGTAGGCAGCGTCCCTAGCCTCTACCCTTCAGATCCTAGGAGGACACTCCGTCTGCCCCAGTTGTGACAGCCTAAATGTTCCCAGACACTGACAGATGTTCCCTGGGAGCAAAATTACCCCTGGTTGAGAAGCAGTGTTTCCGACACAGGGCCCGTTTGAGTTGGGGTGTGGTGACTGCACAGAGCATGACCTGGCTCTCACACAGCTGCCTTCGTTTCCTCGTTCACTTGAGTTCCTGATCTCTTGCTGTGTGCCAGGACCAGTGCCTGGAGATGGGGGAAACATACGTTTTGTCTTTAAGAGTCTGGGAAGGGGAAAATACTCCTAAATACATACATTGCCAATCAGAGGCATTGAAAGGGACACGCACAGGAGCTGCGAGTGTGTGCCAATGGTCAGGGGAGAGCGCGCCTGCTCCAGCTTGGGAGGCATCCCAAGAAAGCAGAAGCTTTTCTGAGCTGCCTAGACTGAGCTTTTCTGAAAACATGTTAAATGAAAAGAATTGCCCAAAATGAATAGGTAATTCTAGTTTATGCATTGTGCATAGGGCAGTGAGTTCTGGGAAGTGGGTCAGCCTGTGTCCCATGTCACAGGCCACTGCCTCACTTGTGCTGTGTCAGATGGCTAATAAAAGCTCACTTGACAGCTTAAGAGTTTTCCTTGTTACCTTTCTCTTATGATCCCAGGAGGCCAGGCTTTATTGGAGAGGGTGTTCAAGTTATCAGTTCATGCAAGGTGTGAAATACTTCTGAGGATGTGTGTCTGTGTATTTCAAAAACACCACAGCTGATGAACTAACAGATTTACCCATATGGTCCAGGCTTTCTAGCCAGTTGTTCGGGGCTGCAGGCTTGGAGCAGGTGAACTGTGTGTGTGTTAAGAGAGAGGTAAGCATGTGGAAGTACTCAGTAAACTGAAAACAGTAAACTGTCCAATTATATGATGTCTATGAAGTGTAATGATTCTTCCTGCCATGAGTGCCTGCATCAGGAATCCTGTATTGAGATCTACCATGCGCCAGACCCTGTTTTAGATCAGGATTTTTCAGTCTTGGCTCTTATCCGTATCACCAGTTAGGGCTGAGTAATTTTCCTTTGTGGGGTGTGGGGTAGGGCTGTCCTGGGCACTGTAGGCAGCGTCCCTAGCCTCTACCCTTCAGATCCTAGGAGGACACTCCGTCTGCCCCAGTTGTGACAGCCTAAATGTTCCCAGACACTGACAGATGTTCCCTGGGGAGCAAAATTACCCCTGGTTGAGAAGCAGTGTTTCCGACACAGGGCCCGTTTGAGTTGGGGTGTGGTGACTGCACAGAGCATGACCTGGCTCTCACACAGCTGCCTTCGTTTCCTCGTTCACTTGAGTGCCTGATCTCTTGCTGTGTGCCAGGACCAGTGCCTGGAGATGGGAACAGAATGATGAAGACATACGTTTTGTCTTTAAGAGTCTGGTAAGGGGAAAATACTCCTAAATACATACATTGCCAATCAGAGGCATTGAAAGGGACACGCACAGGAGCTGCGAGTGTGTGCCAATGGTCAGGGGAGAGCGCGCCTGCTCCAGCTTGGGAGGCATCCCAAGAAAGCAGAAGCTTTTCTGAGCTGCCTAGACTGAGCTGAGCCTTAAAAGATAAGCAAATCGAGGAGGTGAGAACACTGAAGAGAGGCATAGTTCAGTGTTTCAACACTGAAACAGAAACAAGACAGACGCCAAGAGAAGCCTGGAGTGTGTGTGATTATTGGGCAGGGAATGCTCCATCCTGGATAGACAGGCGGGATGACCTTGTTTGCCAGTCTGAGAATTTATGTGGGGCCTTCCTAGTGGCTCCACTGTTAAAGAATCTGCCTGCAATGCAGGAGACCTGGGTTCGATCTCTGATTTGGGAAGATCCCCTGGAGAAGAGAATGGCAACCCACTCCAGTGTTCTTGCTTAGAGAATTCCATGGTCAGGGAGGTTGGGAGCCCTTGATGGATGTTTAGTGAGGAAGTGGCATGCTTTTGTTTAAACTGATTGCTGTGGGAAGTATGCAGAGAATGGATTTCAGGGGCCCAAGACCAATGTAGGAGGCCAAGAGATAATGAGGGCATGAAGTAGGGCCATGGAACGAGGCGGGGATTTGAGAAATCTTTCGGAGATAAGATGGCACGACTTGGTGACTGTTTGGGTATGAAAGATGAGAAAGAGAGAGCAAGCCAGGATGATGGCTGATGCCATTTGTTCTAAGGTGCCCCTGTCAGGGTCTGACATGTAGAAAATAACTGAGTGAAGGTAACCGTTGTGTTATGTTATCATATCAACAACTTCTTATCCCCATTTTTCAGATGAGAAAATTGAAGCCAAGAGGGGAAAGTCGTTAACCCAAAGTCACACAGCTAGTGACCTGAGCTCTGTGACCTTTGACTGTCTAACGAACTTCTACCTTGTCTCCTGCTGTGTGGTTTTGACGAAGGGTGGTTGAAACTGGTAGAAATGGCTTCAGTCAGAGAGATGTGAACTCAGTCACCATCAGCGATTATGCTTGGTGGGTGCTTAGTACTTACTGAGTAGAGGAGTGATTCATGTCAATGAAAATTCAACCAATGTCTATATGTCATTTGCATACATTCCAAATTGTTCAAGAGAAAAAAAAAAGGTAGCTTACCAAGTATTATATGCAAGTGGCACCTGCCTAAGCAGCAGCTCTAGTCTCTTCTCAGATTCCTGGCACCTACAAGTGAAGTATTGGGGCTCCCTAGTCCATTGTCAGACTTTTCAGACTCCGTGCCAGGGATATGAGTATAACTCATACTTGTTAAATTATTCAGTAATTTATATATATAATGTATTTCACTGTTAAACAGCCAAAGCGGGTGGGGTGGGGTGGGGGGGTTGATGGCTTCTGGGCTAAATTTTAAATGTGAAAGATGAATTTAAGATAAAACACAAAGAAATTCCTGTGTCACTTCTCTCCAGGATTGCTCCCTTAACCTTTCCTTCTCCAAATCTAGACTTCAAGGCTCCGAGAAGAACCAAGACCCAGAAGTATAGGATTAGTTGTCCAATTTACTTAAATTTTAAGCAAGTGTCCCCAAAGGCCAGTTAAGCCTGTCTGACAGCAGTGACAGGTCTCATCGTCAGAAAATCCAAGAATGATTATAGCCTGTGACCTGTGGCAGCTCTAAAGACATTAAGAACTGCCAAGGAATGCCCCTGAGATTTCTCTCTTGGGCCACTGCAAAGCGAGGGGGCTTTGCAGGCCCACAGACAAAGGATTTGTATTCGTGTTGCCACTTATCCGCAAGGCAATGTCACTTACCCTGCTCAACCCCAAATTCTCCATGTGAAAATGGAAACCATACTTGAATACTTTAATGTCTCATAGAGTTCCTGGCACATAGTTGGCAGTTAATATTTTTTTTGAATCCTTTGATCATTATTTAGATTGAGAAGTAGACGTTCCTTCCAAAATGTTTATGCCAGGCCATTGACATGGTGAGAGGACTCACTCCCCGTATCAGCATATGTATTTTCAAAATAATTTTTTTAATTGTGAAAGGCAAGTCATGTGGGGTGGAAGAAACACAATATTTGAAGTCCAGGGACTTGGTTTGATTCATTCTATCAGATCTTCCCCAGATAGGTGACAGACACATTCATCCATCGCTGCCTACTGTGTTCAGAGTTATTGGCCTTAACACAAATATTTTGCCTCAACCCAAATGCACCTGCTCATTACTAGCTCTAAAAATGAAAAATGGATTATAAATTACCATCTCTTTTGGCATTCTGACCCCATTTCCAGTAGTGTGTGTGTGTGTGCGTGCATGTGTGGTGGGAATTTCCCCACCCCAGCAAGCAATTCCAGGGCGGCAGCAGGACGTCTGAGAATTCCACTCAGTTCTGACACTACACAGAGATGGCATCAGATTCTTTAGGTCAAGGGTTCGTTCCTACAAGACACACTTCAGAACTAGATGCAGCCTAGGTGCTTGCCTGTGCTTCCGACCTACTCAGCACAAACTGGAGGTTATAGCGATCCTCTGCCACTCAGAATGCCGGTCACAGCTCCAGGTTGTTACCTGTGTTGTTAGTCGCTCAGTTGTGTCTGACGGTTTTTGACCCCATAGAGTGTACAGCGCCAGTCTTCTCTGTCCATGGGTTTCTCCAGGCAAGAATACTGGAGTGGGTTGCCATTCCCTTCTCCAGGGGATCTTCCCAACCCAGGGATCGAACCTGGGTCTCCTGCATTGCTCCCAGACCCCTCCTTGGGTTAAACAAATTTGCCAGAGTGACTCACGGAACTCAAAGAAACATTTCACGTATTAAGATCACTGGTTTAGGGCTTCCCCTGGTGGTCCAGTGGGTAAGGACACCGCCTTGCAGTGCAAGGGGCGCCAGTTCGATCCCTGGCCTGGGAAGATCCCACGTGCCGCGGAGCGGCTGGACTGATGTGTTCAACTACCGAGCCGGAGCTCTGGAGCGCATGCGCCCAGAGCCGGCGCTCTGCAACGACAGACGCCACCGCGATGGGAGGCCCACAGGAGCCAAAGAACAGAGACGGATGAAAACAGAGAAATGAAAGACCAATAGAAGTTGCCCGTCTGCTCCCCTCCCTCCCCAACCCCCGCCCCCCCAAATATAAATAAATAAATAAATAAATCTTTAAAAAAAAAAAAAAAAAAGATCACTGGTTTACTGTGAAAGACGATAACTCAGGACAACCGAATGGAAGAGATGCAGAGGGCAAGGCACGAGGAGAGGTACTGATTCCATCCTCCCTCCGGGTGCTCCACCCTCCCCAAGGTCCACTGTTCACCAGCCTGGAAGCTCCCTCAACAGCCCCCACCCCACCCCTAGGCGCACACACATCCATTTTTATGGAGGCTTTATTGCATAGGCCCAAGTGACTCAACCACTGGCCACTGGTGATTGGAGTCAACCTCTAGGCCCTCTGGGTCTACGGGCGGGACTGCAAGTTCCAACCCTCTCATCACAAGGTTGTCTCCACGGGCAAGCAGAGCTCATTAACCTAATAAGAGATCCCTGTAAGCTCATATCACTGAGGAAATTCCAAGAGTTTGGAAGCTGTGAGCCAGGAACTACAAGTAAGGATTTTAATGATATATATATATAAAACAGTATCCAGCCAGCCATTCACTAAAATACCTTTGGTTCAAGGTGCTTCCTGCTCTGTTAAAGTGACCAAGCAGTGAATGTGTTGCTGTTCCAAATTGAGATCAGAGTCGAGAGTCTGTTTCCATGGTGCAACAGTGACATCCATTGGCCTGTTGCGCTAATTATTGAGGAAACCTGTTTCTCCGCTCTCTAACTACCGGGTTTCCTGATACAGACATACACAGAGAACAGGCTGGCCCGTCAAGTAAGTCAAGGCCGAGTCGCACTTGATATCCCTCGGACCAGGCCGGTTTCAGCACCCTCTCCAAAGACGTGTGTTCTCAGAATGTGGCCCCCTGGGTCTTCTCTTGTGGTCGTGTGGGGCAGTCCTGGAATCGGTCCTGTCTTTGTAGAGGTCAGTACATTCAAGGGGCTGGAGGCAAGTCTTGAGATTCAGATGTGCTACGGAATGCATAAGCCAGGGCAGCTCCCTTCACCTCTGAAACTTTTCCTTACGAACTGAAGTGGATAACCTGTTTTGCAGTTACCATGGGCTTTTTCACACATCTGAAAGTAAACCCCCAGAATCACACAATGGTTGTGAACATTAGGAAAGTGCACATCACATCTGCTTGGCACCCACCAGACTGTGAGGAAGGGGAGCTGGCCATTCAAATGCCAGGGGTTCAAACCTCCTGCCTTGGTGATGTGTGTTCCCTCCCCTCGTCAGAATTCACCAGGCTGTTCAGAAACTTTTGCTTCATTTCTGAAAGAGCCTTGGGGGGAGGGTTCGACAAAAGTAAAGCAATGAAAGGGTATATAGCTGAATTTGAGATTGAGCAATGAATGTGCGCCGTTATGTAGAAAAAACAGGGCTGTTTTTCATCTCCATAGAGAGCATAACAGGAAATAGCAAGACTAGAAATATTTCCATCAACTATGTGTCAGATATTCTGTTAGATATTAAGAATAAAGGATAAAGAAGACAAACCACTGTATGCCCCAAAGACCTCGTTCTCCAGTGAGGGGCACTGACTAGGAACAGTGAATTCTAACCAGGTGGTGAGAGTAAGCATTCCTACAGAAACCCCATCTAACTTGTGTGTGTGTGTGTGTGTGTGTGTGTCTGTCTGTCTGTCTGTCTGTCTGTCTGTCTGTGTGACTGGTAGGATCCAAGTAATGGCTCATGTAGGCATCTTTGGAGAAAAATGAGTGAATAGTCTCAGCTCCACTGAAACGTAAAATATCAAACATCGCTTAGTATCAAAATCACTCAGGTTGTAAATCTGAGAAGTCAGATACCTGCCACTCACATAAAAGAATAAAACCTATGGATTCAGTGACAGTTTGTATCATTTCCTGGTAAAACTGTTTTTAGGAATAATTAGGGAATTTAGAATTAGTTTATGGTAAGTGCATGCTCAGTCACTTCAGTCTTGTCTCTTTGTGACCCCATGGACTGTAGCCCCCAGGCTCCTCTGTCCATGGGATTCTCCAGACAAGAATACTGGAGTGGGTTGCCATGCCCTCCAGGGGATCTTCTTGACCCAGGGATTGAATCTATGTCTGTTGGGTCTCCTGCATTGGCAGGTGGATTCTTCACCACTAACGCCACCTAGGAAGCCCTGAGTTATGGTATATGTAGTCAAACCCATCACTGACTCACTAGGAAGGTTTTATCAAATTATAGTTATGATTAAACAAACAAAGGGGTGGGGCTCACCTAAGAAAGCAGCTCATTGAGATTCCATTCTCTCTTCTCTGGTTGACTACCTAACAGGAAAGTTTGATTCCAACTCCCATTATAAATACTCAAGACCCATCCTTCAGCTCACCTATCCTCTCCCTAACCACACCTTCCCCATGTGACTTTACTGACTTTCCCTTCATAGAGGGCGGAGTACCTATCTCTTTCCATACACCCGTGGACATTTCTAGGGACAAGGGCCAGCAGGTCAAAGACACCTCGCCAAACAAATGACTCCACTTCTTGACACCCTTCTCCCCAATGCTGCATGCTCCCTACCCCAGCTAACACATAGAACCCCTTAGAAAAAGGTCAGTCCACATTTTAAAGCACTGCTTCTCTTATTGGTTTCTTTGGTTAGATCCACATCAGTCCAACTGAGAAACTTTTAGCTTACAATTGTTGGCTCTGTTTAGAGTCCTTTCCCAAGCACCAAAGTGTAAGTCTGCAGAATTCAGTGACATTTCTGTGGACTTTTGAGAAGCATTTTTCACCAAATAACAGAAGATGAGTTTACACAGGTACGGAGAACAGACTAGCCATTATCAGTGAGGAGAGGGAAGAGAAGAAGGGCATTATAGCAGTAGGGGATTAAGAAGTATAAACTATGAGGTATAGATTAAACTGCATGGATTTACCATTCAACATGAGGAATATAGCCAATATTTTATAATAACTATAGAAAGAGTATAACCTTTAAAGATTGTGAATCACTACATTGTACACTTGTAATTTATACAATATTATATTGATACATCAACTACACTTAAAAAGATGAGTTTATTTGAACTGAAGCAACCCATCCCCAATGTATTATATTCTTCCCCCGGGTGTTAATACTCAAGAAACCAGGAATGTGAACACATAGCAATATCCCTGGAGGCCTTTGGTGTCAGTGGGTGTCACATGGAGGCCAACCCTGTGGGTTGCTGACCCTTGGCCATCAGATCAGAGAAACTGAAGGTGTGAAGCTTTTGCCCCATCTTCCTGACCTGGGAGTCTCAGGGCACTCCCCACTCGGCCCTGTGCACCCAGCTCCCTTCAGACCCCTTCCTGCTGGGTCACTGCAGCCCCTTTGGCATCTTTGCCAGTCACTTTCTAGCTTTTGGGGCCTGACCATAAAATAAAGTCACAGTAGGTTTTTGCAGGATGATTTGAGTTTCTGGAGTGATTTGAGGTCACCTAGATAGTATGCACTTCCCAACAGTGTTTTATCCAGCTGCTCAGGGGGCCATATGCCCCCATTTCTGGGTTAATTTTTGCCCTCTGGGCTTGTAAATGGATACTCCTAGCATCAGTTGCCCAGTCATGTCTGACTCTTTGGGACCCCATGGACTGTAGCCCACCAGGCTTCTCTGTCCATGGGATTTCCCAGGCAAGAATACTGGAAGAGTTCAGAGAGGGGGCCAGGGATATGCATATGATTGATCTGGGAACGTACACGTCTGTGAACAACAAAACTCTGTAAAATTTTTAAAAATAATGAAAAAATAATATAAATTTTAAAAAGATTTAAAAAGGAAATAAAGGTATACAAACTGGGGGTGGGGGAAGAATACTGGAACAGGTTGCCATTTCCTTTTTCAGGGGATCGTCCCAACCCAGAGATTGAACCTAGGTCTCTTGCATTACAGGCACATTCTTTACTATGTGATCCACCAATTAATACCTTAGTGATAACCAATTTGTAACATTATAGGCTTGAGATTTTTAAAATTTAGTTTTTGATGTATTTTCATTGAGAGATCATTTATAAGCTGAAATGTATGCTTAAGTATTAGAGTTCCATTGTCAGAGTCCTGATAAATGTGTATGCCTATGTAATCTACACCTCTGTCAAGATGTAGACCACTTTCATCACGCCTATCACTCCATGCCCCTTCCCGTCCATCCCCCACCCCGAAGCATCCAGTGTTCTGATTTATTTCACCATAGATTAGCTTTGCTTATTTCAGAGCTTACAAGTGAAATAACACAGTAGGTAGTCTTTTGTATGGTATTTTTTTTTACTCAACATAGTGTTTTTAAACTTCATTCATGTGTTGCTTCTGTTCATTGTTTATCCAACCTCCTGTTGATGGACATTTCGTCTGTATCCAGTGTGGAGCTATTATGAATAAAGCTACTGTGGATATTAGTGTCCATGCCTGTTTGTAGACATACATTCTCATTCTCTTAGATGGATACCTGGGATTGAGATTCGGGATCATAGCATAGGTGTATGTTTGCCTAGTAAGAAACTTCCATACATTTTTCAAAGTGGTGGCGCCACTGCATAATCCAGTTACAGTTGCTGCACAACCTTGCCAACATTTGTTGCTGGCAACAAATGCGTTGGTTGTCTATGTCTGTGTAATACATTACTGCAAACATGGCATCTTAGAGCATCACAAATGTATTAGCTCATAGTTCTACAGGTCAGGAGTCCCATATGACTCAGTTGAATTCTATGCTTATGGTCTTAAGGTTGAAATGAAGTCTCCCCAGGGTAGGGTTCTTATCTGGAGGCTCTTGGAAAAGTCCACTTTCAAACTCATTCAGATTGCTGGTTCAGTTCAGTTCCTGTGGTTTCCTCACTGGCTATCACATGGAGCAGTTCCCTGCTCCTAGCACGTGCATGTTCAGTTGCTCAGTTGTGTCCAAGTCTTTGTGACTCCATGGGCTGTAATCTGCCAGTTTTCTCTGCCCAGGGAATTTTCCAGGCAAGAATATTGGAATGTGTTGCCATTTCCTATTCCAGGAGATCTTCCTGACCCAGGGATTGAACCCACATCTCCTGTGTCTCCTACATTGGCAGGTCAGTTCTTCACCACTACGCCACCTGGGAAGTCCCTCAGCTCCTAGAGGCAGCCTATGTCTTTTTCTCACGTGGCCCCCTCTGTCTTCAAGCCTGTGAAACATATGGATTCCTCACCCTCTTCCCAGACCCCCAGACCCCATGGTTTAAATCTCTGTCTTCCTTGCTGCTTCTAAAGACTCACCTGATTGGGTCAGATTTACCTGAATAATCTCTCTATCTGTAGGTCATTCGACTTGGAACCCTAATTTTATCTGCAGACTCTCTTCCCAGTAGTACTAAATTAATGTTTGATTGAGTCAACAGGAAACAGAAGTCTTGGGGCCATCTTTAGAGTTCTGACTAGCACAGCACTCCATGATGAAACTTTCAAATCAGCAGCACTTTTCATTATCCAGTTGATTTTCAAGCCTAAGATTTCAAAAATATTTTCTGCTAAAGAACCGTATTTACTGTGGCTTTAGAAATTATGCCCTGCCACTTGTGTTCTATGTGTTTATAAAACTCCCTACATTTGTTGCTTGTACAACACTGAGTTCCTCCAGGTGGTCTTTCTGACCCAGGGATGAAACCTGTGTTTTCTGCTGAGTCACCAGTGTATCCCATAAATTTGCTTTGAAAAAAGTGTAAGTATTAGTTGCTCAGTTGTGTCTGACTCTTGGCAACCTCATGGACTGTAGCCTGCCAGACTCCTCTGTCCATGCGATGCTCCAGGTAAGAACACTGGAGTGGGTTGCATTGCTCTCTTCCAGAGGATCTTGACCCAGGGATCAAACACAGGTCTCCTGCATTGCATGCGGATTCTTTACCCTCTGAGTCACTGAGGAAGCCATAAATCTTCACTAGTATAATAGTATGTAGTATTAGTTCCAAATCGAAACTTTTCAACTTTCTAAATCCATTGCAGGAGAGGTTATCTCTGTCACCTTGAAACTAATTGAAGAAGGGAAGGAACCAGTGGACATAACCTACTCCTGTTTCGATGCTTGGGTCTTAGGAGTCCTTGAGTCTGTGTGTGAAATCTTATTGGACGTGGGGACTCTGAATTTCTTCCAACACAAAATAAAAGAATTGTGTACCTGACTTTCACAAAACTCTCATGGGGCTCCCATATGTTTCAAGAAGAATTCCAGACAAACTGATGGCAAAGTCACATAACTTGCCAAGTGAAGACTAGAACCTGGTCGCCCTGTGGCTTTATACCAGAAGCAAAGTAACCCAGACTCTCTGTAAGCTATCTATGTCTTATTTGGCCCACAGAATGGTGATGCTTTTTTCCTTGAATTCTTTCTCAACATTGAAAAACTGGAAATTTGCATGTGAACATCCAGATGTCCCATATTGGTTGGAGAAGGTGGAGCTCAAGGCACAGTGAACCTACTTTCTGCAAGGCCTCTGAGACAGAGCATGAGTCCTCTAGGCACCCCGGTCCCCCCGGTTCAGTTCAGTCCATTGACCTTCTTGGTTTCTATAGGAAACTGGGTCATGCCGCCTAGTTCACCCAAACTGCCATTTTGAGACATCTTGTCTGACTGTTCAAATTATTTCTGACTTGAGCTGCACATACCAAATATGTCCGGTGCTTGTTTCCTAGCAGTTGAAGATAATGAGCCAGATTTCAAAATAGGTGAACTACTTCCAGGCATTATTTCTGGCCATTTTAAAGTGCATTTCCTCTTTAGGCACTTCATTAGTTATCACATGGGATGCTTCGCAGTCACACAGTTTCAAAAATGACTCTTTTTCTAATGGGTTTGCTTAGTCTTCAGGATATTTTGACCTTATGAAAATGAAACATTTGGTATTTGTGAATTCAAAGAGTTTATTTAGGAAAGCCACCTTTTCATCTGAGGAACTTATGTTATGGACTGAATTATGGCTGCATCCCCCACCCCTCAAATTCATATGTTGAAGTCTTAACCCCTCATATCTCAGAATGTGATTATATTTGGCGATAGGGCCTTTAAATAAATGCTTGGGTTAAAATGAGACCCTTAAGGTGAGCCCCAATCCAACCTGACTCCTACCCTTATAAAAAGAAATTTGGACCCACAAAGGGCCGCTAGGGATACACATAGAGGAAAGACCATATGGGACAGAGTGAAAAGGTTGTTGTTCAGTTGCTCAGTTGTGTCAAACTCTTTTTGACTCCATGAAGTACGGCACACCTGGCTTCCCTGTCCTTCACTATCTCCCAGTCTTTGCTCAAATTCACGTCCATTGAGTTGGTGATACCACCCAACCATTTCATTCTCTGCTGCTCCACTCTCCTTCCGCCTCTAATCTTTTCCAGCATCAGGACCCCTCAACTCTGTAGGTGGCCACAGCTCTGCTTATAAGTCACTTAACTCATGTGTGCGGCCTGGCTGGGGTCCAAGTTGGGGTGTTTTTTTAAAATCTCTTATCTCCCTGCCATTGATACCCTGTGTTTAATTTCTTGTTCCGCCTTCCATACCAGTGGAAGGTGGGGCATTTGGGAAGGTGTTCCAGGAAGCTGTGGCTTTCCCTCTGTACCCTGGGCGTAGGGCTTGGAGTCAAACAGTAGAAACAGCCATTCCCAGGAGGTAGGGTGTTCCCAAGGCCCAGGCCTATGTGCGTCCCTCCAGCAGTGATGAGGTCGACTCCTCTCCTGGACTGTTCTGTGGATCTGACTGTTTTTTGCCACGTCTTTTACAATTCAAATAGTGTTTTCTGTTTAATTGTTTACAATTAAAATAGTGTTTATGACTATTTAAGTTTGCTGATTTTGTTAACTTACTTCCTGGCAATTCTCAGCAGTCTCTCATGAGCCTGGTAGAATGCAAACATTGCCCTGTTCTGGTGTTTTCCATGAGCTGCATGCTCTGCTCATATGTGGCGAACAGTGGTATTTTGAGATAAAAATACAAATTAATGAGCTGGGACTATGTTTACCTCTTCCTTCAAAACCTCTCCCTGCTGTTTGCCGGTGTGTGTCTCCTCTCTCTCTGCCATCGGAGATGACATTCTGACCCCATGTCATAACTTCCATTCCCTGATAAGTGCTGTCTTGGTAAATTCAACTATCTCAGTGCAGACCTGTCTGACCTGACGAACCACAGAAAACTTTAAGCATATTATGAAGTGCCCACTGAACATTTTTATCACAAAAACAAACAGAAGTAGATCACTTTCAGGACCCCATGTTTCCCGGGTAACTCAGTGGTAAAGAATCTGCCTGCCAATGGAAGGGTGCAGGAGGACATGAATTCAATCCTTGGATTGGAAAAATCCCCTGGAGAAGGACATGGCAATCTGCTCTAGTATTCTTCCCTAGAGAATTCCACAGAGGGGCCTGGCAAGAAACTCTTAAAGTTCTGGCCTCACTCAGTGAAGGTGGATATTTATAATTATGACCTTAAGCTGATCACATGAACACCTATGATTCAAGTGATGATGTATTACAGCTTGCCTGAGTTAAAGCATTGAAACCATGTGATTCAAATGGGACTTGAGCCCACTCTTTTTTTTTTTTTTTAATTTTGTTCCATAACTCAGTTGTGCAAGTAAATATATATACATATATATATATTTAATTTGGGCCTCCTTTATTAGTGTTTTTATTTATTTACTTCCATCCATCTTTAGGTTTTGACCTGTGTGGGCTTCCCATCGCAGTGGCCTCTCGTTGCAGAGCACTGGCTCTGGGCGCATGCGCTCCAGAGCGCTGGCTCATAATTGGACACACTGGTCCAGCTGCTCCATGGCACATGGGATCTTCCTGGGCCAGGGATTGAACTGGTGACCCTTGCACTGCAAGACAGACCCTTTACCCAGTGGATCACCAGGGAAGCCCCTGAACCCACTCTTTTAACTGAGATCACACACCTGGTCTCACAACTTAAGCTCTGGTTCTTGATGTCTCATCACAGAAAGAATGCAGTGAGAGACAAAGTGATTTGTAAGAAGCGGATTTAGTTAGAGAGAAACACATGCCACAGACAGGATGGGCCATCCTAGAAGGTGAGAGCAGCACCAGGTTGTTAGTTTTTATAGAAGTAGGTAATTTCATAAGCTAATGAGTGGGAGGGGTATTACAGTTTTTTGTGGGAAGGAGTGGAGATTTCCAGGAACTGGGTCACCTCTCACTTTTTCACCTTTACTGTTGGCCTTGGGATTGTCATGGTGCCTATGGCAGTGTCATTTAGCTTGCTTATGTGTTACAGTGAGCTTATATGGAGGCTCAAGGTCTAGTGGAAGTCAACATGTCTGCCATCTTGGACTTAGTTAGTTCTAACCAACTTATGTCGTGTCCTTGGGCTACAGCATTCTCTCTCTTTTTTTTTTTTTGGCTGCACTCGGTCCTCATTGGTGAATGCCAGCTTTCTCTAGTTGTATGAGCAGTGCCTACTCTCTAGTTGTAGTGTGCAGGCTGCAGGCTTCTCATTGGTGGCTTCTGTTGTTGCAGAGCATGGGCCCCTAGAGCACATCCTCAGTGATTGTGGGCTTATTTGCTCCTCAAGCATATGGAATCTTCCCAGACCAGGAACTGAACCTGTGTTTCCTGCATTGGCAGCCAGATTCCTTACCATTGAGCCACTAGGAAAGCCTGGGCTATGTCATTGTTTTCAAAGTTGTGCTCTGACTTCTTTCCTCGTCTTTCAGTTTGGCAAAGATCTTCCAAATCTTTTCTTTTCTTTGGCTACTTCTATCGGTCTTTCATTGATTTCCATCTTTGTTCTTTGGCCTGTGTAGGTCTCCCATCACAGTGGCCTCTCTCACTGGAAAGCACCAGCACTGGGTGCATGCGCTCCAGAGCTCTGACTCGGTAGTTGGACACATCAGTCCAGCCGCTCCGCGGCACGTGGGATCTTCCCAGGCCAGGGATTGAACCAGCACCCCTTGCACTGCAAGGCGGTGTCCTTACCCACTGGACCACCAGGGAAGTCCCTCTTCCAACTCTTTTATCTTGAAATTTCTTGTAAGTAAATGCCAAGCAAGCAGGAACTGGAAGAGATATGTGTACACTCATGTTCATAGGGGCATTATTTACAGTGGCCAAAGATACAAGTCACTCAAGCAAGTGTCTATCAGAAGATGAATCGATAAGTAAAATGTGATAGCAGAATATTGTTCAGCCTTAAAAAGGAAAGAAATCCTGTCACAGGTTGCAACATGAATGAACTTGACATTATGCTCAGTGAAGTAAGCCAGGCACCAACAGAACAAGTGCTGTATGATTCCATTCCATAGGATCGCAAAATGTCAGACACGACTGAGCAACTAATAGTTTCACTTTTCACTTTCCACCTGTATAAGGTACTGAGAGCAGTCAAATTCATAGAGACAGGGCAGGATGGTAGTTGGAAGGTTTGGGGAGAGCGGGTATGAGTACAGAGTTTCAATTTGAAAAGATGGATAAGGTAATGATAACACAATAACATGAATGTAATAAATACACTGAAAAATGGTTAAGATAGTCAATTTTATGTTTATTTTGCCACAAGTAAGAAAAAAAGATTGAACAGGACCTTCCCTGGTGGTCCAGTGGATAAGGCTTCCCCTGTAGTGGGTGGGGGTGCAGGTTCAATCCCTGGTCAGGGAGATCCCACATGTCCCTCTTGCTCCCCCCTTAAAAGGAACCTCAGAAAACAGAAATAAGAACACATTCCATAAAGACTTTAAAAATGGTCCACATCAAAAAACAATTCTTTAAAAATACTACGCAAATAAAATACATTGTTTTAATTATTATGTAAACCAGAATGAGATAGTGGTTTTTAAAGATCTTCCAAATCTTTTCTTTTCTTTGGCTACTTCTATCGGTCTTTCATTGATTTCCATCTTTGTTCTTTGGCCTGTGTAGGTCTCCCATCACAGTGGCCTCTCTCACTGGAAAGCACCAGCACTGGGTGCATGCGCTCCAGAGCTCTGACTCGGTAGTTGGACACATCAGTCCAGCCGCTCCGCGGCACGTGGGATCTTCCCAGGCCAGGGATTGAACCAGCACCCCTTGCACTGCAAGGCGGTGTCCTTACCCACTGGACCACCAGGGAAGTCCCTCTTCCAACTCTTTTATCTTGAAATTTCTTGTAAGTAAATGCCAAGCAAGCAGGAACTGGAAGAGATATGTGTACACTCATGTTCATAGGGGCATTATTTACAGTGGCCAAAGATACAAGTCACTCAAGCAAGTGTCTATCAGAAGATGAATCGATAAGTAAAATGTGATAGCAGAATATTGTTCAGCCTTAAAAAGGAAAGAAATCCTGTCACAGGTTGCAACATGAATGAACTTGACATTATGCTCAGTGAAGTAAGCCAGGCACCAACAGAACAAGTGCTGTATGATTCCATTCCATAGGATCGCAAAATGTCAGACACGACTGAGCAACTAATAGTTTCACTTTTCACTTTCCACCTGTATAAGGTACTGAGAGCAGTCAAATTCATAGAGACAGGGCAGGATGGTAGTTGGAAGGTTTGGGGAGAGCGGGTATGAGTACAGAGTTTCAATTTGAAAAGATGGATAAGGTAATGATAACACAATAACATGAATGTAATAAATACACTGAAAAATGGTTAAGATAGTCAATTTTATGTTTATTTTGCCACAAGTAAGAAAAAAAGATTGAACAGGACCTTCCCTGGTGGTCCAGTGGATAAGGCTTCCCCTGTAGTGGGTGGGGGTGCAGGTTCAATCCCTGGTCAGGGAGATCCCACATGTCCCTCTTGCTCCCCCCTTAAAAGGAACCTCAGAAAACAGAAATAAGAACACATTCCATAAAGACTTTAAAAATGGTCCACATCAAAAAACAATTCTTTAAAAATACTACGCAAATAAAATACATTGTTTTAATTATTATGTAAACCAGAATGAGATAGTGGTATATTTATTTAATATGATGTTTTCTGAATTTCTTCTTTGGTCAGATCTGTATAGAGAAGGAGCCAAAGTGACAGAGAATTGCTGTCATTATGCCTGAGATGGCAGTCTTAAACATGAAACGGGCTGCTCAAAATAATAATAATAAAAATAAAAATAAAATAAAGAGCCTTTGATAGATATTTGGGGGGGAAACTCATCTTCCAGATCCATGGATCTGCCTGCCTAGTTCCAATTCTCTGTCCCGAGCTTTGCCTAAAACCAAGGTCATCTTTTCTATCAAAGGTGCTCCTCATATGTCCTTCCCCATTTCATAAATTCTGTCCCCATCCAGCCAGTTGCCTGAGCTTGAGATCTGGGCCTGTTCCTTGAGCTCTTGATGTTTCTTACCACCTCTTACATTTAATGCAGATGAGCAAGCCCTTTGTCCACTCAAAAACTTGTACACAAATGTTCATAACAGCACCTCAAACATATTCTGCCAAAAGAAAGAAACCAAGCCTAAAAAAAATTACACATGATATGATTCCATTTATTGGAAATGAAAAGGCAAATCTGTAGACAAACAACAGATCAGGCGTTGCCTGAGGTTGGTTGGGGGGTGAGAGCAGGAATTAGGCCGAAGGGAACTTTCTGGTGAAATGTCCTAAACCTGGATTGTGGCAGTGGCTACAAGAATCTGTGAATTCCCTAAGAATCACTGATGGACACACTTTTTAAAAGTTAGTATCTTATTTGGAAAGTAACTTTGATATTTTGTATTGAGTAAAATAGACTTGTTATGGGAAGGATGCAAAGAAGCATGACTGCTTCTATCAGGAAAGATTTTAAAGAACGCTTCACAAAAGGCTAAGGCCTACCCACTCCAGTTCCTACCTGCTCTCCTCATTGACCCTTCTCTTTAATCCTCTCTGGCATTACCCTACTTCAGTCTACTTATTTGTTTGCTCAACACATATTTGAGCACCTTCTGTGTACTGTATGCTGTGCCAGGTCTTGGAAATACAGTAAGTTAACTATGTGGAGAGCCCTGCCCTTGTGGAGCTTCCGTTCTGGGCTGGACGGACGAGCATCTTCAGGCTGTGCTCCCGCAGACACGTGCTAACTGGTCCCCGGCCTTGCTGCGCTCTCCCTGGTGGCCACTGTAGGCCAAGTGATCTTTCCAAAATGCAGATTTGATCTCATCCCTCTGTTTAAAAAGTGCCAGTAATCTCCTGATACTATATGTGCTGGGAATAAATACAATCATGTTGAACTTTTATTCATGATTACTTTATGCTTATTACTGAAAGAACAGGGATTGCATTCCGTACAGTGGCCAGGCTTTGAAATGAAACATTTACATTTGAACAGCACCTACTGGCACTTACTGGCCATGTGGCCTTGGGTAACTTTCTTAACCTTTCTGTGTCTGTTTCATTGGCTGTAAAATCAGAAGAATAATACATATTCTGCAATCAGTTTTCTAAAGATTAAATGTTATTATAAAATATGAAATGATATGTGGCCAACTAGTTTGTCCATAAATAGTCATCAGCATGGTTGTTATACAGTTAGAGGTCTTGTTTTTAATGAAAAAGGCTTCGCAGTCCAAAGAGCACTTATTCAAAATGAAGTTCTTTCAGTCTGAAAAAAAAATAAAAAACCTCCAGTGCTTTGAATTCTCAGATAGACTTCAGCCTCCTGTCTAGAACTTTGTGTCCAGCCCTGTTTGCCCTTCCTTTCTTGTGCTCTGCTTCAGCCATACCGATGTCTTTCCATTCCTGAGTCTTTCTGGGCTCTCTCTACTCTATTCTCTTTGCCCAGCAAACCCTCATTCATGCCCTAGACCACAGCTTACAATCCTGTCATAGTCTATCAGTTCCGGTTTAGGATGCCTCCTTGTGGTCCTCTAGCCTGCCATAGATTCCATCACACAGCACTGGTGGGACAGGAGCTGCTCAATAGAGCATCTTAGATGCATGAACACCCTGGAAAGAACCTCAGGGAGAGGCAGGCTCGTCTGATACTGACTTTTATTATTTCTATGATTCTAAGGCCTCCGCATGTACAGGAAAGAGTGTTTCCAGAGTTTTGAGCTGGAAAACAGAAGCTTTATATACTATTTCCATTAAGGACACCATAAGAGAGTCAAGATGATTTGTCTGTCTTAAATAAAACATGTTAAAATTTTCTGGTCTCAATGTATACTTTGGATTGATATTAATGAAGTGATATTCATACAAAGTTCTGAGATCATTTGTCTAAAATAAACTAAGGTTATATATTTTCAGAGAGAAAATAGAAAACATCCTATCCCTGCTGTTGGCACTTAAGATTACTGCTTTAGCAGGCATAGATCTTAAATGTTTTGCTCAGACCCTTCTTACTGTGAATCATTCTGTCATTTCAAGTTAGGGACAAAAAGAAGGAAAAGAAAATGCCCTGTTTACCCCTATCTCCAACCTGTATTAATAGGAACAGTAAGCTCAAACTGTGTGGGAAGTTTCCTGCCTTAAGATTTATTTACTCTCTAAAGAAAAGCTACTTTCATTTCATTATTTTTTAAGCATACATGGGTTTTAATTTGGTGAGAAAATATCCTTGCCATTAAGAGGATTCTGCCTCATTACCTCTTATAAAAAAGCTCTCTTCCCCAAATTTGCAGAACTAAAGGAAGCATAAATTAAAACAACATTGCTGTTTGTCGCTTTGATCAACAAACGCCCATCTCTGAAAGAAAAAAACTGAAACCAGGCCAGATTGAAAAAATAGTCCCTTTCTTAAATCGAATCAGCCAATATTAACAGCTTAGAAATAGTGGGTTGGTGTTGGAGGATAGGAAGAAGAATTAGGAAGGGGAATTTGATTCCTTATTTTGCCTGTTGGCCTGACTGTCCTTAATCATTAGCTCTATGACTCTCCATCAGACTCTTGTTTCGGAAAGACTTTGGAGACTGGGCTTCCAGGTGGCTATTGTGGTAAAGAATGCTTCTGCCCATGCAGGAGATATAAGAGATTTGGGTCGAACCCTGGGTCAGGAAGATTCCCTGGAGGAGGGTATGACATCCCACTCCAGGATTCTTGCCTGGAAAATCCCATGGACAGAGGAGCCTGGAAGGAGCCTACGTCCATGGGGTTGCAAAGAATTGGATATGACTGAAGCAACTTAGCTCACTGAATAAGGACTTAATGTTGTCTGTTCTTTAGACTTCAAAACTTCTTTGCCATCTCCTATTATACATACATAATTTTAAAACTATCCTATTGGCCAGTGGTTCAAAAAGAGGTATCTCCAAAGACAAAGGAAGATCTCTCTGCTTCTGCAACTGCTTACGTGTTTCTCTTCCTCCCCTCTTTGTCCACATAAAGAGAAAGATTATTTGTGTATAACTACGAGGCAACTTGCTAAGAGAGAAAAGGGGGAGAGGACAGCTAAAGGAGGAGTAAGTGATTTTCCTCTTTGGAGTATAGTTTAGTTGTTTTCTTTTTCTTCTTTGTTCTTTAATTGTGGTAATTAAGGTTTTTAATTATGGTAAAACACACATAACATCAGATTTACTATCTAAACCATTATAAAGTATACAGTTTAGTAGTATTAAGTGTATTCATATTGTTGTGCAACAGATCTCTAGAATATGAAAAATTGAAATTCCGTACCCATGAAGCAATAACTCCCATTTCTCCCTGTTGTTTTCGGTCACCCTGGGGCTCCGTGGTAAATAATTGCCTGCAGTGCAGGAGATGTGAGTTTGATCCCTGGGTTGGGAAAAAATTGATTTTCCCTGGGGTGGGCTAAAGGAAGCATAAATTAAAACAACATTGCTGTTTGTCGCTTTGATCAACAAACGCCCATCTCTGAAAGAAAAAAACTGAAACCAGGCCAGATTGAAAAATAGTCCCTTTCTTAAATCGAATCAGCCAATATTAACAGCTTAGAAATAGTGGGTTGGTGTTGGAGGATAGGAAGAAGAATTAGGAAGGGGAATTTGATTCCTTATTTTGCCTGTTGGCCTGACTGTCCTTAATCATTAGCTCTATGACTCTCCATCAGACTCTTGTTTCGGAAAGACTTTGGAGACTGGGCTTCCAGGTGGCTATTGTGGTAAAGAATGCTTCTGCCCATGCAGGAGATATAAGAGATTTGGGTCGAACCCTGGGTCAGGAAGATTCCCTGGAGGAGGGTATGACATCCCACTCCAGGATTCTTGCCTGGAAAATCCCATGGACAGAGGAGCCTGGAAGGAGCCTACGTCCATGGGGTTGCAAAGAATTGGATATGACTGAAGCAACTTAGCTCACTGAATAAGGACTTAATGTTGTCTGTTCTTTAGACTTCAAAACTTCTTTGCCATCTCCTATTATACATACATAATTTTAAAACTATCCTATTGGCCAGTGGTTCAAAAAGAGGTATCTCCAAAGACAAAGGAAGATCTCTCTGCTTCTGCAACTGCTTACGTGTTTCTCTTCCTCCCCTCTTTGTCCACATAAAGAGAAAGATTATTTGTGTATAACTACGAGGCAACTTGCTAAGAGAGAAAAGGGGGAGAGGACAGCTAAAGGAGGAGTAAGTGATTTTCCTCTTTGGAGTATAGTTTAGTTGTTTTCTTTTTCTTCTTTGTTCTTTAATTGTGGTAATTAAGGTTTTTAATTATGGTAAAACACACATAACATCAGATTTACTATCTAAACCATTATAAAGTATACAGTTTAGTAGTATTAAGTGTATTCATATTGTTGTGCAACAGATCTCTAGAATATGAAAAATTGAAATTCCGTACCCATGAAGCAATAACTCCCATTTCTCCCCTGTTGTTTTTCGGTCACCCCTGGGGGCTCCGTGGTAAATAATTCGCCTGCAGTGCAGGAGATGTGAGTTTGATCCCTGGGTTGGGAAGATCCCCTGGAGAAAGAAATGGCAACAACTCCAGTATTTTTGCCTGGAGAATTCTATGGACAGAAGAGACTGGTGGGCTACAGTTCATGTGGTCTCAGGAGTCAGATACAACTTAGTGACTAAGCTACCACCACCACCACTGTTATTTTTAAATTGGAATTGAAAAGATAGAGTCTTCTGGAGTCTTCTGGTTCTGTACAATGTCTGCATAATCTCATATGTCAGGAAGTCACAACTTTCAAGTGTTTCTTAGGTAAGGTGAAAGATACCTGTTTTCCATGAACAGTGATCCCTGTTTACATTTCTCTATGTTGCTCATCTTTCCTTTTCTCCTGCTTATTCTAAGATAGGTGATTGATTGTTAATCTCTCAGTTGGGTTGCCATTTTCTTTTCCAGGGCATCTTCCCAACCCAAGGATCGAACCTGTGTCTCTTGCATCTCCTCCATTGGCAGGCAGATTCTTTACCAACTGAGCCACCAGCGAAGCCCTGGTGAGGGAGGAAACAAATCCTGTTTTTGAACCCTTAGCAGGCTGGCCTCTCTGACTCTCCCACTAATGTGGGGATTAAGAGTGAGTTGTCCTCTAATCACAAAGAACTATCCTCCTTACTAGGAGCAGACGAAAATTTCCAGAAGCCATGTCCTGCCACCCTTCCCATCCATCCTGTTCCCTCTAATCACTCTCTAGCAACTGTGACTTGCTGGTCTGTGGTCTCACGCTTCTTGCCAGCTGCCAGGGTCCCTACTTGGGTTGGATCCAGTTTTCTGAAGCCTGGCAGTTAGTTAATAAGAAAACCAGGATGTAAATCAAGGGCTCGGACAGTTTCCTGTGGGGGCGATTTTAAGTTCCCGTCAGATCTTTTCATTCCCTCCAGCTCTTGAAGAGGAGACTGACGTTCTCTATAGACACAAATGTGACTATACACCAGAGATAAACAAGGCAGGGTGCAGGCAGGGAGCTGGAGGGGAGCTAGAAGTCAAGATACTTAACATAGGCTTTCATTCTTTTGCTTAAAACTCATTCATTTAATGAACTGATAGGGGAAGGGTTCACCCTTGGTAACTAGTAATATGAAATTTCCACTGGTATTTTTTAAAAACAAGTTTTAAAGCACTCTTTGCTTTGTGAACTCACTATAGTTCCAAAACTCTTGATGGAACATTTATTGAAGATTTATTCTCTACCATGAGGCTTCATGGTGGCTCAGTGGTGAGGAATCCACCTGCATTGCAGGAGATGCAGGAAACTTGGGTTCGATCCCTGGACTGGGAAGATCCCCTGGAGGAGGGCATGGTAACCCACTCCAGGATTCTTGTGCTGTGCACCCTGGGCATGAGGGGAGATTTGATCGATGGCACTGATGGCTCTGTTCAGGAGAAAAAGTGATAAGAGCTATCGAAGTTGATTGGATGCTTTACTTTTGAACATTTGGAGGAGGGAGATACTGCTTTTGGTTAAGGATCAGGGAAGTTTCATTGAGAAAAGAATATGCTCTGCAGATCCTGAGAGGTTGGCCAGAATTTCCTTAGTAGAGATTGGGGCCGAAGAAGGAATCTCCACCCAGGTAATGGAAAATGTGAGTAAAGTGCTAAGAAGGGAAACCAAGGTGTGCTTATGAAATGGTAATTACTGGGCTCATTGACCAGAAAAGTCAATGTGTCGTTATGAATGGCATCAGGCAAAGTGAAATGCCTTCATTTGGGAAAGGGCACAATTTTTTTTTAATAATTATTTTTATTTTACAGAGTTTTGTTGTTTACAGATATGTATAATCCCAGATTAGTCATATGCATATCCCTGGCCCCATCCCTCCCCACCCCTCTCCCAGTCCCCCTCATCCCACCCCTCCAGGCCATCACACAGCACCCCTGAAGGATCCCCTATTGGTAAAAGGCACAATTTTTAAGGGAAAAATGTAGTAACTTTCCATTTACCTAAGGAAAAGAAGAACATTCTGGAGAGATCTGAAAATTTGTTCATCCTCCATTAGACATATAGGCCATAAAAACACTTATAAGTAGCTCAAGTCTCTGTCTACAGAGGAGAAATGTGCCCATTTTCCTTCATATTCTATGTCAGTGGTCCCCAGTATTTTTGGCACCAGGGACCAGTTTTGTGGAAGACAGTTTTTCCATAGATGGGATGTGAGTTGAGGGGAGGGATGGTTTGGGGATCATTCAAGTGCATTCCATTTGTTGTGCACTTTATTTCTATCAGCCCCAACTCAGATCATCAGGCATTAGATCCCAGAGGTTGGTGACCCCCTGCTCTGGGAGATGGTAAGACGTCATGCTCTGATGACAGTGGTTTAGCCTGCATTCTCCTGATCATGCAGAATGGTGAAAACAAGGCTTAGGCTTCAGAGCCAGGCAACTGCTTTGATTCTTCATTTCTGCCCCTTCTACACTTTGACAAGATCCATAAAATCCGAGCTTCCTTTTCTCTTCTGTGAAACAGGACTAGTAAAGCTACCCTGAAGTATTATTATACATTTAGGTGTAAAACTATTAATACTGGGCCCAAAATATATGGTGACTGTTACTGACAGGATACAGCATGCGCTCAGCTCTTTCTGGTCTACCACCGAGAACTGGCAGCCCACAGCCCACAAGGACTTGCCCAGAACTATGCTGTCTTATTCTTTTGGCCAATACAACCACCCTTTGAACACCTCCCCAAGGTGCTGATTACAAGAACCTTAAAAGTAAATTGTCTCTCCCATCTTATCTTCTGGTTCCTAGGCAGGAACACCAAAGTATGCGGAATAATGCTGACATCCTGGTTGGAGTTGAAAACTCCCCTGAACACCTGCTGGGAGGAAGTTGTGCTTAAAAGCAAATAAACTAGAAAATAGGGAAAAATATTTCGCTTTGCTGGAATCTACATGTGAAAGTATAAAATAAAACACTTGAGGCAATTATACTAGAAAATGAACTATTATCACAGTGCTTGGTGACTGGAATCTTTTTTTAAAGCACATTGTTTGTAGGTGTTTTAAAAATAAAGGGAGATGAACTGGCTTAAGTCAATAGTTAAGTGAGACTGCCAAAAAAGTAAACAGAGGGTACATTCCTGTTTTTATTTGGAGAGCTGGAGACCCTAGTACTTCAAGACCAATGAAGTTGCCAACTAGCTGGTTGAAAATTTTTATTTTCAAAAATAAGGTCACAAATGAAGATAAGGTGATTTTTTTTAAAAAAAACCTAAGGGATTTAACTCTCTTTTAAAAAATATGTAGCCGTTAAATACCATGTTGTCTACACTTCATTAACAGTAAACCATCAAAATGAGTCATTTACATTTCAAAAATTCCAAAAACTGGTTTTATCCTAGCAACCAATCTCTTCAAGTTATGTTTCTGTAGCACCTTGGGCTGTTCTTATATCAGTGTATGGCCATATTGATGTCAGTTCAATATTTTAAATATTTATATATATTCAAGACTTTCAATAACAGAAACTTAGGAAGAAAACCTAGTCAGAAGAATAGTTGTCTTGATGCTCTAAGTAAGATTAATAAGATTTCCTTTTTGAAAGGCTTAAAATTCTGACATGATAGACAAAATCAAGAGCAATTTAAAAAAATACATAATTTGGTTTTGTTGAAGTTTGGTATCATTATAAAGACATCATTGTTGGTGTCATGAATTCTTTTGGTTGGGGAAGCAGCTCTTTACAATAAATAAGTCAGGTTTGTAAGCAGTGGAATAGCATGGTACGTTTAGACATTAAGACACATTTCTTCTTTTCAAAAAGATTATTTAATTTTTTTTTTTTTTTCGGCTGTGTTGGTTCCTCGCTGCGAGAAGGCTTTCTCTAGTTGCAGAGAGCGGGGGCCACTCTTGCGTCCTTGAGCTTCTCGTGGTGGTGGCTTCTCTTGTTGTGGAGCACAGGCTCTGGGTGCATGGGCGTCAGCAGTGGCAGTGCCTGGGCTCTGTAGTTGCAGTTCAAGGGTCCTAGAGTGCTGGCCCAGTAGTTGTGGCTCACGGACTTAGTTGCTCCCAGCTCTGTGGGATCTTCATGAACTAGGAATTGAACCTGTAGCCTCTGCTTTACCACTGAACTACCAGGGAAACCCCAAAACACATTTCTATAAACGATTTGTTCAATATGTATGCCAGTTTATGAGAGGATTGCCTTTGTTTCCAGTTCTGCTTTCTCTTTATACATTACATAGGATTAGATTCAGATACTCAATTTGAGCATAAAACCCCCCTCGCATGGCCCCCTAGGTGTGCAGCTGTTTCCGTCCTAAGTCTGCTCTGCTGCTCTTTCTTCCTTTTTCTCTCTCATCTCCTGCACTGTCTCAGTGGTGCTTTCTCCCCACCCGGCCACCATGCAGGCCCTCAGAGAGGGAAGCAGTTCTTGTTAAAACACAAGCTGCAAACCAATGGCAGAAATGGCACTGCATTCCACCCCTAAACTGGTTATGCTTCCCCTTCCTCTACCTTCCCCCATCCTCATGCATCTTTATCTTCAGAAACTTAGGAATATTTTTCTAGAAAAGCAAGAAGATTTACAGCTTTTGTCAGATATTTTGGATTATGCCCCAGAAAAGATTTCAATCCTTAGTTCTTAGGCTTCCTTGCCTGCGTGCTCAGTCATTTTAATTGTGTCCAACTCTTTGTGACCTAAGGCCGAGACCCTGCCAGGCTCCTCTGTCCACGGGATTCTCTGGGCAAGAATACTGAAGTGGGCTGCCATGCCCTCCTCTAGGGGATCTCCCAGACCCAGGAATTGAACCCATATCTCCTGCATTTCCTGCACTGCAGATAGGTTCTTTGCCCACTGAGCCACCTGGGAAGCCCCTTGGGCACCATTCATTCAGACACCCAGCTTCCTGGATGGAAAGTAATGTTTAGGCTTCCATGGAGGCCCAGGTTAGGCAGGTCCATGCCGGCTGGCTCAGCCCTGAATACCCTTGTCCACGCCACCTCCCCAGTGTCCTGGTGACAAGGACATACTGGTATTTGAATGCACTCTAGTTAAACCCATGCTCTTAAGGACCTGTCACTTCTGGAGTTTTAACTTTCAGGGTTCTGAGCCGCCACTCCTCATTGTCACCTAGGTCACCTAATTTTTTTTTTTTTTTTTTGCCCTTCACATACCAGACACACTTCACCTTCTTCTGGAAGGTCACTGGCACTGATGGGTGGTATCAGCTGTTCACAGTTCATGTCAATCCTGTTCTGAGCTTTGGGACTGAAAAGGGAAAACCCTTTTGCCGGCATGACTACGGTTACTTTTAAGCTAGTGAGATTCCGTTGTTTGAACTATGCTTGACCTGACCTTTTTACAGGTGAATTTACAGAGTGAATTTTCTCCCGTGAAATTTTGCTTGCTGACCAAAATTGAAATGAATACCCAGAGTGGAAGATTTTAGCATCCTTCTCTGACATGGTCATCATTCTTCTCTGTGCAAAGTTAATCATGATTTTAAGTGCAGGCTAGCATTGAGTATTCAGTGGAAGGACTGAGCTAAAGCTGAAGTTCCAAAACTGTAGCCAACTGGTGGGTGAAGAGGTGCCTCATTGGAACAGAATCTCTTGATGCTGAGAAAGATTGAGGGCAGGAGAAGGGACTGATAGACGATGAGATGGTTGGATGGTGTCACCAACTCAGTGGACATGAATTTGAGCAGCCTCTGGGAGATAGTGATGGACAGAGAAGCCGGGCGTGCTACTGTCCATGGTGTTGCAAAGAGACGGACACAACTTAGCGACTGAAATGAACTGACTGAATATTGAATAAGCACTTAGTTTATACCAGGTATTGTTCTGAGCAGGTCACATAAAATATGACATCTACAAGTCTGGCAATCCTATGACTCCGGTTTGATTTTGAGAAGGAGAAGTGGTTCTCATTTTACAGATGAGGAAGCAGCTTCAGTGGAACGGGTAATGACCAGCCTGAGGTCACATAGTAGTTGCTGCATCTGAGTGTTCTCCACCCAGAGACTGAACGATTACCCATGATGCAACCTTGGCCCCACAGGAGTGAGAATCCGCCCTAATGACCTAGGCATCATGGTGAAAATCAATGAGCCCTTCACCTCCTGTTTAGTTCATCCTCCACAGACCATCAGTGTGACTTCTAGAAGGTGCAGATCCAGTCATAACACTGGTGTAAAAATGTTTCTCAGTGTCTATAAAGTAAAGCCTAAATCTTGAAAGCGATACAGAAGGCCCCTTGCCACCCTTTGCCTTTGTGGCAAAGGCTTGTGCTGTTTGATGCTTTGGGACCTTTAGATGTTCCATCCTGACCTTTCACCTCCTCCCCCTATAAATTCGTATGCATCCTTTAGAAGCTTTCTCAGCTTCTCTACATCCTTTCCTGACACAAATCTCCTCTCTTCTATTTGCTACCAGCACTTAGACCTATGAGTTGAAATCGAAAAAGCTATGATGTTTGATCTCTCATATACCAGGTACAGTGATAGGGCTGAACATTTTGCATGATTGGTGGTTACAAACCTTGAGCCAAAAGCACAATTATGGGAGTAATGTATCTGTTTCTTTAAAAAAAGAAAAAAAAAAAAAAAGACTATAACTTCTGTTTGGAGACCTCATTCAGTAAAGAGACAGAAACAACGTCAGCCGACCCATCTCTTCTAGCTCCTAAGGTTGCCTCTGAGCCGTGAAGTGCTTAGGCCGAGTGCAGGGGTGTGTGTGTGTGTGTGTATTGTTGTTGTTGTTGTTATTGTAGGAAGTTGGCTAAAGTTGCTCCTTGGTCTTCATTCCACCATCTCCCTTTGCTTTACCTGACAGGTCTGACCACAGCCGAACTGGGGTCGTGGTCCCTGCGGCCTCCTCAGATCCCTCAGGCATCTATGCCCTCTTGGCTTTACCAGAAACATTCCGCCTCTCCCGGTCCACTCTGGGTTGGCAGGATTGGGGAAAGCATGAGCCTCTCTCCTACCCAGGCGCACCACACCCATGCTTCTCTGACTCCTCCTCTGGGCTGAGCTCCCAGCCCCTCTGGGTCCTCCAGACACTTGCTTGGGACCAGGACGCACATCCTTTCTCCTCTCAAATCCCTAAGCCTCCCTGGAGCTTCCATCTTGGGTCAAGTAGGACTCAGCGTTGGTCCAGCCTCTACTCCCCTTCACTCCCCTTTTGACTCCCCTTGCCCTTCTTGGTTGGTTCTAGAAAGTTGTAATGTCTCTTGGAGAAAAACCAGCTCTGAGTATCCTTTCAGATTTCAAGCTTGGATTCTTTTATTATATAAAAATTCTGCCGAGTCCTCCCTTCCTTAGTCAGTGAGTGACACCAGTGGAGGAAAGTCAGGATTATAAGGAACTTCATGGAGGAATAAGAGCCATTAATATCTCGTTTAAAGTCTTGAAAGCGATACAGAAGGCCCCTTGCCACCCTTTGCCTTTGTGGCAAAGGCTTGTGCTGTTTGATGCTTTGGGACCTTTAGATGTTCCATCCTGACCTTTCACCTCCTCCCCCTATAAATTCGTATGCATCCTTTAGAAGCTTTCTCAGCTTCTCTACATCCTTTCCTGACACAAATCTCCTCTCTTCTATTTGCTACCAGCACTTAGACCTATGAGTTGAAATCGAAAAAGCTATGATGTTTGATCTCTCATATACCAGGTACAGTGATAGGGCTGAACATTTTGCATGATTGGTGGTTACAAACCTTGAGCCAAAAGCACAATTATGGGAGTAATGTATCTGTTTCTTTAAAAAAAAAAAAAAAAAAGACTATAACTTCTGTTTGGAGACCTCATTCAGTAAAGAGACAGAAACAACGTCAGCCGACCCATCTCTTCTAGCTCCTAAGGTTGCCTCTGAGCCGTGAAGTGCTTAGGCCGAGTGCAGGGGTGTGTGTGTGTGTGTGTATTGTTGTTGTTGTTATTGTAGGAAGTTGGCTAAAGTTGCTCCTTGGTCTTCATTCCACCATCTCCCTTTGCTTTACCTGACAGGTCTGACCACAGCCGAACTGGGGTCGTGGTCCCTGCGGCCTCCTCAGATCCCTCAGGCATCTATGCCCTCTTGGCTTTACCAGAAACATTCCGCCTCTCCCGGTCCACTCTGGGTTGGCAGGATTGGGGAAAGCATGAGCCTCTCTCCTACCCAGGCGCACCACACCCATGCTTCTCTGACTCCTCCTCTGGGCTGAGCTCCCAGCCCCTCTGGGTCCTCCAGACACTTGCTTGGGACCAGGACGCACATCCTTTCTCCTCTCAAATCCCTAAGCCTCCCTGGAGCTTCCATCTTGGGTCAAGTAGGACTCAGCGTTGGTCCAGCCTCTACTCCCCTTCACTCCCCTTTTGACTCCCCTTGCCCTTCTTGGTTGGTTCTAGAAAGTTGTAATGTCTCTTGGAGAAAAACCAGCTCTGAGTATCCTTTCAGATTTCAAGCTTGGATTCTTTTATTATATAAAAATTCTGCCGAGTCCTCCCTTCCTTAGTCAGTGAGTGACACCAGTGGAGGAAAGTCAGGATTATAAGGAACTTCATGGAGGGAATAAGAGCCATTAATATCTCTCTGTTACTCCTGCCCTCCACCATACACACTCAGTGATTAGTTCATATCATCTTTCCAAAAAACAATGGGAGGTATAATTGTTCTTATTTTATATAGGAAAAACTAAAGCTTAGGGAGATCAATTAACCTTGCATACTGCTAACAAGCTCTTGTATTCAATCCATGTTCTTGACCATCAACCCTAACCATCTTTGTCACATGGTACAGAAATAATTTCTTTAGGTTATGTGAGTTTCCCGCTAAATTGGGCTCCTCTAAGTCAGGACTAGGATCTCATTTGTCCTGATATGCACCATGCCCTGTACTTAGCAGGTGCACTTAGTGAGTGGTATCTGAATGGAAATGGATCAAGGAGAGAAAAGGAAAATCTTTATTGTATACATTCAATTCAAAGAGTAAACCATATTTATTGTTTTGTAAAAAATGCCCAATGACTTCTTACATGGGCTCAGTGATAGTCTGCCTGCCAATACAGGAGATGCAGGTTTGATCCCTGGGTTAGGAAGATCCCCTGTAGAAGGAAAAAGTAACACACTCGAGTATTCTTGCCTTGGAAATTCTGTGGACAGAGGAGTCTAGCAGGCTACAGTCCATGGGGTCACAAAAGAGTCAGACACGGCTGAGCAACTGAGCACACACACAAATGCACATATAGAAGTGTTTCAAAATAAGAGGTAAATTGTGTTTTTCCCCAGAATTCCTCTCCCGGCAGTCCTACTGCCTAGGATTAGCTTCACATTTTCTTCCAGAAGTTTTTCCTGACTTTTATAAAACACGTAATAAATATTTTCTATACTGTATATGTAGACAGCAAATGGGAAGCTTTTCCACTTAATGATCAGGACCTCTCACCATGACGCTACAGGTAGGGCTCCCTCTTTCCTTTCTGGTCTTACAAAATTTAGATCTTTAATCCATTTTCAGTTGATCTTTGTGCATGGTGTCAGGGAATGTTCCAACTTCATTTTGCGTGTACGTCTTTAATCCGTATAAATTGTTCTATTTTTTTTAAAAAAGCGAGTCCTCCTTCCTTAGTCAGTGAGTGCCCGTGGAGGAAAGTCAGGTTTAAAGGAACTTCATGGAGGAATAAGAGCCATTAATATCTCTCTGTTACTCCTGCCCTCCACCATACACACTCAGTGATTAGTTCATATCATCTTTCCAAAAAACAATGGGAGGTATAATTGTTCTTATTTTATATAGGAAAAACTAAAGCTTAGGGAGATCAATTAACCTTGCATACTGCTAACAAGCTCTTGTATTCAATCCATGTTCTTGACCATCAACCCTAACCATCTTTGTCACATGGTACAGAAATAATTTCTTTAGGTTATGTGAGTTTCCCGCTAAATTGGGCTCCTCTAAGTCAGGACTAGGATCTCATTTGTCCTGATATGCACCATGCCCTGTACTTAGCAGGTGCACTTAGTGAGTGGTATCTGAATGGAAATGGATCAAGGAGAGAAAAGGAAAATCTTTATTGTATACATTCAATTCAAAGAGTAAACCATATTTATTGTTTTGTAAAAAATGCCCAATGACTTCTTACATGGGCTCAGTGATAGTCTGCCTGCCAATACAGGAGATGCAGGTTTGATCCCTGGGTTAGGAAGATCCCCTGTAGAAGGAAAAAGTAACACACTCGAGTATTCTTGCCTTGGAAATTCTGTGGACAGAGGAGTCTAGCAGGCTACAGTCCATGGGGTCACAAAAGAGTCAGACACGGCTGAGCAACTGAGCACACACACAAATGCACATATAGAAGTGTTTCAAAATAAGAGGTAAATTGTGTTTTTCCCCAGAATTCCTCTCCCGGCAGTCCTACTGCCTAGGATTAGCTTCACATTTTCTTCCAGAAGTTTTTCCTGACTTTTATAAAACACGTAATAAATATTTTCTATACTGTATATGTAGACAGCAAATGGGAAGCTTTTCCACTTAATGATCAGGACCTCTCACCATGACGCTACAGGTAGGGCTCCCTCTTTCCTTTCTGGTCTTACAAAATTTAGATCTTTAATCCATTTTCAGTTGATCTTTGTGCATGGTGTCAGGGAATGTTCCAACTTCATTTTTTTGCGTGTAGCTGTCCAATTTTCCCAATACCATTTGTTGAAGAGGCTGTCTTTGTCCCATTTTAGATTTTCGTCTCCTTTGTCAAAAATGAGGTATCCATAGGTGCGTGGGTTTATCTCTGGGTTCTCTATCTTGTTCCATTGATCTATAGTTCTGTCTTTGTGCCAGTACTGTACTGTCTTGATGACTGTTGCTTTGTAGTATAGTCTGAAGTTAGGGAGGCTGATCCCTCCAGCTCCGTTTTTCTTTCTAAGGATTGTTTGGCTATTCAGGGTCTTTTGTGTTTCCATATGAACTGTGTTATTCTTTGGTCTAGTTCTGTGAAGAATGTCATTGGAAGTTTGATAGGGATCGCATTGAATCTATAGGTGACATTTGGTAGTATGGTCATTTTCACAATATTGATTCTCCCGACCCAGGAACACGGAATATTTCTCCATCTGTTTAAGTCTTCTTTAATGTCTCTCATGAGTGTCTTGTAATTTTCTGTGTACAGTTCTTTTGTTTCTTTGGGTAGGTTTATTCATAGATATTTGATTCTTTTGGTTGTAATGGTGAAGGGGATTGCCTCTTTGATTTTGTTTTCTGATTTTTCATTGTTTGTATATAGGAATGCCAGTGATTTCTGTGTATTGATCTTGTATCCCTTGACTTTGCTGAATTCGTTGATTAGCTCTAGTAGCAAAAATATGGAATGCTTCAAGAATTTGCGTGTCATCCTTGCGCAGGGGCCATGCTAATCTTCTCTGTATCATTCCAATTTCAGTATATGTGCTGCCAAAGCGAGCACCCTCTTTCCTTTCAAATGCTGCATGATATGCTTCACAATTAATTTAACCATTTTCTGCATGAACGTTTAGGCTGCTCCTAATCTCCAGGATGGATTTCTAGCATTTCAACCTAGACTTTATGGAAAGAATGCTGTTAATCCTTCTCTCCTGAATGACTTCAGGCTGCTGACCTGTTACTTAATCAGTGACCCATCCTTCCCCCATATCATTGAAAATTTCTTATATTTCCATGAGATAAAACCTTGCTGTCTGCCTTCACTGATGAAAGCTATCTCTTCCAGTCTTATTCTGTTAATTCCGTTGCTGTTCTTTTCTACATATTTGCTTCTGTTTAAACTTATATAGGTTTGATACTGGATCCCAGATCTGATGCACAAATCTGTGCATGCTGCTGAGTGCTGTGTGTGCTTAGTCGCCCATGATTGTCTGACTCTTTGAGGCCTTCATGGAATGTAGCCCACCAGGATCCTCTGTCCATGGGATTTTTCAGGCAAGAATACTGGAGTGGGTAACCATTCCCTTCTCCAGGGATCTTCCTGACCCAGGGATGGAACCCAGTCTCTTGCATGGCAGGTGGATTCTATACCATTTGGTCTAGTTCTGTGAAGAATGTCAATGGAAGTTTGATAGGGATCGCATTGAATCTATAGGTGACATTTGGTAGTATGGTCATTTTCACAATATTGATTCTCCGGACCCAGGAACACGGAATATTTCTCCATCTGTTTAAGTCTTCTTTAATGTCTCTCATGAGTGTCTTGTAATTTTCTGTGTACAGTTCTTTTGTTTCTTTGGGTAGGTTTATTCATAGATATTTGATTCTTTTGGTTGTAATGGTGAAGGGGATTGCCTCTTTGATTTTGTTTTCTGATTTTTCATTGTTTGTATATAGGAATGCCAGTGATTTCTGTGTATTGATCTTGTATCCCTTGACTTTGCTGAATTCGTTGATTAGCTCTAGTAGCAAAAATATGGAATGCTTCAAGAATTTGCGTGTCATCCTTGCGCAGGGGCCATGCTAATCTTCTCTGTATCATTCCAATTTCAGTATATGTGCTGCCAAAGCGAGCACCCTCTTTCCTTTCAAATGCTGCATGATATGCTTCACAATTAATTTAACCATTTTCTGCATGAACGTTTAGGCTGCTCCTAATCTCCAGGATGGATTTCTAGCATTTCAACCTAGACTTTATGGAAAGAATGCTGTTAATCCTTCTCTCCTGAATGACTTCAGGCTGCTGACCTGTTACTTAATCAGTGACCCATCCTTCCCCCATATCATTGAAAATTTCTTATATTTCCATGAGATAAAACCTTGCTGTCTGCCTTCACTGATGAAAGCTATCTCTTCCAGTCTTATTCTGTTAATTCCGTTGCTGTTCTTTTCTACATATTTGCTTCTGTTTAAACTTATATAGGTTTGATACTGGATCCCAGATCTGATGCACAAATCTGTGCATGCTGCTGAGTGCTGTGTGTGTGCTTAGTCGCCCATGATTGTCTGACTCTTTGAGGCCTTCATGGAATGTAGCCCACCAGGATCCTCTGTCCATGGAATTTCTCAGGCAAGAATACTGGAGTGGGTAACCATTCCCTTCTCCAGGGGATCTTCCTGACCCAGGGATGGAACCCAGTCTCTTGCATGGCAGGTGGATTCTATACCATTTGAGCCACCAGGGAAGCCCCAGAGTGCTGCACTGATACGCGTTTATAGTGTCGCAGATAATGACTGAACTTTGGCCTACCTAGTCCTCCCCTACTTTCCTTGGGTTCTGACCTTTGCAAAGTTCTAAGTAGTTTTCTGGGTAATAACTAGGTTGCATAAAGGCCTTTACTTGGGGCCCTCGTCCTGGAGCTACAAAGAACAGCAGGAAACACAGAGGTGCCTTGTCAGTATGAATTAGTTGCTAGCAGGAGCTTTAAATAAGGAGAGAGGGTAAGGAAGGTGTCAGCTCTGAGGCTCACTGGGCTGTGACCAAGGGTAACTAACTCTGAGAAGCTAAAAGAAATTATAGGGTTTTCCCCTTTCCTGTTATAATCATCACTTCATGATAAATTCTTTCCCGGGTTTAAAGCTGTCTTCAATACATTTTCTTACTTTCAATGTCCATTTTAACATTAGATTCAGTAGGATGGTTGCTCACTTGTTTTTCTCATTTTTCTGTGAGAGGTTCAAAAAATAAAAATATTTATCAAAGGGATTATTACATTAGAAGTTATGAAAAGTTTACATTAGGCCCAATTATATACCCATTTGAGAAGGAAGCACACCATATATTCTAGTATTTTCTCTCTGAAGCAATCAAGAGTATTCTTTCTTGACTGTGTTTATAGTCATTATTCAACAGTCCCTCGAACTGATTTTTAATATTCAACAGATATTGACACTGTTTTTCTAAGCTGTCAACATCCTAGAGAAGAACAGAAAATTTATTGTATAGCTATGGCAAGAGCCCGTTGTTGCTACTCTTATTTAGCAAAGACACTTATGTTTCAAATACTTGTATTTTTTAGATTAAAACTTTATTTCAAATAATAGAAGGCCAAACTAAACTGGTAAGAAATAATGTTAGACTATTTTTAAGTGAAATTTAATAAGCTTCAACATATATTAAAAACTTACCACTGTAATACAGAAAAGAAGCTAAGTTTGTGGAAAAAATTCAAAATCCAAGTCACATGTATGTAGTTCATTCTATGTGTAGTTTCTTTAAAGATATAATTCATTAAATGTATTAGACTAATAAAAATTATATAATTCAAAGAATAACTGCAAAGGCTGGAATTTAGAAATATGAAAGTCATCCTAAATGTCTTAAGCTTTTTGTTTGAAAAAGATCCTCATTCTCACAGGTTTCTCCTTAGTAATAAGACCTGACGATTATAGTGGAAAAAGAAACTTCTAAATGTGTATACAGTATAAATCAGACCATTCAAATTATGCCACATCCTCAACTGATATAGAATAATATGATACGATTTTAAATATTTCTGTTATCATATTTTATTATTATTAATAATAATTTATTTTTGCCTATTCTGAGTTTTCACTGCTGCCATAGGTTCTTCTCTAGTTGCAGGAAGTGGGGTCTGCTCTCTGGTTGAGATGAGCTGGCTTCTTGTTACAGTGACTTTTCTTGTTGTGGAACTCGGGCTCTAGGGCACACCTGCTTCAGTAGTTGCGGCCCATGGGCTCCATAGTTGCGGCTCAGAGGCTCCAGAGCACAGGCTCCATTGTTGTGACTCACAGGGTTAGTTGCTCCACAGCATGTGGAATCTTCCTGGATCGGGGATCAAACCCACGTCTCTTGCATTGGCAGGTGAACTGTTTACCACTGAGCTACCTAGGGACGCCCCTAGGTTATCGTATTTAACTCAAAGTGAAATTTAGGTTTGTAAGTTGAACTACTTAAGAGAAGTGGGAGAGTACTTCCCGGGCAGTCCATTGGTTAAGGTTTCACCTTCTAATGCAAGGAGTGTGGATTCAATTCCTGGTCCGGGAGCTAAGATCCCACACACTTCTGGCCAAAAAACCAAAACAGAAGAAATATTGTGACAAATTCAATGAGGACTTTAAAAATGATCCACAATAAATAAATAAATATTTTATAAAAGAGGGAGAGGTGGGAGGGAAAGGAGTTGGCCGGTGAGGGCATCCAGCGCCCGTGCAGCCTGCCTCAGGGGCCGTCCTTTCACCGGCCCCGCTTCCGGCTTAGCACCCGTCTCCCATCACCTCCCTCGCGCACCCTGTACAGCCCAGTCTGTGTGTCCCTGTACAAGTGGCCCTGCAGCCCCCACACTGTCAGAGATTTATTCCCGTCTCTCTGGTCTTTTCTCCCATCACCTGCTCCAGCATCAGAGAAGGCTCGGGGAGAGAATGACAAAAACGTGCCTCTTTCCAAGTGTAAATCACATGGTACACAAATTATATCATAATATGTGTGCTGTGCTTAGTCACTCAGTCGTGTCCAACTCTTGGCGAAGGCTCCTCCTGTCTCCTATTACATTTTTATAAATCAAGTGGAAAAGAAACTTCTAAATGTGTATACAGTATAAATTAATTGCCACATCCTCAACTGATATAGAATAATATGATACGATTTTAAATATTTCTGTTATCATATTTTATTATTATTAATAATAATTTATTTTTGCCTATTCTGAGTTTTCACTGCTGCCATAGGTTCTTCTCTAGTTGCAGGAAGTGGGGTCTGCTCTCTGGTTGAGATGAGCTGGCTTCTTGTTACAGTGACTTTTCTTGTTGTGGAACTCGGGCTCTAGGGCACACCTGCTTCAGTAGTTGCGGCCCATGGGCTCCATAGTTGCGGCTCAGAGGCTCCAGAGCACAGGCTCCATTGTTGTGACTCACAGGGTTAGTTGCTCCACAGCATGTGGAATCTTCCTGGATCGGGGATCAAACCCACGTCTCTTGCATTGGCAGGTGAACTGTTTACCACTGAGCTACCTAGGGACGCCCCTAGGTTATCGTATTTAACTCAAAGTGAAATTTAGGTTTGTAAGTTGAACTACTTAAGAGAAGTGGGAGAGTACTTCCCGGGCAGTCCATTGGTTAAGGTTTCACCTTCTAATGCAAGGAGTGTGGATTCAATTCCTGGTCCGGGAGCTAAGATCCCACACACTTCTGGCCAAAAAACCAAAACAGAAGAAATATTGTGACAAATTCAATGAGGACTTTAAAAATGATCCACAATAAATAAATAAATATTTTATAAAAGAGGGAGAGGTGGGAGGGAAAGGAGTTGGCCGGTGAGGGCATCCAGCGCCCGTGCAGCCTGCCTCAGGGGCCGTCCTTTCACCGGCCCCGCTTCCGGCTTAGCACCCGTCTCCCATCACCTCCCTCGCGCACCCTGTACAGCCCAGTCTGTGTGTCCCTGTACAAGTGGCCCTGCAGCCCCCACACTGTCAGAGATTTATTCCCGTCTCTCTGGTCTTTTCTCCCATCACCTGCTCCAGCATCAGAGAAGGCTCGGGGAGAGAATGACAAAAACGTGCCTCTTTCCAAGTGTAAATCACATGGTACACAAATTATATCATAATATGTGTGCTGTGCTTAGTCACTCAGTCGTGTCCAACTCTTGGCGACCCCATGGACTATAGCCCATCAGGCTCCTCTGTCCATGGATTCTCCTGCCAAGAATACTGGAATGGGGTGCCATTTCCTACTCCAGAGGATCTTTCTGACCCAGGGATCGAAGCTTCCTCTCTTGGTCTCCCATATTGGCCGGCGGATCTTTACCATTAGCACCACCTGGGAATCCTTATATTATAATAAAGAGGTTTAAAACCAGGCTCTCCTGCATTGCAGGCGGATTCTTTACCGGCTGAGCCAGAAGCAAAGCCCCAAAGAATCATAACTTTTAAACAAAAGAAACAGCAGGTTGCTGATTGGCCGAGAAAACTGTTTCTCTGCAATTAGGTTGCGTATTTTTGCGTTTGCTACCTCCTCATAAAAGACTTCAGCGTTTTTTACAGCTTTATTTCTTGATCAGTATATGTTTACATTTGAAAAAAATATAATACTTTGGATTCTAGTGTGATGCGCTATTTCTGAGCGTGGTCTTCATGAGAAACTAAAGGGCAGAGCGACGTGACAACAGCCATCTTGGCATTTATCCATGTATAACTGATACGTGTAACTCCTTCACGGTCATGTATCATTTATGCTTTGGGAGGAAGGGATGGCTCACTCTGCAGGAGAACCGAGGCACTAGGTGAGGGAACTTGTTCCTAGCTCAGGCAGAGAGAAATTTGCATAAATTTCCGTTGCTGTGAAGAGCTTTTCATTTCCAGTCTTACCTTTGATCCTACGAGGCAGTTTTCCTTTTCTCTACAGGTATCTGACGATGCCTGTAAGTTACAGATAGAACTGAAGAGTATCTTTCCAGAATCTTCAGTACAGGGAAGCCCAGGGACCTCCCTTCATAGTGATGGATTTCACTGGTGTAATACAAGCTATGTGGGAGGTAAACGTTGGACCCGAAGTGTTTTTAAAACTTTTTTTTGTTTAAACATACAGTACAGTTGATTAATATGTATTAGTTTTTGGTGCGCAACAAAGTGATTTATATATATGTGTATATATATATTTTTTTCTTTTTTATTATAGGTTATTATAATAAGATATTGAATATAGTCCCCTGTGCTTTTCAGCAGGACCTTGTTTATCTACGTTATATATAGTAGTGTATATCTGCTAATCCCAAACTCCTAATTTATCCCTTTCCCTTTTGTTAACCATACATTTATTTTCTCTGGCCCAAGTGTGTTTTGAATCACCAATTTAAAGTGATGTTTCCTTTCACACAGGAGTAGAGGGACCTGGTCCACCCTTTTGAGCTTTCACCTGACCCTGAGCACAGAGAAAACAAGATAGAGCAGCAGCAGGAGAGGAGGTCTAATCTCTTCTGCCTACAGAGCTGTTGATTGTGTCCTCAGCTAATACTTCTTACTTCCTTGGCATGGTGGCAGCCGCAATGTGCTTTCTAAGCTGTAAGGACTGACCACCTTGTTTAGAGCTTTAAGTTCTGAGCATCATCTGCCTCAACTTGATTGAGCACCTACAACTAGATTCCCATAGGACATTAGGACACATAACGGGCAACATTAGCTTCCCTGCTTCTAATACCTAGCCACACTGTGGGTGGGTACCCCTCTGGCAGGTGTTTATATATTTGTACATATTTGTGACACTATAATGAAAACAAAACACAACTTTAAAGAGGATAATACCTTGGAGGAGGGGAGAGCCTGTCTATCAGTAAAGAGGTTTATTTACTGGTCACTGTAACCACTAATGCTGCTAGGATATTACAAAGAGGAAGCCAAGTAAAGGCAAATAATACTAACTTTATGGGAACTGAGGTTTATAGTTCCTACCTAATTAGGAATTCATTCTTTTGTGTCTATATGTGTATGTATTGTCTTAAATATAGAACTGAAGAGTATCTTTCCAGAATCTTCAGTACAGGGAAGCCCAGGGACCTCCCTTCATAGTGATGGATTTCACTGGTGTAATACAAGCTATGTGGGAGGTAAACGTTGGACCCGAAGTGTTTTTAAAACTTTTTTTTGTTTAAACATACAGTACAGTTGATTAATATGTATTAGTTTTTGGTGCGCAACAAAGTGATTTATATATATGTGTATATATATATTTTTTTCTTTTTTATTATAGGTTATTATAATAAGATATTGAATATAGTCCCCTGTGCTTTTCAGCAGGACCTTGTTTATCTACGTTATATATAGTAGTGTATATCTGCTAATCCCAAACTCCTAATTTACCCCTTTTCCCCTTTTGTTAACCATACATTTATTTTCTCTGGCCCAAGTGTGTTTTGAATCACCAATTTAAAGTGATGTTTCCTTTCACACAGGAGTAGAGGGACCTGGTCCACCCTTTTGAGCTTTCACCTGACCCTGAGCACAGAGAAAACAAGATAGAGCAGCAGCAGGAGAGGAGGTCTAATCTCTTCTGCCTACAGAGCTGTTGATTGTGTCCTCAGCTAATACTTCTTACTTCCTTGGCATGGTGGCAGCCGCAATGTGCTTTCTAAGCTGTAAGGACTGACCACCTTGTTTAGAGCTTTAAGTTCTGAGCATCATCTGCCTCAACTTGATTGAGCACCTACAACTAGATTCCCATAGGACATTAGGACACATAACGGGCAACATTAGCTTCCCTGCTTCTAATACCTAGCCACACTGTGGGTGGGTACCCCTCTGGCAGGTGTTTATATATTTGTACATATTTGTGACACTATAATGAAAACAAAACACAACTTTAAAGAGGATAATACCTTGGAGGAGGGGAGAGCCTGTCTATCAGTAAAGAGGTTTATTTACTGGTCACTGTAACCACTAATGCTGCTAGGATATTACAAAGAGGAAGCCAAGTAAAGGCAAATAATACTAACTTTATGGGAACTGAGGTTTATAGTTCCTACCTAATTAGGAATTCATTCTTTTGTGTCTATATGTGTATGTATTGTCTTAAATATAGAACCTGAAATTTTAACAGGCATTGCGCTTGAGGGAGACGAAATAAAGGCAATCTCAAACCTTACTCTTTATCTCTGGAGATGCATGTGAAAGAAAGGTACCTTTTTTTTTTTTTTTGAAGATTTAGGAATTATTTAAATTATTCCTACAAAAATCAATTTAAATAGTCTGCTTAATACAATACTTACTATACATGTTGAGTCAAAAAAAAATAATGGGAATATATTCAGAATTGACTCAACATATACAGAAAGGTACTTTTTTTTCCACCTCCATTGAAAGAGAAGGGATGAGCCTTTGAAGAAATATGAAGTTGAAAATAGCAGCATGTCCTCTTTAAGAATATTAAACGAGCACCTCTATCTTAATGCAAAACAAATGCCGATGTGTATCCTGCCTAAGACCCCAAAGTTTGTAGAGCTGAATCCAGAATCTCCTGAAAGATCACAGTCGAAACCACTGAATAATCACCTGTTCCTCATCTCGAGATAATCCCACGAAACAAACTGGGAGGGGGAGGTTTTCAGCAGCATTAGCGATCAGCAGCAACCCGAATCTCTCTGGTTGAGTTATACTGAAAACGCACACACGGAGAAAAAGGATAGTTACTTTCCCTGTAATGTGAGCTTTTTTCTTTTTTTAAGATGTGAACTTTTTACCTTGCTTCGTTCATGCTTCATTTGATCAATTACCAACTATATATAGCCCCTGAAAAGTGAGCGCGGGTTTTTTGAAGTGGGTATTTTGTTTGGGATCCCTCTTCATTTCAAAATGGGCGGGGAGGTGGAGTTAAGGCACCTTTCTGACCGTGAACCGAGAAAGCAGCGCCCGAGTGCCTGCGTCGGCCCCCGAAACCACGAGGACCCGAAGACGCGGAGTGCGGCGGGACGAGCGAAGCCCGGCTCTCGCAGCCCGGAATCCGTTTTCAAACCTTAGGGAGGCAGCGCTGCCATTGAAATGCAAATCCCGTCCTGAGCGGCCGGGCCAATCCGCGAGGCTTCCTGTGCGATTACCTGGTGGCGAGCGCCGAGCCAAGTAAAGGCAAATAATACTAACTTTATGGGAACTGAGGTTTATAGTTCCTACCTAATTAGGAATTCATTCTTTTGTGTCTATATGTGTATGTATTGTCTTAAATATAGAACCTGAAATTTTAACAGGCATTGCGCTTGAGGGAGACGAAATAAAGGCAATCTCAAACCTTACTCTTTATCTCTGGAGATGCATGTGAAAGAAAGGTACCTTTTTTTTTTTTTTTGAAGATTTAGGAATTATTTAAATTATTCCTACAAAAATCAATTTAAATAGTCTGCTTAATACAATACTTACTATACATGTTGAGTCAAAAAAAAATAATGGGAATATATTCAGAATTGACTCAACATATACAGAAAGGTACTTTTTTTTTTTCCACCTCCATTGAAAGAGAAGGGATGAGCCTTTGAAGAAATATGAAGTTGAAAATAGCAGCATGTCCTCTTTAAGAATATTAAACGAGCACCTCTATCTTAATGCAAAACAAATGCCGATGTGTATCCTGCCTAAGACCCCAAAGTTTGTAGAGCTGAATCCAGAATCTCCTGAAAGATCACAGTCGAAACCACTGAATAATCACCTGTTCCTCATCTCGAGATAATCCCACGAAACAAACTGGGAGGGGGAGGTTTTCAGCAGCATTAGCGATCAGCAGCAACCCGAATCTCTCTGGTTGAGTTATACTGAAAACGCACACACGGAGAAAAAGGATAGTTACTTTCCCTGTAATGTGAGCTTTTTTCTTTTTTTAAGATGTGAACTTTTTACCTTGCTTCGTTCATGCTTCATTTGATCAATTACCAACTATATATAGCCCCTGAAAAGTGAGCGCGGGTTTTTTGAAGTGGGTATTTTGTTTGGGATCCCTCTTCATTTCAAAATGGGCGGGGAGGTGGAGTTAAGGCACCTTTCTGACCGTGAACCGAGAAAGCAGCGCCCGAGTGCCTGCGTCGGCCCCCGAAAAACCACGAGGACCCGAAGACGCGGAGTGCGGCGGGACGAGCGAAGCCCGGCTCTCGCAGCCCGGAATCCGTTTTCAAACCTTAGGGAGGCAGCGCTGCCATTGAAATGCAAATCCCGTCCTGAGCGGCCGGGCCAATCCGCGAGGCTTCCTGTGCGATTACCTGGTGGCGAGCGCCGAGCCAGCGCGGCCCCTCCGGCGCGGCCCCCGCGGCCCGGGAGGCGTGGAGGTCCGGTGGCCCTGCACCCTCCGGGCCTCGGGCTCTAGTTCACCCCCTGCAGCCCGGCTCCCTGGGCCCGCCGTGCGACCGCCGCTGGAGCCGGGGCGCAGGGCGCGGCCGAGCCGCCCATTGTTGAGCGCGGCCCGGCCCGGCCGGCGATGCCCCGCGCCGCCTCCTTGGAGCGGCGGCGAGGTTTGAACTTGGCGTCGGCCTGGAGCCCCACGCGGCCCCCGGGGGCGACTGCGACCCGGATAGCGGCGATGGTGAGTGGGGGGCTCGGGTCCGCTTCCCCCCGGCACCGAGGAGGGAGGGCGCGCACCCCGCCGTCTGCTTTCTAATGGGTGTCTATTTCGGTCCCTGCGGCGACTCGGGAAAACCCTGCCTGCGAGGGTGGGTCCCCGGGCGGGCTTTCTCTGCCGGCGGCCGGCCTGATGGGGGGTAGGTGGCGCGCTCCAGGGGTCCTCCTGACGCTCCTGGGCTTTGGCCTTTTTTTAAAAAAAGTGTATTAGGGAGGCCGAAACTGCCGCTCCAAGAGGAAAAGACTCGCAGGTTCTGGACAGCGTGAAAACTTTTCAGAAGAAATGATCTGTGAAATATTTTAATTTTGATAAATTGCTTCTCACGAGGGCTCCTACTGAGTAACTACAATGACTGGCCTTTCTGAAATTTTAGTGGATTTGTTTCTGTAGGAAAGATCCCAAGTGTGCTGTTGAAGCGCATGCCTGCCCCTCCCCCCTTCCACTTGTTCCACATACTAAGGCAGGGTCTTTTTAAAGGTGTGTTCCACCATCACGTAGTAGAAATTAAATTATGAACATGAAAAGATACCTGACACATGGTTTACTTTGAGCTGCCAGAGAGAGAAACGTGCTTTGCTGGGGGACGGGGCGGGGGGAGGTTATGAAATTCAAACATATCCAGCATCCGGTGGGGTGGGGTGGGGGGTGTGACCGGCTTTTTCTTTTCTCTTGTATTTTGGCATTACTCTCTCTCTCTCTCTCTCTTTATTTTATCGTAACATTCTGCAGTTTTGTGCATCGAGACTTTTGAGAGCCCCCAGCTATGTAATCTCCCTGGAGAGACTGATCTGAGAAGTCAGAGTGCCGCAGGGAATCCTAGCGCAGGGGTTCCTGAAGATAGTTCCGTGCTTCTCCTATTTCTAACTAATATTTAAAGCCTAGTTAAATGATCATTTCCATCTAAAAGCCCATTGCTCAGACATATGGGTAAATCTTGCCTCAAATAATCTCACCAGAAGTTGGTTTACATTGTAATTAATTTTGATGGTTAATTTTTGTCTTAAAAATTTTTTTTTAATGGTAAAAGTGTTGCATGATTTTTGCAGAAAAGATGGAATACACAGAACTAAGAAAAGTGAACTGTCCATGACAATAACATTTACATCCTGTTGGCTAAGGCCTAATTTCTCCATGGAAGCCTAGTTGTTTGAAAGCTGCAGAGGTATTGGAGTTTTTAAAATTGCCAACAAAACCGACAAGGAAAGAAATTTGTACTTTAAAAAAATGTTATAACCAACAATAACTAATTCGCATGGTTCATGGAACAGAATTTATTGTGGCAGTTTTTCTTGAATCAACTTCCTACATCTGCTCCAGACAAATGGTTTCTGTTTGTATAGACCGTTTCATAAATACATCTCTAACATGAAGGCAAAGTGCCCAAACACATATGCCTTTCCAGTGCTGGTAACTAGGCTCGTAGAGTTTATATTTTTATTGGTTTCTGCATCAGAACTTCCTCACCCTGTGCTTGATAAAACCCTGGAGAAGGTTACCAAGGGATGTTGCAGAGAATTTACTTCCCTGGAGATTTTAAGAATGGGATAAACATCCATCTGCCTAGGATGGCTTCGGTGCTGTACTGTTTGGATAAAGGAAGGCAAGGTCACCTTTCAGAACCCCTGAACTGAGGAATTCTAAACAAATTTCAGTCCTCAGTAACCTGGAACCAAAGGAAATAAAGATTGCCTCAAAAGCACCTGAGCCCTGGATGTGGCGCAGCCCTGTTTTGATATATGTAAAACAAAAATTCTCTTTTGGTAAGAAAGATTTTAAATGTATCCCCAGGACTTGCCACCCCTTTTCTGTTGATGGAGAGAAAATCAACAATGATGTACTTACTTTCTAAGAAGTTCTAGAGGGGCTTGCTTCCCTGGTGGCCCAGTCGGTAAAGAATCTCCCTGAGGAGACCTGGGTTCGATCCCTGGGTTGGGAAGATCCCCTGGAGAAGGGAATGGCTACCCACTCCAGTATTCTTGCCTGGAGAATTTCCATGGACAGAGGAGCCTGCCAGGCTATATATAGTCCATGGGATCGCAAAGAATCGGACACGACTGAGCAGCTAACACTTTCATATCTTGTGTACTCCATCTGATGACATTTTACATCAACATTTTACTTCCTCCTCCACATGTATTCTTGACTTTCCGTGTCCAATGGAGAAACCCTGTAGTACTCTCACCAAAACCAAGTATGCCTGTAACTTATATTGGAGGCTGTCCCTCCTGAGCTCCTGCTGGGCTGGTGTTTGGCTGGTGACTTGCAGAAGGTCAGGATTTCATGGATTGCAGCACCTCTGCCCCGCTGTTTGACGGAAGTATCCTGTAATTCTAACCACCATGTGACCTCAGCTGCAGTGACACCTTCCTCCCTGTCCGTGGTCACTTGATCAGGAAGAGCCTCCCCTCGCTTCCCCTGTAGGATCGCTGGGAGGGATTCACTTTCTAGGAAAGGTCGTGTCAAAAATAAATAAAAGGGGAGTCAGGAGTCTCCTGGCTGGTCAGTTTATGCCTCCACCTAACACCCTTTAGCTTGTCCTGTTTCTCCATGCATGCCAAGCATGTTTTCTTATGGTAACACCCAGAGAAAGACTAGGAGTGTGAACAATGGTCATTCATTTGTTCAACAAACATTTGCTATGTGGGACGCCCAGCAACTGGAACTGGGTCCTCTGCCCTTAAGGAACTTGTCATAAAAGAGGAGAAATCAAACCTGTTAATGAGCTAGTGCCATTCTGCAGGAGTACAGGGGTTAAGAACTTGTTTGGTTCAAAGTTAAACATACATCAACCCTATGACTCAACATAGCCACGCCTAGCAAAAATTCTCTTTTGGTAAGAAAGATTTTAAATGTATCCCCAGGACTTGCCACCCCTTTTCTGTTGATGGAGAGAAAATCAACAATGATGTACTTACTTTCTAAGAAGTTCTAGAGGGGCTTGCTTCCCTGGTGGCCCAGTCGGTAAAGAATCTCCCTGAGGAGACCTGGGTTCGATCCCTGGGTTGGGAAGATCCCCTGGAGAAGGGAATGGCTACCCACTCCAGTATTCTTGCCTGGAGAATTTCCATGGACAGAGGAGCCTGCCAGGCTATATATAGTCCATGGGATCGCAAAGAATCGGACACGACTGAGCAGCTAACACTTTCATATCTTGTGTACTCCATCTGATGACATTTTTACATCAACATTTTACTTCCTCCTCCACATGTATTCTTGACTTTCCGTGTCCAATGGAGAAACCCTGTAGTACTCTCACCAAAACCAAGTATGCCTGTAACTTATATTGGAGGCTGTCCCTCCTGAGCTCCTGCTGGGCTGGTGTTTGGCTGGTGACTTGCAGAAGGTCAGGATTTCATGGATTGCAGCACCTCTGCCCCGCTGTTTGACGGAAGTATCCTGTAATTCTAACCACCATGTGACCTCAGCTGCAGTGACACCTTCCTCCCTGTCCGTGGTCACTTGATCAGGAAGAGCCTCCCCTCGCTTCCCCTGTAGGATCGCTGGGAGGGATTCACTTTCTAGGAAAGGTCGTGTCAAAAATAAAAAAAAGGGGGAGTCAGGAGTCTCCTGGCTGGTCAGTTTATGCCTCCACCTAACACCCTTTAGCTTGTCCTGTTTCTCCATGCATGCCAAGCATGTTTTCTTATGGTAACACCCAGAGAAAGACTAGGAGTGTGAACAATGGTCATTCATTTGTTCAACAAACATTTGCTATGTGGGACGCCCAGCAACTGGAACTGGGTCCTCTGCCCTTAAGGAACTTGTCATAAAAGAGGAGAAATCAAACCTGTTAATGAGCTAGTGCCATTCTGCAGGAGTACAGGGGTTAAGAACTTGTTTGGTTCAAAGTTAAACATACATCAACCCTATGACTCAACATAGCCACGCCTAGCTGTTTACCTAAACTGATGAGAACAGATACCCACAAAGAGATTTGGACAGAGTGGCCAGAGCAACCTTACTGATAATGGCCAACAACTGAGAGCCACCCTATGTCCATCAACAAGGAAACGGCCAAACAGTGGTATAGCCACACCAAGGGAATACTACTCAGCAAACAAAAGGGGTGGCCTTGTGATATACACAACAGACAGGATGAACCTCAACCATGATATTCAAACTGAGAGGAGCCAGGCACAAAAGAATATACAAGCAGTTCTATTTATGAAGTCCTAGAATAGGCAAAAAAAATCTATGACTTCAGAAGTTAGTGGTGGCTTGGGCGTGAGAGTTGGGAGAGTTGACTGGAAAGAGGTAGAAAGAGACTTTTGGAACCATGGAAATGTTCTGTGTCTCAATTTGAGATGTCAAACTCCATCAAACTAAACATTTGAGACATACGTATATTGTATGTGAAGTGGTAGCTCAATTGGAAGCAGAGCTTAGGTCGTAGAGATAGACAAGGGCATACATCTCATCTCTGCCTCTAGGTGTATGTTACTTTGGGCAAGTTATTAAATGCCTCTGAACCTGGAAACATCAGACGGTAATAAAATACCTCTTTCATAGGATTGTTGTAAGGACAGAGTTAGGTAATGAAAGTATTTACCTTAGTTAAAACTCAATAATCACCCTCCCTGATGGCTCAGACGGTAAAGAATCTGCCTGCAATGCAGGAGACCCGGGTTCCCTGGGTTGGGAAGATGCTCTAGAGAAGGAAGTGGCAACCCACTCCAGTATTCTTGCCTGGGAAATCCTATGGACCAGGAGCCTGACAGGCTGTAGTCCGTGGGGTCGGACATGACTAAGTAACTAACACAACAGCAAGAGCTCAGTGAGTGCCCGCTCATAATTCCATGTACTGTTATAAATATGTGGTTTTGGTGTTAACGATAAAGTGATTGCCACTTTCTTTTTTTTTAATTTTATTTGTTTATTTATTTTTGGCTATGCTGGGTTTTCACTGCTGCCACAGGCTCTTCTCTAGGACTGATTTCATGATAGTAATTGAAGCTGAACTACCAGACCAAGCTCACAGCATTCACAGAATCCAAGTGAAAGGTTTACATATTATAAACTCTTTCTGAAGAATTAGAGAGGAAAGAAAAACAATATATAATTAACATTGTGGGTTTTTTTTTAAGGGACACCTTGTGTAACTGGAATTTTCAGTAAAATACCTTGCACAGTGATGGTAAATATGATACTAGTTTACTTTATCTACTAAGCGTCAATTATTTAGGTGCAACAAAGTGTTTGGGAAAGACAGTGTAAACTTTGCCAAGGCTGGCAGAGGCATTTTGTTGTTAGGATGATTTAGCTCATTGACTAAATATTTGCCAGACATTTACAGAGAACATATGAGGCTCTGGGAATTCAGTGATGAGTAATAAAACAGTTTACACCCAGGGGTTCATAGTTACCCTGATTGTGAGTGTGAATGCATGCCCATTTCTCCTGGACCTTTTACAGAGCAGGCCTCCTCTCTTAGGCTAGTCTTGTTGATTTTTAAAAAACCCTCCTGGTTAAGCTGGAAATTTAAAATCCTGGTGTTTTTTTGTTTGTTTGTTTTTCTTCCCACATTGGTGCTATTTTCTTAAACACCAGAATGTCTTCCTCTTATCCTTACTAAAAATCACAATGACAGAACGACCTTCTGTAAAAGGCAGTGTAGAATCATGGAAAGGTCTTCGACTGTGGAAACAGAGCAGGCAGGGTTTGAATCTGAGCTCTGCTACCTAATAATTGAAGGTAACTCTTAAATTCTTTAAACCTGAGTTTCCACATGTGCAAAATGGTGATAACGGAAGTATTAATGCATATCAGATTAGGCTCTTTTAAGAATTAAATGACAAAATACAGATAAAAATAACTAATCTGGCACCTGGTGAGTATTACCATGTAATATGTATCAAGTCTTTGCTAAGAGTCAAGCACTGTCTGAAACTCTTCTTGTATCTTCTTTGTATTCCTGTGACATAGGCACTTTTATTGCCCCCTTTAAAGATGAGAAAACCCCACAACACAGAAGAGATTAAATAGCTTGTTGAGGGCATGGAGGTGCCAAGGTTGGAACCCCACAAGATCTTGCCTTTCAGCTTAGGAGGTTCGTAATAGATGTCAGTTACTTTTCCCTTCTGTTGTCATTCAGTCACTAAGTTGTGTCTGACTCTTTGCAACTCCATGGACTGCAGCATGCTGGGCTTCCATGTCCTTCACCATCTCCCGGAGTTTGCTTTTCATTTTTAGGTGTGGTGGTTTTTTTTTTTTCTTGCCTCTAAGCTGTCATTTGTTTTCATCCATCTTCATTCTTTGGCCTGTATGGGCCTCCCATCGCAGTGACCTCTCTCCTTGCAGAGCACTGGCTCTGGGCACATGCGCTCCAGAGCGTTGACTCCTAATTGGACACACCGGTCCAGCTGCTCCATGGCACGTGGAATCTTCCTGGGCCAGGGATCGAACTGGTGCCCCTTGTACTGCAAGTGGACTCTTTACCCACTGGACTACCAGGGAAGCCGTAGGTGATATTATTTTTAAAGATTTATTTATTTATTTATTTTGGGCGGGGCTCGAGTTGGGGAGGGAGGGCAGCAGGCAGGCCACTTCTATTGGTCTTTCATTTCTCTATTTTCATCCGTCTTTGTTCTTTGGCTCCTGCGGGCCTCCCATGGCAGTGGCGTCTGTTGTCGCAGAGCACCGGCTCTGGGCGCATGCGCTCCAGAGCTCCGGCTCGGTGATTGGACACATCGGTCCAGCCGCTCCGCGGCACGTGGGATCCTCCCAGGCCAGGGATCGAACTGGCGCCCCTTGCACTGCAAGGCGGTGTCCTTACTCAGTGGACCACCAGGGGAAGCCCGGTGGTATTATTTTTAATATTTAATAGTACAGGGGAGGAAGTAACACCAATAAGTAACACCCATAAGTGGTGCTTGGGCCCCCATAGTGGGCGGTATGCAGGTGAACACCAGTGAGGAAGAATTGGTGTATTTTAAGTGGTTGATGGGTCTACTGTAACTAATCTGGCACCTGGTGAGTATTACCATGTAATATGTATCAAGTCTTTGCTAAGAGTCAAGCACTGTCTGAAACTCTTCTTGTATCTTCTTTGTATTCCTGTGACATAGGCACTTTTATTGCCCCCTTTAAAGATGAGAAAACCCCACAACACAGAAGAGATTAAATAGCTTGTTGAGGGCATGGAGGTGCCAAGGTTGGAACCCCACAAGATCTTGCCTTTCAGCTTAGGAGGTTCGTAATAGATGTCAGTTACTTTTCCCTTCTGTTGTCATTCAGTCACTAAGTTGTGTCTGACTCTTTGCAACTCCATGGACTGCAGCATGCTGGGCTTCCATGTCCTTCACCATCTCCCGGAGTTTGCTTTTCATTTTTAGGTGTGGTGGTTTTTTTTTTTTCTTGCCTCTAAGCTGTCATTTGTTTTCATCCATCTTCATTCTTTGGCCTGTATGGGCCTCCCATCGCAGTGACCTCTCTCCTTGCAGAGCACTGGCTCTGGGCACATGCGCTCCAGAGCGTTGACTCCTAATTGGACACACCGGTCCAGCTGCTCCATGGCACGTGGAATCTTCCTGGGCCAGGGATCGAACTGGTGCCCCTTGTACTGCAAGTGGACTCTTTACCCACTGGACTACCAGGGAAGCCGTAGGTGATATTATTTTTAAAGATTTATTTATGTATTTATTTTGGGCGGGGCTCGAGTTGGGGAGGGAGGGCAGCAGGCAGGCCACTTCTATTGGTCTTTCATTTCTCTATTTTCATCCGTCTTTGTTCTTTGGCTCCTGCGGGCCTCCCATGGCAGTGGCGTCTGTTGTCGCAGAGCACCGGCTCTGGGCGCATGCGCTCCAGAGCTCCGGCTCGGTGATTGGACACATCGGTCCAGCCGCTCCGCGGCACGTGGGATCCTCCCAGGCCAGGGATCGAACTGGCGCCCCTTGCACTGCAAGGCGGTGTCCTTACTCAGTGGACCACCAGGGGAAGCCCGGTGGTATTATTTTTAATATTTAATTAGTACAGGGGAGGAAGTAACACCAATAAGTAACACCCATAAGTGGTGCTTGGGCCCCCATAGTGGGCGGTATGCAGGTGAACACCAGTGAGGAAGAATTGGTGTATTTTAAGTGGTTGATGGGTCTACTGTCTCCCTTGCAGAAGAAGAACTTGTGAACATGGTCAGCGTCTTTCCCCAGCCCCTCAAAAATCTTACTGTCAGCAACCCTCTCTAACTTGTGAACAACAAAAATGTGGATTTGGTTGAGACTTGGTAGCACCTGAGTAGGGGTGACACAGACGCAGTATTATCTTGGTCTCTCCCAGCAAAGCAGGGTGAGGAGTGCACTCCAGAGCCCTGAAAGTGAGCGCAAGAGTAGGTCCTTGTTTTGTATATGTGAATACTCGAAGTCACTTAGGTTGTAGCCAAATCGTTTTGACTGAAGCCCACCAGTCTCCTCTGTCCATAGGATTTTCCAAGCAAGAATACTAGAGTGGATTGCTGTTTCCTTCTCCAGGGGATCTTCCTGACTAGGGATCAAACCCACGTCTCTCATCTCTCCTGTATTGGCAAGTGGATTCTTTACCACTAGTGCCACCTGCAAAACCCCAATTTTATATATACTAGTGTGTATCTGTTAGAATGTGGTTCGGTTGCTAAGTCGTGTCTTTGCGACTCTTTGAAACACCGTGGACAGCAGCACGCCAGACTTCCCTGTTCTTCACTATTTCCTGGAGTTTTCTCAAACTCATGTCCAGTGAGTAACTGATGCCATCCAACCGTCTCATCCTCTGTCTTCTTCCCCTCCTGCAGTTTTTCCCAGCATCAGGGACTTTTCCGGGGAGTTGGCTCTTCACATCAAGTGGCCAGAGTATTGGAGCTTCAGCTCCTCTCTCTCCTATATACGCATGTGTTATATGTTACTGACTCACTTTGTTGTACACCTGAAACTAACACAACATTATAAATCACCTTATTTTTTTTTTAAATAAGAAAAACAGTGAACTATTCTGTTGCCCATGGATATTTTGTATTCCCCACTTTCATGGGTTTGCCTCAACTGCCAGATTCTGCAGAAATCTGAATTAGAACTTTATGAAAAAGAAAAATCCCACATGGTAGATTGAGGACCCTTCTGAGTTAAGACGTATGAAGTCACATTGGCCAATGAAAATACTATGTGAATGCCTTGGGGGGAATGTAGTTAACTATACAGACATGATTCCTGGTTAAATATGAGCTTTTCACTGAGTTACTACCCCACCCCATCAGAGTACAGGTTTTTTGTGCAGAATGCTCCCTTAAGGTTCTCAGCATCCATGGTGTATTTTAAGTGGGTGATGGGTCTACTGTCTCCCTTGCAGAAGAAGAACTTGTGAACATGGTCAGCGTCTTTCCCCAGCCCCTCAAAAATCTTACTGTCAGCAACCCTCTCTAACTTGTGAACAACAAAAATGTGGATTTGGTTGAGACTTGGTAGCACCTGAGTAGGGGTGACACAGACGCAGTATTATCTTGGTCTCTCCCAGCAAAGCAGGGTGAGGAGTGCACTCCAGAGCCCTGAAAGTGAGCGCAAGAGTAGGTCCTTGTTTTGTATATGTGAATACTAAGTCACTTAGGTTGTAGCCAAATCGTTTTGACTGAAGCCCACCAGTCTCCTCTGTCCATAGGATTTTCCAAGCAAGAATACTAGAGTGGATTGCTGTTTCCTTCTCCAGGGGATCTTCCTGACTAGGGATCAAACCCACGTCTCTCATCTCTCCTGTATTGGCAAGTGGATTCTTTACCACTAGTGCCACCTGCAAAACCCCAATTTTATATATACTAGTGTGTATCTGTTAGAATGTGGTTCGGTTGCTAAGTCGTGTCTTTGCGACTCTTTGAAACACCGTGGACAGCAGCACGCCAGACTTCCCTGTTCTTCACTATTTCCTGGAGTTTTCTCAAACTCATGTCCAGTGAGTAACTGATGCCATCCAACCGTCTCATCCTCTGTCTTCTTCCCCTCCTGCAGTTTTTCCCAGCATCAGGGTCTTTTCCGGTGAGTTGGCTCTTCACATCAAGTGGCCAGAGTATTGGAGCTTCAGCTCCTCTCTCTCCTATATACGCATGTGTTATATGTTACTGACTCACTTTGTTGTACACCTGAAACTAACACAACATTATAAATCACCTTATTTTTTTTTTAAATAAGAAAAACAGTGAACTATTCTGTTGCCCATGGATATTTTGTATTCCCCACTTTCATGGGTTTGCCTCAACTGCCAGATTCTGCAGAAATCTGAATTAGAACTTTATGAAAAAGAAAAATCCCACATGGTAGATTGAGGACCCTTCTGAGTTAAGACGTATGAAGTCACATTGGCCAATGAAAATACTATGTGAATGCCTTGGGGGGAATGTAGTTAACTATACAGACATGATTCCCTGGTTAAATATGAGCTTTTTCACTGAGTTACTACCCCACCCCATCAGAGTACAGGTTTTTTTGTGCAGAATGCTCCCTTAAGGTTCTCAGCATCCATGCCTCTCCTCTGCAGTAGACCTAGTCAGCCAGTCTCAGGACCACTTCCTCAGCCACCCAGGCCTGTGTAAGACCCACCAGGGAAGCCCCCCAGGTAGCAGAGTGGGTGCCGCTGGGGACGACAGACTGAAGCTAGGGGGCTTGGTCAGGAGCGCCTTTGCAAAGTATTACTCGTACTTAAAGAAATGTCACCAGGTACCCTTTTTGTCCGCCCTAGTGAGTCACATTATTTCAGGACAGAAGTCCTGGCGGATGAAACCTTGGGGTGCTGCTCTTGGGGCCGGGGGAGAAGTAGTCCAGGGGCAGAACCTACAGCTCTCTGCTCGTCTTTGCCCACCTCGCGGCTGCTTGGCTCTGTTCAGGCTCCACCTGTCTGTCCATCTGATCCACAGTCACCATGCTTGACTAGAGTTAGGAAAGTAGCAGGACTGTCACTTGAAATCCCTCTCTGCCTCTTCACCATCGCCTCCAGCCTCCTTCACTCAACTTTAAGCCCTTTGTGTCGGTTCCCATGGTTACCTCTTCACCGCTAGCAGCTGGAATTCCACAGCCGGAGGAGGCCGCCTCCCCACTGAGCCAGGTCTGGCTGGGGCGGAGGCCGCCAATCCGCCCCTGGGTCCTGACACGGGGTCACAGTCCGGCACCTTCTCTTTGTCGTGGATTCTGTATTTTTCCCAGGCTTGGCATGCTGGCGTTCTAAATGGGAGGGGATACCAGGGAGACATATGGCTCACAGGCTCTTTCCTGCCTTCGGCTGGCCCGGCGTGGACCTGCCAAGCTCCTGCCCACCGCCACCTCCTTCTGTGTGCTGTTGCCCCGGCGAGGGGGTGGGACCTGCTGGGCCCAGTTGGATGAAGATGACTGCTCACTGTCCCACCCGCTTTCATTTCGGCTCTTGTCGTTTATGCCTGGTGGACATTAACAAGACCAGGCTCTGGTTTGGAAGGAATGGGTGTCCGAGGCAGGTTTTCCGCCAGCCTAGAGGACCAGGCAGGCTCAGGAAGTCATGGGGTTGTTGGGGCCCGGGGGCGAGGTTCAAGATGAGAACACAGCCAGCTCAGAGTCTTGAAGCTGTCGCCTCAGACAATGTGTGAGGCCCAAATTCCTTCTCATTCAGGGTTTTACTGGCCCCAGAAGCAGGAGCTATAACTCCGGGTGGAAATGAATCAGCCCTGATAACGAAGGTGAGAAGTTATCGATAGAAACCACCGCAGACCGTGGCTCCTGAGGATCCCAATTCTGGAAGGGCCGCTGTGCGCTTCCTGAGATCAGGCAGCTGTGTTGATTCTGGAATCGGCTCAGCCTACAGACGTCTGAGCCCCAGGTGATCCGGCTGTTGCAAATGGTCGTTAAGGGCATCCTTAGAGCCTTACAATTGGGGGTGCTTAGCCTGAGACTAGGGGCAGAACCTACAGCTCTCTGCTCGTCTTTGCCCACCTCGCGGCTGCTTGGCTCTGTTCAGGCTCCACCTGTCTGTCCATCTGATCCACAGTCACCATGCTTGACTAGAGTTAGGAAAGTAGCAGGACTGTCACTTGAAATCCCTCTCTGCCTCTTCACCATCGCCTCCAGCCTCCTTCACTCAACTTTAAGCCCTTTGTGTCGGTTCCCATGGTTACCTCTTCACCGCTAGCAGCTGGAATTCCACAGCCGGAGGAGGCCGCCTCCCCACTGAGCCAGGTCTGGCTGGGGCGGAGGCCGCCAATCCGCCCCTGGGTCCTGACACGGGGTCACAGTCCGGCACCTTCTCTTTGTCGTGGATTCTGTATTTTTCCCAGGCTTGGCATGCTGGCGTTCTAAATGGGAGGGGATACCAGGGAGACATATGGCTCACAGGCTCTTTCCTGCCTTCGGCTGGCCCGGCGTGGACCTGCCAAGCTCCTGCCCACCGCCACCTCCTTCTGTGTGCTGTTGCCCCGGCGAGGGGGTGGGACCTGCTGGGCCCAGTTGGATGAAGATGACTGCTCACTGTCCCACCCGCTTTCATTTCGGCTCTTGTCGTTTATGCCTGGTGGACATTAACAAGACCAGGCTCTGGTTTGGAAGGAATGGGTGTCCGAGGCAGGTTTTCCGCCAGCCTAGAGGACCAGGCAGGCTCAGGAAGTCATGGGGTTGTTGGGGCCCGGGGGCGAGGTTCAAGATGAGAACACAGCCAGCTCAGAGTCTTGAAGCTGTCGCCTCAGACAATGTGTGAGGCCCAAATTCCTTCTCATTCAGGGTTTTACTGGCCCCAGAAGCAGGAGCTATAACTCCGGGTGGAAATGAATCAGCCCTGATAACGAAGGTGAGAAGTTATCGATAGAAACCACCGCAGACCGTGGCTCCTGAGGATCCCAATTCTGGAAGGGCCGCTGTGCGCTTCCTGAGATCAGGCAGCTGTGTTGATTCTGGAATCGGCTCAGCCTACAGACGTCTGAGCCCCCAGGTGATCCGGCTGTTGCAAATGGTCGTTAAGGGCATCCTTAGAGCCTTACAATGTGTGGGGTCTTGGCTTTACCGCTGTCTTGGAGATCTTGAACAATTTACTTAAATGACCTGTGCTTCAGTTTCCTTCTCTGAAAGTGGGAGAACACTTCATAAGGTAATTATGAGGATTGATTTGTTATGTAAAAATACTTTGTAAATTGGAAAGCCTTCACAGGTGCTAGACTTCCCAGGTGGCACAGTGGTGAAGAACTGCAGGAGATGTGGGTTTGATCCCTGGGTCAGAAAGATCCCCTGGAGTAGGAAATGGCAACCCACTCCAGTATTCTTTCCTGGAGAATCCCAAGAAAAGAGGAGCCTGGGGGGCTACAGTCCATAGGGTTGCAAAGAGTCAGATATGACTGAAATAATTTAACACAGCACAGTGCATACTCACAGAAGGAACGGAAAAGTGATGGTAATAAGTAGAGACTTAGCCGGTGGAACCATAGGAACAGACACCTTGAAAAGGTATATTGTAAACCAGAAACAATTACTTTTCCACAAGTCGACTGCAGTTTAGTACCTTGCCTTCCATTTACCATGTGCTTCCAAAGAGTATAAAGCAACAGCCAGGGCAAAGCTTGGGAGACAGAGAGTTCCACTTTGGATGACAGCAGAGGTTACAAACGTTTAGGTCTGAGATTTGGAGGCACGTTAATAGCATGGAATGTCTATTATCTACCCTAGAAAGCAGAACGAATCTTGGATATTGTGGACACAAATGCAGTTGGCACAAGCTTTTAAAAAGTGCATGTGAGCTTCTTTCTAAGACCCAGTAATCCTCTTGGGCAACGTAAGGATTAGGCCTCCCCTGCAAACAAGGGGGTGAGTTCAGTTTTCCTGGGATCCCTCAGCTGTTGCCAAATTTAGCAAGGGACCTGTTTTCTCCCCCATGAATGACCACCTGTATTTACATTTTGCATGCCCACCCCTCTTCTCCAGGCAGCTCTAGGACAGGAGCAGCTAATTTGCATGTAGATGGGAGAGAGAAGGGCTTCCCTGATGGCTCAGTGGTGAAGAATCTGCCCGCCAATGCAGGAGCTATAGGTTTGGTCTCTGGGTCAGGAAGATCCCCTGGAGGAAGAATTGGCGACCCACTCCAGGATTCTTGCCTGAAAAATCCCATGGACAGAGGAGCCTGGTGAGCTCCAGTAGTTGGACACGACTGAGCACACACGGAAGAGAGAAACCCCACCTCCCACAGCCCGTAGTGCCCTCTCTTCTGGAGCCAGAGCACCTCACCAGCTCCCACTTGCAGGAGGGCAGGGGTCTGGCTGGCTGGAGGTGGAGTGGGAGGACTCCAGGGGCTAAAAAAAAAAACCCCTGGGCTCAACCTCATCGTGGTTTGAACACAGCCTTGCAGGTACATTCGCTGAGTGTCATCCCTGCCTAGTGCCCGAGGCGCGCTCTGCTGAGAGGAGGCCTCCAGAAGAATCCTCAGGCTGACGCTGTCAGCCTCGAGGCTCCAGGAAGCTTTTCTTTCACACTGGTTGCTGGGTCTTCTATAATGGGGCCCGGGTGATGCCTCGTATTTCTTGTTCTTTTTTGCAAGAACCCTCCACTGTGGCATTAAGTATCTATAGCCCTCACCAAATGCTTTGGAGGTTTGCAGTTGTCGTTTTTTTCCATAAAAGTTTTATTATTATTATAGTTTTTACAGTTTTGTTGTTTACTGCCACACCTCGACCCAAATCCGCTGCAGTTGCCTTCCTTGAGGAATGAAAGAGCCGATCGATTGTTATACCAGCATCCTATCCCACCCCTTGGGTGACTTCCCATGTTCATCTCTCTCATGTCAGCCACTTGGATCAATTAGTAAGGGCTCCCGTCTTGTGGTGGTTACTATGTGCCAGGCTTACGAGATCCCACAGCCATGTCACCAGGAAGATAATTCCTTTGTCCCCTTTTACAAATGAGATCCTCAGGCTCAGACACGATAGTGGCCTAGAGTCTTCCCATTGCCCAAACTTACTCCTGGGATAGATACATCCACTGCCATTTCCCGACAAAGACTTTCCTTTAAAAGTACGGAGAAATTAGACCGAGACTCGTTCTAGTAAGAATAAAAAATGAGGCTAATTTCACTTTTTCTGTTCATTACAATCATGAATGTTAATTTTAAACGCTCAGTGGTGAAGAATCTGCCCGCCAATGCAGGAGCTATAGGTTTGGTCTCTGGGTCAGGAAGATCCCCTGGAGGAAGAATTGGCGACCCACTCCAGGATTCTTGCCTGAAAAATCCCATGGACAGAGGAGCCTGGTGAGCTCCAGTAGTTGGACACGACTGAGCACACACGGAAGAGAGAAACCCCACCTCCCACAGCCCGTAGTGCCCTCTCTTCTGGAGCCAGAGCACCTCACCAGCTCCCACTTGCAGGAGGGCAGGGGTCTGGCTGGCTGGAGGTGGAGTGGGAGGACTCCAGGGCTAAAAAACCCCTGGGCTCAACCTCATCGTGGTTTGAACACAGCCTTGCAGGTACATTCGCTGAGTGTCATCCCTGCCTAGTGCCCGAGGCGCGCTCTGCTGAGAGGAGGCCTCCAGAAGAATCCTCAGGCTGACGCTGTCAGCCTCGAGGCTCCAGGAAGCTTTTCTTTCACACTGGTTGCTGGGTCTTCTATAATGGGGCCCGGGTGATGCCTCGTATTTCTTGTTCTTTTTTGCAAGAACCCTCCACTGTGGCATTAAGTATCTATAGCCCTCACCAAATGCTTTGGAGGTTTGCAGTTGTCGTTTTTTTCCATAAAAGTTTTATTATTATTATAGTTTTTACAGTTTTGTTGTTTACTGCCACACCTCGACCCAAATCCGCTGCAGTTGCCTTCCTTGAGGAATGAAAGAGCCGATCGATTGTTATACCAGCATCCTATCCCACCCCTTGGGTGACTTCCCATGTTCATCTCTCTCATGTCAGCCACTTGGATCAATTAGTAAGGGCTCCCGTCTTGTGGTGGTTACTATGTGCCAGGCTTACGAGATCCCACAGCCATGTCACCAGGAAGATAATTCCTTTGTCCCCTTTTTACAAATGAGATCCTCAGGCTCAGACACGATAGTGGCCTAGAGTCTTCCCATTGCCCAAACTTACTCCTGGGATAGATACATCCACTGCCATTTCCCGACAAAGACTTTCCTTTAAAAGTACGGAGAAATTAGACCGAGACTCGTTCTAGTAAGAATAAAAAATGAGGCTAATTTCACTTTTTCTGTTCATTACAATCATGAATGTTAATTTTAAACAATTTGCAAGATACAGAAAAAGTGAAGAAAAAAATCTCCCTTAATCATGTCACCCAGTAGTAACATTTTCATGCTTTTTCTGGTCTTTTGTCTTCATTTACAGCCTTTTGTCTCATAGGAATGGCAAAAGGGTCATGTGGCAGGAATGCCAGGCGTGTGTGGATTGGCATGTAGCTGATGCCTAAGAAAAATAGCATGCCTGGTCCTGGGCCCTCAGGCATTGCATGACAGGTGGAGTGGTCTCTGGCCAAAAGGCTTTCTACTTGTTTTCTTTCTTTTTGCTTTATCTATACAATGAAGACCATCACCATCTCAAATGATAAGATCAATACCTTTTTAAAGCAGAGTGTCTGGTATATAGCATATGCCTAAGAAATACAAAGTCTGCTTTCCATTGTTAAGAAGGAAACACTGCCAGCCACCATTTGTGTGTTACACATGTTAATTCATTCAAGCCTCACAACTACTCCTTGATCCAGGTGTTATCATATTTATAGGGGAGGCAACTGAGGCACAAGTCGCTAAGCGATCTGCCGAAAGCCAAACACCTACCATGTCAAACACCTACCATGTGACAGAGCCAGGATAGGAGCTCCAGCTGCGGAGTCCACACTGTTCATAGAAGTCACACAGCCCGCCACGCACTGCGTTGATTTAAGACGACACTTTGGAGAGTTTGTGGCTAGGGGCATATGCTTCAGTGGTAAAGAGGTCACCAGTTGACTGTGGCCGTGTCCTGAAGGCCCTTGGTTTTCTTATGCCCTTACCCTGGACTCGTCGTAGGACCCCGTGGGTACAGGCCCTGCAGTCGAAAGGAAGTCTGGAGCAAACTGAATATTTAACAGGCAGGTTAAACGACCTGGCGGATCATGTGTTTTGTCTTTTTCCCTCTCCCCACCCTTTTCCAGTCTGCCTGCAAGGTTGGCCTAGAGGTGACTGGCTGCAGATCTGGAGATAGTTAGGCTTATGGTTTCAGAAAGAATCAGAAATATGCTGGATGTTGACATTATAAGTGGTACACTTGATTCATTTGAGAGGTTTCAGGGGAAATCAAGTGAGAAAAAACCATCAGCAGGAGGAGCAGGAGGTACCAGTGGACAGAGGGCAGAGACGTACAAAGCACTCCTGAGCACGGCTGAAGGGCTATGCGTGGCCTCCTGTGATCACCACACTGCCCAGCCAAGGCAGGCGAGCAGAAAGAAGAGGTTTTTGGGGACAAGTAGAAAGGGCATGCCCATGAGGGAACGCACTGAACACAGGCCTGAGGGAACACAGAGTGAACTTCTAGATGGTAAATCATGATTTCAAAAGCAAGAAAGGTGAGGCATGAAGGGACAGTGATGTCAAAGGTTATATCGAAATACATAGGTACCAAAAGATCAGGAACGGGGACTTTTCAAGAGAGGTGAGTTCATTGAGGACATCTGTGAAACCTTTGATAAATGCCCAGCCATCCGCAGACGAAGAACAGCTATGTGAGGCTAAGAGCAGAAATCTGAGCCAAAGGGCATCGGTTCTTCACATCTTCCTCCACACACTGAAGAGGCGGGGCATCCGGGCTCTCTCTGCCTCCCAGAGACAAGGGGGAAGAGCAGGCTGGGGAGCCCGAGGCTCTGACCCCGGGAGCCGCCTGCGAACAGGAGACAGAGCTGATGGCCGGCAGCTTCCTGGGATGCACCCGGAGGGCAGAAAGAGCATATGGAAACACAGGCACCCACAGACACAGCTTTTCACGAAGCAAATTAGGAAAACAAATACACGCAAGCTCCCAGCCTAAATCCAAAGGAGTTTCTCCAGAGAACTTAGCCCTGTGAAAATGCACATCTGTCTGCATCATCTCAAAAAGCCTTCTGCTGGCTTCAAAACATAAGGTGACAAGATCGTGATGAGCTGTGCCAACTGTTTGTCGAAGGACTCGGCCAGTGGTCTGCCAACTCTGCTGCTCTCCACTCCACAAATGCTAGCTGCCGGTGACACGGACCAGCAGCTCAAGAGCCACATTCTATTTCACAACAAAATTAACTCACAACTTTGTGTGGTGTGGTTGTTTAGTTGCTCAGTTGTGTCCGACTCTTCTGTGACCCAGTGTTCTGCAGCACACCAGTCTTCTCTTTCCTAGGCAAGAATAATGGAGTGAGTTGCCATTTCCTTCTCCAGGAGATCTTCCCAAGCCAGGGATCAAACCCACGTCTCCTGCATTGGCAGGTGGATTCTTTACCACTGAGCCACCAGAGAAGCTGTCACAACCTTACATAGAAAGTGGCTAAAAGAAAAGAGGTCCCCACCTTCCCCAAAACATGTAGACAATTTGGTGCATTTAACAGTTGAAGTGCAGAACTCCATCTTGGACACATCACACAGTCATTCCCTTTGCAGTCAACTGGAATGGCTTTCATAAATCTGTGCTGTATGCCTATCATGAGCCATTCACTGTCTGCGGCCCTGGGTAGGTAGTGGTTTAAAAGCACAAAACTGAAGAAAAGCCAGCCATGGGCCCTGACCTGGCTGCACTTACTGTCCAGAATAGTCTGTGGGCCCATGAGCATGTACCTGCAGCCCCAGGTGCCATGATGGGAAGGACCAGGTGCTGGGAGGAGACCATGTGAGGAGGTGAGGTGCTCCCTGGACTGGTTGAGGAGGAACCGCCTGAATGGGGAGTTGGGAGGAAGGCCGTTCCAGGTGGAGGGAGCCGCGTGGAGAGTTTGGCAGGCTTGGGCAGTCGGGGCAGGCCATCAGGGACCTGGTGAGTGAGCTGGGCAGAAACCAGGTCACTCGAGGCCTCGCACTGAAGCTCAGGAACTTGGCTTTCCTCCAGAGTGCATGTGAAAGCTACACGAGTTTTATTATTAGAGATGACATAACCCACTTAGTGTTTTTTCTTTTTCTTTCTTTTGAAGGCGGTGCTGGGTGCTGGGGTGGAGAAGGGACAGGAGTGGAGATGGCTGGTGAGGAAGGTGTTCCCCTAGACAGAACACGAGCCAGAGGACGCAATTGCTGGCTTTCAGAACTGAGCTATTCCTAAGGCTCCCACAGTCCATGCTAAGGAGCTGTGGGGCCCCTGCCCATCCCCATGAAACACAGAAATCAGGAGCTAAAGGGATCTGGGGAGATCCTCTCCTGTTTTCCTGGTGTTAAATAGAGCTATAGGAACAGGATGGTCTGGAGCTTTCTCTTCAGTATTGGCTGAAACGCAGTTCAGAAAACAATGAAGGATTCTATTAAATAAATACCAAATAGTAAAACAGTTAGGGTATATTCATGAATTATGAACAGTGTTGTTGTTCAGTGGCTAAGTTGTGTTCGACTCTTTGTGACCCCATGGACTGCAGCATGCCAGGTTTCCCTGTCCTTCACTATTTTCCAGAGTTTGCTCAAAGTCATGTCTATTGAGTCAATGATGCCATCCAAACGTCTCATCCTCTGTCACCCCATTCTTCTCCTGCCCTCAGTTTTTCCCAGCATCAGGGTCTTTTCCAGTGAGTCATTTCTTCACATCCAGTGGTCAAAGTATTGAAGCTTCAGGTTCAGCTCAGTTTTTCCAATGAATATTCGGGGTTGATTTCCTTTAGGACTGGTCTGATCCCCTTGGTGTCCACGGGACTCTCAGGAGTCTTCTCCAGCCCCGCATTTCTGAAGGATCCATTCTTTGGCACTCAGCCTTCTTTATAGTCCAACTCTCACAAATGTATGTGAACAGTGGGAGCTGGGAATACGAATGTACTTATCATAGGAAGCAGAAGTGTGTAGGTGGTTGTCCTGGATTTCTTGTTTCTTATCTGGCAAAGAAAGATGGTCCTGGGCTAGCGGGCCACCATCATTGTGTTTTAGCCCCCGGTAAATCTTTCAAGTCAGCTCTGAGTCCTGTCTCCCCTTTCATATTTTGTAATGCCGAGACTGGAGAGCAGCAAGAAACAATACTGAAAACAGCTCTTGAAAACATTTCACTAGTGTGGTCAGCAAGATTCACTATGGGATTTCTTTTCATTACAGCATGTAAGTTTAAAAGTGTTTCTTTGTTGTCCAGGTTTTTTCAGAAAGAGTTTAAGGCAGAGAAGGTGTGCTGTGGGTGCTGCTGACGCTTCCTGCGTTCCTTCCGGCCGGTTTCCTCCTTGGCGTCACGCATCCAGACAGCCCACAGGGGAGCCGCATGACCAGCGCTCCCCTCCCGCCCCCCACCCTGCGGGGGAGGTGAATATGAGCAGAGACGCTGTGCTGTGACTTAGCTTGGGAGACACTGTCAGCAACACGCAGCTGAACCCTCACAGCCGTTGTTAACCTCAGCTGGTCCCCCGGAGGGCATCGATGCGGGGCTGATCTCTGCTAGGCTTGACAAGAATCCTGCACTGAAATTCCTTTTAAAAAGATGAAACAGTCTCCTCTTTTGCTTGCTTCCATCTCCTTCCCATTGGCCTACTCTTCCTCCCAGCCCTTCACTCGGACACCCTGCACTTTCAACCATCCCTCCGTGCCTCCCAGAGATGGGGAGGGGCTGAGGAAAGAGAAAAAGGCTCCCCCATTGTGCAGAAAGGACAGAGCCAACAGCTGTGGTTTAGGCCCCCAAATGAGGAAGTTATTAAATGCCACAGAGGTTTTCTGAGAGCTCAGGCCTGGTGCTTATTGTTTTCTCCCAGTGGACAGGAGCAGAACTGGCAAGGCAAGTTTGCTGGTGGAATGGGTTCTACCAATGGGTGGTCATGGGTCTGCTGTGTATGTGTGTGTCGTCTTTACGTTGATGGATTTGAGAAGATATCTTTGAGTCTGCTTTCCACCTCCTCTTAAACCAGATGGCCTCTGGGGTTGCGTTGGGGTTGTTGGGGCTTTTGGTGGTAGCAGACATCCCAATTGGAGACCACATGGTGAATTCTGCAAAAAGGTTCTGATGTGCTCACTCCAGGCAAGGGTCTTTTTGCTGTTATTTCCATCATAAGTTAGGTCTTCTTAGTTTCGTCTATTCTACATAACGATCTTAGCTGAAAGACACTCTAAAATGAAAGTTGTCACTTTGCAAGAGACGGCTTTTTGGAAAAGACCTTGATGCTGAGAAAAATAGAAGACAGAGAAGGGGAGGACAGAAGACCAGATGGTTGGATGATGTCACTGTGTCAGTTGCATGAGTTCGGGCAAGCTCCGGGAGATGGTGAAGATCAGGGACGTCTGACGTGCTGCAGTCCGTGGCGTTGCAGAGTCAGGCATGACTGAGCCACTGAACTGAACTGAAAGTTGAAGACAACAATGAAAATGATTTGTTATTTAAGTGAATACCCTATGTGCAGGCAGTATGCTAGACAGTTAATAGTATCTAGAAACTTGATAGCAGCTCTGCAGGACGTATATAATCATGGGGGCTGTTTTGCTGAGTGCTGAATAGATACAGACACTATGTGCTGTTCCTGAATTAGTTCACATTTCTCAACAATGCTATGAAAGCTGTTGTTCCTTTACCCCAATTTCAGAGACACAAGAATGGAGGCACAGGGAAGAGGAGATCACAGAGCTGATCAGCGGGAGGGACTAGGACTGGACTCGGAGCGGCAGACTCCAGGCCAGGCTCCCACATGGTGGGCTCTGCCGTGTTCCCCCATTTCCCACGAGGAGCCCGAGGCTCACCATTTGCTTGCCCAGTGTCGTAGAGCCTCAACCGGGCCTTCAGACTCCTGGTGTAGGGCAATATTGATTATTGCCAGGCATCGTCAAATTAGGGAAGCCATGTCACAAAGGAGGTGACAATACTTAGGTAAAACTCAAGACAGAAACTTTAGCTTCGAAGTGGAAATTCCCTGCTGACTGCCTGGTCCTCTCCCTCCTGATCCTGAAATAACAAAGACATCAATACTGTTCCTAATCCCACCATTTCTCAGCCAAGGCCTGTGCACAGGAGAAACCGTAGGCATCTGCACCATCTCCAGATTCCTGCTTGTAGGAAATGGCACAGGGGCTACCAGTCGGCTCACAAAGACAGCCATGAAAACACATCCCAGATACCCCGTGTGGCAAACCTGCCTTACAGTCCGATACAGGGGACAGGCAGGCTGATCAAAAGGAGGCTTTGACGCCGCAGTTTAGGGTGTTTGGCAATTCAGCAGCCAAGGCTCTCCGCTGGAGAAGAAGTATATCTGTTCCCGTGGCGAACACACTGGCCACTCAGGGCTTAACATTTCTCTCTGACCCCCTGGGAGTACGGAGCGAGCGCGTTCCGGGAATGGTGTTGGGGACTGGTTGTGGGAGGCTGGATTTAAATGGACACACAAAAGGCTGACCTCCAGCTCAGTGGAATCTAAACAATCTGAAACAGCTTGGGCTCAAGCGTTGGCATGTGAGTCTGAGCTGCCACCCGCTGAAAGGAACCGGGGCCACTGTCCCGGGAGTGTCGGGTCAGGAGGCAGCGGGAACTTATCTCAGGAAGCCACCACCTTGGATGGTTTGCTTCCCAGTGAGTCCAGTGTGTTGCTTATGTACCAGTGGATCCTGAGTTATAGGAGGGTTCTTCTTCATGATAGTCAGTGTGTCTTTCTTCCCCCTTGGTTGGAAAGGTCTAGTGCTCTAAGATTGGGAAGGACACGCTATTGCTTCTTGGAAGCACAGATAGGAGAGAATGAAGACCCTGGCCCGTACAGAGCGCCTGGGTGGGTGCAGGCTTAGACCTATGTGCTCAGCGGTGCTGCTCGGCGCCAGCTCCAGCGGTCTTCTCACGTATTGTCCGTGATGAATGCATTGTCCGCCCTGCTCACGAGCATCATACTCAGCCTCTGGTTTTCCTTTTTTTTCCAGAGATGCATGTGCAGATGCTGCAGACCCTGGCAGCTCTGACTCCTTCAGCCCAGAGCGCCTCACCTCTGACCCCCAGCACAGGAAAGCAGCGTGGTCAGGAGGGGTTAAACTTCGGCTGAGGCACCGGTAAGAGGCACGGAGGGCTGTGCTGAGCAGTTCGGCAAAGGGGCTTGGCTGCGGGAAGGGGAAATGAGGGCCGAGGCTGGTCGAGAATACAGAGGGTAGAGGGAGGTGAGAGGTCAGGTGGAAGCTTGAAATTCAGAAGAGTCAGCACCCAGATGACAATTTTCAGACTCGGTTTCGGGAAAGCAATGAGTTCCCAGCAGAGGGACCCCTTCAAATCACTGGATGCACATGTCTTTAAAAATACATTTACCGCTGTTTTTACAACTGTAATGAAAAGCACTTAAAGAGATATACCAACGTCCTACACTTTGGAAATGACTAATGAGTTGCATTGTAAAACAAGAATTCCTCTTGGAACCAATATTCATTGAAAGCTCTCTCGGAATTTTGACCTGGGAGTACGGAGCGAGCGCGTTCGGGAATGGTGTTGGGGACTGGTTGTGGGAGGCTGGATTTAAATGGACACACAAAAGGCTGACCTCCAGCTCAGTGGAATCTAAACAATCTGAAACAGCTTGGGCTCAAGCGTTGGCATGTGAGTCTGAGCTGCCACCCGCTGAAAGGAACCGGGGCCACTGTCCCGGGAGTGTCGGGTCAGGAGGCAGCGGGAACTTATCTCAGGAAGCCACCACCTTGGATGGTTTGCTTCCCAGTGAGTCCAGTGTGTTGCTTATGTACCAGTGGATCCTGAGTTATAGGAGGGTTCTTCTTCATGATAGTCAGTGTGTCTTTCTTCCCCCTTGGTTGGAAAGGTCTAGTGCTCTAAGATTGGGAAGGACACGCTATTGCTTCTTGGAAGCACAGATAGGAGAGAATGAAGACCCTGGCCCGTACAGAGCGCCTGGGTGGGTGCAGGCTTAGACCTATGTGCTCAGCGGTGCTGCTCGGCGCCAGCTCCAGCGGTCTTCTCACGTATTGTCCGTGATGAATGCATTGTCCGCCCTGCTCACGAGCATCATACTCAGCCTCTGGTTTTCCTTTTTTTTCCAGAGATGCATGTGCAGATGCTGCAGACCCTGGCAGCTCTGACTCCTTCAGCCCAGAGCGCCTCACCTCTGACCCCCAGCACAGGAAAGCAGCGTGGTCAGGAGGGGTTAAACTTCGGCTGAGGCACCGGTAAGAGGCACGGAGGGCTGTGCTGAGCAGTTCGGCAAAGGGGCTTGGCTGCGGGAAGGGGAAATGAGGGCCGAGGCTGGTCGAGAATACAGAGGGTAGAGGGAGGTGAGAGGTCAGGTGGAAGCTTGAAATTCAGAAGAGTCAGCACCCAGATGACAATTTTCAGACTCGGTTTCGGGAAAGCAATGAGTTCCCAGCAGAGGGACCCCTTCAAATCACTGGATGCACATGTCTTTAAAAATACATTTACCGCTGTTTTTACAACTGTAATGAAAAGCACTTAAAGAGATATACCAACGTCCTACACTTTGGAAATGACTAATGAGTTGCATTGTAAAACAAGATGAATTCCTCTTGGAACCAATATTCATTGAAAGCCTCTCGCCTCTAACTGAGGAGTGTCCTGAGATGACAAAGTTGGCCAAATGAAAACTTGCAGCTACTTATTTGTGCTTCCCATGTGCTCAGGCTTTGCATGCCTCATCAGACACTCACCCCAGTGCTGTGAGGTTTGCACTTAGCATCTAGTTAGGAGGTGGTATATTCAAATTCAGACAGTTTGAGCTCACGGCCATTCTGTTGCCTCAGCAATCAGCCTAACGGTCTACTTCATTGGATAGTTGTGGGGATTCAATGAGAAGGTATTCAAAGCCTTTAGCACTGAGCCTGCTCGTGTGGAACGAGAAATAAACGTCGGGTGAAGTAGATACTAGGTGCCGGTACATGGATGATGTGGTTCTCATTCGTATCGTGTCTAAGTCTGTGCCCTCTCAGAAGGCAGGATCAACAGTCACTGCAGAAGACATAAGAGAACTGGGTTCAATCTGTGGGTTGGGAAGACCCCCTGGAGGTGGGCATGGCAGCCCACTCCAGTATTCTTGCCTGGAGAATCCCATGGACAGAGGAGCCTGGAGGGCTACAGTCCACAGGGGTGCAGAGTTGGACACAATTGAATTGACTTAGCACGCATGCACAGGTGGTCAACACTGGCCCACGATGTGTCTGGATGAAAAGAGACTGCAAGGCAGCAGATAGACTTCTCCCTTTTGAAAACGTTGTGCCTGCTCATATCCTGTGGGTTGGAGTTTTTACTCTACTTAGGCTCTAAGAATTTTACAGGTGTGTGTCTCGTCTGCACAGGTATATCCTAAGCCCCCTACAGTAGTGCACCTCATTATTCTTTCCTGGCTCTGCTGTCTCTGCAACCTCTGTATGGAACTTGGATATTGGTCCGGTTCTCATCCAGTTTATTCAGATCCCAAGTCCTGCCTGTTTTGTTTTTTGCTTTTTATTTTGAAATAATTTTAGACTCACAGAAAAGCTGTGAAAATTGTACAGGGCTTTTCTATCTACCCGTCACCCGGCTTTCTGTAATTTGAATGTCACTTTTAAAAAATAAAAAAACCAACGTCCTACACTTTGGAAATGACTAATGAGTTGCATTGTAAAACAAGATGAATTCCTCTTGGAACCAATATTCATTGAAAGCCTCCCTCTAACTGAGGAGTGTCCTGAGATGACAAAGTTGGCCAAATGAAAACTTGCAGCTACTTATTTGTGCTTCCCATGTGCTCAGGCTTTGCATGCCTCATCAGACACTCACCCCAGTGCTGTGAGGTTTGCACTTAGCATCTAGTTAGGAGGTGGTATATTCAAATTCAGACAGTTTGAGCTCACGGCCATTCTGTTGCCTCAGCAATCAGCCTAACGGTCTACTTCATTGGATAGTTGTGGGGATTCAATGAGAAGGTATTCAAAGCCTTTAGCACTGAGCCTGCTCGTGTGGAACGAGAAATAAACGTCGGGTGAAGTAGATACTAGGTGCCGGTACATGGATGATGTGGTTCTCATTCGTATCGTGTCTAAGTCTGTGCCCTCTCAGAAGGCAGGATCAACAGTCACTGCAGAAGACATAAGAGAACTGGGTTCAATCTGTGGGTTGGGAAGACCCCCTGGAGGTGGGCATGGCAGCCCACTCCAGTATTCTTGCCTGGAGAATCCCATGGACAGAGGAGCCTGGAGGGCTACAGTCCACAGGGGTGCAGAGTTGGACACAATTGAATTGACTTAGCACGCATGCACAGGTGGTCAACACTGGCCCACGATGTGTCTGGATGAAAAGAGACTGCAAGGCAGCAGATAGACTTCTCCCTTTTGAAAACGTTGTGCCTGCTCATATCCTGTGGGTTGGAGTTTTTACTCTACTTAGGCTCTAAGAATTTTACAGGTGTGTGTCTCGTCTGCACAGGTATATCCTAAGCCCCCTACAGTAGTGCACCTCATTATTCTTTCCTGGCTCTGCTGTCTCTGCAACCTCTGTATGGAACTTGGATATTGGTCCGGTTCTCATCCAGTTTATTCAGATCCCAAGTCCTGCCTGTTTTGTTTTTTGCTTTTTATTTTGAAATAATTTTAGACTCACAGAAAAGCTGTGAAAATTGTACAGGGCTTTTCTATCTACCCGTCACCCGGCTTTCTGTAATTTGAATGTCATTTAAAGCCATAGTGTAAATATTAAAATTAAAGAAATAAGCATTGACGTAGTACTTTTAACTACACCTGTACCCCTTTATGGACTTTATTCAGACTTCACCAGCCCCGCCCCAATGTGCTTTCTCCATTCCTAGGTCCTACATTGTGTACAATTGTCCTGTTCCCTTAGTGTCCTCTAATCCACAATGCTGCCTCAGTCTTTTGTGACCTTGACACTTTTGAAGAGTGTGGACCACTTATTTTGTCCAGTGCCTTCTGTTTCAGTTTGTCTGGTTTTATCTCATGGTTGAATTGAAGTTAAGTGTTTTCAGCAAGAATGCCACAGAAGTGCTGTGCCCTTCTTAGTGGGTCGCCTCTGACATTACTTAGTGTTGGTATGTTTTACTGCTGGTGATGTTAAATTTGATTACTGGTTAAGGTGAAGTTGCTGGGTTTCTTCGCTGTAGTTATTTTCTGTCTCCTTGTAATTGACAGATATTTCATGTTAGGGGATGGTAGCTTTGAGGCTCTGCAAACATTGCTTCTCCTCAGACTTTCTCCCACTGATGTTTAGCATCTATTGATGGATATTGCGTATGACAATTATTGCTGTAATCTTCTAAAGATGAGTCTGTGTTTCCTTCATTCCATTGCATCTATTAATTGAAAGCCTTCTCTAAAGAACAGTTGTCACTTTCCTCCATTTATTTATTTATTCAACTGCCTGTGTAAGGAAAGACTCCTTCATATTATTTCATTCTGTGAGTTATAATCCAATACTGTTATTTATCTTATTGCATAAATTGTCCCAGCTTTGGCCATTGACAGTTCTTTTAAGATGGCTGTAGTCTGTTGTCGTTCAGTCCCTTCGTTGTGTTCAACTCTTTGCGGTCCCTTGGACTGGAGCACACCAGGCTTCCCTGTCCTTCACTGTCTCCCAGAGTTGGCTCAAACTCAGGTCCATTGAGTCGGTGATGCCATCCAACATCTCGTCCTCTGTCACCCCTTCTCCTCCTGCCCTCAGTCTTTTCCAGCATCAGAGTCCTTTCCAATCAGTTGACTCTTCACATCAGGTCAAGAGTATTGGAGGTTCAGCTTCAGCATCAGTCCTTCCAGTGAAAATTCAGGGTTGATTTCCTTTAGGATTGGCTGGTTTGATCTGCTTCCAAGGCCTGTTTTGAAAAAGGGGAAGGGGTAAAATGCTGATGTCTTTAGAGATAGCAGGTGTGTGCTTATCATCTTAGGAGTCTACAGGTTTTGAGGTGGAAGGTTAGTAGCAGACAGTGAGCAGGTCTAATTCCTGACAGGTCATGGAAGCCTATACCGATTTTGAAATTGAAGAGGGCTGGGTCATGTTATGAGCCAACTCCAAGTCCAGGGGGTCACAGGTATGTGTAGCTCCTTTTTCATGGAGAAAATAGCCAGAAAGGATTTTCTTGCTTATTTATAAGAAAAATAGCAAAAAGAAGAAACTATCCTTCCTGCCCCACCCCACTCTGGATAGACACAGGGACCAGCTAAACCACCAAGTTAAAGAGAGGGTGAAGCTCTTAGTGGTCACAGATCCAGTCCCATCCTTCTTTTCCTGCTTGGATCCCTGGATTCTCTCTTGTCTAACCTGTCAGTAGGAATCCTGTGTTCTCACTTATCTTGGTAGAACTTCTCCCTAAAGGCTGTGAAGCCTTGGGCTAGGGTAGTTCAGTGAGTTTAGTTCAAGAGACCAAATGTTTCAGCTTAAAATGAAAGATGTCCCAAGCCACCACTTTCCTCCTTGAACTCCTTGCCCCTCCTCACCCGGCACCACCGCTCATCACTGGCGTCGTGGTGACCATCTCACCTAGTTAGGAAGTGCTTCCCACGCATGGTGATATGCACTCTGTAAAGTAAGTGGATCGCAGACACTCAGGCTTTGACTCTTCGTTCTCGTGTGGGCATCGAGGTTAGCTTAGCTGGCACCTTACACTTCCGCTGGCAGTGAGTTCAGTCCCCATCAGTACGTCTCCGTGGACGTTGGTATAGGACCTCCTTCAGTAGCCTCCCAGGCTGTGGGAAGCTTAAAGCCATTAACAAACGTTCTTGCAGACTGCGACATTTTTGCATGTGGAGGAGGGTGGGGGTTCAACCGAGAGGATCAATTGAAAGGAAACTTCCTGACTACAGCTTGATGGATTTTATCGGCAGATGGTTTCCCTTTCTTCTCCTTCCTTCTGCCCACAGAATAGAATTCTGGCAATCCAAGCTGGGTGCTGTGGTCTAAGATGCTGGCTCTTCTTGGGAGAAGTTACTGAGGGCCAGTTTCTCTTCTTTGCTCTTAGAGAGCAGGGATTGAGTTTCAATTGACAGTTTACAGAGGTGGCTGGGAATGCGTCCCCCCACTTGCACGAAGCTTAGTGAGTTTGGGGTGGTTCAGGCTGTCTCCTGGGAGATGCTGGAATCGATGAGAAGCCTCTGCAGCCCTGGTAGGGCTGAAAAAGCAGTAACAGAGTGCAGTGGCTTTTTATCCCACTCCCGAATATGACATGCAGTTGGCCAGAGGGTTGTTATCTAGGAAGTTTCTCTTTGCCACAAGGTAAGCCCACGGTTATGTTAAAATTAGATTTAGTATCTTGTATTGCAGGATTCTCTACTGACAAGCCTTTCACAAGTGTCTTTTTGATATTGTGCTATATCTGTTTGTAAAGAAAAGTTAATAACCGGCTATGTCTTAAGTTTAAGCCCATTTCTCTAAACTGTCATGGAGGTTCTCATTATTTGAGCACCTCTGATAAATTTTGTGTACTATTAATATTCCTGTATGGAAATTTTTTCAGTCATTCTCTCTCCTATATATACCGTCACTGTGTTTCTTAGGATATATGCATTTAGAGTGGCTTTTTTTTTTTTTTTAATCTCTTTCAAGTTAGCAATTGCTTTGTGCTGTGTAACTTCGTGGTTTTGCTTCCCCATTTCCCTGGGGAATTTCAGAGTAACAATAAGGAGTGGCTACTTATCTATGTATTAGTAATCAAGTTTTCTAGTCTTATTGCCAATATTTGTATAACAAAAGGAACCTGCAAGTGTCTTCTCATTTAACTTTGACTTTACATGAAAGGAAGTGTTTATTGAGATTGCAGAGCATGTTGGTGTTCATCACAAGGTTTAAAGCCATTAACAAACGTTCTTGCAGACTGCGACATTTTTGCATGTGGAGGAGGGTGGGGGTTCAACCGAGAGGATCAATTGAAAGGAAACTTCCTGACTACAGCTTGATGGATTTTATCGGCAGATGGTTTCCCTTTCTTCTCCTTCCTTCTGCCCACAGAATAGAATTCTGGCAATCCAAGCTGGGTGCTGTGGTCTAAGATGCTGGCTCTTCTTGGGAGAAGTTACTGAGGGCCAGTTTCTCTTCTTTGCTCTTAGAGAGCAGGGATTGAGTTTCAATTGACAGTTTACAGAGGTGGCTGGGAATGCGTCCCCCCACTTGCACGAAGCTTAGTGAGTTTGGGGTGGTTCAGGCTGTCTCCTGGGAGATGCTGGAATCGATGAGAAGCCTCTGCAGCCCTGGTAGGGCTGAAAAAGCAGTAACAGAGTGCAGTGGCTTTTTATCCCACTCCCGAATATGACATGCAGTTGGCCAGAGGGTTGTTATCTAGGAAGTTTCTCTTTGCCACAAGGTAAGCCCACGGTTATGTTAAAATTAGATTTAGTATCTTGTATTGCAGGATTCTCTACTGACAAGCCTTTCACAAGTGTCTTTTTGATATTGTGCTATATCTGTTTGTAAAGAAAAGTTAATAACCGGCTATGTCTTAAGTTTAAGCCCATTTCTCTAAACTGTCATGGAGGTTCTCATTATTTGAGCACCTCTGATAAATTTTGTGTACTATTAATATTCCTGTATGGAAATTTTTTCAGTCATTCTCTCTCCTATATATACCGTCACTGTGTTTCTTAGGATATATGCATTTAGAGTGGCTTTTTTTTTTTTTTTAATCTCTTTCAAGTTAGCAATTGCTTTGTGCTGTGTAACTTCGTGGTTTTGCTTCCCCATTTCCCTGGGGAATTTCAGAGTAACAATAAGGAGTGGCTACTTATCTATGTATTAGTAATCAAGTTTTCTAGTCTTATTGCCAATATTTGTATAACAAAAAGGAACCTGCAAGTGTCTTCTCATTTAACTTTGACTTTACATGAAAGGAAGTGTTTATTGAGATTGCAGAGCATGTTGGTGTTCATCACAAGGTTTAAATACTTGATTATCTTCTCCTTTGTTCCCAACAATTCAAATTCAGCTTGTATCCTAATACAATCTTTGATTTGCAAATTCTGTTCAGAACTGTGCTTAATGCCAGTGCTTGCCTCAGGGATCAGCTCAGTCCAGTCAGTCTGTCCTGTGGACTCTTTGCGACCCCATGGACTGTGGCACCTGGTGGACTGCAGCTTCCCTGTCATTCACCGTCCCCCGGAGCCTGCTCAAACTCACGCCCACTGTCTCAGTGAGGCCATCCAACCATCTCGTCCTCTGTCGTCCTTCAGGGATGCTTCTACTTAAAATATGACAAAGAACAGGTGGCTGTCCCAGCTGTGGTCTTGTTCTGGATCTCATTGTGACCTGAATATTTATTTATTTATTTTATTATTGTACCATGTAAAAGGTAAAGAGGAAAATCTGAACTGCTTCGGTTATAAAGCACGTACATAGGAGGATCCAGGGCTGGTTTTTCAAGTTTCATTTGGCATCCTCTCACTTGGAAGTAAGAGAGAGCATTCTTTGGAGTTTTATTATCCTCTCCCCATGGTGTCTGGTTATGTGTGAGTAGGGTAGCAGTTAAATGCCTCCTGGTGTAAAATTGATCATGGAAATATTGGCAGGTAGCAACTGAGAGGCCGGAGCAAGTGTTCATTTAGTTTTTAGCCTCTTTGCCTTAAAACTTTCATTATTCTTTTCATCGTGGTTTCAATAATAGTTGCAAATTTCAACAAACACTCTTTTCTGGTATGATTTTAAAATGTAGATCCTTCTTTGGACTATTGATTAAGGCTCTTATCTAAAATCAATGCTTTCTACCCTTTTGTTTGTTTTATTTATTTTTTCTTAATTTTTAAAATTTATACTGTTTTTGGCTGCACTGGGTCTTCATGAGGGCTTGAAGGCTTTCTCTAGTTGTGGCACGTTGGCCTCTCGTTGCCGTGGCTTCTCTTGCTGCAGTGTGCAGGCTCTAGCGGGCACAGGCTCAGTAGTTATGGCACACAGGCTTAGTTGCTTCGGGGCATGTGAGATCTTTCCTGACCGGGGATCAAATTCGCGTCCCTGGTGTTGGCAGGCAAATTTTTAACCACTGGACCACCGGGAAAGTCCCCCTTTCATGTGTTTTACTGTTGCCTTTAATTCCTCATTTGGGTACTCTTCCTCTAAGTGAGGAGAAAGTGAAATAGAGAAGAATATAATAGAATACATCAGACCTACTCCAGAGGAGAATTCATGTCTTTAGTGGTGGAGATTTGGGGAGCATTTATGTCTTTTAGTTTTCTAATTGAATGGTGTTTAGAAAAAAATCACTACCAAAAAGATAAGGGCTTCTCCTTCACACACACCAAAAAACCCCTTTCTTTGTTTTGGCAAGTGAAATGTAATTTATACTTTAGCACTGTATAGAAAGTAATTAGCTTGATTTTGAAATATCTCGGTTGGCATTTGGTGTAAAGGGTGCCCTTTAAACACATTCCCTAGCACAAAGAAGTAGCAGGGAAGAGAAGTTTTAACTCCTAATATCTGCTATCTGAAGAAATCCATGAAAACCAGGCCCTCCTTCCTTCCTCCAACAAACAAAATGTCCATTTACAAATTGACAGTTGAGAAGAAGAAATTGTTGATAATTAGAGCTTATATTGTCATTGAATGTGAAAGTCAAGACCAAAGACGAATGCTGTTGTAGAGCGAAGATGGTGGTGGTGTCGACCTCTGCCATCATTTATAAGCTGACGGGGGAGTGCGGGAGGGAGAGGGGTCTGTTTTGATCCTCTCTAGACATCAGAGTTGAGGGGAGGAGGAAGGCAGGAGGACAGACTGAGAAAAGGCATTTCAGCATAATCACCCAACCACCCCCGTGGCTAGTCCATCTTTTTAATGGTAATAGTTTTGTGTGGTCATCAATAACATTTAATCATTAAAAAATTAATAAGTGGAGAATGAGGAGGAGATAAATTAGTGGTGAAAGGCTGCTGGAACAGGTGTGGAAACGTGGGGTAAAGTATCTTACAAGAAAAGGGGTTTTTTATGCAAATGTTAAATGTTAGAGCCTTAGGTCTATCTGTTCTCAGACTTCACTCTTCCTTGTGATTCAGTTGCCAAAGCCAGAAGTCCCCCAGGCATATTATCAGGATGTGACATTTAAAGAGAACTTCGGTTTCCAGAAGGGACTGTGTTGCTATGGGGTTGTATTACCTAACACATACCTTTCTACCCACTGAACCACTTTTTAAAGACACAGATGTTAAACAGCTATGAATGCCTTGGAAATGCTTGCTTGTTAGGTTTTTTTTTCCGTGACTCCAAAAAGTCTAAAACACAGCTTTGATGAGCCCAGTAGACGTAGAAACTGGAGAAGAGGGGTACTGAAAAGGGGTACAGTGAAAGCCACTCAGTCGTGTCTTGACTCTTTGTCTTGACTCTTCGTGGCCACACGGACTGCAGCCTGCCGGGTTGCTTTGCCCATGGGATTCTCCAGGTAAGAACACTGGAGTGGGTTGTCATTTCCTTCTCCAGAAAAAGACGAAAGGATATCTCAAAAACAATGCTTTGCCAAAGAACAATTTATCACCTTTTTTTTTCTTTTTTACATTTTTTACATTTTGAAAGATGATGGGTCTTTGCCACTCTAAAACTTCTTGACTGTGTCCCGTGAACATGCAGAACACATGTCTCAACGTACAGTGACCACTTTATTCCAGAGAGTTCCATTTGGATCTGTGAATGAAGCAGTGCTGCGTGCAGCCCAGTGCAGCCTGACTCCATCGTGGTTTTCAGTGGCTCTGTATTTTTATCATCCGCATTTGAGGTGCATCATTTTCCTATAAACAGGAAACGCTTGAAAAGGCACTGTTGTTCAAATACACGTAATCTATTTTTTATACTAAAGAAGATATAATTCCCTCTAAGAAACACTTGCACAGTGACATTTAATTATTCATGTTGATTTCACCTTTAAAGAATAAGAGGGGCAATTTAGCAATAGTCACCAAATTGCAGTGGCTCAGTGGTAAAGATTTCTCCTGTGAGTACAGGAGCTGCAGGAGACGTGGGTTTGATCTTTGGAGAGGGAAGATCCCCTGGAGTAGGAAATGGCAACCCACTCCAGTATTCTTGCCTGGAGAATCCCCGGTGCTCGAGCAGCCTGGTGTCTACAGTCCATGGGGTTGGGAAAAGTCAGACACAACCTAGCGACTGAAGGACAACAACCAAATTGCAAGCATATTTTCCTTTGAGCTAGCAATTCCACTTCTAGGAATTTCTGCAGGTCATTCGGCATAGGCAGAAAACAGTGTTCTGGACATGGTTATTCATTGAACCATTATTTGTAATAACAAAAGACTGTAAGTCAAAAGTGTATACGAAGCAATCTGGTTAAATAAATATGTTATATGGACACAGTGGAAGACTAGGCAGCTAAAGGAACAAAAGAAGCTATGAGGAAGCTTTGTCAGTACGGATAGAGAATGATCGCCAGTATATGTTGTTAGGTTCAAAAAAAGCAAGGTGTAGAATACCACATGGGGCTTCCCAGGTAAAGAATCCACCTGTCAATACAGGTGATAACGGGCAGTCCCTTGTTGGGAAGATCCCTGGGAAAGGACATGGCAGCCCACTCCAGTACTCTTGCCTGGGAAATCCTATGGACAGAGGAGTGTGGCGGGCTACAGTGCACGGGGTTTCAAGGAGTCAGGCGTGACTGAGTGATGAAAGAGCAGCAGCAGCACACCACATAGCTTTCCTTTAGTGAAGGGGTGAAAAGAGATCTATTCCTATTTGTTTGTATTTGCATAACAAAGCACTAGAAATGACACAGTAAGAAATTAACCACAGAGATTAGCTGTAGGGGAAGGGAAATGGGTGGAGAGGGCTGGGAGGAAGAGAAAGTGTCCTATATCTAGTGTCCTATATCGTAAAGATAGAGTATAAACTTACGTCAGAATATATGTGTCAAGTGCCTAGAATGATGCTTAGCACGTAGTAGGCACTGAAGTATTTTTTGAGTGAGTAATACTCTGATGCTGTTTAATACTTTTTTTCACCTTCAAGGCTCCCCAGTAAGATTATAAAGTCCTTGAGGCCATCTGGGACCTCCCAGAGCTCCAGTTGTACTATAGCAAGGCAGTGTTGTTGTTTAGTTGCTAAACTGTGTCCAACTATTTGAAACCCCATGAACTGCAGCAAACCAGGCTCCCCTGTCTTTCACTATCTCTCAAAGTTTGCTTGAACTCATGTCCAATGAATCAGTGGTGCCATCCTGCCATCTCATACTCTGCGGCCCCGTTTTCCTCCTGCCCTCAATCTTTCCCAGCATCAAGATCTTGTCCGATGAGTGTGATCTTTGCATCAGGAATGATGCTTAGCACGTAGTAGGCACTGAAGTATTTGCATCAGGTGGCCAGAGTATTGGAGCTTCAGCTTCAGTGATAGTCCTTCCAATGACTATTCAGTGTTGATTTCCTTTCGGATTGACTGGTTTGATTTCTTTGTAGTCCAAGAAACGACTCTCAAGAGTCTTCTCCAGCACCACAGTTCAAAAGCATCAGTTCTTCAGTGCTCAGCCTTCTTTATGGTCCAACTCTCACATCCATACATGAATACTGGAAAAACTGTAGCTTTGACTATAAGGACCTTTGTCGGCAAAGTGATGTCTCTGCTTTTTAATACGCTGTCTAGGTTTGTCATAGCTTTTCTTCCAAGGAGCAAACATCTTTTAATTTCATGGTTGTGGTCACTGTCTACAGTGATTTTGCAGCCCAGAAAACAAAATATCTGCTACTGTTTCCATTTTTTCCCCATCTATTTGCCATGAAGTGATGAGACCAGATGCCATGATCTTCATTTTTTGAATGTTGAGTTTTAAGCCGGCTTTTTCGCACTCCTCTTTCACCTTCATCAAGAGGTTTTTTAGTTCTTCTTTGCTTTCTGCCATTAGGGTGGTATCATCTGAACTTGTTGATTTTTCCCAGCAGTCTTGACTCCAGCTTGTGATTCATCCAGCCTGGCATTTTGCATGATGTACTCTGCATATAAGTTAAACAAGCAGGGTGACCATATACAGCCTTGACATACTCCTTTCCCAATTTGGAACCAGTCTGTTGTTTCATGTCCAGGGCTAACTGTCACTTCTCGCCCTGCATACAGGTTCCTCAGGAGGCAGGTACGATGGTCTGGTATTCCCATCTCTTGAAAATGTTTTCACAGTCTGCTGTGATTCACACAGTCAAAGGTTTTAACATAGTCAGTGAAGCCAAGGTTTTTCTGGAATTCAGCAGATGTTGGCAATTTGATCTCTGGTTTCTCTGCCTTTTCTAGATTTAATTTGTACATCTGGAAGTTCTTAGTTCACATACTGTTGATGCCATGAAGGATTTTGAGGATGGCCTTGCCAGCATGTGAAATGAGTGCAATGGTGTGGTAGTCTGAACTTCTTTTCTCATTGCCCTTCTTTGGGATTGGAATGAAAACTTGCCTTTTCCAGTCCTGTGGCCACTGCTGGATTTTCCAAATTTGCTGACATATTGAGTATAGTACTTCAACAGCATCATCTTTTAAAATTTGAAATAACTCATGTAGAATTCCATCACCTCGACTAGCTTTATTCATAGGAATGCTTCCTAAGGTCCACTTGACTTTACACTCCTGGATGTCTGGCTCTACGTGAGTGACCACACCGTCGTGGTTATCTGGGTCATTAAGAACTTTTTTGCATGGTTCTTCTGTGTATTCTTGCCACCTCTTCTTAATCTCTTCTGCTTCTGTTAGGTCCTTGCTGTTTCTGTCTTTTATTGTGTCCATCTTTGCATGAAATGTTCTTTGGTATCTCTGATTTTTCTAAAGAGATCTGCTAGTTTTTCCCATTCTGTTGTTTTCCTCTATTTCTTTGCATTGTTCACTTAAGAAAGTTTTTTTTATCTCTCCTTCCTATTCTGTGGAACTCTACATTCAGATGGCTGTATCTTTCCTTTTCTCCTTTGCCTTTTGCTTCTCTTCTTTTCTCAGCTACTTGTAAGGCCTCCTCAGACAACCATTTTGCCTTTTTGCATTTCTTTTTCTTGGGGATGGGTTTTTTTGGGGAGGGGGGGCACTTCTATTGATCTTTCATTTTATTTATCTTCATTCTTTGGCCTGTGTGGGCCTCCCATCATGGTGGCCTCTCTCCCTGCAGAGTACCAGCTCTGGGCGCATGCGCTCCAGAGCTCTGACTCAGTAATTGGACACATGGGTCCAGTCGCTCTGCAGCACGTGGGATTTTCCCAGGCCAGGGATCGAACTGGCGCCCCTGCACTGCAAGGCGGTGTCCTTACCCACTGGACCACCAAGGAAGCCCTTGGGAATGTTTTTGATCACTGCCTCCTGTACAGTGTTATGAACCTCCATCCATAGTTCTTCAGGCACTCTGTCAGATCTAGTCTCTTGAACCTATCTGTCACTTCCACCATCTAATCATAAGGGATTTGATTTAGGTCATCCTTGAATGGCCTAGTGCTTTCCCTCCTTTCTTCAATTTAAGTCTGAATGTTGCAAGAACTACAATCTCATGGCTGCCAGAACAAAAATCACAGTCACTGCAATATAGAAGGCACATAGTAGGTGATCGACGAATACTGCTTGAAAGACGTGAACGGCTTTATTGTAGATTTGCATTCTGAATCTGAACATGATCTGCATTCTGAATCTCTGTGTTAGGGCAAAATCATCTAAGAAGGACATGGTGTCACTTGCTAGCTCTGGTTTCATCAGCCTACCCATCCCACACAGTGAAGCTTCCTTGTTTGTGGTTAGGAATGCAACAAAAGGGCTTTGTTGGAATTAACTCCCCCACACACATCTTAGTTTGCTCAATTTTAAAATTAAATCGTCCTCTGACTCTTACTGATATGCTCATGATGTAATGTGCTTTTGGAAGTTATTTTCTTATCTTCTTAAAGATCAAAGTGATCCTAAAAGGTAAAAGCAGGCTGTGCTGTTTGGGAATGCTGATTAAATTACTTGCATCGTTGAAAATGTCAATAAACAGCTGTTTGACTTCTTTTGGTTATCTCCAGGAACAGTGACCTTTATCTTAAAAATGAGAGGCTATTTTTAAAATACTTGGCTTCTTAATAGGTAACACGTGGACATGGTGCAGAGTTCAAAATTATGAAAGGATATATCTGAACAATATGTGTTTCTCCCCAGAGGCAGTCATAGACTGGTTAACTAAAACCAATCTCAAATATGAGCTTAGAAACCAATCTCAAGTGTTCTTCCAGAAATATTCTTTACATTAATAAACGGAAGTATCTTTTCCCCCATATACAGCAGCATACTGTACACACAGTTTTGTGTCTTACTATTGTCCTTTAACCATATGTTTTGGAGGTATTTCCTTATAAATATGTATAGTTCTTTTAATGTCCACATATGTAACCCATTGTATGGAGGTACCACACTGATTTAACTGGTCTGCTGTTGATGAGGATTTGTGTGTCAGTTTTTTGATAGATATTTTATTTAAAAATTATCTTGCTGAATGTTGCCAAAGTGCTCTTGAGTCAGTGCTCCAAATATTGGTGGGCTGTATTTTGGTTATCCTTTAAATTGTTCTTTTTCTCATCTCATCACTTAATTGTGTATTTGGGAAGACTCTTCGAAAACAAAGATTAATCTCTGAAACTTCCCAGTGTATGGTCTGCATCTAAAAGAAAGGGCTGTTTTTCAGAACCTGTTGATTTGTTCCTTTCACAAGCACCTTGTTCTTAATGTGTTGCCCCTGTGATGAAATCAAACCCCCACCCCCACCCCAACACACACACCCCTAATCCAGGCCAAATAGACAACGTCTGCAATCTACTCTGGAGGAGCAGCTCCCCAAGTTGGATGTCATGTCTTGGCATTGCAAGTCTTGAGCCCTTTATCTTCACTGTAAGAACTGTTTCCTTATGGTGTTTTATTTATTATAGGAACACTTCATTTTATCTCCTCCCCAGAATGTAAGCTCCTTAAGAGCAGAGACCATGTCTTAGTTATTAAATCTTTTCAGTTTCGTCGTTTCGACTCTTCAGTCCTCACCTGCCGTGCCCCTTGAGCCCTACCCACCACCTCGAGCCTCTCTCACTTTTCGTTCTTTGGACTGCCTCACGGAGGAGAGTGGCTGTGAGAGTAAGTCCCTTCAACTGTCCTCCCATCCTCTCTCACACGAGCATCCTCACCTTACCTCCTCCCTTCCCATCTCAGTGGATCTGTCTTTTCTCCTACATAAAGTCATGCCTTTTGCATGTGCTCTTGAATGCCATTCTTTCCTATTTCCTCACGAGTCTTAAGGAGTATCGCCCTCTCTTCAGCCTTTATCTTCAGCTGCACATGGCACACATATACTGTCTCACAGAGACTTGCTCATACTTCTCATTATTGAAAATCAAGCAGCAAGAACAAATCCTTTTCACTCTCTGGCCCCCTCTAGCTTTCCAGCTGTTCTGTTCATTTGCTGAGTCAGTGTCTAACTCTTTGCAAACCCATGGACTGTAGGCTCCTCTGTCCACGGCATTTCCCAGACAACAATACTGGAGTGGGTAGCCATTCCCTTCTCCAGGGGAGCTTCCCAACCAGGGATCAAACCCGTATTCCCTGCATTCCCACCAGGGAAGCCCCAGCCTTCTAGCTATCCCCCTCTTTTTCCTCTCTAGAGCCAAATTCTTCAAAGAATTATCTGTGCCTGCTATCTCTGTTTTATCTTTCATTCACCTCTTACCTGATCCTAATCAGGCCTCTGCCCTGTCATCCTATTGCAAAGACTCACGGCCATCAGATCCAGCGCACTTGCATCTGCCCGCATAGGACTAATCTCTCTGTCACATTTGAGATGGTTGGCAGATCCTCGTCCTTGCTTTCCTCCTCCACAGCCCCAAAGATTCTGTGAAACTCCCGCGCGCTTCCGATTTCCCTCCTCCTCTTCCGGAATCCTCTTGTGAGACGCCCCAAGCCCCCTTCCACCCCCAAACTGGGAGAGTTCTCACAGATCCATCCTTAAAGGACTTCCTTTCTGTCTCTTGCACGCTCTCCCCAAGCAGCTTATCTTCTCAAAGACCGTGTGTTTCGTGACTCCTAAATTTCTACCTGCAATGCAGACTCTGCTCCTATACATGCCCCAGCCTCCTGTCCCTGCACTGTAATCCCCCGGTCACCTGACATTGCACACCCTCTGCCTCCCTCCCTCCCTCCTTCCCCATCCCTCATCTCACAGCTTCTTATATAGGTGAATAATATTACCACCCTAGCCCAAGCTACAAAGTCCATTCTTCATCAGGTCAATGCTGCAGCAAACATGGGAGCATTCATATCCCTTTAAGATCCTGACTTCCATTTCATTGGATAAATACCCAGTAGTGGGATTGCTGGATCATATCATAGCTCTATTATTATTATTTTTTTTTTTTAAGAAAACTGCATACTGTTTTCCATACTGACTGCATCAATTTGCACCCTCAACAGTCTACTAGGGTTTATGCAGGAATTCTTTTTTTTTTTTTTTAAGATTTATTTATTTATTTATTTTGGGCGGGGGTCGGGTTGGGGAGGGAGGGGAGCAGGCAGGCCACTTCTATTGGTCTTTCGTTTCTCTATATTCATCCGTCTTTGTTCTTTGGCTCCTGCCGGCCTCCCATCGCGGTGGCGTCTGTTGTCGCAGAGCGCCGGCTCCGGGCGCATGCGCTCCAGATCTCCCGCTCGGTAATTGGACACATCGGTCCAGCCGCTCCGCGGCACGTGGGATCTTCCCAGGCCAGGGCTCGAACCGGCGCCCCTTGCACTGCAAGGCGGTGTCCTTACCCACTGGACCACCAGGGGAAGCCCTATGCAGGAATTCTTAACGTTTGCCATATTTGTATGTAACCGAAATTATGTCAAAATGAAAAGGAAAATAAAAATACTACTAAAGCAGGAAATAAGAAACAACGGCTAGTAAAAGAAATGAGCAGTAAGGCCTATTTTTCAGTATTTACGTGACTGTTTTCCGCCTCTGAGCTGGTGGAGAGGTCAACGGAGACTGCTCCTAACACGGGGTCCCTCTGCTGTGTCTCCCCAGGCGCAGTGACCCGGCCGGCCGGCCTCACTCCTGGCACTCGACCAAGCCTGGGGAGAACCTGCCCGAGGCCAGCATGATGCAGATATCACAGGGCACGATCGGCACGCCTTGGCCCCAGAGCTACCATGCCAGGTAAGCAAGCACAACTGAGACCCGGCGGTGGGCTGGGCTTCCCTCGCACATGGCCTGTTCCCAGAAAGGATTGGTTTCTTTTACTCACCTGAGTCCTAAGTCTCTCTACCCACTGTCCTCATCCTCTTAAAAACCCTCACGTGTGTATGAGTCATCATCGCCTCCTGGGTCCTCATTTCCTACTTAAAACAGTCCATTCTTCATCAGGTCAATGCTGCAGCAAACATGGGAGCATTCATATCCCTTTAAGATCCTGACTTCCATTTCATTGGATAAATACCCAGTAGTGGGATTGCTGGATCATATCATAGCTCTATTATTATTATTTTTTTTTTTTAAGAAAACTGCATACTGTTTTCCATACTGACTGCATCAATTTGCACCCTCAACAGTCTACTAGGGTTTATGCAGGAATTCTTTTTTTTTTTTTTTAAGATTTATTTATTTATTTATTTTGGGCGGGGGTCGGGTTGGGGAGGGAGGGGAGCAGGCAGGCCACTTCTATTGGTCTTTCGTTTCTCTATATTCATCCGTCTTTGTTCTTTGGCTCCTGCCGGCCTCCCATCGCGGTGGCGTCTGTTGTCGCAGAGCGCCGGCTCCGGGCGCATGCACTCCAGATCTCCCGCTCGGTAATTGGACACATCGGTCCAGCCGCTCCGCGGCACGTGGGATCTTCCCAGGCCAGGGCTCGAACCGGCGCCCCTTGCACTGCAAGGCGGTGTCCTTACCCACTGGACCACCAGGGGAAGCCCTATGCAGGAATTCTTAACGTTTGCCATATTTGTATGTAACCGAAATTATGTCAAAATGAAAAGGAAAATAAAAATACTACTAAAGCAGGAAATAAGAAACAACGGCTAGTAAAAGAAATGAGCAGTAAGGCCTATTTTTCAGTATTTACGTGACTGTTTTCCGCCTCTGAGCTGGTGGAGAGGTCAACGGAGACTGCTCCTAACACGGGGTCCCTCTGCTGTGTCTCCCCAGGCGCAGTGACCCGGCCGGCCGGCCTCACTCCTGGCACTCGACCAAGCCTGGGGAGAACCTGCCCGAGGCCAGCATGATGCAGATATCACAGGGCACGATCGGCACGCCTTGGCCCCAGAGCTACCATGCCAGGTAAGCAAGCACAACTGAGACCCGGCGGTGGGCTGGGCTTCCCTCGCACATGGCCTGTTCCCAGAAAGGATTGGTTTCTTTTACTCACCTGAGTCCTAAGTCTCTCTACCCACTGTCCTCATCCTCTTAAAAACCCTCACGTGTGTATGAGTCATCATCGCCTCCTGGGCTCAACGGGCGTGGAGGGAGGCCAGGATTCTCTTGAACACTGACCATTTGAGATATCTATGGGGTTGTTGATCCTCAGGCAGACGTTTCTCAGTTACACATTACAGCACTGTCCCAGAAAGACTGACAACTCCCTCCCTTGACTCTTAGCGTCCTTTTTTTGTAGTCAAAGATGTATCTTTTTTTCATCTGAATGGTTTTGTTCAGTATTTGAAATCCCTACATGGTTCTTCTTCCTCTATTAAAGCCAGTTTTCCAACGTCACTCCAGTCAAAGCAGTCAACACACCGAGGACTGCTCTGTGTGTTCCTCATCTCATGTGGTCCTTCCTGTGCACCCTTGAAACAGATCCAGTGTTCTGGACCCCGTTTCGTAGGATGGGACATGGAAGTCGGAGAGATGGGTTGGTTCAGGGTCAAACATCTGATCCGTACCTGAGTCAAGAATCAAATCCAAGCCGGTTTCAAAGCCGTTACCCATAACCACCTGCACTTCCTCTATACTAGTTATATGAGTCATTCTTCCTCTGTGTGTCTTATCACAGCAACAGTCAGGGTCCGGTCAGGAAAAAGCAGAGCCTTCACGAGTGTTGTAAGAGAAGCGATTTATTATAGCAATCAGACTGGCACAATTGAAGGGGACAAGCGAGCAGGGAGCCAAGCTTGACTACCCAGACATAGTAAAGAACGAAGTCGGGACACCTCTGCATTTACAACTGACCTGCGGCTATGCAATCTGCAGCCCATCTTCTTTTTTCTTTTTTTATGTTTTTTAAATTTTGGCCTCTTTCATTGAATTTTGATTTATTTATTTTCATCCATCTTCATTCTTTGGCCCGTGTGGGCCTCCCTTTGCAGTGGCCTCTCTCGTTGCAGAGCACTGGCTCTGGGCACACGCGCTCCAGAGCGCTGGCTCGTAACTGGACACACCAGTCCAGCCACTCCACGGCACGTGGGACCTTCCCGGGCCAGGACTCGAACTGGTACCCTTTGCACTGCAAGGCGGACTCTTTACCCACTGGACCACCAGGGAAGCCCACTGGAGCCCATTTTCTGATCCCAGGCAGGCTGGCTCAGTTGCTACCCACTTTTTGGAAGTCCTTGGATATAGATTATAACAGGTAGGACGGCTTCCCAGGTGCTGCTAGGGTAAAGAATCCACCTTCCAATGCAGGAAACACAGGAGACATGGGTTCAGTCCCTGGGCTGGGAAGATCCCCAGGAAATAGCAACCTACTCTGGTATGCTTGCCTAAAAAATTCTATGGACAAGGGATCCTGGCAGGCTACAGTCCTTGAGGTTTCTGACACAACTGAGCAACTAAGCACACACACACAATGAGGATAGGAAGGTCTTAATAATGTGAGTCCCACATACTAATGAGGTACAAGTGCTGATCGGTATCAGGGAGCAGGGAGGATGTTGCTGGAAGGATTACTTAACTAGCAGATAGGTGGTGGCTTTGTGTTTGGTAAGGCCAGCACTCAGAGCCCCCGCCAGCCCGCCACTCCAGTCTGCTCAGATCAGGGGCCAAATCCCAGAGCCCCAGCTGGTGGGCGAGGCTCCCTGCACGTTAGGATATTTTCCCAGTTATCCTCCTCGTTACAGACCCTCCTCTCCCTTGCCCATGGCCTTCTGTAGCCCTGAAAGAAATTTCTTTTCACCGTCTGAGCCCCACGCTCTCCAGAACACAGCTCCAGCAGGGCCCACACCCCGTGCAGGCACGGGGCTTTTGCTGGGTGGGCATGGCTGAGTTGCAGCCTTGTAGAAGGTTAGATGTGGGGGCTAATGGTGTGAAGGAAGGACGCAGGATGGTGAGGTATGTGGGCTTAGAGGTCAGACCTCTGTTTAAATCTCAGCTTCACCACCTACTGCATAAGCTTGAGCAAATCACTTAAGATCTTTGATCCTGGTGTCTGTAAAAATGAAATCAATAGTATATATCTCATTGGATCATAGTGACAAAGTACAGTATGCAAGACAGTGTAGTTCCTGGAGCATAATGAGCACTCAAATAATTACGAAACCTAACTAGAATAATTAGACTGAAAACTTATCAGAGACACAGTGAAACATAGTAGCAAACTAGGTTAATGGCACGAACCAGTACGCATTTATAAAATTCAGGGTATGTCTCCTTACCACTAACCTTTGTTGTTAAGTCGCTAAGTTGTGTTCGACTGTTCGCATCCCCATGGACTGTTGCCTGCCAGGCCCCTCTGCCCATGGGATTCTCCAGGAAAGAATACCAGAGTGGGGAGCCATTGCCTTCTCCAGGTGATCTTCCCAAGGGGACTCAGGGTTCAGTCCCTGGGCTGGGAAGATCCGCAGGAAATAGCAACCTACTCTGGTATGCTTGCCTAAAAAATTCTATGGACAAGGGATCCTGGCAGGCTACAGTCCTTGAGGTTTCTGACACAACTGAGCAACTAAGCACACACACACAATGAGGATAGGAAGGTCTTAATAATGTGAGTCCCACATACTAATGAGGTACAAGTGCTGATCGGTATCAGGGAGCAGGGAGGATGTTGCTGGAAGGATTACTTAACTAGCAGATAGGTGGTGGCTTTGTGTTTGGTAAGGCCAGCACTCAGAGCCCCGCCAGCCCGCCACTCCAGTCTGCTCAGATCAGGGGCCAAATCCCAGAGCCCCAGCTGGTGGGCGAGGCTCCCTGCACGTTAGGATATTTTCCCAGTTATCCTCCTCGTTACAGACCCTCCTCTCCTTGCCCATGGCCTTCTGTAGCCCTGAAAGAAATTTCTTTTCACCGCCTGAGCCCCACGCCTCCAGAACACAGCTCCAGCAGGGTTCCACACCCGTGCAGGCACGGGGCTTTGCTGGGTGGGCATGGCTGAGTTGCAGCCTTGTAGAAGGTTAGATGTGGGGGCTAATGGTGTGAAGGAAGGACGCAGGATGGTGAGGTATGTGGGCTTAGAGGTCAGACCTCTGTTTAAATCTCAGCTTCACCACCTACTGCATAAGCTTGAGCAAATCACTTAAGATCTTTGATCCTGGTGTCTGTAAAAATGAAATCAATAGTATATATCTCATTGGATCATAGTGACAAAGTACAGTATGCAAGACAGTGTAGTTCCTGGAGCATAATGAGCACTCAAATAATTACGAAACCTAACTAGAATAATTAGACTGAAAACTTATCAGAGACACAGTGAAACATAGTAGCAAACTAGGTTAATGGCACGAACCAGTACGCATTTATAAAATTCAGGGTATGTCTCCTTACCACTAACCTTTGTTGTTAAGTCGCTAAGTTGTGTTCGACTGTTCGCATCCCCATGGACTGTTGCCTGCCAGGCCCCTCTGCCCATGGGATTCTCCAGGAAAGAATACCAGAGTGGGTAGCCATTCCCTTCTCCAGGTGATCTTCCCAAGCCAGGGATCGAACTCAGGTCTCCTGTATTGCAGGCAGATTATTTACCCCTGAGCCACCAGGGGAGCCCATTATCCTCAGGAGGCCCTAAATCTGAAGTCATGCTGTGACCTAAGCACACACTGGCCCAAAGACAGAAATAAGACGCTTGCAGTCAGTGCCTAGAACCACTGCCCACAGTAGCTATGGTGAGCTCCAGGAGGCCCCAGGAGAGTAGCCCTGTCGGCATCAGAAGCGCAGTGTTCTATAGACTCTGCTTCGCCACCTGCTCTTTCCTCCTCATCCTGCCTCTAGAGGGGTTTAGGCAGGTGGAGCTTGCACTTCTAATCCAAGCTTCAGAACAGCCTCCCCTGACACAGTGACTATCAACACAGAAGCTCTGGCCGGGGTGTGGGGGCAGAAAGGGAAGCTCAGGTTACCCAGTGACTCAGATCTATGGACTCTCTTCTACCCCAGGGCAAAGCCTCCTGTGGTCTATTCATTGCATGCCTCGGGCTCGCAGCTCTGAGCTCTGCTCAGAAGGTCTGCCCTTGGCAGCCATAGCTGACGCTCTCCTGGCCCCTCTGAGGGGCACAGTGGCATCCAGTGGTCTGGTGGGCAGCATCCCTGTGACAGCCTTCATCCAGCCTCAGTCCTAAGGTGTGGATCTGCTTCTCGTTAGGAAGCAGGAGAAGGAGGGAGCCTGAGGGGTGGGGAGGGGCAGGAAAAGAAGAGAGTTCAAAGAGACGGAAAACATGTAATTTTGACTGCCTGCAAGCTAGCTCAGATCTAGAATTCACTGAAACTGTGCTTCAGCTGCTTTCTCTCAGATCCTTGTCCTTTTGCTCTCCTACAGAAATCTCACAATGGTCCTAAAGTATTACATACTTTAGAAGAAATCTCAAAAAGTCATGTAGTCTAGTCCCTTCCAGAGAGGCTGAAATAACACTATCAAAATACTAAAGAATTAGTACGTGTTCACAGATTCAACAAATGTATGGAATACCTACGATGTCTCAGATTATTTCTAGTTATTGAGGGTACAAGACTGAGCAAGATACAAAAAAGTAGTGTTTATTGTTTCCCCAGTTATGTTCTGTGGAGTAATAATGCATTAGATACTCCTTGGGGAAAGTTTCTAGGGTCACATAAGTTTGGAAAATACTTCCTGGAACTTCCTTGGTGGTCCAAGCGGTTAAGTCCATGTCCTTGGTGGTGCAGTGGACTTTCTAAGCGGTCCAGTGCAGGGGTGTGGGTTCAATCCCTGGTCAGGGAGTTAAGATCCCACATGACTTGTCGCCAAAAAATAAAAATATAAAACAGGAACAATATTGTGACAAATTCAATAAAGGTTTTAAAAATGGTCCACATTAAAAGAAGAACTTAAAGCACTACTTATATTTGCCTTTAAGAATCTCACATGAGCAAATTTATTAAGGACTCAGAAGTAGTTGTTTACCTTATCTAGTCCAGTATTTTCCAAACATATTTTGTCATCTAAGGAATTGATGTTCTGGGAGTGCACTCTAGGAAATGTTTTCATATAATCATTTCATGCTCTTTGTTGTGTTTTAAGAATTTAGAAAATAACTTTTAAACAGAGGCAACATACTAGCAAGTAGCACTAAGTGCTGTGAAGATAATAAGCAGAGTAGCAGGAAGTAAGGAGAGAGGAGGTCCTTTTAAGCTAGTGAGTGGCAGGAAGTTCTCTATGAAGTCTTGAATAAAGAAGGCTCTTTCCAGAATGTGGTATAAGAACTTGTTCCTAGAGGGAGATGCAGGGCACTCCATGGCATGGCATAGGTGACTGGGTCTTAGTCCCCGGTCAGCTTAGGGATGGGAATTTGGGGGGACAGAGCCCTCCTGAGTAGCAGGGAAGAGTAAGCACGGACTTCATGGGATGCATGCCATAGGAGGATCGGTGGTTATGTGTCCTTTGGCTCCAGGACAGAAGCCACTCTACCTTCGCTCTGCCTGGCTTGAGGTATGTTTACCAGTGAGCTCATATTTCTAGATCCATCTGTATTTTGAGATATGTTGGTAATGGCATTTCCTCCCACTCAGAACTATTTCAGTTACCCCACCATGTTATTCACTTTGATTTTTTTCAGACATGTTGCTAAAATAGATCCGGCATATCCTTTTAGGGAAAGACTGCTAAATCCTTAGCGGTTGGGAGGAGGATTAAACTGTGTCTACCACCAGCATGAAACTGGTGAGCGTGACAAGCCCTTGTGAGATCTACTGCTTCCGTGTCCCCTCAGAGTATTAGCTCCGAATCTTCTGTTAGGGGAGATAAATGGAAGCACAACTGGGTCACGGGATTATCCTCAGCCGCGCCACGTCATGTGCATTTTCAGCACGTCCCCCCGGGGGGGCAGTGAATGCTGGCAGTGACCTACGCCATGCCATCAAGTGCCCAAACTGGCTTCCTAATCTGGTTGGAATGAACCCTTCCTTTTCCCTTGAATTTCTACCTGTCCCTCCCAAAGCAGGATGTTCCCATTCAGTGGGTTTACTTTCCCTGATAGAGAGGTGTTAGTCTGTGAAAGAGTTGCTGAAAATGTCGTCGTCTTTTCCTTGAATTCCGTTCCAGTTTGGACTCAGCATATGATCCTTCTAGTCTCTTCCCATATACTCTGGATGCAGTCCAGCAAAGCCTTATCCCCTACTCAGCCATTAAGATGCCATATTTACTTACATGAGATCTAGAAATGTAATAATACCTCTGTGGATTTTAACAGTGTTTAAATGCTGATTCATTTAAAAATTAAAAAACCTCAGGCAAGAACTCTTAGTTCTTCTTTACGCTTGGTGACCCCATGGACTGTAGCCCCCCAGGCTCCTCTGTCCATGGGGTTTTTCCAGGCAACAATCCTAGGGTGGGGTGCCATTTCCTTCTCCGGGGGATCTTCCCCACCTAAGAATCCAGGGATGGAAGCCATATGTCCTGGGTCTTCTGCAGTGGAGGTGGATTCTTTACCACTTGAGCCATCAGAGCATCCCTCTTTAGAGCATAGCAAGCCACAAATGTTTGAAATATTGAGACTGCTGTTTGATTTTTGAGCTACTTACTACTTTCTTTATCGGTATCCTCTCTCCATGCTGGGTGAAGTGTATTTTGGGGTTATCATTAAAGTTAGCTATAAGTAGCTCTGTTTTATGGCAGCTTTCTGGAGGCGCTCCTGAAGGAGGAGGCCTCGCCGTCCAGCGTACGAGCCTTTGCCCAGACTCTGGGAATTCATCCGCGGGCGTTGGGCTCCTGGCACCTATGAGCCTCCCGGTGATTAAGACTTCTTATCCAGCCTGCCTCTCCTCCTTCCTCATCCACTTTTTCTAATTCTAAATTTTTCTCAGTATTTCTCATTCAGTTTCATGTTTGGCTTTCTTACCACAAACACATTGCCTCTTGTACAGTGGAGATTCCAGGAAGATTGCCAAGGAGTAGCCCTTCAATTCCATAAAAAGGAAAGATATTAACTAAAACCGTGGACATGTGTACCCATCCGCGTGCCTGGTCTCTTACTAAGCTTTCTCCTTCCCACAGACGCCCCAAGAGACACAGAATGTTATCCTCCGTCCCTCTAACCCCTCTCGCCCCCCGACTTTCCTCGCCCACCTCTCGCATTTGTGGGGGCACGTGCAGAACATGACTTCCGGCACGGAGCGCAGACAACAGCGTGCTGCCCGAGCCCAAAGGCCGCGCGGGGTCCTCCGGCTCCCCGCCTCTCCCCTGGGGAGCCTGGGTGATTCATTAGCGGCACATAGGTTACGGTGTTGGGCAGTTACTCGTCCGAGCCAGGCCCAAATAAGGCCCTTCACCCACCCTTCCGAAACCACACATCTTGCACAAGGGTCCATTTATAAGCTGGTGGTGTGCCTGGAAGCCCACGGAACGATCCGGGCTCCCCGCTGACGGCTGTGCCTCCCTCTCTTCCAGCTCCTCCACCAGTGACCTCTCTGGCTATGACCACGGGTGTCTGAGGCGGAGCCCCGACCAGTGCAGCTCCCAGGGGAGCATGGAGAGCCTGGAGCCCAGCGGGGGCTACCCGCCCTGCCACCTGCTCTCCCCGGCCAAGTCCACCAGCAGCATTGACCAGCTCAGCCACCTGCACAGCAAGAGAGACTCGGCGTACAGCTCCTTCTCCACCAGCTCGAGCACCCTCGAGTATCCGCCCCCTGGCGTCTCCGGCCGGGAGCGCTCGGGCTCCGTGGACACCACTCCCGCTCGGGGCGGCCTCCTAGAAGGGATGAGGCAGGCCGACATTCGCTACGTGAAGACGGTCTATGACCCCCGCAGGGGGGTCTCTGCGGAGTACGAGGTGAACTCTTCGGGCCTGCTTCTCCCAGGTCGGGAGGCCCGCGCCTCGGCTGAGAGTCAGGGCTACGATAAATGGCATCACGTTCCTCGGGGCAAGGGAGCGCCAGCCCCTTCCTGGAGCCAACCGTGCCCCGGGTCCTTGGAGACCTTGGACAATTTGCCTCCTAAAGTGGGCGCGCCCCTGCCCCCGGCTCGGAGTGACAGCTATGCAGCCTTTCGGCAGCGCGAGCGGCCCGGCTCCTGGTCGAGCCTCGAACAGAAACGGTTCTGCCGGCCTCTGGCGAACTCTGCCGGCGCTCTGAAATCGCCCTTCATGGAGGAGCAGCTGCACACGGTGCTAGAGAAGAGCCCCGAAAACAGCCCCCCCGTGAAGCCCAAGCACAGTTACACCCAGAAGGCCCAGCCGGGCCAGCCTCTGCTGCCAACGGGCATCTACCTGGTGCCGTCACTGGAGCCACACTTTGCCCAGGTGCCCCGGTCTTCCGTGAGTGGCAATGGCACCCTCTACCCTGCCCTGGCCAAGGAGGGCGGGTACCCACCTCCTCAGGGAGGGTGCGACAAGGGAGCTGCCCTTGATGAGAACGGAAACCAAAACGCATCTAGCAGGCCTGGCTTCGCCTTCTGCCAGCCCTTCGAGCGGGACTCAGTGTCTCCAGCAGAGAGGAAATCGGAAACTTCAGCCAAATGTGTCCCCTACAAGGTCCATTTCCCCTCAGTGCCTGAAAACGAGGAGAAGAACTCCCTGAAGAGACTTCTCCCACCTCACGCCAGTGAGAAACAGAGCGCCCAGGGCAACAAATATTCTAGTTACCACATCCTCCAACCCCCTCAGGCTCAGGCCTGGCACGCGGGTGAAGACAAGCGGTCCTGCTTGCCCTCAGAGCCTTGGGAGAGTGAGTCCCACGAAGACCACAATGCCAACCTCCGGCGGAGGCTCGACAAAGGCAGCCTGGGCCAGAGCATGCCCGGCAACTTTGGCAAGACCGCAGCTGCCTTCTCCTCCCTCCAGAACATTCCTGAGAGTCTAAGACGACAAAGCAGCCTGGATCTGGGCGGAGGAGCCCAGGATGTCTGCCTGGAACGCTCGCCCACCTGTGCCCTCAGTACCAAGGTAGAAGACTCTAGAAGGACTGTCGTGGCCGATCACAAGAGCCAGCTGGACAGGTCGGTGTGCCGGCCAGAGGGGAGAACCTTGGCCTCTTTCCACAGTTCAGACCCGACGTATGAAGAGCCGCCCTCCCCCACCCCCCAGGAGGCCTCCAGTCTGAGCCGGAGGAGGCTGAGCTCCAGCAGCACCTCGGCCCTGCAGGGCTTGCAGTACGGGAAGCCCCACTGCTCGGTGCTGGAGAAGGTTTCCAAGATCGAGCAGCGCGAGCACCGCAACCAGAGACCCCCGAGCGCCGGCGGCTCTACTTATGGCTGTAACTACAGGCTCCACAGGACTCTCCCAGCTTCTCATACTTTAGGGAATGACGTGGAGGAGACCAGAGCCCGGATCCATTTTTCTGAATCCACTGAATCCCTAGGCAATGGAGAACAGCACTTCAAAAACGGGGAGCCCAAGTCCCAAGAGGTTTCTTTGCAGCCATGCGGTCAACAGCCTAGGCGGGTGGCCGAGGGCAGCCGGGGCCCCCCCGTCTGGGGCAGCGAGCCCCCGAAGCGGGACACGCGTCTGCTCCGCAGCCAGAGCACCTTCCAGCTCTTCAGCGAGGCCGAGCAGGACGCTGTGTGGTCGGAGGACCGGCCCCGCACGCCCGAGTCGCCCGTGCAGGATGCCCCCTTCAGCCGCCTCTACCGGAACAGCATCAAGGACGCGCAGTCCCGCGTCCTGGGGGCCACCTCTTTCCAACGCCGGGACCTCGAGCCCGGGACGCCCATGGCCTCCGCGCCCTGGCGGCTGCGACCCGCTTCGGCCCACGTGGGGCTGCGCAGCCCGGAGGCCCCGGCTTCCGCCTCCCCGCACACCCCACGCGAGCGACACAGCGTGACCCCAGCCGAGGGCGAGCCCGCCCGGCCCGCGGCCCCCGCCGCCCGCAGGGGGCCGCGGCGGCACCTGACCCCGGAGCAGAAGAAGCGCTCGTACTCGGAGCCCGAGAAGATGCACGAGGTCGGGGTCTCGGAGGAGGCCGAGCCCGAGCCCCCGGGCCCGCCGAGGAAGGGATCGCATTTCGCAGAGGGCTCGGTGACCGACCGGCGCCGCCTCTTCGAGCGAGACGGAAAGGCCTGCTCGACCCTCAGCCTGTCGGGGCCCGAGCTGAAGCAGTTCCAGCAGAGCGCGCTGGCCGACTACGTTCAGCGCAAGACCGGCAAGCGGCCCGCGGGCTCCGGCGGCGGCCTCCCGGAGCCCGGGTGGGTGCTGGAGCGCGCTCAGGGCGCCTACCTGCAGCCCGAGGGCCCTGGCCTCGCAGCGGCCTGCAGCCTCTCCTCGCTGCCCGAGCCCAGCCTGCCGGCCCGCAGGGAGGCCACTTTCCTGCCGGACGCCCCGGTGGGGAATACTGGGGAGACCCAGCAGGCCCCCCGAGATCGCAGCAGTTCCTTCGCCGGCGGCCGGCGCCACGGAAACCACGCCCCGAGAGAACTGCTTGGTGGAGCTAACGCTGGACCTAAGGGCCCCCAGAGACGGGAAGGAACCCCAGGGGAGCCCTCCGCATGGGGGGCCGTGGCTGGGAGGACCGGCAAGTCCATGTCGGCAGAGGACCTGCTGGAGCGCTCGGATGTCCAGGCCGTCCCTGTCCACATGAGGTCACGGTCCTCTCCCACCGCAGACAAGCGCCAGGTACGTTCAGCCAGCGGATCCGAGCACTGCCGCGACCCCTCCGTCCCCGTGCTTTTTCCTTGTGCGTGCAAGACCGTCGTGTTTCTTTTCATCAGGGGATGTCTTTCTCAGGGCTCATATCTGATGAGAGCCTTACAGAATACAGACATTCATAAATGTACCGTTTTGTAGAAACATATCATTTATCGATACAGCTATCTATATATGTGTATCTGTAGGTAGAGACACAGTAGGCCCCCTATTCCTGGTTCTGCTCTGCAATGGAAAATATTCGGGAAAATTCCGGAAAAGTTCCAAAAAACAGAACTTGAATTTGCCAGCGAACCAGCAACTATTTATATAGTATTTGCATTGTAAGTAGGATATGCAAATATTATGCCATTTTATATAGCATCAGGAAGCTTTTCGGATGCACCCCTGGGGGTGCTATAGTTGCAGAGTTGGATGTGACTGAGCACAGCAGTGAGCGACGGCTGTATATAATACAAACATATGTATTTATAGTGTGTACATATTTGTTGTTGTTCTGGGGCTCAGTCACGTGTGACTCTTGGTGACCCGGTGGACTGCAGCACGTATATGCAGTGACAACAGTTTAGAGTCAGCCGCTTCTCAGTGTAAAAGTTAGATTAGGAAAAGTTAGGGATTATTTTTTTCTTCTTTGGAGTTTTTGTTTTGCTTCTTTCCCTTTTTCTTCTTTTTTTTTCAAGTTCACGCAATAGAGGCTGTGTCTTGGTCATTTAAAGCTTTTAGCTTCCTGCCCCCTTTGTTTCTATTGGACCTTTGCATTTACAAAAGTTCCAGACCCTCAACCTAGAATGCTTTTGCATTTGGGTATCTGCATGCATAGTCCTGTCCAAGTCGTGTGATCCCATGGACTATAGCCCACGCAGCTTCCTTCGCGGCGGCGCGCCACGGAAACCACGCCCCGAGAGAACTGCTTGGTGGAGCTAACGCTGGACCTAAGGGCCCCCAGAGACGGGAAGGAACCCCAGGGGAGCCCTCCGCATGGGGGGCCGTGGCTGGGAGGACCGGCAAGTCCATGTCGGCAGAGGACCTGCTGGAGCGCTCGGATGTCCAGGCCGTCCCTGTCCACATGAGGTCACGGTCCTCTCCCACCGCAGACAAGCGCCAGGTACGTTCAGCCAGCGGATCCGAGCACTGCCGCGACCCCTCCGTCCCCGTGCTTTTCCTTGTGCGTGCAAGACCGTCGTGTTTCTTTTCATCAGGGGATGTCTTTCTCAGGGCTCATATCTGATGAGAGCCTTACAGAATACAGACATTCATAAATGTACCGTTTTGTAGAAACATATCATTTATCGATACAGCTATCTATATATGTGTATCTGTAGGTAGAGACACAGTAGGCCCCCTATTCCTGGTTCTGCTCTGCAATGGAAAATATTCGGGAAAATTCCGGAAAAGTTCCAAAAAACAGAACTTGAATTTGCCAGCGAACCAGCAACTATTTATATAGTATTTGCATTGTAAGTAGGATATGCAAATATTATGCCATTTTATATAGCATCAGGAAGCTTTTCGGATGCACCCCTGGGGGTGCTATAGTTGCAGAGTTGGATGTGACTGAGCACAGCAGTGAGCGACGGCTGTATATAATACAAACATATGTATTTATAGTGTGTACATATTTGTTGTTGTTCTGGGGCTCAGTCACGTGTGACTCTTGGTGACCCGGTGGACTGCAGCACGTATATGCAGTGACAACAGTTTAGAGTCAGCCGCTTCTCAGTGTAAAAGTTAGATTAGGAAAAGTTAGGGATTATTTTTTTCTTCTTTGGAGTTTTTGTTTTGCTTCTTTCCCTTTTTCTTCTTTTTTTTTCAAGTTCACGCAATAGAGGCTGTGTCTTGGTCATTTAAAGCTTTTAGCTTCCTGCCCCCTTTGTTTCTATTGGACCTTTGCATTTACAAAAGTTCCAGACCCTCAACCTAGAATGCTTTTGCATTTGGGTATCTGCATGCATAGTCCTGTCCAAGTCTGTGTGATCCCATGGACTATAGCCCACGAGGGTCCTCTGTCCGTGGAATTTTTCTAGACAAAAGTACTGGAGTGAGTTGCCATTTCCTTCTTCAGGGGATCTTCCCGACTCAGGGCTCAAACCCACATCTCTGGTGTCTCCTGCATTAGCAGCCCAATTCTTTACCACAAGTGCCACCTGGAAAGCCCCACTTTTACATGTATTATCTCATTAATCCTCAAATAATCCTATGTAGTAGAGTTTGTTATCCATGTCAAACTCACATCTCTCTTTCTGTATACAATCTTGACAAGATCGGAGAATGTCAGACTTTCAAATTCTCACATAAAAGGGTATTTCTCATAAAGGCTTCAAATTATGCAGAGATCAGAGATCCCTTAGAAATTTTAGAGAATCTGGAAATAAGTCCAAACACTCAAGACTCCAGGATTAGTTTCCCTAGTTCTTAGCCCATCCTCAAGCTCTGCTTAACTGCAGCTTGGTGGCCCTCCTCCTGCTTCCCTGCTCAGATGAGAAGATAGGAGGGATTCACACGCATGTCACCACAGGGAGAACACCCCTCCACTGTCCCTGCAGAGAGAGTTTTCAGAGAGCGCGGTGGTTCAGCAAGCATTGTAGAGCATATGTTTTATGAAAAGGAACTGCATTCTAGGTTTTAAAGATAAGGGTCATGCCTTTCTGGGGCTTCCAGTTGAGCAAGGAATATGAACTTATATACAGATAACATGAATGGTGAGTGATTTAGGAGTGGTCAGAAATTGCATGCATGCTATCGGAGGGACAGTGATTCATTCTAATTGAGGGGATCCTAGAGAGCATCTGTTGGAGAAAGGATTTGAACCAGGCAGGAAAGGATGGGCAGGATGAGGTCAAAGGGTTGCAGGTTGCATGTGGGATGCGTTACGCTGGAGGAAACAGCCTGAGTTAGCCATCACTGCCTGAGAGATCTGCTGCGCTGCTTCTGAAACACACACAAATAGTCTTCTGAGAGAAATACTGCTCCTGTCCAGATATTTTCTCTCTTTTTTTTTTTTTGGACCACTTCTGTTGGTCTTTCACTCATCTGTTTTCATCCATCTTTCTTCTTTTGTCCTGTGTGGGCCTCCCATCGCAGTGGCCTCTGTTGTCGCAGAGCACCGGCCCTGGGCGCATGCGCTCCAGAGCTCCGGCTCAGTGATTGGACACATCGGTCTAGACGCTCCGCGGCACGTGGGATCTTCCCAGGCCAGGGATCGAACTGGCGCCCCTTGCACTGCAAGGTGGTGTCCTTACCCACTGGACCACCAGGGAAGCCCAGATACTTAAGAACTACTTTCTCCCCAATATATACACCCTCCTCCCCCAACACACACACACAAAGTCAACAGAGGCAGCCTCCAGTAGCTGTTTTTTCCCCTTGAAATGATGAACAGAGCTAATTTCCAATCCTTACCATACCTCTAAAAGGCTTTTAACATCCATGTATGTGGGACTCCCCCGGTGGTCCCATGGTTAAGACTCTGTGCTTCCACCACAGAGGGCACGGGTTTGATCCCTGTTTGGGGCACTGAGAGAAAATACCGTCCATGTAAGTAGCATGCCGTTTCAGCTAGATGGACGGGCTTCAGAGGCTCACTGCATAGCAGAGCAAACATGGTCTTCATTTTTCTCCTCACGTTCTAAAGGAAATAGAAATGTTTGGGTGAAAACCAGGTCATCCTTTGTTGTTTATTCCCCACTCCATATCGTTATTCTCTCCTAGGGGAAGTGGTAAGATGGTGCTGAGTGTTATTTTGCCTGCCCTTCCAAATATTTCTCAAGCCTGATAAACTGGGAAATAGAGCTCACACATAGCCAGTATCGAAAAATGATCCCAATTAAATCCCAGTTGTTGGATATTTGAAAAACTTTCTAGAAAGACAGCAAAATACAGAATACGATGTTCTATTTAATAAAGGGAGTGCTATATTTAGACATTATTTAACATGGGGAATATGTCAGAGGGTGTCTATTTCAACGTGAAACACTGCTGCTTGTCTCCTCCAAATTCTGAGAATAGAGCATCATCCCGCACATGGAATTTGCACCAAGACTTTGTCCCCCCGGCTTCTCCTGCGCTCCCCTGCTCAGCAGCCGCACCGTGTCTGCCTGAGACCTGGCCCCTGGCAGGGCCTGCCCCTCGCGTCTTCTTCATACCTCCAGTTGTCTACCTTAACTGTAGAGCTAGTAAAAAAAACTAGTCTCCACATAATTATAGTGATTATTGTTTCCAGATACAATTATCTACTTGAATAAATTCCAGGAACTTTACCAGTATCATTAAGCTTTGGTGGAGATGTTAAATAAGAATATTTCTCATCTCAACTATAGAGAACAGTGAGAAATTAAGTGACCCCGTAGAGACTAAACCATCTGCCTGAGTTAAACCCAAAATATGGAGTCTGTTTCTGGCGCCAGTTCAGTCCTCAGCATCCCAAATAAATGCTACTTGCTTCTGCCAGCCAGATACAAATAGCACAGGATTTTGCAAGTTTTGGTTACCATACCTCTAAAAGGCTTTTAACATCCATGTATGTGGGACTCCCGGTGGTCCCATGGTTAAGACTCTGTGCTTCCACCACAGAGGGCACGGGTTTGATCCCTGTTTGGGGCACTGAGAGAAAATACCGTCCATGTAAGTAGCATGCCATTTCAGCTAGTTTGATAGGCTTCAGAGGCTCACTGCATAGCAGAGCAAGCATTTTCATTTCTCTCCCCATGTTCTAAAGAAAATAGAAATGTTTAGGTGAAAGCCAAATCATCTTCTGTTGTTTATTCCCCCACTCCATATCGTTATTCTCTCCTAGGGGAAGTGGTAAGATGGTGCTGAGTGTTATTTTGCCTGCCCTTCCAAATATTTCTCAAGCCTGATAAACTGGGAAATAGAGCTCACACATAGCCAGTATCGAAAAATGATCCCAATTAAATCCCAGTTGTTGGATATTTGAAAAACTTTCTAGAAAGACAGCAAAATACAGAATACGATGTTCTATTTAATAAAGGGAGTGCTATATTTAGACATTATTTAACATGGGGAATATGTCAGAGGGTGTCTATTTCAACGTGAAACACTGCTGCTTGTCTCCTCCAAATTCTGAGAATAGAGCATCATCCCGCACATGGAATTTGCACCAAGACTTTGTCCCCCGGCTTCTCCTGCGCTCCCCTGCTCAGCAGCCGCACCGTGTCTGCCTGAGACCTGGCCCCTGGCAGGGCCTGCCCCTCGCGTCTTCTTCATACCTCCAGTTGTCTACCTTAACTGTAGAGCTAGTAAAAAAAACTAGTCTCCACATAATTATAGTGATTATTGTTTCCAGATACAATTATCTACTTGAATAAATTCCAGGAACTTTACCAGTATCATTAAGCTTTGGTGGAGATGTTAAATAAGAATATTTCTCATCTCAACTATAGAGAACAGTGAGAAATTAAGTGACCCCGTAGAGACTAAACCATCTGCCTGAGTTAAACCCAAAATATGGAGTCTGTTTCTGGCGCCAGTTCAGTCCTCAGCATCCCAAATAAATGCTACTTGCTTCTGCCAGCCAGATACAAATAGCACAGGATTTTGCAAGTTTTGGACTGGGATTCAGCTCCTTTTTCCAAAGTCCATTAGTGAGAATAGTTTCTGCTTCCAGAACAAGGTCAGCGTGGAAATCGATTTCTCTGTTTATAAAACGTGGTCATTCTTGGGTCCAAAATGATGACTGCAGAAGGCTGCCACTGCTTGTAGCCTGAGACCTGCTCAGACACCCTGCAGGCCTGGGCCTCCCTCAGCCAGCTGTGGTCTCTGAACAAACAGCCTCCTGTTCCCTCTCCTTTCATTCCTTTTAATTTGCAGAGTGTAATTACAGAACAAATGTATATTAGTAATGGAACTGTCACATTCTTGTGCCCATCACATTCTTGGCTGGTGTCTACTTTCTAAGAGACTTTAGAAAACTTAATTGTTTTAAAGTAGGTTACACCCTGCAAAGCTGCATGGAAAAAAATTCAACTATTTCTGCCTTGGAGATGGAAATGTATACCCGTTCATTGTGTAGACCAAAAAGATAGCAGAAGCTATAGAAAGAATCTCTTGGAGAAATGAGATTCCTGGTGGGGGTTCTGGGGGGGTGGGGTTGGCACAGATGTTGAGTTAGGGTCTTCTCTGGTTCTCACTGTGTTTTCAGAGATCTTTATTTTTTGTGTGTAATACATTCACCATGTGATGGTGTGACACACATTTCATTGCTGAGGAAATTTGCACAATGTTGGATCTAGTCTCGAGTCTGTAGGATGCAGCTTGTCAGTCATTTTTAGTACCTCTCAACAAGCACCCATTCAAGCTTGGGGATAAAGAACAGAATCAGCTTTCCACAAAATATAAAGCTACAAATTGTTGTTGTTCAGTTGCTCAGTTGTGTCCGACTCTTTGCAACCCCATGCACTGCAGCACGCCAGGCTTCCCTGTCCTTCACTATCTCCAGGAGCCTGCTCAAACTCATGTCCATTGGCTCAGGGATGCCATCCAACTATCTCATCCTCTGCTGTCCCCTTCTCCTGCCTTCAATCTTTCCCAGCATCAGGGTCTTTTCCAGTGAGTTGGCTCTTTGCATCAGCTGGCCGAAGTATTGGAGTTTCAGCTTCAGCATCACTCCTTCCAATAAATATTCAGGGTAGGATTTTTTTTAATTGACTTGTTTGATCTCCTTACAGTTCAGGAGACTCTCAAGAGTCTTCTCCAACACCACAGTTCAAACGGGTTTCAATTCTTTGGCGCTAAGCCTTCTTTATGGTCTAACTCTCATATCCCTACATGACTACTGGAAAAATCAGAGCTTTTACTATGTCGACCTTTATAGGCAAAGTAATGTCTCTACTTTTTAATCTGCTGTCTAGGTTTGTCATAGCTTTTCTTCCAAGGAGCAAGCATCGTTTAATTTCATGGCTACAGACACCATCCACACTGATTTATGCTACTCATTGCATTGTGTTTTATAAGCATAAAATTAATCCTACATCTATGCAAAGGAAGAGATGTTATTATTTCCATGTTACAGATGAGGAAAGTGAGGCACAGGAAGGCTGAGAAATTTATTTGCCCATCCTAGTGGAAGTGAGGTTTTGACCCCATACTATCTTGACTCCAGAGGTTTTAAGTCACTATACCATGCCACCTCCTGGTATCAAGAAAGACTGGGAGGGCTTCCCTGGTGGTCCAGTGGGTAAAGAGTCCGCCTTGCAGTGCAAGGGGCGCCGGTTCCATCCCTGGCCTGGGAAGATGCCACATGCCGTGGAGCAGCGGGACCGGTGTGTCCAATTACGAGCTAGCACCCTGGAGCACCGTGTGCCCAGAGCCAGTGCACCAGAACGACAGAGGCAACTTCAGTGGGAGGCTCACACAGGCCAAAGAATGAAGATGGATGAAAATAAGTAAATAAAAAACCAATTAAATAAATAACCAATAAAAGAGGCCAAAATTTAAGAAAAAAAAAAGAGACTGGGAGATGGGAAGGCGACAAGAGTTAAACATCTATATCTGAAAACTCCAACCAGTGAATTGATTTCATTTTAACATTTCTCAATTAATACTAAATTTAAATGATATTTTAAAAATGAATTTCTAATTTATTTTAGCAGATACTTGAAGTTGATATTCCAAAAGTAGATGAATATTATCTTCATGTTTCATTGGTCACAGAGATATTAGGATATCTAGTAAGAATGAGAATCAGAATGTGATAGGATTTATAGTTTTAAGTATATGCTGTGTGCTCAGTTGTGTCCAACTCTTTGCAGCCCCATGGACTGTAGCACCCCCATTCTCCTCCATCCATGCGATTCTTCAGGCCAGAATAGTGGAGTGGGTTGCCATGCCCTCCTCCAGGGGATTTTCCTGACCCAGGGATCGAACCCTTGTCTCCTGTGTCGTCTCTTACATTGGCAGATGGATTCTTTACCTCTGAGCTCCCTCGGATGCCCTTTTAAGTATACCATGCCTGATGAAGAATAAGAACTGGTATACTTTTCAGTCAGTCAAAAGAATTTAGACAGTTAACAAAAACAAATGGACAAGTTTCTGTTGATATCACTCTGTACCTCATATGCGTCTTATAGCCACTGCTTTTTCCTAAATTGTCGTTAATTGTTTATATTGCCTACCAGTTTATTGAAGATCAAGTTTCTTTGACAGTGTATACATGCCCAGTCATACAATACATGCATGCAACAGGAATGTATCCTTCTTGGGTTTTCTACTAGGTTGGAAAGGCATTTTCCTCTGTCCAAATGGTGTTTCACTGACAGGAGAAGTAAAAATTTCTCTCAATGGCCTATTCCTGAGCTTCAGTTCCTTTATTTTATGTGCACCCACATAAATATCAAGCTTATACTGTAATTCAAAAGAAGTAATAGAATGGAAATGTATATTTGAGCATTTCTAGATTAGGAGCTTTAAGGCTTTTCCAGTTAACTGTTGACAGAGCTGAGCATTCATTGTCAGTGAAGGGGTGGAGTGGAGAAAGACTTCAAAGAGACCACAAGGGTTTGGTTTTTTTTGTTGTTCCTTTAATTGAACTATGTGTGTTTTCTTCTATATTGGAGTATAGTTGATTAACAGTGTGTTGATTTCAGGTGTATAGCAAAGTGATTCAGTTATACATATACGTGTGTCTATTCTTTTTCAAGTTCTTTTCCCATTTAGGTTATTACAGGATATTGAGCAGAATTTCCTGTGCTGTACAATAGGTCCTTGCTGGTAATAAAGGGGCCTGTAAGGTTTTGTGAAGTGTAGGAATTCCCATTTCCTCTATAATATTTGAGCAAATGAGAGACACATGGAATTCTTTTTATCTCAAAGCATTGATGTCTGATTGCATCCAGCTCAGCCACCATTCCATTTCAGATCCCTAAGATTAGCCTCAGGCTTTGAGGAAATCACGACTTGAATCCTAGCTCCTGACGTGACTGTGTGTAGGATACTCATCCTGTCTGAGCTGCAGTTACTTCCTCACTCCCCAGAATTATAGATCAAATTACAGAAGAAATGTCAGGTGCCTGACACTTGAGGGTCATAGGGAACTTGGCAGGTGCCTTGAACACTTGAAAGTATACCATGCCTGATGAAGAATAAGAACTGGTATACTTTTCAGTCAGTCAAAAGAATTTAGACAGTTAACAAAAACAAATGGACAAGTTTCTGTTGATATCACTCTGTACCTCATATGCGTCTTATAGCCACTGCTTTTTCCTAAATTGTCGTTAATTGTTTATATTGCCTACCAGTTTATTGAAGATCAAGTTTCTTTGACAGTGTATACATGCCCAGTCATACAATACATGCATGCAACAGGAATGTATCCTTCTTGGGTTTTCTACTAGGTTGGAAAGGCATTTTCCTCTGTCCAAATGGTGTTTCACTGACAGGAGAAGTAAAAATTTCTCTCAATGGCCTATTCCTGAGCTTCAGTTCCTTTATTTTATGTGCACCCACATAAATATCAAGCTTATACTGTAATTCAAAAGAAGTAATAGAATGGAAATGTATATTTGAGCATTTCTAGATTAGGAGCTTTAAGGCTTTTCCAGTTAACTGTTGACAGAGCTGAGCATTCATTGTCAGTGAAGGGGTGGAGTGGAGAAAGACTTCAAAGAGACCACAAGGGTTTGGTTTTTTTTGTTGTTCCTTTAATTGAACTATGTGTGTTTTCTTCTATATTGGAGTATAGTTGATTAACAGTGTGTTGATTTCAGGTGTATAGCAAAGTGATTCAGTTATACATATACGTGTGTCTATTCTTTTTCAAGTTCTTTTCCCATTTAGGTTATTACAGGATATTGAGCAGAATTTCCTGTGCTGTACAATAGGTCCTTGCTGGTAATAAAGGGGCCTGTAAGGTTTTGTGAAGTGTAGGAATTCCCATTTCCTCTATAATATTTGAGCAAATGAGAGACACATGGAATTCTTTTTATCTCAAAGCATTGATGTCTGATTGCATCCAGCTCAGCCACCATTCCATTTCAGATCCCTAAGATTAGCCTCAGGCTTTGAGGAAATCACGACTTGAATCCTAGCTCCTGACGTGACTGTGTGTAGGATACTCATCCTGTCTGAGCTGCAGTTACTTCCTCACTCCCCAGAATTATAGATCAAATTACAGAAGAAATGTCAGGTGCCTGACACTTGAGGGTCATAGGGAACTTGGCAGTGTCCAGCACATAGTAAAAGCTGTGGTGGTTAATAATGGTCAGGCTTGTTTCTAACCACTCAGAAACAAGCCCTGCTACTTGACCTATTCCCACCCCACTTTGGCTCTTTCCCTAATTTATTAGTATCTCTACCACCGGTTGAGGGGGAGAAAGAGAGAAAGAGGATGAAAAGCAGTTAGCCCTTTAGACAGAATAAAGGGTGAAATAAATTGCTGAAATTAAGTTTAGGGATTAAAGTCAATCCCTAAATTTAAACTTGGATTTAATTTTCTTGTTTTCTGCCTGCCTCCTATTATCATAAATAATTAAGAATTTTATCAAGAGCAACATCATCATCTTCATCAGGAAACCTATACATATGAACTGATTTTACAGTAAAAAAAAAAAAAAAAAAAACCTGAACTATAACCCACAGGAACTCAATATACACCTGTATTAAAAACAGAAACAAATAATGACCACCCTTGAAGTGTGTCCCCAGAGCTACTGGTATGACATGTGGGTAAGATATTTCTCCCAGAAAGAATGTATTTCAACCTGATTACGAGTCAGATTCCTATCTAATTCATGAGATTTTGCTACATTTAATAAACAGTCCTTTTCTTGCAGTCTCCCGTATTTCTCTGATGCAGTTTTGAAAGCTTGGCCCTTTGGATTAATTTTTATCATCATACTTCAAGTAGAGCAGTTATTTTGGCCTCTGAAGATAGTCATTATCAGAGTTTTCTTGTTTAGAAAATGTCCTGGTTAAACCAGTGAGACAGATGGAGGTTCAGCCACCCGTGACCTTGGGAGAGCTACCCTCTTGGCCCTGGGTCCTCATCCATACAGCGGGTTAACAGTACTTCACGGGCTTTGAGGGTGGAATGGGTTAGTATGTAAGAAGACAGTGGTGATGCCTGACAATCGGTAGTGGACCTCCAATAAATGGTCTTACCAGATTATAGATCCAATTTCGGGAAAAGAAATCCTAGCTCCTGACGTGACTGTGTGTAGGATACTCATCCTGTCTGAGCTGCAGTTACTTCCTCACTCCCCAGAATTATAGATCAAATTACAGAAGAAATGTCAGGTGCCTGACACTTGAGGGTCATAGGGAACTTGGCAGTGTCCAGCACATAGTAAAAGCTGTGGTGGTTAATAATGGTCAGGCTTGTTTCTAACCACTCAGAAACAAGCCCTGCTACTTGACCTATTCCCACCCCACTTTGGCTCTTTCCCTAATTTATTAGTATCTCTACCACCGGTTGAGGGGGAGAAAGAGAGAAAGAGGATGAAAAGCAGTTAGCCCTTTAGACAGAATAAAGGGTGAAATAAATTGCTGAAATTAAGTTTAGGGATTAAATTCAATCCCTAAATTTAAACTTGGATTTAATTTTCTTGTTTTCTGCCTGCCTCCTATTATCATAAATAATTAAGAATTTTATCAAGAGCAACATCATCATCTTCATCAGGAAACCTATACATATGAACTGATTTTACAGTAAAAAAAAAAAAAAAAAAACCTGAACTATAACCCACAGGAACTCAATATACACCTGTATTAAAAACAGAAACAAATAATGACCACCCTTGAAGTGTGTCCCCAGAGCTACTGGTATGACATGTGGGTAAGATATTTCTCCCAGAAAGAATGTATTTCAACCTGATTACGAGTCAGATTCCTATCTAATTCATGAGATTTTGCTACATTTAATAAACAGTCCTTTTCTTGCAGTCTCCCGTATTTCTCTGATGCAGTTTTGAAAGCTTGGCCCTTTGGATTAATTTTTATCATCATACTTCAAGTAGAGCAGTTATTTTGGCCTCTGAAGATAGTCATTATCAGAGTTTTCTTGTTTAGAAAATGTCCTGGTTAAACCAGTGAGACAGATGGAGGTTCAGCCACCCGTGACCTTGGGAGAGCTACCCTCTTGGCCCTGGGTCCTCATCCATACAGCGGGGTTAACAGTACTTCACGGGGCTTTGAGGGTGGAATGGGTTAGTATGTAAGAAGACAGTGGTGATGCCTGACAATCGGTAGTGGACCTCCAATAAATGGTCCTTCTCCTTGTACCTCCACCCCCTTGGTCAACTGAAACACTAGTTTGTTGGTAATAACACTGTGCCTCTCTTGTGTTTTAAAGGATGTGCTCTTGGGAGAAAACGGTGGCTTTGGTCTCATGAAGGATCCATGTTATTTGGCTGGCCCAGGGTCCAGGTATGTATCTGTGCTTACGATGCTCTCTGCCTCGTGAATACGGCTGGAGTTACATGCTTCTGTTCCTCTCTACCAGAAATGAAGACGCTATGATGTTTCATAGTGTCACATGCCACCTTTTTCAGTCTGTCTAGGCTGTGGGGAACGTTTTTGTCTATAGCTGACTTTCTAAGATGATACTGTTCCAAATACATGTGCTGTGGAGGCAGGGGCTGACTTTTCGTACGTTTACACCAGACTGGTTGATGGGCGTGCTCTTCTCCAGTGTATCCTCTGGCTCTCCCATATGGGGCCTCTCTGGCGTGGCTGCTCTCTTCTGGCTCCGACCCACAGGATCAGGTCTGCTGCATAAAGCACCGGGGGAAGGATGAGCGTTCACGAACAGCTTCACAGAACAAGACAAACCTGCAGGAATAACCGGTAGTGGAAAAATCAAGCTCCAAAATTGTTACTGTAGGCACTTAAGAGATTTAAGTAGAAATTTCCAAAGAGAGTTTCCTCTGAACCTCATGTCTGTAATATAGTTTTAATGCAGCATTACAGGACTATCCACTGTAATCTGTTATTACTAGTGGTAATACAGTTAAACCTTCCCATGGTTTTTCAAGCCAGTTCCTTAATATTTATTATGTTTCACTCAGTCATTGTTTCTCTTTTTCTGGAAGCACCTTCTCAATAATTCAGCCTAGTACCTGCCAGCATGTCACTTGGTTGACAGCATGTCGGTTGCCCTGGCAGCAGGGCAGGAAGTGGGGATCGGGTTACCTCCTGCACAACCAGGGGCCGCCTTGTGGAGCTGCTCTCGCTCCTGTCCCTCTATGCCCAGAGTGAAGCAAGGAGTCAAGGTGAGGCTGAGGGCATTAGTTAGTTTGGGTGCATGAATTAAAACCTAGAAGCAAGAGAAGATTCATAGTGACCAAAAGAGGACTGTTCTGAAGTCTCAGGTGAAACCACAAAAAATTAGATAGCTCCATTACACAAAGGACTTGAATAGACATTTCTCCAAATAGCCAACAGGCACCTGAAAAGAGCAGATCATGAATCAACAGAGAAATGCAAATTAACGGCACGCCCATTAGTGTGGCTGTGATCAAAAAACATACAAGAAAAAGCGTTGGGGAGGATGTGGAGAAATTGGACCCCCTGGGCCCTGTTGGTGGAATTACAAAATGGTGCAACTGCTCTAGGAAACAGCATGAAAGTTCCTCAAAAAATGAAAAATCTATCATATGACCCAGCAATCCCACCTCGGAATATAAATCCAAAGAATTGAAAGTGGTGTTTTGAAGAGCAATTTTTATACCCGTGTTCATAGCAGCACTATTAACCGCAACGAAGAGGTAGAAGCACCCCAGAGGCCCACAGGTGGCTGAGTGGACAGAGGAAAGGCGGTGTGTGCATGCCCTGGAATATTGTTCAGCCTCTGCAAGGAAGGAAATGCTGTCACAGGCTGCAATGTGGACGAACTGTAAGGACATTATGCTAAGTGACATAAGCTAGTCAGAAATACTCGATGGTTCCATTTGTATGAGGTAGCTAAAGCAGTAGAACTTACAGAAAAGCAGAATGGTTAGAAGGACTAGAGAGTGGGAAGAATTGTTGCTTAATAGTTCTCTAGTTTCAGATTTGCAAGATGAAAATGGTCTGGGGGTCTGTTTTGCAGCAATATGGATGTATTTAACACTATTGAACTGAACATCTTTAAATGGATTTAAAGAAGTAAATTTTGTTATAGGGTTTTGTTTTGTTTTTTTTTAATTTTGGCCTCTTATTTATTTTCATTCATCTCTATTCTTTGTCCTTTGTGGGCCTCCCATTGTTGTGGCCTCTCCCATGGCAGAGCAGGGCAGGAAGTGGGATCGGGTTACCTCCTGCACAACCAGGGGCCGCCTTGTGGAGCTGCTCGCTCCTGTCCCTCTATGCCCAGAGTGAAGCAAGGAGTCAAGGTGAGGCTGAGGGCATTAGTTAGTTTGGGTGCATGAATTAAAACCTAGAAGCAAGAGAAGATTCATAGTGACCAAAAGAGGACTGTTCTGAAGTCTCAGGTGAAACCACAAAAAATTAGATAGCTCCATTACACAAAGGACTTGAATAGACATTTCTCCAAATAGCCAACAGGCACCTGAAAAGAGCAGATCATGAATCAACAGAGAAATGCAAATTAACGGCACGCCCATTAGTGTGGCTGTGATCAAAAAACATACAAGAAAAAGCGTTGGGGAGGATGTGGAGAAATTGGACCCCCTGGGCCCTGTTGGTGGAATTACAAAATGGTGCAACTGCTCTAGGAAACAGCATGAAAGTTCCTCAAAAAATGAAAAATCTATCATATGACCCAGCAATCCCACCTCGGAATATAAATCCAAAGAATTGAAAGTGGTGTTTTGAAGAGCAATGTTTATACCCGTGATCATATCAGCACTATTAACCGCAACGAAGAGGTAGAAGCACCCCAGAGGCCCACAGGTGGCTGAGTGGACAGAGGAAAGGCGGTGTGTGCATGCCCTGGAATATTGTTCAGCCTCTGCAAGGAAGGAAATGCTGTCACAGGCTGCAATGTGGACGAACTGTAAGGACATTATGCTAAGTGACATAAGCTAGTCAGAAATACTCGATGGTTCCATTTGTATGAGGTAGCTAAAGCAGTAGAACTTACAGAAAAGCAGAATGGTTAGAAGGACTAGAGAGTGGGAAGAATTGTTGCTTAATAGTTCTCTAGTTTCAGATTTGCAAGATGAAAATGGTCTGGGGGTCTGTTTTGCAGCAATATGGATGTATTTAACACTATTGAACTGAACATCTTTAAATGGATTTAAAGAAGTAAATTTTGTTATAGGGTTTTGTTTTGTTTTTTTTTAATTTTGGCCTCTTATTTATTTTCATTCATCTCTATTCTTTGTCCTTTGTGGGCCTCCCATTGTTGTGGCCTCTCCCATGGCAGAGCACCGGCTCTGGGCACATGTGCTCCAGAGCACTGGCTCGTAATTGGACACATTGGTCCAGCCTCTCTGCGGCACGTGGGATCTTCCTGGGCCAGGAATCAAACCAATGCCCCTTGCACTGCAAGGCGGACTCTTTACCCACTGAACCACCAAGGAAGCCCTATGGTGTTTTTTTCTTTTTTTCAACCATATTTTAAAAACGCTATGAGGAAAAGAAAATAAGACTAATCAAACTTCATTCTAGAATATTAAGATTCCTGAGTACATAATAATAGATGCTTGTCTCTCACACTCTATTACAGAAGAGACTGAAACAAAATCTTTATGACATAAGGCTTTATTCTTGGAAAACAATTACCAAGAAGAAGTATTCTTGATCAAACTAAGCATTTAACTCAATTATTATCTTCAAAAATATACAGTTTAAGTATGGTTTCTTTAAGATTAAGCATAAACTAAAAACATTGTATCAAGGTTTATTTGGGCCGGATCTTTAAAAGGTAAATGTTATTTTATTGTGTGTTTTTATGATGTCTCTCCCTTTTAAACAGCAGAATAAAAATTAACTGAATTAGTCCTTAAAACATCAGATTCCAGTCACTTCATGTCCTATTAGAGGATGCTAAATTCAGAAATGGTTCATTCAGATTCATACAATCTGAATAGCAGTGGGCAAAAGAGACATTGTTCAATAGACATTCATTGAGAAAGTACTTTGTTCTAGGGTCTGGGGTTCCCAAAATGAGTAAGACGTGGGCTAGAGAGCACCCCCATCCTTGGGTTTCTGTACCCATGTGGGAACCCACCAAGAAGGACAGAAAAGCCACTCTTGGATATTGAGAGGTTCCGGGTACAGAGCTGCCTGTAAATGAAAAACATCCATGATGGGAGGAAGGGTGTGCCTGAGTGGAAGATGGGTCCCTTTCTCAGCCGTCTTACAGTAAGACAGGAGAAGAGCGAGTTTGGTTCTTTGCTGTCACTTCCTCCTCTGTGCTGCTTTACCCTCACTGGGCACTGAGACGATTTCACAGCAGGGCTGTGCTGACCGACCAGGGGCTGAGCCGCAGCCCTCTCAGGACGTGGGTTTGTGAAATGAAGAGGGCCGTCTGCTCTCCAGGTTCACTGGCACGCTAGGCAGGGAGCTACAGATGTCGGATTTACAAAGTGCGTGGTTTGCTGGAGACTTTTTACATACTCATGTTAACTCTTGCGTCGCAGGCAGGCAGTGCGGCAGACATGTTTTCTTTCTTTTGTTCTACTTTTTTTCTTTTCAAACACAAGTACTGGAAATTGTTGGGGTTTTCCTTGGAGCCTCGAGGACAGCTGTTTAAACGACAGGCACCCTCTTTGCTCATTATTATCAGTCTTTCTCCAGAGTCAACTGTTTATTAGCTTCTAAGGTGAGACACTCCCTTTCTGTCTTGCTTTCCATTTGGAGACATGAAAGCACTGGGAGACTAAACGGTAAATAAAACCTGCGGATTCAGCAGCCCACACACATACTTTCCAAACACCACTCAGGGGCTTCCTGACAAGAGAACTGAGGGAGGATTCTTTGCCCCAGTCAGGAGCTAGTTCCCAAACTTGTACTAAAAGGAGCAGAAGAAACTTCGTGAAGCCTGTCCTCAAAAGCCGCCTTGCATAGGGGTGGGGAGGGGAGGGCGATGAGAGACTACTAAAAAGAAATGCCCTGTGACCACAGGTTTTCCCTGTGACATTTTCCTGCAGAGGTTTATGCCTGTCCGACGTTGCATTTAAACCTGCTTCTTTGTATATAAGCAGGATGCTAAATTCAGAAATGGTTCATGAAAAGCAGTGGGCAAAAGAGACATTGTTCAATAGACATTCATTGAGAAAGTACTTTGTTCTAGGGTCTGGGGTTCCCAAAATGAGTAAGACGTGGGCTAGAGAGCACCCCCATCCTTGGGTTTCTGTACCCATGTGGGAACCCACCAAGAAGGACAGAAAAGCCACTCTTGGATATTGAGAGGTTCCGGGTACAGAGCTGCCTGTAAATGAAAAACATCCATGATGGGAGGAAGGGTGTGCCTGAGTGGAAGATGGGTCCCTTTCTCAGCCGTCTTACAGTAAGACAGGAGAAGAGCGAGTTTGGTTCTTTGCTGTCACTTCCTCCTCTGTGCTGCTTTACCCTCACTGGGCACTGAGACGATTTCACAGCAGGGCTGTGCTGACCGACCAGGGGCTGAGCCGCAGCCCTCTCAGGACGTGGGTTTGTGAAATGAAGAGGGCCGTCTGCTCTCCAGGTTCACTGGCACGCTAGGCAGGGAGCTACAGATGTCGGATTTACAAAGTGCGTGGTTTGCTGGAGACTTTTTACATACTCATGTTAACTCTTGCGTCGCAGGCAGGCAGTGCGGCAGACATGTTTTCTTTCTTTTGTTCTACTTTTTTTCTTTTCAAACACAAGTACTGGAAATTGTTGGGGTTTTCCTTGGAGCCTCGAGGACAGCTGTTTAAACGACAGGCACCCTCTTTGCTCATTATTATCAGTCTTTCTCCAGAGTCAACTGTTTATTAGCTTCTAAGGTGAGACACTCCCTTTCTGTCTTGCTTTCCATTTGGAGACATGAAAGCACTGGGAGACTAAACGGTAAATAAAACCTGCGGATTCAGCAGCCCACACACATACTTTCCAAACACCACTCAGGGGCTTCCTGACAAGAGAACTGAGGGAGGATTCTTTGCCCCAGTCAGGAGCTAGTTCCCAAACTTGTACTAAAAGGAGCAGAAGAAACTTCGTGAAGCCTGTCCTCAAAAGCCGCCTTGCATAGGGGTGGGGAGGGGAGGGCGATGAGAGACTACTAAAAAGAAATGCCCTGTGACCACAGGTTTTCCCTGTGACATTTTCCTGCAGAGGTTTATGCCTGTCCGACGTTGCATTTAAACCTGCTTCTTTGTATATAAGCAGCCAGAGGAAGGCAGCATGCAGCTTTTCCAGGGTCCTTCTCCCCATCAAAGACTTTTCCCATCTGTGGAATGCACCGTGGGCTCAGTGATTGCCCCTGTTCATCAGAGCTAACCCATTCGTCTGTATCCCACTCCAGGCCATTCAGCTGTCCCAGCCGTGAAGAGATGCCAGTGCCCAGACACCACCCCAGCCCTCGTTGGGGAGATTCCGGTTACAAAGCAGGCGGGGGTCCGGGACCCCTGGACCCTCCGAAGCAGGCCGGCAGAATGCCCTACCCTCGGCCGTTGTCCTCGGGAGCGCAAGGGCATCTTCCAGACGCCAGGGCTGCACCCCTGAGCTCAGCCCTGCCTGGCCCCTCAAGCTATTGCTCCCAGGCGGCCGCCCAGCCCTGCACCCTAGCTGGGACCCCCAGAAGCGGCGGCGGCCAAGGTCCAGCGCAGCCTCCCAGCCCCGAGCCCGGGATGGAAGAGGGCGCGGGCATCAGAGCCTCCCCGCCGTGGATGAAGCGGGGTTACTCACTCAGAGAGGACGGCCTCCCCGAGGACCCCCCGAAGCACTACCCTAAGCCGCAGGACGCCCCCAGCCTGAGCAGCACTTCCGACCCAGACACGCCTCTCGGGGTCCCAGGCACTCTATGCAGGATCTCCCTCCACATCTCGGAGTCGGCCCTGCCGGCTTCCCCAGCGCCTCGCGAGGACTATGAGGACGACGAGGTGTTTGTGAAGGACCCCACCGTCACGCCCTGCCCCACCTGCGACACGCAGCTTCCGCCCCCGCCCCCGCCTCCGCCGCCAACAGGCCAGGCAGCCGCGGCCCAGGGCCTGGACCACTTCCCTCCGCCTCCCCCGGAAGGCGTGTGCATGGCGCAGTGGGAGGAGGGCTACCCAGAGTCTTTCACCAGGTGAGTGCGCAGCCCTCTGCCAGGGGAGAAGGGCCTCTTTTCCCAGGAAGGGTGCCATGCTCCAGGCTGCCCTGAGCCGCCTCTGCTGGCCCCTGGAGAGCGAGGTCAGTTTCGTGAGCTAACAGAACTGTTTCATCTGTTGACCTTGGTAGTTGTTCCGTGGCGCTGCCGCAGCGCGCAGCGTAAGGAATCTGCCTGCAGTGCAAGAGACACAGGAGATGAGGGCTGGACCCCTGTGTGGGAAAGATCCCCTGGAGGAGGGCCTGCAGCCCACTCCAGGATTCCTGCCTGAGAAATCCCATGGACAGAGGAGCCTTCTGGTCTGTAGTCCATAGGATCGAAAAGACATGGACACGACTGACCACAACAAGGCGTAATCCTGGTAGCCCTTGGGCACCAAGGAGTGAGACTGAGGGACACGGAACCCAGGGTGGGGGGTCTACTTCTGTGGGTGTGGCAGCCTGGGAGGGTCCAAACAGCATCCCTCTTCCCTGCCCAGAGTTCTGAATCAGTTAAGAAATAAAGCAAAAGAAAAAGGCATAGAGGAGACAAAAATGTCACTTTTATTACAAAGAGAGCTGAGCCTGGAGAATATGGCTTCTATCGGAGTATAAATGTGTCTCCTGATGCTGAACGTGAAAACAGGATTGCCCACCTAGTCACAGGCTGTGCTACACACACAAACACACAGACCGAGCACACATGTGAGCTTGCAAGAGCGAGCCTAGAGGCAGCCTTACTCTGAAGAAAATGGGAGGTGAATCAGCAAGAGAAAAAAAGAAAATGGGCAGTGGGCAGTTTGTCTGTGGAGCCACTCTGTGTCCATAGGAAGGAACAGAGGCAGGCTGAAGGTCAGGAATGTTTAGAGAGGACCTCTTCTTCGCAGCCAGAAGAGGAAGAAGCATTTCCCAGCACACACTCACTCCCTAGGACAGCATTAAAAATACATCAGCACCTTTGTGGTAACGTCCGCTGACCACTGCTGTTATCCCCTGTCCACTTGCACAAAGCTCTGGACTCTGAGAGCAACATTCCCCCAAACTGAATTCCTGCTCGATCCATCCCCCACCTTAAAAAGTCACACAGCCCCCCTGGGACTCTTTTGAACCCTGCAGTTTGTGGGGAGAACCACCCCAGGACCTCCTGACACGTGTGGGAAGCCACCGTCGCCTGCTCTTCTCTTCTGACTCTTGTCTCACCCCTCTCTCTTTTTTAACGTCTCCGGCAGCTCCGGCAGACTTGCCAAGGTGACAGTTGCCAAGGAAAGGCCCATGCCTGGTGCAGCCCACCTGGTTGAGCATCAGCCACTGGGTTCCAGATCCCAAACTTCAGGCAAGAGTTCGGCGGCCAACGAGACCACCCCGCCCTCCACCACGGGGGCACTGCCCCAGCCTGCCGGGTCAGGGAGCAGGCAGCCAGGCCCAGGACAGCCCCCTGCCCTGCCGTCCCATGGCCTCAGCCTTGAGCCAGCCGGCGGGACCCCAGGCTTAGACCAGAATGTCAGTTCCACTTCACAGAAGACCTCAGAAGAGCTCAGAACAGAGACGCTGGCCAAGGAAATCGTCCACCAAGACAAGTCTCTGGCTGACATTTTGGACCCAGACTCCAGAATGAAGACAACCATGGACCTGATGGAAGGTTTGTTTCCTCGGGACGCTCACTTGCTAAAGGACAATGGCATAAAGAGGAAGGCTATGCAGAAAACGGTCAGTTTCCCAGGAAGTGAGGCCAAGAGGTAAGTCCCTGGCAATGTCCCCAAACAGACTTCAGATTCGGCTGCTTGTGTGGGGGGTGACGATCTGGTGAGAGGACTGTGAGCAGTCTGTATTTTTCCTTCTTTTGATGTCTCCTGGATTACTGCAGTAGTATCTTACATGTTTGATGTCTTTAAAGCTACTATGGGAGAGATTTAGAGTGGTTTTTATTTCCTTATAAGTTTTCAGTGAAAACTGAACAGATCAGTAGATTGGAACGCCCCAGTTTGTGACTTCCAGACTAAATAAAAATCAGAGAGCATTTCATCTAAATTTGGGCTTGCATCTTAGAAATTTCTAACTGATCCTAACTGAATTACAGAACATTGTGTTTTGAGTTGCAGGGTAGGGTAGAGAGGAAAGATCTGTGTGATGCTTCCAGGCTGTGTGATATGTTATTGGAAGGTCTGCTCGCCTGATCCAAGCCTTCAACAGTGCTCATGTCGGGCCAGTCCTCTTTCAGATTTGGCAAACAAAGACTAATTGGGGAGAAGTGACTTATGCAGGGCCATGTGTTTAGCAAGCACTTCTTAACCACCTGCACTGTCAAGGCAGCCCACCTGGTTGAGCATCAGCCACTGGGTTCCAGATCCCAAACTTCAGGCAAGAGTTCGGCGGCCAACGAGACCACCCCGCCCTCCACCACGGGGGCACTGCCCCAGCCTGCCGGGTCAGGGAGCAGGCAGCCAGGCCCAGGACAGCCCCCTGCCCTGCCGTCCCATGGCCTCAGCCTTGAGCCAGCCGGCGGGACCCCAGGCTTAGACCAGAATGTCAGTTCCACTTCACAGAAGACCTCAGAAGAGCTCAGAACAGAGACGCTGGCCAAGGAAATCGTCCACCAAGACAAGTCTCTGGCTGACATTTTGGACCCAGACTCCAGAATGAAGACAACCATGGACCTGATGGAAGGTTTGTTTCCTCGGGACGCTCACTTGCTAAAGGACAATGGCATAAAGAGGAAGGCTATGCAGAAAACGGTCAGTTTCCCAGGAAGTGAGGCCAAGAGGTAAGTCCCTGGCAATGTCCCCAAACAGACTTCAGATTCGGCTGCTTGTGTGGGGGGTGACGATCTGGTGAGAGGACTGTGAGCAGTCTGTATTTTTCCTTCTTTTGATGTCTCCTGGATTACTGCAGTAGTATCTTACATGTTTGATGTCTTTAAAGCTACTATGGGAGAGATTTAGAGTGGTTTTTATTTCCTTATAAGTTTTCAGTGAAAACTGAACAGATCAGTAGATTGGAACGCCCCAGTTTGTGACTTCCAGACTAAATAAAAATCAGAGAGCATTTCATCTAAATTTGGGCTTGCATCTTAGAAATTTCTAACTGATCCTAACTGAATTACAGAACATTGTGTTTTGAGTTGCAGGGTAGGGTAGAGAGGAAAGATCTGTGTGATGCTTCCAGGCTGTGTGATATGTTATTGGAAGGTCTGCTCGCCTGATCCAAGCCCTCAACAGTGCTCATGTCGGGCCAGTCCTCTTTCAGATTTGGCAAACAAAGACTAATTGGGGAGAAGTGACTTATGCAGGGCCATGTGTTTAGCAAGCACTTCTTAACCACCTGCACTGTGCAAGGCAGCCCACTGGGCCCCCCGGAGACCCACAGATGAGTTTCTGTGGATGTGCCAGTCAGTTCACCAAGGGTGGGTGTTCTCCAGCCGCTCTCCATAGGAAGACGTCCTTGGAAAGGCATTTCCTGACTTTATCATGAAGAACAAAAGTTTAGAAGTGAAATGGTCTTTCATAGCACTGAGAGCTGCCTGAGGAATTTCAGGAGGGCCTGCGCCATCTTCTGGTAAAAATGAGCATCGTCCTGTTGTGAGTGAGACTGCAGATAGCCACGGCCAGGTTTACGTAGCCAGATAGATGCCCAAGAAGCCCATTTGTAAGACAGGGAAAATATGGGGAGACAGGACATATCAGAGGACCTTTTTCCTGGGGTTTTGTGTGTGTGTGTTTTCTTCATTAACTGGATTTGTGTAACAATATTTTTTAGAAGAATAACCGTATCATTTGGAAAACTATTACTATTCCATAGTAAAATGATGGTTTAGGTATTAAATAATGTCACAAGATTCTGTCTCTGAGAGAACCTAATTATACCAGTAGTCATTTATTCAGTGAGTAGGATCTTAGCTATACAGTGTGAATGGCAGCTTGATTATAGTAAAACAAGGAGCACCGTGATCAGATCCTCAAATTCTAGTTGGTCCTCCAGCCTTGAAACCTCCCTGCTGGGTAACCACTGAATAGATTTTGCATCTTGTATCCATTCACTGTTGACCAGTGAGCTCTAGGTTTCCCAGGCGTACTTAGAGCCTCAAGCTTACATGAACAGGAAACGTGGTAGGCGTCCAAGCAGCAAATCCAGTAGGCATTCGAAACATTATGGAGGCCATGGAGGAAGAAGAAATAATTAACCTAAAACCTGAGCTCGGTGCTGCCCCTTGAAAACACTTTCCCACGGACTGCCTCTTGTCTTTCTGGAAAACAGAAGTCAGCATCATGCCGGTATTTATATCAAAAGGAGAACCAGGCAGAGATGAAACGTTCACAGTCCACTCCCCTTCCTAATATTACTCTTGGTGGTTTTCCACCCCAAGTTACATGGGCTCCAAGAGCCCTCACGCATAATGGTCAGTCACTAGTAAATATTTATTAGGCCATTCTAACTTCTGGGAAGATATTCATGGAATTTTTTTTTTTTTACACATTTCCAAAGGGACAGACGTGTGGTGAAATGAAGCTGCCTGTGGCTGTTACTCTTCTGTTCTTTCTGACGCAGGAGTGAAGACAAGGAAGCGGTGGGCCTGTTGGTCAACTGCCCCGCGTACTACAGCGTGTCGGCTCCCAAGGCCGAGCTTCTCAACAAAATCAAAGCTATGCCGGAAGAGGCGAATGAGGAAGAGGAGCAGGCAGACATCAACGAAAAGAAGGTAAAGAAAGAATGGGGGCCTTTGTGCTGCTCCTGCAAGAAGGATAGTCCTTGCAAGCCTACTGGCCTCTTAAAGCAGCAGCCTGGGCGTGGGGCCAGGCCTGTCATATCACCCGCCTCGCTGGGCCCTCAGAGATTGTCCATGTGCAAGGCACTTGGAGCAGTGGCCTCACCCCTCACAGCTGTCCTGTCATTTTCGTTTTTACAACTGACACATGCGAAGGATAGAGGGATTGAGGTGGATTTCCTACGGGTCACATAGCCGGGACTAGCACCCAAGTTCCCTGCTTCCCGGTTCAACACCGGGACCGCCCCTGACACTGTTCTCAGAGGCTGAACAGCCAATGCCAATGGTCTGTGTGATTTCCATTTCCCGTTTCACGGTCAAAAGGAAAACTAGGAAGTCTAGCGCCTTTAAGGAAAGAGAGACCAGTTGTCAGAAGACACTTAGAAAAGGCAGTATTGCTCTTTAGATCCCATCATGCTTTGCCCGTGCCCCAGGGAACAGCTGGAAAGCCCAGTACTGGAACTGAGGTGTTAGCATCCGCTGCTCCTACAGAAATGTTAAATGTAAAGCATTTTAAGAATGACAGTGAGGCTGCTGTCTTCCCACACGGAGATCTCAGCCCAGCTGTGACCGGCTGCTTTCCCCACAGCCCCAGAGGGGCTGCCTGCCCGGTACTCACAGCTCTTCAGACATCTCTGGCCGGCCTGCTGAAAAGGCCTCTTTGTTAAAACCTGCCTCATACTGAGCCGGGAATGTAAGTGATTCTCAGTGGTGCCAATTCCGGGAAACTTTCTTATGTGATTCTGTTTCATTTATTCCATCGTACGTGTCCTAAGCTGTCTTGTTTATACGTTGCAATGAGACCACAGGATATAGACCGTGGGAGCGAGGAGCCATGGGCCAGGAGGATGTAGGGGTTTTAGAAACACCTCTGTCCGTGGTAGTCTTCCCTCCTCCACTGGCTCGCAGCGCATGGCTGACCTGCTGACACGGTGCAGCTGCCGGAGGAACACAGGCTCTCTCAGCCCAGGGCTTCTCCGATCCACACCTGCTTCCTTGCACGCCTCCTGGCTCCCATGGGATTGAGGGGAGACACCACCTTGCTGTCATCTATCTGTATTTATCCCAAACAGCCTTGTAAGTTCTGAGTTACCATGAGATCTTTAACTGAACATTTTACAGAACTGGTGTTTGGGGTTTTGCATGCAGTCATACCCTGCCCTGCAGCAGCAGTGTGGCAGATTATTTGTTGCTTTTTCCTCCCCATCGTATTTTTTTTTTTCTAAGATTTATTTATTTATCTTGGTGGGGGTGGGGTGGGGAGGGAGGGAAGCAGGCGGGCCACTTCTATTGGTCTTTCATTTGTCCATTTTCATCCATCTTTGTTCTTTGGACTGTGTGGGTCTCCCATCGCAGTGGCCTCTGTTGTCACAGAGCACCGGCTCTGGGCGCATGCGCTCCAGAGCTCCGGCTCAGTAATTGGAATCATCGGCCCAGCAGCTCTGCGGCACATGGGATCTTCCCAGGCCAGGGATCGAACTGGCGCCCCTTGCACTGCAAGGCGGTGTCCTTACCCACTGGACCACCAGGGAAGCCCCCGTCATATGTTTTAACTGCTTTTTTTCATCACTTTATGATCATCATTTCACTCTGAGGATTATGTATTTTTAGACTGAGGACTGAAGGAATGGAGGATTCTTCCTTGCAGGAGATGGCATTAGGTACCATTTGTTGAGCACATCTTAGTCCCAGTTTTCTTTTTCTCACTTAGTGCTTTATTACTGTCTTTACACAAAACTACTCTGATGCCTGTATTGTCACATTTTATGCTGAAGTAATCTGAGTGAGTCAGGACAGGAGGAGAAGGGAGGCATTCAAGAGAAGGGACTAGCCTGAAAGAAGACACAGAGGTGTGAAAAGGCATGGGAAGCCAGAGTATACTGAAGAGAGATGCTTCCTGAGGCTTGATATCTGGGGGCGTAAGACAGTCTCAGAACCTACCAAATTTAGAGAAAAACACAGAAAGGCCGTGAATGGCAGGAAGGAGACGTGGCTGGGGGATCCATGGGGGCTGGAGGTCACGGAGGTCACATGCGGGTTTGTCTGAAGTGCTGAAGAGTTTGGATCTGATCTGTGGCAATGAAGAACGTTATGCTTTTTTTGTTTTAATGATCTACAGGTTTATTGTGTGTAATAGGATGTGTGTGTCACTTGCATTTATATATCTGGTCTGGAAGCAGAAACTATGTAGGCTTTCATTGATGTTGTTGAAGGCATTTATTGCTAGATTCAGCATGAGGTTCTTGAAAATGCAGTTCTTTTCCTGATATATAACAAGATTTTCTAGGGATGGGTTTAAAACATGATACTTGGTCAAGATTGTTTTAAGGCCGAGTGTAGCCTGCCAGCAACTTCTGCAAAATAATAATGTGATGCCTAATGTTAAAGTTAGTAATAACCTAAGATGTATTTCTAGTCATGGAACTCACTAAAAGTCAATGGAAACAAAGGTCCTGACTTATTAATATTTTAAAACTTGAAATTAGCATTTCTAAGCGTTCCTCCTTTAATATACGTTTATTTATATATCCTGGATGATGAATTATAATATTGTTCAGACAATAAAGAATCGATTGCCTATAATGCAGGAGACCCAGGTTCAGATCCTGTGTTGGGAAGATCCCCTAGAGAAGGAAATGGCAACCCACTCCAGTATTCTTGCTTGGAGAATTCCATGGACAGGAGCCTGGAGGGCTACAGTCCATGGTGTCACAAAGAGTTAGACATGACTGACTGACTCACACATTTTATATAAGTATGACTTATAATATAGAACACTCACTGTCTGAACTTCTGACATATATAAAATCTAAAAATAGTTTAATACTTAGAGCTTTCATCGTTTTGGTTAAAGCCTGCCCTATCAGTTAGGCAAAGATCTGCTTAACCAGATCCCACAGTATTTATTCTGAAGACAGCAGGCTTTGGCTTAGAGACTTGATGGAATATTTCAGAAGGCAAAAAGAATCTGTTGTTCCTCAGAACTGGCTTTCCCCAGGAGACACTAGTGACCCCACAGGACTCTCAGCTGCCTGCTTCTAGTGCTCTTGCTTCATGCTTGAAGTTCCGAGCTTCCCTCTGTCTTCCTTTCAGCCTGAAAAACTTCCTTTAGCGTTTCTGTTTTTAATTATTTGTTTGCTGGTAACAAATTCTTTTAGTCTTCCTTCATCGAAGAATGTCCATATTCTGCTGTCATTTCTAAAGAGTTTTTACTGGCTGTGGAGGTCTGGGTTGACTGTTCTTTTTCTTTCAGCACAGTAAAACCGCTGTCCCGTTCCTTCTTGCTTCCATCGTTTCTGATGGGAAATGCACAGCACTTGAATACTTGTTCCTCCTACATGCAGTGTGTTGTTTCTCTCTGCCTCCTTTCAAAATTGTTCTGGCTTTTTGATTTTCAGCAGTTTGGTTATGATGAGCATGGGCCTGATTTTCTTTAATTTATCCTGTTGGGGTTCGCTCAGCCTCTTGATTTTATGAACATATGTCTTTCACTAAATTCAGGATGTTCTTAGCAGTAAGTCTTCAAATCCTTTGTGTGTGTGCATTTATATATATATATGCTGCTCTTTTCCTTGTCTCCTTTTGGGACTCCAGTGGCACAAATGATAGACCTTTTCATATTGACCTGCAGATCTCTGAAACATTTTGTTCATGTTTTTAATGTTTTCTGTCAGTTCATTCAGATTAGATTATTTCTACTGATCTGTCTTCAGTTTCACTGACTTCCTTGCATTTTGCCAGTGTTTTTTGTTGTTGTAGTTGTTGTGTTATTTCAAATACTACAGTGTTCAGTTCTAAAATTTCCGTTTAATTAGTGTTTCGTAGTGTCTGCCTATTTGTTTCAGAAGCATTTACGTCTACCTTGGAGCATAGTTACAAAAGTTATTTTAAAGGCTTTGATAGTCCCAACATTTGTTTCTCTCAGGGTTAGCACCCGTTGGTGGTCTTCCCCTGAGAGTTTCTCACATTTTGGGTTCTTCTCGTTTGGGGTACTACTGTATCTGAGCCGTTTGGGTATTATGTGGTGAGACTCGAGGGTCTGTGAAAAGCCTATGGAGCAGGTGGCTGTATTGCTTTGTTTTAGCAGGCAGTCAGCCTAGTGAGGTGTAGACTGCAAGTTCTGTCCCACCTCTGGGTGTGGGTCCCGGGGTCTGTCCAGCCTTCAGAGCCCCTGACGTCTCGTGAGTCTGTCCCCCACAGGCACCTCTCAAGGCTGGGCCTGGGGTCGGGTGAGTCATTCGGTCACAGTTCAGTCCTGAACAGCCTGACGGGGAGTCGTGTAGACACTGTTTTCTTTTCCAAGTTTCTGGGCCTCTGGCTAGAAACTGAAGGACTGTTCTTTTTCTTTCAGCACAGTAAAACCGCTGTCCCGTTCCTTCTTGCTTCCATCGTTTCTGATGGGAAATGCACAGCACTTGAATACTTGTTCCTCCTACATGCAGTGTGTTGTTTCTCTCTGCCTCCTTTCAAAATTGTTCTGGCTTTTTGATTTTCAGCAGTTTGGTTATGATGAGCATGGGCCTGATTTTCTTTAATTTATCCTGTTGGGGTTCGCTCAGCCTCTTGATTTTATGAACATATGTCTTTCACTAAATTCAGGATGTTCTTAGCAGTAAGTCTTCAAATCCTTTGTGTGTGTGCATTTATATATATATATGCTGCTCTTTTCCTTGTCTCCTTTTGGGACTCCAGTGGCACAAATGATAGACCTTTTCATATTGACCTGCAGATCTCTGAAACATTTTGTTCATGTTTTTAATGTTTTCTGTCAGTTCATTCAGATTAGATTATTTCTACTGATCTGTCTTCAGTTTCACTGACTTCCTTGCATTTTGCCAGTGTTTTTTGTTGTTGTAGTTGTTGTGTTATTTCAAATACTACAGTGTTCAGTTCTAAAATTTCCGTTTAATTAGTGTTTCGTAGTGTCTGCCTATTTGTTTCAGAAGCATTTACGTCTACCTTGGAGCATAGTTACAAAAGTTATTTTAAAGGCTTTGATAGTCCCAACATTTGTTTCTCTCAGGGTTAGCACCCGTTGGTGGTCTTCCTGAGAGTTTCTCACATTTTGGGTTCTTCTCGTTTGGGGTACTACTGTATCTGAGCCGTTTGGGTATTATGTGGTGAGACTCGAGGGTCTGTGAAAAGCCTATGGAGCAGGTGGCTGTATTGCTTTGTTTTAGCAGGCAGTCAGCCTAGTGAGGTGTAGACTGCAAGTTCTGTCCCACCTCTGGGTGTGGGTCCCGGGGTCTGTCCAGCCTTCAGAGCCCCTGACGTCTCGTGAGTCTGTCCCCCACAGGCACCTCTCAAGGCTGGGCCTGGGGTCGGGTGAGTCATTCGGTCACAGTTCAGTCCTGAAAGCCACAGCTGAGCTGCTTTGGGTCTGCCAGCTTCTGGGTGAGCCAGGATCTAAGGTAGCTCAGACACAGAATCGGGGGTCTCCCTTTCCCACTCTCCCCACTCTTTCACTCCCAGAAGGCCCCTTTTCCTGGGCCTCTGGCTAGAAACTGAAGGACAGGTTCTCGTGGGACTCCCCTCAATAAGAGAAACAGTGGGGAGCCCCTTGGCAGCCTTGATTCATGGGCTCATTTTCCCAGATCCTCTGGACAGAAAGAAGGGCTTTCTCTTTCAGCTTTAAGTGTCTGCACCATGTAACTATGCAGGGAGAGTCACCTTGGGGCACAGGGCTGGGAGAGGGGGGATAAAAGAGAAAGGGGAGAACAGGATTTCCGCCCCAGGCTCTATCCCACAGAAGGCGGGTTACTTGCAGCGTGTTTCCTCCCTCGCTGTCTGTGCAGTTCAGCGTGGAGGCTATTTACAGGGCAAAGCTAGAACATAAAAGGGGAAGAAACAGGAAACTCACCCCATCCGGGTCATCCTTCAGGCTTGACTCAGCCGCGCGGAGCCCTCTGGAGTCCGGGGTGTTAGCTGTAGGAATGGCGGGGGTGCAGAGAGGTGGGCACAGGCTCCTGCCATCTGCCCACCATCAGCTCCTCCCGGGCTTTATCAGCAGGCAGAGAGATGCTGCGGATTAACGTCAAGGAATTTCTGTCTCAGCTGTGTGTGGAGTCAGGAGGAAGAGAGGGTAGTTGGAAGCATTAGAATCGTCCAGAAACATGATGGTACAGGTCAAAGGAGGAGGTGCAGTCGGAGCAGAGTGAAGCAGTCGGATTTGAATTTTTAAAAAAGGAAGTAACAGTAGACAGAACCTGGCGGCAGGTGAGGCCTGGAGCATGGACAAGGGGAAGGAGGGCTGACTTGTGAGTTCTTGGCCGAGGTGACTGTCATAACAGAAATAGGAAGACACAGGGAGGGAGGAGGATACAATGCACTGAATTCAAAGAAATTTAATGTTTCTTATATGTCAGCGACTCCTATTACCAGGAACCAAAAGACTACACTAAGTATGTATGACAACTTTCTGGTCATAAGCCTTCCTGAGAGAAAATGAGAACCACTCTTGACAGAGAAAGCACTTGGGAATATCTGACCTAGTATTGGATCCCCCCGAGCTTTCTGCATTGATCAGGTCATACAACACGGGATGGAGGCTTGCTAGGGGCAGAAACTGTCCCCACCTTCTCCCTTGGGTGAAACGCAGCTAAAGAAAACAGTCCAAGCCACTGCCTGGATCCTCACATTGGATCCCATTATCCAGCTTTTGTCAGCAGGAGCCTGAGTTCCACTCTGTCCCCAAACCCTGGCCACGCAGCCATGTTAATTGCTCAGTTGTGTCTGACTCTTTGCAGTCCCACAGACTGCAGCCCGTCAGGCCTCCTCTGTCCATGGAATTCTCCAGGCAGGAACACTGGAGTGGGTTGCCATTCCCCTCTCCAGGGGATCTTCCCTACCCAGGGGTCAAACCCAGGTCTCCTGCATTGGCATGTGGAGCCATTACCACTGAGCTACCTGGGAAGTCCTTGGGGTCCTGAATTACTCTGTTTAGATGAAGACAGGCCGTCGGTCAAGGCCAGCTTGCACGCAGTGACATTATAGGCAACCCTTTCAGTGTAAGTCCCCTGAGCAGAAGGCAAAGCAGTGTTGGGGGTGGGGAGTGGTTGGATATATTCCCCCAGGCGCGACTACTACCCAGGTGACGTGTGTGTTCTTCAAGGGGTTGCCTAATCTTAACCACAGCACAAAACAGTAACAACTTGAAGGTGATACTTTCGTATTTTCCAGAGTGCTTGCTTCCTCTTAGCCTCACAACATTCCTCTGTGCTGTTTGAACGTAGCAGTGAGGAGCCTCAACCTTGCAGCTGGGTGACTGGGGTTTAAGCCCAGTGCTGCCATTTTTCTGGCTGCCCGAGCAGGGGCGAGTGACATCACCTCCACCTGCCTCAGCAAAGGGGAGATAACCACAGTACCCATCTCACTGGGTTGTTGTGAGTACTGACTGAGCAACACCTGAACCGTGCCTGGCACAAAGAAGGAGCTCCATAACTAAACATCATGACTAGTTTCAGGCAGTAGGATGCCCGTGCTGTGGATGAGAAAACAGACCCAAAAGCTCGAGTGACTGACCTGATAATGAATTTCTGCCACAGCCAGGTCTCCTGGCTCTTGGTCCAGTGTCCAAGTTGGCACTTGAACTGTGGGGAGGTGGACAGGGCCCAGCAGGATTTCTGCCTGCAGATGGCAAGGTGGGAAGGAGGGTCCGTTAAGCTATGATTACAGTGAGAACCCTTACACATAGCATCTCATGCAGGGTGAGCGCACCGTTTATGCCGAGTGCGCCGTTTATGCCAGATGAGAAGTGGTGAAATGTCCATGATTTTGCAAATTAATTAGCTCCTGAGAGACTTGTAAGTTATTTTCAAAAAAATCAAAACACCTCTTGCCTATCTCCCCATTGAATTCTATGGGTAGAAATTGGTTGTTGCATGGTTGGTTTTGTTTGTTTTTTAATAAGAGGTCTGCCTGGCAGAGAAATAGCTGTTTAATACAGCCAACTTTCCCTTGCTGCCTTCAGTTACTCAGATCCCTCATTAACTACATTTTAAAATATAAATGTCCATATGTTAAGGGCTTGGGAAAGTGGAAAATTGAAATATCATCCAAATGGACAACCTTTGGGGCAGGACTGACTGGTGTGACGGCTCAGTCGTCCTGGTGTTAGCAGAGAGCACCGCTGGCGTGTCACATTACAGCCCAGCCAAGAGCTTCCAGAAGGCGGGAAGGCTGCCCCAAGTGAAGAGGCCCCCCCGGGGGCCCCCCTTCCCCATTATATTCCCCAGGGGCTACTACCCAGGTGACGTGTGTGTTCTTCAAGGGTTGCCTAATCTTAACCACAGCACAAAACAGTAACAACTTGAAGGTGATACTTTCGTATTTTCCAGAGTGCTTGCTTCCTCTTAGCCTCACAACATTCCTCTGTGCTGTTTGAACGTAGCAGTGAGGAGCCTCAACCTTGCAGCTGGGTGACTGGGGTTTAAGCCCAGTGCTGCCATTTTTCTGGCTGCCCGAGCAGGGGCGAGTGACATCACCTCCACCTGCCTCAGCAAAGGGGAGATAACCACAGTACCCATCTCACTGGGTTGTTGTGAGTACTGACTGAGCAACACCTGAACCGTGCCTGGCACAAAGAAGGAGCTCCATAACTAAACATCATGACTAGTTTCAGGCAGTAGGATGCCCGTGCTGTGGATGAGAAAACAGACCCAAAAGCTCGAGTGACTGACCTGATAATGAATTTCTGCCACAGCCAGGTCTCCTGGCTCTTGGTCCAGTGTCCAAGTTGGCACTTGAACTGTGGGGAGGTGGACAGGGCCCAGCAGGATTTCTGCCTGCAGATGGCAAGGTGGGAAGGAGGGTCCGTTAAGCTATGATTACAGTGAGAACCCTTACACATAGCATCTCATGCAGGGTGAGCGCACCGTTTATGCCGAGTGCGCCGTTTATGCCAGATGAGAAGTGGTGAAATGTCCATGATTTTGCAAATTAATTAGCTCCTGAGAGACTTGTAAGTTATTTTCAAAAAAATCAAAACACCTCTTGCCTATCTCCCCATTGAATTCTATGGGTAGAAATTGGTTGTTGCATGGTTGGTTTTGTTTGTTTTTTAATAAGAGGTCTGCCTGGCAGAGAAATAGCTGTTTAATACAGCCAACTTTCCCTTGCTGCCTTCAGTTACTCAGATCCCTCATTAACTACATTTTAAAATATAAATGTCCATATGTTAAGGGCTTGGGAAAGTGGAAAATTGAAATATCATCCAAATGGACAACCTTTGGGGCAGGACTGACTGGTGTGACGGCTCAGTCGTCCTGGTGTTAGCAGAGAGCACCGCGCTGTGACGTGTCACATTACAGCCCAGCCAAGAGCTTCCAGAAGGCGGGAGGCTGCAAAGTGTAGACTGGTTCTTCCCACAGAAGCCTCCCTGAATGGCCGCGACACTTTGTCTTCTCAGTGTGTCCTTCCTCGTCCACGAAGCCCGGAGTACACATCAGCCCCTGAACAGCACCACTGACTCCTCAGCCAGCATGGATGTCTCTGAGGATCAGAACAGAGCGGGCGCCAAGCACTGCCCCTGCTGTCCCAAGAGTGTGCAGACAGCAGGCACGCACGCGAGACCTGCGAGCAGACGCAGGCACCGCCCCGCCTTCCCAAGAGTGCACGAGGACGCTGCATCTGCCCAGCCCGTGTCTGGGGACAACGACCAGCCCATGCCGAGGAAACAGACAGCCAGTATCCAAACTAAGAGCAGCCCCTGGTGTCCAGAAAAGATGGCAGAATAGAAGGACTTGAGCGTATCTCTTCTCATGAAAACCCCCAAGTCAAAACTAACTACTGGGGCTTCCCTGGTGGTCCAGTGGGTAAGACACCACCTTACAGTGCAAGGGGCGCCGGTTCGATCCCTGGCCTGGGAAGATCCTGGACCGATGTATCCAACTACCGAGACAGGTCTCTGGAGTGCATGCGCCCAGAGCCGGTGCTCTGCGACGAGAGAGGCCGCTGTAATGGGAGGCCCACACAGGCCAAAGAACAAAGATAAATGAATGAAAGGCCAATAGAAGTGGCCAAAAAAGAAAAAAACTAACTGCTAAACAACCAACGACAAAAAAGACTATGGCCTACTGAAAAGGATATTTTACATTCAAAGACAAAGAAGCCTCAGCAAGACAGAAGGGGACACTTTTGTGATATACTCAACTCCTATACCTTCCAGGTGGGCAAACCAGAGACTGGAAAATAATTATATCATACAGTCTCCCACAAGAGTGAGAGTCCTCCTGGAAGAATCCCACGGACAGAGGCGCCTGGCAGGCTACAGTTTATGGGGTCGCAAAGAGTTGAACCCACACATACACACACACTCTCTCTCACTCTCTCTGTCTCTGTCTCTCTCTCTCTGTCTGAGGGTCTGGAATCAGGAGGAGGAACCCCCACTGGGGCTTCTGTGCAGGAACTCCACAGGACTGGGGGAAACAGACTCCACTCTCAGTGCGCACACGAGGTTTCACGCACCCTGGGACATGGCATAAAGAAGGAACTCCACAGGAGCCTGGGCTGCACCTACCTACGAGTCCTGAAGTCTCCTGGGGAGCAGGGACACCGGTGGCAGAGGCCCCAGGGAATACTGAGCAGCATGAGCTCCCCTGGAGGTCTGCCATTTTGGTGTTAAGACCTGGTCCCACCCGACAGCCTACGGGCTCCCATGCTGGGACACTCAGGCCCACCCATCAGCAGACAGTCTGCCTAAAGCCAGCCGATCTCATAGCCACCTCTACATACACCCCTTGATATAGCCCTGCTGACCAGAGGGACCGGACCCAGCTCCATCCACCAGTGGGCAGGCACCCGTCCCTCCCACCAGGAAGCCTGCACGAGCCCCAGGACCGGCCTCACCTACCAGGGAGCAAACCTCAGAAGCAAGATGAGCTATAATCCTGCAGCCTGAGAAATGGAGACCACAAACAAAAAAGGCTAGACAACATGAGATGGCAGAGAAATATGTTCCAGATGAAAGAACACCATAAAAATCCACAGGAACAACTAAATGAACTGGAGATAGGCAACCTATCTGAGAAAGAATTTAGAACACTGATAGCAAAGATAGATCTCCTGAAAAAGAATGGAGGCACAAATCGAGAGGATACCAGAGACGTTTAACAAAGAACTAGAAGACTCAGCAAGACAGAAGGGGACACTTTTGTGATATACTCAACTCCTATACCTTCCAGGTGGGCAAACCAGAGACTGGAAAATAATTATATCATACAGTCTCCCACAAGAGTGAGAGTCCTCCTGGAAGAATCCCACGGACAGAGGCGCCTGGCAGGCTACAGTTTATGGGGTCGCAAAGAGTTGAACCCACACATACACACACACTCTCTCACTCTCTGTCTCTGTCTCTCTCTCTCTGTCTGAGGGTCTGGAATCAGGAGGAGGAACCCCCACTGGGGCTTCTGTGCAGGAACTCCACAGGACTGGGGGAAACAGACTCCACTCTCAGTGCGCACACGAGGTTTCACGCACCCTGGGACATGGCATAAAGAAGGAACTCCACAGGAGCCTGGGCTGCACCTACCTACGAGTCCTGAAGTCTCCTGGGGAGCAGGGACACCGGTGGCAGAGGCCCCAGGGAATACTGAGCAGCATGAGCTCCCCTGGAGGTCTGCCATTTTGGTGTTAAGACCTGGTCCCACCCGACAGCCTACGGGCTCCCATGCTGGGACACTCAGGCCCACCCATCAGCAGACAGTCTGCCTAAAGCCAGCCGATCTCATAGCCACCTCTACATACACCCCTTGATATAGCCCTGCTGACCAGAGGGACCGGACCCAGCTCCATCCACCAGTGGGCAGGCACCCGTCCCTCCCACCAGGAAGCCTGCACGAGCCCCAGGACCGGCCTCACCTACCAGGGAGCAAACCTCAGAAGCAAGATGAGCTATAATCCTGCAGCCTGAGAAATGGAGACCACAAACAAAAAAGGCTAGACAACATGAGATGGCAGAGAAATATGTTCCAGATGAAAGAACACCATAAAAATCCACAGGAACAACTAAATGAACTGGAGATAGGCAACCTATCTGAGAAAGAATTTAGAACACTGATAGCAAAGATAGATCTCCTGAAAAAGAATGGAGGCACAAATCGAGAGGATACCAGAGACGTTTAACAAAGAACTAGAAGACTCAAAGAACAAATAAATGTAGATGAACACACAGTCACTGGAATGAAAAATGTGCTTGAAGGAGTCAATTATTCTGCTGTTGAAGCAGAAGAATGGAAAAGTGAGCTGCAAGACAGAATGATGGAAATTACTGCCATGAAACAGAATAAAGAGAAAAGAAATAAGGACAGAAACTGACAGATACTGAAAACAAACTCACGGTTACCAAAGGGGAAACATGGGGGGAAAGGAACTTGGGATTAACAGAGACACACTCCTCTATATAAAGTAGATAGCCAACAAGGATTTACTGTATGGTATGGGGAGCACTACTCAGTATTCTGTGAAAACCTGTATGAGAAAAGAATCTAAAAAAAGAATGAGTATGTTTCTGTATAACCAAAACACTGTGCTGTACACCCAAAACAGAATGCTGTAACTCAACTATACTCCAACCAACAAAATTAAAACAGAAAAACAAAAGGCAGGGTCTGCGGAGGAACGAGTGGGTGGGCTGGAGGCTGACCTGGTGGCGGCTGAGCCGTGTCAGGGTCTCTGACCCGTCCTTCGTCTCACCCACGGAACCCTGCTCACTCGGCGGCTGCACCTCCAACCTTTCGTTAAAGCCAGAACTCAGACACTTCAAGGACGCTGTGAGCCCGTCTTAGACGGAAAGGGCCTGAGAAAATTAGGGAGCTGAGTTGAGCAGAATCTTAGAGGGAGTTCTCCCCTCTCTTCCCTACTCCCCCCCACGTCTGAGGACAGACTCACTGGCTAGTGCTCATTTGCAAATTGAAAATCATCCCCCCCCCCCCCACTGTCTCCAGGTAGCCCAGCTGTATAATTTGCCACCTTACTGACAAATTTCTACACGTGTAAAACAGAATTACACAAATATATTTAACTGAAGGAATGAAGTAAGGGCCTTAGTGGTTTCAAGTTTGACTTCATTTATATGAAGTGTCTACTACGACTTAGCCACAAGAGAAATTAGACTCCGTGGCTTTTTAAATCAGTCTTTCATTTTCTCTTCATCGGAGGTAGCCAGATGGAGGTAGCCCGCCATTTTTTGGTTACACCCTATTTATTTACCACTAAAAAGGTTCCAGCTCAACATTTATAAGTGTGTATGTGTGTGTCTTTGTTTATTATACATAAGACCAAGCTGTGTGGCTTCAGTTGAGAGAAAAAAAGGATGGGAGTCACAGTTTCTAAGATAGTGGGGTGCAGCAGATGGAACAAGGGGCTAAGTTCTGATAAATATCACGGTGTGAATATTTATAATGATTGTACAAGGGGGGCCCCGAAGTCAGGCTGACCTGAGTTCACGGCAGCCCCACCGGCTGGTGGCTGTCTCTCAGGCTCAGTTCACCTCCCTAGGTCCTCTCTCCTCACCTGGTGTGCTGTGGGGATAGGAGAGGATTCAAAGGGTGTGAGATTATCCCAGACTGTATGGTATGGGGAGCACTACTCAGTATTCTGTGAAAACCTGTATGAGAAAAGAATCTAAAAAAAGAATGAGTATGTTTCTGTATAACCAAAACACTGTGCTGTACACCCAAAACAGAATGCTGTAACTCAACTATACTCCAACCAACAAAATTAAAACAGAAAAACAAAAGGCAGGGTCTGCGGAGGAACGAGTGGGTGGGCTGGAGGCTGACCTGGTGGCGGCTGAGCCGTGTCAGGGTCTCTGACCCGTCCTTCGTCTCACCCACGGAACCCTGCTCACTCGGCGGCTGCACCTCCAACCTTTCGTTAAAGCCAGAACTCAGACACTTCAAGGACGCTGTGAGCCCGTCTTAGACGGAAAGGGCCTGAGAAAATTAGGGAGCTGAGTTGAGCAGAATCTTAGAGGGAGTTCTCCCCTCTCTTCCCTACTCCCCCCCACGTCTGAGGACAGACTCACTGGCTAGTGCTCATTTGCAAATTGAAAATCATCACCCCCCCCCCACTGTCTCCAGGTAGCCCAGCTGTATAATTTGCCACCTTACTGACAAATTTCTACACGTGTAAAACAGAATTACACAAATATATTTAACTGAAGGAATGAAGTAAGGGCCTTAGTGGTTTCAAGTTTGACTTCATTTATATGAAGTGTCTACTACGACTTAGCCACAAGAGAAATTAGACTCCGTGGCTTTTTAAATCAGTCTTTCATTTTTCTCTTCATCGGAGGTAGCCAGATGGAGGTAGCCCCGCCATTTTTTTTGGTTAAAACCTATTTATTTACCACTAAAAAGGTTCCAGCTCAACATTTATAAGTGTGTATGTGTGTGTCTTTGTTTATTATACATAAGACCAAGCTGTGTGGCTTCAGTTGAGAGAAAAAAAGGATGGGAGTCACAGTTTCTAAGATAGTGGGGTGCAGCAGATGGAACAAGGGGCTAAGTTCTGATAAATATCACGGTGTGAATATTTATAATGATTGTACAAGGGGGGCCCCGAAGTCAGGCTGACCTGAGTTCACGGCAGCCCCACCGGCTGGTGGCTGTCTCTCAGGCTCAGTTCACCTCCCTAGGTCCTCTCTCCTCACCTGGTGTGCTGTGGGGATAGGAGAGGATCTCCTACAAGACCGTTGGGAAGATTCAGTGAGATTATCGATAGACTTCTCAGTGTCTGGCTCATAGTAATTGCTCCACGAGTAGTTAATCACATACTCTGTGATTAATATTCAACTCAGCCCTGTGATCTTGGGCAAGTCCCTAATTCCTTTGAGTCTTGCTTGCTCTATTTTCTAAACAAGCATATTTAACTTGCCTGCCTATGGTATTGTCATGAGATTCAAATGAGAACATGTCTTGAAAAGACTTCTAAAAGTGAGCAGCTAACAAACCAGTTGGGAAGGCAGTCCTGTGTGCAGCCCATGACTGGGGACCATTCCAAGGCAACATGTAATTTTTCATAGCCTGCGAGGACTGAGTAGGTTCTGAGAAAAGAAAGGAGACTGTGGCCTCGTGTTGGGGGCAGCCCATACAGAGCAGAAAGGGACCTTCAGCTGAGCGTTGAAGACAGACTGGGAGGATGCAGCTGGGAGAAGCAGATCCTGCCCCCGCTGACCACCCAGCTGGCTAACTGTCCTCTCCCGTGACAGGCGGAGCTGATCGGAAGCCTTACCCACAAGCTCGAGACCCTCCAGGAAGCCAAGGGGAGCCTGCTGATGGACATCAAGCTCAATAACGCCCTGGGGGAGGAGGTGGAGGCCTGGATCAGTGAGTTCTGCAAGCCCAACGAGATCGACAAGTACAAGATGTTCATCGGGGACCTGGACAAGGTGGTGAACCTGCTGCTGTCCCTCTCGGGGCGCCTGGCCCGCGTGGAGAACGTCCTCAACGGCCTTGGAGAAGATGCCAGTGACGAGGAGAGGGTAGGCGTCCTAGCAGTTCCATTCAGGTGTATTCCCTCCCAGCCGCCCCTCTGAGGCCAGGTACGCAGAGAAGTGCAAGGAGACAGAAGCCCTTCTAGAGAAGACCACCGCCTCTCTGGGGCAGGGAGGGGCTCCAGCGTACAGGCGAGCAGGGAACAGAGCAGAAGGCACCTTCCTGCCAGGATGCCGGGCTGACACCTCAGCCTTGGGGATACTTATTAGGAAAGTAAAAACCTGCATGCCAGAGTTTCTTTCCTTCCTTTCCGTCCCAGAAAAAGTAAAGGTCAAAGCGTGATGAACATAGACAGTAAAAACAGGGAGACATGACAAAGCTATTGGGAGAGAGGAGCCCAGGCTCCAAGGAAGCTACGAGAGGGGCCCGGGGACACTTGGGGAGGATGCGCCCTCCGTCACCCCACCTCTCGCTGGAATAACGTAACGACAGCGGCGGTGACACCAGACGGAATCCAGGCGCTCCCTCTGGGCCAGGCGCTGTGGGCTTACACGCTGCAGACGCGGCCTCAGAGAGTCCTCACTACAGGCCGGTGAGCGACACAGCCAGGGCAGGAGGGGTCTTGCTGTGGCCTCCAAGTGAGCCCCTCCTTGAGCTTCAGTCCAGAGCTACCGTGTTCCTCACCTGCTCATCTGTACCGTAGGTACCTCCTGAGTGTCTGGTACCAGCCACTTCCGGCATAGACACTTGGGATCCTCTGAATGAAGCAGTCAGGTCCCCACCGTTATAGAAATGAACTTCCCGTAGAGGTCAGAGGATAAGCTGTAATTTCACAAACATGCCAAGTAGCGTGTGCTCCAGCCACTAAGAGCCAGTGCCTTTGCTTTCTGGCTCCTTCTCCTTTCGACAGCTCTCTCGGTGCTGCCAGGGATTTGGCGGTCATTTCTCCAAATGTACTGTATTGAAAGGAAAGCAAAGGTGTCTTTGCAAATAACTTTTTAAAAGATTAGAAGAAGTCTAGATGGTAAGGATTTAGGAATGGGACTCTAAGCATCCAGGACCCCCCACCCCAGGCCGGTGCTCCTCTGATTGTCCTTGCCCCCAAAGCATTGTCTGTCCCGCCTGCCTTCCATCCAGCTTACACAGAACAAGACCTTGTCAGATACCAGCTGCTCCGTGAGCCAGGGCTGAACACTGGCTAAAGCCAGGTCCTCCCTGAAGGAACTCACCAGACAGGGGAAAACCAGTGCAGGAGCCGCAGATGTGTCCAGTATGCACAGCGAAACCCAGAGCCGTGGCCGTCCCCGGGCTGGGGTCAGGAGGACTTCACACAGTGCCGAATGGCCTCAGCCTTGGGGATACTTATTAGGAAAGTAAAACCTGCATGCCAGAGTTTCTTTCCTTCCTTTCGTCCCAGAAAAGTAAAGGTCAAAGCGTGATGAACATAGACAGTAAAAACAGGGAGACATGACAAAGCTATTGGGAGAGAGGAGCCCAGGCTCCAAGGAAGCTACGAGAGGGGCCCGGGGACACTTGGGGAGGATGCGCCCTCCGTCACCCCACCTCTCGCTGGAATAACGTAACGACAGCGGGCGGTGACACCAGACGGAATCCAGGCGCTCCCTCTGGGCCAGGCGCTGTGGGCTTACACGCTGCAGACGCGGCCTCAGAGAGTCCTCACTACAGGCCGGTGAGCGACACAGCCAGGGCAGGAGGGGTCTTGCTGTGGCCTCCAAGTGAGCCCCTCCTTGAGCTTCAGTCCAGAGCTACCGTGTTCCTCACCTGCTCATCTGTACCGTAGGTACCTCCTGAGTGTCTGGTACCAGCCACTTCCGGCATAGACACTTGGGATCCTCTGAATGAAGCAGTCAGGTCCCCACCGTTATAGAAATGAACTTCCCGTAGAGGTCAGAGGATAAGCTGTAATTTCACAAACATGCCAAGTAGCGTGTGCTCCAGCCACTAAGAGCCAGTGCCTTTGCTTTCTGGCTCCTTCTCCTTTCGACAGCTCTCTCGGTGCTGCCAGGGATTTGGCGGTCATTTCTCCAAATGTACTGTATTGAAAGGAAAGCAAAGGTGTCTTTGCAAATAACTTTTTAAAAGATTAGAAGAAGTCTAGATGGTAAGGATTTAGGAATGGGACTCTAAGCATCCAGGACCCCCCACCCCAGGCCGGTGCTCCTCTGATTGTCCTTGCCCCCAAAGCATTGTCTGTCCCGCCTGCCTTCCATCCAGCTTACACAGAACAAGACCTTGTCAGATACCAGCTGCTCCGTGAGCCAGGGCTGAACACTGGCTAAAGCCAGGTCCTCCCTGAAGGAACTCACCAGACAGGGAGGAAAACCAGTGCAGGAGCCGCAGATGTGTCCAGTATGCACAGCGAGAAACCCAGAGCCGTGAGCGCACCTGTCCCACGGTGCTGGGGTCAGGAGGGACTTCACACAGTGCCGCACGAATGGCCTCTGGAGGACGTTCTTAATGCCAGGTGGACCCAGAGGGAAAGAGCTTTAGAAGGAATGTCAGAGGCCAAGTCCCGACAGACCATGGCATGTCTAGAACTGAGTTACATGGCATGTGTCGGTGGTTGGTGTGTCCAGAGCATAAAGTGATCCCTTGACTTGTTTTTAAGGGAGACCAAGCAGGATACCCAGGTGGTGTTAATGGTAAAGAACGCTCCTGCAAGTGAAGGAGACATAAGAGACACGGGTTCGATCCCTGGGTCAGGAAGATCCCCTGAGGAGGACACGGCAACCCACTCCAGTATTCTTACCCGGGAAATCCCGTGGGCAGAGGAGCCTGGACGGCTTCCCGCCGTGGGGTCTCAAGAGTTAGACACGACTTGGCAAATAACCCACCACCACCGCGTTTAACATTTGCCATCTTAACCGTGTGTAGCTGTACAGTTTCCATCACGTTAAGTATATTCACTCTGTTGTGCAACAGATCTCCAGAACCTTCTGCACGACTCTGTACCCATTGAAACAACAGCTCCTCCATCCTCCCCTCCCCCCAGGTCCCCGCAGTCCCCACCCTACTTCATGCCTCTGCGATGCTGTCAACGCTCAGGATCCCCTACGAGTGGAATCCTGCTTGTCCTTTTGAGTCTCGAAGCCTAAGTAAAGCAGTTGCCCCCACCATTTAACATAGTGTCTCTCAAAGTTGTCCCGTGACTTTACACGTTAGAGAAACGTCCATATACGACACAAGGTAACGGGCTGACTTTCAGGACACTTGAGCCTCTTTCCTCCAGAGGGACAGCTGGAACAGCACCCTCGGCACTGTGCCATCCTCTAGATCTCTCTGCAGGCAGTGTGGCTCTCTCCCCGCTGCGCCGCCCCTCTGCTGACCTGCCCATCTCGCCCCGGCAGAGCTCTCTCAGCGAGAAGCGGAAGGTGCTGGCCGCGCAGCACGAGGACGCCCGGGAGCTCAAGGAGAACGTGGACCGGAGGGAGCGCGTGGTGCTGGACATCCTGGCCAATTACCTCTCCGAGGAGCAGCTCCAGGACTACCAGCATTTCGTGAAAATGAAGTCGACACTCCTCATCGAGCAGCGGGAGCTGGACGACAAGATCAAGCTGGGCCAGGAGCAGGTCAAGTGCCTGCTGGAGAGCCTTCCCGCGGACTTCGTGCCCAGGGCAGGGGCCCTGGCTCTGCCCCCGGGCCTCGCCGGCGACGGGGCTCCGGCGGGCGGGTGGACTGGCAGCAGTGTCTTCCCAACAGTGACCTCCCCCCTTTAACCTCTTCTCCAGCACCCCTTCTCTCTCAACACTATTTAATCTGAAAAACGTTTCGGGACAAGCCACCCTTTAAGCTCTGTGGGTCACTGGGGAGTTTTCTCTGGATCAAAGGAAAAAAAAAAATTCCATCCAGGAAAAAGCCTGTCTTTCTCCTTCTCGCCCCCTCATGATTGATTTTCTGGCAGCGTGAAGGCTGCTGGGAGGTTACCCCCTTTCTATTGTTACTTCGTAGTAGAAAGAAAATGAATGAAACTGTGAGACCTGATGGGAGGGTGGCTGATTGTTTGGTTCTTCACAGGCTAAGGCCCCAAGGACCTGTGGGTGTCACCCTCGCTGACAGATCCAGGCTGGCCTTCCCTGACGGGGGGCAGTGCTCCCTGACGACAAGTCCATGTACTTATCAGTGATGGGCCTGCAACGCAACGCCTTAAAGAGAAACACACACCCAGGAGAAAACGGTCCAACCTTGAACACTGTTATTTATATTTTTAAAAAATGCAAAAGATCATTCTTTGTGTGCTAACCACTTACTTGATTCTGTTCTGTGGTGGACGTAGACAGTTCTGTTTGAGCTTTGTATTTTGTGAGAACCTTAATGAAGATTTCCAAAGACAGTCACGCTGAGTGTGGAGACTTTTTCTTAAACTCTCAACATGTGAGTTGAGCTTCAGGGCTTGTTTTATAAAACTGTGAGTTTGGGGAACTCCCAGCTGCCACTGCTGCCAGGCCTCACCCCTTCACTCCTGCAACAAACAGAACCCCACACGCCTTCCCAGGGAGAAGGCTCAGTGCACCGTGGTCACCACCTCCTTTCCTTTGCTCCATGTCATTACCACTGGGGCAGAGAGCGAGCTAGCTGCCACTGCGAGAACAGCTCTCCCACCTGTTGACCCAAAGCCAGACCCCAAGTCAGTTCAAAACTGAACTCGTCCTGTCCTGCTATGAAACTGGAGCTACATACAGACTTCCTTGATGGCTCAAAGGGTAAAGAATCCGCCTGCAGTGCCAGAGAGCTGGGTTCAATACCACAGGCTTGGGCCTCGCGGCGCGGGCTCCGGCGGGTGGACTGGCAGCAGTGTCTTCCCAACAGTGACCTCCCCCCTTTAACCTCTTCTCCAGCACCCCTTCTCTCTCAACACTATTTAATCTGAAAAACGTTTCGGGACAAGCCACCCTTTAAGCTCTGTGGGTCACTGGGGAGTTTTCTCTGGATCAAAGGAAAAAAAAAAATTCCATCCAGGAAAAAGCCTGTCTTTCTCCTTCTCGCCCCCTCATGATTGATTTTCTGGCAGCGTGAAGGCTGCTGGGAGGTTACCCCCTTTCTATTGTTACTTCGTAGTAGAAAGAAAATGAATGAAACTGTGAGACCTGATGGGAGGGTGGCTGATTGTTTGGTTCTTCACAGGCTAAGGCCCCAAGGACCTGTGGGTGTCACCCTCGCTGACAGATCCAGGCTGGCCTTCCCTGACGGGGGGCAGTGCTCCCTGACGACAAGTCCATGTACTTATCAGTGATGGGCCTGCAACGCAACGCCTTAAAGAGAAACACACACCCAGGAGAAAACGGTCCAACCTTGAACACTGTTATTTATATTTTTAAAAAATGCAAAAGATCATTCTTTGTGTGCTAACCACTTACTTGATTCTGTTCTGTGGTGGACGTAGACAGTTCTGTTTGAGCTTTGTATTTTGTGAGAACCTTAATGAAGATTTCCAAAGACAGTCACGCTGAGTGTGGAGACTTTTTCTTAAACTCTCAACATGTGAGTTGAGCTTCAGGGCTTGTTTTATAAAACTGTGAGTTTGGGGAACTCCCAGCTGCCACTGCTGCCAGGCCTCACCCCTTCACTCCTGCAACAAACAGAACCCCACACGCCTTCCCAGGGAGAAGGCTCAGTGCACCGTGGTCACCACCTCCTTTCCTTTGCTCCATGTCATTACCACTGGGGCAGAGAGCGAGCTAGCTGCCACTGACGAGAACAGCTCTCCCACCTGTTGACCCAAAGCCAGACCCCAAGTCAGTTCAAAACTGAACTCGTCCTGTCCTGCTATGAAACTGGAGCTACATACAGACTTCCTTGATGGCTCAAAGGGTAAAGAATCCGCCTGCAGTGCCAGAGAGCTGGGTTCAATACCTGGGCCGGGAAGATCCCCAGGCGAAGGGAATGGCAACCCACTCCAGTATTCTTGCTTGGAGAGTTCCACAGACAGAGGAGCCTGGTGGACTACGGTCCATGGGGTCACAAAGAGTTGGACACGACTGAGCAACTAAGGACAGCACAGCTTATTTAGTGAGCTGTATTAGCAAGCTGTCTTAATCATGCTTTTCACGGAAGTTTCTTTCCCTGAAATGCCAAGCTTATCAGCCACACTTTTATTAAAAAAAAATCCCCTCCTTCACCTCTGAAGACTAGTTTTGCACTATTCTGCTTCAATAATAACATTTGAGAGGATACTTGAGAGCCCACGCTGGAAGTTCTGTTAAGATAGATGGGATGATGGAAGGAGGCGGGGGGGCCAGTGTCCAGGCTGTGTCGTCCGCTGCCAGAGACAGCAACGGCCTGATCCTGGGAGCAGGTGGTGCGTCCCCAGCTGTGCGTCTGTGTGGCCTCCTCAGCGGGCGGCCACCTGTGCAGATCTGGGCTGCAGGTGCAACTCGCAGTTCGAGAGACTGGGAGGGTCAAGTTCACAGGAGGCTAGCTTAGTACATTTTAATGAACAGAAGTTTTCTGGTTCAGAACTTCAGAAAAGCAGTTGTGGTTCCCAGTACAGATGTACTTGGATGAACTTAGAACCGATAGGGCACCCACAGATTTCTTGTGAGCCATCAGCACAAGGTACTGTTTCATCCTCTAGAGGTTTGACCCTGTCAGACTATATTCTAAGACTGTACCTTGGTTTCCCAGGAATGTTCTCAAAAGCTTCTCTCTTACATCTCAAGGCTCCATACTCCCAGGGAACCAGGAGAACTGGGGACAGCATTCCACAGCCACACCGTGTGGTCATTTTGGAGAAAAACTGCCTCTCGTTGACTTTTCATCAGAGGGAGGCCAGCACAGGAGGCTGAGATGAACTTCAGTTGGGAGTCAGTGTGGTGCTGACACTGGCTGGGGCCTTGAGGTCAAAGCAGGTTGAAGGTCACCAGCCAGTGTCTCCAGCAGCTATTAGTGAAACTCCCCACAAGATTCTGGGGTTCCCAGTTCCCATCACTTCTTTTTTCCCATGGTGTGGGCGGGTGGGTGTGTGTTTTCTATTTGAAAGAGAATTGCTTTACAGAATTTCGTCGTTTTCAATCAAATAGCAACATGACTCAGCCATAGGGATACATACATATCCCATCACTTTTTTTTCTCGATTGCATTATTAATTTTGGCTGTATTGGTCTTCACCCATGACCCAGGCGTTTCTCTGGTTCCGGCCCGTTTCTCACAGCAGTGGCTTCTCTTGCTGTGGAGCGTGGCCTCTAGGGCATGAGGGCTTCAGTAGTTGCAGCTCTCAGGCTCCCGAGCGCAGGCCCAGCTGCATCTGGGGATGCGGGGTCCTCCTGGACCAGGGATCTGCACTGGCCGGTGGACTCCCCACCCCTGAGCCACCAGGGAAGCCCCAGATGCTCTTCTAAATCCTCCTGAAGCATTTGGGAACACTTTACACAGTCTTTCTCATCACTTCTCTAACTGATACATGTCAAAGTAAGTGACCCCCAGAGAAAAAGAGCAGGAGGTCACACTTCAAGGCACCGCAAGGTCCCGAAAGCTGTGACTCTGAGGACAGTGTCCCTTCTTTTGCTCCACCAAAATATTCCGTGATGTGAGATGAGTGAGAAACCACATGTGACGATGCGATGAAGCCTCAGGTGGATGTGATATTTATCACCAGACTTGGCCTCTGTGCTCTCATGAGAAGGAATCACTAACCTACTTTTCATTATTAACTTGAGAAAATAAGCCTCATCTTTATCACTTTCCTATTTTACACTCTTTCCCCACTATGAAACACAATCATCTTTACAGCAGAAGTCACCCCTTCCCTCCCTCCAAAGAGCGTCCTCAGCCAGAATTGTGAGCACAGTGACCATGAGCAAACTGTTGGTCAAGATGGCAGGACACCCGTGACGTCATCAGGAGTGTTCGTTCCATCGATCATTGTCCCTGTGGATGTGGCCCTTGCAGAGAGAGCGAATCCCATGAGAATCAGGTGGGAGCAGGATGGCCTTGAGGTCAAAGCAGGTTGAAGGTCACCAGCCAGTGTCTCCAGCAGCTATTAGTGAAACTCCCCACAAGATTCTGGGGTTCCCAGTTCCCATCACTTCTTTTTTCCCATGGTGTGGGCGGGTGGGTGTGTGTTTTCTATTTGAAAGAGAATTGCTTTACAGAATTTCGTCGTTTTCAATCAAATAGCAACATGACTCAGCCATAGGGATACATACATATCCCATCACTTTTTTTTCTCGATTGCATTATTAATTTTGGCTGTATTGGTCTTCACCCATGACCCAGGCGTTTCTCTGGTTCCGGCCCGTTTCTCACAGCAGTGGCTTCTCTTGCTGTGGAGCGTGGCCTCTAGGGCATGAGGGCTTCAGTAGTTGCAGCTCTCAGGCTCCCGAGCGCAGGCCCAGCTGCATCTGGGGATGCGGGGTCCTCCTGGACCAGGGATCTGCACTGGCCGGTGGACTCCCCACCCCTGAGCCACCAGGGAAGCCCCAGATGCTCTTCTAAATCCTCCTGAAGCATTTGGGAACACTTTACACAGTCTTTCTCATCACTTCTCTAACTGATACATGTCAAAGTAAGTGACCCCCAGAGAAAAAGAGCAGGAGGTCACACTTCAAGGCACCGCAAGGTCCCGAAAGCTGTGACTCTGAGGACAGTGTCCCTTCTTTTGCTCCACCAAAATATTCCGTGATGTGAGATGAGTGAGAAACCACATGTGACGATGCGATGAAGCCTCAGGTGGATGTGATATTTATCACCAGACTTGGCCTCTGTGCTCTCATGAGAAGGAATCACTAACCTACTTTTCATTATTAACTTGAGAAAATAAGCCTCATCTTTATCACTTTCCTATTTTACACTCTTTCCCCACTATGAAACACAATCATCTTTACAGCAGAAGTCACCCCTTCCCTCCCTCCAAAGAGCGTCCTCAGCCAGAATTGTGAGCACAGTGACCATGAGCAAACTGTTGGTCAAGATGGCAGGACACCCGTGACGTCATCAGGAGTGTTCGTTCCATCGATCATTGTCCCTGTGGATGTGGCCCTTGCAGAGAGAGCGAATCCCATGAGAATCAGGTGGGAGCAGGATGGCCTTGCTGCTGGTAGCTCGAGAAGCCTTTAACATTCCAAGAAAGGATGATTCCTACCACAGAACCGGGAGGCCTCGGACTTCCTGGGCCCTGGACCAGCGCCTGGGCTTGTTGCCACAGGCCGGCTGACTCAGCCTTTTCGCGGGGGCTGTTGCTTCCTGTGGTGGCAGCTCAGCCCCCGAGAATGCAGGGAGGGTCCCGAGTGAAAGTGGCTGGAGTCTCTCCCGGAGGCACTGTCGAAACCAAACTTTTTTTTTTCTTTGCTCCAGGGAATCATTTTAGGTTTTGTTTTGCGCAACTGGTTTTCAGACTTGAACATAAGCAAGTTTGGGTCAGCTCCCAAAAGTCTGTTGATGTGAGGAGTGAGGGATTAACTGAGGTCCTCTGGGTGCATATAAAGCAGAAACCAGCCTGGGATAACTCAGTATTCCTATTACAATACCACTACTATCTTATCCAAAGTCACTTCTGAGTTTAAAAGGTAGGTCACAGTCATTCCTAACAGGAGTTCTACCTTATTCAGGCATCTTTTATTAAGATAGGGATTTTTTTTTTTTCTGGAGACCTTGAAAAATGTTGGCTTTTTATTCTTCACTCAAATGTTACTCACTCAATTGTGTCCGACTCTTTGTGACCTGACCCCATGCATGAGAGCCCACCAGACTCCTCTATCCATGGAATTCTCCAAGTAAGAATACAGGAGTGGATTACCATTCCCTTCTCCAGGGGATCTTCCCAGCCCAAGGATGGAACCCTTATCTCCTGCATTGCAGGCAGATTTCTTTACCATCTGAGCCACAAGGGAAGCTTTTCATTCTTACATGACTCCAATTGTTTCTCTTTAATTTTCCATGACATTATTGGCTTTATTCTGATAGGTTGGAATTCTTTCTCCTTTCTTAAAACAAAATGAATTTTATTCACCTTACTGCTGGGAGGAAAAAGGAAGAATGTCAGCCATAAATAACTTCTCCATCTCCAGCAAGACGTGGCCAGGCGTGAATGTGAAATGGCCTTTCACCTTATTGCTGCCTGAACTCTCTGGCCGTATCAGGGACACATGAGAATCAGGTGGGAGCAGGATGGCCTTGCTGCTGGTAGCTCGAGAAGCCTTTAACATTCCAAGAAAGGATGATTCCTACCACAGAACCGGGAGGCCTCGGACTTCCTGGGCCCTGGACCAGCGCCTGGGCTTGTTGCCACAGGCCGGCTGACTCAGCCTTTTCGCGGGGGCTGTTGCTTCCTGTGGTGGCAGCTCAGCCCCCGAGAATGCAGGGAGGGTCCCGAGTGAAAGTGGCTGGAGTCTCTCCCGGAGGCACTGTCGAAACCAAACTTTTTTTTTTCTTTGCTCCAGGGAATCATTTTAGGTTTTGTTTTGCGCAACTGGTTTTCAGACTTGAACATAAGCAAGTTTGGGTCAGCTCCCAAAAGTCTGTTGATGTGAGGAGTGAGGGATTAACTGAGGTCCTCTGGGTGCATATAAAGCAGAAACCAGCCTGGGATAACTCAGTATTCCTATTACAATACCACTACTATCTTATCCAAAGTCACTTCTGAGTTTAAAAGGTAGGTCACAGTCATTCCTAACAGGAGTTCTACCTTATTCAGGCATCTTTTATTAAGATAGGGATTTTTTTTTTTTCTGGAGACCTTGAAAAATGTTGGCTTTTTATTCTTCACTCAAATGTTACTCACTCAATTGTGTCCGACTCTTTGTGACCTGACCCCATGCATGAGAGCCCACCAGACTCCTCTATCCATGGAATTCTCCAAGTAAGAATACAGGAGTGGATTACCATTCCCTTCTCCAGGGGATCTTCCCAGCCCAAGGATGGAACCCTTATCTCCTGCATTGCAGGCAGATTTCTTTACCATCTGAGCCACAAGGGAAGCTTTTCATTCTTACATGACTCCAATTGTTTCTCTTTAATTTTCCATGACATTATTGGCTTTATTCTGATAGGTTGGAATTCTTTCTCCTTTCTTAAAACAAAATGAATTTTATTCACCTTACTGCTGGGAGGAAAAAGGAAGAATGTCAGCCATAAATAACTTCTCCATCTCCAGCAAGACGTGGCCAGGCGTGAATGTGAAATGGCCTTTCTACACAGATAACTGGGGACAGGGTATTGCTGCCTGAACTCTCTGGGATGAAGCTTAGAATAAATAACAAAAGCCATTTTAGTATCAGGGACACATGAACAGTGTTCTGGTTGATTATCATTTCTAAATGAACCTTCACTTTTCTTAAGGGAGCTCATTCGGACACTCAGTCATGGTTTCTCAAAGTGCACTCAACAAAGTGTCTCCATCAGCATAAGGGATGCTTGTTAGAAAGCCCAGCTGCTGGGACACAGCCAGGTAGGCTGGGAACCAGCATCTGAACAACTTCCTCAGTTTATTCTAAGTTACGCTAGCATCCGAGAGCTTCTTACACCTGTTGTCTGTACAACTTCTTTCCTCAGGATCACAATTAGACTAGCATGAACATGTGTAATGAAAACCCCAGAAATTCAAAGCCCTGTCACATTTACTCTCGTTAACTACATTATTATGAATTAATATTGTCCCATGATTATATCATCCCCAGGGGTGTGAGGTGGGTTCTTTTTCCCCCTGCTCCCTCTCCCCTCGATTTGTTTTAAATTTAAACGATCTAAGGGCTTCCCAGGTGGCTCAGAGGTAAAGAATCCACCTGCCAATGCAGGAGACAAAGGTTCAATTCCCAAGGTCAGGAGGATCCCCTGGAGAAGGAAATAGCAACACATTCCAATATTCTTGCCTGGAGAATCCCAAGGACAGAGGAGTCTTGTGGGCTACAGTTCATGGGGTCACAAACAGTCAGACACGATCCCACACACAAGAGCCCACCAGGCTCCTCTATCCATGGAATTCTCCAAGTAAGAATACAGGAGTGGATTACCATTCCCTTCTCCAGGGGATCTTCCCAGCCCAAGGATGGAACCCTTATCTCCTGCATTGCAGGCAGATTTCTTTACCATCTGAGCCACAAGGGAAGCTTTTCATTCTTACATGACTCCAATTGTTTCTCTTTAATTTTCCATGACATTATTGGCTTTATTCTGATAGGTTGGAATTCTTTCTCCTTTCTTAAAACAAAATGAATTTTATTCACCTTACTGCTGGGAGGAAAAAGGAAGAATGTCAGCCATAAATAACTTCTCCATCTCCAGCAAGACGTGGCCAGGCGTGAATGTGAAATGGCCTTTCTACACAGATAACTGGGGACAGGGTATTGCTGCCTGAACTCTCTGGGATGAAGCTTAGAATAAATAACAAAAGCCATTTTAGTATCAGGGACACATGAACAGTGTTCTGGTTGATTATCATTTCTAAATGAACCTTCACTTTTCTTAAGGGAGCTCATTCGGACACTCAGTCATGGTTTCTCAAAGTGCACTCAACAAAGTGTCTCCATCAGCATAAGGGATGCTTGTTAGAAAGCCCAGCTGCTGGGACACAGCCAGGTAGGCTGGGAACCAGCATCTGAACAACTTCCTCAGTTTATTCTAAGTTACGCTAGCATCCGAGAGCTTCTTACACCTGTTGTCTGTACAACTTCTTTCCTCAGGATCACAATTAGACTAGCATGAACATGTGTAATGAAAACCCCAGAAATTCAAAGCCCTGTCACATTTACTCTCGTTAACTACATTATTATGAATTAATATTGTCCCATGATTATATCATCCCCAGGGGTGTGAGGTGGGTTCTTTTTCCCCCTGCTCCCTCTCCCCTCGATTTGTTTTAAATTTAAACGATCTAAGGGCTTCCCAGGTGGCTCAGAGGTAAAGAATCCACCTGCCAATGCAGGAGACAAAGGTTCAATTCCCAAGGTCAGGAGGATCCCCTGGAGAAGGAAATAGCAACACATTCCAATATTCTTGCCTGGAGAATCCCAAGGACAGAGGAGTCTTGTGGGCTACAGTTCATGGGGTCACAAACAGTCAGACACGACTAAGCGGACAAACACACACAAGTTCTTATGCAGGCTCATGTGAGCTGATTACCTCTCCTCTGAAGGAATCAGCTTTTCATCTAAGGTCACTAATCGGAAATGATACCATGATACCTGTGCACATGTGCTCAGTCACTTCAGTCGTGTCTGACTTTTTGTCAGCCGTGGACCGTAGCCTGCCAGGCTCCTCTGTCCATTGGGATTCTCCAGGCAAGAATACTGGCGTGAGTTGCCAGGCTCTCCTGCAGGGAATCATCCTGACCCAGCGACTGAACTCAGGCAGATTCTGCCTCCTGTGTTGCAGGCAGATTCTTTACCATCTGAGCCCCTTGCCCAAGCACATACATGATACCTGTAATAACCTGAAATTACAACTGACCTTTTCAGTGAGGACCACACTCAGGTTTCTGTTACTGCATTCTATGTTCTGTTGCTGCATCAGTTTCATGCTGCCTATGAGTTAGAATTTCTCTTGGCTTGAATCTGACAGTCAAGTTAATCAAATAACGTATTCATTTCCTTTGACAAGTAAAAGGTGCCATCATACAATTTCAAAAGCCAAAAATCAAAAGCAGGCAAGAAAAGAGTTGTGAGTAAAGAAACCAGTTCCGGGCTTTCCCTGGTGGTCCAGTGGGTAAGGACACCGCCTTGCAGTGCAAGGGGCGCCGGTTCGATCCCTGGCCTGGGAAGATCCCACGTGCCGCGGAGCGGCTGGACTGATGTGTCCAATTACCAAGCCCGAGCTCTGGGGTGCATGTGCCCAGAGCCGGTGCTCTGCAACGACAGATGCCACCGCGATGGGAGGCCCACAGGAGCCAAAGAACAAAGACGGATGAAAATAGAGAAATGAAAGACCAATAGAAGTGGCCCGCCCATCCCCCTCCCTCCCCACCCCACCCCCCAAAAAAGATAAATAAATTTAAAAAAAAAAAACAAAAACCGGTTCCCTTATTATTTCTATGTCATTCTGTAAATTCTTCTCAAATCTTCTGGAAGTGAAAAAGGAGCTGCATTTCTTGCTAAAACCTCAGCATGGCTATTGCTTTACCCAGTAGAAGTTCAAGAAATTATTGAAGTTTGACAGTGCCTTTCCCCAGGGACAGGTCAATCCTGCTGGCTTCAGCAGCCCACATACTAAAATTCGAACTCTGATAAACAAGTGTCTACAGAATAGAAGGAGATCCTGTGTGATACCCTTGAGCCGAGGAAGCATAGCCAAAGAAAGATAAACTTGGAGAGCCCCTCCCACCTCCCTCACAAAGGCTAGGGGTTCAGAGCTCCTTGGAGAACTCAGCCCACTGAGTTCACTGATGCCAGAGAAGTTTGCTGGTTTCCCCAGGACAGAGGCCGGTCTGCGGTCCCCGGGCAGTCAGGAGGCAACCCCACAGCATAGACGTGCAGGGCGGGTGGCTGCTCAGCGGAAATCCTGTGAGTGGTTATCCGCATGCGGTCTGGGAGTGGGTGCTGGCAGAGTGCCTCTAGGACGTGGATGCAAGCAGGAATCCTTCGGGGGTGTAGTTTCTATTCCGCAGAGTTGAGACAGAGGCGACCCATGGATGGGGGAGAACTCCAGCAGATACCCTCACACCATCGCCACTCCCATGCCAGGCAGCCGCCCAAACAGCAGGGTAGTCCTCTCCTGCCCTCCAGCACCCTCTACTGAGAAGGTTTAACATCACACTCACTGTGAAGGAGATTAAAGTGACTCCCCACTGCTGCAGAGCAAAGGGTGACTGTGGAAGGAAGAGGCAATAAACTGATAACTGACACAGATGTGTTCTTCTAGGTTATGCCCCTAACATTATCTTTGGGTATCATATAGAACTGTAGTTGTTGTTTCTGTAAGAACTATTTCTCTTATCAAACAGACAATTACTATCTTTTGAAGGAGAAGCTATCAGATGGAAAGCAGTTTCTCATATACTTTCAATGTGCCACACACATTCAAATTCCTCAAAATACCTAAAGGAGATGGATTTAGAATGAGGCCTTTTTAAGAGCATGTGGAAGTTCTGTCATGAAGAACGCACTGTGATGGAGTTCAGAAGAGCTCTAAAAGACTCAAACTGCACACAGACTGTGCTGGGCACATATTGTTTCCTGGGGAAATGGTTTATGTTGTGGGGACTTCCCAGTGGCTCAGCTGGTAAAGAACCTACCTGTCAATACAGGAGATGAGAGCGTGGGTTCGATCCTGGGTCAGAAAGATCCCTGGAGAACGAAATAGCAACCCACTCCAGTATTCTTGCCTGGAGAATCCCATGGACAGAGGAGCCTGGTGGGATCCAGTCCATCGGGTGGCAAAGAAGAAGACACGACTGAGCACACACACACAAAGTTCTGCACCTGTCGATCTCTGGCCTATTGAACCCCTTTTGTCAGCCCACTGAGTTCACTGATGCCAGAGAAGTTTGCTGGTTTCCCCAGGACAGAGGCCGGTCTGCGGTCCCCGGGCAGTCAGGAGGCAACCCCACAGCATAGACGTGCAGGGCGGGTGGCTGCTCAGCGGAAATCCTGTGAGTGGTTATCCGCATGCGGTCTGGGAGTGGGTGCTGGCAGAGTGCCTCTAGGACGTGGATGCAAGCAGGAATCCTTCGGGGGTGTAGTTTCTATTCCGCAGAGTTGAGACAGAGGCGACCCATGGATGGGGGAGAACTCCAGCAGATACCCTCACACCATCGCCACTCCCATGCCAGGCAGCCGCCCAAACAGCAGGGTAGTCCTCTCCTGCCCTCCAGCACCCTCTACTGAGAAGGTTTAACATCACACTCACTGTGAAGGAGATTAAAGTGACTCCCCACTGCTGCAGAGCAAAGGGTGACTGTGGAAGGAAGAGGCAATAAACTGATAACTGACACAGATGTGTTCTTCTAGGTTATGCCCCTAACATTATCTTTGGGTATCATATAGAACTGTAGTTGTTGTTTCTGTAAGAACTATTTCTCTTATCAAACAGACAATTACTATCTTTTGAAGGAGAAGCTATCAGATGGAAAGCAGTTTCTCATATACTTTCAATGTGCCACACACATTCAAATTCCTCAAAATACCTAAAGGAGATGGATTTAGAATGAGGCCTTTTTAAGAGCATGTGGAAGTTCTGTCATGAAGAACGCACTGTGATGGAGTTCAGAAGAGCTCTAAAAGACTCAAACTGCACACAGACTGTGCTGGGCACATATTGTTTCCTGGGGAAATGGTTTATGTTGTGGGGACTTCCCAGTGGCTCAGCTGGTAAAGAACCTACCTGTCAATACAGGAGATGAGAGACGTGGGTTCGATCCCTGGGTCAGAAAGATCCCCTGGAGAACGAAATAGCAACCCACTCCAGTATTCTTGCCTGGAGAATCCCATGGACAGAGGAGCCTGGTGGGATCCAGTCCATCGGGTGGCAAAGAAGAAGACACGACTGAGCACACACACACAAAAGTTCTGCACCTGTCGATCTCTGCCTTTGCCCACCTTTGTGAGTCTCTCCATCATCTCCTGAGATGTGTCTCTACTTGGATACCTTTCTGTCTCTGTGTGGTTTTGTCTATCTCACTCTATGGTTGTCATCTCTGTGCTCTTTCATTTCCCAAATGATTCCAGTTTTCTGTTTTTTTTTTTTTTTTTTTTGGCAGCAGTGGTGGTGGGGGGTGGACTTAGAAAGGATAGTGGGAATGAGTCAAGAGCTAGAAGGGAAAATGACCTGAGTGTAAAGTCAAGGATGTGACTTTTTTCCCCCCAATTTAGGAAAATAATTTTTCACTGCATTCAAGCTCATACAAAAAAGAAAGAAACAGGTAAAGGAAGACTTTGCAAAACTGCAATACATATAAAGACATAGAAGAGTGAATGAAAGCCATCTACCGTCTCTAATTAGAACAGAATAGAGGAATTGGCTTTAGTTTTCAGTAGTGGGAATTGAGGGCACAAGAAGGAACAACCCAACAAAGAGAACTCATGGCACTGGAGTGGGAACTTAAGAACATTCGTCTACCTCCTTGATCGTTAAAAGGAAAAAATTACAGATCTACCTGGTATGAAATGATTTGGAAACAGGTTTATTAAAAGGCAAGAAGATAGGCTGACACCTCTTTCCGGCTTAGGGCTGTGTGCAGGTAGGTGGGCAGAAAGTAAATTTTAGCTTAGGATATAAACAGACATTTTCCAAATTTACTCAGTTTAACGATGAGTTTAATAATAAATTCAGTTTATTGGGTTGATCCAAATGAACTTTGTCATTTAATATTAAAATACCTTCTTAATTAAATGTGGTTATGTTATACATTTTAATGTGCATTTTCTCAGTTTATATATATATATATTTGTTAATGACTTATTACTTGCTGCTTATTTTATATTTTAGACTATGGAAATGTTAGACAAAAAGCAAATTCAATTTTCTCATTCAAGTTCAAAATGGGTTGTAAAGCAGAAGAGACAACTCGCAACACCGACAACGCATTTGACCCAGGAACTGCTCAAGAACCTACTGTCCAGGACAGAGGAGCCTGGTGGGATCCAGTCCATCGGGTGGCAAAGAAGAAGACACGACTGAGCACACACACACAAAAGTTCTGCACCTGTCGATCTCTGCCTTTGCCCACCTTTGTGAGTCTCTCCATCATCTCCTGAGATGTGTCTCTACTTGGATACCTTTCTGTCTCTGTGTGGTTTTGTCTATCTCACTCTATGGTTGTCATCTCTGTGCTCTTTCATTTCCCAAATGATTCCAGTTTTCTGTTTTTTTTTTTTTTTTTTTGGCAGCAGTGGTGGTGGGGGGTGGACTTAGAAAGGATAGTGGGAATGAGTCAAGAGCTAGAAGGGAAAATGACCTGAGTGTAAAGTCAAGGATGTGACTTTTTTCCCCCCAATTTAGGAAAATAATTTTTCACTGCATTCAAGCTCATACAAAAAAGAAAGAAACAGGTAAAGGAAGACTTTGCAAAACTGCAATACATATAAAGACATAGAAGAGTGAATGAAAGCCATCTACCGTCTCTAATTAGAACAGAATAGAGGAATTGGCTTTAGTTTTCAGTAGTGGGAATTGAGGGCACAAGAAGGAACAACCCAACAAAGAGAACTCATGGCACTGGAGTGGGAACTTAAGAACATTCGTCTACCTCCTTGATCGTTAAAAGGAAAAAATTACAGATCTACCTGGTATGAAATGATTTGGAAACAGGTTTATTAAAAGGCAAGAAGATAGGCTGACACCTCTTTCCGGCTTAGGGCTGTGTGCAGGTAGGTGGGCAGAAAGTAAATTTTAGCTTAGGATATAAACAGACATTTTCCAAATTTACTCAGTTTAACGATGAGTTTAATAATAAATTCAGTTTATTGGGTTGATCCAAATGAACTTTGTCATTTAATATTAAAATACCTTCTTAATTAAATGTGGTTATGTTATACATTTTAATGTGCATTTTCTCAGTTTATATATATATATATTTGTTAATGACTTATTACTTGCTGCTTATTTTATATTTTAGACTATGGAAATGTTAGACAAAAAGCAAATTCAATTTTCTCATTCAAGTTCAAAATGGGTTGTAAAGCAGAAGAGACAACTCGCAACACCGACAACGCATTTGACCCAGGAACTGCTCAAGAACCTACTGTCCAGTGGTGGTTTAAGAAATTTTGCAAAGGACACAAGAGCCTTAAAGATGAGGAGCAGAGGGGCTGGCCATTGGAAGTTGACAATGACCTACTGATAGCCATCATCAACGGTGATCCTTTTACAACCACATGAGAAGTTGCTGGAGAACACGTTGACCAGTCTATGGTCATTGGGCATTTGAAGCAAATTGGAAAGGTGAAAAAATTGGACAAGGGGGTGTCCCTTGAGCTGACTGCAAATTTTAAAAAATTGTCATTTTGAAGTTCCATCTTACTATGTAACAACAACTAACCATTTCTGGACTGGACAGTGACATGCCATGAAAGGTGGATTTTATACGACATTCAGCCATGACCAGCTCAGTGGCTGGATCGAGAAGCAGCTTCAAAGCACTTCCCGCAGTCAGACTTGTACAGACAAAGGTCAGGGTCACTGTTTGGTCATCTGCGGCCAGTCTGATCTACGACAGCTTTCTGAATCCTGGTGAAACCATTCCATCTGAGAAGTATGCTCAGCAAATCGACGAGATGCACCAAGAACTGCAACACCTGCAACCAGCCTTGGTCAACAGAAAGGGCCCAATTCTTCTCCAGGACAGCACCCAACCACACGTCGAACGGTCAACACTTCAAAAGCTGAACCAAGTGGGCTACAAAGTTTTGCCTCATCCACCATATTTGCCTGACCTCTCACAAATGACTACCTCTTCAAGCATCTCGACAACTTTTTGAAGGCAAAGCACTTCCACAACCAGCAGGAGGCAGAAAATGCTTTCCAAGAGTTCCTCGAATCTGAAGCATGGATTTTTATGCTACAGGAATAAGCCAACTTATCGCTCTTTGGCAACACTGAGGTGATTGTAAGAGACCCTAGTTTGACTAGTAAAGATGTGTTGGAACCTAATCATAATGATTTAAAATTCATGGTCCAAAACCACAATTACACTTACACCAACATAGTTTTAACTAGGATAATTCCATGGTAAAAAATTTTTGTTACCAATTCAATTCAAGTTAAAATGGGTTGTAAAGCAGAAGAGACAACTCAACACCGACAACGCATTTGACCCAGGAACTGCTCAAGAACCTACTGTCCAGTGGTGGTTTAAGAAATTTTGCAAAGGACACAAGAGCCTTAAAGATGAGGAGCAGAGGGCTGGCCATTGAAGTTGACAATGACCTACTGATAGCCATCATCAACGGTGATCCTTTTACAACCACATGAGAAGTTGCTGGAGAACACGTTGACCAGTCTATGGTCATTGGGCATTTGAAGCAAATTGGAAAGGTGAAAAAATTGGACAAGGGGGTGTCCCTTGAGCTGACTGCAAATTTTAAAAAATTGTCATTTTGAAGTTCCATCTTACTATGTAACAACAACTAACCATTTCTGGACTGGACAGTGACATGCCATGAAAGGTGGATTTTATACGACATTCAGCCATGACCAGCTCAGTGGCTGGATCGAGAAGCAACTTCAAAGCACTTCCCGCAGTCAGACTTGTACAGACAAAGGTCAGGGTCACTGTTTGGTCATCTGCGGCCAGTCTGATCTACGACAGCTTTCTGAATCCTGGTGAAACCATTCCATCTGAGAAGTATGCTCAGCAAATCGACGAGATGCACCAAGAACTGCAACACCTGCAACCAGCCTTGGTCAACAGAAAGGGCCCAATTCTTCTCCAGGACAGCACCCAACCACACGTCGAACGGTCAACACTTCAAAAGCTGAACCAAGTGGGCTACAAAGTTTTGCCTCATCCACCATATTTGCCTGACCTCTCACAAATGACTACCTCTTCAAGCATCTCGACAACTTTTTGAAGGCAAAGCACTTCCACAACCAGCAGGAGGCAGAAAATGCTTTCCAAGAGTTCCTCGAATCGCGAAGCATGGATTTTTATGCTACAGGAATAAGCCAACTTATTTCTCATTGGCAACACTGAGGTGATTGTAATAGACCCTAGTTTGACTAGTAAAGATGTGTTGGAACCTAATCATAATGATTTAAAATTCATGGTCCAAAACCACAATTACACTTACACCAACATAGTAACAATATATTACTGGGATGTGTTTTGATATTATCGTGCAATATTCTGAGCAAACTTTCCCCAAATGAAGGAATAATGCCTTTAATCCATGTTTGAAACCCTGAATAGAAATGTATTCTTTACAGTGAGAATGCAACTCCTTCACATCCATTTTTTTTCCTGACCTTTTCTACAAATCCTACCAAAGGTGTCTTGCTTTTGAACAGTAAATACTGAAGGTGATATATTAACAGGGTTGAAGAGCAAAGTGCAAGGCCTTTTTGCAAATGTCACCTAAAAGCTAACTAAAGAATCATGTGCAAATAATTCCAAGATGTGATTAAATAATGCACCTCTACAGGAAATAAGAGGAAAGCATCTATAAGAAACACAGCAGAAAGTGTGCACAAGTATCATTATTCAGGATATGTGTGTTGGCATGACTAACTTAGAAGGTATCTCACATGCCTGCTAAAAAAAAGTGGAACCACAGTCTTCAGATCAAATTCAGAAATCAGGGGGACTTCCCTGTGGCCCAGCGGCTAAGACTCCCCACTCCCAGTGCACAGGTTTGATCCCTGGTCAGGGAACTAGATCCCATATGCTGCAATGAAAGATCCTGTATGCCACAATGAAGATCCTGCGATGCCTCATGCAACACTAAGACCTGGCATGGTCAAATCAATGCATATTTTTTAAAAATCAATGGGAGGTAGCTAACAAAAGGATTTCTATCCACCATGCATGAATATGTACAAATATGCATAACACATGAATACAAATCAGCAATAAAAAGACAATAAAGAGCAATAAAAAGCAATAAAGAGCCTGGCAAAGGGGAGTGTGGGGGAGAATGGATACATGTATACGCATGGCTGAGTCCCTCTGCTGTCTACCTGCAAATTATCACAATATTGTTCATTGGCTATATTCCAATATAAAATAAAAAGTTTAAAAACAAAAAGATCGGCAGGGCTTCCCCAGTAGCTCAGGGCTAAAGAATCTGCCTGTCAATGTAGGAGATACAGGTTCAATCCCTGGTCCAGGCAGATCCCACACACTGCAGAGCAACTAAGTCTGGGCACCACAATGACTGAGCCAGCACGCTAGAGCCACAACGACTGAGCATCCCAGAGCCCAGAAACCACAATTACAGAAGCCCGAGACACCCTAGAGCCCGTTCTCCACAAGAGAAGCCACCATAATGAGAAGCCCACACAACGAAACCAGAGAAAGCCTGAGTGCAGCAACGAAGACCCAGAACAGCAAAAAATAAACAAATAAAGCCAAAATCTCAAAAAAAAGCAAAAAGTTTGGCAAAAGAAGTAACAAGACATTTCAAAAAGAAGCTATATGAATGACCAACAATGCAGGAGGCCCAGGTTCAATCCCTGGGTTAGGAAGATCCCCTGGAGAAGGAAATGGTGACCCACTCCAGTATTCTTGCCTGGAAAATCCAGTATTCTTGTCTGGCAGACTGCAGTTCATGGGGTTATGAAAGAGTCAGACACAACTGAGCGACTAGCACAAAATAAGCACACAGGAAGGTGACAGGCATATTTAAATTCTCAGAGAAATAGACATTTAAGACACAATGAGATTCCACAGCCCACTCACTAGAATGACTAAGATCATTGGTGAGTGTGTGGAGCACATGGAGTTCTTACACATTCTTCTCCCACTTTAGGGAACTGTTTGGTAGTTCTTTACAAAACTATATATGTGTGTGTGTGTGTGTGTGTATATATATATATATATATATATATATATATATACATATATACATATTACCCCATGATTAAGCACTTCCACTTTTATGTACTTACTCTAGAGAAATTAAAGATTATCTCCACAAAAAAAGAACTTGTACAAGATCTGTATAGCAGCTTGAATCGCAATAGTCAGAAAACTGAAAACAATTCCAATCTCCATCAACAGGTAAACAGATAACCAAACTGCAGTATATTAACACAATGGAAAATTATCGATCCATTTAAAAAAAAAAAAAAGAATACCGATACATGTAACTACATGGGTGTAAAACATTATGTTAAGCAAAAGAAATTACACACCAAGTAGATATTGTACGATTCCATTCATATCATGCTCAGGCAGAACTATCACAAACAGCAACAACTACCCAGTAGTGGCAGAAATGATGAAGTGATTGCCTGGGGATGAAGGGAAACTGATGTGTTTAAACTGAACAAAAGAGAACCTTTGAGAGAACATTCTGCATCTTGCTTTGAGCTGTGGTTATATAGGTACAAGAGAAGCCACATAATGAGAAGCCCACACAACGAAACCAGAGAAAGCCTGAGTGCAGCAACGAAGACCCAGAACAGCAAAAAATAAACAAATAAAGCCAAAATCTCAAAAAAAAGCAAAAAGTTTGGCAAAAGAAGTAACAAGACATTTCAAAAAGAAGCTATATGAATGACCAACAATGCAGGAGGCCCAGGTTCAATCCCTGGGTTAGGAAGATCCCCTGGAGAAGGAAATGGTGACCCACTCCAGTATTCTTGCCTGGAAAATCCAGTATTCTTGTCTGGCAGACTGCAGTTCATGGGGTTATGAAAGAGTCAGACACAACTGAGCGACTAGCACAAAATAAGCACACAGGAAGGTGACAGGCATATTTAAATTCTCAGAGAAATAGACATTTAAGACACAATGAGATTCCACAGCCCACTCACTAGAATGACTAAGATCATTGGTGAGTGTGTGGAGCACATGGAGTTCTTACACATTCTTCTCCCACTTTAGGGAACTGTTTGGTAGTTCTTTACAAAACTATATATGTGTGTGTGTGTGTGTGTGTATATATATATATATATATATATATATATATATATATATATATATACATATATACATATTACCCCATGATTAAGCACTTCCACTTTTATGTACTTACTCTAGAGAAATTAAAGATTATCTCCACAAAAAAAGAACTTGTACAAGATCTGTATAGCAGCTTGAATCGCAATAGTCAGAAAACTGAAAACAATTCCAATCTCCATCAACAGGTAAACAGATAACCAAACTGCAGTATATTAACACAATGGAAAATTATCGATCCATTTAAAAAAAAAAAAAAGAATACCGATACATGTAACTACATGGGTGTAAAACATTATGTTAAGCAAAAGAAATTACACACCAAGTAGATATTGTACGATTCCATTCATATCATGCTCAGGCAGAACTATCACAAACAGCAACAACTACCCAGTAGTGGCAGAAATGATGAAGTGATTGCCTGGGGATGAAGGGAAACTGATGTGTTTAAACTGAACAAAAGAGAACCTTTGAGAGAACATTCTGCATCTTGCTTTGAGCTGTGGTTATATAGGTACAAGAAATCGTCAAAATTCATCCAACTAGGGCTTCCCTAGTGGTCCAGTGGGTAAAGAGTCCGCCTTGCAGTGCAAGAGGCATCGGTTCAATCCCTGGCCTGGGAAGATCCCACATGCCCCAGAGCAGCTGGACTGGTGTGTCCAATTACGAGCCAGCTCTCTGGAGCACGTGCGCCCCGTGCTCTGCAAGGAGAGAGGCCACTGGATGGGAGGCCCACACAGGCCAAAGAATAAAGATGGATGAAAAATAAAATCTATCACTTAGAGGCAAAAAAAACAAAAGTTTTTAAAAAACTCATCCAACTAAACATTTTAAGATCTGTGCATAAGATTATTAATTATACCTCAGTTTAAAAAACAGTGAAGAGGAAAAGTGAGAAAATTTTAGGGCAAATCTGTTATTTGATATTGACTAAATAGGTAAAAGGCTTTCCTGGTGGCTCAGTGGTAAAGAATCTGCCTGCCAATGCAAGAGATGCAGGTTTGATGCAAGAGAATCAGGAGAAGGAAATGGCAAACCACTCCAGTGCTCTCACCTGGAAAATCCCCTGAACAGACAAGACTGGCAGGCTGCAGTCCGTGGGGTTACAGAGAGTCAGACATGCCTGAGCGCCTGAACCACAAAATAGGCAGCTGGTTACTATCCTTCATACAATTGTTGCAGATCATGATGACGGAAACTCCCAGGGATTTTTTTTTTTTTTTTTTGGCCATGGTTAGGGGGTAGCTCAAGCTGCTGTAACAAACAGATTTAAAAAAAAATTTTTAAAGAGTTCTGTCCAAAACGGCAACATAGGAAGCTCCTGACTCACCCCTTTCACTGAATCTACAGCAACACATAGAACAATTCCCTCTGAAAAAAAAGAATCCAGAAACTAGCCAAGCAGCTCCTACACACTGAGTGAACAAGAAAAGAAAAGAAAAACAAAAACCCTTAAATCAGGCTAGAGAGGCTGAAACACAATCACACAAAACCCCACCCTGGGTATAGCTGACAACAAATGGGGGAACTCCTAACTCCCAGCTTCTTCTTGAGGAGTAAAGGGTTTGGATTACACATCTGGTGCCCCAACTTTTAAGACTTCCACTTCAGAGACCTCTGAAAGCCAACAGAGCTGCCTGCCCCTAAGACTCTCTAGCGAAGGAAGAACGGTGCTTCAGGGGCTGGCACAGATTCACGAGCTGTCTTACTTAGGGCACGGCACAGAGAGCAGGCACAAAGGCCCCGTCTTTCTGTGAAAGAGGCCTATGTGCAGATCTTAAAAGCTGTAGCTTGAGGGTCAAGCTTTTAATGTAACATATGTAAGGGCCTCCTGCAGTCCCTCCAGAGAGCAGGAAGGCCAGTGGGTACCATTCTCAAGCTCTTCCTCTACCCTGCCCCAGGCTGCCAGTGTTTCCATAAAAAGGACCTTGGGAACTTCCCTGGTGGTCCAGTGGGTAAGGACACCGCCTTGCAGTGCAAGGGGGCGCCGGTTCGATCCCTGGCCTGGGAGGATCCCACGTGCCACAGAGCGGCTGGACAGATGTGTCTAATTACCGAGCCGGAGCTCTGGGGCACACGCCCAGGGCGGGTGCCACTGCGATTGGGAGGCCCATGCAGGCCAAAGAACAAAGATGGATGAAAACAGATAAATGAAAGACCAGTCGAAGTGGCCTGTCCGCCCCACTCCCCAACCCACGCCACCCCCCCAAAAAGGACCTTGTACACACACCTGGCAACCTGGCTCTCATGGCTGCTGCCCAGAGGACACAACCCGTGAGAGCTCTGGTGGCCAGCAGGATTTCTGTTCATGGGCTCAACAGAATGGTGGCCAATGAGAAACAGTTCTTAAAGGCTATCACCCTAGGGCTCAGCGCAAAGGGAAGAGACAGAAATGTCTGTCTCCTAGTCTTCCCCTGGTCGACTAAAAAACATAGTCACAACCTGAAAGTAGAGTGTTATTTTATTTGGTGGGAATGTTAGGACTCCAGGCTCTGGGGGACAGCATCTCAGCAGCCCTGAGAAAACTGCTGCAAGAAGGCAGGAGAGGGAGTCAGGCTGTATACACGTTCACAACAAAAGGAGCAGGAGTCAAAATTCCCTCTGAAAAAAAAGAATCCAGAAACTAGCCAAGCAGCTCCTACACACTGAGTGAACAAGAAAAGAAAAGAAAAACAAAAACCCTTAAATCAGGCTAGAGAGGCTGAAACACAATCACACAAAACCCCACCCTGGGTATAGCTGACAACAAATGGGGGAACTCCTAACTCCCAGCTTCTTCTTGAGGAGTAAAGGGTTTGGATTACACATCTGGTGCCCCAACTTTTAAGACTTCCACTTCAGAGACCTCTGAAAGCCAACAGAGCTGCCTGCCCCTAAGACTCTCTAGCGAAGGAAGAACGGTGCTTCAGGGGCTGGCACAGATTCACGAGCTGTCTTACTTAGGGCACGGCACAGAGAGCAGGCACAAAGGCCCCGTCTTTCTGTGAAAGAGGCCTATGTGCAGATCTTAAAAGCTGTAGCTTGAGGGTCAAGCTTTTAATGTAACATATGTAAGGGCCTCCTGCAGTCCCTCCAGAGAGCAGGAAGGCCAGTGGGTACCATTCTCAAGCTCTTCCTCTACCCTGCCCCAGGCTGCCAGTGTTTCCATAAAAAGGACCTTGGGAACTTCCCTGGTGGTCCAGTGGGTAAGGACACCGCCTTGCAGTGCAAGGGGGCGCCGGTTCGATCCCTGGCCTGGGAGGATCCCACGTGCCACAGAGCGGCTGGACAGATGTGTCTAATTACCGAGCCGGAGCTCTGGGGCACACGCGCCCAGGGCGGGTGCCACTGCGATTGGGAGGCCCATGCAGGCCAAAGAACAAAGATGGATGAAAACAGATAAATGAAAGACCAGTCGAAGTGGCCTGTCCGCCCCACTCCCCAACCCACGCCACCCCCCCAAAAAGGACCTTGTACACACACCTGGCAACCTGGCTCTCATGGCTGCTGCCCAGAGGACACAACCCGTGAGAGCTCTGGTGGCCAGCAGGATTTCTGTTCATGGGCTCAACAGAATGGTGGCCAATGAGAAACAGTTCTTAAAGGCTATCACCCTAGGGCTCAGCGCAAAGGGAAGAGACAGAAATGTCTGTCTCCTAGTCTTCCCCTGGTCGACTAAAAAACATAGTCACAACCTGAAAGTAGAGTGTTATTTTATTTGGTGGGAATGTTAGGACTCCAGGCTCTGGGGGACAGCATCTCAGCAGCCCTGAGAAAACTGCTGCAAGAAGGCAGGAGAGGGAGTCAGGCTGTATACACGTTCACAACAAAAGGAGCAGGGAGTCGGACATCAAAGATCAGGTATCAGATTAAGGAAGAGAGCATTCTATGTATTGAAAGGTGCAAGCCTCTGGGCTCACTGAATTCACTATTTTCATATGCACCTCATTAATATGGGGCCAATCCTGTTTCCTTGTTCACCTTAAGGAGTGGCAGATGTGGCAGATGACTACTTCTTGCATTTCTCCCAGCTCCTTCACAATCATTCTAGGGTGGGGTGAGGGCGGCAGAGGGCACCCCCTGAATCAGTTCTGGAAGCCCTCATTCACATTTATTTGGAGCCAGAAATTGCTGATGACTGTGATATTTCTTATTTATTGATATGGCAGGAGATATCTTCATTTCACACCCTAAAAGAGGTACTTCTGCATACTTTAAAATAAGATGAAAAGATAACACTCAGAATGGGAGAAAATAATTGCAAACAAGACAACAAAGGATTCATCTCAGCCGCTATTAGCAGCTCAGGCAGCTCAATATCAGAAAAACAAACAGCCCAATCAAAAAGAGGCTGAAGGGCTTCCCCTGGTGGTCCAGTGGGTAAGGACACCGCCTTGCAGTGCAAGGGGCGCCGGTTCGTGCCCCGGCCTGGGAAGATCCCACGTGCCGCGGAGCGGCTGGACCCATGTGTCCAATCACCGAGCCGGAGCTCTGGAGCGCATGCGCCCAGAGCCGGTGCTCTGCAACGACAGATGCCACCGCGATGGGAGGCCCACAGGAGCCAAAAGAACAAAGACGGACGAAAATAGAGAAATGAAGGACCAATGGAAGTGGCCCGCCCGCTCCTTTCCCTCCCCAACCCGACCCACGCCCAAAGTAAATACATAAATAAAATCCAGGAACACAACCCGTGAGAGCTCTGGTGGCCAGGATTTCTGTTCATGGGCTCAACAGAATGGTGGCCAATGAGAAACAGTTCTTAAAGGCTATCACCCTAGGGCTCAGCGCAAAGGGAAGAGACAGAAATGTCTGTCTCCTAGTCTTCCCCTGGTCGACTAAAAAACATAGTCACAACCTGAAAGTAGAGTGTTATTTTATTTGGTGGGAATGTTAGGACTCCAGGCTCTGGGGGACAGCATCTCAGCAGCCCTGAGAAAACTGCTGCAAGAAGGCAGGAGAGGAAGTCAGGCTGTATACACGTTCACAACAAAAGGAGCAGGGAGTCGGACATCAAAGATCAGGTATCAGATTAAGGAAGAGAGCATTCTATGTATTGAAAGGTGCAAGCCTCTGGGCTCACTGAATTCACTATTTTCATATGCACCTCATTAATATGGGGCCAATCCTGTTTCCTTGTTCACCTTAAGGAGTGGCAGATGTGGCAGATGACTACTTCTTGCATTTCTCCCAGCTCCTTCACAATCATTCTAGGGTGGGGTGAGGGCGGCAGAGGGCACCCCCTGAATCAGTTCTGGAAGCCCTCATTCACATTTATTTGGAGCCAGAAATTGCTGATGACTGTGATATTTCTTATTTATTGATATGGCAGGAGATATCTTCATTTCACACCCTAAAAGAGGTACTTCTGCATACTTTAAAATAAGATGAAAAGATAACACTCAGAATGGGAGAAAATAATTGCAAACAAGACAACAAAGGATTCATCTCAGCCGCTATTAGCAGCTCAGGCAGCTCAATATCAGAAAAACAAACAGCCCAATCAAAAAGAGGCTGAAGGGCTTCCCCTGGTGGTCCAGTGGGTAAGGACACCGCCTTGCAGTGCAAGGGGCGCCGGTTCGTGCCCCGGCCTGGGAAGATCCCACGTGCCGCGGAGCGGCTGGACCCATGTGTCCAATCACCGAGCCGGAGCTCTGGAGCGCATGCGCCCAGAGCCGGTGCTCTGCAACGACAGATGCCACCGCGATGGGAGGCCCACAGGAGCCAAAAGAACAAAGACGGACGAAAATAGAGAAATGAAGGACCAATGGAAGTGGCCCGCCCGCTCCTTTCCCTCCCCAACCCGACCCACGCCCAAAGTAAATACATAAATAAAATCTTTAAAAAAACAAAACAAAAAAAAAAGAGGCTGAAGACCTAAACAAACATTTCTCCAAAGAAGACCTACAGATGGCCAATAAACACATGAAAAGATGCTCAATATCACAAATTATTAGAGAAATGCAAATCAAAACCACACATCATTCAGAATGATCATCATCAAAAAATCTATAAACAATAAATGCTGGAGAGGGTGTGGAGAAAAGGGAACCCTGCAAATGTAAACTGATACAGCCAATTATGGAGAACAGTTTACAGATTCCTTAAAAAAAAAATCTAGGAATAGGGCTTTCCTGGTGGTCCAGTGGGTAAAGAGTCTGCCCTGCAGTGCAAGAGGCACCAGTTGGATCCCCGGCCTGACAGATCCCACGGAGCAGCTGGAGCACATGCGCCCAGAGCCGGTACTCTGCAACGAGAGAAGCCACTGAAATAGGAGGCCCACACAGGCCAAAGAATGAAGATGGATGAAAAGAAATAATAATAATTTAAAAAACAATAAAAGAGGACAAAATTTAAAAAAAACAACAACTAGGAATAGATCTGCCATATGACTCAGAAATCCCACCACGAGGCATATACCCTGAGAAAGTCACAATTTTAAAAGACACATGTACCCCAATATTCATTGCAGCACTATTTACAGTAGTCAGGACATGGAAGCAACCTAGATGTCCATCTATAGGTGAATGGATAAAAATGATGTGGTACCTATATACAGTGGAATAACCCTCAGCCATAAAAAGGAACATTTTAATCAGTTTTAGTGAAGGGGATGAACCTAGATTCCATAATATATGCGTTCGTATAGATTTGTTTTTCTCTTTCTGACTTATATTCACTCTGTATAACAAGCTCTAGCCAGCTTTTCACCCCAATACATGGCGGCAGGGAGGCGGCGCTGCCGGTGGCTGTATTTCTCCTGCTGCTTCTCTCCCCTACCCACCTCCTCTCTTTCTCGCGCCTCCGTGGAGACCAACAAATAGTTTTTAAAGTTAACTTTGCAATGCTTTTGCTAGAAGGTACTGAACAAGACAGCCATGACCCCTGCTCTCATGAGGCTGGTAAGTGTATTGCTATCTAGTTAGTTGTCCTTTCTCTCTTCTTCCCCTTCTAAATTTAATGAAGAGATGAGTAATATTCATTTTTATCTTGATGACTTCTAGCCACATGCCCCTCCCCCAACCTCCCCCTGGGCTGTGCCGTGCCCTTCTCCAGGGATCCTCCTGACCCAGGGATCGAACCTGGGTCTCGCATGTGACAGGCTGAGCCACCAGGGAGGCCTTATGCTTACTGCCCTGGTGTAATTACTGATAGTGCCCTATCATTGTCAAATGTGTCCTAATTGGATGAGTAAATTAGAAGCTGGTGGTTGCAGTCTCCTAAACCAAACACAAGCATTTCTAATCTGAGCGCTTACTACTTCTTAGCATGAGCCAGCAGGCCAGCAGAGCCACGCCGTTCCCAGAATCTCTTTCTACCCTGAGGGATTAGGGAGGAATGCTCCTCCTTTGCTCTTCTCAGGGTAGCTGTCTGTTCTTGGGGATTTCCTTTTCCTCGGAGTCTGGACTTCTTGACATTAAAGCCCAAATGGAAACTTCCTGGTAGGCAAGTGGTTAAGAATCTGCCTGCCAATGCAGAGGACACGGATCTAATCCCTGATCTGGGAACTAAGATCCCACATGCCGCAGAGCAGCTGAGCCCACCCCACTACGACTGAAGGCTGCGTGTCTAGAGCCTGCGCTCCACAAGAGATGCCACCACAATGAGAAGCCCACGCACCACAACTAGAGAGCAGCCCCCTACTCGCCACAACTAGAGAAAGCCTGTGCATGGCAATGAAACATCCACACAGCCAAAAATAAATAAAAGCTTTTTAAAAAACTGTTTATCTTTTTTTTTAATTTTGGCCTCTTTTATTGGTTTTTTATTTATTTGCATCCATCTTTACTCTTTGGTATGTGTGGGCCTCCCATTGCAGCAGCCTCTCTTGTTGCAGAGCACCAGCTCTGGGCGCATGCATTCCAGAGCGATGGCTCATAACTGGAGCGGTCCAGCTGCTCTGCAGCACGTGGGATCTTCCCCAGCCAGGGATCGAACCGGTGCCCCTTGCACTGCAAGGTGGCCTCTTTACCCACTGGACCACCAGGGAAGCCCAATAAAAGTTTTTAAAAAGAGCTGCAGTCTACTCCTCCTTTCACCAGTCAGACATACTTTCTGTCTTGGGTGGGAGGAGGGAAAGAACCTAAAGAAAGGTAAGAAACCTTATTTATGGTCTCAGAACATTATTTCCGAGTTAGAGTCCAGTTTTTTGTATATGTGCTTTCTCTCCTCTAATGACTAACAGCTCTTTGGGGACAAAGATTTGTCTTATTTCTTACCAGTATCTCCTCCTCCCCTTTCCCATATAGTTATCAAGGCCTTGAAACTTTTTGAACATACAGCAGAAAATAAAGAATTTTACAGTGAAAACACATATGCTCCCCACCTGGATTCTACCAATAACATTTTACTATTCTTGTTTTATCATTAATTCACCCAATCTATCTGTCTTTCAGGGTAAACTCATTAAATGCTTGTAGACGATTAAGTGCTATTAGCTATTTACACCTGGTATGAATGAGTTTACACCTGTATAAATTAGTTCCATTTCTGTTTCCCCATGTACAGATCTAGACAGAGAGGAAGAAAGCACTTTAGTATCTAAAAGATTAGAACGATCTATTGTGGAAACGTAGACAACTCTGTGGGGGTGAGGGGTAAAACCAAACTCCACGTGGTCCTTATTCGTCCAACTGAATTTGGCCTCACCTCTTCATTTCACCCAGAATATCATTCTGTACAAAGATTCTAGAACTTAGTTTTCCCCCTTTTTATTCACGGGCTCTGTGTCTGAACTATAAGCAAGCATACTGCGCCAGGACTTCCCTGGTGGGTCAGTGGTTAGAGATCCACCTTCCAGTGCACGGACCCTGATTTGATCCCTGGTGGAGGAAAGAAGATCCCATATACCTCGGAGCAGCTAAGCCCACCGGCTACAACTAGAGAGAACTCCAGAACACTAAGACTCGACGCAGCCAAAAGTAAAATAAATACATAGTTTTAAAAGGGGATCTCAGTCACCTGCCCCAGAATTCAGTCAAGGCAGGCAGCTGGCCCAGCTGGCCCAGAACCAGGAATCCAAACCATGAGGGAGATGTTTAGACTGCTCCTACTCTCAACTGCCGGAAGAGCAGAAATGTGAGCCTAAAAGCAAAAATCCTTCATTCTAAGAACAACCCTCCTGAGTCTTGAACCAAACACTCCCCCATCTCTGAAGGCTTTTGACTCTGCCTGGAAAACGAATTTCTCCTTTCAAAATATGTCCCATCTAAAAGCACAGGTGGTGTAGCCAGACAGCCTCTTAATCAAACCCAGCTTCCCTATGTGACCTTGAGCAAAGCTACTCCATCGCACCCCGCCTTTGTCTGCCCACCTACAATATCTCACGCAAGGAGGCCGAGGGTCAGGTGACTGCATATATATGAATATACAAAGACGGCACATACGCACACCTGTATATACACACTTTACCTATATGCTGTACATATGCACATTATTTCATAGGCACTCTGTGCTCGCTCCATTCTACTTCCCAGCAGTTATTCCAGACAGCAGTAAGAGAGCACTGTGCACAACACAACTGTCCCCCTCTGCCCTCCTCCAGGTGCTTGGCCTTCCAAAATCATCGTCATTAAATCAACAGCCGTGACAGCACTGACGGACACTCCTGTGGCTGACCGTCCTCTGTGAACAGTCTAGAAGGCCGGCTCTAGCACCCCGCCCCAACTCCTGCCGTAGTTCCCTTCCCATTGCCCACCTCCTCCCAGGCCCGCGGGCCCCTGGGCGTCGAGACCCCGCGTTCCTTACCTCTGCGTCTCCGTCGTGCTGGCACCGGGCCGTCTCCTGGCCCTCGGGACACTCTCCGTGACCGTGACTGCAGGAGCGAGGCTAGGGCGGCGGACGGGGAGAAGGCGACGCTCCCCTCGTCTCCACCGGCCCGGTCTGCTGGGGGCGTCCCCTCCACCGCTCCTGCTCCTCTGCTCCCGCTCGACCCCTTCCCCTCTCTCTCTTGACTGCTCTCGTACATCGAAAACATGAAAAGCCGCTACTCAAGGTCCCCACCTTCATTTTTTCCTCCCTATTTAGCCCACCATTGCCTTGGGGCTACGTGGTCGGAAGCCGCCAGCGCCGGCGCCGTGGAACCCTCTCTGAGACTCCCACCCCCACCCCGAGCCAGGTTGGCTCCCATTATCTCCAAGGGGAAACAGCTGCGGTTCACCACGTTTCCTTTTAATAAGAACTGTCTGTGGTATGGCTCTCCCAGGTGGAGGCGTCGCTGGGAAGAGGGAGCCCGGTGGGGGCCAAGGGCAGAGGCCACGGCCTGACTTCGTGCATTGGCGCCTCTTTTACACCGAACCCACAGGTTCTGCCTGCCAAAATGATTACTGTGTGCTTCTTTGCATTTGATGACAGTGCACCCAAGGCTTCTCAGAGGGTGAGAGAGGCCTAAATTACTTCAGTGGGCGCTCTGAACGTTTTTTGAAAGGAAAACATGGCAAAACAACTACAGAAATTTGAATGGTGGTGTATTTTAAAGATCTTTGAATAAATCAATGCTCTTGGCAATTTTTCCATGGGGGCCTATAGTTAATGAGCCCTCTGTGCTCGCTCCATTCTACTTCCCAGCAGTTATTCCAGACAGCAGTAAGAGAGCACTGTGCACAACACAACTGTCCCCCTCTGCCCTCCTCCAGGTGCTTGGCCTTCCAAAATCATCGTCATTAAATCAACAGCCGTGACAGCACTGACGGACACTCCTGTGGCTGACCGTCCTCTGTGAACAGTCTAGAAGGCCGGCTCTAGCACCCCGCCCCAACTCCTGCCGTAGTTCCCTTCCCATTGCCCACCTCCTCCCAGGCCCGCGGGCCCCTGGGCGTCGAGACCCCGCGTTCCTTACCTCTGCGTCTCCGTCGTGCTGGCACCGGGCCGTCTCCTGGCCCTCGGGACACTCTCCGTGACCGTGACTGCAGGAGCGAGGCTAGGGCGGCGGACGGGGAGAAGGCGACGCTCCCCTCGTCTCCACCGGCCCGGTCTGCTGGGGGCGTCCCCTCCACCGCTCCTGCTCCTCTGCTCCCGCTCGACCCCTTCCCCTCTCTCTCTTGACTGCTCTCGTACATCGAAAACATGAAAAGCCGCTACTCAAGGTCCCCACCTTCATTTTTTCCTCCCTATTTAGCCCACCATTGCCTTGGGGCTACGTGGTCGGAAGCCGCCAGCGCCGGCGCCGTGGAACCCTCTCTGAGACTCCCACCCCCACCCCGAGCCAGGTTGGCTCCCATTATCTCCAAGGGGAAACAGCTGCGGTTCACCACGTTTCCTTTTAATAAGAACTGTCTGTGGTATGGCTCTCCCAGGTGGAGGCGTCGCTGGGAAGAGGGAGCCCGGTGGGGGCCAAGGGCAGAGGCCACGGCCTGACTTCGTGCATTGGCGCCTCTTTTACACCGAACCGACAGGTTCTGCCTGCCAAAATGATTACTGTGTGCTTCTTTGCATTTGATGACAGTGCACCCAAGGCTTCTCAGAGGGTGAGAGAGGCCTAAATTACTTCAGTGGGCGCTCTGAACGTTTTTTGAAAGGAAAACATGGCAAAACAACTACAGAAATTTGAATGGTGGTGTATTTTAAAGATCTTTGAATAAATCAATGCTCTTGGCATGCATGAATTAATACAATGATCGCCTGTGTGTGCTCATCTGGAAATAAGGCGGAAAGGCCCTATGTGAGGTCCTTGATGACCACGAGGCCAGAAGCAAATGGTGCTTCTGTTCCGAGCCCGCCCTAAGATGGGCTCTGTGCCTGGAAGAGCCTGGGAATGCGAGAGGAACCAGTCTGGGGAGGGGGGAGCTGAGAAGGGGGAATGAAACCTGTGCCAGGGCTGAGTGGGGCTGTGTGTGTGTGTGTGCACACGCTCAGTCTTGACAGAGTCTATGTGACCCCGTGGACTGTACCTTGCCAGGCTCCTCTGTCCATGGGATTTTTCCAGGCAGGAATACTGGAGTATTCTTTCCTTCTCCAGGGGGTCGTCCTGACCCAGGGACTGAACCCCATGTTTCCTGTGTCTGCTGCATTGGTAGGTCTTCTTTATCCAAGGGTTAAAGAAAGTCTCCTTGAAATCAGGTTCATATGGGGACCCATAGTTTGAGTACTTCACCTTCTCCATGCCTCATCACCCGTCTGTAAGCTGGAAAATGTTGAAAGAAGCTATGAAGAGAACAAAAATAAAAATAGAGTTCTAAAGAAGAAAGTCACCCATGGGCGTGGAAAGCAGGAGTGGATTACAGCATGTCCCCTAAAGAGGCTTCCTTCCTGCCTCCCTCTCTCCCTCCCTTCCTTCCCTCCTTCCTGAGTTGGAATCAAAAGGCATTTAACAGCATTTATCCCAAGCAAACAGTTTAGTTTTTCATGTTTGGTATTTACTGAAATCTTGGAATGCCATGCCTCATCTACATCTCCCTGTGGTTCTTCATAATACACAATCCACTGGGGAAACCCAAAAAAGGAGGCAGTTTGTTGCACATATTTGTTAGACCACAAATCCTAGCATTCTGTTTTCTTTGCATTTGATGACAGTGCACCCAAGGCTTCTCAGAGGGTGAGAGAGGCCTAAATTACTTCAGTGGGCGCTCTGAACGTTTTTTGAAAGGAAAACATGGCAAAACAACTACAGAAATTTGAATGGTGGTGTATTTTAAAGATCTTTGAATAAATCAATGCTCTTGGCATGCATGAATTAATACAATGATCGCCTGTGTGTGCTCATCTGGAAATAAGGCGGAAAGGCCCTATGTGAGGTCCTTGATGACCACGAGGCCAGAAGCAAATGGTGCTTCTGTTCCGAGCCCGCCCTAAGATGGGCTCTGTGCCTGGAAGAGCCTGGGAATGCGAGAGGAACCAGTCTGGGGAGGGGGGAGCTGAGAAGGGGGAATGAAACCTGTGCCAGGGCTGAGTGGGGCTGTGTGTGTGTGTGTGCACACGCTCAGTCTTGACAGAGTCTATGTGACCCCGTGGACTGTACCTTGCCAGGCTCCTCTGTCCATGGGATTTTTCCAGGCAGGAATACTGGAGTATTCTTTCCTTCTCCAGGGGGTCGTCCTGACCCAGGGACTGAACCCCATGTTTCCTGTGTCTGCTGCATTGGTAGGTCTTCTTTATCCAAGGGTTAAAGAAAGTCTCCTTGAAATCAGGTTCATATGGGGACCCATAGTTTGAGTACTTCACCTTCTCCATGCCTCATCACCCGTCTGTAAGCTGGAAAATGTTGAAAGAAGCTATGAAGAGAACAAAAATAAAAATAGAGTTCTAAAGAAGAAAGTCACCCATGGGCGTGGAAAGCAGGAGTGGATTACAGCATGTCCCCTAAAGAGGCTTCCTTCCTGCCTCCCTCTCTCCCTCCCTTCCTTCCCTCCTTCCTGAGTTGGAATCAAAAGGCATTTAACAGCATTTATCCCAAGCAAACAGTTTAGTTTTTCATGTTTGGTATTTACTGAAATCTTGGAATGCCATGCCTCATCTACATCTCCCTGTGGTTCTTCATAATACACAATCCACTGGGGAAACCCAAAAAAGGAGGCAGTTTGTTGCACATATTTGTTAGACCACAAATCCTAGCATTCTGTTTTCTGTCTGTATTGAGGGAACTGGGAGACCCCCCCCAAGAACATATGTTCATTCACTAACGACAGCCTTGCCCCACTTATAATCAATCAAATGTTAGATGGTGCAAGTCAAAAATAGTTTTGAAATACTAAGAATTCAATCTGTGATAGTTTATTTTTAGATTTCCGAAAGGCATTTCGGATTTGTCAGTGCTTCTGTTCTGCACACTTGCTATAGAAAAGAGAAGAGGTGAGGGGACATTCTCTCCTCTTAGCCTGTCCTATGGCTCCTCCCAGCAGGCCCTTCACTGCGAGCCACCTGGAGAAGAAGCCATCAGGATTACACATTGTTTGGCCTCCTAACCTTCAGCTGCGTGAACTGCTTCTAGGGCAGCACAGTTGCCTGTCATTTAACCTGCTTGGATGGATGAGCTCATTAGCGAGCCGCCCCAGGGGCTTTCTGTGTTGGCGGATCTCCCAGCGGCTGTTCTCCTCCCAACGGCCCTCACAGCCGAGGTCTGCAGGCCCTCCCTGTCTGGTGGAGCGAGTCCTCCCGTTGAACATCCCTTCCCTTCCAGGAGGAGAACCAGAATGGGCGGCGGGAGCAGTCGTTCCAAGCACCCTGCTGACCCTGCACTTTTCACAAAGGCCACCCTCTCTGCAGGACACCCCTGCTCTCCAGAGTCCTCCCCCATTCATTAGTAGGAGGGAGGATGAACCTACTAGCAATTCTTGCTCCTTGCTTGGCTAAGGGAGTGCTTCCCCTTGCGGGTCAGCGCACCCACCAGGAAACTCTGAATTCCTCTCTGCGTCCCCCTGGCCCTGAAGCTCGGCAGTGCTCCCAGGGATCTGACAGCCATCAGAGCTGCCTTCCCCCGGCTGAGGGGAGAAGGGAGCAGGGCTTTCCTCTGAAGACAAGGGAATTTAGACTCTCCCTGAGCATCTAGACATCTAGTCTAGGGCAGGCATCCTGGGATTTGCTTTCAACTTTTTTAAAAAATGTAATTAATGAGGCCCTGGTTTTTTCCATTCCCTGATTTCTCCTTTCTAAGAAAGGCAAGAACAACAACAACAAAATAGATTAAAGAAATGTCCAGATTTGCTGTTGTGGACCCAGAGACCATGGAATTCCTCCTCTTTCTCCTAGGTTTCATTTTAATATGTCCACTCCATAGTATGTCTCTCCTCTTATGTTTTCCATGTTGTTTCTCCAGCCAAATGTCTTCTGCCTCCTTACCCAATGGCTTCTTGATTTTTTTCTTTCCTGGCCACTGCCGGACCTAATTCTAGTGTTGGCACTATCTCCATCAGCTTCAAACAGGAGCCAATATGAAGAAAACCCTGAGCAGCACTGAACGTTTTCTGAATTCTTCTAACCGCTAGAATCATGCAGAGATCAAGAGCATCCCCAGGCCTCGTCCATTTGTTGAAGTTTCCAGAATATTTTTTCAAAATTGATAAACACCAAATAACCACAAAGTGTAGAATGTTTTAAATGTTTACATTAACCAAATGTATCCTTACACACTCACAAAACAATATAATTGGACTGTTTTCAAAACCCAGTCAAAACCTTTGATACCCAACCTGCTTGGATGGATGAGCTCATTAGCGAGCCGCCCCAGGGGCTTTCTGTGTTGGCGGATCTCCCAGCGGCTGTTCTCCTCCCAACGGCCCTCACAGCCGAGGTCTGCAGGCCCTCCCTGTCTGGTGGAGCGAGTCCTCCCGTTGAACATCCCTTCCCTTCCAGGAGGAGAACCAGAATGGGCGGCGGGAGCAGTCGTTCCAAGCACCCTGCTGACCCTGCACTTTTCACAAAGGCCACCCTCTCTGCAGGACACCCCTGCTCTCCAGAGTCCTCCCCCATTCATTAGTAGGAGGGAGGATGAACCTACTAGCAATTCTTGCTCCTTGCTTGGCTAAGGGAGTGCTTCCCCTTGCGGGTCAGCGCACCCACCAGGAAACTCTGAATTCCTCTCTGCGTCCCCCTGGCCCTGAAGCTCGGCAGTGCTCCCAGGGATCTGACAGCCATCAGAGCTGCCTTCCCCCGGCTGAGGGGAGAAGGGAGCAGGGCTTTCCTCTGAAGACAAGGGAATTTAGACTCTCCCTGAGCATCTAGACATCTAGTCTAGGGCAGGCATCCTGGGATTTGCTTTCAACTTTTTTAAAAAATGTAATTAATGAGGCCCTGGTTTTTTCCATTCCCTGATTTCTCCTTTCTAAGAAAGGCAAGAACAACAACAACAAAATAGATTAAAGAAATGTCCAGATTTGCTGTTGTGGACCCAGAGACCATGGAATTCCTCCTCTTTCTCCTAGGTTTCATTTAATATGTCCACTCCATAGTATGTCTCTCCTCTTATGTTTTCCATGTTGTTTCTCCAGCCAAATGTCTTCTGCCTCCTTACCCAATGGCTTCTTGATTTTTTTCTTTCCTGGCCACTGCCGGACCTAATTCTAGTGTTGGCACTATCTCCATCAGCTTCAAACAGGAGCCAATATGAAGAAAACCCTGAGCAGCACTGAACGTTTTCTGAATTCTTCTAACCGCTAGAATCATGCAGAGATCAAGAGCATCCCCAGGCCTCGTCCATTTGTTGAAGTTTCCAGAATATTTTTTCAAAATTGATAAACACCAAATAACCACAAAGTGTAGAATGTTTTAAATGTTTACATTAACCAAATGTATCCTTACACACTCACAAAACAATATAATTGGACTGTTTTCAAAACCCAGTCAAAACCTTTGATACCCATTTCCCTTCAGAGAAACTTCTGGGCCAGTTAACATCGCTCTTCTCATCTAGCTTTCAGCTCATGAGTCTGAGCAGAAGAGCAAGGAGCATTTGATTGCCCCCAGCTGTCAGCCCAGCCCCCAGGCCAGGGCGGTCCGAGGCACGCCCCACGCCCCATTTCACTCCTCCCCAAAGACACTTAGATGGAAACTGTTGATTCCTGCCTCTAGGTGTTCACCGTTAAGGGCTGGACGCTAGTTCCTAAGGTCATTCTTTTCAAACTATGGTTAGTTTTCCAATGTCACACACTATGGTATTTTTTAATTAACCTAATTGCTTTTAGCACTCTGCTTTTGAATTAATAAAAGTGTTTTAAAACAGACATCATTTGAAAAAACAGCAAAATGTTGGTAATTATTGGAGCTAGGTGATCATCTGTGTACTGATCTCTGGTTTTCTGTATATTTGAATTTTCTATAATAAAAATAAAATAAAAACAAATAACTTATTGAATCTGTATTTAAACACTAACATTTAGAGCAAATTATTCTAAATGTCCCTTTACGAGCTGAGAAACAACTTTCTACCCCATCCTATTTCCTGTCTTCTTCTTTTTCTTTTTTAATTTTCACCTTTTTTATTGGTCCTTCATTTTTGTTTATTTTCATCTATCTTAATTCTTTGGCCTACGTGGGCCTCCCATCACAGTGGCCTCTCGTTGCAGAGCACTAGCTCTGGGCGCCTGGACTCCAGAGCACAGGCTCACAATTGGACACACCTGTTCAGCTGCTCCGCGGCATGTGGGATCCTCCCCGGCCAGGGATCGAACCCGTGCCCCCTGCACTGCAAGGTGGACTCTTTACCCACTGGACCACCAGGGAAACCCTGTCTTCTTTTTTTTTTTTTTTTAAAGTGTCTTGCAGGCTGTGTTTTTTGGTTGTCTGTTGGTTTAATGTAATCTGAGATATAAGGCCTAGTTTATTACCATTACGATTTTTACATTAAAACTATTATTGTTTTATAGCACTTGAATTTATTGAAAAGCTTTTATTAAGACTTACTAAGGGGCTTCCCTGGTGGTCCAGTGGGTAAGGACACCGCCTTGCAGGGCAAGGGGCGCCGCTTCGATCCCTGGCCTGGGAAGATCCCACGTGCCGCGGAGCGGCTGGACAGATGTGTCCCATCACCGAGCCGGAGCTCCGCAGCGCATGCGCGCAGAGCCAGCGCTCTGCAACGACAGATGCCACCGCGATGGGAGGCCCACAGGAGCCAAAGAACAAAGACTAATGAAAATAGAGAAATGAAAGAGCAATAGAAGTGTCCCGCCCACTCCCCTCCCTCCCCAACCCAACCCCCGCCCAAAGTAAATAAATAAATCTTTTAAAAAAAAATAAAAAAAGGAGTTCAAGCTTTATTAAGTCCAGGACAGGGCCCAGGACTCTGCATTTCATCAAGAACCTTAGATAATTCTGATGCAGGCGGTCCAGAGAGCTCAGACACTATAAGAAATACTATTCAGAGGATGTCCAATGTACTTTGGAGGCAAACAAACAAGCTGAGTTTCAGCTTTACTCAGCCTTGTACTAGCTGTGTGATTTGTGGCAGGCTACAGAATATGTCTACCTGCCAACTTTCTCATCTATAAAATGGAAATAATAAAGATGCTTGCTTCCTAAAGTATCTATGAGTATTAAATGAGATACTTAGCATCATGCCCGGAATATTAGACAATATATTAGTTCAGAATATATTTTGCTTAAATTGTTATTTTGCTTAAAAAGTTAACCCTGCCAGCTCTGTAGTAGGCAAATGGAGTTTGGAGAAAGTAACAGAAGACATGTATTCCTAACATGTCAGGTGTGCTGTCAGGTGTGAAGTGCCAAAACATGTTAAGCTTGAACCTAGCCCTCACCCACAATTGAAGTGAGTTGATTGGACTCACTGGGGCCGCCTGGTATGGTTGTACAGGTTGTGCACTGCACCATAAAGCCACAACTGAAAGGGTACCATTTACATTTCAGATATCACACGTTTGCATATTTACTACAATAATTTTTTTTTAAGCAGATGACAGTCAAGTGTCTTGTTCCAACAAAATGAATATACTATCACAATTTTCCAACAGATGGTAATAAAGTGAACTGAGGAATAGAATGGTTGCTGGTTATGGTAACAGCTCCAATGAATCATGTTTTCTGGTAACCCCAGTCTTGTGTAGTTCTCTGAGCTTGCCTTCAGCCACTGGGAAATCAGCATATGTGACGTGAGCAGAACTCCCAATGATTAATGCCAGCATCTCTGATTTTCTAGGACTTTCTCTATTTTTTTTTTAATATTTATATATTTATTTGGCAGCACCAGCTCTTGGTTGCAGCCTGTGGGATCTTCGATCGTCACTTTGGCGTGTGTATTGAAACTCTTAGTTGCGGCATCTGGGGTCTCCTCTCTGACCTGGGCTAGAACCTGGGCCCCAGGTTCTCCGTGCACTGCGAGCACAGAGTCCTAGCCACCAGACCATGAGGGAAATCCCTAGCACTTTCCCTCACCATCAAAATATGGCTGCAGATCCACAACAGCTATAGGCCTCACATCTTCATTCAAAGAAGAAAGGAGCAGTGCAGGCAATGCCAACTAGAGCGTCTTTTATTAGAAAATTAAAAAAAAAAAAGAATTCCAACACTATTTAAACAGACTTTCACTTGTAGCTCCTTGAACAGGTCTGTGTCACATGGCCATCCTTAGCTGCAAGGGAGTCTGGAGAGTGGCACACCCGGCTTTCCCAGGCTCTGTAGGAGCACCCGGTGAGCAGCCAGGAGTCTGGGGGAGGCTGTTGGTTTGGCTAAACGGCAATGTCTGCTGTAGAACGTCTCATCATAGGTCCTATTCTCCTGTTAATATCACAGAGGCATGCAATGTGGAGATGGGAACACACTAACCAATTTCCAAGTATATATGAAAACTTTTTAAAGTTGGTTATTCATTGTTGAGTCTGGGATCAATGCATTTCTATAGAGCATTCATAATAGGGCCTCTCCAAGGAGATGAGAAAGCTTCCTGTAAATCAAAGTGACCCTCGTTAGGAAAATAAAAAACCTGAGCTATGTATCACCAACTCCTAAGCCAGTGACTGCTAAAGCTGATGGACTGAGACTCATTAGCAAGAGTTTTACTTTATATCATAATCCAGAATGCATGTATCCAGGTAAAGATTTTCATAAAACAAATCCTTATTATATTTTTTTCTATCGTATTTTATAGATCACATGCATTTTCTACTGTATTTCATTTTTTAAAGTTGGTAGTTCTCTGAGCTTGCCTTCAGCCACTGGGAAATCAGCATATGTGCGTGAGCAGAACTCCCAATGATTAATGCCAGCATCTCTGATTTTCTAGGACTTTCTCTATTTTTTTTTTAATATTTATATATTTATTTGGCAGCACCAGCTCTTGGTTGCAGCCTGTGGGATCTTCGATCGTCACTTTGGCGTGTGTATTGAAACTCTTAGTTGCGGCATCTGGGGTCTCCTCTCTGACCTGGGCTAGAACCTGGGCCCCAGGTTCTCCGTGCACTGCGAGCACAGAGTCCTAGCCACCAGACCATGAGGGAAATCCCTAGCACTTTCCCTCACCATCAAAATATGGCTGCAGATCCACAACAGCTATAGGCCTCACATCTTCATTCAAAGAAGAAAGGAGCAGTGCAGGCAATGCCAACTAGAGCGTCTTTTATTAGAAAATTAAAAAAAAAAAAGAATTCCAACACTATTTAAACAGACTTTCACTTGTAGCTCCTTGAACAGGTCTGTGTCACATGGCCATCCTTAGCTGCAAGGGAGTCTGGAGAGTGGCACACCCGGCTTTCCCAGGCTCTGTAGGAGCACCCGGTGAGCAGCCAGGAGTCTGGGGGAGGCTGTTGGTTTGGCTAAACGGCAATGTCTGCTGTAGAACGTCTCATCATAGGTCCTATTCTCCTGTTAATATCACAGAGGCATGCAATGTGGAGATGGGAACACACTAACCAATTTCCAAGTATATATGAAAACTTTTTAAAGTTGGTTATTCATTGTTGAGTCTGGGATCAATGCATTTCTATAGAGCATTCATAATAGGGCCTCTCCAAGGAGATGAGAAAGCTTCCTGTAAATCAAAGTGACCCTCGTTAGGAAAATAAAAAACCTGAGCTATGTATCACCAACTCCTAAGCCAGTGACTGCTAAAGCTGATGGACTGAGACTCATTAGCAAGAGTTTTACTTTATATCATAATCCAGAATGCATGTATCCAGGTAAAGATTTTCATAAAACAAATCCTTATTATATTTTTTTCTATCGTATTTTATAGATCACATGCATTTTCTACTGTATTTCATTTTTTAAAGTTGGTTATGACCCACCAAGTTAATTTTGCTGCCCACTAACAGGTCATGACCTCTGGTGTGTGAAGCACTATCACAGGAAGAGGACAAGAACATTCTTCTAAGCAAAAAGAATAGCAGATGGAAAGGTCCTGAGTCTGGAACCCTCAGAACCTAGGAAGGTCAGCAGGGCGGGAGCCAACTGGGTGGGAAATGAAGTGGGAAGGATCAGCAGGGACCTGTCATGAAGTCTGCAGGCCCCAGTAGGAAGTTTAGGGTTTGCTTTTATTCTAACAGAAGCTCCAGTGGCTTTAAGCAGGGAGTGACATGATACAGTCTATTTTCGAAAATAGTTTCTTCTGACCTCATCCTTCACAGACCTAGGATGATTCCAGAGTGACCTCATTTTGTCTAAATTTAAAACAAGCTTGGAATGGCTTTAAGATCCTCCGGAGGATTCTCTCTCACTCTGCATTCATTCCACCAAGCTCCTTCCGAGGTTCCTTCCTTGACACACCAGCTCCTACTCTCTACTGGCCGCCTCTGGAGTCTTAAAGAAAACACCGAAGTTCCAGAACCCTCCTTCAATCAAGATCAGTCCCTTTACTGGCCTCCCATCACTCACTATCCACATTTTCACCAGCTACCCTACCCTGCTGGCTAGAGTCAGTCAGTACACCAGGGATTTTTTTCTTCTTCTTCTGATTTGCAACGTCGACACTTGGAAGGACAGCTCCGTTTTGGCAGCCGGCTCCTTGCCGCCTGGAAACACGTCTCCTCTCCCAGTGAGGGTCTCCACGTCTGGCAGCACCTTCTGTTGGGAGCCGCCAGCAGTGAGCTAAGTCCTGGTGTCGCACAGACTGCAGAGGAAGTTGGGAGGAGTGTAACAGATGAGCAGATTTCCCAGGGCCTGGGCCTCCTTCTTGGCCAGTCCCCAGGAGTTGATGGCCCTGAAAAAACTCATTACACCAACTCCTAAGCCAGTGACTGCTAAAGCTGATGGACTGAGACTCACTTTATATCATAATCCAGAATGCATGTATCCAGGTAAAGATTTTCATAAAACAAATCCTTATTATATTTTTTTCTATCGTATTTTATAGATCACATGCATTTTCTACTGTATTTCATTTTTTAAAGTTGGTTATGACCCACCAAGTTAATTTTGCTGCCCACTAACAGGTCATGACCTCTGGTGTGTGAAGCACTATCACAGGAAGAGGACAAGAACATTCTTCTAAGCAAAAAGAATAGCAGATGGAAAGGTCCTGAGTCTGGAACCCTCAGAACCTAGGAAGGTCAGCAGGGCGGGAGCCAACTGGGTGGGAAATGAAGTGGGAAGGATCAGCAGGGACCTGTCATGAAGTCTGCAGGCCCCAGTAGGAAGTTTAGGGTTTGCTTTTATTCTAACAGAAGCTCCAGTGGCTTTAAGCAGGGAGTGACATGATACAGTCTATTTTCGAAAATAGTTTCTTCTGACCTCATCCTTCACAGACCTAGGATGATTCCAGAGTGACCTCATTTTGTCTAAATTTAAAACAAGCTTGGAATGGCTTTAAGATCCTCCGGAGGATTCTCTCTCACTCTGCATTCATTCCACCAAGCTCCTTCCGAGGTTCCTTCCTTGACACACCAGCTCCTACTCTCTACTGGCCGCCTCTGGAGTCTTAAAGAAAACACCGAAGTTCCAGAACCCTCCTTCAATCAAGATCAGTCCCTTTACTGGCCTCCCATCACTCACTATCCACATTTTCACCAGCTACCCTACCCTGCTGGCTAGAGTCAGTCAGTACACCAGGGATTTTTTTCTTCTTCTTCTGATTTGCAACGTCGACACTTGGAAGGACAGCTCCGTTTTGGCAGCCGGCTCCTTGCCGCCTGGAAACACGTCTCCTCTCCCAGTGAGGGTCTCCACGTCTGGCAGCACCTTCTGTTGGGAGCCGCCAGCAGTGAGCTAAGTCCTGGTGTCGCACAGACTGCAGAGGAAGTTGGGAGGGGAGTGTAACAGATGAGCAGATTTCCCAGGGCCTGGGCCTCCTTCTTGGCCAGTCCCCAGGAGTTGAGTTCCAGATGCCTTTCTTAATCTTCCTCCTCTCCCCAACCTCCTTTCCGGTTGGGCCCCCCAACCCTCCCTTCTCTGGCCAATCCCCAAGTCATACAAGTTTGGGGGTTGAAAGCCTGACTGTGAGAAGGGAGGAGTCCAGGGATGGGGCAGCTGAAAGGCAGAAGGGATCCTCTCTTCTGCTGATGACCTGTTCCACTGCTCTGGCATCTCTTGTCTGGGTAAAGACCACAGGGTGCAGCAAGCACAGCAAGTGTGTTCTCTCTTTATTCATTAACCCCCTCACCTTCCTCTGGCCCCGAGCCAGTGGAGAACATCCAACCAGCTTTCTTTTATGTGTTGTGGTTTCCAGAATAGGAGTTGTTGGTTGGTTGGTTGTTTTTTTCAGAATAGGAGTTTTCAAAGACTGGAAGCAGAGATACTTGTAGGAGAGAGAGAGAGGGAGGCAGAAGAGGAAGAAGGAAAGAAGAGTTTGCTTTGAAAAGTGGAGAGCTGAGTCAATAAATTGCAATGGTTAAGGGCCGAGGTCCAGACTCACATCCGTACTGGTTTACAATCCTGTCTTTGCCGTGTCGTCACTGTGTGACACAGAGTTGGCTCTTTTCACCTCGCTGAGCTGCTGCTTCCTTATCTGTAAAATGGAATTTGCACCTACTTTCAAGGCTGAGAACTAAATGGTGGTGCTGTTTTTCAATATCTGTTTATTAATTTTATTTACTTGACTGTGGTGGGTCTTGGCTTCAGGATGTGGAATCTTTCACTGTGGCATTCCAGGTTTCTGACCCTACCCTGCTGGCTAGAGTCAGTCAGTACACCAGGGATTTTTTTCTTCTTCTTCTGATTTGCAACGTCGACACTTGGAAGGACAGCTCCGTTTTGGCAGCCGGCTCCTTGCCGCCTGGAAACACGTCTCCTCTCCCAGTGAGGGTCTCCACGTCTGGCAGCACCTTCTGTTGGGAGCCGCCAGCAGTGAGCTAAGTCCTGGTGTCGCACAGACTGCAGAGGAAGTTGGGAGGGGAGTGTAACAGATGAGCAGATTTCCCAGGGCCTGGGCCTCCTTCTTGGCCAGTCCCCAGGAGTTGAGTTCCAGATGCCTTTCTTAATCTTCCTCCTCTCCCCAACCTCCTTTCCGGTTGGGCCCCCCAACCCTCCCTTCTCTGGCCAATCCCCAAGTCATACAAGTTTGGGGGTTGAAAGCCTGACTGTGAGAAGGGAGGAGTCCGGGGATGGGGCAGCTGAAAGGCAGAAGGGATCCTCTCTTCTGCTGATGACCTGTTCCACTGCTCTGGCATCTCTTGTCTGGGTAAAGACCACAGGGTGCAGCAAGCACAGCAAGTGTGTTCTCTCTTTATTCATTAACCCCCTCACCTTCCTCTGGCCCCGAGCCAGTGGAGAACATCCAACCAGCTTTCTTTTATGTGTTGTGGTTTCCAGAATAGGAGTTGTTGGTTGGTTGGTTGTTTTTTTCAGAATAGGAGTTTTCAAAGACTGGAAGCAGAGATACTTGTAGGAGAGAGAGAGAGGGAGGCAGAAGAGGAAGAAGGAAAGAAGAGTTTGCTTTGAAAAGTGGAGAGCTGAGTCAATAAATTGCAATGGTTAAGGGCCGAGGTCCAGACTCACATCCGTACTGGTTTACAATCCTGTCTTTGCCGTGTCGTCACTGTGTGACACAGAGTTGGCTCTTTTCACCTCGCTGAGCTGCTGCTTCCTTATCTGTAAAATGGAATTTGCACCTACTTTCAAGGCTGAGAACTAAATGGTGGTGCTGTTTTTCAATATCTGTTTATTAATTTTTATTTACTTGACTGTGGTGGGTCTTGGCTTCAGGATGTGGAATCTTTCACTGTGGCATTCCAGGTTTTTGACTGTGGCATTCAAACTCTTCGTTGCAGCACGTGAGATCCAGTTCCCTGATCAGAGACTGAACCTGGGCCCCCTGCATTGAGAACACAGATTCTCAGCCCCTGGACCACCAGGAAAGTCCCTAAACAGAGATTTTTTTGTTTAAACATTTATTTTATTTATTTATCTTTTAGGGGGTGAGGTGGGGAGGGAGGGGGACGGGCGGGTCACTTCCACTGGTCTTTCATTTATTTATTTTCAGCCATCTTTGTTCTTAGGCCCGTGTGGGCCTCCGATCGCAGTGGCCTCTGTCGTCGCAGAGATGGAACCGGCACCCCTTGCACTGCAAGGTGGTGTCCTTACCCACTGGACCACCAGGGGAAGCCCTAAACAGAGATTCTTAAAGCAATTATTACATACCCTGGTAAGAACTTGATAAATGGTAGTTCTATTATAGCTAATATTAAAAAGAGCATAGGAATAGGAGCTACCAGTTACTTTTTTTTTTTTTTTAAAGATTTATTTATTTATTTATTTTTTGGGCGGGGGTCGGGTTGGGGAGGGAGGGGAGTGGGCGGGCCATTTCTATTGGTCTTTCATTTCTCTGTTTTCATCCATCTTTGTTCTTTGACCCGTGTGGGCCTCCCATCGCCGTGGCGTCTGTCGCTGCAGAGCGCCAGCTCTGGGCGCATGCGCTCCTGAGCTCCCGCGCAGTGATTGGACACATCGGTCCAGCCGCTCCGCGGCACATGGGATCTTCCCAGGCCAGGGATCGAACTGGCGCCCCTTGCACTGCAAGGCGGTGTCCTTACCCACTGGACCACCAGGGGAAGCCCTACCAGTTACTTTTGATGGAAAGAAGAGCAGGAAAGTAGCTGTTGAAGAGTCTCAGAAACAATAAGCTATAAATTTAATATTGTATATATATTTAAAAATCAGATTTGGTATCTTCCGACGGACTCTGTATCTCTCATCAGTCATGAACTTTACAAATGTTGTGATATGCAGATATGTTTACTCCCATTTCACAGATGAAGAAATTGAGGCCCAGGAGGTGATGATACAATAATGAATGTAAAATTACCTGGTATACTGCAGCATGGAACACAAAAACAAGATTATTTCTTGTTGCCACACAAACTGACAAGCAAAAAAAAAAAAAAAAATGACAAGCAGTAAGACTGTCTAAAACCCAAATGCCCTAAGTCTATCTTCAGTGTCCTCTGCGCTGGGTCTCAAAAGAGGAAGGAAAACTGGGCTAGCGTACCAAGAAAAACTGTCCCAGGTTTTGGCAGATAGAGGAAGGCCTTAGGTACGAGTTTGATGATTTATATGGTTGGATCTTCGACCCTCTAAGGGCCATGAGAAAATAGGACGAGGCAGGAAAGGTCAATCGCCTTTCTCAGAAGTAACGTCTGAAGTTTGCAGCCATAGTGATAATAGATGTAGAATGGGAGATAAACATAACCTAAAAACAAAGCAAGTTAAATAATAAATATCTCCCCAAGGAAAATCCTTTTGAACTCAAGTCAAACTTAGAATAAAGAGACCATTCCCACTGACATAAAATTAGGGGGGTTGCATTTTATAACGTGGAGAAACTAATGGGTCTTATTCTTTCCTTTCAAGCCTTGGAAATCGTGGCTTGGCTTTCAACCAGGAAGACCACAGAACTGGTTCCAGATCCCAATCAGTGATTTTGCTAATGAGAACCAAGAGGAGCACACGGAGTGTGGGTTACTTGCTGAAAATAAACATAAATCAGCCATCAGACTTGCGCTGGAAGATGCCAGAAGGATTCAAGCTGCACATCTGGTCCTATATTCTCTTTGGTTTCTGAACACTGCTTCTTTCTTTATTTGTTTTTTTAAATCTCAGTCTGCTCTTCTCATGGATCCTTTTGAGTCTTCTTTGTATAAAATTAAAACTGTTGTTTCCTTTAGGGTAACTGGCTGCTTGGATACCTTGCAAGCCCCTTAAACTCAGCATATCTAAAAATAGACAACAGCGGCCTTAATTTCCCCTAACACACACATTTGTCCCCCTGTACACACCTCTCAGGAACAGCCCTCCCATCCACCGTGTCACCCAAACCAGAAACCCAGTGTCTGCCTCCAGCACTCTTTGCCTTCATGCTGTTCATCCTCTTGGCGGTGGCTATTAAACTCTCTCTAACTTCCTCAAATCTCTACGCTTCCCTCTATCTCTTCTCGCTCACAGTTGAGGCAGGCTCCCATCTTCTTGCACCTGAGCTGATAAGGGACAGGCTTCAAACTTCAGTGGCTAGACCCTAGACTCCTTCTGTTTTGCCCCAGTCCAGACTTCAACAACCCGCACAGTGGCTGCAGGGTTCCCATAGCCCTGAGCAGGCACCAACTACCCTACCAGGCTGCTCCCAACCCCCTATCGTCCCTATAGGCCAGCACTGAGGGCCAAGAGAAAGCAATACTTTCAGACCCGTCAAGGAAAAGGAGCTGAGGAGATAGACAAAGTTATCAGTGACTCAATAGACCGGCAGGCAGTCACTCGAGCCAGGTGCCTCTACTCTGTGGATCTCCTGGCAATTGTTGGGTCACTCAGTCGTGTCCCACTCTTTTATGATCCCATGGATGGAAGCCTGCCAGGCTTTTCTGTCCATGGGGTTTCTGTCTGACTCTTTGCAACCCTATGGACTGTAGTCCGCCAGGTTCCTCTGTCCTTTGGATGCTCCAGGCAAGAATCCTGGACTGGGTTGCCATTTTCTTCTTCAGGGGATCTTCCCAAGCCAGGGGTCAAATCCATATCTCCTGCACTGACAAGCAGATTCTTTACCGCTGAGCCACCAGGGAAGCCCTTCTTAGAAGTTACAGCTGTTTTTTAAGGATACGGTTCAGTGTCCTTAATATATCCACACACCTGTGCCGCCATCACCACCATCCATTCCCAGAACCTTCCAATCTTCCCACACTGAAACTACATGCCCAGTCAACACTAGCTACCCATTCTCCCTCCCCCAGCCCCTAGCAACCAATTCTACTCTGTCTCTATGAATCTCACTACTCAATGTACCTCATACAAATGGAATCATATTATATGTGTTGTGGGGAAATTACCAAGATGGCGCCAGGCAGGCTCTCCTGCCTCATCTTGTCACTCCCTCTCACCCCATGTTCTGTAAACAAGGACTTTGCACGATTATATAACAGCTGAGATCACTTACGGCATTGCACATGCGCTCCACGAGGTGCTCGCTTGGCCATGGGTTACGTTTGGTCTGTAAGCATATATAAGCTTCACCTGAAACGCCTTCGCTGCTGCTGCATTGGGGTGATGCTGGAGCACCATCAGGGTTTCACCACGTGAGGCGGTGTTATGGCTACATTATGTTATGTTACGGCTGCTGCTTCGGCTGCTGCGTCAGCCAGGAGAGAGGCTGTGTCGTGGCTGCTGTGTCAACCAGGAGAGAATAAATGCGTCTGCAGTTCCTATGGCTCATTGAGTCTTCTAGCTTCTTAGCTCGCACCTTACCTACCCTGGGTTCAGCAAACCATGCAAACAGTGTGAAGAGCAAGACAACTGGCGTCACAAACAGGATTAGCGATACCTGTGTCTTCTTTTGTCTTATTCCACTAAGAGTAATGCCTTCAGTGTTCATCCATGTATCAGAGTGTCCACCCTTTTTGAGACTGAACTGTATTTATATTATGCCACATTTTATTTATTTATATTTTTATTTTTATAAGACTGCGCTGGGTCTTAATTGTGGCATGTGGACTTTTTTCCCTTTCAGTGCAAAGACTAGTTCCAGAACTAAGGCTTAAATGCTCCTCGACAGGTAAGAGTTTTAGTTCCCTGACCAGGGATGGAACCTCACCCTCTGCATTGCAAGGTGGATTCTTAACCTCTGGGTCACCAGGAAAGTGCTTGTACACATTCTGTACATCCATCATTCATCAGTGGACACTTAGGTTGTTTATACACTTTGACTATTTTGAGTAATGCTGCTATGAAGGTGGGTGTACAAATACCTGTTTAATTCTGTGCTTTCCATTCTTTTGGGTATATACTCAGAAATACAATTGGTGAATCACCCCCCCCAGCCCCTAGCAACCAATTCTACTCTGTCTCTATGAATCTCACTACTCAATGTACCTCATACAAATGGAATCATATTATATGTGTTGTGGGGAAATTACCAAGATGGCGCCAGGCAGGCTCTCCTGCCTCATCTTGTCACTCCCTCTCACCCCATGTTCTGTAAACAAGGACTTTGCACGATTATATAACAGCTGAGATCACTTACGGCATTGCACATGCGCTCCACGAGGTGCTCGCTTGGCCATGGGTTACGTTTGGTCTGTAAGCATATATAAGCTTCACCTGAAACGCCTTCGCTGCTGCTGCATTGGGGTGATGCTGGAGCACCATCAGGGTTTCACCACGTGAGGCGGTGTTATGGCTACATTATGTTATGTTACGGCTGCTGCTTCGGCTGCTGCGTCAGCCAGGAGAGAGGCTGTGTCGTGGCTGCTGTGTCAACCAGGAGAGAATAAATGCGTCTGCAGTTCCTATGGCTCATTGAGTCTTCTAGCTTCTTAGCTCGCACCTTACCTACCCTGGGTTCAGCAAACCATGCAAACAGTGTGAAGAGCAAGACAACTGGCGTCACAAACAGGATTAGCGATACCTGTGTCTTCTTTTGTCTTATTCCACTAAGAGTAATGCCTTCAGTGTTCATCCATGTATCAGAGTGTCCACCCTTTTTGAGACTGAACTGTATTTATATTATGCCACATTTTATTTATTTATATTTTTATTTTTATAAGACTGCGCTGGGTCTTAATTGTGGCATGTGGACTTTTTCCTTGCAGTGCAAAGACTAGTTCCAGAACTAAGGCTTAAATGCTCCTCGACAGGTAAGAGTTTTAGTTCCCTGACCAGGGATGGAACCTCACCCTCTGCATTGCAAGGTGGATTCTTAACCTCTGGGTCACCAGGAAAGTGCTTGTACACATTCTGTACATCCATCATTCATCAGTGGACACTTAGGTTGTTTATACACTTTGACTATTTTGAGTAATGCTGCTATGAAGGTGGGTGTACAAATACCTGTTTAATTCTGTGCTTTCCATTCTTTTGGGTATATACTCAGAAATACAATTGCTGAATCACACGGTTTAATTGTCTTTCAACTTATCTCCCCGCAGAGACCACAAAGAGACAAAGACTGGTTCTTGATACAAATATTTGTTGAACGATTATTAACCCAAGTAAAAAGGATTTTGTAAGAGACTGAAACTTACAAAGATAAAGGATGGGTAGGGCAGGAGGGGTTGGGATCTTCAAAAGGTTCAGATCCTGGTGAAATTTATAAACCTTTGATCAAGATCTTAAATAGATTGCAGGATGGGAGGGCTGCTTATCACTTGTAGCTAAGCTCACAGGCTTTGGAGCCAGACCACCTGCCCCTTGCTCTGTCACCCAGGGGGAGAAAAGAACATAGACTCAGTTTCCAAAAGTGCTTCTTGGGCTGGTGCATCTTCCATTGTCTTCTTTTAGACATAGGTTGGGAGTCACAGGACTAACAACTTTATCCGTCTGCCTACTTAGCAGAGAAAGAAAACATTTTCTCCCAGGTGCCTATTAGGAAAGAAGCCAGCTATATAAACTGAATTGTTTTAGCTCCATTGATTGAACAGTGATCTAAGTAAAATATTATTTCTAAAACTGGAAAAATATGTTAATAAACAAGTGCAGTTCTTTTAACTTTCATCTATACCTGATTTTCCCCTGGGAAAATGAATGTACTTCTTTTTGAGGAGCCTATTGTTAAAAGCCACCCTGTAACCATTTGTTTGTTACCGTATTTATTATTCATTCAGAATATAGTTACTTATTCTTGCATTCAACAGCTCTTGTTAGTATTTCAATAGTCATTCATTCTTTCTGTCAACAACTCTTGTTAATATTTCAACAGTCATTCTTTCATTCAATAGCTTTTGTTAGTATTTCAAAGTAAAAGCTACAAACACTTAGGTAAGACTCCTTTGCCCATCATGCTAGACACTTGAGGAATAAAAATGCAGCAAGCTCAGCCCCTGACAGTCCAGAGAAAGGTGTGTTGAGAAGAGAAAAATCATCCAAAGGAAAGAACCAGAGCTTAAGATCTACACGGGGCTGAGACGTTTCTGCTTAAGAGCTGCTCAAACACGAGGGCAGAGTTTACATATGTAAATGTGAAGGCTTCATTAAAATATACTAAGTGGCTGCAGATGGGGAGAAAAGGAGGGGCAGTGGGCTGGGCTGGAAGAACAAGCTGCAAACTCATCTTCGAAGTGCCCATTTCACTTGCTGAAAATTCTCCGCATTTTAACGTCGCTCAGCCTTCCAACGTCTCCTCTCCAGAACGCCAGCTCCTATCTCCTGCACCCCGAGGGTAAGCCACGGGGTATATTGACCCTATAGCATAAAGTTATGTGTACAGGGGAGGGTTGACTAAATAACTTCTAAGATTCTCAAAGGTTTGATGATCTACAATTCACTAGAGAATTCTCTGGCAGTGCAGAGGTTGGGACTCTGCCCTTTCACTGCTGGGGCCGCGTTGACTGCTTGCCGTGTGAGGCAACCAAGACTCCACAAGCTGAGCAGCACAGCCAAAAGTAAATAAATACATACAATTTATGAGAATAATGATCGTTTATTTGAGCATTTACTAATGTGCCAGGTATTTTACATTCACTGACTCATTTGACTCTTACAACGACTTTTCTCCCAGGTGCCTATTAGGAAAGAAGCCAGCTATATAAACTGAATTGTTTTAGCTCCATTGATTGAACAGTGATCTAAGTAAAATATTATTTCTAAAACTGGAAAAATATGTTAATAAACAAGTGCAGTTCTTTTAACTTTCATCTATACCTGATTTTCCCCTGGGAAAATGAATGTACTTCTTTTTGAGGAGCCTATTGTTAAAAGCCACCCTGTAACCATTTGTTTGTTACCGTATTTATTATTCATTCAGAATATAGTTACTTATTCTTGCATTCAACAGCTCTTGTTAGTATTTCAATAGTCATTCATTCTTTCTGTCAACAACTCTTGTTAATATTTCAACAGTCATTCTTTCATTCAATAGCTTTTGTTAGTATTTCAAAGTAAAAGCTACAAACACTTAGGTAAGACTCCTTTGCCCATCATGCTAGACACTTGAGGAATAAAAATGCAGCAAGCTCAGCCCCTGACAGTCCAGAGAAAGGTGTGTTGAGAAGAGAAAAATCATCCAAAGGAAAGAACCAGAGCTTAAGATCTACACGGGGCTGAGACGTTTCTGCTTAAGAGCTGCTCAAACACGAGGGCAGAGTTTACATATGTAAATGTGAAGGCTTCATTAAAATATACTAAGTGGCTGCAGATGGGGAGAAAAGGAGGGGCAGTGGGCTGGGCTGGAAGAACAAGCTGCAAACTCATCTTCGAAGTGCCCATTTCACTTGCTGAAAATTCTCCGCATTTTAACGTCGCTCAGCCTTCCAACGTCTCCTCTCCAGAACGCCAGCTCCTATCTCCTGCACCCCGAGGGTAAGCCACGGGGTATATTGACCCTATAGCATAAAGTTATGTGTACAGGGGAGGGTTGACTAAATAACTTCTAAGATTCTCAAAGGTTTGATGATCTACAATTCACTAGAGGGAATTCTCTGGCAGTGCAGAGGTTGGGACTCTGCCCTTTCACTGCTGGGGCCCGCGTTGACTGCTTGCCGTGTTAGGCAACCAAGACTCCACAAGCTGAGCAGCACAGCCAAAAGTAAATAAATACATACAATTTATGAGAATAATGATCGTTTATTTGAGCATTTACTAATGTGCCAGGTATTTTACATTCACTGACTCATTTGACTCTTACAACGACTGGAAGAGGTACATACTTTTTTATGTCCATTGTACAAATAAAGAAATGGAGTCCTGGGCAGTTCCCTGGTGGTCCAGTGGTAAGACTCCGTGCTTCCAGTGCCTCGCAGTGCCGGGGGCCCGGGTTTGATTGCTGGTCAGAGAACTAGATCCCACATGCCACAAGTAAGACCCAGCACAGCCAAATAAAAAAATAATTTTAAAAAAAGAGGTAAAAATGGAGCCATGGAGAGTTCAACATCATGGCCAAGGTCACAGAGAAATGGCAGATCCCAAGGACTGTCAGACTGCAAAGCCCATACTCTAAGTGCGTAAGAGTTAAGTAGGATCCCGGGTGGCCTCGGCCTGCAATGGCCTGGAGCGGGACTTGGGTTCCCAGCCAGAGTCTGAGGCCGGGTTGCGGACGTGAGAGCCCCAGATATTGGTCACTAGACCAGTGGTCAATAACAAGGGCCCTGGCCCTTCAGTTTTGTAAAGCAAGAATTCCCACAAAGACGGAACGTAGTGAAGCAAGAAAAGAATTTAGGAGGAAAAAAGAGTGTAGCACGCGAGGATAGACACAGGCAGACTCAGGGAGAGAGGGCTGCTGAGTCGTGCCCTGTGGCCGTTTGAATCACTTCTATGGGGCATTTCCTCTGGGTTTCCTTTGGTCAATCATTTTGATTTCACAGTCCATATTTGGTAGATCTCAGGATCCTCCCATGTGTGCACATGCATCTCTTAGCCAAGATGGATGTTACCCAAAAGGATTCTGGGTAGAGCATCCCTCGACATGACTCCTCTTTGGCTTGAAAGGAGACGTTTCAGTGCATGTGTGGTCGGAGAAGTCTCCTGACTACAGGTACGGGAAATGTCTGCTTGGGGCAGGGCCCAGCCTCCTCCCTTAGCTGTCCTGCTGTTGTCTTGGAGTTTCAGTCAATACGGAATGAATCTCTTCACCCTGGGGCTCCCGCTGCCTCCTGCCTCAAGACGGATGCCACTGCCTCACTGCTGGGGCCCGCGTTGACTGCTTGCCGTGTTAGGCAACCAAGACTCCACAAGCTGAGCAGCACAGCCAAAAGTAAATAAATACATACAATTTATGAGAATAATGATCGTTTATTTGAGCATTTACTAATGTGCCAGGTATTTTACATTCACTGACTCATTTGACTCTTACAACGACTGGAAGAGGTACATACTTTTTTATGTCCATTGTACAAATAAAGAAATGGAGTCCTGGGCAGTTCCCTGGTGGTCCAGTGGTAAGACTCCGTGCTTCCAGTGCCTCGCAGTGCCGGGGGCCCGGGTTTGATTGCTGGTCAGAGAACTAGATCCCACATGCCACAAGTAAGACCCAGCACAGCCAAATAAAAAAATAATTTTAAAAAAAGAGGTAAAAATGGAGCCATGGAGAGTTCAACATCATGGCCAAGGTCACAGAGAAATGGCAGATCCCAAGGACTGTCAGACTGCAAAGCCCATACTCTAAGTGCGTAAGAGTTAAGTAGGATCCCGGGTGGCCTCGGCCTGCAATGGCCTGGAGCGGGACTTGGGTTCCCAGCCAGAGTCTGAGGCCGGGTTGCGGACGTGAGAGCCCCAGATATTGGTCACTAGACCAGTGGTCAATAACAAGGGCCCTGGCCCTTCAGTTTTGTAAAGCAAGAATTCCCACAAAGACGGAACGTAGTGAAGCAAGAAAAGAATTTAGGAGGAAAAAAGAGTGTAGCACGCGAGGATAGACACAGGCAGACTCAGGGAGAGAGGGGCTGCTGAGTCGTGCCCCTGTGGCCGTTTGAATCACTTCTATGGGGCATTTCCTCTGGGTTTCCTTTGGTCAATCATTTTGATTTCACAGTCCATATTTGGTAGATCTCAGGATCCTCCCATGTGTGCACATGCATCTCTTAGCCAAGATGGATGTTACCCAAAAGGATTCTGGGTAGAGCATCCCTCGACATGACTCCTCTTTGGCTTGAAAGGAGACGTTTCAGTGCATGTGTGGTCGGAGAAGTCTCCTGACTACAGGTACGGGAAATGTCTGCTTGGGGCAGGGCCCAGCCTCCTCCCTTAGCTGTCCTGCTGTTGTCTTGGAGTTTCAGTCAATACGGAATGAATCTCTTCACCCTGGGGCTCCCGTCTGCCTCCTGCCTCAAGTACGGATGCCACTGCCTCACTAACGTCTTCTACCTCTGTCTCATAGCATCGGTAGCCCCTACACCGCACTTACCTATCCTCCTTGTTTTATAACCATTTATATACACATCTTTCCAAACTGTGAGTTCCTTAGGAGAGGGGACACATCATGACCATCTTGGCAACACTCTCTACTCAGACCACGGGAACTGACGTCCAGTAGGTGGTCAGACGCTATCAGTCACCAGAAACGTAACAACCACAAGCATACCACAGACTCACCAAGTGGGCATGAAGATCTGGCACCTTCCTCCTGCTCTGCTGTGTTATTATTGGAGACTATGTCCCTAAATATAACATCAGCTCTTTTTCATATATACTGAGCACTTCCTGGAAGCCAAGTACTGTGCTAGGTCCTTTAAAGGATACTATCCTTCAGAGCCTACAGTTTATGAGACAAGACAGACACATAAACAAGGGAGTTGGCTGCAACGCGGATTGGGAGAGGCAGTTTACTGGCAGAGACATAATAAAGCATTTCATTGAATCTGATACCCTTGGTTGGAAGATGCCATGGACACGAAGTTGGGAAGACCTCAGGAGATGGTGAGGGACAGGGAGGCCTGGCATGCTGCAGTCCATGGTGTCAAAAAGGTCAGACACAACTGGGCAACTGAGCACACGCACGAGAGAGAGAGCGACTGCTGCTGACTAATCTATACACAGCCTTGATGTGAAGATCCATCCTTATTTTAGAGATGTTAAAATGTTTTTAAAACATGCCTCTTGGGTGAAGTACTGCTGATACAAATAACAGTGTGGGTGAACCTCGAAAGCACTATTCTAATGAAAAGAAGTCAGTCATTAAACACCACCTACAATGTGATTCCCTTGATAAGAAATGTCCTGAATAGGCAAGCCTCTAGAGACAGAAAGTAGCATAATGGTTGCTTAGGGTTCAAGAAGATTTGAGAAGAGGGCCACGGTATGGGTTGGTGAGTGACAGCTAGAGTATGGACTGGGAGAGTGTGATGAAAATATTCTAGAATTGACTGTGGGGATGGCTGCATGAGTCTGTGACTTTGTTAAAAACCGCTGAACTGTATACCTTGAATGGATGGTATTTGAGCTGTATCTCTATAGCTATATAAATATAGCTATAGGTCAAAATAGCACATTAGAAGGGCAGGGGTTGGGGCAGGAGACTAAGTCAGGTGGAAAGTGACCAAGGGAAACTTTTAGGGGTGGGCTTTAACACTTAGAAGAGAGTAGAGGGAACTTCCTGGTGGTCTAGTGGCTAAGAGTCCAAGTTCCCAATGCAGGGGCTCAGGGTTCGATCCTAGTCAGGGAACTAGATCCCACATGCTGCAACTAACACCTGGTGCAGCTAAAAAAATTAATGTTTTTTTTAGAAAAAGAAAGAAAAGAAAATAGTAGAGATTTTGTTTTGCAGAAACAGAAAATGGAGTAGGGGAAGGTGACCAGGAAGAGGTAATAGCTTAAGCAAAGTCCAGGAAACCCAGAGTACTGGATAAAGTGCAAGTATTTAGCTAAAGGAAGGGCGGGTGGAGTGGAGGACAGGCTCACAGGTAGACTAGCTCACATGGGGAAAGGCATCGAACCCTGGGCTACAGGCTGGGGTTTTTGTTGTTGTTGTTCAACTTGTAAAGAGAAGCCTTGAAAATTTCCCAAGTGCCAACCCTGAAAACTTTGGCAACCCCATTCCCAAAGAGAATGTATTATTGAGGCTTTTCTTCTAGCCACAGGGCACGGTTACTGACCTGACAGGCAGCAAAATCCCCTGTGGAATTTGGAGCCAGAAGACCAAAAGGTTAGAAAGGCAAAGAGCACTGCCACCGGAAGCGCGATGTTTAAACAGATGCTGAGAAGGAGGGAGGTATGTGGCTGGGAGCCATGAAATTCCAAAGGTCACTGCCGCAGAGCCAGGAAGCTGAAAGCAAGGAGTCATCCGTGTGCTAGGCAGCACACAGGAGGAGTGAGAATCGCACGTCTCTTCCAAAGAGCGGGGGAACTCAGAACAGCAAAATGGGGAGGAGGAAGTGTGCAGAGTTCCAGGAAAGAAAACAACATCTCAAGTCCAGAAGAGCCGATGAGCTAAAGCAGGAAAGGGCTGGGAGCGAAAGCCTAGATATGGGGAATTACTGTGGGGATGGCTGCATGAGTCTGTGACTTTGTTAAAAACCTGAACTGTATACCTTGAATGGATGGTATTTGAGCTGTATCTCTATAGCTATATAAATATAGCTATAGGTCAAAATAGCACATTAGAAGGGCAGGGGTTGGGGCAGGAGACTAAGTCAGGTGGAAAGTGACCAAGGGAAACTTTTAGGGGTGGGCTTTAACACTTAGAAGAGAGTAGAGGGAACTTCCTGGTGGTCTAGTGGCTAAGAGTCCAAGTTCCCAATGCAGGGGCTCAGGGTTCGATCCTAGTCAGGGAACTAGATCCCACATGCTGCAACTAACACCTGGTGCAGCTAAAAAAATTAATGTTTTTTTTAGAAAAAGAAAGAAAAGAAAATAGTAGAGATTTTGTTTTGCAGAAACAGAAAATGGAGTAGGGGAAGGTGACCAGGAAGAGGTAATAGCTTAAGCAAAGTCCAGGAAACCCAGAGTACTGGATAAAGTGCAAGTATTTAGCTAAAGGAAGGGCGGGTGGAGTGGAGGACAGGCTCACAGGTAGACTAGCTCACATGGGGAAAGGCATCGAACCCTGGGCTACAGGCTGGGGTTTTTGTTGTTGTTGTTCAACTTGTAAAGAGAAGCCTTGAAAATTTCCCAAGTGCCAACCCTGAAAACTTTGGCAACCCCATTCCCAAAGAGAATGTATTATTGAGGCTTTTCTTCTAGCCACAGGGCACGGTTACTGACCTGACAGGCAGCAAAATCCCCTGTGGAATTTGGAGCCAGAAGACCAAAAGGTTAGAAAGGCAAAGAGCACTGCCACCGGAAGCGCGATGTTTAAACAGATGCTGAGAAGGAGGGAGGTATGTGGCTGGGAGCCATGAAATTCCAAAGGTCACTGCCGCAGAGCCAGGAAGCTGAAAGCAAGGAGTCATCCGTGTGCTAGGCAGCACACAGGAGGAGTGAGAATCGCACGTCTCTTCCAAAGAGCGGGGGAACTCAGAACAGCAAAATGGGGAGGAGGAAGTGTGCAGAGTTCCAGGAAAGAAAACAACATCTCAAGTCCAGAAGAGCCGATGAGCTAAAGCAGGAGCTCCTGGCTCAAATATAGTGGTCTGGGAGCGAAAGCCTGAATTATTGCCCTGAGCGAAGCGGCGAGAGCCTGGGGCCATGGAGGACACCAGGGTGCAGAGGAGGCCAAAGGCCAGGGTTTGAAAAGCACCCTGGCTGGGCAATTCCCCTGTGGATAGGAGGCAGTCCCGGGTGCTCCCTTCCCACCCCTGTTTTCTGGGAAGTGGACTCTAGGCAGCTCTCCTAATTTAGCCCAGTTCCGAAGAGGGAGGCCAAGGAGCGTGGAGAGGAGCGTGAGCGGGCGGGAGGCAGGTGGGGAAGCACTGCACCAAGGAAAAGAGGAGAAAGTGGAGAGACACACTGGGCTCTGTCTGCCCTTGAGCTCATCTCTTCCACTTCTGGGAGAGCTTTTGTAAGGGAGCCAGTCTTGCAGTTTAAATAATATAAACAGCACAGTTCTTCTTTTTTTTTTCTTCTTTTTCCAGCACAGTCCTTTTTAGGGGGATGTGGGGGGCGCACTGGGCAACCTGTGGGATGTTAGTTTGCTGACCAGCGATCCAACCCAGCCCAGGCAGTGAACATGCCACATCCTAGCCACTGGACCGACAGGGAATTCCCTACCGTCCACTTTATTCTTCCCCCAAATGCTGACACAGTTCCCAAGATGGACAGAGGACCAGGAACGCAGAAAAGCTGCTGGAGAAGGCCACGGGTGTGCCCAGGCCTCCCTCCTCAGGGAAAACAGCCTTTGATGTAGAATAATCGTCCCCAAGCTGAGCAGGGCAGAGTAGGGTGGAGGGCAAAAGAAAAGTCAGCTAATGGCAAAGTGGGCTAAATGGAAGCGTTTGTTTAGCTGGAATGTAAGCCTACCCACTATAACAAGGGTCGGAGGCCATGGATTTGCAGCTTGGGCCTGTCACAACTCCCTGCCTGTAGAGATTAAGTGCTGACAGGGGTCATGCAGGCTGTGTTTCTTCAAACAAAATCTGAAGTCCTCTCTTCTTCTGTACCCAAGTTCCCAGTAAAAGCAGTCACAGGAAGAATTGCTTGGCCAGTCCTGTGGATCTGATAAGCTCTTGCTTTCTTCCTTAAGGTCGAGAGAGGCCTATACCCTGCCCCCTTTCTGGATCCAACTCAGCTCTGCTGTCAGCCCAAAAGCCATGACAGCTGAGCTCTGGTTCTAGTCAAAGTTGTAAATGTAGGGCAGGGCAGAGGCATCAGTCTGGAAAGGCTGTGGGTTTTTTGTTTGTTTGGCTTCACCTGGTCTTTGATGCAGCATGCAGGTTTTCTCCAATCATGGCGTTTGACTTTAGTTGCACCTCAGCATCTCAGTTCCCCAACCAGGGATGGAATGCAAGTCCCCTGCATTGGAAGGTGGATTCTTAACCACTGGACCACCAGGGAAGTCCCAGGGCTATGGGTTTTAAAGTGTGACCGGAAGTAGGTATTCCTGTTAAAATGGTAGGTATGGCTGAATGTGGGCTTGGAGGATGTCCTGAAATCCACAAGGGCTCAGCCCCAGACGAAAAGCATCTGGACCCGCACCCTCAGGAGACTCAGGTATCTCTGGCGGGTCTGTACTTGTTGTGGTCTGTACCTTGGATGAGCCAAGCACAGCTTCTAGTTCGAATTTCAGTAGTCAGCAACCGCCTTTGTGATGATAACTTCCCCCTGAAACAGTGTCCAGGGAGAAAATGCATTTATCCCATCAAAATTAAAGTTGAACAATGGTTTGAGATCTCACCATAAACAAAATATATTGCCTTTCTGATTTTATCCATCAAATATACTTCCAACAAATATACTCAAGCTCCCTAAGCTTGGCTAATTTGAACTTTCCTCTTAGCACATTGAGATCACCTGTGAGTCCTGTTTGTACCCAGGTGTTCCAGTGTCTGTAATTTATTTTAAGCATTTACAGGGTTTTCCAGGGGGCACTAGTGGTAAAGAATCCACCTGCCAATGCAGGAGGCCTAAGAGTCATGGGTTCAAGTCCTGGGTGAGAAAGATGCCCTTGAGAAGAAAAGGGCACTCCAGTCTTCTCAGAAGGAAATACCCACACCAGTATTCTTGCCTGGAGAATCCCAGAGACAGAGGGGCTGGCGAACTACAGCCCATAGTGTCACGTAGAGTCGGACCTGACTGAAGCGACTTAGCATGCATGTACGCATTTACAATATGGTATATGTGTGTTTCTCATAGTTTAAGTCAAAAGCCTGGGATTAATCAAGAAAGCACAGGGAAGCAGCAGGCAACTAGCATTTCATCAGTGCCCTGCTCGAGAGCCAATCTCTGTGCGTCATCACACCTCAATCAACAACTACTTCGCTTCCAACAAATGCACTCAATGTCAGAGATGGGTTTTTATTGGGAAGGTGGTGACTTTTTCTTTTTTTTTGAGTTTTTATTTTTTGACCCTGCCAGTAGTGATGTTTCAATGCACATGACTGGTGTTAGAAATTGGGCTCTCGTGTGACGGTCTGAAGGGGTGGGATGGGGGTGATATACATATGACTAATCTGGGAACATACATATCTGCAAACAACAAAACTCTGTAAAAGTTAAAAGTCAAATAAAAGTTAAAAAAAAAAAACCCTTGGGGAAAAAAAAAGGCCACTGGATTTGCTCTGCCATGGCCCACACTCTGTCTGTGGAGTGTGCTTTCTCTGAATCTGAATAAATTCATTTCTTACCTATCCAAAAAAAAAAAAAAAATTTGGAAAAAAAAGAAAAGAAATTGGGCTTTCAGTGGTAAGATTAAACCAATTCAAAGTAGGCAGAGTGGCTACATAATATTGTAAAAGAAATCCCTGTCCTTACACAAAGAAAGTGTAAAACTCCAGCGAGACCTGAGCCCAAATCTTTACTGAGGGTGCCTGAGACTTGCCAGCTAACCATTTCCATGATGAGCCATTGAGTTATGAGAATTTCTGATTGTCTGATGCCCGCTAGAAGCCATAGATTCCTTCCTGGAAGAAACCTTTCAACCTTTCATGTGAAGCTGGTGGGAACACTTCAAAGGGTTGAGATCTTGGATTTAAGCTCCCAGACATCTATGTAAAGAATCCACCTGCCAATGCAGGAGGCCTAAGAGTCATGGGTTCAAGTCCTGGGTGAGAAAGATGCCCTTGAGAAGAAAAGGGCACTCCAGTCTTCTCAGAAGGAAATACCCACACCAGTATTCTTGCCTGGAGAATCCCAGAGACAGAGGGGCTGGCGAACTACAGCCCATAGTGTCACGTAGAGTCGGACCTGACTGAAGCGACTTAGCATGCATGTACGCATTTACAATATGGTATATGTGTGTTTCTCATAGTTTAAGTCAAAAGCCTGGGATTAATCAAGAAAGCACAGGGAAGCAGCAGGCAACTAGCATTTCATCAGTGCCCTGCTCGAGAGCCAATCTCTGTGCGTCATCACACCTCAATCAACAACTACTTCGCTTCCAACAAATGCACTCAATGTCAGAGATGGGTTTTTATTGGGAAGGTGGTGACTTTTTCTTTTTTTTTGAGTTTTTATTTTTTGACCCTGCCAGTAGTGATGTTTCAATGCACATGACTGGTGTTAGAAATTGGGCTCTCGTGTGACGGTCTGAAGGGGTGGGATGGGGGTGATATACATATGACTAATCTGGGAACATACATATCTGCAAACAACAAAACTCTGTAAAAGTTAAAAGTCAAATAAAAGTTAAAAAAAAAAAACCCTTGGGGAAAAAAAAAGGCCACTGGATTTGCTCTGCCATGGCCCACACTCTGTCTGTGGAGTGTGCTTTCTCTGAATCTGAATAAATTCATTTCTTACCTATCCAAAAAAAAAAAAAAAATTTGGAAAAAAAAGAAAAGAAATTGGGCTTTCAGTGGTAAGATTAAACCAATTCAAAGTAGGCAGAGTGGCTACATAATATTGTAAAGAAATCCCTGTCCTTACACAAAGAAAGTGTAAAACTCCAGCGAGACCTGAGCCCAAATCTTTACTGAGGGTGCCTGAGACTTGCCAGCTAACCATTTCCATGATGAGCCATTGAGTTATGAGAATTTCTGATTGTCTGATGCCCGCTAGAAGCCATAGATTCCTTCCTGGAAGAAACCTTTCAACCTTTCATGTGAAGCTGGTGGGAACACTTCAAAGGGTTGAGATCTTGGATTTAAGCTCCCAGACATCTATGTAAACTGTTGTGTATGTTGAGTAGCAAATATTTATCTAATGATGGAAGTCTGGTGTGTTGCAGTCCATGGGGTCAAAAAGAGTTGGGCACGACTGAAATGACTTAGCACACACACACACAGTCTTCATTTTACATATATAGCCGTGCTAGATCTTAGTTGTGGCACTTGGGATCTTTAGTTGAGTTATGTGAATTCTTGGTTCATATGAGATATGAAATCTAGTTCCCTGACCAGGAATCGAACCTGGGCCCTCTGCATTGGGAAAGCAGAGTCATAGCCACTGGACCACCAGGGAGTTCCCAGAAGTAGCATATCTTTTCTCCTCAAAATAAGATAGGCTATTTCTTTGGGGGCTACCATTCTCCATCAACAATAAGCTAAAAATTTGCCTGACCAAAGTGTTTTATTTCAGATCTCACCACCAGGTTCTTATTCTCATTCCATTCTCCGACAACAGTATCCCAGGCCTTTCGTTATGACAGTTAATGGCTGATACGTAGAAAAGCCCTTAGCAAATACCAGTTAATACATTTGATGAGTAAATAAATGGATAGATGATTTAAGTGAATGAATGGATGGAGTTGGAAAGCAATAGAATTATCATTTCAGGTATGGAGGTACTCTCCAACTTCGTAGAACTTTCCCCTTCCAATTGACTTCCCACTATTATAAACAAGTGAATATTACGCTTTGGGCTAGATCATCTTAAATCTCCTAGAGTATAAATTCTCTGAAGGCAGAATTACATATTGCTATATTGTGCAAAAAGACTCCAATGTGCCATTTTTATATTCTATTACAGAATATTTATGTATTATTATGTATAGTTGCCCTTTGATATCATGGAGAATAGGTCCCAGGACCCCCTTAGATACCAAAATCTACAGATGCTTAAATCTCTTATGTAAAATAGTGTCATATTTGCATGTAATACACATCCTCCTGTGTACTTGGAATCACCCCTAGATTATTTATAATACCTAATACAATGTAAATGCTAGGCAAATGGTTGTGAAATACAATGTAAATGTTATATAAATAGTTGCCAACTCACACAAATTTAAATTTTGGTTTTGGGAGCTTTCTGGAACTTTGTTTCAGGTGGTTTCCCCACCCCCACCTCCCACACCATGTGGCACGCAGGACCTCAGCTCCTCGGCCAGGACAGTGGAAGCGCAGAATCTTAACCATTGGACCTCCAGGGAGGTCCCTTTTTCAAGTACTTTTGATCTGCCACGAGTTTTGTGGAGGGCTGACTATATCAGAACATTTCTGTAGCATTCTGTAAAATCCAAGGTGCCAAACAGGATGTGTTTTATAAGGACCAACTGCTGATGGCATAAACCTAATAATGAGAATAATAAAAACAGCTGATAAGACTAAGCATCTTCTCAACACCAGGCCATCCAAGTGTTTTATAAGTGCTAGGTCGTTGTTTCACACAATATCCCCATAAATTAGCATTATTATTTCCGTTTGACCATTGAAAATTTTATGAAGTTGTATTACTTGCCCAAGGTCACATGGCTCGTAAATTCCAGGGCCAGGGTGACCCCATGCCCCTGCCCTGGTCATTATGATTGTGGAATCTTTGACTGTGGGCTGTTCTTGAGGACAGTACATCCAGACCAGACTGACTACTATACTCTGCCTTAAGGAGCTCATCAGTCCCTGCCCCTCCTCTCCGAGGATTTAAAGAGACTGCCCATTTCTTTCCCTTCCTTGGAGAAGTTCAGCAGGCTTCTCATGAAAAACAACATTCATAGACCCTGCCACGCCACCTGCCCGCATAATCCTGAAATGCTGACAACGTGGGGAATCCCTCAGGACCCCAAAATTCAACGAGAATTCCTGTCGTCCTCTTGAAAAAGACCTAGCCTTATTGCAAACACTAATGGCTTTTTCCCCCTCCTGGATTGTCAGGAACTGGTTTGGAAAGCAAGTATTATGTTTTTGTATAGTTGCCCTTTGATATCATGGAGAATAGGTCCCAGGACCCTTAGATACCAAAATCTACAGATGCTTAAATCTCTTATGTAAAATAGTGTCATATTTGCATGTAATACACATCCTCCTGTGTACTTGGAATCACCCCTAGATTATTTATAATACCTAATACAATGTAAATGCTAGGCAAATGGTTGTGAAATACAATGTAAATGTTATATAAATAGTTGCCAACTCACACAAATTTAAATTTTGGTTTTGGGAGCTTTCTGGAACTTTGTTTCAGGTGGTTTCCCCACCCCCACCTCCCACACCATGTGGCACGCAGGACCTCAGCTCCTCGGCCAGGACAGTGGAAGCGCAGAATCTTAACCATTGGACCTCCAGGGAGGTCCCTTTTTCAAGTACTTTTGATCTGCCACGAGTTTTGTGGAGGGCTGACTATATCAGAACATTTCTGTAGCATTCTGTAAAATCCAAGGTGCCAAACAGGATGTGTTTTATAAGGACCAACTGCTGATGGCATAAACCTAATAATGAGAATAATAAAAACAGCTGATAAGACTAAGCATCTTCTCAACACCAGGCCATCCAAGTGTTTTATAAGTGCTAGGTCGTTGTTTCACACAATATCCCCATAAATTAGCATTATTATTTCCGTTTGACCATTGAAAATTTTATGAAGTTGTATTACTTGCCCAAGGTCACATGGCTCGTAAATTCCAGGGCCAGGGTGACCCCATGCCCCTGCCCTGGTCATTATGATTGTGGAATCTTTGACTGTGGGCTGTTCTTGAGGACAGTACATCCAGACCAGACTGACTACTATACTCTGCCTTAAGGAGCTCATCAGTCCCTGCCCCTCCTCTCCGAGGATTTAAAGAGACTGCCCATTTCTTTCCCTTCCTTGGAGAAGTTCAGCAGGCTTCTCATGAAAAACAACATTCATAGACCCTGCCACGCCACCTGCCCGCATAATCCTGAAATGCTGACAACGTGGGGAATCCCTCAGGACCCCAAAATTCAACGAGAATTCCTGTCGTCCTCTTGAAAAAGACCTAGCCTTATTGCAAACACTAATGGCTTTTTCCCCCTCCTGGATTGTCAGGAACTGGTTTGGAAAGCAAATAATGCCATGCTTTCTGGAGGGCGTTATACATAGGGGACAGATGTTCCAATTCAGCTTGGGTTCATGCTCCTTTGTGGTGGATAATTCCTTGGCTCACTTCCCTGTCTGAGGCACTGCCACCCAGCTGATGTTGGTGGGGACTGAGTCCCCATAAAACAAGGGAGCACAACAGTCTGCCGAGCAGGGCATGCGACTCTAACTTTCCCCAGCAGCAGGCAGAGGCCCTTAGGAGCAGCTGGCCTCCGCCATTGGGGAGTCATTGATAGCCAGTCCTGCTGGCGGAAAGCCCCGAGCCTCTGGCCAGGGCTTCCAGCATGATCGATGGTGGCAGGCTGGCAAGCCCACTGCACAGCCGTGACCTGAGACTGTACACGGCCTGGCTTAGACTCCGGGGCTCATAGGAAGCAGGAAATTGGATGGACAGGATGCTTCCAATGTTTCAAAATGGGGATGAGAAGCTCTCTTCCTAATTGACTGGAAACTGTAGAAGATAAGCTGCATTTCCTTCCATCTGCCAGCTGACCTGGGAAGCCCTCCGGTTTCCAACAGCCACTTTTAGCTGCACTTGGACTGCTCTGCATACATCTCTCTTCCAATATACCATGAGGACAATCTTTTAACCCTCTTTCAAGAATCATGTGGGGAAGAGAGTAATGTCAAGGGCTAGGAAGGTCATGGCAAAGGGGACTATGTTACATCAGGGTTGATTTCTTTGCTTTTTCTTTCTTTTTGCAGTTGATTGATTTCCTATGCAGAATTTAAACAAACTGTCAATAGACTTTTGAACTCTATATATGAATTTTCTAGCTGTATGCATTAAAAAAGACCCTGCCCCTCCTCTCCGAGGATTTAAAGAGACTGCCCATTTCTTTCCCTTCCTTGAGAAGTTCCGAAGGCTTATCATGAAAAAAAACATTCATAGACCCTGCCACGCCACCTGCCCGCATAATCCTGAAATGCTGACAACGTGGGGAATCCCTCAGGACCCCAAAATTCAACGAGAATTCCTGTCGTCCTCTTGAAAAAGACCTAGCCTTATTGCAAACACTAATGGCTTTTTCCCCCTCCTGGATTGTCAGGAACTGGTTTGGAAAGCAAATAATGCCATGCTTTCTGGAGGGCGTTATACATAGGGGACAGATGTTCCAATTCAGCTTGGGTTCATGCTCCTTTGTGGTGGATAATTCCTTGGCTCACTTCCCTGTCTGAGGCACTGCCACCCAGCTGATGTTGGTGGGGACTGAGTCCCCATAAAACAAGGGAGCACAACAGTCTGCCGAGCAGGGCATGCGACTCTAACTTTCCCCAGCAGCAGGCAGAGGCCCTTAGGAGCAGCTGGCCTCCGCCATTGGGGAGTCATTGATAGCCAGTCCTGCTGGCGGAAAGCCCCGAGCCTCTGGCCAGGGCTTCCAGCATGATCGATGGTGGCAGGCTGGCAAGCCCACTGCACAGCCGTGACCTGAGACTGTACACGGCCTGGCTTAGACTCCGGGGCTCATAGGAAGCAGGAAATTGGATGGACAGGATGCTTCCAATGTTTCAAAATGGGGATGAGAAGCTCTCTTCCTAATTGACTGGAAACTGTAGAAGATAAGCTGCATTTCCTTCCATCTGCCAGCTGACCTGGGAAGCCCTCCGGTTTCCAACAGCCACTTTTAGCTGCACTTGGACTGCTCTGCATACATCTCTCTTCCAATATACCATGAGGACAATCTTTTAACCCTCTTTCAAGAATCATGTGGGGAAGAGAGTAATGTCAAGGGCTAGGAAGGTCATGGCAAAGGGGACTATGTTACATCAGGGTTGATTTCTTTGCTTTTTCTTTCTTTTTGCAGTTGATTGATTTCCTATGCAGAATTTAAACAAACTGTCAATAGACTTTTGAACTCTATATATGAATTTTCTAGCTGTATGCATTAATAGTCCATCTTATTGACCAAAAAAACTCGAGCAGTATCCCCAAACCTCCAATTCTGACTGGAACCATCAGAACCAATGATAAGTCTTAATCCAGAAAAATCTTTTAAGATTTAAGAAATGCTCAAAGCTAACACTTACATGGTGCTAGGGAAAGAGCTTTACAACATAACTCATTTAATCTTTATAAAAACTTTATTATCCTGATTTCACAGAAGAAGAAATGGAGGCACAAAAAAGTTAAGGGATTTGCCCAAATTCACACAGCTGATAGGTGCAAGGGCAGAATTTCAAATCCTAGTTTGAAGTCCTCTGAAAGACCCCCTTTCTCATAATATTTCATTTATTTGTATTCTAATTTATTTTAATTCTCACCAGAATATAGCTGTTCTATAACATTGTGTGAAGTTTCTGATGCACAGCAAAGTGAATCAGCTATATGTATACATGTATCCCCTCTTTTTTTTGGATTTCCTTTCCATTTAGGTCACTACAGAGCTTTGAGTAGAGTTACCTGCGCTATACAGTAGGCTCTTATTAGTTAGTCGTTTTATCCATAGTAGTGTAAATATGTCAATCCCAATCTCCCAATTCATCCTACCAGCCTTCTCCCCCTTGTTCTCCCCCTTGTTCTCTATGTCTGTGCTGCTTTTTCTATTTTGCAAATAGATTCATCTGTACCATATTTCTAGATTCCACACATACGCATTAATGTATATATTTGTTTTTCTGACTTCACTCTGTATAACCGCCTCTGTATTTATATTTTAAAGAATTTCTGAATTTCATCTTAATTGTCAAATGTGTTAGCATAAATGCTCTAAGTCTGAAGTGAAAGTTCCTCTTTCTTTCTTTTTTTTTTTCTTTTTCAAATTTTGCCCTCTTTTATTGGTTTTTAATTTTTTTATTATTTTTATTTTTATTTAACATTTATTTTATTTATTTATCTTTTGGGGGGTGGGGTGGGGAGAGAGGGGGACGGGCGGGCCACTTCTATTGGTCTTTCATTTCTCTATTTTCATCTGTCTTTGTTCTTTGGCTCCTGTGGGCCTCCCATCACGGTGGCCTCTGTCGTCGCAGAGCAACGGCTCTGGGCGCATGCGCCCCAGAGCTCTGGCTGGGTAATTGGACACATCTGTCCAGCCGCTCCGCGGCACGTGGGATCTTCCCACGCCAGGGATCGAACTGGCGCCTCTTGCACGGCAAGGCGGTGTCCTTACCCACTGCACCACCAGGGGAAGCCCTATTTATTTATTTTTATCCATCTTTATTCTTTGGCCTGTGCAGACCTCCCACTGCAGTGGCCTCTCTCGTTACAGAGCACTGACTCTGGGCTACTGACTCGTAATTGGACACACCAGTCCAGCTGCCTCGGGGCACGTGGCATCTGGGCCAGGGGTCAACCGTTGTCTGCAAGGTGGACTCTTTACCCACTGGGCCACCAGGGAAGCCCCCTCTTTCATTTCTAATACTGGTAACTTGTGTTCTCTCCTCAGTCCAGCTAGAGGTTTATCAGCTATATTGATCCTTTGAATAAATCAACATTTGTCTTACTTGATTTTTCTATTTTTGCCCAATTTTTGTTTCATTGATTTCTGCTCTTATCTTTATTATTATCTTACCTTCTAACTCAACTTTGAGTTTAATTTGATCTTCTTAAGTGGAATTTTTAGATGTTGATTTTAGAATTCTTTCTTTGGGGCTAATATAAGCATTTAACAGTATGAATTTCCCTCTAAACACTGCTTTAACTGAACCCCACAAATTCTAATATGTTGTGCTTTCATCATCATTCAACTTGGGATATCTCCTAACATCTCTTATAATTTCTTCTTTACCCCATGAGTTGCTTAGAAATACCTTCTTTAATTTCCAAATACTCAGAGATTTTAGAGATGCATTTTTCTCATTAATTACATTATCATTAAAAAACATACTCATTTTTACCTTAGTGAGACATTTTATAACCTAGCATATGGTCTTTCAGTGAGTATTCTATGCATACTTAATAATATGGATTCTGAGCAGCAATGGAGAGGTGGACATGGAGAACAGTCTGTGGACATTGGGGTGAGGGAGGGGCATATGCTGTGGGACTAGGGATCTCAAACAGGGCGGGCCACTTCTATTGGTCTTTCATTTCTCTATTTTCATCTGTCTTTGTTCTTTGGCTCCTGTGGGCCTCCCATCACGGTGGCCTCTGTCGTCGCAGAGCAACGGCTCTGGGCGCATGCGCCCCAGAGCTCTGGCTGGGTAATTGGACACATCTGTCCAGCCGCTCCGCGGCACGTGGGATCTTCCCACGCCAGGGATCGAACTGGCGCCTCTTGCACGGCAAGGCGGTGTCCTTACCCACTGCACCACCAGGGGAAGCCCTATTTATTTATTTTTATCCATCTTTATTCTTTGGCCTGTGCAGACCTCCCACTGCAGTGGCCTCTCTCGTTACAGAGCACTGACTCTGGGCTACTGACTCGTATGGACACACCAGTCCAGCTGCCTCGGGGCACGTGGCATCTGGGCCAGGGGTCAACCGTTGTCTGCAAGGTGGACTCTTTACCCACTGGGCCACCAGGGAAGCCCCCTCTTTCATTTCTAATACTGGTAACTTGTGTTCTCTCCTCAGTCCAGCTAGAGGTTTATCAGCTATATTGATCCTTTGAATAAATCAACATTTGTCTTACTTGATTTTTCTATTTTTGCCCAATTTTTGTTTCATTGATTTCTGCTCTTATCTTTATTATTATCTTACCTTCTAACTCAACTTTGAGTTTAATTTGATCTTCTTAAGTGGAATTTTTAGATGTTGATTTTAGAATTCTTTCTTTGGGGCTAATATAAGCATTTAACAGTATGAATTTCCCTCTAAACACTGCTTTAACTGAACCCCACAAATTCTAATATGTTGTGCTTTCATCATCATTCAACTTGGGATATCTCCTAACATCTCTTATAATTTCTTCTTTACCCCATGAGTTGCTTAGAAATACCTTCTTTAATTTCCAAATACTCAGAGATTTTAGAGATGCATTTTTCTCATTAATTACATTATCATTAAAAAACATACTCATTTTTACCTTAGTGAGACATTTTATAACCTAGCATATGGTCTTTCAGTGAGTATTCTATGCATACTTAATAATATGGATTCTGAGCAGCAATGGAGAGGTGGACATGGAGAACAGTCTGTGGACATTGGGGTGAGGGAGGGGCATATGCTGTGGGACTAGGGGATCTCAAACAGGGGCTCTGTGGCAGCCTGGAGGGGTGGGGCGGGGAAGAAGGTGTGGGGAAGGTTCGGGAGGTGAGGGGTGGCTTCCCTGGTGGTCCAGTGGGTAAGGGCACCGCCTTGCAGGGCAAGGGAGGTGAGGGGCATATGTATACCTATGGCAGATTCAGGTCGATGTGTGGCATTAAACAACACAACTCTAAAAAATAAAAATCAAATCAAATTAAAAAAAAGAATATGGACTCTGCCACTGTTGGGTACAGTGTTTCATCTGTGCCGATTAGGTCATGCTGATACTGTTTTCAGATCAATTATATTTCCTTACCCATTGTTTATCTACTTATTTTATCAATTATTGAGACAGGAGTATTAAAATCTCTAAATATGATTTGTCTATTTCTTCTTTTAATCCTGTCAGTGTTTACCTCATGTATTTCTCTTTCTTTGGCCTGCATAGTGTGGCATGCAAGTTCCCTGACCAAGAATGGAACCCATGCCCCCTGCACTGGGAGTGTCAGGTCTTCACCCAGACTGCCAGGGCAGTCCCTAATTCATCTATTTTGAAGCTCTCGCTGCTAAGTGAATAAATATTTAGAATGTTTTTGTCTTTCTAATGGATTCACCGTTTACCATTATAAAATCTCCCTCTGCCATTGGTAATGGTCCCTGTTCTGAAGTTCAAATATAGCCTTAATATAGCCTTATTCTGATTAACACTTGCATGGTATGTTTTATTTCATTCTTTTATTTTTAATAGCTGGGCTGGGTCTGTGTTGCTGCGAGCGCTCTTCTCTAGTCGCAGGGAGAGGGGGCTGCTCTCCAGTTGCAGGGTGAGAACGTCTCATTGTGCTGGGCACGTGGGCTTCAGCAGTCGCCGCTCCCAGGCTCTAGGGCACAGGCTCAATAGTTGTGTGCACAGGCTTATCTGCAGCATGTGGGATTATCCCAGATTGAGGATTGAACCTGTGTCTCCTGCATTAGCAGGCAGATTCTTTACCATTGAACCAACAGGCAAGCGCCCTACTCTGTTTATATTTAAAACAATTCTTGACATTGTTGGATGTTTTACATCAACCATCTTGCTATTTGTTTTCTAATAGATCCAGCTCTTCTTGTTTTTCTTTTCATGTTTCCTGTCTTCTTTTAAATTGAGTATTTGTAATATGTCATTTAATCTTCTCTTTTAGTTCATGTACCTTTTAAAATTTTTATAATGGTTACTCTAGGGTTTACAGTATACATCTTTACCTTATCGCAGTTTACCACCAAATAAAATTGTACTGTTGCAAAAAGTTATTAATCCCAACTATATTGATATTACTTTTGTTTTAAATATTCAATTATTTTTGAAGAAAAATTTAATGAAAAGATTTTACCCATTTATTTATGATTTTCAGTGATCTTTATTCCTTTGTGTAGAGCTGGTATTTTTTTATTCATACACTAAAGAACTTTCTTTTCTATATCTTGGTTCTAGGCAATAATTATTTTCTAATAATTACCTGTTTATAATAGCTAATACATTAGCTTTGGCCTGCATAGTGTGGCATGCAAGTTCCCTGACCAAGAATGGAACCCATGCCCCCTGCACTGGGAGTGTCAGGTCTTCACCCAGACTGCCAGGGCAGTCCCTAATTCATCTATTTTGAAGCTCTCGCTGCTAAGTGAATAAATATTTAGAATGTTTTTGTCTTTCTAATGGATTCACCGTTTACCATTATAAAATCTCCCTCTGCCATTGGTAATGGTCCCTGTTCTGAAGTTCAAATATAGCCTTAATATAGCCTTATTCTGATTAACACTTGCATGGTATGTTTTATTTCATTCTTTTATTTTTAATAGCTGGGCTGGGTCTGTGTTGCTGCGAGCGCTCTTCTCTAGTCGCAGGGAGAGGGGGCTGCTCTCCAGTTGCAGGGTGAGAACGTCTCATTGTGCTGGGCACGTGGGCTTCAGCAGTCGCCGCTCCCAGGCTCTAGGGCACAGGCTCAATAGTTGTGTGCACAGGCTTATCTGCAGCATGTGGGATTATCCCAGATTGAGGATTGAACCTGTGTCTCCTGCATTAGCAGGCAGATTCTTTACCATTGAACCAACAGGCAAGCGCCCTACTCTGTTTATATTTAAAACAATTCTTGACATTGTTGGATGTTTTACATCAACCATCTTGCTATTTGTTTTCTAATAGATCCAGCTCTTCTTGTTTTTCTTTTCATGTTTCCTGTCTTCTTTTAAATTGAGTATTTGTAATATGTCATTTAATCTTCTCTTTTAGTTCATGTACCTTTTAAAATTTTTATAATGGTTACTCTAGGGTTTACAGTATACATCTTTACCTTATCGCAGTTTACCACCAAATAAAATTGTACTGTTGCAAAAAGTTATTAATCCCAACTATATTGATATTACTTTTGTTTTAAATATTCAATTATTTTTGAAGAAAAATTTAATGAAAAGATTTTACCCATTTATTTATGATTTTCAGTGATCTTTATTCCTTTGTGTAGAGCTGGTATTTTTTTATTCATACACTAAAGAACTTTCTTTTCTATATCTTGGTTCTAGGCAATAATTATTTTCTAATAATTACCTGTTTATAATAGCTAATACATTAGCTATTGTAATACAAGCAAGAATTCCTTTTTTTTTTTTTTTAAAGATTTATTTATTTATTTTTGGGCGAGGATTGGGGAGGGAGGGGAGCTTGGTCTTTCCTTTTTCTCTGTTCATCCGTCTTTGTTCTTTGGCTCCTGTAGGCCTCCCATTGCGGTGGCGTCTGTCGCTGCAGAGCACTGGCTCTGGGCGCATGTGCTCCAGAGCTCTGGCTCAGTAATTGGACACATCAGTCCAGCCGCTCCGCGGCACGTGGGATCTTCCCAGGCCAGGGCTCGAACCGGCGCCCCTTGCACTGCAAGGCGGTGTCCTTACCCACTGGACCACCAGGGGAAGCCCAAGAATTCCTTTCTATTAATTAGTTTTATGTCTAAAGACATATTTATTTCATCTGCATTTTGAAAGGTTATGTTCATTGCATATTAGAGTTCTCGGGCAACATTTTCTTCCTTTCTATGCTACTCTGTCTTCTGGCTGACATTATTTCTGATGTGAAGCCAGTGGAAAATCTTATTTTTGTTCCCTTGAATGTAATGTGTCTTCTTTCTTTGGCTACTTTTAATACACACACTTTATCATTGGTTTTCGGAATATGGATTAAAATAAATCTTAGTATGGTACTTTGTACCTATTTATCCTGTTTGGGGTTTGCTGAGCTTATTGCATCTTTTGGTAAATATATATTTTTAAAATCAAATCTGGAATTTCAGCTTTCATTTCTTTGAATATCTTTTCCATACTCAATTTACATGTGCTAGATTGCTTGATATTAACTCACAGGTCATAGGGGTTCTATTTATGTATGTAGGTAGGTACATATTTTCTCTCTCCTTTTCTTTCTGAGCTTCAGTTTGAACTTTTTTTTTTTTACTGTATCTTCAAGTCCTTCTTCTTTTTTCTTCTGTGGTATGCAATCATCTGCTAAGCCCATCCAGTGAATTATGCATTTCTGATTTTTAGGCCTAGAAATTACATTTGGTTCTTTCCATATTTCTCATTGTGTTTAGGCTTTACAGGTGGTTCAGTGGTAAAGAATCTGCCTGCCAATGAAGGAGACTGGAGTTTGATCCCTGAGTGGGGAAGGTCCTCTGAAGGAAGAAATGACAACCCACTCCAGTGTTCCTGCCTAGAAAATTCCATGGGCAGAGGAGCTTGTGGGCTACAGTCCATGAGGTTACAAAGAGTCAGATATGACTGAGCACACATGCATACACGCTCATGTTCTCTGAGTTTTCCTATAGATCCTTCAACGTATTTACAATAGCTCTCTTAAAGTCATTATCTGCTCACTTCATCATCTCTGTCATTTATGTATCTGTTTCTACTTTTTTCCCCCTGGCTAAGGATCACATTTTCATGTTTTCCCACATGTCTAGTAATCTTTTTACCAGATTTTGGACATCGTGAGTATCATGTTGAGTGTCAGGATTTCTGCTGTTTTCCCATAAAGAATGCTGAGCTTTATTCTTGTAGGCAGTTAATTTAGTTGGGGATCAGCTTGGTGTTTTTGAAGTTTATTTTCAAGCGCTTCTTAGGAGGATCTAAAGTACCCTTTATTTTAGGACAACTCCAGCCTTATTCCTAAGGTGGGGCATCTCTGGAGTCTACTGAGTTCTGACTAATTGGAACTAGAATCTCTCATCCCTCTGCAAGCTTCAGCTATTGTTCATTTTGCAAATTCTTGGTAATTTTTCTTTCTCTGGTAATTGTTCTATGTGCCCAACCTACACAGCCTCACTTCACATAGGTGCAGCCTAATATCTGGCCAAAGATTTAAGCAGATCCTATGAACACGTATCTGCCTGCAATGCAGGAGATGAGGTTTCAATGTCTGGGTCGAGAGCATCCCTGGAGAATGGAATGGCAACTCACTCCAGTATTCTTGCCTAGGAAATTCCATGGGCAGAGGAGCTTGTGGGCTACAGTCCATGAGGTTACAAAGAGTCAGATATGACTGAGCACACATGCATACACGCTCATGTTCTCTGAGTTTTCCTATAGATCCTTCAACGTATTTACAATAGCTCTCTTAAAGTCATTATCTGCTCACTTCATCATCTCTGTCATTTATGTATCTGTTTCTACTTTTTTCCCCCTGGCTAAGGATCACATTTTCATGTTTTCCCACATGTCTAGTAATCTTTTTACCAGATTTTGGACATCGTGAGTATCATGTTGAGTGTCAGGATTTCTGCTGTTTTCCCATAAAGAATGCTGAGCTTTATTCTTGTAGGCAGTTAATTTAGTTGGGGATCAGCTTGGTGTTTTTGAAGTTTATTTTCAAGCGCTTCTTAGGAGGATCTAAAGTACCCTTTATTTTAGGACAACTCCAGCCTTATTCCTAAGGTGGGGCATCTCTGGAGTCTACTGAGTTCTGACTAATTGGAACTAGAATCTCTCATCCCTCTGCAAGCTTCAGCTATTGTTCATTTTGCAAATTCTTGGTAATTTTTCTTTCTCTGGTAATTGTTCTATGTGCCCAACCTACACAGCCTCACTTCACATAGGTGCAGCCTAATATCTGGCCAAAGATTTAAGCAGATCCTATGAACACGTATCTGCCTGCAATGCAGGAGATGAGGTTTCAATGTCTGGGTCGAGAGCATCCCCTGGAGAATGGAATGGCAACTCACTCCAGTATTCTTGCCTAGGAAATCCTATGGACAAAGGAGCCTGGTGGGCTACAGTACAGTCCATGGGGGTCACAAAGACTTGGACAAGACTTAGCAACTAAACAACAACACGATCTTTATATGGCCCCTTTTCTGTAAACCTTCTTTTGTTCTGGTAACTTGCCCTACAAATTTCAGTTGCCTCAGCCTCCACAAATTCTGACCTATGAATAATATCCTCATTTTAGTGAGCCTGCCATGTTCTGCTAGCAACTTCTTTCTCTGTACAGTAGCCCAGAAAACTTGGGAAATTAAAGGGCTCACCAAACTTGTTTTCCTTCTCTCAGGAATCGGAATTCTGTGTGCCTGTTGTTCAGCATCTGAGAACAGTTGTTTTACATATTTCATCCAGTTTTCTAGGTATTTACTGTAGGGAGGCCAACCAATGCTCAGCTATGCTACCATGACCACAGAAGAAGTCAAATATAAGGTTTTATTAAAATAATATTTACTAAACCTCACTCAATTACATATCATGTTAAAAGCTTTATCTGCATTGTTTTATATAATCTTCATATAAACCTCATAAAGTAGGTAACTCTTTTCTTTATTACAGACATAAAACTGAGGCTTAGGAAGTCAAAGAAATTTGCCCCAGCTTATGTAGTCAGTAAGTTATGAAACAGTACTCAGACCTGGTGGATGCTCTGCCCTTCTTTTGAAAGGCTCTTCTCTCTTAATATTGAAACATTATTCTTGTGTAAAAATATTACATGTTTATGAAATGGATGTTTGAAAATATAAAGAAATGTAAGAGAAAAAATCTACAGTTCCTATAATTGCACTCCCCAGGGACAGTCACTATATATTTTAAATAATATGAACAGAAAGGTTAGTTTGTTTTACAAAACTAGAATCCTGTGGAATCCTTCCATATATCAAGACATACTGCTTGATAATCTGTCTTTTCTACTCAATAATACCCTATAAGCATTTTTCATTAGATGTAAGGGTTTCCCAGGTGGCACTAGATAGAAAATCTGCCTGCCAATGCAGGAGACTTAAGAGATGCAGGTTTGATCGCTGGGTTGGGAAGATCCCCTGGAGGGAGAAATTAGATGTGATTTATTCTTCAAGAACAAAGAGTTTTTGTTTCTATTATCACAAATTTCAATCATCCCCCCAAGGAACACAGAATATTGTCATTAACCCTCCCGTACATGTAACCCTCACTTAACTTTAAAATGAACATTTTTCAGTCTTTGACTATAGTATTTAATGGTTCATATTCTAGCACATAGATGAAGCGTTGTTATTTTAACTGATTCTGTTGTTGAACATTTGTGTTGTTTCTCATTATTGTAAATAAATATCTCTCTAAATAAGTCTGTGTGCAAATGTAAGATTACTTCCTTAGGATAAATTCCTGAAAATAAAATTACTTGATTAAAGAGGATGAACATTTTACGACTTTTGAAGCATGTCCCCAAAATGCGTATTAGAAAGTTTGTGTTAATTTACCTTACTTCCTCTCAATAACAGTTTCTGAGTGCTATTTCACCACACTCTCAAATAACTAAGCATTAATCTTTAAATATGGGGCTTCCCTGGTGGTGCAGTGGCAAAGAATCCACCTGTCAATGCAGCAGACACAGGTTCAATCCCTGGGTTGGGAAGATTCCCTGGAGTAGGCAACGGCAACCTGCTCCAGTATTTTGCTTGGAGAATCCCATAGACAGAGGAGCCTGGCAGGCTACAGGGGGTCGCAGAGTCCAACACAGCTCACCGAGTGGGCACACATGCACAAATCTTTAAACACGCATTTGCCTATTGGAAGGTTGATTGACACACTCGTATTCTCTCTCTGTATAATCACCAACCCCATTGTCTACTAGCTACAGAGAGATTGGCTCTCTTATCAGTCAGATTTACTCAGAGCTACACATCAAAATATGGACTAGAGAACAACAGCATTCTTTGCTGTACATGTGTCTCCTAACAAAAAATACACCCTATTTCCCTGAAACATGTGGTCCCGCTGCCTAGCATTCGTACCCACTTAGAGAGGCAAGAATCCCTTATTTTGGCAGCAATGGAGGACAGCTGACGAGCCACAGATCCTGGCAAAAGTGGCACCAGCCACCTGTCTGGTACTAGACCAAAGCTAGCACTGTGCCCAGATTTGCATGTGCCTTCCTGCTCTCTTGGCTTGCAACCAGACTACAGACCAGATCTCCACAAGCTAGCTCCAACACAGCTTACAAACATTTTCAGTAGGCAGAAAGAAATCCAGGCATCTCTCTCATAAAGATGGCCATTCTGCATGAACTGAGATCTCTTCAAATCACTTCACCCCCTCCTCTCTGGCCTTGGCAGTCAAGTAGAAGATCTGAAAGGATGCCAGGGTAGTCCCAGCATTGGAAACTGGTTCTGGACAATAAAGGGACACAGAAAACTACAGAAACTAGTCTAAAACATGCATCTAGGGCGTGTGAATTTCAATACAGAAACTTATGTTCTTATTAGAAAGTAGGCTTCATAAGGACTGCATGTTGTCTTTCTTTGGTTCACAGATTTAGCTCCCCAAATGCCTGACACTTTGTGCGTGTGTGCTCAGTTGTGTCTGACTTTTTGCAACCCAACGGAATGTAGCCCACCAGGCTCCTCTGTCCAAGGGATTTTTTAGGCAAGAATACTGGAGCAGGTTGCCATGCCCCCCTCCAGGGCCTCTTCCTGACCCATGGATAGAGCTGACATCTCTTCCATCTCCTGCCAATGCAGGAGAGTTGTTTACCACTAGTGCCACCTGGGAAGTCATCTTTCTTATGTTACTCTGTGTCTTTTTCTGTCTTTTTTTAAGGATACTCATTGGATTTAGGGCCCACTGGAGTCCAGTATGATCTTATTTTAAGTCATGTCTTAATTACTTCTGCAAAGACTCCATTTCCACATCCCAAGCTTCCATGACCTGAATTTTCGGCTGACATTATCCAATTCACTACAAATAAGTAAAACAACAGTAATGACAGGAACTGCCCTGGTGGTCTGGTGGTTAAAATTCTGTGCTTCTAATGCAGGGAGCATGGGTTTGATCTCTGGTTAGGAAACTAGGATTCTTCAAGCTGCATGGTGTGGCCACAAAAGAATAAAAAAAGAGTAATGACAAAAACCCTCCCCCAGACACAAATGGTATTTGAAACCAGGTTCTCCCCAAACCAATATTCAGCCAAAGACTCAAAACTTTCTGAAGTCAGACTAGAGCAACCCTGATGAATACAGAGGGAAACAGAAAACTTCAAATTGTCTGTTGGGAAGGATTCCCAATAGACATGTAATCTTCTGAATTGAATTTCCAAAAACTTGAAACAATTTAAAATGCACATGGAATGCATAAAATTGTAACTGAGCAGGATTCTATGGGGCCTTCCCGGAACAGACTCTCCCACCCACTGTGTCCTCTGTCTGCCCCTTGTCTGTAGAAAAACTGTAGCCTCGTAGGCCTTCCCTGAGTTCCAAAAAAGTGAATTTAATCAGACGAATGAGAAAACACAGAAAGAAAGCAAAACAGTCAAGCAAGACAAAATAATAGCAGTTCAGCCGTTATGCAAAGTCAACGATCTTTAATTCCTATCCCAATCCACATCCTTTGAACTGTTTTGCACATAGTGAGACCCCCAGGAGGTGCATCCTGCCCACAAGCAGGTAGACCCCAGACCAGTTGGAACCAGATGGTTGATGATGTTGACTCTCATGGCCATCTCACCACTAACCAATCAAAAGAATGTACATGAACTGATCACACACCTCATAACCCCTCCCCTACTTATCCTGTTCTTAAAAACCTTTCCCTGCAAGCGGTAGGGAGTTCAGGGTCTTTTAAACACGAACTGTCCTAGACTCCTTGCTTGAAAGTGAACGTGTGAGGGGGGTATACATATGACTAATCTGGGATCATACATATCTGTAAACAGCAAAATTCTATAAAAGTAAAAAGTAAAATAAAAATTTTTTTAAAAAGGAAAGTGAAAGTGTTAGTTGCTCAGTCATGTCCAACTCTATGATTTCATGCACTGCAGCCCACCAGGTTCCTCTGTCCACGGGATTCTCCAGGCAAGAACACTGGAGTGGATTACCATTTCCTTTTCCACAGGATCCTCCTGACCCGGGAATCAAACCCAGGTCTCCTGCATTGCAGGCGGATTCTTACTGTCTGAGCCACCACAGAAGCCTGGACCCCTTGCTTGGTGCCCTGGAATAAATGCTGCACTTTCCTTTACCACAACCAGGAGTCAGGAGATTCGCTTTACCCCATGTGGGCAAGTGGACCCAAGTTTGATTCAGTAACAAAACGAGAACTTTAGCTTTGAAATTATGTGTGTGTGTGCTCAGTCGCTCAGTAGTGACTGACTCTTTGCAACCCCTCAGACTGTAGCCCACCAGGCTCTCTGACCACGGGATTCTCCAGGCAAGCATACTGGAGGAAGTTGCCATTTCCTCCTCCAGAGGATCTTCCCAACCCAGGGATCGAACTGGAGACTCTGGAGGGTCTGCTCCATTGGGCCCTTTACCGCTAGCACCACCTGGGAAGCTGTTCAAAATTACATATGAGTTTGAAATGAGCTATATATTATTTTGAAAGATCAGTTAAAAACATAAAATCTGGACTAGAAAGTTCAGCCGTTATGCAAAGTCAACGATCTTTAATTCCTATCCCAATCCACATCCTTTGAACTGTTTTGCACATAGTGAGACCCCCAGGAGGTGCATCCTGCCCACAAGCAGGTAGACCCCAGACCAGTTGGAACCAGATGGTTGATGATGTTGACTCTCATGGCCATCTCACCACTAACCAATCAAAAGAATGTACATGAACTGATCACACACCTCATAACCCCTCCCCTACTTATCCTGTTCTTAAAAACCTTTCCCTGCAAGCGGTAGGGAGTTCAGGGTCTTTTAAACACGAACTGTCCTAGACTCCTTGCTTGAAAGTGAACGTGTGAGGGGGGTATACATATGACTAATCTGGGATCATACATATCTGTAAACAGCAAAATTCTATAAAAGTAAAAAGTAAAATAAAAATTTTTTTAAAAAGGAAAGTGAAAGTGTTAGTTGCTCAGTCATGTCCAACTCTATGATTTCATGCACTGCAGCCCACCAGGTTCCTCTGTCCACGGGATTCTCCAGGCAAGAACACTGGAGTGGATTACCATTTCCTTTTCCACAGGATCCTCCTGACCCGGGAATCAAACCCAGGTCTCCTGCATTGCAGGCGGATTCTTACTGTCTGAGCCACCACAGAAGCCTGGACCCCTTGCTTGGTGCCCTGGAATAAATGCTGCACTTTCCTTTACCACAACCAGGAGTCAGGAGATTCGCTTTACCGCATGTGGGCAAGTGGACCCAAGTTTGATTCAGTAACAAAACGAGAACTTTAGCTTTGAAATTATGTGTGTGTGTGCTCAGTCGCTCAGTAGTGACTGACTCTTTGCAACCCCTCAGACTGTAGCCCACCAGGCTCTCTGACCACGGGATTCTCCAGGCAAGCATACTGGAGGAAGTTGCCATTTCCTCCTCCAGAGGATCTTCCCAACCCAGGGATCGAACTGGAGACTCTGGAGGGTCTGCTCCATTGGGCCCTTTACCGCTAGCACCACCTGGGAAGCTGTTCAAAATTACATATGAGTTTGAAATGAGCTATATATTATTTTGAAAGATCAGTTAAAAACATAAAATCTGGACTAGATTCCCAATTTCTTAACTTACTCGAGCTGTAATTTGGGGCCTGCCCTTCTCCAGGCCTGTTTTCCTCATCAGTAAATTAGAGATAATACTTATCGCCAGGATAAACATGTCTTCGGTGGTTGTGCGTAGAAAAATCCCTCAGCTTGTACAAACAGAAAAATTAAAAACACCTATGCTTCTCCTTTAGTCTCACACTACTACCACAGTCAGAACACTTTTTAAAAATATCTGGTTATCCTTTCATTCACAATAGTCTTTTTTGGTTTTAATCAAGTTTTGGTGGCTCTGGGTCTTCGTTGCTGTGAGCAGGCTTTCTCTCGTTGTGATGAGCTACTCTTTGTGGTGCTTGGGCTTCTCATTGCGGTGGCTTCTCCTGCTGTGGACCATGGGCTCTAGCATGCGGAGCTCAGTAGTTGTGGTGCACAGGCTTTACTTGCTGCCCCCTACCCCACCCAACTCCCCTGCCCCAGCATGTCGGAGAGTCTTCCTGCACTAAGGATCAAACTCGGGTCTCCTGCATTGGCAGGCAGATTCTTATCTGCTATACCAACAGGGAAGTCCTTCAAAACACTTCTGATACCAGATGTGTGGGTGTTTTTCCCATACCAAATACTCCTCTGTGACACCAGCTGTGTGTTTTACAACAGCTCAGTTCTGATATTCTCTGCCTGGAGTTACATCAGCTCCCACAGGTGAAGGGCTCAGTCCCCCAAAACTGCCCTCACCCCACTCTGGATGCCAATCACAAGCCCAGGTTGTCCCCTGTGCTTCTGACTGATGAGCTATACAGCACCCCCTCCCTCCTCAGGATCAGTTACTTTGCTACAGCAGCTCAGAGAACTGGAAAACAGCTCACTTACTATTTACCAGTGTATTATAAAAATACATGGTAAAGGCTACAGGGGAAGATCCAAATGGAAGGAATAAATAAGGCCAGATATGCTGTGCCCTCCCCCAGCACCACCCCATGATCACCAACCTGGAAGCACTCAGAACCCAGTCTTTAGGGGACTTTCCTGGTGATTTCATCACATAGATATTATTGATTCACCCATTTCCAGAGCCTCTTTCCTCTCTGAAGAATGGAGGAGGTGGCTGAAAATTCCAAGCTTCTAATCATAGCTTGATCTTTCTGGTGACCAGGTCCCATTCAGGAGCCCACCTAGGGTCACCTCACTAGAACAAAAAACACTGCTATCACTCAGGAAATTCCAGGGGATTTAGAAACCTGGGATTGGAGACCATGTGTTAGAACAAAAATGCTCCTCCTGATGCTCTTATCTTTTAAAATATGTTGGTCTTAGCAGCCCTGTGCCAGGAACCAGGGAAAGTGACAAATATATCTTTTTTCTAATATTTCACAGGTTAGAATAAAGATGAAAAGAGTTAAATGCATGTAGAGTGCCTCATCTAGGACCTAGCATGTGGAAGCTGCTCTATGAACGTTAATGTTTTAAGATGCTATTAGCACTGGAGAATGGATTTAGTGAGGGGATGGAAAGAGTTATGAAGCTAAAGACTAAAAGGCTAAGAGACAAGCAAGAGACTGTTTACATTTAAGAAGAAAAAAAAAAATTTATATTTTCCAAGCCCTGGCCTATATTCCTAAGCACTGCAATAGCTACAGTGGCAATTCTCAGAACGTAGTCTGTGGACATCTGAGAATCCCCAAATCCTTTGAGGGAATCACTGAGACCTTTTGTCACTCTCATTCCCTCAGGAGGATGCTATGGCATTGCCCGTAGGCTTATGGACATGTGATGTCACATCTGACAAATGCAGAAGCAGATACAAGAATCTAGCTGTCGTTTATGAAGGTAGACATTAATGATACTTGCAGAAAATGTAAAACAATGACACTTCTATTGCTGATTGCTTTGAAAAATATTTATGTCAGCGTTGTTCAGTTGCGAAGTTGTGTCCAACTCTTTGTGACTCCATGAACTATAGCATGTCAGGCTTCCCTGTCTTTCACTGTCTTCCAGAGTTTGCTCAGATTCGTGACCATTGAGTCGGTGATGCCATCTAACCATCTCATCCTCTGCTGCCCCCGTCTCCTTTAGCCTTCGGTCTTTCCCAGAATCAGGGTCTTTTCCAATGAGTTGTCTCTTCTCATCAGGTGGCCAAAGTACTGGACCTTCAGCTTCAGCATCAGTCCTTCCAATGAATGTTTAGGGTTGATTTCCTTTAGGATTGACTGGTTTGATCTCTGTACAGTCCAAGGGACTCTCAAGAGTCTTCTCCAGGACCATTATTTGAAAGCATCAATTCTTCAGCACTGACCATACACATTTATTGTTATTTTAAAGCAAATAAAGAAATCAAAATGTTAAAGATTTCTCCTTCTATTTCAGGTAATAGAAATATCAATAGGTATAAATTCTCAATATTTTTTTAAGAGTACAAAGCATCCTAAAACCAAAAAGTTGGATAATCAGTGATCTAGAGGAGAGCATAGCATGCCATAGGGTCAAATAATTTGGCCTCATAGCAGGTCATCACTAGATAGAAGTGGACCCTACACTTATATTCAGAGCTTATTATAGTGTTGGCACGACTTTTAGGAATTTTATGGGGACAGCGTTATGGAATCAAAGTTTCCATAATATATCCATTTCGTTTGCTTCTGAGTCACTGTTTCAGTTAGGCAGAGCTCCATTAGTTGCAAACATCAGCAATCTACTCAGGACAAAGCAAGCAAAGCAAAGGGCAACACAAAGTCCACCACTGAAAACTCAGACTGTGACCTCTACTTAGTGGCCCCACATCAAATTGACTAAGAAGACAAGCAAGAGACTGTTTACATTTAAGAAGAAAAAAAATTTTTTTCCATGGCCTATATTCCTAAGCACTGCAATAGCTACAGTGGCAATTCTCAGAACGTAGTCTGTGGACATCTGAGAATCCCCAAATCCTTTGAGGGAATCACTGAGACCTTTTGTCACTCTCATTCCCTCAGGAGGATGCTATGGCATTGCCCGTAGGCTTATGGACATGTGATGTCACATCTGACAAATGCAGAAGCAGATACAAGAATCTAGCTGTCGTTTATGAAGGTAGACATTAATGATACTTGCAGAAAATGTAAAACAATGACACTTCTATTGCTGATTGCTTTGAAAAATATTTATGTCAGCGTTGTTCAGTTGCGAAGTTGTGTCCAACTCTTTGTGACTCCATGAACTATAGCATGTCAGGCTTCCCTGTCTTTCACTGTCTTCCAGAGTTTGCTCAGATTCGTGACCATTGAGTCGGTGATGCCATCTAACCATCTCATCCTCTGCTGCCCCCGTCTCCTTTAGCCTTCGGTCTTTCCCAGAATCAGGGTCTTTTCCAATGAGTTGTCTCTTCTCATCAGGTGGCCAAAGTACTGGACCTTCAGCTTCAGCATCAGTCCTTCCAATGAATGTTTAGGGTTGATTTCCTTTAGGATTGACTGGTTTGATCTCTGTACAGTCCAAGGGACTCTCAAGAGTCTTCTCCAGGACCATTATTTGAAAGCATCAATTCTTCAGCACTGACCATACACATTTATTGTTATTTTAAAGCAAATAAAGAAATCAAAATGTTAAAGATTTCTCCTTCTATTTCAGGTAATAGAAATATCAATAGGTATAAATTCTCAATATTTTTTTAAGAGTACAAAGCATCCTAAAACCAAAAAGTTGGATAATCAGTGATCTAGAGGAGAGCATAGCATGCCATAGGGTCAAATAATTTGGCCTCATAGCAGGTCATCACTAGATAGAAGTGGACCCTACACTTATATTCAGAGCTTATTATAGTGTTGGCACGACTTTTAGGAATTTTATGGGGACAGCGTTATGGAATCAAAGTTTCCATAATATATCCATTTCGTTTGCTTCTGAGTCACTGTTTCAGTTAGGCAGAGCTCCATTAGTTGCAAACATCAGCAATCTACTCAGGACAAAGCAAGCAAAGCAAAGGGCAACACAAAGTCCACCACTGAAAACTCAGACTGTGACCTCTACTTGTACTGTCAGTTTCCAGCATAAATTCCCCTCATTTCACATCCATTCTTCACATTCATTTGTCTTGGAATTGCCAGTTTCATTTTCAATAAATTAAAATCCACTCAAGCTTTTACTCAGAAGTTCAATCACATCTTTGCTTTTTTCGTTTTATTACATATTTATTTACTTGGCTGTTCTGGGTCATAGTCGCGACTGCGAGATCTTTAGTTGTGTCACGTGAGATCTAGTTCCCTGACTAGGGATTGAACCTGGGCTCCTTGCACTGGAGTCTTAGCCACTGGACTATCAGGGAAGTTCCCATCCTTTTTTTTTTTTTTTAGTCACCTAGAAGAATGCTCAGAATTTTCTGATGATAAAAGAAAACACAAGAGAGTGAGTTAAAAGATCAATTCCCCCAGGCCTCTGTCTTGGAGATTCTGGTTCAGAGATTTGGATGGGGCTTGTGAATGTTTGTCTAATAAGGTTAAAGTTGTGTCTTATTAGAGCAGAGGAAAAAAGCACATGACTAATTTTAAAGGGCATTGGAAACTCCCAGAGATGGAAGAGAACAGAGATTTTCAATCTTCAGTGACCACACCAGCTCCTTAGACCCACCACAGAGATTCTAAGTAGATCTGGCCTTGGACCCAGGAATTAGCATTTTACTTCCCCAGATGTCTGATGTGAATGCTCAACTTTGAGAAGAGCCCAGAGTGAGATAGTTCATCAGATTATTTTGCTTCTCATTGTGGTGGCTTCTCTTTCTGTGGCCCCCAGGTTCTACAGCATTGGCTCAACAGTTGGACTACATGGGCTTAGTTGCTTTACAGCATAATAGTCAGGTCTAGATAGAAGTGGACCCTACACTTATATTCAGAGCTTATTATAGTGTTGGCACGACTTTTAGGAATTTTATGGGGACAGCGTTATGGAATCAAAGTTTCCATAATATATCCATTTCGTTTGCTTCTGAGTCACTGTTTCAGTTAGGCAGAGCTCCATTAGTTGCAAACATCAGCAATCTACTCAGGACAAAGCAAGCAAAGCAAAGGGCAACACAAAGTCCACCACTGAAAACTCAGACTGTGACCTCTACTTGTACTGTCAGTTTCCAGCATAAATTCCCCTCATTTCACATCCATTCTTCACATTCATTTGTCTTGGAATTGCCAGTTTCATTTTCAATAAATTAAAATCCACTCAAGCTTTTACTCAGAAGTTCAATCACATCTTTGCTTTTTTCGTTTTATTACATATTTATTTACTTGGCTGTTCTGGGTCATAGTCGCGACTGCGAGATCTTTAGTTGTGTCACGTGAGATCTAGTTCCCTGACTAGGGATTGAACCTGGGCTCCTTGCACTGGAGTCTTAGCCACTGGACTATCAGGGAAGTTCCCATCCTTTTTTTTTTTTTTTAGTCACCTAGAAGAATGCTCAGAATTTTCTGATGATAAAAGAAAACACAAGAGAGTGAGTTAAAAGATCAATTCCCCCAGGCCTCTGTCTTGGAGATTCTGGTTCAGAGATTTGGATGGGGCTTGTGAATGTTTGTCTAATAAGGTTAAAGTTGTGTCTTATTAGAGCAGAGGAAAAAAGCACATGACTAATTTTAAAGGGCATTGGAAACTCCCAGAGATGGAAGAGAACAGAGATTTTCAATCTTCAGTGACCACACCAGCTCCTTAGACCCACCACAGAGATTCTAAGTAGATCTGGCCTTGGACCCAGGAATTAGCATTTTACTTCCCCAGATGTCTGATGTGAATGCTCAACTTTGAGAAGAGCCCAGAGTGAGATAGTTCATCAGATTATTTTGCTTCTCATTGTGGTGGCTTCTCTTTCTGTGGCCCCCAGGTTCTACAGCATTGGCTCAACAGTTGGACTACATGGGCTTAGTTGCTTTACAGCATGTTGGACCTTCCCTAACCAGGGATCGAACCCATGTCTCCTGCATTGGCAGGCAGATTCTTTACCACTGAGTCACCAGGGAAGCCCTGCATTTTATTTTATTTTATTTTTGATGGAAGGTCAGTAATGGAGTTAGGACAATTTTGGAACAGACTCCACATGTCTGCTACAGAGGTAGGTCAAGCGGGATGAGGGGCCCAGGGAAACCTAAAGTCAGCTGTGGGATATGTAGGACTGAGGCTGGAGTAGAGGTGAGGCAGGAGGGCCTAGACACAGAAGCTCCATGCTTTCCCTCCTTTGTGGCAGGTGCTCTGTCCAAACTCCACCAAATAGCAGCACTGACCCTGGCACTGATCATGTGCCTGACAATTAGAACTGGTTGGAACAGTCATGCAACATCGTAAATGCCTTACTTAATGGCAGCACAGACTGCCTTGGTGAAAGGAGGAGCAAATCACACCCTGGATCTTCCCACCCATGCAATCTTACCAGTAGCTGCGCCCAGACCACCCAGCCAGAAGTCAGGATGCCAGTTCTCAGAGAGGTACTTGTCTCTGCTATCAGATGATCATTTATTTTCTGAGAAGGTCCAATTACACCTTGCTTATTGTCCTTCCTGGAAAGAACTTTTTTTTTTTTTTTAAATTTGTTTTTGGGCGGGAATTGCATTGGGGAGGGAGGGGACGGGGCGGGTCACTTCTATTGGTCTTTCATTTCTCTATTTTCATCCAGCTTTGTTCCTTGGCTCCTGTGGGCCTCCCATCGCGGTGGTGTCTGTCATTGCAGAGCACCGGCTCTGGGCGCATGCGCTCCAGAGCTCCGGCTCGGTGATTGGACACATCGGTCCAGCCGCTCCGCGGCACGTGGGATCTTCCCAGGCCAGGGCTCGAACCGGCGCCCCTTGCACTGCAAGGCGGTGTCCTTACCCACTGGACCACCAGGGGAAGCCCTGGAAAGAACTTAATCACTTGTACCAGCTTGATTTGGTGGAACAGGTGTTTTGTTACTCCTGCCAGAAAAGTGTTCTCTGATCACCTCTCAAGATTCACAGGGAACCTCTCTCTACCTCCCAGTCACTGCCTTTTGGGTGTGGACCTGCAGGGTCCATAAGGAAAGCTTTATTTTTCTTTATAGCAAACTATCCCCATCTATCAAATTATTGCTATTGTTTAATCTGTAAGTTGTATCTGACTCTTTTGCAACCCCATGGCTACATGTCCATCGGATTTTCCAGACAAGAACACTCTACTGTTTGCTCTGTCGCTTTAGTCTTGTCTGACTCTTTGTGACCTCGTGGTCTGCAACCTGCCAGGCTCCTCTCCCCATGGGATTTCCCAGGCAAGAATACTCTAGTGGGTTGCCATTTCATTGTAAACTGGCCTATTTGTTTTGTCTTCTGCTTTCCTCCACTAGAACGTAGGTTCTATATGACAGCATAATTTTGGTCTATTTGGTTCTTGGGCCTAACACAGTGTCTGGTTCTTACAAGAGCTTTAGTAAGTATTTGTTGAAGGGATGAATACATGGGTTTTATTTCTCTCCAGGTTGGGGAAGGGAGGGTAGAATGGCTGAAGCGTTGCTGAACCAATGGACAGGAGAGAGTGGTGGTTTCTAGGGTCCAGAGTTAGACAAGGAATATTGTTTAAAGAAATAAGAGTTACCTGACAAAGACACAATCCGTACAGGAGTTTAAGGTAAAGGAGCTTCAAGGCCCTCAGCCTGGGCAAGCACAAAGCACTCAGACAAGGGATCTGGGGAAAAGGAACGAGCACGGAGCCCAGGGATTAGACGTAAGGTCTGCAGGTGAGCGGAAGGAAAGGACATGGCAAGTACACCAGCAGGGTTATACCTGAACCAAATTCGGCTTCCTACTGGCTTTCCCTTTTAAGAGTAGGGCTTTAAAACAGATGTTCTTTTTAAGATTTATTTGTATTTTTGACTGTGATGGGTCTTCGATGCTTCATGTGGGCTTTCTCTAACTGGTGTCCTTTGCATTGCAAGGTGGATTCTTAACCACTGTATTACCAGGCAAGACCCCGGAATTTTGTCTTTAATTTACACTGAGAAGTCGCCATTTATGACTGGCATTAGATAAACTGCAGAGAAACTTCTAAGTAAGGGTAAACTGATAACAGTGTATCATATGTTTTCCCTAACTATTCCTGGCAAATTCATCACTATTGTGAAACCAAGTTTGAATCTCAGAGTATTTTTTTAAATATACTTCACTTTTTATTTTGAAATAATTCCAGACTTACAGAAAAGCTGCAAGTAAAAAAGAATGTCTGTGTATCAGATTCCCCAGATGCTAACATTGACCATGTTTACTTTACTGTTCTTTCCCACACTTTTTTTTAAACCATTTTCGAATAAGTTGTAGTTATAATGTCCTTTTGTCTCCAAAAGATTTCTGTATGCACTTCATAAAAGCAAGGGCATTTGGGGAATTCCCTGGTGGTCCAGTGATTAAGAATCCACTTTTGGGCTTCCCTGGTGGTCCAGTGGGTAAGGACACCGCCTTGCAGTGCAAGGGGCGCCAGTTCGATCCCTGGCCTGGGAAGATCCCAAGTGCCACGGAGCAGCTGGACCGATGTGTCCAACTATCAAGCCGGAGCTCTGGAGTGCATGTGCCCAGAGCCGGTGCTCTGCAGTAACAGAGGCCACTATGATGGGAGGCCCACTCAGGCCAAAGAGCAAAGATGGATGAAGATAGATAAAGGAAAGACGAATAGAAGTGCCCCACTCCCTGCCGCCATAAAAAGCTTTAAATAAAAACGGATTCAATCCTAGCTGGGGAGCTAAGATCCCACATACTGTATGGTACAGCCAAAAATAAAAACAATAAAAATAAGGACATGTTTTGACACAAACATAGTATGATGTTCAAAATCAAGTAGCTAACCTTGATTCATTACTGTATTCTAATCTCCAGACCTTATTCAATTGTTACCAATTGTCCCCCTAATGTCCTCTGGCAAGCATCTTGCAGAAATGGGACCTCACTCTGACCCGCTCAGCACAAGCACCATCCAGAAATCTAGAAAGATGGGCTGTCGGTGAATTCTCCTTCCACACAAAGAGACCTCGAGGGTGGGCTGCTGTGGATGCCAAAGGCAGTCTTCCCGGGACCAAACAAGAAAGGCAAGAGCATCTCAGAGACCAAACCTGAACAGGGCTGGACTGTGAGCCACATGCCAGTAACCCTACCTCTAGACCTCTTGCTGGGCCGGAAACGTCAACCCCTATGCATGTAAGCCATCGTAAGCCCAGTTAAGGTTTTCCTTATTTATGGCCACAACATTCCTAATTGACATAATCCTCTAAAAGCGGAAATAGCAGCTTCTTATACCTATGCATGCACAGAGACACACATTCCAACTGCTCTCGAAAGAAACTTAATGAATGAACTATATCATATATGAGTACATCTGTTCCCCTCCAGCATTTCTAATATAGTTTATCACCTCAACTGATTGGGATGACTGTAATAGGCATAGCACCTGTCTTTACAGCAAATCTCACAGGGTCACAGGAGTTTAGTTAGAGGAAACTTGATTATCTCATCTAAACACCTTCACAGTACGTATAATTTTAAGAAATGTGTTTAGGAGTAACAGCAGTTGTCACAAAAGGGGGAAGGGTGATGTAAGAGCAGGGAGAAGAAGCAGGTCGACCCAGATAAAGGGACCTCAGTGATGTTGGGGCTTCTCTGGTGGGCCAGTGCAGAAGACTCCATGCTTCCCCTGCAAGGTGCAGGTTCAAGCCCTGATCTGGAAACAAAGATCCCACATGTTGTGCAGAGAGGCCATAAACGTCTTTAAATATATTTTTTAAAAGGTATTCACATGGGCTTCCCTGATGGTCCAGTGGGTAAGGACACCGCCTTGCAGTGCAAGGGGCGCCGGTTCCATCCCTGGCCTGGGAGGATCCCACGTGCCGCGGAACGGCTGGACCGATGTGTCTAATTACCGAGCCAGAGCTCTGGAGTGCATGTGCCCGGAGCCGGTGCTCTGCAACGACAGAAGCCACTGCGATGGGAGGCCCACACGGGCCAAAGAACAAAGCTGGATGAAAATAGATAAATGAAAGACCAATAGAAGTGGCCCACCCGCCGCCCTCCCTCCCTCCTGAACCCGCCCCACCCCACCCCCAAAAAATACAAAAAAAAAAAAAATGATACATTGAACAATCAAAATAATTAGATGGATTCACACACTAGGAAAAATTAAAACCCTAGGACTGACATGGGATTCAATGGAGAAGTTGAATCTGTCCTAAACAAGGCACACAGCAATTACACTCGTGTGTGTCATTTTCTGTAGCTTTCTGTGCATGTGTTGTGTGTGTGTGTGTAGTTTGATCTTTACAATATTCTGGGAATTATTATCTTCAATTTGCTGGGCCGGAAACGTCAACCCCTATGCATGTAAGCCATCGTAAGCCCAGTTAAGGTTTTCCTTATTTATGGCCACAACATTCCTAATTGACATAATCCTCTAAAAGCGGAAATAGCAGCTTCTTATACCTATGCATGCACAGAGACACACATTCCAACTGCTCTCGAAAGAAACTTAATGAATGAACTATATCATATATGAGTACATCTGTTCCCCTCCAGCATTTCTAATATAGTTTATCACCTCAACTGATTGGGATGACTGTAATAGGCATAGCACCTGTCTTTACAGCAAATCTCACAGGGTCACAGGAGTTTAGTTAGAGGAAACTTGATTATCTCATCTAAACACCTTCACAGTACGTATAATTTTAAGAAATGTGTTTAGGAGTAACAGCAGTTGTCACAAAAGGGGGAAGGGTGATGTAAGAGCAGGGAGAAGAAGCAGGTCGACCCAGATAAAGGGACCTCAGTGATGTTGGGGCTTCTCTGGTGGGCCAGTGCAGAAGACTCCATGCTTCCCCTGCAAGGTGCAGGTTCAAGCCCTGATCTGGAAACAAAGATCCCACATGTTGTGCAGAGAGGCCATAAACGTCTTTAAATATATTTTTTAAAAGGTATTCACATGGGCTTCCCTGATGGTCCAGTGGGTAAGGACACCGCCTTGCAGTGCAAGGGGCGCCGGTTCCATCCCTGGCCTGGGAGGATCCCACGTGCCGCGGAACGGCTGGACCGATGTGTCTAATTACCGAGCCAGAGCTCTGGAGTGCATGTGCCCGGAGCCGGTGCTCTGCAACGACAGAAGCCACTGCGATGGGAGGCCCACACGGGCCAAAGAACAAAGCTGGATGAAAATAGATAAATGAAAGACCAATAGAAGTGGCCCACCCGCCGCCCTCCCTCCGGACGCCCCACCCCCACCCCCCAAAAAAAATACAAAAAAAAAAAAAGTGATACATTGAACAATCAAAAATAATTAGATGGATTCACACACTAGGAAAAATTAAAACCCTAGGACTGACATGGGATTCAATGGAGAGAAGTTGAATCTGTCCTAAACAAGGCACACAGCAATTACACTCGTGTGTGTCATTTTCTGTAGCTTTCTGTGCATGTGTTGTGTGTGTGTGTGTAGTTTGATCTTTACAATATTCTGGGGAATTATTATCTTCATATTTTTCCAAATGGAAAAACAGAAGTTCAGAGAAATTAAGTGGTTTTCTCAAAAATAAATGGCAAGATGGCAGTGGAGAGGCGACAGCAGTGGAGATGGTGAGGAAGAACCGCTGACAAGCTCCTGCTCCATACAGAGAATGTGAACACCGGCAAAAACAAAGACAACTTTTACAGAACTCTGGAGGCTAACCAAAGGGGAGTATTTATTCATAAAAAATTGGCTGAGTCTCAGTAGGCTCAGTGAGCTTTGTGGCATTTTAGCTTGCCTCATGCCTTCTTCCCCTTCTCTCCAGCTCCACGGAAGCCTTGAAAACAAATGGCACCACGTTCACAGGGAAAACCAGCAGCCTGGAGCCCACCGGAAGGGGAGGGATGGGGTTGGAACTCCCTAGAACGCCGTTCTCAGGGCATTGTCATTATCTGACATGCCAGGCAGTTCCCTGGAAAACTCTGTTCTAAGGAGTTGTCTTTTTTTTTTTTTTTTTTAAGCTTTTGTTTTACTTTTAACTTTTACAGAGTTTTGTTGTTTACAGATATGTATGCTCCCAGATTAGTCATATGTATATCCCCCCCATCCCCACCCCTCCAGACTGCCACACAGCACCCCTGCAGGATCCCCTTTTCTCACAGAGCAATGACTAGAGCTATTTTCTTCACCTATGATAGTACAGGCCTTCATGCTACTTCCTTTACGCCTCCCACCCACTGTTCCTTCCTCACAATGTCCATATGTCCAGTGTCCATGTCTGTCTCTTAAGGAGTTGTCTTTTTTGGCCTGACTCAGAACAGCTTTTTCCACAGGAACGTTTGTGAAAAACAATCAAAAACAGTTATTTACTATCACAGACACAAACAAGAAATTGACAAAAAAACTTAGAAGGAAAAGTTGGGGAATAAGATATTTAGGGGAGACTTTGAAAACGTCCAACATATTTCTAGAAATCTAGAAGGATGCAAATGGTTGTGCTGGGCTCATGTTCCAGGAAAAACGAAATAAATTGACAGACATCTTGTGTCATGAATTGGAAGTTTTAATTTTGTTAAAATGGCAATACTCTCCAAACTGATCAGCAGACGATACAATCCTATCAAATCCCATATGCCTTTCTCTTTTTTAAGCATTTATTTCTTTGTGTTAGTTTTGACTCCACTGGGTCTTTGTTGCTGTGCACGGGCTTTCTCTAGTCTCTGTGAGCGGGGGGGGGGGGGGGTACTGTCTAGTGACAGTGCTTTGGCTTCTCACTGCGGCAGCTTCTGCACTAGGCTCTAAGGTGCACAGGCTTCAGGGCCACAGCTCGTGGACTCAGGAGCACGGGCTCTGTAGTTGTGGTGCCCGGGCTTAGTTGCTTTGTTGCTTGTAGGATCTTCCCAGAGCCTGGATTGAACCCGTGTCCTCTGCATTGGCAGGTGGATTCTTAACCACTGGACCACCAGGGAAGTCCCCCTACCACATACCTTTTTTTGCAGAAATTGACAAGTTTCCTAAAATTCATATGGAAATTCCAAGAACCCAGAAGAGCCAAAATATTTTTGAAAAAAGAAGAGCAAAATTAGAATCACACTTCCTAATTTCAAGAGTTATTGTAAAGGTCTAGTAATCCATTCAGTGGGGTGTCTGTGTAAAAATAGATGTAGAAGTCAAGGAAACTGACTGTTGAATCTGGAAATCAATTATTCTGTTTATGGTCAGTGGATGTCTACAAGGGGGCCAAGACAGTTCAGTGGACAAAAGAATACCATTATAAACAAATGGTACTGGGACAACCGTATATTCGTGTATAGAAGAATGAAGCTGGAGCCCTACTCTCATGATTATTGAGGCCAAGCTGGAGCATAGTTGGAGGCCCAGGGAAGCCAGTGGTGGGGTTCTAGCACAAACCTAAAGGTCTTAGAACCGGGAAAGCTCATGGTGTAAGAATCCAAAAGTCTGAGGACAGGGTGGGGACTGATGGTATAAGTCCAATCTGACTCCAAAGGCCCAAGAACTCGCAGTGCCAATGTCCAAGTGCATGAAAAGATGGAGGTCCCTGCTTGAACAGAAGAGTACATATTCTCGTCCCTGCTTTTTGATTCTATTAAGGGCCTCGACAGATTGAATGACGCCACCTCCAACATATTTCTAGAAATCTAGAAGGATGCAAATGGTTGTGCTGGGCTCATGTTCCAGGAAAAACGAAATAAATTGACAGACATCTTGTGTCATGAATTGGAAGTTTTAATTTTGTTAAAATGGCAATACTCTCCAAACTGATCAGCAGACGATACAATCCTATCAAATCCCATATGCCTTTCTCTTTTTTAAGCATTTATTTCTTTGTGTTAGTTTTGACTCCACTGGGTCTTTGTTGCTGTGCACGGGCTTTCTCTAGTCTCTGTGAGCGGGGTACTGTCGAGTGACAGTGCTTTGGCTTCTCACTGCGGCAGCTTCTGCACTAGGCTCTAAGGTGCACAGGCTTCAGGGCCACAGCTCGTGGACTCAGGAGCACGGGCTCTGTAGTTGTGGTGCCCGGGCTTAGTTGCTTTGTTGCTTGTAGGATCTTCCCAGAGCCTGGATTGAACCCGTGTCCTCTGCATTGGCAGGTGGATTCTTAACCACTGGACCACCAGGGAAGTCCCCCTACCACATACCTTTTTTTGCAGAAATTGACAAGTTTCCTAAAATTCATATGGAAATTCCAAGAACCCAGAAGAGCCAAAATATTTTTGAAAAAAGAAGAGCAAAATTAGAATCACACTTCCTAATTTCAAGAGTTATTGTAAAGGTCTAGTAATCCATTCAGTGGGGTGTCTGTGTAAAAATAGATGTAGAAGTCAAGGAAACTGACTGTTGAATCTGGAAATCAATTATTCTGTTTATGGTCAGTGGATGTCTACAAGGGGGCCAAGACAGTTCAGTGGACAAAAGAATACCATTATAAACAAATGGTACTGGGACAACCGTATATTCGTGTATAGAAGAATGAAGCTGGAGCCCTACTCTCATGATTATTGAGGCCAAGCTGGAGCATAGTTGGAGGCCCAGGGAAGCCAGTGGTGGGGTTCTAGCACAAACCTAAAGGTCTTAGAACCGGGAAAGCTCATGGTGTAAGAATCCAAAAGTCTGAGGACAGGGTGGGGACTGATGGTATAAGTCCAATCTGACTCCAAAGGCCCAAGAACTCGCAGTGCCAATGTCCAAGTGCATGAAAAGATGGAGGTCCCTGCTTGAACAGAAGAGTACATATTCTCTTCCCTGCTTTTTGATTCTATTAAGGGCCTCAACAGATTGAATGACGCTCACCTGCCCTGGTGAGGGTGACCTTCTTTCTACCGATTCAAATGCTAACCTCTTCTAGATAATCCAATTACAGATACATCTGGGGTGGAGTTCAGTCATCCATCATTTGTATCTTACAAGCCAAGTAATGATGCAGATGAGCCAGAGACCACACGTGAGAAAACATGCTTCCCATTGTCTTCCAAGGTCTTGACCTATTCTAATTCAGAAGTGGCTAGCTGTAATGAGCTCTGCAATGATCCCAAGTTGGAAGGTTTTTGTTGTTTTTCTTTTTTAAAAAAAAGAGAGGAATGTATTTATTTTTTATTTTTGGCTGAGTCAGGTCTTCATCGTGGCATTCTGGATCTTCGTTGTGGTGCGCAGGACCCTTCATTGTGACTGGGGGTTCTTTCTAATTGTGGCACAAAGAATTCTGGAGAGATCGCACGATCTCAATAGTTGCAACGGGTGGACTTACCTGTTTCGAAGCATGTGGGATTTTAGTTTCCTGATCAGGGATGGAACCCTCATCCCCTGTGTTGGAAGCACAAAGTCTTAACCACTGGACCACCAGGAAAGTTGGAAGCTTGACAACCAGTCCAGATTGAAAGTATTACAGAGCACTTCACCTTAGTTTGCTTGCTCTTAGGGAAAAATAGAGAAAAGCGCATATGTTTTAAATTCAAACAGATGTCTTGTCATCTTGAGACAATAACACAATAGATGAGCAGTCACTTTTATCATTCTAAACTGGTTCCTTTGAAAAGATTAACATTAAAAAAAAAAAAAAAACAAGCTAAAGAACTACTTTAAACCTCCTTTCCAACTTCTGAAAAGATTAACGACTTTGGATAAACAATGACAACATCTCATCTGCACTTCAGGAAGCCAGTGGTGGGGTTCTAGCACAAACCTAAAGGTCTTAGAACCGGGAAAGCTCATGGTGTAAGAATCCAAAAGTCTGAGGACAGGGTGGGGACTGATGGTATAAGTCCAATCTGACTCCAAAGGCCCAAGAACTCGCAGTGCCAATGTCCAAGTGCATGAAAAGATGGAGGTCCCTGCTTGAACAGAAGAGTACATATTCTCTTCCCTGCTTTTTGATTCTATTAAGGGCCTCAACAGATTGAATGACGCTCACCTGCCCTGGTGAGGGTGACCTTCTTTCTACCGATTCAAATGCTAACCTCTTCTAGATAATCCAATTACAGATACATCTGGGGTGGAGTTCAGTCATCCATCATTTGTATCTTACAAGCCAAGTAATGATGCAGATGAGCCAGAGACCACACGTGAGAAAACATGCTTCCCATTGTCTTCCAAGGTCTTGACCTATTCTAATTCAGAAGTGGCTAGCTGTAATGAGCTCTGCAATGATCCCAAGTTGGAAGGTTTTTGTTGTTTTTCTTTTTTTAAAAAAAGAGAGGAATGTATTTATTTTTTATTTTTGGCTGAGTCAGGTCTTCATCGTGGCATTCTGGATCTTCGTTGTGGTGCGCAGGACCCTTCATTGTGACTGGGGGTTCTTTCTAATTGTGGCACAAAGAATTCTGGAGAGATCGCACGATCTCAATAGTTGCAACGGGTGGACTTACCTGTTTCGAAGCATGTGGGATTTTAGTTTCCTGATCAGGGATGGAACCCTCATCCCCTGTGTTGGAAGCACAAAGTCTTAACCACTGGACCACCAGGAAAGTTGGAAGCTTGACAACCAGTCCAGATTGAAAGTATTACAGAGCACTTCACCTTAGTTTGCTTGCTCTTAGGGAAAAATAGAGAAAAGCGCATATGTTTTAAATTCAAACAGATGTCTTGTCATCTTGAGACAATAACACAATAGATGAGCAGTCACTTTTATCATTCTAAACTGGTTCCTTTGAAAAGATTAACATTAAAAAAAAAAAAAAAACAAGCTAAAGAACTACTTTAAACCTCCTTTCCAACTTCTGAGAAACTTTGCTATTCAGTCACTGTTTAGACTTCGACTTTGGATAAACAATGACAACATCTCATCTGCACTTCAGGATAATTTTATCATCTTAAAACTTGGACAGTGCAGTGAGAATCTGGCTGCCTGGCAGGGACTCCTCTCTCCCAGAGATGCCCTAGAGGCGAGAAAGTGGGACATCCAAATGTTCCATGTGATCACAGTCCCAGCCCTTGCCAAGTACATGTCCGACTGCTTGGAGTCGGTGATGAAAGGAAAAGGAAATCTGTGCTGGAAGCTTTCACCTAATTCTGAAGGGAATTTCAATGTGTTTGTAGCCAGCTGGGGAGTTCTGCTTCTCCAGCAGATGTGCAATTAAGTTACAATGATTGGTCAAGTGTTAGAACCACAAAGAAGAGCATGTAAGGAAAAAAAAAAAGTCTGTTAATTGTTCTTTGTTTCTGTTTTTTTTTTTTTTCTTGGCGCCACTTGGTCTTAGTTGTGGGATTTTTTTTTTCCCCTAAGGTATGCAGGATCTTTAGTTACAGCATGTGGGATCTAGTTCCTTGACCAAGGATGAAACCCAGGCCCCTGCATTGGGAGCATGGCATCTTAGCCACTGGACCACCTGGGAAGTCCCATCTTTGCTGCTGTTCTTGATACATTTTTTATAAAAACCACGGGCTGGACTTCCTGGTGGTCCCGTGGGTAGAAAGTTCACCTTGCAGTGCAAGGGGCACAGGTTTGATCCCTGGCCGGGGAAGATCCCACATGCCACAGAGTGGCTGGACCAGTATGTCTAACTATGAGCCAGTGCTCTGGAGCGCATGCGCCCAGCGCCGGTGGTCTGCTACAGGAGAGGTCACTGCAATAGGAGGCCCACACAGGCCAAAGAATAAAGATGGATGAAAATAAATAAATAAATAACCAACAAAAGAGGCCAAAATTAAAAAAAAAAAAAAAAAAAAAAAGCCACAGGCTAAGGTACTGATCCATGCGTGTAGGTCCAGCTCTTCCCAACCCCAGAGGGTACCTCCATGAAGTGGGGGAGGCGGGGGAGTGGCTATGGAGGAGGCGATGGGAGCAGACTATGGGGAATGAGGGGTCTTTTGAAAACCAATACTACAGGGGACAGAGGCTCAAAGATACCTTTTTTAAACTTAAATGGCTTCTGGAATATACCTGTTAGATGGCACTTACATCTTCATTTACCTTTCTGGAAAACATTCAGCCTTTGGCTAACCTTGGTCAGCTCTGTCCCCTTCCCCGTTGGAGAGAATTGGGATTCTGACTAGTAACAGGCCATTTGAGCTTCCCATTGATGGGAAACAATCTTATTTAATAATAATAATAACATTGTCTTATTACATTGCAAGATTAACTGTTGGTGAGCATCTAGGGTAGATATGGTTCCAAAAGGGGGATAATCAGTTATATGTTTTACATTTCTGGTTTGAAATAAATTAAACTTAGAGAAAAGTTGTAAGAACTGTGTAAAGAACACCTATTTTCCCTTTACTCCTGTTCCATGCTAAGGTTTTACCATCTTTGCTCTGTACTCTCTTTTTTATCTTTTCTTTTTTCATTTAATAAGCTTTTTAAGGACAGTTTAGTTTTAGATACAGAAAAATTCAGCAGATAACACAGAGTTGAAATACTCCCCAACAGTTTTATATCTTAGTCAGGTCTTATATAAGAATAGTACATTTATTACAATTAATGAACCAACATTGATTCATCATTATCTGCAGTCTATAGGTTATTCAGATTCCCTTAGTTTTTATTCCTTGCTCATGTCACTTCAATTTGACTCAATCCCTTTGAAATACAAACATAAGTGTAAAAAGTTATTAAACTGCAAGAGTTGAAAGGACCTCTCAAAATGATACATCAGTACTATTTGTTATAGTAAGAAATACTCCACATGTCAAAAAGTAGAGAAATAGCTAAGCAAACTATTACATATTAATGTAGTGATATACCTCCTGGCTATTAAAAATGAAAACTAGGAAAATTGTTTTAATACATGGAGTATCCTATTAATGAAAATAGTGGAAGGTAAAATAAACTATGCATGCTGGTTAGCATTAGTCAGCCCAAAGTTAAAAGGAATTGATGGGACTGAAAAATGATTAGAATTTAGGACTCCCTAGATTAGATCTTTTATAACTATGTTTGATTGTTTTAAAAATTACAGACTATGGGGAATGAGGTGTCTTTTGAAAACCAACAATACAGGGGACAGAGGCTCAAAGATACCTTTTTTAAACTTAAATGGCTTCTGGAATATACCTGTTAGATGGCACTTACATCTTCATTTACCTTTCTGGAAAACATTCAGCCTTTGGCTAACCTTGGTCAGCTCTGTCCCCTTCCCCGTTGGAGAGAATTGGGATTCTGACTAGTAACAGGCCATTTGAGCTTCCCATTGATGGGAAACAATCTTATTTAATAATAATAATAACATTGTCTTATTACATTGCAAGATTAACTGTTGGTGAGCATCTAGGGTAGATATGGTTCCAAAAGGGGGATAATCAGTTATATGTTTTACATTTCTGGTTTGAAATAAATTAAACTTAGAGAAAAGTTGTAAGAACTGTGTAAAGAACACCTATTTTCCCTTTACTCCTGTTCCATGCTAAGGTTTTACCATCTTTGCTCTGTACTCTCTTTTTTATCTTTTCTTTTTTCATTTAATAAGCTTTTTAAGGACAGTTTAGTTTTAGATACAGAAAAATTCAGCAGATAACACAGAGTTGAAATACTCCCCAACAGTTTTATATCTTAGTCAGGTCTTATATAAGAATAGTACATTTATTACAATTAATGAACCAACATTGATTCATCATTATCTGCAGTCTATAGGTTATTCAGATTCCCTTAGTTTTTATTCCTTGCTCATGTCACTTCAATTTGACTCAATCCCTTTGAAATACAAACATAAGTGTAAAAAGTTATTAAACTGCAAGAGTTGAAAGGACCTCTCAAAATGATACATCAGTACTATTTGTTATAGTAAGAAATACTCCACATGTCAAAAAGTAGAGAAATAGCTAAGCAAACTATTACATATTAATGTAGTGATATACCTCCTGGCTATTAAAAATGAAAACTAGGAAAATTGTTTTAATACATGGAGTATCCTATTAATGAAAATAGTGGAAGGTAAAATAAACTATGCATGCTGGTTAGCATTAGTCAGCCCAAAGTTAAAAGGAATTGATGGGACTGAAAAATGATTAGAATTTAGGACTCCCTAGATTAGATCTTTTATAACTATGTTTGATTGTTTTTTAAAAAAATTATTATTAAAAAAATAAAACTAGGAGCAAATTTCAGCTTCAGGTAATTATTTAAGTAAAAGATTTATACAATCAGAAAAAAATCTATTGGATTCCTCTACTCCCTTCACCATTCTTCTTATGTTGAATGATAAAGTCGTTCTAAGATATTCTCTCTAGTTTTCAAAAAAAACCAGACCAATGATACCAGTAGATCTCACCCATTTTAAATCATAATCAAGCATAGTATTGATAAAGGTTCTTCAGTCATATCTGGCCCACACCTGTCTCATGTCTCCACTATCCCACAAGCAGATAGAGTAATCACAGGTGTGAGAAGGGGGAGTGTTCCCTCTAGTCTTCCTGCCGTAAACGAGAGCAGGCAGCCAGTTTCCTGGAGGAGGGACCTCCTGCCTAAAAAGTCATGCACCCAGAACACTGGACAAAAAGAAAAAGAAAACTGATGAAAAACAAATGAAAACCATGGCTTTAAGTCAAATGAATGCAAAGAATGGCTTTTAAAATAATTTAAAGCTTCATACGTTTAGGATCTAGCCCTACATGTGAAAGGAAATGACACTGAAGCAAAATCTGGCCTACAGATGAGTTCTCAACCGCCCCAGTTCAGCCATCTGAAGACCTAAACTTTGATCTTGAACTCTGAGTATAATACCCAATTCAAATAGAAAGATAGGAACGTATTAAGCAATAAAACAGGTTGGAAATGTCTATGCACAGTATGGCTTCATTTTTGTTACAAATTCTGGAGGGATATACACCAAAGTATTATCAGTGATTGCCTTAAGGTAGTAAAATTAGGTAAGTTTTCTGTTTTCTTGTTCTCTTTTCTTTATCTGTGTTACCTATTTTTTTTACAACATATGTGTCATTTGTATAATTTTAAAATTCTTTAAAATATGAAACTAGCTGTAAAATTTATAAAGCCCAACCTTTCATCAACTGACTAGTTCTGTGTATCTAAATGCAAAGATAGTTGATGTTTATAATACTCACAAAGCATTAAGGATCTTGTATGGCTTTTTGAAACCATCAATTACTTTGTGTTCTGTTTAAGTGCTGAGTGTATTTAAATTGTAGCTCAATTTTTTAAACTATATAATTATGTGAAGTACATGTGAGAAATTTTTACAAATTAGATAGTTTTATTATTCAGAGCCAACCATTTCCCAAACCTACCTGACAATGGGCAGAGGTATTGTGGTACCTTGCTACATCACAAACTATTGCTTAATGTCTGTGTAAACTTCCTATTGTGGGTTTTTTTTTAGGAACACCAAACAGTTCATTATCCACTTTTCATTATAAGCCAGTATTTGGATGCCATGGCTTCAAATTTATAATGAAGGATATTTTTTGTCTTAACTCATAGAAAATAAATAAAGACATGACGAATTTTGAACCCGAGGAAATATCTCCAAAATGGAATTTGAATCAGAGGCTGACCACAATAAAGAGAAAACGTTAACTCCGGTAGAATAAGAACAGCCCTGTGCTCACAATCCAGGATTGCCAGGTAATACCTGATCTTTTGCTCTGCTGTTCCAGGTGGCCTTAATGAAGCTTTTAGTAGGAAAACACCTGGACCCAAGAGACCACAGGACGTGTAAGGTGACACACATAGAAGGGACATAGAGTTACAGGACACCTAATACAATTTCTGTCTGTTCCCTGTGTTTAGACAATTAACCCTTTTCTCAAAGAATCACAGACTGCTCACAGGATTTGGTCAGCTGCCTCACGCAGATGCCTTTGTTTATTAAGAATCTGTAAGACATCGCAAATAAACAGAGTAAATCTTGTGGGAGAATATAAAGTGAATTGGTTTTATTTCAATAAATACAAGTTCTATAAGAGTAGCAGTTATGGTTTCAGATCACGTGATGGCACAGAAATATGTATTAATAGCTGCTAGATTTAGGGGTATTCATCTGGTAGCTCAGCTGGTAAAGATCCGCCTACAATGCAGAAGACCTGGGTTCAATCCCTGGGCTGGGAAGATCCCCTAGAGAAGGAAACATCTACCTACTCCAGTATTCCTTCCTGGAGAATTCCATGGACAGAGGAGCCTGGCAGCCTGGCAGAGGAGTCCATGAAGTCACAAAGAGTTGGACATGACTGAGCAACGGTCACTAAAAAATTAAAAAACTCTTCTCAGAAAGAGAAATAGAACACATGTAAGAATTAGACCCTCTAAAAACACAATCCTGGCTTTGACCCCAACAGTTAAGTTGAAAAATATCTTTCTCCTTATTTGTCTTATCATTTAATTGTTTGAGGCATAATTTACATATAGTAATGCCTTAAAAAATAATAAAGAAACAAGTATTAAAGGTAGAAAAGAGGAGTCTGACTTGGGAGCTAGGAATCAACAAGTAGTATCCTGAAGAGGAAGAATATTTCCATACATCAACTTTTGATCCAAGTCAGTGAGATTTCATCTTGACCAAGTTAGTAGAATTTTGGTAAAGTTTGCTGCGTGGTTTGAATTTAGATATTTCCTGAGTGATGGTAGCTTTACATACACACACACCCTTGACTGTCCATAATCCTCACCCTGCAGACCTCTGCCAGGGTTTCAATTCCAGGCTATACCAGAGCTGCTAATTTGACTGGTGCTAATAATAGCTTACATGACTTCAATTAAAACCTAATTCCATTTAATGACATGCCCTAATAGTTCAAGATTGTTACATACAAGAGATAGTTGAATGGTCTTTTTTTTCATTTGAAATGAGAAATATAAATACTTTTTATACAGAGACAAGGAAAAGTGTTTAGTTTTATCAGCAAACTTGTTCTTGTGGCACCTTTTAATGCACAGGTTTGGTTTCAGATCTTTAAAACTGTAAGACATCGCAAATAAACAGAGTAAATCTTGTGGGAGAATATAAAGTGAATTGGTTTTATTTCAATAAATACAAGTTCTATAAGAGTAGCAGTTATGGTTTCAGATCACGTGATGGCACAGAAATATGTATTAATAGCTGCTAGATTTAGGGGTATTCATCTGGTAGCTCAGCTGGTAAAGATCCGCCTACAATGCAGAAGACCTGGGTTCAATCCCTGGGCTGGGAAGATCCCCTAGAGAAGGAAACATCTACCTACTCCAGTATTCCTTCCTGGAGAATTCCATGGACAGAGGAGCCTGGCAGCCTGGCAGAGGAGTCCATGAAGTCACAAAGAGTTGGACATGACTGAGCAACGGTCACTAAAAAATTAAAAAACTCTTCTCAGAAAGAGAAATAGAACACATGTAAGAATTAGACCCTCTAAAAACACAATCCTGGCTTTGACCCCAACAGTTAAGTTGAAAAATATCTTTCTCCTTATTTGTCTTATCATTTAATTGTTTGAGGCATAATTTACATATAGTAATGCCTTAAAAAATAATAAAGAAACAAGTATTAAAGGTAGAAAAGAGGAGTCTGACTTGGGAGCTAGGAATCAACAAGTAGTATCCTGAAGAGGAAGAATATTTCCATACATCAACTTTTGATCCAAGTCAGTGAGATTTCATCTTGACCAAGTTAGTAGAATTTTGGTAAAGTTTGCTGCGTGGTTTGAATTTAGATATTTCCTGAGTGATGGTAGCTTTACATACACACACACCCTTGACTGTCCATAATCCTCACCCTGCAGACCTCTGCCAGGGTTTCAATTCCAGGCTATACCAGAGCTGCTAATTTGACTGGTGCTAATAATAGCTTACATGACTTCAATTAAAACCTAATTCCATTTAATGACATGCCCTAATAGTTCAAGATTGTTACATACAAGAGATAGTTGAATGGTCTTTTTTTTCATTTGAAATGAGAAATATAAATACTTTTTATACAGAGACAAGGAAAAGTGTTTAGTTTTATCAGCAAACTTGTTCTTGTGGCACCTTTTTAATCAACTAGAGAATTCTTTGTCTTCAGCATAGATGAAAATTTCAAGTGAATTGTATATTTTGAATGGTGTTTAAAATAATAATAGCTAACATTTATTGAGGATTTACTATGTACCAGGCATTTTCTAAAGACTGTGTTGATTCACTTGATCTTTAAAGAAAAGAAAAAATCTTAAAGAAAACCAAGAAGCTGAAGGTTGTCCAAACTTCATTGCCCCCATCCTAGTGTTTGTCACTCAGTCATATCCATCTCTTTGTGACCCCGTGAACTGTAGTCCCCCAGGCTCCTCTGTCCATGGAATTCTTCAGGCAAGAATGCTGGGGTGGGTTGCCATTCCCTTCTCCGGGGGATCATTCTGACCCAGGGATTGAACCTGGGTCTCCTGCATTGCAGGCAGATTCTTTTTTTTTTTTAATTAAAGATTTATTTATTTATTTGAGGAGGGTAGGGTGGGGAGGGAGGGGAGCAGGCGGGCCACTTCTATTGGTCTTTCATTTGTCCATTTTCATCCATCTTTGTTCTTTGGCTCCTGTGGGCCTCCCACCGCGGTGGCCTCTGTCGTCACAGAGCCCCGGCTCTGGGCTCATGCTCTCCAGAGCTCCGGTTCGGTAATTGGACACATCAGTCCAGCTGCTCCGGGGCACGTGGGATCCTCCCAGGCCAGGGATTGAACCGGTGCCCCTTGCACTGCAAGGCAGTGTCCTTACCCACTGGACCACCAGGGAAGCCCGCAGGCAGATTCTTTACCATCTGAGCCACGAAGGAAGTCCCACCACAAGCCTAAGTATTACATCATCTGCCCTTTCATTACACATTTTTAATCATTCGTTTGATGGCAGCAAACATAAGCACACATGCTAATACTGCTGTGCTCTAACAGCCTATACAGAGATGGAATTTATACTCTTAAATCAGTGCAACCTTGAACCTAGACCATCATTGCAGTCATGAAGTCATCTAATCGTTGAACTGGGGCATTAAGATGAGAGGAAACAGAGAGATCCTTCTGGATCTTACCTAAGTCTGTCTGATGTTAATCAACGAAATCAGCTCCTCCAACTAGCATTTTCTTTCCTCATTGTAGACATTCAGACTCATTCTCCTCATCCAGTGGATTGAGTTCACAATCCTATTTCCAGTATGAAATAAGACACCACAATAGCTTAACTGATCTCTGCACCTAGTTTGTCTCCCTGATTGTAGCAAGAGGAATCTTTATTTCATCCCAGTCTGCATTTAACTACCAGGGGCTCCCCATTGCCTGGGTCAGTAGTTCTTAAACATATATAAGAATTCATGGTGGTGATGGTTGCCTAACTTTGTGCACATACTCAAAACCATTGAACTGTATACTTTAAACAGATGAATTGTACGGTATGTGAACTATTAAATATATATCAAGGTTGTTACTTTAAAAAAATGTATTGAGGAAATCAAATCCTCTGGAAGTCATGGCATGCTATGTGTAACATCCTGAAATGTTGAACCCAAAACAGTTTTACCAGCAGAAAATAACAGTGTAGTAGATATTACATATAATCATAAGATTGAAATTGACCACTTTACAACTATGTCTACAGAAAAGCACGTGGTTGAACTGTGATTATTACCAGTTTCTAATGTTTGCTTTTCATAATAAATTCCCATTTGTTAAATTATTTTATTGCCTATTCCTATTTTCCAGCAAAGAAACATTAACATCAAAGACAAGGAAAATTTAAAAGGGACACTTTAAAATTGAGTACATCCTATGCAGTACTTCAACTTATTTGCCTTCAAATTAAGGCTTTAGGAAAGCTTCATATTTGGAATTACACTAAAGTGTTTTGGAGGAGATTGGGCAGTCCTTGGCTTCCTGGAAAATGCCCGTGGTCAGACTTAGTCATGTCCAACTCTGAGAATTCGCGGAATGTAGCCCACCTGAGATCTTCCAAACCCAGGGACAAAACCCACGTCTCCTGTAGCTCGTGCGTTGCAGACTGATTCTTTCCTGCTGAGCCACCAGGGAAGCCCATCTTTTATGATATGTCAAGACAAAGAGGCAATATAGAGACTTCTCTGGTGGTCAGTTGGCTAAGACTCTACGCTCCCAATACAGGAGGCCCGGGCTCCCTCCCTGTTCAGAGAACTAGATTCCACACCTAGTGCAGCCAAATAAGTACATAAATAAATATTAAAACACACACACACACCCTATTAAAGAAAAAAGGGGGCTTCCCCTGGTGGTCCAGTGGATAAAGACACCGCCTTGCAGTGCAAGGGGAGCTGGTTCGATCCCTGGCCTGGAAAGATCCCACGTGCCGCGGAGTGGCTGGACCGATGTGTCCAATTGCCGAGCCGGAGCCCTGGAGCGCATGCGCCCAGAGCCGGCGCTCTGCAACGACAGACGCCCCCTCGAAGGGAGGCCCACAGGAGCCAAAGAACAAAGATGGATGAAAATAGAGAAATGAAAGACCAATAGAAGTGGCCCGCCTGCTCCTCTCCCTCTCCAACCCGACCCCCGCCCAAAATAAATAAATAAATAAATCTTTATTTTAAAAAAAATAAAGAAAAAAGGGAGAATGGGCATTTTTGCTTTCCAGGGATGCTAGTGGTAAACAATTCACCTGGCAATACAGGAGACGCAAGAGACTTGGGTTCAATCTCTGGGTCAGGAATATGCCCTGGAGGAGGAAATGGTAACCCACGCCAGCACTCTTTCCTGGAGAAGCCCATGGACAGAGGAGCCTGGCAGGCTACAGCCCATAGGGTCGCAAAGAGTTGAACACGACTGAAGTGACTTAGCAGGTATCATAAAATATTCTTTTTTTCAACCTGACCTTAAATTCCCTTTCTATCTTCACCTCATTCCACACTGCCTCAGGCTGCCACACAGCTGATGCCATGTGTCCCCCCAGTCACAAGTAGCTACATGTCCCTCAAATATACCCCACAGCGTTGCCTTTATAGAGACTTCAACCTCTGAGCTGTCCTTTGAAACACACAAGTCCTCCAGACAAAGGGATTCTAAGCTGAAAGAATTCAGTTCCAGGTTAGAAACTGTGAGGGTAAAGCCACTGGCACCCTGGTAGGTCTGACGAGGCATCAGTGTGGGGTTGATGGTAGGCAGAGGCTGGCAGGAGGCTGGCCCTGGCATCCTAGTCTGTGCTTTACGACGTGAGCAAGAGGGTGACTCCGTCCAGCCTGTGTTTTACTCTGCTCTCAACGCCCTCTTCTGCTCCACCCTCTCCCAAAATACATGTGGACCACATAAGAAAGTTGACCGGAGTCATAGGTATGATATGTGGACAAAGAACGGAGGAACCTGATGGGTCCTCTTAAGAATGAACCTGGGACTGTGTTCTAACCAATGAGCAATCAGCCAGTGCTGTGCTGTGAAATCACACACAGCAGCAAAGTCAAGAATGTGGTAGAACCAACATGGCTGGTTTCTGTGAAAAGTCAGGATCATTCATCTAAAGATGTCTGGCCTCCCAGATGCTCGCCTTGATGTTTCTGAGCCCAAAGGCTCTCTCCTCTAAAATCCTCTGGAGCACTCAAGGGAGGCCCACACGGGCCAAAGAACAAAGATGGATGAAAATAGAGAAATGAAAGACCAATAGAAGTGGCCCGCCTGCTCCTCTCCCTCTCCAACCCGACCCCCGCCCAAAATAAATAAATAAATAAATCTTTATTTTAAAAAAAATAAAGAAAAAAGGGAGAATGGGCATTTTTGCTTTCCAGGGATGCTAGTGGTAAACAATTCACCTGGCAATACAGGAGACGCAAGAGACTTGGGTTCAATCTCTGGGTCAGGAATATGCCCTGGAGGAGGAAATGGTAACCCACGCCAGCACTCTTTCCTGGAGAAGCCCATGGACAGAGGAGCCTGGCAGGCTACAGCCCATAGGGTCGCAAAGAGTTGAACACGACTGAAGTGACTTAGCAGGTATCATAAAATATTCTTTTTTTCAACCTGACCTTAAATTCCCTTTCTATCTTCACCTCATTCCACACTGCCTCAGGCTGCCACACAGCTGATGCCATGTGTCCCCCCAGTCACAAGTAGCTACATGTCCCTCAAATATACCCCACAGCGTTGCCTTTATAGAGACTTCAACCTCTGAGCTGTCCTTTGAAACACACAAGTCCTCCAGACAAAGGGATTCTAAGCTGAAAGAATTCAGTTCCAGGTTAGAAACTGTGAGGGTAAAGCCACTGGCACCCTGGTAGGTCTGACGAGGCATCAGTGTGGGGTTGATGGTAGGCAGAGGCTGGCAGGAGGCTGGCCCTGGCATCCTAGTCTGTGCTTTACGACGTGAGCAAGAGGGTGACTCCGTCCAGCCTGTGTTTTACTCTGCTCTCAACGCCCTCTTCTGCTCCACCCTCTCCCAAAATACATGTGGACCACATAAGAAAGTTGACCGGAGTCATAGGTATGATATGTGGACAAAGAACGGAGGAACCTGATGGGTCCTCTTAAGAATGAACCTGGGACTGTGTTCTAACCAATGAGCAATCAGCCAGTGCTGTGCTGTGAAATCACACACAGCAGCAAAGTCAAGAATGTGGTAGAACCAACATGGCTGGTTTCTGTGAAAAGTCAGGATCATTCATCTAAAGATGTCTGGCCTCCCAGATGCTCGCCTTGATGTTTCTGAGCCCAAAGGCTCTCTCCTCTAAAATCCTCTGGAGCACTCAATTTTGCACTTACGACACGTTGAAAAAATTCTCTTTGCATTGCAGTGGTTTTGTCCTCATTTGTACCATCTCTTCCCTCCTTTATCTCACTTTAAGGGTTTATACCAAATCTCATGCAACTTTAAAAGGCATTTTGGGAGCAAAATATGGTATAAATCAAGCAACAGCAAGTCTTGTTAGGTTTTAAGCTCAAGAGGGGGGAAGTCATGTCCCCTCATCTTTATAAAGCCTACAGCACTAAGGAAAACATGCATACTGAATAAACTGACATTGTGACAGCAACAGAGTAAAGTAAAAACATTTCTTTGGCTTTTAAAAGAAGTTGACACTTCAGTAATTTTTCTGCCCTTGGAGATCGCCCTGTTTACTAAAGTATTTCCATAAATGTGTATCTTTTATTTTAAAAAATTTCATTTTTCCTCATCATACCTACCATCTGTGCTTGTAGCTTTCTTGGTTAGATTTGCTAGTTTCATCCCCAGGATAGATTTTTTTTTTTTTTTAAAGAAAAGGAACCCTTAGATTTATTTATTCTATTTTTTGTTTTCTAACAGAACAGAAAGATATTTATTTCAGCACAATTATAAAGTAAAACTACAAAGAAACAAAAATATTTGACATTAACTTTTTTAAAAAAAAAAGGAAAAAAACCACAGTAAAGCCACTGGCACCCTGGTAGGTCTGACGAGGCATCAGTGTGGGGTTGATGGTAGGCAGAGGCTGGCAGGAGGCTGGCCCTGGCATCCTAGTCTGTGCTTACGACGTGAGCAAGAGGGTGACTCCGTCCAGCCTGTGTTTTACTCTGCTCTCAACGCCTCTTCTGCTCCACCTCTCCCAAAATACATGTGGACCACATAAGAAAGTTGACCGGAGTCATAGGTATGATATGTGGACAAAGAACGGAGGAACCTGATGGGTCCTCTTAAGAATGAACCTGGGACTGTGTTCTAACCAATGAGCAATCAGCCAGTGCTGTGCTGTGAAATCACACACAGCAGCAAAGTCAAGAATGTGGTAGAACCAACATGGCTGGTTTCTGTGAAAAGTCAGGATCATTCATCTAAAGATGTCTGGCCTCCCAGATGCTCGCCTTGATGTTTCTGAGCCCAAAGGCTCTCTCCTCTAAAATCCTCTGGAGCACTCAATTTTGCACTTACGACACGTTGAAAAAAAAATTCTCTTTGCATTGCAGTGGTTTTGTCCTCATTTGTACCATCTCTTCCCTCCTTTATCTCACTTTAAGGGTTTATACCAAATCTCATGCAACTTTAAAAGGCATTTTGGGAGCAAAATATGGTATAAATCAAGCAACAGCAAGTCTTGTTAGGTTTTAAGCTCAAGAGGGGGGAAGTCATGTCCCCTCATCTTTATAAAGCCTACAGCACTAAGGAAAACATGCATACTGAATAAACTGACATTGTGACAGCAACAGAGTAAAGTAAAAACATTTCTTTGGCTTTTAAAAGAAGTTGACACTTCAGTAATTTTTCTGCCCTTGGAGATCGCCCTGTTTACTAAAGTATTTCCATAAATGTGTATCTTTTATTTTAAAAAATTTCATTTTTCCTCATCATACCTACCATCTGTGCTTGTAGCTTTCTTGGTTAGATTTGCTAGTTTCATCCCCAGGATAGATTTTTTTTTTTTTTTAAAGAAAAGGAACCCTTAGATTTATTTATTCTATTTTTTGTTTTCTAACAGAACAGAAAGATATTTATTTCAGCACAATTATAAAGTAAAACTACAAAGAAACAAAAATATTTGACATTCACTGAGACACAGTTTTGTAAAGAAGAAAGTTAACAGTAATCTGCATAAGAACAATAAACTCTAAAGATCTGCTGATACTTTAATGAGGAGGAAAGCCAGACGAAACATAAAAATACTTTAAAAATACAACATCATTGCCACAGCACATAAAAACATCTCCATAAAAAAATAACTAATTTTCTATTTGGACACTTCATCTTTCAGCCCTCTTTGGATTTACATTCTGAAATCTTGATGTCCTCCTGCAGTTTATAAAGTTGCTGTTCTCTCACTCCTGGGACCCACAAGGATCAGTCTCATCACAAACAAATAAAACAAACACTTCCTGTTAGAGATACAGCACTAATTCAAGGCTAATATTTAATCTTAATTGGCAACGAGTTTAGTGCAAACAAGATTATATTTAGCAGCACAGAAAATTCCTGGTGGGGAGGCATTCACTTCAAAACCCTTACTGCATCCCCAAAACAAAACCATTTCTCTTTTCATGAGTATGAACATTGGCCATTCAAACCCACTTAAAACTCTAGTGCTAATTATGCCATTTGTCACACAGGGAGTTTCCATAAAGGACGATTTCAGTCTCTATGCAAATGAGCCATAGAGTTTGGGAAGTTCCCCTTAGTTTTGATTTCTTTCTTTTTTTCTCCAGCAGGGCCTGGATGTCAGTCACAGCTGTATCTTACCCAACTGCTTCTCTGGAAAGAGGCATTAATCTTTTGTTGCATTGGCCACCAAAGGTTGCATTTAAAGGAAGACCTGAGGACGGGATAGAGGAATCTCTTAGTGCAATTGCTATTCTCCAGTCATAATTTTATTGCACAGATTTAAATGCAAAAAAAAAAAAAGGAGGGGAAGAAGAGGAACCATCTGATTTCAAACCTGGTGCTTTCCTCTCAGCCAAGATTTGTTCTCCAAATGAATGGAAGCCAGAGAGCTCCTTGTAGCTTTCTTGGTTAGATTTGCTAGTTTCATCCCCAGGATAGATTTTTTTTTTTTTTTAAAGAAAAGGAACCCTTAGATTTATTTATTCTATTTTTTGTTTTCTAACAGAACAGAAAGATATTTATTTCAGCACAATTATAAAGTAAAACTACAAAGAAACAAAAATATTTGACATTCACTGAGACACAGTTTTGTAAAGAAGAAAGTTAACAGTAATCTGCATAAGAACAATAAACTCTAAAGATCTGCTGATACTTTAATGAGGAGGAAAGCCAGACGAAACATAAAAATACTTTAAAAATACAACATCATTGCCACAGCACATAAAAACATCTCCATAAAAAAATAACTAATTTTCTATTTGGACACTTCATCTTTCAGCCCTCTTTGGATTTACATTCTGAAATCTTGATGTCCTCCTGCAGTTTATAAAGTTGCTGTTCTCTCACTCCTGGGACCCACAAGGATCAGTCTCATCACAAACAAATAAAACAAACACTTCCTGTTAGAGATACAGCACTAATTCAAGGCTAATATTTAATCTTAATTGGCAACGAGTTTAGTGCAAACAAGATTATATTTAGCAGCACAGAAAATTCCTGGTGGGGAGGCATTCACTTCAAAACCCTTACTGCATCCCCAAAACAAAACCATTTCTCTTTTCATGAGTATGAACATTGGCCATTCAAACCCACTTAAAACTCTAGTGCTAATTATGCCATTTGTCACACAGGGAGTTTCCATAAAGGACGATTTCAGTCTCTATGCAAATGAGCCATAGAGTTTGGGAAGTTCCCTTAGTTTTGATTTCTTTCTTTTTTTCTCCAGCAGGGCCTGGATGTCAGTCACAGCTGTATCTTACCCAACTGCTTCTCTGGAAAGAGGCATTAATCTTTTGTTGCATTGGCCACCAAAGGTTGCATTTAAAGGAAGACCTGAGGACGGGATAGAGGAATCTCTTAGTGCAATTGCTATTCTCCAGTCATAATTTTATTGCACAGATTTAAATGCAAAAAAAACAAAAGGAGGGGAAGAAGAGGAACCATCTGATTTCAAACCTGGTGCTTTCCTCTCAGCCAAGATTTGTTCTCCAAATGAATGGAAGCCAGAGAGCTCCTAGCCAGAGAGAGGATTTTGTTTGAGCCTTGTCGATTCCTTGAATTGCCTCTCTTCTTGTTAGACATCTGTTCCTTCTCTAGCCAAGGCCTGGGTAGCTGCTTGGGTGAACAGCGTGGCCACTTGTGCCCAGGTAGCAAAGGAAAGTGAAGAAGGCCTGGATTTCAGGCACCTGACTCTGGTCTACATTCATCAGTCCAAGGACTTGAGCCATCAGAAAGCTAGGATGACTTCTGAGGTCCAGAATGTGCTGACACATAACCCAGTAAACAGGCAGGCCAGCTCACTTGACCTCTTAATCAACTCTCCCTGGACTCTTTCACGGAATAGCTCAATGATGGGAGTGTGGAGGCCATGTTGGAGAGAGGGGCTCACCTCAGTCACTATACTCTTCTCTCTCCTTCAGACTGGGAATTTCTCATATTGGTTGGCTAACTTCCATTTGCTGTGCTGACTTCTGAGGAGTGCAGCCAAGGAAGTCTTTCGAGTGACCTGTCTAGATACTTCCCGGCTCTTGGCCTTCCTGGTGGGGGAGGAGCTACGCACCAAGGAATAGGCGGGAAAAATGGGCTTGCCCCGGGGTGCTTCCAGGAGCTGCCATATCTCCCCAGAGGTATTACTTGTCAGATACTGCCAAGGCTTCTTCCCACTGTTGTCTCGGATGTTCACACGAGACGCGAGCCTTTGCACTAGTAATTTGATGATCCCCTGGTGGCCGTGGATGGCTGCCAGGTGCAGCCATAAAGGACTTTGTCAGTAGCAGTTTGGGAAGTTCCTTAGTTTTGATTTCTTTCTTTTTTTCTCCAGCAGGGCCTGGATGTCAGTCACAGCTGTATCTTACCCAACTGCTTCTCTGGAAAGAGGCATTAATCTTTTGTTGCATTGGCCACCAAAGGTTGCATTTAAAGGAAGACCTGAGGACGGGATAGAGGAATCTCTTAGTGCAATTGCTATTCTCCAGTCATAATTTTATTGCACAGATTTAAATGCAAAAAAAAAAAAAGGAGGGGAAGAAGAGGAACCATCTGATTTCAAACCTGGTGCTTTCCTCTCAGCCAAGATTTGTTCTCCAAATGAATGGAAGCCAGAGAGCTCCTAGCCAGAGAGAGGATTTTGTTTGAGCCTTGTCGATTCCTTGAATTGCCTCTCTTCTTGTTAGACATCTGTTCCTTCTCTAGCCAAGGCCTGGGTAGCTGCTTGGGTGAACAGCGTGGCCACTTGTGCCCAGGTAGCAAAGGAAAGTGAAGAAGGCCTGGATTTCAGGCACCTGACTCTGGTCTACATTCATCAGTCCAAGGACTTGAGCCATCAGAAAGCTAGGATGACTTCTGAGGTCCAGAATGTGCTGACACATAACCCAGTAAACAGGCAGGCCAGCTCACTTGACCTCTTAATCAACTCTCCCTGGACTCTTTCACGGAATAGCTCAATGATGGGAGTGTGGAGGCCATGTTGGAGAGAGGGGCTCACCTCAGTCACTATACTCTTCTCTCTCCTTCAGACTGGGGAATTTCTCATATTGGTTGGCTAACTTCCATTTGCTGTGCTGACTTCTGAGGAGTGCAGCCAAGGAAGTCTTTCGAGTGACCTGTCTAGATACTTCCCGGCTCTTGGCCTTCCTGGTGGGGGAGGAGCTACGCACCAAGGAATAGGCGGGAAAAATGGGCTTGCCCCGGGGTGCTTCCAGGAGCTGCCATATCTCCCCAGAGGTATTACTTGTCAGATACTGCCAAGGCTTCTTCCCACTGTTGTCTCGGATGTTCACACGAGACGCGAGCCTTTGCACTAGTAATTTGATGATCCCCTGGTGGCCGTGGATGGCTGCCAGGTGCAGCGGGGTGTAACCACAGCTGGACTTTACATTGACATCAAGAACAATCCCTGCCTTCTGTGCACCGGAGACCAAGGCCTGAAGGGCCCTGAGGGCACCATGCTTGGCTATCCAGTGCAAGGCCGTGTACCCAGTCAAGAAGTCTTTGTGCAAAGCCAGCTCAGGCTCTTCCCGGAACAGAGTCAACACCTGAATCCAAGAGCCACTGGCAAGCTTCACAATCCATTCATGCTCCCTGGCATCGAGGGGGACGAGGGACGACTTGTGCTCAGAAAACCTGAGGGGGACCAAGGCTGCGAGGGCCCTCTCCCCTCCAGGGGCCCAGGAGCTGGGTGGAGGATGCGGCTCAGCCGCCGCCGCCTTGATGTCTAAAGGTTTTAGTGTTAATGCAGCATCCACTCTCGGGCTGGCCATGGCTCCCACCTTGGAGGGTCTCCTGGACCGAGGTGGGCGTCGGCTTCTTTTCAGCAACTCCTCTGTAAGACACTCCTCGTCAGAGGAGGACAGTTTGGCTCTCCCTGCCCGGGAGCTCCTCCGTAGGGACCTCCGTATTTTGGGGCCCGGCCAGGGCAGAGGCTGAGGGTGGCCTGCAGGGTCATCAGCTCCCGTGGGGGCCGGCTGAGAAGGGTGAGCCTCCCCTCCGTTCCTGAGGCCCTGGAGGTCGCCCTCCATTGGGGAAGGGGCCCCCGCTGGATGCTTGAGCTTTCTCTCCTCTGGGGCTCCCAGGGCAAGGCGCAGCCCCTCTTCAGAACCCCCCGGGGACTCTTTGGGGCCACTGCTGCTCTCCTCACTGCCGTGGCTCTCCTGCTCCACAAAGTCCTCCAAGTCCTGGAGGGACAGCTGACAACGAATGCTACGGAAGACTGCCAACGGCGAATCCCCGGGCCAGGCTTCCGAAACCGAGGGAGCAAGAGAATGACAGGGAGGCACTCCTTCCGGTGGCACGGACTCAGATTCCTGGACCCAGGAGCTCCGCTCCGGGGGTCGCCGAGGGAAGCTATCTGGGAGCACCGACCAGGCTCGGACGGGCCCCTGGTCCCGGGCCTCGGGTACCTGGGGGTGTCTGGCCACCCACTCTCGAGTGCGCTGCTGCTGCAGGGTGGCGTCAAGCACAGAGCTCGGGGTCACCAGCGCGGGCGGACGTCCGGGGGGACTGGGGCAGCACAGGAGAGCGGGCGGGGAAGCCCCGTTCCCAGCAGCCTCGACAGTGGCAGGAGGCGAGCGGGGTGCGGCGGGTCCCGGCGGGGACTCCGCGGGCGCACCGTCCCGCTGCCGCCTGGGAGCCCCGCGACCGTCCAGGGCTGGCGGCGCCGGCTTCTCCCTGGCGCTGGCGATGCCTGGGTCCGGGAGGGAGTCGAGCAGTGGCTCGCCCGGGTGCCCCTCCAGACCGTTCTGGAGGCATCCCCAGCCGCCGCGGCCCTGCGTCTTGGCCGCTGCGCACCTGGCTGCGTCCTGAGCAGCCGCCGCGGGCACCGGCGCCCTGTGGCCGGAGCTGCCCCTTCGCCCGCCGCCTCCCCGCGCTGCCTCCCGGGCGCCGCTGGCGGGGAGTCCATTGCAACCTGCGTCCGCGGCCTGGGCTGCGGCACCTGCTGGCTCCTCCTCCGGCTGCTGCTCGCGCCGCCGCCTCCGGGGCTGCGGCGGCGGCGGCGGCTCCCCTCCGCGCGCGGCGAGCGGGGCGCCGGGCGCAGCTCCCCCTGCAGGGGCGGCGGCCGCCGGCGGGTCGCTGGGTCGCTGCAGCCTCTCCTCCCCCAAAAGGTCCCGGTACCTCCTCTTGAGCACCACGTACTTGGTGCCGTCGGGGTCCTGGCGCACTGCGGCGACCGAGTTGACGTAGCCCTTGAAGAGCTCGCGGCGGCGCTGGTGCTGGCCGGGGGTCGCGTCGGGGTCGCGGAGGAAGCGCTTGAAGTGGCTCAGCAAAGCGGCATTGGTCACCCGGCCCCCGGCCTGGCACAGAAAGTCCAGTAGGGCCTCCTGGCTCAACTCTCGGGCCATCGCTGCGCCGTCGTCCCCCGGCCCCGAGGGGTCCGCGTCTCGGCCTCCCGGCGCTCTCCCGCGCCGGCAGAAACCCGGGCCTGGCGTGTGTCACCTGCGCCCGGAGCGGCGCCACCCGCCTCCATCAGCCGCGGCCTGCGGGCGGCCCCGGAACGTGCCCAGAGGGTCGCGGTCCCCGGGCCCTGGAGACCGCGCGCGCCGCCCAGGTGGGAGAGGGCGGCTCCCCGGCGCCCCTGCGCGCCGCTCGCAGCCAGCCCCCGCGGCGAAAGTTGCCGGGATCGTTCAGATCGGCTTCACCTGCGTCCTGGAGACGCCTCCTTCCCGGCTCGGGGGGCAGGGCCCGGTCCGCCTCCTCCTGTCCCTCCGCCCAGTGAGGTCTCCCCCACCCCTGCCACCCATCCCAGATGAGTCAGGCTGGTCCGAAGCGGGGAGAGCGCCGTAGGTGAGGTCGCCACCGAGCTCGTGCCGGCCAGGGACCGCTCCGCGGGTCGCGCGGCCGCTCCCGGCCCGGGGAATGGAAGGCAGGTAGGCGACCCGCCGCTCCTTTGGGTTTCGGCCACGTAGGAAACGAAAACAATGGAAGAGCTGCTCTTGCCGCCTCCTTCCGCGGCGTCAGTCGCGGCTGAAGTCGCCGGGTGGGGAAAAAGGTGCAATTTAACCAGCTCCAAGCGGTCTCTCCGAAACACACCTTAACGCTGTAGGCTAGTCATCTCAAATCCCCCGGAGGGAGTCTCGTGGGGCGGGGGGCGGGGTGGGGGACTAATTTTGCATCCAGAGCAAGCCTATCTGCATCTCGGGATAAGCATAAGCCCCAGGGCGGCGACTGCAGACGCTGGCTTCTGGGAATCCGAATATGCGCAAGTCTGAAAAGAGAAATCACTCTGAAAGGTTACAGGTTGGTTACAAGAAAAAGGCCTTTGTCCTTCCTAATAGTCTCACGTTCTGCTGCTGGAAAAAACAAATTTGATGTTTGAATTCCCTAGTAGCTGAAATGGACAGGAATTAGGTCTCCACCGTAAAGGTATCTGGTGTCTTTGGTTTTATTTACTCCAACATTTATGAACAGAAGAGTCTCTTGTGTTGGCTTACGTGGTGAAGTAGGCCTGTGACCGCCAGGTTTTCTCCAGGCATTCAGAATGCTAAAGCAGTACGGGCTGGCTGCAGTTGACCTCGCTGCTCCCAGCGTCCCAAGGACTCCTTGACTCTCATTCTCCACTGAGGAGCCTTAAACTTCCTGGTTCCACTTTCACTTGTAGAGTGCCTGCGTGCATTTGTGGTTATTAAGTCATGTCCGACTCTTTGTGACCCCATGGAGTGTACCTCACCAGGCTTCTCTGTCCATGGGATTCTCCAGGCAAGAATACTTGGAAGGGTTGCCCTTTCCTTCTCCAGGGGATCGTTCTGACCCAGGCATGGAGTTCCGGTCTTCTGCATTGGCAGGCAGATTCTTTACCACTGAGCCACCAGGGAAGCCCCATCTTTAGACTAGATGCTTGACAAACTGGTTTCAAAACATTGGCCTTTTCAAGACAGTAAAATCCCAGCAGGTGTCCTATCAGCCGCCTCCCCTACAAAACCTGTTCACATGTGGATGCTACTCTTTCTGTACCCATCCTTCTGATCTGTCCTGTTTCTTTATCAGTCCTGTTGACAGGCCCAAATACTTTGCTTGTTTTATCTACTTACCTATCTGACTCCAAACCCTCTCCCATTCTTCTTTTTTTCCTTCCAGTTTTATTGAGATATAATTGACAGCTCTGTACAAGTTTCAGGTGTAGAGCATATAATGATACATCATGAAGTGATGACCACAGTAAGTTTAGTGGACATCCGTCATCTCATACATATACAAAATAAGAGAGACAGAAAAGTTCATTTCCTTGTGATAAGAATGCTTACAATTTACTCTCTTAACAGTTTTCATGTTAATGCACAGCAATGTTGCTTATATTTATCATGTTGTATGTTACATCCCTAGTATTTATTTATAGGTTGAAGTTTGTAGGTTTTGATCACCTTTATCCAGTTCCACTTACCCCCTCCCTCTCACGTTCTGCTGCTGGAAAAAACAAATTTGATGTTTGAATTCCCTAGTAGCTGAAATGGACAGGAATTAGGTCTCCACCGTAAAGGTATCTGGTGTCTTTGGTTTTATTTACTCCAACATTTATGAACAGAAGAGTCTCTTGTGTTGGCTTACGTGGTGAAGTAGGCCTGTGACCGCCAGGTTTTCTCCAGGCATTCAGAATGCTAAAGCAGTACGGGCTGGCTGCAGTTGACCTCGCTGCTCCCAGCGTCCCAAGGACTCCTTGACTCTCATTCTCCACTGAGGAGCCTTAAACTTCCTGGTTCCACTTTCACTTGTAGAGTGCCTGCGTGCATTTGTGGTTATTAAGTCATGTCCGACTCTTTGTGACCCCATGGAGTGTACCTCACCAGGCTTCTCTGTCCATGGGATTCTCCAGGCAAGAATACTTGGAAGGGTTGCCCTTTCCTTCTCCAGGGGATCGTTCTGACCCAGGCATGGATTTCCCGGTCTTCTGCATTGGCAGGCAGATTCTTTACCACTGAGCCACCAGGGAAGCCCCATCTTTAGACTAGATGCTTGACAAACTGGTTTCAAAACATTGGCCTTTTCAAGACAGTAAAATCCCAGCAGGTGTCCTATCAGCCGCCTCCCCTACAAAACCTGTTCACATGTGGATGCTACTCTTTCTGTACCCATCCTTCTGATCTGTCCTGTTTCTTTATCAGTCCTGTTGACAGGCCCAAATACTTTGCTTGTTTTATCTACTTACCTATCTGACTCCAAACCCTCTCCCATTCTTCTTTTTTTCCTTCCAGTTTTATTGAGATATAATTGACAGCTCTGTACAAGTTTCAGGTGTAGAGCATATAATGATACATCATGAAGTGATGACCACAGTAAGTTTAGTGGACATCCGTCATCTCATACATATACAAAATAAGAGAGACAAAAAAATTTTTTTCCTTGTGATAAGAATGCTTACAATTTACTCTCTTAACAGTTTTCATGTTAATGCACAGCAATGTTGCTTATATTTATCATGTTGTATGTTACATCCCTAGTATTTATTTATAGGTTGAAGTTTGTAGGTTTTGATCACCTTTATCCAGTTCCACTTACCCCCTCCCTCTTCTGTCCCTCTGGTAACCACAAATCTGATCTTTTTTTATAGGTTGGTTGGTTGAAGTTCAATTGACCTACCTTTTGACAGGTGTAAGATATTCATTGTTGTTTAGTCACTGAGTCATGTCTGACTCTTTGAGACCCTGTGGACTGTAACCCACCAGGCTCTGCTGTCCATGGGATTTCCCAGGCAAGATACTGGAGTGAGTTGTCATTTCCTTCTCCAGGCCTCTCCCATTCTTTTCTTTAGCTGTCTTCTTATTTCTTTCTGTTGTGACTGACTGTTTATCCTCAGCCCCAACTGTAACAGCAAATATGCTTATTTTTGATACCCTCTTTCAGCTCTATTTTCTATTTTCTCCTGCCTTGTCAGCACCAGTCTTCTTTCCTGTACTCCCCTTGTGTTTCCACTGTTTCTTCTTCTGCTCTACTATTTTTAATTGTTTTATGAGCTCCTGTCCTTTTTGCCCAGGGAGGATATTGAAAGTATGTTGGCCCCACAATTGCCAGCCTGTGTTGGCATGGGCCCATTTTACTGACTGACCAACAGGTCACATTAGCTGAGCTTTGTTAAGTCTCCAACGTACCCTGGTTCTTTTTCATGAGTGAGTTGGAATCTTTGACTTTAAATTATTTAGGTCAGAAAGAAGAACTGGGGACCATTTCTATTTTTGGCATTTTCTTGAATCCAAACTCAATACAGGATTAAGAGGCAAATGTTTTCCATTAAAGTCTCCATATTAACGTCAAATTTTTAGAACACAGAGCTCATGACAAGAGAAATGGTTTAGACCTGTGTGTTAAGTGATTTAACAATGATGTGCGTCAGATGCTGGGGAAATTGAGAAGCCATGCATAAAGAAAGAACCCAGGCTTAGCCTGGGGATCAGGACAATTCTATACTAAGAGGCAGCTTGGAGTAGAAGAGGTGAGGGAGAGGCAGAGGAAATATTGGTGCAAAAGCACCAAGATCTGGTTCAGCACAGTTTATTTGGGGAACTAACTGCAAATAGATCTACTTGACTTTAAGGAAGAGGATGTGTGAACGTGTGCTGGAAACAGAACTTGCAATAGTAGGAGAGAGTCAGGTGATGAAGGGCCTGGGCAGTTCAGGTGGGGTGGGGAGGGAGTCTCCGAAGAATTTTTAGGAGAGTAGTGACCAGACCATATTTGTAGTTTAGAAGGATCATCCTGGAGGTAAGTAGGGTTTGGAATTGTGACCCATGTTAACAAGTAAAAACAGCACACTGCAGAGCAATGATGTGTTTAACCAAATCTAGGATACCACTGACGGTAGGATACAGTTTGATTTCAGAGATGCTGAAGCGTGAGGGGGAAAAAATTGCCTCTTGTAGCAGAAAAGGGATTTCCCTGGCAGTCCAGTGGTTAAGAATCCATGTTTCCACTGTAGTGGGTGTGGGTTCTATCCCTGGTTGGGGAACTAGGATGCCACATGCCACAACATGCAGCCAAAAAAGAACACCCTATAAATAAATAAGAGTTAAAGTAGAAGAAATACAAGTGTATTGGAGAGTAAGATTTGAGGATTGGATCAGGGTAACTTTAACTTTTTCTTTACAGCCTTATAAACTGTTCCTTGTTTTATAGTAAGAGTGTACTCCTTTTTAGTTTGAAAAAGACACTAAAGAAAAAAATACATAAATGAACAACAAAAGGGGAAAAAAGCAATATCCTATCTTTAGGCTGGAGGAGGGAGATGGAGGCCGGCAGGAAGAACAATCCAGAAACAGTGACTGAGATGATCCAGACAGGGAGCCAAAAGGTCTGTGTTCAGCAGTGTCAAAGAAAGAGATGAGAGGATGGATTGGAGAGATAGGGCCCGTGTCAATAGGATCTGGAGCCAGAGGAGTCTGGAGGTGAGAAACAACTGGCTTCTCTCATGCGTCTGGCCTGACCCACTGGATGAATGGTGTTAACCGTAGACACAAATGGTAACCTATTGAATGAAAAGTCAATTTTGGAATCGGGAAAGGTGGTCAGTTCAATTTGGGACATACTAAATTTGAAGTGGGACATACTAAATTAATTTTAAATTTAATATGGCTTCAAGCCATGAAAACAGGAATATCTAGAAGGCAGCTGGCCATATAGTTGGAGGCTCCAAGACTATATGACATTAGTGTATATGAGCAGTCATTTAATTCACAGATGATGATAAAATTGCTTAGAAAGAGATATGCCAGCAGTGGGAAGGGAACGGGGTGGGGGTGAAAAAGGAAAATGAAACCTGTTAGGAGACTTGGAAGGAGCAGTTGGAGGGGGCACAGGAATGCCACTGAGTGGTGCCATGGAAGCACAGAACCAGAAGGAGGAGCAGCTTTCTAGAGTCGATGCCAGGTTAGATAAGAGATGAAATGTGACCGTAGCCTGTTTGATCACTGGGGCCAGGTCTGGAGAAGTTTCAGGAGAATGGTGAGGACAGGCACCAGGTTTCAGAGGCATGCGGAGTAAGTAGGGCAAGAAAGATGTGACCCTGAAAAAAGGAGGAGAAAGAGAACTCTACGTATGGAGACTATCAGATCATGTAACCTCAGATTTGTTTTTGGTCATTGTTAGAAGAGATATAATCATGTTGAAAGACTTAGAGGCAATGGTAAATAATTGATGGAACAGGGGGCGGGGTGGGGCTGGAGTCCAGAGTTCAGATGGAGAGAGGGCACAGAGAGCCACTCTTCCCCACTGAGAACAGAAAGAAAAAAAAATGGCTATTGCAATTTATTAGGGGGCTAAGAGATTGGGAGAAAATATCTGAGTATGGCCTGGTGGGGTTGAAAAGCAGGTACGAAGGCAGTAGGTATGTATAGAGCTAGAAGTTTCAATTACTGTAGGCAGGATATCAGATTTGCTTAGGTCTTGGGCTTAAGGCTTCCAAAATAGCGTGATTTGGAGGTGATGACAAGATTCAGAGTGTGACCAGATGTAGTGGAAGTGAGAAGCCCTGGGGGAAGATCACACCCCACAACTGTGACTCTGCGTGTTGAATGAGTCTTACAGAGGATAGTGATGTCATCTAGGAGGGAGAGGGAGAGACCATAGAATCACCTAAGTAAGTCTTTAGTACTATGATATGAGTAACACAAATGGCATTTGGCCAGGAGCAGTCGCTGTGCAGGGTAGTGACTCACACATGCGTGTCATGTTCCAGATTACTCTCCTTTATTTGAGCCTGGGCACAAGTATGGGAAATGTGTTGACAGAGATCATTGTCTTGCAGGAAGTAGCTCTCCTTTATTAATACATATGTGGATGTTGTAGGATGCATACGATGGGCTTATTCTTTGCCTATTGTCTAAAACTCTGCTGTGGATGTAGCGTGCAATCTCTACCCAAGAAGGCGGAATTGCCCAGGGTCAACCCTCCAGGTTGGTGGTCAGCTCCCCAGGTAAAGCTGTACAGGTAAAGCTAAAGTGTACAACCAAAGGCAGGAGAGAAAACCAGGCCCACCCTCTCCGTCCTCCTTCTCCCCCTCCTCCTCCTCCTCTGTTTCTCTCAGGTTTGGACTTCCACAAGCCTGGGTACTCCCTAGGGTGCTCTGAAGTAGCAAGAGGAAAACTTTTTTTTTTTTTTTTAAATTTATTTTATTTATTTTGGGCGGGGGTCGGGTTGGGGAGGGAGGGGAGCGGGCGGGCCACTTCTATTGGTCTTTCATTTCTCTATTTTCATCCGTCTTTGTTCTTTGGCCCGTGTGGGCCTCCCATCGCGGTGGCGTCTGTCGTCGCAGAGCGCAGAGTGCCGGCTCTGGGCGCATGCGCTCCAGAGCTCCGGCTCGGTGATTGGACACATGGGTCCAGCCGCTCCGCGGCATGTGGGATCCTCCCAGGCCAGGGATCGAACCGGCGCCCCTTGCACTGCAAGGCGGTGTCCTTACCCACTGGACCACCAGGGGAAGCCCGAGGAAAACATTTTTGTGCTGGATTACAAGCTTAGGTTGAGGGCGCTAGCTTAGAAGCAAGATGATCTAATGAAACGGGGCTCTCTGCATTTATTGTCCTTCTGTCCTGAGACTTTAGTCATTAATTTATTTGTCAGTATTTCTTGAGGACCTACCACATATGCACTTTTCTGGGTCTGGAACACAGTAATAAACCAGGCAGACCAAATCGCTTTAAGGAACCATATACTATAGTAGGGAAAAGACAGAAAACAAACATTAAAATAAATAAGAAAATAGCAGTGATCAGACACAAGAGCCAATTGATATGTTATTGATTTTTCTGGCCAGGATGAACAGGGGAGGTCTCTCTTAGACGATTCCAGAGACTTCCAATTCACAGTGACAAGGAGGCAGTCATGTGAAGGTGGAGGAGAGGGGAGCAGAATGGGTCAGCATTTCAGACAGAGGGAATAACTAATGTTACATGTAAATGAGTATGATATGTGACTTCCCAAGTGACCCAATGGTTAAGAGTTCACTTCCAGTGCAGGGGGTGTGGGTTCGATCCCTAGTCAGGGAACTAAGATCCCACATGCTGCTGGGTATGACCAAAAAAAAAAATGAATGTAACGTTATAGAAAGCTAGCAAAATGCCACAAATTCCAAATACATTAGCATGATGTATTTATAAATTAATTACTCAATAAACTTCTGTGACAGCTTTTTCTATTTAGTACGCACTCTTTGATCATCTCATCAGAATTTTCAGTCTCATCTTTAGAGAGAACGAAAAGATAATTCATTTTCTTCTTTTCCTATATGATTGAAATTTCCTTTTTATGACTGGTAGTTCAGATGCTTAAAGCATATCACTTCATACACACACACACACACACACACACAATTCTGACTGCATGTAGAACTTCTATAAAAAATTTTCATGCAAAAATAAGAATTCTGATACATTTATCTCACAAAAATTTTTAAAAATATGTTTTATTGAAGTATGGTTGATTTCTAATGTGTTAATTTCTGCCGGACAGCCAAGTGTTTTGGTTATGCACATTATACATTCTTTTTCATATTCTTTTTCATTATGGTTTATCACAAGATACGGAGTATATAGTTCCCTGTGCTATACAATAGGACCTTGTTTATCCATTCTTAACACTTTGCATCTGCTAAGCCCAAATTCCCAATCCATCCCTCCCCCATTAGCCCCTTCTTGGCATCCACCAACCTGTTCTCTATGTCTTATTTCACACAATTCTTATCAAAAAAGGGAAAAAAATGCATTTATAATTGTTCATACTTTATTATGTATAATCCTAACAAGGAAAGGTTTTTTTTTTTTTTTTTTTTAAACTGGGGGAAATTGCCTGAGGATAGAATTTTTGTTTTTTATATTTATTTATTTGGCTGTGTGAGGTCTTAGTTCTGGCACTCAGAATCTTCACTGCATTATATGGGATCTTTCATGGCAGGGCACAGAGTCTCTAATTTGGGCTCGTAGGTATAGTAATTGTAGCAGGTGGACTCTCTAGTTGTGGCCTGTGGGCTCCAGGGTAGTAAGGCTCAGTTGCCAAGCATGTGGGATCTTAGTTCCCAGATCAGTGATCAAACCCATGTCCCCTGCATTGCAAGGCAGATTCTTAACCGCTGGACCACCAGGAAAGCCCCACCAATCATACACTATTTCCCCCTAGCTTTATCGAGGTATAATTGACAACTGAAAATTTGTATATATGTTTTTTAAAGAAAATGAAAGACATGAATATGCTGTATTTGAGAAGGGCTTTCCAGGTGGTGTTAGTGGTAAAGAACCTGCCTGCCAGTGCAGGAGACTTGGGTTCGATCCCTGGATGGGGAAAATCCCCAGGAGGAGGGCATGGCAACCCACTCCAGTATTCTTGCCTGGAGAATTCCGTGAACAGAAGAGCCTGGTGGGCTACAGTCCACGGAGTTGCAAAGAATCGGATATGACTGAGCAACTGAACAACAGCAATTTATTTTTGGCCACACACAGCCTGTGGGGCAGCACAGAGTCTTAAACAATGGACCACCAGGGAAGTCTTGTATAACTATCTCTTTATTTTATTTATTTATTTATTTTTTAAAGATTTATTTATTTATTTACTTTTGGGCGGGGGTCGGGTTGGGGAAGGAGGAGGGCAGGCGGGCCACTTCTATTGGTCTTTCATTTCTCTGTTTTCATCCATCTTTTGTTCTTTGGCTCCTGCGGGCCTCCCATCGCTGTGGCGTCTGTTGTCGCAGAGTGCCGGCCCTGGGCGCACGCGCTCCAGAGCTCCGGCTCAGTGATTGGACACATCAGTCCAGCCGCTCCGCGGCACGTGGGATCTTCCCAGGCCAGGGATCGAACCGGCGCCCCTTGCCCTGCAAGGCGGTGTCCTTATCCACTGGACCACCAGGGGAAGCCCTAACTATCTCTTTAAATTGGCCAATATACAAACTGTCTGGCCTCTGGTCCTTCATTTCTGCAGTGAGGAGATTGGAGCAGATAATTCTGAAGTTCTTTTCAGTGCTCACAATCCTGATTCTAGACTTGGTGTTCCTTCTCATGATCTCAATAGTAATACTGATGTTGACTGCATGCTCTATGCCAGACGTGAAGCCAAGTAATTTCACACCTATGAATATATTTAATTCTCCTGACAAATTCCTGTGAGGTAGGAGCTAGTAGTATCTTTATTTTACACTGAAGGACATCAAGATCCAAATCATGTCATTTCCTACTACCGTGTAGCCAGTGAGTGACAGAGCCAGGATTCAGACGCCAACAGTTTGAGTCTGGTGTCAGCATCATTTAGCCCCTGCTCTCTTCTGACTGTTTCTCTTTAAAGGAAAGGACTGTACTCCCTCTTTGACCGCCCCCCCAACCTTGTAGCTTCATCCTCTTCCTCTCTTCATCCACAAGGGCTGCTTTCCTTCCTAAAACAAGATGAGACACAAGCACTTAGCTCTGAACTGCCCTCCTTCGGTCACCGCCTTCGCTCACCCTCATCATTCCTGCAGATGTCACCCCCTGCCAGAGGCCTTTCCTGACCACGTAGGTAAATCAGCGTCCACTCCAGGCACCTCTGTTTGGGAAAAGTGAGGTTTGAATGCCCATTATGCATTAAAGTAGAAATGGCCAGTGGGCAATTGGATACACAGTTCTGGAGCTTCATTTGCATAGCACCTAACACTCTGCTACTAAAAATAATTACTGTATTTGTCCATTGTCCTGTGGTCCCCTCAACAAGGATACAGGTTCCATGAGAGCTAGGACTGTGTTCACCACTGGCAAAGAATTAGTTGTGGAGAGGACTCAAAATAACAAGGCCTCTTCATTTCCTGGGGCTGCTGGAATGCATGGTCACAAACTGGAGTCAGGGTGTAGTAAAACACCTGGTTTATTCTCTCACAGGTCAGGGGCCAAGACACTGGAAATCAAGGTGTTGGCAGGGCCGCCCTCCCTCTGGAGACCTTAGGAGAGAATCTTCTGTCCCCTCTTCTAGCTCCTAGCTGGGTTGTTATTTAGTAGACTGACTCTTTGCAACCCCATGGACTGCAGCACGCCAGGCTTCCACGTCCCTCACTATCTCCTGGAATTTGCTCAAACTTGTGTCCTTTGGGTCAGTGATGCCATCCAACCATCTTTATTCTCTGTCGTTCCCTTTACCTCCTGTCCTCAGTCTTTCCCAGCATCAGAGTCTTTTCCGATAAGTCAGCTCTTTGCATCCAGTGATCAAAGTATGGAGCTTCAGCTCCAGCAGCAGTCCTTCCAATGAATATTCAGGGTTGATTTCCTTTAGGATTGACTGGTTTGATCTCCTCGCTGTCCAAGGGACTCTCAAGAGTCTTCTCCAGCTCCACAATTGGTAACTGCCTGCATTCCTTGGCCTCTGGCCGCCTCACTCCCATCTCTGGCTCCATCTACACCTGGTCTGTCTTCTCCATGCCTCTCCTCTTCCATCTCTTAGAAGGGCATTTGTGTTTGGATTGAGGGCCTGCTCAGATAGTCCAGGATGATCTGATCATAAGAACCTGAATTTACTAACATTTGCAAATCTTTACCGTTTTCCAAATAAAGTAACATTCACAGGCTCCAGATATTTGGATGTATATTTTGGGCAGCCAGTATTCTGCCTGCTACACAAGGAAACAGGAGGATGTTCAGGAGTGTCTCTGCTATCCTGGCTAGCTTAAGTTCCCCTCAAGACTCAGCTCAGTGGTCACCCCATCAAGGGAGCCACACCACCAGTCCTGGTACATGCCTCTCCTATGATAATCATAGTTACTGCCTGTTCCGCACTCTTTGAAGGGCTTTATGGGTATAAACTCACTCAACTCTTGCTACAACCCTATGAGATTGTCCCTCTTACTCTCCAAATTTTACCAAAAGCTAGTGGTCTGTTTTATTGTCTCTCTTTCCCAGTGGACCCCTGTCCCCCACCAGGGGAGCAACCAAGACATTGCCTCTCTGTCACTAGCATTTACCATGGTGCATCCGGGCTCTTCATGAAGGCTGGCAAAGCTTGAATAAAGGACTGAGCAGGAGGTAGGCTGATACTGGACAAGGCAGGGTTTGACTATTAGATTAAGCTATTTGGATTTGGGGAGTCCCCTGGAGGTCCAGTGGTTAGGACTTGGCACCTTCACTGCTGTGGCCTGGATTCAGTCCCGGGTCAGGGAACTAAAGATCCTGCAAGTCAAGCAGCATGGCCAACACACACACAGACCCCCCCACCCCACACACACACGTTTGGATTTCATCTTTTAGATCACAACAATTCTAAAGCTAAGTGAGAGGATGCTCCTTTTTAAACAATATATCCTCCCCTTGGGAGACACATTGTCAGATAGTATTTTAATTATCACCTCCAAATACGTAACCCCCCCAGCTTTCCTCCTGAACTCTAGTCTCACATGGCCTACTTCTTGCCGTCTCTGTCTAGGCTCCAATTCGGCCTGTCCAGACCAGCCTTCATCACCCTTCCGCCAGCGTCACTTTTCCTAGGTTACTGAACTCCCGGGCATGCAAAGTAGACCATGTGAATCAATCTCAAACACGTTCCTCACCCCACACTGCCAGTTAGTCGTCAAGTGCTGTCAACCCCATCGCCTGAACCTTATCTCACGTCCATTCCCTTGGCCTCTGCCGTAGTTCAGGCTTTTGCATCTTTCACCTGGCCTATTGCATTAGCCTCCTTTCTAGTCTCCTGGCCCCTACTCTTCCCTCTCCAACTCCAGTCCATGCTCCACTCTGCTGCTCACTTTATAAGCCTAAAACCCAGGTCTGATCATTCTCTGATCATTCTCTTCTGATCACTCTCTTGCTAAAACAATAAGCAAACAAAGCTCTAAAACAACTCTGCAAAGGTTCTTACTTGCTTATAAGATCAAGACCTGACTACGAAGATCTTCCCTTTCAGTCCGTTCAGTACAGTTGCTCAGTTGTATCTGATTCTTTGCATCCCCATGGGCTGCAGCACACCAGGTTTCCCTGTCCCTCACCATCTCCCATAGTTTGCTCATGTCCACTGAGTCAGTGATGCCATCCAGCCATCTCATCTTTGCATTTCCTTTGCTTTCTTCCCTTTGCATTCACTCAACATATGTATTTTGAATGTCTACTATGTCTGCTCACCGCATTCGTATACTAGAGAGGGAGACGCCTCACACAGCTGCAGATGGACATAGCTGTGCTCACTTGGGCGACCTCATGTCACAGGCAGTAAGGAAGGTACTCTAAGGAAGATTTTACAATAGAAAGAGGCTGATAGTGGTATCCTTGCTGTTTGTTTTCAGAATATACTATTGCTTTATTGCTGTTTACAATGCCTGTGAAGTAGTTTTACAGAGTATATTTATCTAGTTTCAAATTAATCTTCATCAAGAAGGAAAATAATTTTAGATAATCCTCACTAGGACGTCGCTGGGACTTAGTCCAGTGGCTAAGACTCCAGGATCCCAATGCAGGGGGCCCGTGTTCAACCCCTGGTCAGGAAACTGGATCCTGCATGCCACAACTAAGATCTGGTACAGTCAAATACATAAAAATAATAGTAATTCTAACAAATAAACTATGAATTAAAGATAATACTAAACTTTAAGACAAGAAAATAATACTTTAAGTCCAAGGCACTAGGGCTACCCCTAATATGAGCCTTTAGCAATGTTAGACTTAATAACCATCTAACCACATATGACAAAAATTGGCCTCCAAAATTTAAATTATGGTAAAGAACATTTGAAATAAAGATTTTCATTCTCCATCTTTAATGATGGGCTCCTCCTTAAGTGTATATTGGGGTTTGAAGTATTAACTGATAATACCATTATGACTAGCAATGGGTGGGGAGGAGTGTGCAAAATATAAATAGGGTCTGATGTGACTATAATTTTTGTGTTTATGGAAGGGATGGCTTATAAAAATTCCCAAGCAGAGTATCAGGCTTTCATTACTTCTCACAGCCTTTCCTCATATCACTCTGCTGGAAAAAAATAAAGCACCCAGACAAGTATAAATAAATCACTCGGTTTCTTATGTTAAACATTGTAAACTTAGAAAACAAATTAATGAACTTTTTGTTCTCACTCTTTTTCAACTACCTAATTTTATCATGTTCATGATTGCATGCATGCTCAATCGTGTCCAACCCTTTGTGACCCTAGGGACTGTATCCTGCCAGGCTCCTCTGTCCATGGAATTTCCCAGGAAGGAATCCTGGAGTGGGTTGCCAGTTCCTACTCCAGGAGATCTTCCTGACCAGGGGTCATAACCTTATCTCTTGTGTATCCTGCATTGGCAGGCGATTCTTTACCACTGGGCCACCTGAGAAGCCATGCTCATGAGTAGTAGTATCTTTACAATCACTTATTTTTCCTTAGAAGTTCTATTTATATTTGTTTTTACAATGTCATTAGTATAGTAGTACACACATATAACTTTAAATAGATAAATTGCCCTGAGTTACTTGTCACTCCTTAATCCTGTTCCATTTTGCCTAGAGCTTTGTGCTTTTTGTTTTGTTTTTAAACTGTTTTCCTCAGTCTGTTTTCTCTCTTCTCCATTTGGCAGAATCCTAAGGATTATTCAAGCCTTCCTCAATATTCAAAGACACAAATAATCATTTCCCCATCTCTTCTTTCAGAATATACCTCCAATGTCCATTGCACTTGGGTTACACTTGTCTTTCTAGTATCTTCCCTAGTGGACTGTGAGTTTCTAGACAGTAGGGATCATTCTCACTCATTATTTTATCCCCAGTGCCATGCAGTTACAGATAGGGTGTGTTGCCCCTGTTAATTGAATTGAATCCTCTCACAAAATTTAGTGTCCTAAATTACTAATCTGAGAGACATAGAAATGTATGAGACAATATGAGATACAGAGAAATAGGGGCTGATAGATACATAGAAATAAGCAAGAGGTTTAATTTCACAATACAACATTTTATAAGAATGATTCTCAAGGTATGGTCTGTAGGTCCTCTTGACAGAGTGTAAATTTAATGTATGCACAATCTTCATTCATTGCATGTGTGTATTTCCACAGTTTTTCATTTTTGCATGTAGCTAAGGGCTGCTTAGTTGTCTATGAAATGACTTTATTAAAATTTGATGTTTATAAACTGCAGTTGGCACATATTGAAAGAGTGCTTAAGATTCTAACTGAGCACTCCAAGCCTGCCAGCCACAGAAATACTTGCCAAGTGCACATTTGCAGATAGTCGGATTTCTCTCCCAATTCAAAGGGACTATTTCTTATTATACATCGTCACTGTTATATTGAAGTAGCTGAGGTTCTGATCATAGTTTCTCCTACTTATTAATTATATATTGCTGTTATTTGTATTTTCTCATTATCGATATATTCTGGGTGTCATTCATTTGTTGATGTCTCAGAGAGACAGTTTCAGACATGGGCTCTGGAGGTCATGTCTTCCGTGTAAAATCTATGATGAACTTGGGCAAGTTTTGAATTTTTCTGAGCTTCGGGTTTTCCACCTCAAAATGTGGTTTGTAGGTTGAAGTACTTAATCAGCGGTTTGACAGGAGGAGACGCTGAGCTAATGCGTGTCAAGTGTTTTCACAGAATGGTACTCAGTACACAGAGAAAGTGCCTGGCATGTAGAACATGGTTACATTAGATAGGAGGTGGTTCAGCTAAGAGTGACAAAAAACAATGACTTATGAAGATAAAACTGTACTTCTTCTTCCCACGCCACCATGGGCAGCCCGGAGTGGGTAGGGCAGTCTCTGATCACCCTCCTCCCAGCATCTTGTTCCACCAGTTCTTACAGTGGGATTTCCATTCCATAGTCTGATGGCTGTTCCACTGCCGGCTGTCATATCTGCATCCCAGCTTATAGAAGGAAGCATGGCAAACAGAGGGCACACTGCTTTTTTCTAAGGACTCTTCTCGGCTGTCACACACCCCACTTCTGTTTCCCTATCATTGGCCAGACCTTGGCCACTTGGCCACATCTAGTTACAAAGGCAGGCTGGCAAGTAAAATTTTTACTTTGAGTAGGCATCTTATCACCTTAAAAAAGGATGAGTTTATTATTACAGAAGTGAGCTGAACAACTGAACCATTACTGACCTTTGGGCAGGACCAATCTTTATTGAGTGAGACTGTTTCATAGGCTTCAGGATATTTATACCTCTAGCTTCCAGATGCCACCTAAATACCAGAGGCATTCTCCCAGTCATTGTATCAACCAGTGCTCCTACACAGTGACAATTCCCTTTAGGGGGTGTGACACTATTCTTATATCTTAGGTTTCTCTTCAGGCCTTTAAAAGTACATGTATTTATTTATTTGACAGTGCTGGATCTTAGTTGCAGCATGTGGGATCTAGTTCCATGACCAGGGATCAAACATGGACCCCCTTCAATGGGAGTACAGAGTCTTAGCCACTGGGCCCCCAGGGAAGTCCCTGTCCAGCCTTCTGTAGCTCTGTATGTTCCTTTCCAGGGAAACACTTCTTTCCATGGCTGTGGGCCATCTTTTCACCTGACCCTTTTTCTAACAACAGAGATCAGAAAACAGGTCAGCAACTGACCCAGGCCAAGCCAAATAAAATCTCTTCCCAGGCTTTTAAAAAATGGACATAGGGCAAGAGTTTTAATTTCTTCATGGGTGGAGGGAGGTACAAGATCCAATGTTCTTCATACACTACTTTTGGGAAGGTAAAACGGTGCTTCTGTTACAGTCTGGTAACTCTTCAAAAGATTGAATATAGAGATACCATATGACACAGCAACTCTATTCCTGGGTAGATATCCAAGAGAAATGAAAACATATTTCACATAAAAACTTGTCTTAGCAAGGGTGTCCACTTTCACCACTCTTATTCAACATAGTCCTGGAAGTTCTAGCAATAGCAATAAGAGAAGAGAAAGAAATCAAAGGAATCCAGATTGGAAAAGAAGAAGTCAAACTCTCTCTATTTGCAGATGACATGATATTATACATAGAAAATCCCAAAGACACGGTTACAAAACTACTAGAGTTAATCAGCAAATTCAGCAAAGTCGCAGGATACAAAATCAACATACAGAAATCACTGGCATTCCTATACACAAACAATGAAAAATCAGAAAATGAAATCAAAGAGGAAATCCCCTTCACCATCGCAGCCAAAAGAATCAAATATCTAGGAATAAACCTACCCAAAGAAACAAAAGAACTGTACACAGAAAATTACAAGACACTCATGAGAGACATTAAAGAAGAGTTAAACAGATGGAGAAATATTCCGTGTTCCTGGGTCGGGAGAATCAATATTGTGAAAATGACCATACTACCAAATGTCATCTATAGATTCAATGCGATCCCTATCAAACTTCCAATAACATTCTTCACAGAACTAGACCAACGAATAACACAGTTCATATGGAAACACAAAAGACCTCGAATAGCCAAAGCAATCCTCAGGAAGAAGAATGGAGCTGGGGGGATCAGCCTCCCCAACTTCAGACTCTACTACAAAGCAACAGTCCTCAAGACAGTATGGTACTGGCACAAAAACAGAAATATCGACCAATGGAACAAGATCGAGAACCCAGAGATAAACCCACGCACCTATGGGTACCTTATTTTTGACAAAGGAGGTGAACATATAAAATGGGACAAAGACAGCCTCTTCAACAAATGGTGCTGGGAGAATTGGACAGCTACATGCAAAAAAATGAAGTTGGAACATTCCCTGACACCATACACAAAGATCAACTCAAAATGGATTAAAGACTTAAATGTAAGGCCAGAAACCATCAAACTCTTAGAGGAGAATATAGGCAAAACCCTCAAGGACATCAATCAAAGCAAGATCTTCTCTGATCCACCTACTAGAATAGTGGAACTAAAAAGACAAATGAACATGTGGGACCTCATGAAACTTAAAAGCTTTTGCACAACTAAAGAAATTACAAAAAAGCTGAACAGACACCCCACAGAGTGGGAGAAAATCATAGCAAATGAAACAACAGACAAAGAATTAATCTCCAAAATCTACAAGCAACTCAGACAACTCAGCACTGGAAAAACGAACAACCCAATCAAAAAATGGGAAAAGGACCTAAACAGACACCTCTCCAACGATGACATACAGATGGCCCAAAAACACATGAAACGATGCTCAACTTCACTAATAATTAGAGAAATGCAAATTAAAACTACAATGAGATATCGCCTCACACCCGTCAGAATGGCCATCATCCACAAATCGACAGACAATAAATGCTGGAGAGGCTGCGGAGAAAAGGGAACACTTCTGCATTGCTGGTGGGAGTGTAAATGATACAGCCTCTATGGAAGACAGTCTGGAGATTTCTTAAAAAACTAAAAATAGAAGCACCATATGACCCAGCAATCCCACTCTTAGGCTTATACCCTGACAAAATCAAAACTGAAAGAAGCACCTGTACCCCAATGTTCATTGCAGCTCTCTATACAATAGCTAGAACATGGAAGGAACCTAGATGCCCATCGACGAACGAATGGATCCAAAAGCTCTGGTACATATATACAATGGAATACTACACAGCTGTAAAGAGAAATGCAGAAGAATCAACCCTGATGAGGTGGCTGGATCTAGAACGTATCATCAAAAGTGAAGTCAGTCAGAAAGAGAAGGACAAATACAGTATATTAACACATATATATGGAATCTAGTAGGATGGTGATGATGGCACATGCAGTGAAGCGACAGAAAGACAGACATGGACAGTGGACATATGGACATTGTGGGGAAGGAACAGTGGGTGAGAGGCGTAAAGGAAGTAGCATGAAGGCCTGTACTATCATAAGTGAAGAAAATAGCTCTAATCATTGCTCTGTGAGAAAAGGGGATCCTTCAGGGGTGCTGTGTGATGGTCGGGAGGGGAGGGAAGGGGGGGATATACATGTGACTAATCTGAGAACATGCATGTCTGTGAACAACAAAACTCTGTAAAAGTTAAAAGTAAAATAAAGGTTTAAAAAAAAAAAAAACTTGTCTTAGGGCTTCCCTGGTGGTCCAGTGAGTGTGGAGTCCACCTTGCAGTATGGGGGGCACCGGTTCGATCCCTGGCCTGGGAAGATGCCGTTGAACAGCTGGAATGGTGTGTTCAATTGTGAGCCGGTACTCTGAGGCGCAGGAGGCAACAGTGGTAGGAGGTTCACATGGGCCGGGGAATGAGGATGGATGAGAATAAATAAATGAAGGAATCAATAAATTTTTTTAAAAAATTCCCTCTTCTGTTAGATGTCCCTGATTAAAAAGAAGAAGAAGAAAAAAAAACTTGTATTATTCAGTAGCTAAAAAGTGGAAATATCCCATGTCTATCAACGGATGAATGGGTAAACAAAATGTGGTATATTGATACAAAGGAATATTATTTGGCAATAAAAAAGGAGTGGATTATGGATACATGCTACAGCATGGATGAAACAAGAATATTTTGCTATGTGAAAGAAGGCCACAGCCACGTACTGTATGGTTATACCTAATGGGCAGTTACGGGCAAATCCACAGAGACAGAAGGCAGATTACTGGTGGTCGGAGGAAAGGGAGAGGAGGAGTGACTGCTAAAGGTATGGAGTGATTGAGTCCAATCTCATTTACCAATGATTTAATCAATCATGCCTGTATAATGAAACCTTAGTAGAAACTCTAAGAAGGTTCAGAGAGTTTCCTGATTGGTGAGTATATCAATGTACCAGAAGCCTGGCACAAGCTTCCCAGGCTTCCTTCATTCCAGACATTGCCTTATGTGTCTCTTCCATTTGGCTGTTCCTGAGTTTTATTTTTACATTAAAACAGTAATTCTAGTTTAGGGCTTCCCTGGTGATCCAGTGGGTAGAGAGTCTGCCTTGCAGTGCAAGGGGCACCAGTTCAATCCTTTGCCCGGGAAGATCCCACATGCCGTGGAGCAGCTGGACCGGTGTGTCCAATTATGAGACAGCACTCTGGAGAGCATGCGCCCAGAGACGATGCTCTGCGACCAAAGAGGCCACTGTGATGGGAGGCCCACACAGGCCACAGAATAAAGATGGATGAAAACAACAACAATAAAAGAGGCCAAAATAAGAAAACTCTAAGACAAACAAACAACAACAACAAAAGCCAGTAATTCTTAGTGCTTAGTGCTTTCCTAAGTTCTATGAGTCATTTGATCCAATTATCAAACTTGGAGAGGGGTTGTAGAAACTGCCAAATTAGTAGTCAGGCCGGACCCTGAATTTGTAGCTGGAGTCTGAAGTTGAGGGGGACTTCAAGGACTGAGCCCTTAATCTGTGGGGTCTGTGTTGTGTCCGATTTGAATGGAATTTTTGGATACTCATTTGGTGTTGAAGATTTGCTGGAGAGCTCTGGGGAAGCTAGCATTTGAGAAGGGACATTCTCTGAGAAGTCTGAGAACACTACAGAACAGTGCTTAGTACAGGATCTTGAGTACAGATAGAAAGTAGCAACTGTGTTACTTTAAGCCACTTCTCAAAGGAGAGATAAAACTATTGACATTTTTAGAGTTCAATTGTGCTTTACAATACAAATGTTTACTAAGGGTACTTTTCAAAAGATACTTTCTCTTCTTAACAACCTGTACACAGATAATGAAGCCTGTCTACCCAGAAGGACTTAGGGATAGGTGTGTCTGAAGGTGGAACAATGAAATTAGAGGCTCTCATTTAGCCATATGATTATATATTATATTTCTCCATCAGGGGAAAGATCTCCCTGGATCTTAAAACTAAGAAGCGGCTGCTATCCAAGTATGTATGAATGCAACATATTATATTTCTTTAAACAACTATTTTTATTACATTGATTCTTTTGGGAAAGCTCTGCACTGTCCTCTCCTCTTTGGTCTCTTTGTTTCCTCTTCTCCTACATAGGAAGAAGGACATTCTTAGGAAATTCCATGGAAGGTGGCAGAAATATTCAAAACTATTAGGGGCAATAAAAAGTCAACTATGAAAAAGTTACATCACTGCTCCAGTAAGATGAGAAAGTGAAGGACGTCACATCCTGCTCTTGGCTCCGGGTCAGGGCAAAGAAGGACGAAGCTTCAAAGCAATTCATGTGACATCGTATAAAGTAAATACGTTTAAAATGAATACAAATAATATGAGGCTTTTAAAAAAACAACTGCAAGAATAATAAAGAAAATAACTAGTGAGCCCGTGAATTCCTTGTGAGGCATCGTATCGTTAGTGTGACGGCACTAAATCAGAATCCTCACATATGGCATTAATTTCCAAGTTAAAATTTTAATAAAAGATTTGTTTTCCCTTAAACACAAGCAATGTGTCTAATTTTAGTGTAATTTTAGATAAAAATTACTCTGCTTCCTTTTTTTAAAAAATTAATTTTTGGCCTCTCTGGGTCATCATTGCTGCCTGCTGGCTTTCTCTAGCTTTGGCGAGCAGGGGCTATTCTCTGGTTGCAGTATGCTGGCTTCTCACTGCAGTGGCTTCTTTTGTTCTGGAGCATGGGCTCTAGGACACACAGGCTCAATAGTTGTGGCCCACAGGCTTAGTTGCCCTGGGCTTGTGGAATCTTCCCAGACCAGGGGTTGAACCTGTCTCCCCTGCATTAGCAAACAGATTCTTAACCACTGGACCACCAAGGAAATCTTTCTGTGCTGCTTTCGATTAATTCATCAAATGATAAAAATGGTACAATGACATTTTTTTCCCACTTTAAATGATTCCCATTATACTTTTATGGTAGGTCTTTATAGATTGCCTTTTGCCCTAGAGAAGACATCTTATGTTCCTTTCCTCATATTTTAAATTTACAGGAGTTCCTGTTCATAGCACCTGAGGAAATGGTGAACGTGAGTAAAATTATGCAGGCGATTTTTCGTTTGCTAAATGAATAACATCCAAAGTGACTCCTAGAGACTACAGCAAGTAGTTCATTTATTTTTAATTGTTAATTTAATTGCAGCTCTAACACTTTTATTTAGGAAGGGATTTCCTGAGAGAAAGTATTAGGCTGCAAGAACAGAAATAATCAAATATAGAATACTCTTTAAGGTTCCATTAGACACAGGGCTCATGATACTACTTAGAAGAAATGAGGCCATTTGGTAATTTTAACTTGCAAATGTGTATTAGATTTGTAATAAAAATAAATATGCATCGTTTGATTTTCTTAATGAGTTACATATATTTACAGAGCAGGCTGCGCCTTGTTGTGGAAGGAGTAATGTATGGCATACGCATCTATCTCTTAAATACTGGGCCTTTTAAAAACAACTGCAAGAATAATAAAGAAAATAACTAGTGAGCCGTGAATTCCTTGTGAGGCATCGTATCGTTAGTGTGACGGCACTAAATCAGAATCCTCACATATGGCATTAATTTCCAAGTTAAAATTTTAATAAAAGATTTGTTTTCCCTTAAACACAAGCAATGTGTCTAATTTTAGTGTAATTTTAGATAAAAATTACTCTGCTTCCTTTTTTTACAAAATTAATTTTGGCCTCTCTGGGTCATCATTGCTGCCTGCTGGCTTTCTCTAGCTTTGGCGAGCAGGGGCTATTCTCTGGTTGCAGTATGCTGGCTTCTCACTGCAGTGGCTTCTTTTGTTCTGGAGCATGGGCTCTAGGACACACAGGCTCAATAGTTGTGGCCCACAGGCTTAGTTGCCCTGGGCTTGTGGAATCTTCCCAGACCAGGGGTTGAACCTGTCTCCCCTGCATTAGCAAACAGATTCTTAACCACTGGACCACCAAGGAAATCTTTCTGTGCTGCTTTCGATTAATTCATCAAATGATAAAAATGGTACAATGACATTTTTTTCCCACTTTAAATGATTCCCATTATACTTTTATGGTAGGTCTTTATAGATTGCCGTTTGCCCTAGAAAGACATCTTATGTTCCTTTCCTCATATTTTAAATTTACAGGAGTTCCTGTTCATAGCACCTGAGGAAATGGTGAACGTGAGTAAAATTATGCAGGCGATTTTTCGTTTGCTAAATGAATAACATCCAAAGTGACTCCTAGAGACTACAGCAAGTAGTTCATTTATTTTTAATTGTTAATTTAATTGCAGCTCTAACACTTTTATTTAGGAAGGGATTTCCTGAGAGAAAGTATTAGGCTGCAAGAACAGAAATAATCAAATATAGAATACTCTTTAAGGTTCCATTAGACACAGGGCTCATGATACTACTTAGAAGAAATGAGGCCATTTGGTAATTTTAACTTGCAAATGTGTATTAGATTTGTAATAAAAATAAATATGCATCTTTTAATTTTCTTAATGAGTTACATATATTTACAGAGCAGGCTGTGCCTTGTTGTGGAAGGAGTAATGTATGGCAGTCTGCGGTGTTGGTCCTGCTAGCAAACCAGCCAGCTCTCTCCTCCTGACTCTTAACTTCTCATCCTGGGGAACTGGCTAAAAAATATCTTATGTATTTCTGAGCTCCAATTTCTGGGATTAATTCCATAATCTGCAGAGTGTACCTACAATGTTAATCAATGGGCTATTTAAAAGGCAATGTTATTGAGTACTCAACAATATAAAAATGTCAAGTAGGAAACAAAGGATAAAGTACTATTTTAGCATCACCTTAATTATACAAGGATATTCACTGTTTTAATGCAACTATAGATTAGCATACAAAGTGACGTAAGTCAGAAAGAGAAATACAAATACATGTTATCAAGTATATGCGGCATCTAAGATGCGGCACAAAGGAACCTATCTGTCACACAGAAACAGACTCTTCGACGTAGGGGACAGACTTGTTGTGAGCGAGAGGGACATGCTGGGAATCTGGTGTTAGTAGACGCAAAGTGTGATATACAGAATGGATAAACCACAAGGTCCTACTGAAGAGCACGGGAAACTCTACTCCATGTCCTGTGATAAGCCATAATGGAAACCAGTACAAAAAGAATATCTGTATGTGTATAATTGAATCAATTTGCTGTACAGCAGACTTTGACACAACATTATAGAGCAACTATCCTTGAGTTTCAAAAAAAAAAATTCACTGTTTTGGAAGAAAATATAACAGCATATCAATATGCTTCTCTCTGAGAAGTTAAGGATTCTTTCGTTTGCTAAATGAATAACATCCAAAGTGACTCAAAAAGGTAGTTCATTTATTTTTAATTGTTAATTTAATTGCAGCTCTAACACTTTTATTTAGGAAGGGATTTCCTGAGAGAAAGTATTAGGCTGCAAGAACAGAAATAATCAAATATAGAATACTCTTTAAGGTTCCATTAGACACAGGGCTCATGATACTACTTAGAAGAAATGAGGCCATTTGGTAATTTTAACTTGCAAATGTGTATTAGATTTGTAATAAAAATAAATATGCATCTTTTAATTTTCTTAATGAGTTACATATATTTACAGAGCAGGCTGTGCCTTGTTGTGGAAGGAGTAATGTATGGCAGTCTGCGGTGTTGGTCCTGCTAGCAAACCAGCCAGCTCTCTCCTCCTGACTCTTAACTTCTCATCCTGGGGAACTGGCTAAAAAATATCTTATGTATTTCTGAGCTCCAATTTCTGGGATTAATTCCATAATCTGCAGAGTGTACCTACAATGTTAATCAATGGGCTATTTAAAAGGCAATGTTATTGAGTACTCAACAATATAAAAATGTCAAGTAGGAAACAAAGGATAAAGTACTATTTTTAGCATCACCTTAATTATACAAGGATATTCACTGTTTTAATGCAACTATAGATTAGCATACAAAGTGACGTAAGTCAGAAAGAGAAATACAAATACATGTTATCAAGTATATGCGGCATCTAAGATGCGGCACAAAGGAACCTATCTGTCACACAGAAACAGACTCTTCGACGTAGGGGACAGACTTGTTGTGAGCGAGAGGGACATGCTGGGAATCTGGTGTTAGTAGACGCAAAGTGTGATATACAGAATGGATAAACCACAAGGTCCTACTGAAGAGCACGGGAAACTCTACTCCATGTCCTGTGATAAGCCATAATGGAAACCAGTACAAAAAGAATATCTGTATGTGTATAATTGAATCAATTTGCTGTACAGCAGACTTTGACACAACATTATAGAGCAACTATCCTTGAGTTTAAAAAAAAAAATTCACTGTTTTGGAAGAAAATATAACAGCATATCAATATGCTTCTCTCTGAGAAGTTAAGGATTCTTATAAACAAATTGTATATACACACACATATAATTTATCTAAACAAAAATTAAAAGTAAAACAATATTTTTCATCGAAATACAAATATAAACTTTGTCGTGACATAGGACCAGAGAAGAGTTGATTACACATTTAAATTCAACCCCTTTCTGGTTAGTTTGTTTTGTCTGACTGGGAAGGCTGATGATAAGAAGGATCAGAGAAAGAAAGATGTTCTGAGTGATCAAACTCAGTCTTGGAGTAACCCTAAAAGGAATGAATGGACTTGCTCTTTTTTCCCTCCCCAGAACTCTCTGTGAGGGTCGATCTGATTCATGTCCAGTCACTCTTCCAGTTCCCTTAATAAATTAACAAGTATTAATATAATTTGCTACTGAAACTAGAATATCAATTGGACACACACAGTAGCCATGTCAAATCTTTGTAGTAAGGGTGTTAATCCTTTTACTTTTAAAAGTTGCTTGATTGGATGCATACATAAATATTCACTTAACCACTATCATATGTGTAGCCTTATAAGAAAAATGAAAATTGACAAAATCATTAAACAGTAATTTAACAATGACAAAGCAATTAGAAGTCATTCTGGGATAGTATGCCACCACATCAGGGGCAGGGTGACGTAGAAACAGGTACATGGGCTTGAGAATCAGCCTGCATTGGCTTCCCATCAGCATCCACCAAATTCTCAGAGAATGGGTGACTTTGACATGTCTGTGGTAAACAATAGCATCAGTTTTCTCATCTGTGAAATGGAGAAAATTACAGCTACATCAACCACCAAGATAGTCACTATGATTCTTGTCTCTTGGTAACCCCTGTGTAGTCACCTCCTGTATTGAACAGAGATCATTTAATAACAAATGGGATGTTGCAGAGATGATATAGTATGACTTTTCTAATACTAGGTTATAAAATACTTTATAAAATCTCCTCTTGGCTCATTTCTCTGTTGGGGATCACTAATTTGGGGAAGGTCGGCTACCATGTTACAAGGATGTTCAGCCAGCCCTATGGTGACATCTACATGGGAAAGAGCCACAGCATTTCGCCAAAAATGAGTGCCAACTAGATAGGCATCTGAGTGACCCTCCTTGGGAGCAGCCCTTTCTGCCCTTGCCAAGGCTTCAGATGACGGTGGCCAAGGTGGGCCACCCCCCACCACCTTGACTGTAATGTCACAACAGACCCTGAGCCAGAACCATCTAGATAAGCTGCTTCTGACTTCCTGACTTACGGAGACTGTGAGAGAATCGGTGTCTATTGTTTTAAGCCACTGCATTTTGGGTAATTTTTATGCAGCAATGGCTAACCAGTACTCTATGTCATGACATGCTAGGGTCTTTTTTGTTTTCTTTACCTTCTGCTCCACCATCAGGCAGTTGACAGGGCAGGGTCTGGGGACCAGCATCTTTGGAAAGGAAAAGGGATGCTGAGACCTACAGATACAAGGCCAGTTTATATCAGGGGGAATGGATTGGTTTTCTCTGTCAGTAGAAAGCATGGAATAGCACCTAACAGGAATGACAGGCACTAGAAAATTAAAAACATAGGGGTAGACAGCATGGATGTGTATTGATCTGGTCTTTCTCCACCAATTCTCTGTGATCCATGGCATATAAATGATGAAAGTAGTCAGCAACAGGGGAAAGCCGAAGGGAAAGTTCATTAATGGACAAGGATATTCAGGGCATTGGCAGGGGTGTCTGATACACCCAGTAATGTGTGTAATTTATATGTCATTTCTTCTCCGTGAACACTATGTTTAGTGATGTATATGGTAAAATTTTATGAGGTAGTGGTAAAGAATCTGCCTGCAATGCAGGAGACCAGGGTTTGATCCCTGGATCAGGAAGATGCCCTGCAGGAGGAAATAGCAGCTCACTCCAGTATACTTGCCTGGAGACTCCCAGGCAGAAGAGCCTGGCAGGGCACTGTCCACTGGGGTCTCAAAGAGTTGGACATGACTGAGCACACACATACATAATACACTATAAAATTGCCAGTATTTGACTATCTTGACCAATAAAATATCAGTTTCATATATTCCAACCTGTATTGGAATAACTCTGTAAAGCGTAAATCCATATCTTCCTTGTAGAGGAGTTGGGATGGTTGACCTCATTGAGGAAAAAGAAGCAAATCTCTTAAAGAGATTTTTAACATTAAAGAGGATTTGAATACTGTCTATTTCTCAATGCCTGGAATACAGTAAATTCTTAAAATCTTAAATATCTTAAATTCTTAAGTATCTTAAAATAGATACACATGATTTAAAAGGAAAAGATAGAAACTGTATAAAAGGAAAAACGTCAGTCTCCATCTCCATTCACTGCTTTCAGCTACAAGCAACAGAAACTGGACACTTGACTAAAACTGGCTTAAATGATAGGGAAATGTATTCGTTCACTTACTAAAGAAATGTGAGACAGGGTTCAAGAGTTAGTTCATTCAGCCGCTTAACTGTATCATCAAGGACCAGATTCTTCCTGTCTTCCTACTCAGCTCTCTAGTTCATGGGCTTCAGCTTGAGGCTGATTCCTTGCATAGTTATAAAATGGATACAGCTTGGTTTCACTCTCCCTTGTTTCTGTCCAACCAAAAGGAAAAAAGTTGAAGAAAAGTGAAAGTCACTCCTCTTAGCTGACTCTTGTGCAACCCTGGACTGTAGCCTGCCAGGCTCATCTGTCTGTGGAATTCTCAAGCCAAGAATACTGGAGTGAGTTGCCTTTCCCTTCTTCAGGGAATCGTCCCAATCTAGGGACTGAACCTGGGTCTCCTGCGTTGGCAGGCTGATTCTTTACTGTCTGAGTCACCAGGGACACGTCCTGTTAATTTCTCCTAAGAGTGAGAATAATAATTCCAGAAGCTTCCAGCAATCCTCTCCTCTCATTTCACCACACAGAATTGAGTCACAGGTAACAGGTCATTGTCAAGAAAATAGAACCATATTTATATCAGAGACATCCCTGGAGAAAAAGTCAGTTCCACGTGCATTTAGGTAAAATGGATACGATTGAGATACCCTCAGTGTTTATTTTATTATTATTATTTTTAAAGATCTATTTATTTATTTATTTTGGGCGGGGGGTCGGGTTGGGGAGGGAGGGGAGCAGGTGGGCCACTTCTATTGGTCTTTCGTTTCTCTATGTTCATCCGTCTTTGTTCTTTGGCTCGTGTGGGCCTCCCATCGCGGTGGCGTCTGTCGTTGCAGAGCACCGGCTCTGGGCGCATGCGCTCCAGAGCTCTGGCTCGGAAATTGGACACATCAGTCCAGCCGCTCCGCGGCACGTGGGATCTTCCCAGGCCAGGACTCGAACCGGCGCCCCTTGCACTGCAAGGCGGTGTCCTTACCCACTGGACCATCAGGGGAAGGGAAGCCCCCTCAGTGTTTATTTACCTTGGCTCATGCCTGCCCCATATGACCTTTCACAGAGGCAAACACTATTAGCAACTCGCTGTGCCTCCTTCTGAAGATACTCTATGTTGGCTTTAGGAGCCTTTCTTTTTCTGTCCTCCTTTTACAGAAACGACAGCATGGTATCGTATCTTACACACCTGCCTTAGAGTGAATAACTTTGCTTATTCCCATAATATGTGACTGGTAAACATTTAATCAGCCGATGGTAAGATTATTTTGTAAGTCAGATGGTTTTAATCCTAATGATGCACTTTGTTTATTTGCTTTTTGTACTCCACGAGCATTAAAGTCTTTCTTTTTTTAAAAAATTGTGTTTAATTTCAATGAGGCTGAAGGGGAACTAGGGAAGGGTTTCATCTGCATTGAAATCAGAGCGATAAAGGAGATCAGCAGACCCTGGTGTGAGCATGACGGCGGCAGCAGGAAGGAAGAGAGCCACAAGGGAGGGTCAAGTGAAATAACATAACAAAACAGCAACAGTAAGGAAGGCAAGTTGGGTGCATAAACAGAAGGTGTTCCAAGCTGTGATAAACATATACTCAGTAAGAACTGAGTTAGGTCAGCCTGATGAGTTGTCCCTTCTCCTCTGAAGATTCTCCTTCCAATGCTAAACTTTATGTTTCTTAGTGTTTCAGTAATAGAGGTGATTCTCTTACACTTGGTGAGTAAAATTCCAGAGAGCTGCATGAAGAATGATGTCAGTTCTAAGGTGGGGGTGGAGTCCCTGCCACTTCCTAGTGTCACAATGAAAACTGGACATTGGATAGTTTTCTTAGTCTCTGTGCTTCCCTATCTTCATCTGTAACATAGAGTGACTGTCAGAGGGCTGCTATGATGACCTGAGCTTCTCTCATGGCTCTGGGGGTAAAGGATCCACTTGCAATGCAGGAGACATAGGAGATGCGGGTTCGATCCCTGTGTCAGGAAGGTCCCCTGGAGAAGGAAAATGACAACCCACTCAAATATTCTTGTTTGACAGATCCTGGGTCCAAAGGGTTGCAAAGAGTTGGACACTACTGAGAAACCAAGCACATTGTGGTGACTAAATGAAATATGCACGCAAAATACCTTGCATGATGCCTAGCAGAGTAGATATTCAATTAATCTAAATGAATATTTGATGGTATGCAATTATTTCTAAAGGAAGAGACCTACTTTTACAGTTTTTGGCATAACAACAGCTACCTCAGAACAGTATTTTTAAAAATAAATTTTATTATGTATAATTGATAGACAATAATGCATGTCCATTTTAAGTATAGGATCAATGAACAGTGACAAATTAATTCACTCTAATCACTACCACAATCACAATAAAGAACATTTTGGGGACATCCCTGGTGGTTTAGTGATTAAGAATCCACCTGCCAAGGGCTTCCCTAGTAGCTCAGTGGTGAAGAGTTTGCCTGCCAATGCAGGAGACACGAGCTTGATCCCTGATTCGGGAAGATCCCACATGCTGTGGAGCAACTAAGCCTGTGAGCCACAACTATTGAGCCTGTGCTCTAGAGCCTCAGAGCCGCAACTATGAGCCCATGTGCCACAACTACTGAAGCCTGTGTGCTCTAGAGCCTGAGTTCCACAAGAAAAGTCACCGCCCAAAGAAGCCTGTTCACCTCAACTAGAGAGTAGCCCCCACTCTCTGTAACTAGAGAAGAGCCTGTGGCGGCAGTGAAAATCCAGAATAGCCAAAAATAAATAAATAAATAAAATTAAAAAAAAAAAAAAAGAATCCACCTGTCAGTGCAGGGGACATGGGTTTGATCCCTGGCTTGAGAAGATCCCACTTGCCATGGAGCAACTAAGCCTGTGGGCTATAACTACCGAGCCCATGCTCTGGAACAGCACAAGAACCCACCAGAATGAGAAGCCCACACACTGCAACAAAGAGTAAGCCCCTCTAGCTGCAACTAGAGAAAGCCGTGCATAGAAACGAAGACCCAGTACAGCCAAAAGTAATTAATTTTAGAAAAATATCCATTCGTTTGGCTCTAAAATTTTTTAAACATATTTTATCACTTTAAATAATCTATTTTGTGCCCTTTAAAGTTAATCTACCTTACTTGAGACCCCAGGCCACCACTATTTTGCTTTCTGTAAGTATGTTGTTTTTAGAATTTCATATAAATGGAATCATATGGTATGTACTTTTTTTGTGTGTCTGGCTTGTTTCTGCATAATGCTTTTGAGACCTATCCACATTTTGCATTATCTGTAGATTATTTTACTGTTGAGCAGGATCCAATTGCATAGATAGCCCACAGTCTATTTGCCAATTAAACTGTTGAGGGACTCTTGGATTGTTTCCATTTCAGGGCTATTATGAATAAAGTTGCTATAAATATTCTTTTTGTGGGTACAAACTCTTGTCTCTCTTGCATAAATACCTCTGAATGAATTATTGACTCATATAACTTATTATTTAATGTTTATAAGAAACTGCCAAGTTGTTTCCCAAAGTAATTGTATATTTTACATTCTTGTTAACAATGCATCAGAGTTGGTTACTCCACATCTTTCCCAACAATTGGTATTGCCAATTTTTTTCTAGCTTTCACCCTTCTAGGAGGTGGCATGTAATTGTGGTTTAATTTGTATTTCCCTAAAGACTAGTGATGTTGAGTATCATTTCCTGTGCATTTGGCTAAACATAGCTTCTTTTATGATGTCATGTGTCTGAACCACTCTGACTCCATTTTTGTCTGTTGTCAAGTGCATCTTAGGACTACAGTCCTACCCTCTTCTCTTCCCAGATGACTGAACTTTAGCCTATTCACAAGGAATGCTCTCCAGCCAGATACATTAACAAAAGGAGATGAAATCAATCCAATAGATATTGATAGATGAGGAATCAAGGAACTTATGATTGAAATAACTAGAGGAAATTTTACCTCATCTAAAAGAAACAAGTTGACAAGAGCGATGCGGGTGCAGAGTGACCCCATGGACTAAAGACTTATTCAGCTGGTGGAAATTGATGATGGCAGAATCATGGATAGCAAATAGGCTGAGACAAAAGGTGAACATATAGAAGGGATACGCTGTTGGAATATACAGGTACGTCTGTAGGATTCTGTTCTATTCCAGTGGCAGTAGCTAGCGGTCCAAGGGACTTCAACGGCATAAATTTTCTAGGCTCACAAAAAAAGGAATTATAACTGTAATTACAATAAATGGTTACAGGGAGAAAGGAATTATCTGACAATTAGAGATGGGAGAACTATGGGAACTGACCCAGCTCTGGGGCTGGCTGACAAGGAGAGCAACCCTCAGGCCAAGTCATCATACTCCGGGAAGCATGTCATTTCACAGATGCTCCTTAATGAGATCAGGCTTTACAAATGAGCATGTATAGAAGAGGAGCACAAACCTCCAAGGACTGAGACTTTCTTGTAGGCTTAATTTTTGCTTTTAAAAGAATAGCAAAAAATTTTCAAAAATTGTTTCCAGTAATACTTGTCATAAGAGGGTGCAAAGAAAGGATAAAGCCACCCCTTGATGCTGATGATACAATGCTATCAGATGACAGGAAAAAGTCAAAACTACCCAACTTTAATGTTACTTCCTTTCTCAGAGAGAAAAATGTAGTGTAAATGTGATTAAAAGGATACAGCAATCCAGTGTGGTAAGTGAGCAACCAATTACTTTAAGTGAGTTAAACTTTCCAGGCCTTGGTGAATTATCTGTGAAAGACTTTGCATAAGTGACTGTAGATTAGTGTCAGTCAGCTTTGGAAAAAACAGAGAAAAATAAGACATGCCAAGGATTGAAGAAAGGCAAATCTTGTCCTGATTTCCAAATAAAAAAATTTTGAAAAATAAAGTCTTAGATAGTTCATGTGTCAGGGAACCACTCTGACTCCATTTTTGTCTGTTGTCAAGTGCATCTTAGGACTACAGTCTATCTCTTCCCAGATTGAACTTTAGCCTATTCACAAGGAATGCTCTCCAGCCAGATACATTAACAAAAGGAGATGAAATCAATCCAATAGATATTGATAGATGAGGAATCAAGGAACTTATGATTGAAATAACTAGAGGAAATTTTACCTCATCTAAAAGAAACAAGTTGACAAGAGCGATGCGGGTGCAGAGTGACCCCATGGACTAAAGACTTATTCAGCTGGTGGAAATTGATGATGGCAGAATCATGGATAGCAAATAGGCTGAGACAAAAGGTGAACATATAGAAGGGATACGCTGTTGGAATATACAGGTACGTCTGTAGGATTCTGTTCTATTCCAGTGGCAGTAGCTAGCGGTCCAAGGGACTTCAACGGCATAAATTTTCTAGGCTCACAAAAAAAGGAATTATAACTGTAATTACAATAAATGGTTACAGGGAGAAAGGAATTATCTGACAATTAGAGATGGGAGAACTATGGGAACTGACCCAGCTCTGGGGCTGGCTGACAAGGAGAGCAACCCTCAGGCCAAGTCATCATACTCCGGGAAGCATGTCATTTCACAGATGCTCCTTAATGAGATCAGGCTTTACAAATGAGCATGTATAGAAGAGGAGCACAAACCTCCAAGGACTGAGACTTTCTTGTAGGCTTAATTTTTGCTTTTAAAAGAATAGCAAAAAATTTTCAAAAATTGTTTCCAGTAATACTTGTCATAAGAGGGTGCAAAGAAAGGATAAAGCCACCCCTTGATGCTGATGATACAATGCTATCAGATGACAGGAAAAAGTCAAAACTACCCAACTTTAATGTTACTTCCTTTCTCAGAGAGAAAAATGTAGTGTAAATGTGATTAAAAGGATACAGCAATCCAGTGTGGTAAGTGAGCAACCAATTACTTTAAGTGAGTTAAACTTTCCAGGCCTTGGTGAATTATCTGTGAAAGACTTTGCATAAGTGACTGTAGATTAGTGTCAGTCAGCTTTGGAAAAAACAGAGAAAAATAAGACATGCCAAGGATTGAAGAAAGGCAAATCTTGTCCTGATTTCCAAATAGAATTAAAGCAACAGGGCAGGGCAGATATTTCAAATGAAAAAATAAAGTCTTACATTAAGGGTAGAAGGGTAAATAGTTGCTCGTCTAGTATAATCACCAGATCAGCAGTGTCAGCCTTGCCTGGGAGATTGAAGGAACTAAAGAGTATCAGGTCCCACACCAGACCGACTGATTTGAACAGGATCTCCAAGTAATTCATATGTACTAAAATTTGAGACACTCCGAAGTTGAATATATAAGGGATGGAAAGCACCCAAAGACTAATAAAGTTGAAAGTCATTACCATTCTTAGGGCAGAGGGATAACAAAGGGAGGAAACTGTGAGACTGGCACTGGTGGATCTACTAAGAGAAAGCACTGAATTGTATCCCTTAAATGGGTACAGTTTGCATGTGTAGATGTGAGAGCTGGGCCGTAGAGAGGGCTGAGCGTCATGTGGAGAGGACTCTCGAGTGCCTTGGACCACAAGGAGATCAAACCAGTCAGTCCTAAAAGGAAATCAACCCTGAATATTCATTGGAAGGACTGATGCTGAAGCTGAAGCTCTAATACTTTGGCCACCTGATGCAAAAAGATGACTTACAGGAAAAGATCTAGCTTCTAGCCTCATCTCTATTTCAATGCAGCTCAACATTTATTGACTGTATCAGGCTTTATGTAACACAAATAAGCAACCTTCCCTTGAAACACTCTTAGTCTAGTACGAGATATGTATTAGTATGATCATCTCTCAATTAATAACATCTTATAATAAGAACTAGGGGGACCGTTAAGTCCTTTTTTCCCCCTTGTCTAACTATAGTTACTAATGGCACCCATGCTCTTTTTCAGTTTCAAAAGTTTCTAGAAGGTTAGGACAATAAGTTATAAGTCACTCTAACTATAGTATACCTATATGTTCTCTTAACTCAGAGCAAGACAGTTCTCTGAAGGACTGAATCTGTTAATGTTGAGATGGTACATTCCTACTGGATATTTTGAGTAGTGTTGAATAAAAAAGACGATTTGCAAATCTAGAAGGTCAACGAGGAAAAATAAGACAGGATTGAAGAAAGGCAAATCTTGTCCTGATTTCCAAATAGAATTAAAGCAACAGGGCAGGGCAGATATTTCAAATGAAAAAATAAAGTCTTACATTAAGGGTAGAAGGGTAAATAGTTGCTCGTCTAGTATAATCACCAGATCAGCAGTGTCAGCCTTGCCTGGGAGATTGAAGGAACTAAAGAGTATCAGGTCCCACACCAGACCGACTGATTTGAACAGGATCTCCAAGTAATTCATATGTACTAAAATTTGAGACACTCCGAAGTTGAATATATAAGGGATGGAAAGCACCCAAAGACTAATAAAGTTGAAAGTCATTACCATTCTTAGGGCAGAGGGATAACAAAGGGAGGAAACTGTGAGACTGGCACTGGTGGATCTACTAAGAGAAAGCACTGAATTGTATCCCTTAAATGGGTACAGTTTGCATGTGTAGATGTGAGAGCTGGGCCGTAGAGAGGGCTGAGCGTCATGTGGAGAGGACTCTCGAGTGCCTTGGACCACAAGGAGATCAAACCAGTCAGTCCTAAAAGGAAATCAACCCTGAATATTCATTGGAAGGACTGATGCTGAAGCTGAAGCTCTAATACTTTGGCCACCTGATGCAAAAAGATGACTTACAGGAAAAGATCTAGCTTCTAGCCTCATCTCTATTTCAATGCAGCTCAACATTTATTGACTGTATCAGGCTTTATGTAACACAAATAAGCAACCTTCCCTTGAAACACTCTTAGTCTAGTACGAGATATGTATTAGTATGATCATCTCTCAATTAATAACATCTTATAATAAGAACTAGGGGGACCGTTAAGTCCTTTTTTCCCCATTGTCTAACTATAGTTACTAATGGCACCCATGCTCTTTTTCAGTTTCAAAAGTTTCTAGAAGGTTAGGACAATAAGTTATAAGTCACTCTAACTATAGTATACCTATATGTTCTCTTAACTCAGAGCAAGACAGTTCTCTGAAGGACTGAATCTGTTAATGTTGAGATGGTACATTCCTACTGGATATTTTGAGTAGTGTTGAATAAAAAAGACGATTTGCAAACGTGTGGGCAAAATAGAGAAATCACAAGGGGTTTACGCTGGGGTGTGTGCATGCGTGGATGCTAGGTCGCCTCAGTCATGTCCAACTCTTTGGGACCCTGTGGACTACAGCCCACCAGGCTCCCCTGTCCGTAGGATTCTCCAGACAAGAATACTGGAGTGGGTGGCCGTGCCCTCCTCCAGGGGACTCTGGGTTATCTTAGGATAACCTAGCGTAACTGTGAGGTTCAGAAGTAGCCAGCCTGCAGCCATACCATAGCAAGGGAGCCTGGGAAAATGAATACGCAGACTCCTCTGCTGTATTGCTGTTGTTCCCATTGCCTCCAATGGGAAAGAAAAGCTCTTTACGTTCAGGCTGTCCTTGGGGGAGGAACATGGGTCTCGTCCATCAGGACTCACTAACTTATTTTGCCATACGAAAAAGATGAGATGAAGAAAGGCTAACATGCGCAGTGTGACAGAACTGTTTAAGTGATAATACAACTTGCTGAGTGCTCCCCACTCTACCAGTTCCCTCTAAGCCTCCTGCCTATTAGCAAAGCCAAAGCACCTCTCCGCACAGCACCATCACCCCTGCATTTTCACTGAATCATTCTCAGCCCTTGTGTGCATTCTCTTCCCTGCTCTTTCCCTTTTTCCACCTTTTATTTTTTAATAATAAAAAAAAAAATTTTAATTTTGTCCTCTTTTATTGGTGTTTTATTTATTTATTTTCATCCATTCTTTGGCCTGTGTGGGCCTCCCATTGCTGTGGCCTCTCTTGTTGCAGAGCACCCACTCTGGGCGCACGCACTCCAGAACGCTGGCTCCTAATTAGACACACCGGATCAGCGGCTCTGTGGCACATGGGGTCCTCCCAGGCCAGGGATCGGGCCACCTCCCTCTGTATGGCAAGGCTGACTCTTCACCCATTGGACCGCCTGGGAAGCCCCTTCCTCCACCTCTTCAGTGAAGCCTTTCTTGTTCTGACAGGCAGAGTGCATTGCTCCTTCTACTGTGCTTTGAAATCCCGTTATTTATAGATCTTTTCTAGGATTTGGCATATTTGTCAGAGTTCTTCAACACCTGTCTCTGCAGACAGTGTAATGGTTAAGAATCAGACAAGTGTCCTCATTAAAAAAATTTTTTTTTAGTTGCTAGCACAGTGCTGGGGAGAATTAAAAAGGTAATCTAGGGACTTCCCTGGTGGTCCAGTGATTAAGACTCTGTGCTTCTAATGCAGGGGGCCCAGGTTTGATCCCTGGTCAGGGAACTAGATCCCACATGCCACAACTAAGACCCAGTGCAGCCAAATTAAGATAAATAAAGCAATTGAAAAAAAAAAAAAAGGTAATCTAACCACTCAGCAACTCTTATTAGGGAGGAATGATCGAATACAGGTTTTAAAAATGAGAATATGAAGCACTGAAAGTTTAAGTACTTTGTCCAAGGTCACATAGCTGAGAAACAGTAAAATGAGGATTTAGAATCTAGGTAGTCTGGTTGTAGAATCATAGTGAAATTCTGAAATAGGCTTCCTTGAAAGGATTTCAGCTGTATATTTATTAAATATATTTATGCCTACCAGCCAAAAAAACAAGGAGGGGGGAATTTAGGCATGCTCCTCATCAATGAAAGGATTCAGGCAGAAACTGAGTAAACTGATGACTTTATTCTAAAAGAATTTCCTCAGACAGATGAAATGTTGGAATAAGCGACTGAGCTTTTGTGATGAGCATAAAATAACCTACCAACAAAGGCAGGGAGTTTACATGCTTATATACTAACCAGTTATTTTCAATATGAGCATTTGCAAGCAAAAAAGTCAATAAAATGAAAAACAATAAAATCCTGCAGTCTGCTCTGGTTAATATAACACAAAATGGAGAGTTGGTGGGTCTGCAGCTGCTCTTAGCAGGTTGGCAACTTGTGGAGCATCTTTTCATCGGGCTCACCTGAGACCTCTTGCCCACAGGCAGTGAGGTTCCCTCACCCTCCCCCTGGGAGAAGGAAGGAATTCTCTGTAAATTCAGGAGAGCTGCAGATCCAAGTATTTCTTCCCCCTCCCTCTGCACAGCACCCCTGCACTTGGTAATTCCTAACTCAGCTCCTAGGGTGCCTCATGTATGCTTCACATAAAGCAGTGGTCTTGTCTTCAAAAGATTTGACGCCGAGGGGAAGAAAGTGATCAAAATCTAAGAGGTCAGTGCTCTGAGTGAGGGTCTGGGCCACAGACTGATGCGCCCATCTCTTTCATGAGAGACAGAGTGTGTGTGCTCAGTCTTGTCTCCGTGCGAACACACAGACTGTAGCCCGCCAGGCTCCTCTGTCTACGGCATTTTCCAGGCCAGAATACTGGAGTGTATTGCCATTTCCTTCTCCAGGGGATCTTTGAGATCTAGGGATCCTGGGATCCTAGGGTGGCTCCTGCTTTGGCAGATGGGTTCTTCAAACTGAGCCCCCTGGGAAGCCCTTTCACAGAGTACTTTCAGAGTAGTCTTATTCCTGGCAGGCCCATCAGCACGCTGCGGTTGGACTTCAGCCTGGCTAGCCTCTAGACCCTCGATCCCTCCATGGGCAACCCAGCGTGTGCCTCGCAGCAGCTGGACGCGCCCGGAGCCCACTCACATCTAGCCAAAGGGGGCGCAGAGCGTGTGAATCCTGCGGCGGCCCGTGGGGGCCGAGACAGCCGGAGCGGCAGACGCAAGGCCCCGAGAAACCTGGGTATTTGAAGTCTCAGCTCAGACTCGGAGGCGCCCCAGTCTGAAGAGGTGGTTTGCCTTTCACCCAGTTCAATAGGCCCAAGATTTCCCTAAGGGCGCAATCTCGTGGGTTGATCACGGCCTTTCCCTTCCTCACCACACTTTCTCTGCGCTGGGATCCAAGTAGGTCCCTCTCCCCGACCGGTCGCTGTCCTCGGTCACCGGGTCGTCACCCCAGGCCCTGATTCCACCAGGGGCCGTGCCTACAACACCTCCAACACCGACCGGCCCCCAGTCCAGGCCGAGGCGCTGCGCCACCCGGCACGCACGGGGACCCTGCCATTCTGCCCGCGGCACAGACACCCAGCCAGGCCCCGACACCTCCCGGAAAAACCCTTCCCCACCGCCGAGCAGTCTCCCCAGTCCCATGCTCTCCAAGCCGCACGGGCTCCAGGGTCAACCGCCTGGCGCCGCCGCTCCGCGCGCCCGCCTCCGAGTGGTGGGGTCAGGTCTCCAGCGATCAAAAAGGCAGGCTGCGCTCTCACGTGTGCCCAGCTCTCCGGTTACACCGGGACAGGCCTCGGCCCCCACGCTCCAGGGCACTCAACAGCTGCGTCCATTCTCCGCCGGGGGCGTCCTTTTCTTCCTCTTTAGCAGGCGGCGGGGAGCCGCCCGCTGCAGCAACTACTCCGGTCTCTTCCTCCCCTGGGGAGTCGCCTACCTGGCCGCACGCTACAGTAACAGCGTCCAGCGAGCTGCCTTTTAGTTTCTCTCTCAGGAGAGAAGAATTGTGGAGGAACACCTCTCCCCTCCCTGGGCTGGTCTGCCCAGTCCCACCTCGGTCGGCGGGCCTCCTCCTGGCCCTTGCCGGTCAGGCTGCGGTTTTGGGACCTTTCAGAGCCTAGTCTTATTCCTGGCAGGCCCATCAGCACGCTGCGGTTGGACTTCAGCCTGGCTAGCCTCTCCCGATCCCTCCATGGGCAACCCAGCGTGTGCCTCGCAGCAGCTGGACGCGCCCGGAGCCCACTCACATCTAGCCAAAGGGGGCGCAGAGCGTGTGAATCCTGCGGCGGCCCGTGGGGGCCGAGACAGCCGGAGCGGCAGACGCAAGGCCCCGAGAAACCTGGGTATTTGAAGTCTCAGCTCAGACTCGGAGGCGCCCCAGTCTGAAGAGGTGGTTTGCCTTTCACCCAGTTCAATAGGCCCAAGATTTCCCTAAGGGCGCAATCTCGTGGGTTGATCACGGCCTTTCCCTTCCTCACCACACTTTCTCTGCGCTGGGATCCAAGTAGGTCCCTCTCCCCGACCGGTCGCTGTCCTCGGTCACCGGGTCGTCACCCCAGGCCCTGATTCCACCAGGGGCCGTGCCTACAACACCTCCAACACCGACCGGCCCCCAGTCCAGGCCGAGGCGCTGCGCCACCCGGCACGCACGGGGACCCTGCCATTCTGCCCGCGGCACAGACACCCAGCCAGGCCCCGACACCTCCCGGAAAAACCCTTCCCCACCGCCGAGCAGTCTCCCCAGTCCCATGCTCTCCAAGCCGCACGGGCTCCAGGGTCAACCGCCTGGCGCCGCTGCTCCGCGCGCCCGCCTCCGAGTGGTGGGGTCAGGTCTCCAGCGATCAAAAAGGCAGGCTGCGCTCTCACGTGTGCCCAGCTCTCCGGTTACACCGGGACAGGCCTCGGCCCCCACGCTCCAGGGCACTCAACAGCTGCGTCCATTCTCCGCCGGGGGCGTCCTTTTCTTCCTCTTTAGCAGGCGGCGGGGAGCCGCCCGCTGCAGCAACTACTCCGGTCTCTTCCTCCCCTGGGGAGTCGCCTACCTGGCCGCACGCTACAGTAACAGCGTCCAGCGAGCTGCCTTTTAGTTTCTCTCTCAGGAGAGAAGAATTGTGGAGGAACACCTCTCCCCTCCCTGGGCTGGTCTGCCCAGTCCCACCTCGGTCGGCGGCCGCTCTCCCTCCTGGCCCGCTCCCTTTAGAAGCCAGTTCCTCCGATCGGGGCGTACTCGCCCGGGTCTGAGTCTCCGCGAGATGCTGTCCTCGTAGACCTGTCTCGCTCCAGGGTCCCATCTCCCTCTCCACCGCCGCTCCAGCTACCAGCTTAGGGTAGCGCGTGGCGGGACCCGGGGCAGGAACCTCTGCGCCCAGGCTTTGACTCGGACTCCAGCACGTGGTGGAACGAGGGGTGGCGGCCAGCGCGCAAGCTGGGGGGTTCTCCGTGGCACGGGAGAGGATCCCTTCGGAGCCGATCGCTCCAGTCGGGAAGGGCGCGCCCGGCGGCCTTGGCCGCTGACCGCGGCTGGAGGCCCGCCCATCCCTCCCACCGCCTCAGCCCGGGCGCGCCGGTTCACACCCCTTCCCGGGGAAGCAAATGGTCCCTTCCAGGCGGGTGGCCATGTTGCTCTAATAAAGCGGGAGGGGCGGCGGCGCGGGGGGAGCAGATGCTGCCGGGTGCGCGCCGGAGCCGGGCGTTAGCAGAGCGCAGCCGCGAGCGAGGCGCGGGGGAGGCGAGGCGGAGCGGGAGCCGGAGCAGCCGCGAGGCTTGGCGGAGAGCACCCGGGCGCAGCCGGAGCCGCCGCCGCGATGGCCGTGGCCGTGGGGAGACCATCTGTGAGTGCTGGGGCCTCGCTTCGCTCGTCCGCCCCTTCTCCGGCGCTGGGGGGGAGTCCCGCTGGCGGGCGGGTGCAGGCGGGAACCCCGGGACCGGGGCGGGGGCGCGGGACGGCTGCGGCGGGGGCTCTGGCTGGTGTGCATGAATTTGGGCGCGCGTCTGGGGCGAAGGGGAGGGCGAGGAGCCGCGAGGCTCGGGTAATCCGTGATGCAACAGTGTATCACCCCGATTCCGGAGATGTGGGAGAAAAGGACCCCTTTCCTATTTTTTTTTTTTTTTTCCGTTTACGAGGGTCCTTTTGGCCACGGTGTTTCTCGGCTGCCTCCCTTTCCCCGCGCACACCTCTCCCTCGTGACAGTCCCGAAAGGCGCCGGTTGTGGGGGTTTCCTCCCGGCTCCTCCGCGCCGAGGGGAGACCCGGGCGGGGGAAATTGTTAGCCCAAGCGCCGTGCCACACGTTGGTAAAAGCGGCTCAAAAAAATAAGGAGTGGGATTTCCGTGGTGGCTTGAGAGATTCCGGACAGCCCTGGCACCCACGCTGGGGACCGGGCCCTGCCCAGGATGTGGACAAAAGCCGTAGATACACACACAAAGTTTTCAAAGGGCCCCCTTGTCCGGGTGGGTGGAAGTCTTAGGACGCTCTGCGGTTGGAAGGCCGGGGGCGGCGGGCCGGGGAGGCGCGGGCGCGGAGAATCCGGTGCCGCGGGCCGGGGCAAGGGAGCCAGGGAGGGAGGGAGGGGGGATGCTCACGCCCCAAGTTTGCAGGCGGCGCCGGGGCCGCGCCTCCGGGGGTGCAGGGCGACTCCGGACCCGGCTCGACGGCAGCGGGACCTCCAGGGTGAGGCTTCAGCCCGGCTCCGCATCCCGGGTGAAAGGCGGAGGGAAGGGGCGGCGGCGGCGGCCTTTCCTTTTTTACTGAAAGGAGCAGAGCCGGGTGGGAGAGGCGGAGTCCTTTTCCTTTCTCCTTCCCCTTTTCTTTGTCGCAGTTCCGAGCCCACTTTTGTCCCACGGGCTCTGTGGGCTCTTGGAGAGGTTCTTCCCGCCCAATCACCGCCTTTTCCTTTCCTCCTTTTCCCCTTCTCACCGCTGTGTAGCTGCAGGTAGGGGCTCGAGAGGTTTTCTAGGTACAGACCCAAGCCCCAAATCCTGAGATGCTGGAAGCTCTTCAAGCCCAGAAAGGCAGGATGCAAGCCCGGGCTCTCAGACCCACGGTTCTCCTTTAACGCCTCCCCCAGATCCAGTAGCTTTTTTTCACCCCTCCCCCATAATTTAGTGGGGTCCCTCTTCGGCTTCTAACCAGGTTTGGGGGTTCAGCCGCCGAGATGTTTTCAAAGATCTTCTCCGCCGTTGGAACATGGGCAGTGGTCATCCCGAAGTGTAACTGGGTCTTTGAGGCATTTTTAACTGTAATATTTAATGACAGACTCTTCAGAGTTCAGGTCTCGTCTTGATAATTAGTGGTCATAGGTTGTTGTTACCGAGGGAATCAGCATCCTCTCTGGGCTGGTCCCTTTATTTTTCTGGTGAGAAAATTGAGGTCCAGAGAGAAGTCAAGTTCATCTGGTTAAATTACCCCCCACTCCCCCACCACTCTACCCCACCCCCTTCCCCAACACTCTCTCTTTCAGAGCACGGATTCAGATGACTGAAATAACAAGATAATTGGACAGTGACTGGGAATGCAAATGTTCTGTGTGTGGAAGGGGAGGATGTCTTGCAGTAACACCTATGGCTGCTGCATTCTGGAGGCATGGGGGAGGTGGAAGAAATAATTTGCTGCACATTTTCTATAAATTAGTTCGTTCATATATGTCAGTTAAATAGGAACAGTATGTGGATTTAAGATTCAGTTCTGTGGCCATAATCATATCCAACACCAGGTCTGCCAACCAGATGTGAACTTAATCCCGCAGAATTCTTGTGTAAGACCTCTCTCATTCAAAACACAGAGGCGATTTTACAAAGTGTGTGTGTACAACGGAGGTGACTGTTTTCTCTGCGCATTCCTTGTTGTCGCTAGAATTACATTACAGTTTAGAAAACAGAAGCTTGTTTTTGGTGAGGTGGATCAAGTTGTGGTAGGGGTGATCAGGAGTTGACTACAAAGTTAAAGTCTTTTCACACAGTTTCCAAGGAAGTGTTGCACTGTGTCACTTTGTTCATTCTGTAACTGTCTTAGTGTAGTGTTTGCAGTGAGGGCTTCCAGACAACCCCAGGGACTGCAAAAGATTCTCCAGACCCAACCGAACAGTCTCTATGCAGAATCCTTCCTGGTAGAATTCGCTGCCCCTCCTTTTCCCTTACCTATTCTGTGATTTGAACAGAAGTAGGGAAGGGTGTGTTGAGAGTAAAGAGTCACTCCAAAGTTGGTCGTGAATGGAATGTCCCTAGTTATGATTTTAGAATTAGATTTTTAAAAAAAGTTGTTTAGGAAACCGTGAACACCTCTTCTTTCCCTACAAACTGCGTGTCTCATTCAGAGTGAAGAAAAGTTCAATCAGAATAATTTGCCCTCACCTTGAGACTGACACTTTTGGACTTGAACATCTTAGTCTGATATCCCAGGTAAATACGACATTTTACTGAGCAAAAATCTTTACATATCCAATGTAGTATTTTCTCTCTTCTCAAGTGGCTATATTCAGTTATAATTATTTTAATTTCAAGGCTAAAATCAGACGTTTCTTAAGTGGATTTGTTGTTGGCAGCAGCAGCTTTGGTCTGGTGCGATTCTGTTTTTTCCCATTTTGGTCTCGACCCCTAGCTTCGCCATTTTCCCAAGAATGATTTTTGGATTTGGCTCTCAGAGGCTCCTGAAACACATCTGCTGTTTCTAGAGTGTGACTGATGCTTAGCAAGAGCATTGCTTCCCTAGGGATGTGTCCACGTTTTGGATGAATTAGTATTTTGGCATCCACATCCCAGGGCAGCTGTAATCTTTGTTTTAATCAGAGCCTGGTAATTCAGTCTACCTGGGAACAGGCCTTAAGTAGCTAATCCTCTCTCTTCAGGAGTGGTGTTCATCAAATTCTAGGGTCTGGGGGTTTAAAGGGATTTTAGAGATCCTCCCCAGTGCGGAAATATTTTCTGCATTATCCCTAAGCAAAGTGTTTAAGCTTTTCCAGTGGTGGAGAGTCCTCTGTGATATCAAGAAACATTTTCAAGAAATAAGTTCAGTTGTTGTTTTATTCACTGGGCCCCAAGGAATAGGAAATCAGGTTCATTCATTAGCTCATTTAACATGATTTATCGAACACCTGCTGTATACCAAGTACTGTTCTAGATGCAAGGGATACAGTAATGAACAACAGACAAATTCCTTCTTACCTGGAGCTTTTATTTGCTGAGAGATTTAGTATCCATGTGTATTACAGAAACAAACTTCCATAGAGTATGAACGCCATTGAAAGAGAAAGGAAATTATGGGCCGATTGCTGAGTCAACAGCTATGATGCAGGTGAAGGCGCTTATGTGTTGGAGGGTTATAATAGGCAGTTCCTAAAATATGGTCTGTCTTCTGCCAGAGGGTGAGAACTGGCACTGAAATGGTATTTTCCCTTGTTGCAAAATTGCCAGTTCCATGGCTTGAGGATATGGGCCCTGCATGGAGGGTTCTGGTTGTTGTACCTGGAGAAGGATGAAATCTTTTGAAAGCTGTGGATTATTTTTCTGTCTTTTAAAATATCTTCATTAGAAATTATGTGTCTACGTCACAGTGAAAAATCGACCCAAGTAATTGATGAAAAGACCAGAGCTACTCATATACCATCGTCCTGTATAGCAGTACTTACTGATATTTTCATCCATTTTTTGAGGTTTATACCAGCAAGCATAACCCGTACTGTCTAAACTGTTACTAAGAAACCAAACTGTTGATTTGGAAGATTGGGATTGACATGTACACACTGTGGTCAAGAATCCACCTGGAATATGGGAGACCTGGGTTCAATCCCGGGGTTGGGAAGATTCCCTGGAGGAGGAAATGGCAACCTATTCCAGTATTCTTGAGCCTGGAGAATCCCTCGGACAGAGGAGCCTGGCAGGCTACAGTCCATGGGGTCACAAAGACTTAGACACGACTGAGTGACTGAATAACAACAACAAAATAACTAATGAGAACCCAGTATATAGCATGGGGAGCTCGACTCAATGCTCTGTAGTGACATAAATGGGTAGGAAACCCCAAAAAGGAGGGGATATATGTAAAAAGTAAAGCCAAACTGTGCCTGGGAAGACCCTGTGTGACGAATTGGCCATTCATATAATGAAGGAAACAGATGCTCAGTGCTTTCACGGGGGCCACTGCATGTCTGTGTCCAGACAAAGAAATGAATGATTCAGATGGCCTGCTTTGATTAATTACCGAAAGGCTCGGTGTCTATTACCACTCATTGATGACGCCACAGCTGATACTGTTCCTCAAGTTTTGACTTCCTGTGGAGCTGGCTCCAGACTTTTCTGTGCCTTCATTTCTCCTTATGGGACCTAAACTTGGTTGAGGGAGGAGCGGGGAAGGGGCTGCTTTGGATTTTGTCATTAATTGGGAACTGTCTTTTCCCTCGCTTTAGCTAGACTGTCTCAACTGGGGTCAGCCAAGCTGAACCATTATTTAAACAAAGGCCCAGTAGATCTAAAGCTTCTATCCTTTTCCTCAAGGAGAACTACTTTACAATATAATTGATACCCCCTCTGTGTTTTTCTTTTTCCGTTTGTTTTAATCAAGATTGACAGAAAACTCCCTTCCAACTAAACAATACCTTTTCTACTCACTCAGGCCTCTTGACTGCCCATTAGGGCAGCTGCTGTTGAACCTAGAACTTGGGGGAAGGTGAAACAGGTTTCTAAAAAGGCTGGTGACGTAAAGAGCACGTTTGCATTGTCTCAGGCCTGACCTGAGTTAGAAATCAGGAGTCTGTTGCCTGATAGAACAGAGTCAAGGCATCAGAGCCATCTCTTTGGGACTGGTGCCAGTGAGAGTGCGCACATCCCTCAAGTCAAAGGGTGCAGGAAGTCGGGTTGTGTGGGTGCTCTGTTCACCTGCCGAGGGAGGACGGCACAGGTCAGGGTGTGACGTGCTGATGGAGGGCCCAGGCTGCCATGGAGAAGTAGGAATGTCTTCACACACACAAAGAGCATCTTTGAGATCTGACAAGGGAGCTTCCTTCCTGCCTGTTCTTTCTTTGTTTAATTTTAAAATTGTTGTGGAAATAGAACATGTGTCTGCTTTTGATGATTAATATTCCTTTGGGAAGAATTTATGATTTTTTTTTCTAGTAGAAGTAGAATCACAGTGATATAGGTAGGTTAAAAATGGAAAAACAGCACAGTTCTTAGTACCCTAGTGCAGCAGTCCTCATTCTTGGCTTTATCTGGCTTTATCTTGGCCAGTCTACCTGCTCTATCTGGTACTTCCTAGGCACTTTCTTTGTGCAGGTGCTGAGGTTATGATGTGAGTATTTAAGATGCTATTCCAGCTGCCCTCATCAAATTCCTCTGAAGGATGAGTAAACACTTGGATTTAGCAAGAAAAATGAGGTGGGGAAAAGTGTTCCAGGCCAAGGGAACGGCATGTGCAAAGCTCTGAGGTGAGGCAGAGCCACTTTAGGCAATCCAGAGTAGTGGGGACATCAGCATTCAGGGTGGGTTGTTTCATTGCTAAGTCATGTCCAACTCTCTTGCAACCCCATGAACTCTTCTGTTTTGGGGATTCTCAGGAAAGAATACTGGAGTGAGTTGCCATTTCCTTCTCCAGGGGATCATCCCAACTCGGGGACTGAACCCAGGTCTCCTGCATTGGCAGGCAGATTCTTTACCATCTGAGCCACACAGGGAAGCCCCGGTGGAAAGAGACCACATCGTTTTTGTGATGCATTCTTCAGGATGTGGGTAGTCACTGTGCAGCACTTTCAATATTTTCTCTGCTGTCCAGCCTCCCCACAACTTAGGATATCCCAGGTTCTTGGACTTGGTAGATAGAAGACACTGAGAATCTTCAGAGCACGAAGTCTTCAGGTTTCAGGTGAGGTTCAGGTGAGTTGATTGCTTTCATGGCCAAGTCAAGCTTTTAAAGAACAGAGGAAGTAGAGATCGAGGGAGGGGAGGAGGGGTCCAGTGACAATATCACCAGCTATTCTTCAGCCTAGTTTTCTCTACTGATCTTTTCCTCAAGAGGTAGAACTAAAGTCTTGTTTTCTTAGACACTGAAGCAAGTGAGTCTTGAAGGGTGGGGATGGGGTAGAATACTAGGACGCCTCCTGCCTCAGCCTGCGTGCTGTGCTAAAGAAAACTAAAAACCCATTGGATCCTATGAAAACAGGAGGAACGTCTTAAAAGCCAGGGTCCTCTTGAGACTAAATCCTTTTTCATTCATCTCCCTTTGTGTACCGTTTTCATGCCAATATAAACTTCATGAATCTCATTAAGGGTGCCCATTAAACTTCCTCAGACCTGCTGTTGCAAGGAAAAGGCTTGACTCACAACTTCTCTATACAGGAAACCTGGGCAGCATCTTGACGTTTTAAGTGTTTTCTGTTTAAATTTACTGTCAAGACAGCTTGATCCTCTCCTCACACCATTCCTAAGAAGTAATAGAGGCAAGGAAAATGAGGTGGGGAAAAGTGTTCCAGGCCAAGGGAACGGCATGTGCAAAGCTCTGAGGTGAGGCAGAGCCACTTTAGGCAATCCAGAGTAGTGGGGACATCAGCATTCAGGGTGGGTTGTTTCATTGCTAAGTCATGTCCAACTCTCTTGCAACCCCATGAACTCTTCTGTTTTGGGGATTCTCAGGAAAGAATACTGGAGTGAGTTGCCATTTCCTTCTCCAGGGGATCATCCCAACTCGGGGACTGAACCCAGGTCTCCTGCATTGGCAGGCAGATTCTTTACCATCTGAGCCACACAGGGAAGCCCCGGTGGAAAGAGACCACATCGTTTTTGTGATGCATTCTTCAGGATGTGGGTAGTCACTGTGCAGAACTTTCAATATTTTCTCTGCTGTCCAGCCTCCCCACAACTTAGGATATCCCAGGTTCTTGGACTTGGTAGATAGAAGACACTGAGAATCTTCAGAGCACGAAGTCTTCAGGTTTCAGGTGAGGTTCAGGTGAGTTGATTGCTTTCATGGCCAAGTCAAGCTTTTAAAGAACAGAGGAAGTAGAGATCGAGGGAGGGGAGGAGGGGTCCAGTGACAATATCACCAGCTATTCTTCAGCCTAGTTTTCTCTACTGATCTTTTCCTCAAGAGGTAGAACTAAAGTCTTGTTTTCTTAGACACTGAAGCAAGTGAGTCTTGAAGGGTGGGGATGGGGTAGAATACTAGGACGCCTCCTGCCTCAGCCTGCGTGCTGTGCTAAAGAAAACTAAAAACCCATTGGAAAACAGGAGGAACGTCTTAAAAGCCAGGGTCCTCTTGAGACTAAATCCTTTTTCATTCATCTCCCTTTGTGTACCGTTTTCATGCCAATATAAACTTCATGAATCTCATTAAGGGTGCCCATTAAACTTCCTCAGACCTGCTGTTGCAAGGAAAAGGCTTGACTCACAACTTCTCTATACAGGAAACCTGGGCAGCATCTTGACGTTTTAAGTGTTTTCTGTTTAAATTTACTGTCAAGACAGCTTGATCCCTCTCCTCACACCATTCCTAAGAAGTAATAGAGGCAAGGAAATGGAGGCACAAAGAAATTGTCACTCATTTGATCTGGTACAACCAGTTAGGGGGAGAGTTTGACTCTTAGACCATTGTGCATACGGCCCTACTGTTTGTATTGGTCAGAGAGACTAGATTCTGTTGAGGGCACAAGCTGGTCCCAAGATCTGGGGGCTTACCCGGCAGAGGTTTGTCTCTGTTCCATCCTCTGAGATCTGCTCCATGCTGACCTGACCCTGGGACCCAGGCTGAGAGCGTCCTGTCCTCTTTTCTGGACATTGCCCATCTGGTGGTGGAGGAAAAAGAGGTGGGCTGAACCCTGAACTGACTTCTCAGGCTCTTGGATGGGTCACTTCCACATGAAATTTACTGGCCAAAATAAATGGTCATTTCTAAATTCAGCAGGATGGAGACGGGTAATTCTCTGCAGAACGTGGCTCTGCTGGTCATGGGCAAACCTTGATGGGATGGAGGAAGTCAACCCTCCCCTAGGAAGGGCCAGTGGTTGTGTTGAATAGTGCTATTTCACCACACCTGATAGTAAAGAATCTGCCTGCAATGCAGGACACCTGGGTTTGATCCCTAAGTTGGCAGATCCCTTGGAGAAGGAAATGGCAATCCACTCCAGTCTTCTTGCCTGCAGAATTCCATGGACAGAGGAGCTACAGTCCCTGGGGTCGCAAAGAGATGGACAAGACTGAGTGACTTAACACTTTCACTTTCCTAGTCAGGGCATCTACCAGAGAGCCAAGGGTCCTGGTTTTCTAAAGCTGTCTCCCTGTCAGTAGTGATTTCTCTCCGTCTGTTGATTTCCCTGATTCCAGCTGGACTGGGTAAACGGATGAGAGAGGGAGAAAGAGTGTCAGTGTGTGTTCAGCAGCCAGAACGAGCTGAAGGCAGAATGTCATTATCCCTGTTTTCTCGTAGTGAACTTCCCGTAGCATCGTCAGTGGATAAGGGATGGGGCAGTGACCTTCTCAGAGACCTTCTGTGCTGCTGCTCTCTGGTGGCCCCAGCTCTGGGACTGTACTCTCTGAGAAATGGTTTTGAGGCCATTAGGACTTCCAGCTGCTGGATAGAATGATTTCCCTTAGGATGCTTCCAAATCCGTCTTTTCCCAGGCCTGTCTGTTCCTAAATGCAGATGCGTCTGTGACACCCTTCTTTCTTGTGCTTTGCTTTCTCTCCTGAGAGGTCCTAGTACAGTCGTCCCTTGGTGTCCGTGGAGACTGATTCCACGATCCCGTGGACCCCCAGATCTGCAGATGCTTAGGCCGCTTATCCCAAGACTTTCCCCATTTCTGTTCCATCCTCTGATCTGCTCCATGCTGACCTGACCCTGAGACCCAGGCTGAGAGTGTCCTGTCCTCTTTTCTGGACATTGCCCGTCTGGTGGTGGAGGAAAAAGAGGTGGGCTGAACCCTGAACTGACTTCCCAGGCTCTTGGATGGGTCACTTCCACATGAACTTTACTGGCCAAAGTAAATGGTCATTTCTAAATTCAGCAGGATGGAGACGGGTAATTCTCTGCAGAGCGTGGCTCTGCTGGTCTTGGGCAAAGCTGGATGGGATGGAGGAGGTCAACCCTCCCCTAGGGAGGGCCAGTGATTGTGTTGAATAGTGCTATTTCACCACACCTGATAGTAAAGAATCTGCCTGCAATGCAGGGCACCTGGGTTTGATCCCTAAGTTGGCAGATCCCTTGGAGAAGGGAATGGCAATCCACTCCAGTCTTCTTGCCTGCAGAATTCCATGGACAGAGGAGCTACAGTCCCTGGGGTCGCAAAGAGATGGACACGACTGAGTGACTTAACACTTTCACTTTCCTAGTCAGGGCATCTACCAGAGAGCCAAGGGTCCTGGTTTTCTAAAGCTGTCTCCCTGTCAGTAGTGATTTCTCTCAGTCTGTTGATTTCCCTGATTCCAGCTGGACTGGGTAAACGGATGAGAGAGGGAGAAAGAGTGTCAGTGTGTGTTCAGCAGCCAGAACGAGCTGAAGGCAGAATGTCATTATCCCTGTTTTCTCGTAGTGAACTTCCCGTAGCATCGTCAGTGGATAAGGGATGGGGCAGTGACCTTCTCAGAGACCTTCTGTGCTGCTGCTCTCTGGTGGCCCCAGCTCTGGGACTGTACTCTCTGAGAAATGGTTTTGAGGCCATTAGGACTTCCAGCTGCTGGATAGAATGATTTCCCTTAGGATGCTTCCAAATCCGTCTTTTCCCAGGCCTGTCTGTTCCTAAATGCAGATGCGTCTGTGACACCCTTCTTTCTTGTGCTTTGCTTTCTCTCTCCTGAGAGGTCCTAGTACAGTCGTCCCTTGGTGTCCGTGGAGACTGATTCCACGATCCCCGTGGACCCCCAGATCTGCAGATGCTTAGGCCGCTTACATAGAATGGCCTATTGTAGCCGGCCTTCAGCCTCTAGATTCAACCAGCTGCTGGTGAGGTCCCTGCAGACAGGGATGGAGAACTGTAGGCAGCATTTTGGTTGAGAGTGTGGGCTCTCGAGCCAGACTGCTGGAGGAGTCCTTGTATGTCAGCTCTGCCTCTTGACCACCGTTATGACCGTAGCTGGGCTGCTTACCTGCGCACCTCATAGTCCTCAGCTGTAAAGCAGTTACAGGGTGTGCCCAGTTGTGCCCGACCCTCTGTGACCCTGTGGATGTAGTTCACCAGGCTCCTCTATTCCTGAAAATTTCCAGTCAAGAGTAACTGAAGCAGGTTGCCATTTCCTCCTCCAGGGGATCTTCCTGACCCAGAGATTAAACCTGCATCTCCTGCATTGGCAGGAGGATTCTTTACCACTGAGCCACCTTGGAAGCCCGAAATAAGTACCATAGCTTCCTCAAAAGTTTACAGGATTAAATGAGTTAGTACACCAGGGGTTTCAGTGATGCGGCCCGCTCAAATTCCAGCTGGGCTATGCTGATCTCTGGCCGGCATAGTCCTCATTTCTACAGCTGTCTATACCCCAGGCTTCTCTGCAGTAGCCACTTGGGTTCTGCTTAGCTACGTCTCTGTGTGTGTGTGTGTGTGTGTGAGAGAGAGAGAGAGAGAGACCCTTTCTGACCCCATGGATTGTAGCCTGCCAGGCTTCTCTCTCCGTGGAATTTTCCAGGCAAGAATATTGGAGTGGGTTGCCATTTCCTTCTTCAGGGGATCTTTCTGATCCAGGGATCGAACCTGCCTCTCTTAGGTCCCCTACGTTGGCAGGTGGTGCTTTACCACTAGCACCACGTGGGATAGCTCTTCTGGCCTATGTACAAGTCTGAATGTCCAAGGGTGTTACCACTCTGTGGGCCCACCTTTGACTGCTGGGGGATGAAAGCTGGTAGACAAATACTTCTCTCTTATGTCGTTCTAAGTTGGACAATTCTAAATCACAATCCATGTGGCGCCTTAGAAGGGGACACATGGGCCCAGCCAGTGGCTGGCTTCATCTCTTACTTTGTTCCTCTTTCCCTGTTAAACTATCCCCAGTCCCCACTCTTGTTCCCCTGGATCACCTTCCAGAATAGCTGCATGCACACATGCTGTCTCAGGCCCCTGCATTTTTGGGGAAAAGCTAGGTGAAAACTCCTTGTTCCTTGGTTTGGGTCTCTTCTTTTGCCTTATGCAGAGGTGGGAACTTGCTTGTTACTTTTGTAACATAGCAAAGCACTCTGGAAGTAAAAAAAAAATTAGATTCAGAACAAACTGATACTTTTTTTAGATTTTCACTATTTAGAGGCAAAATGCTATAAAGACTACTCTTAGGGAAAAGGCCTCTTCATCACCTAAACTTTTCTATAGTTTTCCTCTGGAATGGAATGCCCCGGCTCCCACTATGCAGGCTCTTGTTTCTAAGTGTATCAGGCCTAGTTTGTGCTGTAACTTGTTTCTCATGCTGATTTCAAGTCAGTGACACATTTTATTATCTAGAAAGTAGATACAGAGTGTATGAGGTTTTTTTTCCCTAGTGATATACTTTTTAATTTAAATATGTTTATTTATTTATTTATTTTTTATATGGAGAATAATTGCTTTACAATACTAATGGTGGTTTATGCCATCTATCGACATGAATTAGCCACAGGTATACCTATGTCCTCTCCCATCTCCCACCCCATCCCACCCCTCTAGGTTGTCACAGAGCACTAAGTTGAACTCCCTGTGTCACACAGCAAACTTCTACTTACTGTCCGTTTTAAACATTCAGTTCAGTCACTCAGTTGTGTCCGACCCTGCGACCTCATGGACTGTAGCACGCCAGTCTTTCTGTCCTTCACTGTCTTGCAGAGCTTGCTCAAACTTGTTCCCATTGACTCAGTGATGTCCTCCAACCATCTCGTGCTCTGTCGTCCCCTTCTCCTTCTGCCTTCTATTTTTCCCAGCATCAGGGTCTTTTCCAATGAGTCTCTTTGCATCAGGTGGCCAAAGTATTAGAGCTTCAGTATCAGTCCTTCCAATGAAAAGCAAAGGTTGATTTCCTTCGGGATTGACTGATTTGATCTCCTTGCTGTCCAAGGGACTCTCAAGAACTTCTCTAGCACCACAATACTCAGCTATAAAAAAGTGGTTTTGGTACATGTCTGGACTATGAACGTGGACTAGAGCTTAAAACTTTTTGAAAAAGAGGAATTTGGGAGCTTACACGGTCCACATAGATTGGGAAAAGTGAGGCAAAATTCTTGAAAGGGTTTTTCGTTAGCTAATGTTGAGTGATTTTAAGGGTCCGGATTAATTTATGTATCTACCTGAGAATTCTTAGGAGAATTGTTCAGGCTTTGTGTTAACTTGTAGGAGCCTAGCTCGGAGGCGGTCTCTGATGTGGAAGAGATGTTTGGAAGCATAGAAGCCAAACCAATTGGTTCTCCAAATCTCACCAAACTTGTTGTCATCTTTGTTCTACTCTTTTGAGATTTAGTTTGACTTTTTGTGTGGGCAGGCAATCAAAGACTATGCAGGCTCTTGTTTCTAAGTGTATCGGGCCTAGTTTGTGCTGTAACTTGTTTCTCATGCTGATTTCAAGTCAGTGACACATTTTATTATCTAGAAAGTAGATACAGAGTGTATGAGGTTTTTTTTCCCTAGTGATATACTTTTTAATTTAAATATGTTTATTTATTTATTTATTTTTTATATGGAGAATAATTGCTTTACAATACTAATGGTGGTTTATGCCATCTATCGACATGAATTAGCCACAGGTATACCTATGTCCTCTCCCATCTCCCACCCCATCCCACCCCTCTAGGTTGTCACAGAGCACTAAGTTGAACTCCCTGTGTCACACAGCAAACTTCTACTTACTGTCCGTTTTAAACATTCAGTTCAGTCACTCAGTTGTGTCCGACCCTGCGACCTCATGGACTGTAGCACGCCAGTCTTTCTGTCCTTCACTGTCTTGCAGAGCTTGCTCAAACTTGTTCCCATTGACTCAGTGATGTCCTCCAACCATCTCGTGCTCTGTCGTCCCCTTCTCCTTCTGCCTTCTATTTTTCCCAGCATCAGGGTCTTTTCCAATGAGTCTCTTTGCATCAGGTGGCCAAAGTATTAGAGCTTCAGTATCAGTCCTTCCAATGAAAAGCAAAGGTTGATTTCCTTCGGGATTGACTGATTTGATCTCCTTGCTGTCCAAGGGACTCTCAAGAACTTCTCTAGCACCACAATACTCAGCTATAAAAAAGTGGTTTTGGTACATGTCTGGACTATGAACGTGGACTAGAGCTTAAAACTTTTTGAAAAAGAGGAATTTGGGAGCTTACACGGTCCACATAGATTGGGAAAAGTGAGGCAAAATTCTTGAAAGGGTTTTTCGTTAGCTAATGTTGAGTGATTTTAAGGGTCCGGATTAATTTATGTATCTACCTGAGAATTCTTAGGAGAATTGTTCAGGCTTTGTGTTAACTTGTAGGAGCCTAGCTCGGAGGCGGTCTCTGATGTGGAAGAGATGTTTGGAAGCATAGAAGCCAAACCAATTGGTTCTCCAAATCTCACCAAACTTGTTGTCATCTTTGTTCTACTCTTTTGAGATTTAGTTTGACTTTTTGTGTGGGCAGGCAATCAAAGACTATGCCGCCACCCACTGGAATGGTTTGATTGTTTACCTATTACGTACTTCTTGTTTTCAAAGCCTTTTCCAATCCTTAGTCAGCCTTTGAATCACGCCTCCCCTGGGGGATGTTGGATGGTCCTGAGGCACAATTTTATCTCTGGGCTCTCTAAAGAAGTCTTTTAGTTGCTGGTAATCAAATTTGTCTAATTCACACACTGGAATTCTAAGGTATTTTATGAACGTAAGGCAGAAGGTCAAATTAAGATCTGCCATTGAAATGACTGATAGTTTGTTGTCACTAACTGGCTTTTAAAGCTGAAGAGACCCTAGTCAAAATTGGATTTTATTACTCAATCAGAGAGTGATGAGGATTCTTAGGGGCTATCTGTAACAGACATTTATGGAGGCATATTGAGAGTTAGGGATACTGCTAAATATTACATCTTCGTTCTTAAAGATTTTATATTCTTATTCCTTAAAGACTTATCCTATTTCTCTGTTTCATTAATCAACAAACATTGAGCTCAGGCCAGCATCATACATGAGTAAAGATGTTACAACCTTAATCCTTCTCATTCTCCTATCAAGCCAAGCCAGAACCAAAAATCTTTTTTTAGCAAATGAAACTCCCTGTCACTAAGATTCAGAATCTTAGAGGGAATTCCCTGGTGGCCCAGTAAAAGGACATGGGTGCTCTGAGCGCCATGGCTCTGGGTTCAGTCCCTGGTTGGGAAACTTAGATCCCGCATGCCGTATGACACAGCCAAAAATTGAAATATAAATAAAAATAAATACGTACTCTGTCTGGGAAGAAGAAATTACCTTGTGAGATGTAGGTGAAAGTTTGGACGATAGTCAGTAGTCAGCCTGGACTTTGGCATTCATCCCTCCCACTGCACTTGGGTAATCTTCCATCAGCAATTGATTTAATTTTTAATTCCAACCATGAGAAAATTAAGTGTTAAAAAAAAAAAAGTTAAACATTGTGTTTCTATTCCAAAATAAAGGTAGTGGGAGGAGAAACTTAACAAATTGGAAGCTGAAATGTGTGATTTCTCCATTTCTCAAACTAAAACTGGAATGGTTTTTCAGTTTTGTTGGGGTTTTTTGGTCTTTAAATATACATTTGAAATGTCACTGATTTGCACGTTGGCTTTGCCGCTAAACTCATTACACAGAGAGCAGTGATGTCCTAATTGAAGTTGTGCAATTCCGCACATTTTTCCTGTGATAAGATTTCAGTGGGTAAAAGTTGATTTTCAAAATAGCATTGTGAGGTAGTTTAATTAGATATTGTTCTTTTTGTTTGTTTGTTTTTAATTTTGGCCTCTTGATTTTTACTTATTTATTTATTTTTCATTCATCTTTATTCTTTGGCCTGTGTGGGCCTCCCATTGCAGTGGCCTCTCCCATTGCAGAGAGGCTCTGGGCGCATGCGCTCCAGAGCGCTGGCTCGCAGTTGGATGCACTGGCCCAGCCGCTCCACAGCATGTGGGATCCTCATGGGCCCCTTGTACAGCAAGGCAGACTCTCTACCCACAGGACCACTAGGGAAGCCCCTACATATTATTCTAGATCTAAGCCCAGCAGCTTTTATTTGATGGATCAGGACTCAGACTTGATGACCTTAAGGCTGACTCTTCTGACTATTAGTTATACCTCTTCTTACAAAATAGAGATACAGACCAGTGCAGTCCGGTAGAACTTTGTATGACAGTGGAAATGTTCTACTACTGCACTGATCAGTATGGTAGCTGCATTGATTAGTATGGTAGCCACAGGGTGCTGTTGAACATTTAAAATATGGCTGGTGCAACTCCAGAATTAAATTTTTTGTCTTAATTAATTTTCATTAAATAGCTACATGTGGCTCATGGCTGTCACACTGAATAGTGAAACTTTAGGAGTATAGTCTAGAGATATTTACTGTCTGCTGTCTGTCTCAGTGTTTAGAAAGCGTTTTTGTGAAGGAAAATATCAAACATACAGAGTAGGGATGGAAGTGTTCATTGTAATGCCCTTTCATCTCCCAGGCCAAATCTTCATTCCCCTTTTCTCTAACCTCTCCTTGTTCCCACCCATCAATCCCCCAAATTATTCTGAGGTAAATTCCAGGCACAGTCCAATCTTGTTTTGTTATATAAAAAGGTGATCTGGGGTAGGTGGGGAATAGTATCAGAGAGAGGTCCTCAGGAATCTTCAAGTGTATCTATGATTAACAATAACAAAAAAAGGACTGGGAAAAACTATGATTGCCAAAGCCAGGTAAGGAGTATACAGATGTTTTAATGTTTTGTATGCTTGAAATATTTTGTCACCATCCTTGTCATAGGAGGCCAATATTTTTTTTTTTTTTGGCCCACTTTCATTGTTCTTTCATTTATTTATTTTCATCCATCTTTGTTTTTTGGCCTATGTGGGTCTCCCATTGCAGTGGCCTCTCCTATAGCAGAGCACTAGCTCTGGGCGCATGCGCTCCAGAGCACTGGCTTATAATTGGACACACTGGTCCAGCTGCTTTGGGGCACGTGGGATCTTCCCAGGCCGGGGATCAAACCGGCCCCACTTGCAGTGCAAGGTGGACTGTTTACCCACTGGACCACCAGGGAAGCCCAGAAGCCAATCTTGAGCCCAGAGATGGAACGGTCACCCTACCTGGCCTCTCTTACCTGTGCTTGCCGTCAACTTTGAGTTCATGGGTAATTTAGACATTCAAACATTATTCACATATGGCATTTATCATTGTGCTTAATGGAATGCCAACAGTGCTGCAGAGTCATAGGATCTGTAAAAAGGTGGAAAGGAAGCTGAGCATCTTTCTGTTTAGCCCAGTCTCCTCCCATCACTTGGTTCCAGACAGTGGCAGCTTGATGGGAGCTCACAATGAGTCCAGAGCTTACTCTCACACTTGCCAGATGGACTGATTTGCTAAGTTAAAGCTTGCAGCACTAAATCACTCCTTGTGCTGTTGTTGTTCCGTCACTAAGTCGAGTTTGACTCTTGTGACCCCATGGACCGCAGCAAGCCTGGCTTCCCTGTCCTTCTCTATCTCCTGGAACTCGCTTGAATTCATCATTGGGTCGATGATGCTGTCTAACCATCTCATCCTCTGTCGCCCTCTCCTCCTGCCCACCATCGTTCCCAGCATCAGGGTCTTTTCCAATGAGTTGACTGTTTGCAAAGTGGCAGATTCTTATGATCTCTTTTAGAGCAGATACATTATTTCAAAGTCTACTTGCAGATATTCAATTTTGTTAATTTTTTTAAAAAGGTGATCTGGGGTAGGTGGGGAATAGTATCAGAGAGAGGTCCTCAGGAATCTTCAAGTGTATCTATGATTAACAATAACAAAAAAAGGACTGGGAAAAACTATGATTGCCAAAGCCAGGTAAGGAGTATACAGATGTTTTAATGTTTTGTATGCTTGAAATATTTTGTCACCATCCTTGTCATAGGAGGCCAATCTTTTTTTTTTTTTTTGGCCCACTTTCATTGTTCTTTCATTTATTTATTTTCATCCATCTTTGTTTTTTGGTCTATGTGGGTCTCCCATTGCAGTGGCCTCTCCTATAGCAGAGCACTAGCTCTGGGCGCATGCGCTCCAGAGCACTGGCTTATAATTGGACACACTGGTCCAGCTGCTTTGGGGCACGTGGGATCTTCCCAGGCCGGGGATCAAACCGGCCCCACTTGCAGTGCAAGGTGGACTGTTTACCCACTGGACCACCAGGGAAGCCCAGAAGCCAATCTTGAGCCCAGAGATGGAACGGTCACCCTACCTGGCCTCTCTTACCTGTGCTTGCCGTCAACTTTGAGTTCATGGGTAATTTAGACATTCAAACATTATTCACATATGGCATTTATCATTGTGCTTAATGGAATGCCAACAGTGCTGCAGAGTCATAGGATCTGTAAAAAGGTGGAAAGGAAGCTGAGCATCTTTCTGTTTAGCCCAGTCTCCTCCCATCACTTGGTTCCAGACAGTGGCAGCTTGATGGGAGCTCACAATGAGTCCAGAGCTTACTCTCACACTTGCCAGATGGACTGATTTGCTAAGTTAAAGCTTGCAGCACTAAATCACTCCTTGTGCTGTTGTTGTTCCGTCACTAAGTCGAGTTTGACTCTTGTGACCCCATGGACCGCAGCAAGCCTGGCTTCCCTGTCCTTCTCTATCTCCTGGAACTCGCTTGAATTCATCATTGGGTCGATGATGCTGTCTAACCATCTCATCCTCTGTCGCCCTCTCCTCCTGCCCACCATCGTTCCCAGCATCAGGGTCTTTTCCAATGAGTTGACTGTTTGCAAAGTGGCAGATTCTTATGATCTCTTTTAGAGCAGATACATTATTTCAAAGTCTACTTGCAGATATTCTTGTTGGAGGGAAATGTTTCTGTAACAGTATAAAGAAGTCATTTATGAAGTTTTGTCATTGGGGATGAGAATTGATGCTGTGACTGGTGGAGATAATTATAGGAAATGCCTGTTTTTTGTTTTTCTGTGTATAAAAGAAACCCTTGTACCAAGCACATTTTTGTCATGTGGACGTATTGAAGGAAATAGTGCTTGCATCAATAATATTTAAGAATGCATTTATCCTTCACAACATAAAGCAAGAATTATTGCTGTGCTTTTATAGTTCAATTTAGGGCCTAATAATGATTTTCTTCCTTAGGATAGAGTGCAGAATATATATATTCTAAATTTGGAAGCCTAGCCTTAGGATCTGAGGATTCAAGGGGAATGAATTTGTGATGGTGAAAGGATCTTGTATCAGAAATGCTCACAGGCCTTGGCTCAGCTGTCCTTTGATGGAGAAAGATAATATGCTTTAGCAGAAGAGCTGTTAAAATTTGTAGCAACTTTCTGGACAACTGCAAGCCTGTAACTGCAACAGGATGTTGTTCCTTTTCCGCGTCTCTTAAGAGTCAGCCCTTTGTGTTCCTTTGGTCTTTTGTTAACCACATTCCTGGGAGGGAGGGAAGAGCTTTGTCTGATCTCATCATCTACATCTCCAGTTTGCTTAGCCCAGTTTGTTTTTATCCCATGGTTTGCAGGGACAGTGAATAGTTGGTTAATACCCTACGTGTAAATGTTATAGGAATCAGACTTATGCCCTATTTGCACATAATACTTCCATGAAATGAGCCTCCTTATCTCTACTCGACTGGAGATATTTGAATTCATGGTAGGGCAAGAAGACTTAGGGACATATTTTGTCAAATCAGTTGCTTTGTCTTTTTCATGCAGGAGAGAGACACAAAACTATTAGGGCTTTTTAAATGATTGTGACCTGATTAAAAGAAGATAGCAACTATTTTCAGTAAAGAGGGCATAAGATTAGCGCGAGTAGCAGGTTCTTTTTTCCTGCGTTAAGTTTATAGATTTTGAAAAGCTTTCAAATTAGACGAAACCTAAATCTAGCAAATCTAGAGGATGAGATGTTTGGATGACATCACTGATGCCACGGACATGAACTTGAGTGAACTCTCAGAGATGGTGGGGGACAGGGAGGCCTGGCGAGCTGCAGTCTGTGGGGTCACGAAGAGTCAGACACAACTTGGTGACTGAACAACAATGACAAAATCCAACAATAACGCATCTAGGAAAAGAAAATAAATTCATATAATCTAGATCTCGACACTTTTTGTGGGGGGCGGGTGGGGGTTGGGGAGGAAGGGGGACGGGCGGGCCACTTCTATTGGTCTTTCATTTATCTATCTTCATCCATCGTTGTTCTTCGGCCCATGTGGGCCTCCCATCGCGGTGGCCTCTGTTGTCGCAGAGCACCGGCTCTGGGCGCATGCGCTCCAGAGCTCCGGGCTCCGTAATTGGACACATCTGTCCAGCCGCTCCGCGGCACGTGGAATCCTCCCAGGCCAGGGATCGAACCGGTGCCCCTTGCACTGCAAGGCAGTGTCCTTACCCACTGGACCACCAGGGAAGCCCCAATCTCGACACTCTTAATTACAGTTAGAAAAATGTCAGACTTCATGTAACCATAACACTAATGAGAAATAGAAGTTTACCTTACGCTTTCTCTTTAAAATAGTTATGAGCTATGGTTTGCTAGCAATATAGTGATCTCTGAAGTATTAGTCACTCAGTCGTGTCTGACTCTTTGTGACCCCATGGACTGTAGCCCACCAAATTCCTCTGTCCATGGAATTCTGCAGGCAAGAATACTAAGTCAGGTAGCCATGCCCTTCTCCAGGAGATCTTCTTCTTTTTTTTTTTTTAAAGATTTATTTATTTATTTATTTTTGGGGTGGGGTGGGGAGGGAGAGGGTGGGTGGACCACTTCTATTGGTCGTTCATTTATCTATTTTCATCCATCGTTGTTCTTCGGCCCATGTGGGCCTCCCATCGCGGTGGCCTCTGTTGTCGCAGAGCACCGGCTCTGGGCGCATGCGCTCCAGAGCTCCGGCTCGGCGACTGGACACATCAGTCCAGCCGCTCCGCGGCACGTGGGATCTTCCCAGGCCAGGGATCGAACCGGCGCCCCTTGCACTGCAAGGTGGTGTCCTTACCCACTGGACCACCAGGGGAAGCCCCGTTTTTTTGTTTTTTTTTGTTTTGTTATTTTAATTATTTATTTATTTGGCTGCTCTGGGTCTTAGTTGTGGCATGTGGGATCTAGTTCCCTGACCAGGGCTTGAACCCAGGCCCCACTGCATTGGGAGCACAGAGTCTTAACCACTGAACCACCAGGGAAATTCCCCCAAGGCAGACTCTTTACCCACTGGACCACCAGGGAAGCCCACAGACAGATTCTTTACATCTGAGCCACCAGGGTTTTGATCGACCTCAATATTGTTCTCAAGTGAGTTACTTATGGAATGGTGAGATAGCAAGGGAGCGATACTGATACATCAAATCATCTTTGACCAGGGTGAGCTTCATTATCTGGTTCATTTATTTGAGGAAAAAAAAAAAAGTACCAAAAATGACAATGCTCAGATTCTTCAGTTAAATTCCTATAAAAGGGCAAGCACGTGCCACCTCTTGATTTTGGCTGTTAGAGGTGAGAGTGCGCCGTAACTTTCCCTCAAAAGAAGACAGACATTTAGAGTTTGAGGCGAGATTTCCCCATCTGAAAATGCTGGCAACTAAATCAAATGTTTTTAAAATACTGTGTGGGCCACATACACATGTTCATGGACTGTGTCTGCCAATTTGCAATCTGATTTCCATTGGAAATAATTCATTTATTTTTCTTGTATTTGAATAAAGAAATCATGAAAGTTTTAAAATTTTGTTTTGTCTTGATAGGCCTTTTAGAATGCTTTAACATTTGGGCAGTTAAAGCACGTTGGGTGGGAAATATGCTGTTTTTTTAAATAAAGAAGCAATTTCTTGAATTCTGATATGAAAATGTCTGGATAGTGTGTAGGCAGCATCAAAACTTGTAGATGGCTTCATAGGATCTCTCCAGACAGGTTTGATTAAATTGGGAGAAACAGAACGAGAGCAGTGTGGTGTGGCCAGGACCCACAGCAGAGGCAGTGGGAGGCATTCTTGAGAGTGTGGTGTCCAGTGCAAATATTTGCAAAAATATGTGCTATATATAGTGAATGGGGTTGAATTATTATTATTATTTTTTTTTCATTTTGGAGGCGGTCCAGTGAGAGTTAATGGCTGTTCCTTACAGTCTGTGAAATTATTTATGAGCTTGGCAGTAGGATGATGTAGAAGGCAAGGGGGATGTACATAGAATAAGGTCTGTTACCAGATTCCAATCAATTGTTAGTGCTGGAGCCAGGAGGAACTTTAGAGGTCACCTCATCAGGGCCTGCCTTTGAGGTGGGAAGCCTTCCCTGCCCAGCAGGAGGCTAGCAGTCTCCCTTCTTCTCTCTCCTTCCTGCCTGTAGGAAAATGTATCTCCCAGGACTTCTTTGTGGCAGTTAGAGACCCGTGGAAAACAAACAAAAAGGAGATGCTTGTTGAACAGAATACTTAGAAAATAACTTCCGAGAAGGCTGAATTAGCTTCTTTCTAAATGTTAAAACATTTTTTTCTTTTGATAAAAATTTCTGTGTAGGTTTCTGTGAGTCTTGATTCCCTTCTTTCCAGAAGTCTAGTGTTCCATAATGGTGCTAAGTTACTCAGTCACGTCTGACTCCTTGCAACCCCATGGGCTGTAGCCCGTCAGGCTCCTCTGTCCATGGAATTCTCCAGGCAAGAATACTGGAGTGAGTTGCCATTTTCTTCTCCAGGCGATCTTCCCAACCCAGGAACTGAACCCAAGTCTCTTCTGTCTCCTGCACTGGCAGGCGGATTCTTTACCACTGCACGACTTGGGAAGTCCAGTGGTTTTAAGAAGGAAAAATCAGGGCTTCTCTGGTGGTCCAGTGGGTAAAGAGTCCGCCTTGCAGTGCAAGGGGCACCAGTTTGATCCCTGGCCTGGGAAGCTCCCATATGCCGCAAAGTGGCTGGACAGGTGTGTCCAATTATGGGCTAGCAGCCTGGAGTGCATGCGCCTAGTGCTGGTGCTCTACAATGAGAGAGGCCACTGCAATGGGAGGCCCACACATGCCAAAGAATAAAGATGGGTGAAAATAAAAAAGCAATAAAAGAAGCCAGAATTTTAAAAAAGAAGGAAAAATCAAGTTAGATCAACAGAAAGATGCATCAGGACTTCCCTGGTGGTGCAGTGGGTAAGAATCTGCCTGCTAGTGCAGGATACATGGATTCGATCCCTGGTCTGGAAAGATCCTACATGCCAGAGAGCAACTAAAGCCTGTGGGCCACAACTACTGAAGCCTGTGTGCCTAAAGCCTGTGCCCCACAAGAGAAGCCTCCTCGGTGAGAAGCCTGCACACCATAGCCACCCCCTCACCACAACTAGAGAAAGCCCGTGCAAAGCAACAAAGATCCCAGTGCAGCCCCAAATTTTAAAACATTAAAGAAAAATATGGCAATTAATTCTTTAATTCTGCTGAATTTCCTACTGCTGGGTTCAGTCACATGAAGTAGTTGATCTCAGCTATTTCGAAACTATGACAGTGCTACTTTTCTGTGATTAAAGATAGTAACCTGAGCAGAAGGATAATAATTACGGCTGAGCCTTGCACAACACAGGTTTGAAGTGCACAGGTCCATTTGGAAGTGGACATTTTTCAATAGTACATCCTGTGGTTGGTTGATTCCAAGAATGCAGCCCTCCTGGTGTGGAGGGCTGGCCCTAGATTCTATGGGGCTTAACCCCTACGTGGTTCCAGGGCCAGCTATACTGGGCTGTCTTCCCAGTCTTCTGAAAACATCCTTAGTATTTTCCATGGTCACTGACCATCTAGCCCTTCTTGGTTGATCCTGCTCAGTGCTCTTCTGCTGGGGCACATTTACTGAGAAATGTGGGGTTGAAAGCTCACTGGGTACACGTGGAACAGTCTTCATTCCACATGTTATGTTTGGCTGGAAATGTCTCTCTTGCCTTGAAGTCTCTCCAGCTGAAGTCAGATGCTGGAGTTGAAGTTTTCAGACTAACAGAAGCCAGTTGGAATGGAAGCCCTGGTCCACACCAGCATAGTTTGATATGTAGTTATATTAATGTTACAACTTGTACCGAGGAATCGAGACTTTTGGAAACGTTGCCCTGTTACTGTAATTGAATCTTGTGATTTGGCCATGGTGTTGGAGATGGGGGGCCCACAGAAAGCAGTGTTCTAAACTTTAGACGTTCTGCTAGTTTTCTAAGTTGAATCTACTGCGTATTTGTTAAATTGACTTCTAGATAAGCAGTGACATGTTAGCATTTTTCAGATTCTGAAAATAAGTCTGAAGGAGGAGACATTTAAGCTTAACTCTGGAATTTTTATTTGAGAGACGTTGTGATCTCAGTATTTCAGACCTCTGACCAAATAGAATACATCTGACTTTAGGCATCAAGGGAGTTAATAATGTATATATGCTCATTTTTCTTCAGAAATTTTCTAAAAGAAATCCACCCGAGACCCAGGCAGTAGGAGAAAGCCAAATTTTACCAAATTCATGGCTCATGAAGATCAGAGTGCACCACAGCTGGGTAAATAAGAGAGACCACCACAAAGAGAAACTTGGAAATAGGATTTTTCTGTTCCCCTTTGAACCAGAGGATGAATTAGAAATTCATTTATGAAATCTCCACTCTTTTTGACTGTTAAAGTCCATGCTTTCTGCCAATTCTTAACTCATGACACACTTGTATATGAGCTGTAGAACTGAGGGATCCTTTTGTTGGTATAAAAGGTTTTCCAAAGGAAAATGGTCTGAGAGAGGCTGAATCTCTTCCTTCATCTCTGTGGAGCTGCTCGTCCCCACTCTGTTCTTTCTGGGATGCAGGCTCCCCTTCCCAGGAGGGCGTGCTCTTCGTGGCGGGATGCCTCTTCTCCCCTAACCGCTGCGAGGCTGCTGGTGGTTTCCGTGTGCATCTCCATGCAAGCCCTGTCTTTGCACATCGTGAGAGAGCCTTTCCCTGGCTCTTCCCCCACTTTCTCATCCTGAAAGACGCTCCAGGCCTCTTAGCTTTCCCCTTCGTCCAGGTAGAATTGGGAGGAGTCGATTCCCGTTTATTGTAGGCTCTGGTAGTAAGTGGACATGTAGTTGTACTGTGCCAGTTTTCATGTCTTCCTCATTTTTGTGTCTTACATTATGGAACAGTACCTGGCCCAAAGGAGTCCCTTAGTTTAGTAAACACTTCGAAAACAATTCAGCACTAACAGGCCCAGGTTTCTGCCTTACGTAGAAGGACTGAATCAGTAAACATTACTGTGGCAGAACATCCTAGAAGGAGGTGATGGAACAAACAATTTAACGAGCTGCTCAATCTTCCTCAGGAATTCTCAGTTATCGTTAGTTAATGGTTGAACACCTGACAAGTAGGGAGCTGCGGAGGCCTGGGTAGTGGGACGCAGTGGGCTGAAGAGTTTCGTTTTCACTTCACCTGTTTCTTGTCTCAGGTCAATTTTTCTCAGCCCTGGGTGGCTCAGGCTGCACCAGGTGGAGTCGACAGAGGGTAATCTAATTGATTCCTGCCCATCAGAAAACTACTGCAGAGAGACTGGGTGAGGCCGTCTCCATAAATGGTACAGCAGCTTCTTTTTGAGATGAGGGGCTGGCCCTTATTGGAAATAAGAGAGAGCCACCACAAAGAGAAACTTGGAAATAGGATTTTTCTGTTCCCCTTTGAACCAGAGGATGAATTAGAAATTCATTTATGAAATCTCCACTCTTTTTGACTGTTAAAGTCCATGCTTTCTGCCAATTCTTAACTCATGACACACTTGTATATGAGCTGTAGAACTGAGGGATCCTTTTGTTGGTATAAAAGGTTTTCCAAAGGAAAATGGTCTGAGAGAGGCTGAATCTCTTCCTTCATCTCTGTGGAGCTGCTCGTCCCCACTCTGTTCTTTCTGGGATGCAGGCTCCCCTTCCCAGGAGGGCGTGCTCTTCGTGGCGGGATGCCTCTTCTCCCCTAACCGCTGCGAGGCTGCTGGTGGTTTCCGTGTGCATCTCCATGCAAGCCCTGTCTTTGCACATCGTGAGAGAGCCTTTCCCTGGCTCTTCCCCCACTTTCTCATCCTGAAAGACGCTCCAGGCCTCTTAGCTTTCCCCTTCGTCCAGGTAGAATTGGGAGGAGTCGATTCCCGTTTATTGTAGGCTCTGGTAGTAAGTGGACATGTAGTTGTACTGTGCCAGTTTTCATGTCTTCCTCATTTTTGTGTCTTACATTATGGAACAGTACCTGGCCCAAAGGAGTCCCTTAGTTTAGTAAACACTTCGAAAACAATTCAGCACTAACAGGCCCAGGTTTCTGCCTTACGTAGAAGGACTGAATCAGTAAACATTACTGTGGCAGAACATCCTAGAAGGAGGTGATGGAACAAACAATTTAACGAGCTGCTCAATCTTCCTCAGGAATTCTCAGTTATCGTTAGTTAATGGTTGAACACCTGACAAGTAGGGAGCTGCGGAGGCCTGGGTAGTGGGACGCAGTGGGCTGAAGAGTTTCGTTTTCACTTCACCTGTTTCTTGTCTCAGGTCAATTTTTCTCAGCCCTGGGTGGCTCAGGCTGCACCAGGTGGAGTCGACAGAGGGTAATCTAATTGATTCCTGCCCATCAGAAAACTACTGCAGAGAGACTGGGTGAGGCCGTCTCCATAAATGGTACAGCAGCTTCTTTTTGATGTTGCATGCAGGGCCTGCCCCTGGGCGTGTGTTCCCTCATTATTGAAATTATATGTATAGCAATGATCCCTGACATGCTTCTTTGTGCAAATTGGTGGTCTTTCTCCAGTGGGTTCATGTTCATTACTTATTACTTTCCAGAGAGCTGCCAGTGGTTGGTGAAAGTTCTCAAAATAATGGCTCTCAGAGTGTTTATTCACGGGTGTCCTTGTCCTGCGGAAGTGAGGCTAGAGGCGTCACTGGGACAGTTCTTATCTACAGTTTTAAAAGTTGCCTATGAAATCTATGTGTTTCTTTTCTCTTTCATTTTTAATTCTATTCTATTCTTCTGTGGGGGAGCGGGTTGGGGAGGGAGCGGGGCGGGCGGGCCACTTCTATTGGTCCTTCATTTATCTACCTTCATCCGTCTTTGTTCTTTGGCCCGTGTGGGCCTCCCATCGCGGTGGCCTCTGTTGTCGCAGAGCACCGGCTCTGGGCGCATGCGCTCCAGAGCTCTGACTCAGTGATTGGACACATCGGTCCAGCCGCTCCGTGGCACATGGGATCTTCCCAGGCCAGGGATTGAACCTGCGCCCCTTGCCCTGCAAGGCAGTGTCCTTACCCACTGGACCACCAGGGAAGCCCCTCTCTTTTTTTTTAATATTTATTTATTTGGCTGTGTGGGTGTTAGTTTCGGCATTCAGACTCTTAGTTGCTGAGTGTGGGTACTCGTTCCCTATCCAGGGATCTAACCCAGGCCCCCTGCACTGGGAGCGCTGAGTCTTAGCCCCTGAACTACCAGGAAAGTCCTTTTATGTGTTTCTTATGTGCTGTGTGTGCTGTGCGTAGTTGTAAGTCGTGTCCGACTCTTTGTGACCCCACAGACTACAGTCCACCAAGTTCCTCTGTCCATGGGATTCTCCCGGCAAGAATCGTGGAGTGGGCTGCCATGCCCTCTTCCAGCGGATTTTCTCAACCCAGAGATCGAACCCAGATCTCCCGCATTGCGGGTGGATTCTTTACCGTCTGAGCCACCAGGGAAGCCTGATGGATCTTATATAAATATCCTTAAATGTCTAGCAGAATTGACATGGAATTGATAGGGAAAAACATTTTAAATATTGTTTACTATGAAATTGCCTACAATGGAAAAGATACACTAGATGCTTCCTATTATCTCTGTTGACACTATCACAGGCCTGTAACATAGACAGTATCCCTACTTTTCAATGAAAGGCAAAGAGGCCCTCAAGTCACCTGCCCCTAAAGTCATTCAGCTCAAAAGTGGCAGAGCTGGACTGATGTGCAGCCAGTACTTAGGACACTCTTCCATGCTGCTGTGTTTTTTGTGCTAATTACAGAGAGTTGTTACTCCCTAAGTCTATCATTCGTCAACTAAAAGGATGCACAACATGAGAGTCGCGAGTTAATTTGGGGCAAAAAGAGGACTGCAGCCCAGGACGCAGCACCTCAGGTAGCTCTGAGAGACTGCTCCAGAGAGGCAGTGGGGGAAGGTCAATGTATAAGACTTTGGTGAAAGGGGAGTTTAGTGCAGTCAATCAGGCACTTACTTTACAACAGGTTTTTTCTGGTCCTGAGGAGCTGATGTCACCATGAAGGGATTTAGTGGTTTTCTAGCTATGAAGAGAGGCAAGGACTGGGATCATGAAATCAGTTTCTGAAAATGTTTCACTTTCTAAAGACCCCGTTCCACCAGGTTCCCTGGAGCAAGAGCGCCTCACTTTCCATCCTGAGGCCCCCACCAGGGGTGTCGAGGGTCCGCGGCTGCAGCACAGGCTTCTGTCTTCACGGAGGCAGATGGCAAATGCCCTTGTTGTTGTTGAGGCGCTGGCAGGTAGATGCTCTGGCAGGTGCCAGTTTGTAGTGCCATTTAAGGTACCGAGATTGAAGGTTTCATTAAAAATGGCACCACTGACTTCCTGCGGATGGGCCTGAGATGTTTGTGGGTGAAAGGTAACCCTCATTACTTTTGCAATTTAAATCATTTAATGCATTGTTTTGGAACAGAATATGGAAGCATTTGTTTCCGCTAACCACTTTTTAGTCATGATATGTGAACGTTGGCCGAGTGCAATGCAGCACTTTCAAACATGCCTAGATGTTTTTATGAGCTTTTTAGAGGGGTAGTATTCACTTGGGGAAAAGAAAAACATCTGAAAATGGACCTTTGAGGACAACTATTCAGTGGTACAGTGTTCATCTTCAAGGAAGATTGCAGGACTTCCCTGACAGGCCTGTGGTTAAGATTTTTTCCAATGCAGAGCTTGAGGCGACAGGTTTAATCTCTGGCCGGGAAATTAAGATCCCACGTGCCTTGTGGCCAACAAACCAAAACATAAACAACAGAAGCAATATTGTAGTGAAGTCAGTAAAGACTTTAAAAATGGTCTACAGAAAAAAAAAAAATCTTAAAAGATTGGAATGAACTAGTGAGGGTCTCGGTGTGACATGCCAAGTGATTGTCACGGTGTCTTTTTCCTGTCTAGCTTCACACAGTCCTGTAAAAAATGTCCCTTTTTAAAATACGGGGACATAAATTACTTTTCTAAAGTAATTTTTAAGTAAAGACAGCCAAGATACAGCAACAGCATCTAGGTGGTTGTAATATTGTAGTGGTTATACTATGATTGTACCATGATCATAGTGAGGTTGGACATCTTTTTGTGTAACCATTGGCCATCTGTTTTCATTTCTCTGTGAATGACCTCTTCACCTCCTTGCCTTTCCCCTCTTCTATCCCCTACTTGGGCTATGTCTCTCTGTCTTGTTGACATTCATTCTTTTTATATGTGCAACTAACCTTTCCCCAATCTGCCATGCATCTTTACCTTTTGCTTCTGGTGTCTTGTTACCTAGAAGCTTCAATTGCACCATCTTCGGTTTGTATTTTTGAGTATCTTGGTTTGGACATCTTGAGCTCCCCTTTCATTGAAGTTCATTTAATCCTGTTTAACAACTGTCTTTGTCTTTTGCTCAGTAGTTTAAAGGGGACAAGAATGTAGCAACTGCTGAGCAACAGAGTGCATTCATTCAGTGGGAGATGTCCTGAACTAATAAATTAGGAACAACTCAAGAGAGGAGACAGAAAGAGAAGAGCTTGGAACCCAAGATGTGACAAGGAGCTCAAGATCCAGCCCTGTTAGAGAGGCACAGGCATTTAAGGCTCTGTGATTAGAAGGAACTTTTATGAGATAATCAACATCTAACTTGTCATTAGCCATTGAGTACATGCTAATGTAGATGAAGAGCAAGCCAGGGGGGCCTTGAGTTAGTGATGGGGTCTTTGAGTTAGAAATGTGTTGTTTGTAGGGGGTGGGGGGAGAGGTCCCATTTTAACATTCATTTTCAATTGGGTTATTTCCAGCTTTATCGATCTCAGTATTTTACTGAAAATAATGAGTAATAATATTGAACACTCACTGTACAGCAGGCACTGTGCCTAAGCACTTTATATGCATTATCTCATTTCGTCGATAAGCTTATGAGCAGGTATGATGTGATTTTCTGAATGAGGAAACAGGCTCAAGAAGGTTAAATAATGTGCCCAGAGTGGGGAAGTCAGTGGGACCAGGATTTGAATTCAATTTTTTCTGACCTTGGGACTTTTCTTTAAAGTAATTTTTAAGTAAAGACAGCCAAGATACAGCAACAGCATCTAGGTGGTTGTAATATTGTAGTGGTTATACTATGATTGTACCATGATCATAGTGAGGTTGGACATCTTTTTGTGTAACCATTGGCCATCTGTTTTCATTTCTCTGTGAATGACCTCTTCACCTCCTTGCCTTTCCCCTCTTCTATCCCCTACTTGGGCTATGTCTCTCTGTCTTGTTGACATTCATTCTTTTTATATGTGCAACTAACCTTTCCCCAATCTGCCATGCATCTTTACCTTTTGCTTCTGGTGTCTTGTTACCTAGAAGCTTCAATTGCACCATCTTCGGTTTGTATTTTTGAGTATCTTGGTTTGGACATCTTGAGCTCCCCTTTCATTGAAGTTCATTTAATCCTGTTTAACAACTGTCTTTGTCTTTTGCTCAGTAGTTTAAAGGGGACAAGAATGTAGCAACTGCTGAGCAACAGAGTGCATTCATTCAGTGGGAGATGTCCTGAACTAATAAATTAGGAACAACTCAAGAGAGGAGACAGAAAGAGAAGAGCTTGGAACCCAAGATGTGACAAGGAGCTCAAGATCCAGCCCTGTTAGAGAGGCACAGGCATTTAAGGCTCTGTGATTAGAAGGAACTTTTATGAGATAATCAACATCTAACTTGTCATTAGCCGTTGAGTACATGCTAATGTAGATGAAGAGCAAGCCAGGGGGGCCTTGAGTTAGTGATGGGGTCTTTGAGTTAGAAATGTGTTGTTTGTAGGGGGTGGGGGGAGAGGTCCCATTTTAACATTCATTTTCAATTGGGTTATTTCCAGCTTTATCGATCTCAGTATTTTACTGAAAATAATGAGTAATAATATTGAACACTCACTGTACAGCAGGCACTGTGCCTAAGCACTTTATATGCATTATCTCATTTCGTCGATAAGCTTATGAGCAGGTATGATGTGATTTTCTGAATGAGGAAACAGGCTCAAGAAGGTTAAATAATGTGCCCAGAGTGGGGAAGTCAGTGGGACCAGGATTTGAATTCAATTTTTTCTGACCTTGGGACCATCTCAGTGGGGTTGTTACACACTTTTGTGTTTTGACCACTTCTATTGATCTTTCATTTATATATCTTTTTTTTGTTCTTTGGCCTGTGTGGGCCTCCCATCGCAGTGGCCTCTATCACTGCAGAGCACCAGCTCTGGGTGCATGTGCTCCAGAGCTCTGGCTTGGTAGTCGGACACATCAGTCTAGCTGTTCCACGGCACGTGGGATCCTCCCGGGCGAGGGATCGAACTGGTGCATCTTGCATTGCAAGGTGGTGTCCTTACCCACTGGACCATGAGGGAAGCCCTGTTACACATTTTCTTAAAAAATAAAAAAGTGTTTGTGAAGATTATGAATGATGAGCCCTTGACATTGATGACCACGGCTGTTCTGCTTTAATATCAGGCTTTGTCAGGGGCTTCCCTGGTGGTCCAGTGTTTAAGAAGCCACCTTGTAATGCAAGGGACAATGGTTTGATTCCTGATCTGGGATGATCCCACATGCCAAAGGGCAACTAGGCCCCTGCACCACAACTACTGAGCCCACCTACCTAGAGCCTGTGCTCTGCAATAAGGGAAGCCACCTCAATAAGAAGTCTACACACTACAGTTAAAAAGTAGCCAACAGGGGACTTCCCTGGTGGTCCAGTGGGTAAAGAGTCCACCTTGCAGTGCAAGGGGCATCGGTTCAATCCCTGGCCCGGGAAGATCTCACGTGTCGTGGAGCAGCTGGACCAATAAGTCCAATTATGAGCCAGCGCTCTGGAGCACATGCACCCAGAGCCAGTGCTCTGCAATGAGAGAGGCCACTGCGATGGGAGGCCCACACAGGCCAAGGAATAAAGATGGATGAAAATAAGTGAACAGAAGACCCATAAAAGAGGCCAAAAAAGAAAAGAAAGTAGCCAACACAAAGCAAATAAATAAAAGTTTTAAAAAATTCAGGTTCTATCACACGTCCACTGGCAGGGCTGGAGTTAGTTGCTTTCAGTGAGAGTGAGAAGTTTCTGAAGGACTTTTCCATTGGAAGCCCTTAAAAAAACAAAACAACAAGCTGCTTCCCTTCTGGGAGCCCTGCTTTTCTATGCAGACTTTGGTACTTTCTGCGTGTGTGTGTCTGTGTGTGTGTGTGTGTGTGTGTGGTATGCTGTCACTTCAATCGTGTCCGACTCTTTGTCACCCCATGGACCATAACCCACCAGGCTTCTCTGTCCATAGAATTCTCCAGGCGAGAACACTGGAGTGGGTTGCCATTTCCTTCCGCAGAGGGGTCTTTCCTGACCCAGGGATCGAACGCGTGTCTCCTACGTCTCTTGGTGTTATCTCCCTGTATCGGCTGGCAGGTTCTTTACCACTGATGTTTTATATTGATGCCAGTGCCACGGACATCAATATAAAGGATCTGTATAGTAACGAATGGGTCATTCTCTGCTTCCACACCCTGACTTTGCTCTCCAGCAGCCCCTTACTCAGCCAGGCCACAGGTAAACTCTGCTGTTTGTTTTTTTTTTTTAAGATTTTTTGATTATGTTTTCGTTGCGCTGGGTTTTCATTGTTGTGCATGGGCTTTCTCTAGTGCTCACATGGGCTTTTCATTGTGGTGGCTTCTCTTATTGCAGAGCACGGGCTCTAGGCACATGGGCTCTAGCGCGAAGGCTCAGTAGTAGTTCTGGCTCTGGGGCTCAGGAGCTCTATGGCACATGGAATCGCCCCTGACAAGGGATCGAGCCTGTGTCCCCTGCATTAGCAGGTTTCTTAGCCCCTGGACTACCAGGGAAGCCCTGTGAGTGTATGAGTCCATGAGACACGCGCGTGAGGGGATGTGCAGATCACCGCCGTCTCCCCAGGGCTCCTCATCAACAGTTCCTCTCCTCACCTTAGCACTGATGTCATCAGGCTGACCCAGACAGGCTGTTTTACTTTATGTATACTTTAATTGAAACCAGTTTGTTTTTTTACTGTCCACACCACGCAGCATGTGGGTCCTGGTTCCCAGACCAGGGATCAAACCTGAGCCTCCTGCAGTGGAAGCACAGTCTTAACCACTGGACCACCAGGGAAGTCCCATAGGGCTCAGTGAAAATGTGACACACAGCAAGTAAAACGGGCCAGAAACTAAAATGAATCACTGTTACAGTTCCCTATGCTAAAGCAGGTTCAAAATCCAGGTTTTGTTACTTATTTGCTCTGAGACCATGGCCAGGTTTCTTTGTATCCCTCTGACTTCATGTCCACCTCTGTAAAATGGGCTTCCCTAGTAGCTCAGCTGGTAAAGAATCTGCCTTCAGAGCATGAGACGGGGGTTCAGTTCTTGAGTCGGGAGTATCCCCTGAAGAAGGGAATGGCTACCCATTCTAGTATTCTTGCCTGGAGAATTCCACGGACAGAGGAGCCTGGTAGGCTACAGTCCATGGGTTGCAAAGAGTTGGACACAACTGAGTGACTTTCACTTCATGGACATCTTCTGTTCTTATCTCTGACCGTTTTTGTGAACTGATATCAGTCTTACTTCCCCTTGTAGACAAAGGCATCTCTGTGGTCTCTAGAAAAATATGAAAGTTTATCTGAACCCTAGGAATACCGCTGCTGGCTTTTGGTCCTGCTTTCTCACCATGGCCATGTCCCTTTGATCACCCAGAGGTCGTCCCCCCAGGAGTGACACAGCCCGGCTGCCCTTGTGGACGCTCCCTCCTCCTCTTCCTTGTTGGACTTGCCCTCTCACCCTGGCAGCTGTGGGCAGCTCCGTGACCCTTGTCGAGCACTGACTCTCCGCCAAGCCCTGTATCCATGCTGCGGAGGCAAACTGCGCACCCCTGCAGGTTTTGGTGGCTGGGGTTTTCAGAGAGTGTTCAAGCAGGAATGACTCTGAAAGGAATCATCTCACCCAGCTCTTTCAGTTTACAGAGAAAGGAGCCAAGACCCAGGAGAGTCAGTGACCTGCTTAAGGCCCAGAGACTCAGAAGAGGAGCCAGAGCCTCTGACGTTTGCTCCTACTGCAAACCCAAGGACAGACGGAAGGGGCGCATTCTAGATAGGCAGCTGATAGGCAGATTTTTTGCTGGTTTTCCATGGCCCAGTGGAGAAAAGCGTGAATCCCTTTCTCATGCCTGATGTCATGTTTGGGAACCTATTCACTGATGATGGTAAAAAAACAAAACAAAACATAACCTTAACAGTTTTGGAGCTACAGATGGAACGAATCAAACTTAACTTGGGTGCTCAATGCAGTCAGCTGTTTGTGGTGAGTCACCCTTTGTGGTTTTTTTTTTTTTAAATCCTTGTAAAAGGCCTCTGGAGCACAGTTCAGGTTACTCTTGGTACTGCCTGTGTGTCCACCTCCAGCCTGTGCACTGGAGAGGAGCTAATGCCTTAGAGACCACACAGGGTACCCCTTGAAAGCTCTCTACCCTCCCAGGTGCCTGCTGTGACTATGTCACTTTGGGACATTGTTTTGATCGGTAGCATACTTCATGCCAAAACAAAGTGCTTCAAGTAGCCCATACCCGTGGGGTTTTGTGACAGCTTCAATCCACTTATATAATTTATTTTTTTACATTTAAAAAATATTTACAGATTAATTCATTCTATGCAACAATAATCATAGTGCCTGTTAACAGAAATAACAGTTTTATGAAGTGTAACTTTCTCAAGCCAGTCAGTGAGATGAGATGCATTGTTTTACACTTTCATAATTCTTTTTCATGTTGACTTCATAGGGGACAACTGGGTCTTCAGGTCTGCTTTTCGTTTCCTCTGATGCAATCTGTGATTTTGGTTGAAGTCCGTGAAGAAGTTCCAGTCTCATAGATGTGTGGCTGAAAAGAAGGAACTTGTATACCCCCTAGACGTTTCCTGGAAAGCCCCCCGGCAGCCTCTGACCACACTTTGAGAACTACTTTACTTTTTTTTTTAATTAATGTTTATTGGAGTATAGTTGCTTTGCACTGTTTCTACTGTATAGCAAAATCAATCAGCCATATATAGACGTTCGTCCCTCCCTTTGGGGCCTCCTTCCTAGTCAGGTCACCACTAGAATGTTCCCCGTGCTAGAACATTCCCCGTGCTGTACAGTGTGCTTCCATTAGTTACCTGTTCTGCACATAGTATCACTAGTGTACGCCTGTCAGTCCCAGTGTCCCAGCTCTGTCCACCCTTCCTCACTGTAACTCTCCCTGCTCTGTATCCTCATTCATTTTCCTGATACATGGTTCGGTAGGAAGAAAATGGGCACGTCTATTATGTAAGGTCAGGACTCTTAGTGTGTACTGATAATGGTGTATAAGGTAACACTGTGAAAAATAACAACAACAAGAAGAAAATTTCAGGCCCATTCAAGATACATGTTTGGCCCTAGTGGTGGGCATAAGGGAGAGGAATACCTCCCCGTGTGGGGGACTCTGAGGCTTCAAAGCTTTTGGGTACTGCCTGTGTGTCCACCTCCAGCCTGTGCACTGGAGAGGAGCTAATGCCTTAGAGACCACACAGGGTACCCCTTGAAAGCTCTCTACCCTCCCAGGTGCCTGCTGTGACTATGTCACTTTGGGACATTGTTTTGATCGGTAGCATACTTCATGCCAAAACAAAGTGCTTCAAGTAGCCCATACCCGTGGGGTTTTGTGACAGCTTCAATCCACTTATATAATTTATTTTTTTACATTTAAAAAATATTTACAGATTAATTCATTCTATGCAACAATAATCATAGTGCCTGTTAACAGAAATAACAGTTTTATGAAGTGTAACTTTCTCAAGCCAGTCAGTGAGATGAGATGCATTGTTTTACACTTTCATAATTCTTTTTCATGTTGACTTCATAGGGGACAACTGGGTCTTCAGGTCTGCTTTTCGTTTCCTCTGATGCAATCTGTGATTTTGGTTGAAGTCCGTGAAGAAGTTCCAGTCTCATAGATGTGTGGCTGAAAAGAAGGAACTTGTATACCCCCTAGACGTTTCCTGGAAAGCCCCCCGGCAGCCTCTGACCACACTTTGAGAACTACTTTACTTTTTTTTAATTAATGTTTATTGGAGTATAGTTGCTTTGCACTGTTTCTACTGTATAGCAAAATCAATCAGCCATATATAGACGTTCGTCCCTCCCTTTGGGGCCTCCTTCCTAGTCAGGTCACCACTAGAATGTTCCCCGTGCTAGAACATTCCCCGTGCTGTACAGTGTGCTTCCATTAGTTACCTGTTCTGCACATAGTATCACTAGTGTACGCCTGTCAGTCCCAGTGTCCCAGCTCTGTCCACCCTTCCTCACTGTAACTCTCCCTGCTCTGTATCCTCATTCATTTTCCTGATACATGGTTCGGTAGGAAGAAAATGGGCACGTCTATTATGTAAGGTCAGGACTCTTAGTGTGTACTGATAATGGTGTATAAGGTAACACTGTGAAAAATAACAACAACAAGAAGAAAATTTCAGGCCCATTCAAGATACATGTTTGGCCCTAGTGGTGGGCATAAGGGAGAGGAATACCTCCCCGTGTGGGGGACTCTGAGGCTTCAAAGCTTTTGGGTAGTGTTCTGTCTCTTGGATGTTGGATATGTTGGTATGTGCTCCGTTATCTTTACATGATAAGGCTATCTTATAAGACATTTAAAGACAGCTCTGGTTTCTAGCACTTGGGGTAACAATGAAGCTGTTTTTTCCCTCATTCGATCTCTTCTGCTTTTTTGGCTTGGAGCGCTCGAATCTTTCCAGTCTAGAAAATACCTGTTTGGATGCCTGAGTTACGCCTGTATCCATCACAGCTACATTTCACTTCCTGTGCTCGTGTTCAGGTAAGGTCTAAGGCTTATGATTCCCTCACTGTTATCAGAATCCAGAAAATCGGAGACTCTCAAGCCCAAATGTAGGGCCAGAGTCGTGAGAACTCTTGGTGTGCGGATGGTCTGGTGACAGGGGCCCCCACTACCCTGAGCTTCCTGTGTCACGTTGATCCTGGCCCACAGGGGCTGGATGGTGGTTTTGCTTTCCGCTAGCTAATAGGCTGGCTTTGTGGTCTCAGAGACTGAAGTTGTGCTGCTGGCACAGGATAACATACTATTTGACTTGCGCTTGGAACCCTTCTGCCGTCTGTTGTATCTTCTCCTTTGGCTTCATATTGTCTACTTCTGTTTTGATGACTGATGACTTCTAGTTGGGTTTTATTTGAAGCCTGATATCTACTCTCTGTGGCTGCTGGCAGCGTTTTCTTCTCTTACCCCATTGTGCGTGGGGTGAAGCCAGTGGTTTAAGACCTAGAGAGTGTTCCTGCACTCTTCCCCAGCAGCCCCTATGCCCTCCTGTGTTCCAGAAGATGAAACCAAAGCCCAGAGAGATGGTAGTTGGTGTCTTTAAAGAGGCTTTTAGCTGGGGTAGGGTTGCAAGCCCTGGAGGAGTTTTGGCCACGGGGTGTAATGGCTGAAGGAGCTTTGTATGCATGGGTGCTTATTTGTTTTAAGTTAGGTAAGCCCAACTTTAGGATGCAATGTGGAATGAGGTGGAGTGTGGTAACTTCAAGAAAGCATCTTTGATGGGACCCAAATTGAGACCATAGGAAAAAGCTCAAGAAGAAGCAACCACCAATGTTTATAGAGGGGGAGAAAATAGTATTAAGTAATATATGCTTTTATATTTCTTTGGAGAAGGGAATGGCAGCCCACTCCAGTGTCTTGCCCAGAGAATTCCATGACAGAAGAGTCCATGGGGTTTCAAAGAGTCAGACACGACTGAGGGATAACACACACTGTAAATTTATTAAAGCTTGATTTTAGAGGCCCATTTGTTGCACTTGCAAAAGTATTATTGCCTAAACATGAGAGCTGAGTATGGTTTCCATGGGTCTGAGTAAGCTATTAGTAATTACCTCGTGGAGTGTTTGGAAATCAGAACGCAGGTATTTTGTGTTGGTGCTACCATGGCTGGTGGTTTGAACATGTGTTCCAAATGGTAAGCTGTAGACAAGTGTGTGTAAAGGAATGTAGGTGCAATTAAAATGCCTTCAGAATGGGAGTCTAAGTAAATATTAAGTGGAACAACATAAGTGGAATTTGCCAGCAAGTGCCTAGCTTGGGGTAAGCTTTAGAATTACATTAGTCTTGCTGAGGGTAAAAATATCACTAATTTTAAAAGTTTTATTTTTTGTAATATCAGCTCAGAAGAAGTGGTTAGTGATGTTCCATCAGTAAATCAAGAGATAATCATTTTCTCTCTTGTCTAATCTTAACTCCCTGGGTGATAAGCCTTCCCCTCTAGACAGGATGAGGGAATGAATCTGGAGATGTCTTCTCATCCCCAGAGGTGCTTCTCTTTTTAGAATAATGAAGTTGATAAGGTGTCTCGTCAGTTCTTTGCATGTGGTAGTAGGGGTCCAGAAAATATTCTCCATCCCCTCTTCCTGAAAGCTTTGTGTCAGTCCAGCCACATGGCGTGTGTGCTCCTCCAGGCTCTCTGAGAAGCTAAGGAGGAAGCAATGGGAATTTCACACATGGTGTGAACCATGTGGTTTTAATCAGTCAGGACGGAGCTGACTGCATCCTGTCTTTCTTCTCTGCCTGATGCGTTTTCTTTGCATCTTCTGTATGAGCTTCAATTGCTTTTTCTCTGCAGCTGGCTTTTAGAGCATCTCTAGAGCAAACAAAGAAGGAAGGCAGGATAATCTGTTGCTTTTCAGACAAGCGAGAGAGTGATGGCTGTAGGCTGCTTGACTTTAACCTATAATCTTCCCATTGGATGTGTTCCTTCTGTGTGCGAAATACAAGAATCCACTCTGACAGCTTGGGTGGGAGTGCATTTCTTCTCAGATCCTTCCTCCCCTTGCTGCCTGCTTCCCCACTCCCCCGAGTCGTCTCATTACTTTCTCTCTCTACTCTCCCAGATAGCCCAGGGCATGGGTGTCGTGGTCAAGCTGCCCTTTCTGCTCTTACTGATCTCGGGAGATGGTCGTATAATGTGCTTGTATGAGGCCATGGATGTCCCGATACACACGTATCACTGTGGTTTGTAAAAGGTTGAGCAGGAGTCTCCTTTCTAGGCTCTCAAGCCTTACTAATACAGTGGTGAGGGCTTTGGAAGCAGCCTACCTGACTTTGAACGGCCACTTAACTTGCTGTATGTCTCTGAGCAGCTCTGTCTCTCAACATCATTTGCCTCAGCTATAGGATGGGAATAATACCAGAGGCAATGGTGAGAGATAAGTGAAAGTGAGTCACTCAACAGGGTCTGAGTCTTTGCGACTTAGCCTTAGACTCAGTCTTAGCCTGCTGGGCGCCTCTGTCATTTACTGTCTCGCAGAGTTTGCTCAAACTCATGTCCATGGAGTCGGTGATGTCCTCCAGCCATCTCATCCTCTGTTGTCCCTTCTCCTCCTGCCCTCAGTCTTTTCCAGCATCAGAATCTTTTCCAATGAGTAAGCTCTTTATAGCAGATGGCCAAAGTGAGCTTTAGCACCAGTCCTTCCAATGTATATTTAGGGTTGATTTCCTTTAGGATTGATTCCTTTTTGATCACTGTGCTGTCCAGGGGACTCTCAGGAGTCTTCTCCAGCACTACAGTTTGAAAGCATCAATTTTTGGTGCTCAGCCTTCTTTATGATCCAATTCTTGCATTCCTACATAACTACTGGAGAACTTCTTTAACAGGTGAGCCACCAGGGAAACCTGTAGTGGACTTGGAATCTGGCAAAACCGGTTTGAATGCTGCCTCTGCCTTTCAGTTGAGCTGTGGTTTCCTCATCTGTAAAATGGAATCAAAACTATCTACTTCACAGAAGGATGAGTTAAATGGGAAGAGGTTTTCCAGGTCCAGGTATCGTGTGTGGCACAAAAGTGCTCAGTAAACTGCCGTTTGTGGGGTGGTTGTAGTGGAAGGAGGGTGGTATCGAAGAGCTTGAAGGGCGGATCAGGTGTGGCAGCCTTGGAGTATCACGCTCACTTCTGCAAAACTGTACTTAGTGTTGTGGGCTTTGTACAGGTGTTCAATTGTTGCTTTTTGGTTGATTTATCAAAGGAAATGTTAGACTCTCCTTGTTGTAGCTCTCTGGCTAAAAATGCGGTAGAGCCTGTTTCCTGTTTCCTATTCTGATATGTTAACCTTCACTGTTGAGGTATTCTGGGCTTCCCTGAGGCTCAGCAGTAAAGAATCCGCCTGCCAGTTGGGCTTGAGCCAGGGAAACCCAAAGTCCCTTAGTGTCTCTGAGCAGCTCTGTCTCTCAACATCATTTGCCTCAGCTATAGGATGGGAATAATACCAGAGGCAATGGTGAGAGATAAGTGAAAGTGAGTCACTCAACAGGGTCTGAGTCTTTGCGACTTAGCCTTAGACTCAGTCTTAGCCTGCTGGGCGCCTCTGTCATTTACTGTCTCGCAGAGTTTGCTCAAACTCATGTCCATGGAGTCGGTGATGTCCTCCAGCCATCTCATCCTCTGTTGTCCCTTCTCCTCCTGCCCTCAGTCTTTTCCAGCATCAGAATCTTTTCCAATGAGTAAGCTCTTTATAGCAGATGGCCAAAGTGAGCTTTAGCACCAGTCCTTCCAATGTATATTTAGGGTTGATTTCCTTTAGGATTGATTCCTTTTTGATCACTGTGCTGTCCAGGGGACTCTCAGGAGTCTTCTCCAGCACTACAGTTTGAAAGCATAAATTTTTTGGTGCTCAGCCTTCTTTATGATCCAATTCTTGCATTCCTACATAACTACTGGAGAACTTCTTTAACAGGTGAGCCACCAGGGAAACCTGTAGTGGACTTGGAATCTGGCAAAACCGGTTTGAATGCTGCCTCTGCCTTTCAGTTGAGCTGCGGTTTCCTCATCTGTAAAATGGAATCAAAACTATCTACTTCACAGAAGGATGAGTTAAATGGGAAGAGGTTTTCCAGGTCCAGGTATCGTGTGTGGCACAAAAGTGCTCAGTAAACTGCCGTTTGTGGGGTGGTTGTAGTGGAAGGAGGGTGGTATCGAAGAGCTTGAAGGGCGGATCAGGTGTGGCAGCCTTGGAGTATCACGCTCACTTCTGCAAAACTGTACTTAGTGTTGTGGGCTTTGTACAGGTGTTCAATTGTTGCTTTTTGGTTGATTTATCAAAGGAAATGTTAGACTCTCCTTGTTGTAGCTCTCTGGCTAAAAATGCGGTAGAGCCTGTTTCCTGTTTCCTATTCTGATATGTTAACCTTCACTGTTGAGGTATTCTGGGCTTCCCTGGAGGCTCAGCAGTAAAGAATCCGCCTGCCAGTTCAGGAGACTTGAGTTCCATCCCTGGGTCGAGAAGGTCCGCTGGAGAAAGAAATGGCAACCCACTCTAGTGTTTTTTTGCCCAGGGAATTCCATGGGCAGAGGAGCCTGGTGGGTTACAGTCTATGGGGTTGCAGAGTCAGACATGACTTAGGGGCTAAACGACAACGATTTAGGTATTCCAAACAACTTTGAATTGAAACTTTAAAAAGATATCAATTGGCCTTTCCATATTGATCCCAGAATAGGAGGTGAAAGAGGAAGTGCCTTTATTCGTGCTCCAGTCTCCTTGAGGATTAAATCTTCATTCACGCCACTGTCCAGATAAAACTGGTTTTCCAGTGCTTATTCCTTGAGCATTAGGGCACGCAAGCAGCCGGAGGACCTGCGGTTGTCACACTGCCTTCCGAGTTACTACTATCTGGGCTAAAGAGTGGTAGGAAGTTGGACTGAGAAGGAATCCTGGGGAGAGCTGCCACACTGTGCAAACCCACTCCTGGTAATAAATAACTAGCCTCAGTATGTACCGTTGGTACAATTGTGGCCAGAGGGGTTTAACTCTGTAGCCACGATTACAGTAAGATGTATGGTCTGACCCTCTCTGTGGGAGGGATCTGAGGCTTGGATCTTTCTCAAGTCCACAGGGCCAAAGTTGCTGTTCTTGTTTTGCCAGTATAATTATCACTTATTTTTACCCTGCCCCTTCATTTTCACGACGTGAATCATCTACTTCACAGAAGGATGAGTTAAATGGGAAGAGGTTTTCCAGGTCCAGGTATCGTGTGTGGCACAAAAGTGCTCAGTAAACTGCCGTTTGTGGGGTGGTTGTAGTGGAAGGAGGGTGGTATCGAAGAGCTTGAAGGGCGGATCAGGTGTGGCAGCCTTGGAGTATCACGCTCACTTCTGCAAAACTGTACTTAGTGTTGTGGGCTTTGTACAGGTGTTCAATTGTTGCTTTTTGGTTGATTTATCAAAGGAAATGTTAGACTCTCCTTGTTGTAGCTCTCTGGCTAAAAATGCGGTAGAGCCTGTTTCCTGTTTCCTATTCTGATATGTTAACCTTCACTGTTGAGGTATTCTGGGCTTCCCTGGAGGCTCAGCAGTAAAGAATCCGCCTGCCAGTTCAGGAGACTTGAGTTCCATCCCTGGGTCGAGAAGGTCCGCTGGAGAAAGAAATGGCAACCCACTCTAGTGTTTTTTTGCCCAGGGAATTCCATGGGCAGAGGAGCCTGGTGGGTTACAGTCTATGGGGTTGCAGAGTCAGACATGACTTAGGGGCTAAACGACAACGATTTAGGTATTCCAAACAACTTTGAATTGAAACTTTAAAAAGATATCAATTGGCCTTTCCATATTGATCCCAGAATAGGAGGTGAAAGAGGAAGTGCCTTTATTCGTGCTCCAGTCTCCTTGAGGATTAAATCTTCATTCACGCCACTGTCCAGATAAAACTGGTTTTCCAGTGCTTATTCCTTGAGCATTAGGGCACGCAAGCAGCCGGAGGACCTGCGGTTGTCACACTGCCTTCCGAGTTACTACTATCTGGGCTAAAGAGTGGTAGGAAGTTGGACTGAGAAGGAATCCTGGGGAGAGCTGCCACACTGTGCAAACCCACTCCTGGTAATAAATAACTAGCCTCAGTATGTACCGTTGGTACAATTGTGGCCAGAGGGGTTTAACTCTGTAGCCACGATTACAGTAAGATGTATGGTCTGACCCTCTCTGTGGGAGGGATCTGAGGCTTGGATCTTTCTCAAGTCCACAGGGCCAAAGTTGCTGTTCTTGTTTTTGCCAGTATAATTATCACTTATTTTTTACCCTGCCCGCCTTTCATTTTCACGACGTGAATCATCATTATTCTAATGAACCACTCAGGCTTTGGAAGAGGTTAATGGCAGCGACTTGGATCACTGCCGGAGACGTTGGCTAATTCTGTTCTTTCACCCCGGGTCTCATTGAACTTTCTCAGTTTCTCCTTCCTATAGAACGTATGAATTACAGCAAGGATCTCTTGCCAAGCTACAGTCTTTCAAGTTTCGATTTCAGTTTAATGCTTTCCTGTAATCATGCTATCAAAGACAGTCAGGAACATGTTCCCATTCATAGAGCCTGAAACTCTTCATCTGTTAACCTAGGAGCGTTGAGCTGGGGCTGGACCCCCTCTCAGTGGTACGTCTGGTCTGTCGACCCAACCCCTTGGGCTTTGTGGGAACAGTGTCGTGAAATGTAACCTCCGTGGTTGCATATATGTTATCATTGAATTCTGAAAGCTGATGGGATTTTGTAACAGATTTTTGTGTGTAGCAGAGGGTTCCCAGGATTGGACTAGGGTCCTCCTTGATTGTGTAGAAACAACATGATGATGATAATAAGGGAAGTGACTCTTTAGGAGGCAGTGGAGGGGCAGGAGGGACTGTGGGAACATTCTTCTGTAGCAGCGTGTGAAAAGAAGGTTTGTTTTGCATTAGCTGATCAAGACAAGAAAGTCATCCGACAAGAGGAAACTTTTCAGAGTAGATGAAAATTGTAATATAGCTTCTTGGGTCTGCTTTCCTAAGCACAGCATAGGTGTGAGGGGGAGAAATAAAACCCTACACCAGCTTTCTCTTAGAACTAAGTGGACTATTCTGTGATGTGCAGTTAACCTACCAGAAGGCAGAAAATTGTTCTGCTGGTGGGAGTATTTTTTCTTGTTTTTTTTTTTTTTTTAAGAGATTAATTGTTTCTATTTTTTGAGAAAGAGAACAGAGTAGGAAGAAATAAAAAAGCTTTAGTTTGATTAGGATAGCAGAACTTTTAGCTGTAATTAATGGAGTCAATCTATTAGGTTTTCTGCAAGATACACCTCTTTTTGTTGTTGTTGTTGATGTTCTGAAGGACGTTTGCATCAAATAGCTTACCATTTGGATGCTTGCCCAGGCTGGTAATCTGAGTTAAAACCTTGGCTAGCGGGCAATTCTATACCCAGGATCCCTTGGGCTACTGCTGTTGTGGGAAGATCTGCTCAGAGTGCACTGGGTGGTAGGAATCAGAACAACCTTTCATGTTTTCATGATATGACTGTCCAGTATGTTTATTCCTGACCACCTCCCTCACTCAGCCCTGAGACAACCAGTGGCAGATCCTGGGCATGTGTTTAGTTATGCATTGCTTAGACATGTGTCTGTAATGCTTCACTGTAAGGGATATTTCCAATAGACTGGCATGTGAGCCAGTTTTATTTAAAGTCATATCCTCTATGCTGAATTGTTCTTTATTTTTTCCAGTTCATTGATTTCCATGCCCATTGTTCCTCTTTCTTTTCTGGCTGTCTTCCCCTGACTGCTTCTTTCTGTCCTCCCATCTCCATTCCTTCTCTGCAGCTCATCAGATCTATTTCATCTGATCATGAGCCAGATGAGGTCCGACCCCTCTAAGATAAGCCCTACTTTCTTGTCATGGTCCATGTTGCTCTCTGTTGTCTCACTCTGATCACCTTTGTACTGTATTTCATCATCAAACAGTTGGTAGTCATTTTCTGTTGTGTCTCCATGACTTTTCTTCCAAATAATGCCTAAGTGCCTTAAGAAGCTTTCTGCATTTCCTAGAATTCTTGTTATGTGGCAGCCACCTAAATGTTTGCAACATTTGCTTTGGTTGCTGGGGAAGACTTCCTCCAAAGGCAAAGTGACTCTCCAGCCAGTTGGTTGGTAGCTGCCTTATCACTCTTGCTGTAGAAGAGGGTGGAAATGCCTTGACAACCTGATAGAGATCTCGTTTACTATGGTTTCACTAATTTCTGTTTTTTTTTTTTTTCTCCCTGGAGACTTAGTTCTATTTTGAGTAAGGGAAGTGCTGATATTCATTATTTTATTCTGTCTTAAAATGACACAGGAGAACGTACGAATATTTTAATGCACGTAGGTTTGGCAGAATCTTATGGTGGGCTTATGAACCAAGCCCTCTCATGCCCATGGGCTGAATAGCCCCCCAGAACTTGGGAGTATGAAGGGATAGTCACTTCTTTGATTAGCTAATGTGATGGCACAGTTGACTCTAAAATATGAACATTACCCTGGGGGGATCTGATTTAGTCGTTCCCTTAAAAGGGACTGGACTCTTTCTGAAAAAGGAGGTTTGAAATATGAGAAGGACAGGAAGGGTTTTTTGTTACTGCCTTGGAAGATAGGTGGCCATATGGCTTAGTAACTGTGGGTGATGTTTTGGAGCTGAGCACAGCCCCCGGCTGACGTCTAGGAAAGGAGGCCTTCACCCCTACAACCGCAAGGAATTGAGTTCTGCCAACCGGGATGAGATTAGAAGTGAAGTCCACCCCCACCCCCAAGCTCCTCAGCCTGGCCAGTGCATTAACTTCAGTGATGTGCCCAGCAGAGAATCCAGCCATGCCATGCCCAGACTTCTGACTTACAGAACCAAGAGCTAATGAATCGTTGTTGTTTCCAGCCACCAGGTGTGTGGTCATTTGTTACGTGACAATAAGCACGCAATAAGATACACCTCAGCTGTATGCAGACCACCTCTCTTCCATCGCGATCACACGTCAGCCAGGGCTGCGGTTAAGATGCTACTTTTAGCTCAGGAAGGGTTGAGGCTTTTGGCCAGACAGGATTTTTTTTAGTAATATTTGCAGAGTGATAGCAAATGTTCATTTGCATGTTTATTTCCGAAGAACATCTTTACTGGGTCTTGGGTCATTTTCGGCAGTCTCTCCATTTTCAGGGCCTAGAAATGAATTCCTGCCTTCAAGGATGTTCTTGGCTTTCCTGGTGGCTCAGCGGTGAAGAATCCACCTGCAATGCAGGGGTTGCAGGAGATGCAGGTTTGATCCCTGGGGATGTTCCCCTAGAGGAGGGTATGGCAGTCCACTCCAGTATTCTTGCCTGGAGAATCCCATGGACAGAGGAGACTGGCAGGCGCCAGGGTCCATAGCGTTGCAAAGCGTCAAACATGACTGAAGTGACTTAGCACGCGCACACACAAGATGTTCCAGCTCTGCCAGGCTGAGCGACTGAATATGCACCGGGAGGAGAGATCCTAGTGCATCTTTTGTTTATGCATGCCGCAGAGCTGGCTCGGGTGTTTTTCTTCTTTCTTAGAGATTGCCCTTCCGTGGTCATTGCAGTCACCAAAAGTCCCTTCCATTTTTCAGAAAGAGACAGAAACAGATGATGTCTTTCGAAAAGGAAGTGGCTAATTTATATCCGGTGATAGAAATGGTGGCAAAGGGAAGGAAGTGTCCCATCCATGTTTCATTTTCTGCTGATGAATGGATTCAGTGACTAGACGTACGTGAACCGGGCCACACTATTTCTCAGGAAGCACTGAGGCATTGATGTCTGAAAATGAGGAGGAAAACGGTACATGCGGAGTTGAGAAAAAAGCTTCCAAGTGATCTGGGCCCTGAGGATCTTTGACCTCTTGTCTATCACTGTGTTGAGAAAGCTTGTCTGGAGGATCTACCACACTGTAAAGGGTGTGTGTGTGTGTGTGTGTGTGTGAGCACGCGCATGTCCGACTCTTTGCACCTCTGTGGACCATAGCCTGCCGGGCTCCTCTGTCTATGGGATTCTCCAGGCCAGAACACAGGAGTGGGTTGCCATACCCTTCTCTAGGGGATTCCCTGTCTCTCACGTTCCCTACATTAGCAAGGGGGTTCGTTTCCACCAGCCCCACCTGGGAAGCCCGAAAGGCAGGGCAGAAGGCACAAAAATACACCACACAGCTGTGTGAATTTGGGTGGTTTTCTCCCTTGCAGGATAGGTGACATGTTGGATAGGGTGCTGGGCTATTTGGGGTCCCACTGGGAAGCTAAGGGTTGGAAGATGATTTGCGAATCTTCTTCAGAGAGTGTTTTGTTCATTTTCCTTGGTGTTTGCTGAGTGAAGGGCTTCTCTCTATCTCGGTGTGAGAGAGGAGACAGAGCGGTGTGAGAGCACAGCTGTAGCATGTGTTTCTAATCCGATTGTGCCTTTCCGCATCCTTCTGGCCTGCTTGTCACATTGCCCCGCCCCCCCCCATCAGCCCCCTTCCCCAGCACTCCCAAATTTGTGAGTCCCTGGAATGCGCATGTGGGCTCCATCAGTCCCAAACAGGAGACTTTCTGCTGATCAGCACTTTGTCACATTAGGCTCTTGCAGGCATTAGTCACTTTGACTCAAATAGAAAGACTGGTCTTTGGAAACTTAAGAAAATGTCTTTTGCTGTTGTCATTCATTCTTGGCAGCCAGTTCGGGTTTACCCTTTCAGACTTTACATGGGCTTCTAGAAAAGAAACATTGTAAGAGAAAAAGTACTGCCCCTTTTTACAATTTTTGGAGCTTCACACTTGGTAGTTCCTGGCTGCAAGTCTGTTTTACTAATAAGCCAATACCTCCCCCTTCCTGCCGCGCTCCCCCCCACCTCCCTGGCATCCAGGGCCATGGGCAGGAGCTGGGGTTTTGTTCACTTAAGATACTGTTTCTGGGGACTGCTTTGAAAAAGTGTATTTCCCAGCTGTTCCTATGAGAGACTTGATAGCTAATGGGACAAAGGTGAGACTGTTAACATCGCAGAGAAAGCAGCAAGATCTTGGAGGCAGTGTAGGCAGTGAGTGTTTACTGAGAGAGGGGGGATGCAGAGAAGACAGGAAGGAACAGGAGGCATGGGTGGAGGTAGACCAGGCTGTGTCCTCACGGAGGGTGGGGTGGACCAGGCACCAGAGCCAGCAATGGGTGCCACTGCAGCTCTGCCCCTCCACCTGGCCCCATGCGTAGGGAAGCCCGCCAGCCAAACCCATCAGCCGCCAGACCTGCCTCCTTATCTGAGAAAGAGGAGGTTGGAAAATATCATTTCTGGGACATCACACTGGATACAAATCTGGGTGAGGCCTAATGGGGGTGATGGCTTCCCACATGGCTAGTGGTAAAGAACCCGCCTGCCAATGCAGGAGACATAAGAGACTCCATGGGTTTGATCCATCAGTCGGGGAAATCCTCTGGAGGAGGAAATGGCCACCCTCCAGTATTCCTGTCTGGAGAATCCCTCGAACAGAGGAGCCTGGCGGCTGTGGTCCATGAGATCGCAGAGAGGTGGACACAGCTGAAGTGACTTAGCAAGCAAGCCAGCAATGGGGGTGATGTGAGGGAAAAAGGGCCATCCAAGTCCTGGATTTCCAGGCTCGAAAATAGAAATCAGCAGGTCGAATGGAAGCACTCAGGTCAGTTAAGAGTGCTGTGTGGGTGAGGTTCCACCAAAAATGGGTGATGGGTGGTGATGACATCTAGGCACGGGGTAGAAAATCTAAGCTGAGACAGACAGCTTCACAAAGTCTTCACCATCTAATATGGAGTGGAGAGTTTAAGATGATTAAGAGTAGAGTTTCTTCTTCTGCAAGGAGATGGAGGCCTGTACATTTATGTAGGTTTTACCAATATGCCAGAGTTCTAGAGCCTTTTGTTCACTTAAGATACTGTTTCTGGGGACTGCTTTCGAACACTTGGTATTTGGCTGCAAGTCTGTTTTACTAATAAGCCAATACCTCCCCCTTCCTGCCGCGCTCCCCCCCACCTCCCTGGCATCCAGGGCCATGGGCAGGAGCTGGGGTTTTGTTCACTTAAGATACTGTTTCTGGGGACTGCTTTGAAAAAGTGTATTTCCCAGCTGTTCCTATGAGAGACTTGATAGCTAATGGGACAAAGGTGAGACTGTTAACATCGCAGAGAAAGCAGCAAGATCTTGGAGGCAGTGTAGGCAGTGAGTGTTTACTGAGAGAGGGGGGATGCAGAGAAGACAGGAAGGAACAGGAGGCATGGGTGGAGGTAGACCAGGCTGTGTCCTCACGGAGGGTGGGGTGGACCAGGCACCAGAGCCAGCAATGGGTGCCACTGCAGCTCTGCCCCTCCACCTGGCCCCATGCGTAGGGAAGCCCGCCAGCCAAACCCATCAGCCGCCAGACCTGCCTCCTTATCTGAGAAAGAGGAGGTTGGAAAATATCATTTCTGCGGGACATCACACTGGATACAAATCTGGGTGAGGCCTAATGGGGGTGATGGCTTCCCACATGGCTAGTGGTAAAGAACCCGCCTGCCAATGCAGGAGACATAAGAGACTCCATGGGTTTGATCCATCAGTCGGGGAAATCCTCTGGAGGAGGAAATGGCCACCCCCTCCAGTATTCCTGTCTGGAGAATCCCTCGAACAGAGGAGCCTGGCGGCTGTGGTCCATGAGATCGCAGAGAGGTGGACACAGCTGAAGTGACTTAGCAAGCAAGCCAGCAATGGGGGTGATGTGAGGGAAAAAGGGCCATCCAAGTCCTGGATTTCCAGGCTCGAAAATAGAAATCAGCAGGTCGAATGGAAGCACTCAGGTCAGTTAAGAGTGCTGTGTGGGTGAGGTTCCACCAAAAATGGGTGATGGGTGGTGATGACATCTAGGCACGGGGTAGAAAATCTAAGCTGAGACAGACAGCTTCACAAAGTCTTCACCATCTAATATGGAGTGGAGAGTTTAAGATGATTAAGAGTAGAGTTTCTTCTTCTGCAAGGAGATGGAGGCCTGTACATTTATGTAGGTTTTTACCAATATGCACACTCATTGATGTTCTTCTAGAGCCTTCTGATACCCTGAAATAGATGTGGTTGCCAAGAAAATGAGAGGAAGGACATTTTCCTTTCCTGAGACAGTGAGGGGTAGAGCGCATTGTACTAGGAGAGGTTGGCTTTGCGGGGCTTGGTCTGTGGATGCCCAGGAAAGGTGGGGCTGTGGGTTGTTTGTGACCGTGATTGGTTCCTATTGTGAGCAAGGATGAGGTCATCCAAGAAAAGTCGGTCAAAAGAGCTGAGGATAGTGAATTATGTTAATTGATTCTTGCAACAGCTTGGTGAACTAGTGTATTTTAAAGTTGACAAAACGGGTGCAGCCACGATGGAGAACTGTGTGGAGGTTCCTTAAGAAACTAAAAATAGAGCTACCATAAGATCCTGCCGTCCCACTTTTGGGCTTATATCTGGATAAAACCATAGTTTGGAAAGACATGGACTCTGCGGTGTTCATGACAGCACTATTTTCAGTAGCCTGGCCATGGAAACAACCTAAATGCCCATCCATGGAGGAATACAGAAGATGTGGCATATCTATACTATAGACGATTACTCAGCCATAAAAAGGCAGACAATAACGCTATTTACAACAAACAACACGAGTGGAGCTAGAGAGTGTCATACTGAGTGAAGTCAGTCAGACAAAGACATATACTGTCACATATGTGAAATTTAAAGAAATAATACAAATGAGCTTATTGACAAAACAGAAATATTCAGGACATAGAAGACAAACTTATGGTTACCAAAGGGGAAAGGAAGCAGGAGGGACAAATTAGGAGTTTAAAGCAAGCAAGCCAGCAATGGGGGTGATGTGAGGGAAAAAGGGCCATCCAAGTCCTGGATTTCCAGGCTCGAAAATAGAAATCAGCAGGTCGAATGGAAGCACTCAGGTCAGTTAAGAGTGCTGTGTGGGTGAGGTTCCACCAAAAATGGGTGATGGGTGGTGATGACATCTAGGCACGGGGTAGAAAATCTAAGCTGAGACAGACAGCTTCACAAAGTCTTCACCATCTAATATGGAGTGGAGAGTTTAAGATGATTAAGAGTAGAGTTTCTTCTTCTGCAAGGAGATGGAGGCCTGTACATTTATGTAGGTTTTTACCAATATGCACACTCATTGATGTTCTTCTAGAGCCTTCTGATACCCTGAAATAGATGTGGTTGCCAAGAAAATGAGAGGAAGGACATTTTCCTTTCCTGAGACAGTGAGGGGTAGAGCGCATTGTACTAGGAGAGGTTGGCTTTGCGGGGCTTGGTCTGTGGATGCCCAGGAAAGGTGGGGCTGTGGGTTGTTTGTGACCGTGATTGGTTCCTATTGTGAGCAAGGATGAGGTCATCCAAGAAAAGTCGGTCAAAAGAGCTGAGGATAGTGAATTATGTTAATTGATTCTTGCAACAGCTTGGTGAACTAGTGTATTTTAAAGTTGACAAAACGGGTGCAGCCACGATGGAGAACTGTGTGGAGGTTCCTTAAGAAACTAAAAATAGAGCTACCATAAGATCCTGCCGTCCCACTTTTGGGCTTATATCTGGATAAAACCATAGTTTGGAAAGACATGGACTCTGCGGTGTTCATGACAGCACTATTTTCAGTAGCCTGGCCATGGAAACAACCTAAATGCCCATCCATGGAGGAATACAGAAGATGTGGCATATCTATACTATAGACGATTACTCAGCCATAAAAAGGCAGACAATAACGCTATTTACAACAAACAACACGAGTGGAGCTAGAGAGTGTCATACTGAGTGAAGTCAGTCAGACAAAGACATATACTGTCACATATGTGAAATTTAAAGAAATAATACAAATGAGCTTATTGACAAAACAGAAATATTCAGGACATAGAAGACAAACTTATGGTTACCAAAGGGGAAAGGAAGCAGGAGGGACAAATTAGGAGTTTGGGATTAACAGGTACACACTACTGCATATAAAATAGACAACAAGGACTGCTGTAGGTGGTGGTTTAGTTGCTAAGTCATGTCTGACTCTTTTGCAACCCCAAGGACTATAGCCTGCTAGGCTCCTTTGTCCATGGGATTTCTCAGGCAAGAATATTGGAGAGGGTTGCCATTTCCCTCCCTATATTCAGTATCTTATAATAATCTATAATGGAAAATAATTCGAAAAAGAATATGTGTGTGTATAATTGAATGACTGTGCTGTATACCTTTAACAAACACAATATTGTAAATCAGCTGTACTTCAATTTTTTTTTTTTTTGTACTTCTTAAAAAGTCGGCAAAACTGAGGCTGAGAAGCTAAATGACTTACCACAGGTCAGACGGTAAAGAATCTCTCTGCAATGCAGGAGACCCAGATTTAATCTCTGGGTTGGGAAGATCCCCTGGAGAAGGGAATGACAACTCACTCCAGTATTCTTGTATGGAGAGTCCCGTGGACAGAGGGCCGTGGTGGGCTACAGTCCATGGAGTCACAGAGGTGGACACGCCTGAGGAACTCACACAGACGCAGATAAAAGACGGCAGCATTGCCTGGAGTCTTCTGACTCCACGTGTCAAGTACTTTCTACTGTGCTGTTCTGCTTTTTTGCTTCCTCTCACTGCTTTGTATGTGACTTGGTTCTATTATTAGAAAAACTAAATACTCATATTTTATCTTACCACCCACTTATTAGCCACAGTAAAATTGCAGTCTTAGCCGCTTTGAAAAGGTTTTTTATTATTGTTATTCATATTTCCTGATTTTTAAAATCTTACTCATATTTTCTGTTATAAGAATGAGGGTTTTTTTTTTTAAGGATTTTTTTTTTTTGGACTCTTAAGTCGTTTATTTTTCATCCATCTTTATTCTTTGGCATGTGCAGGCCTCCCATCCCCACGGCTCCTCTCCACCAGCTCTGGGTGCATATGCTGCAGAGCACTGGCTGGTAATTGGACACACTGGTCCAGCTGTTCCGTGGCATGTGGGATCTTCCTGGGCCAGGGATGGAACCAGTGCTCCTTGCACTGCAAAGCAGACTCTCTACCCATTGGACTACCAGGGAAGCCCAAAATGAGAGTTTTTTAAAATAATAATTCTAATATTGCAGAAACATAACAGAAAGTAACATTTCCCTATAATCTTACAATCCCTTAAGAAAACCCCTCCATCATACTATTTTTGTTAGGATCTGGAAAGGCAAAACTTGTCCCTCGCTAGGAGTCTTTTGGAGACCGTTGCTTAGAGATGGTACTTGTTATGGGGGTGGTTACTCAATATTAATCAAGATCTTTTCTGATTATTTGGTGGTGTTTCGAGGGTGGCACCTGGGTTTGTAGTCTGAGCCTACGCCTCTAGTCTGTGACTTGGGGCCTGCCCCGATGCCTTTCTGTCTCAGTCCCTACTTCCTGCTGAGTTCTTGCCTCATATGGTTTTCCTCCTCACACCCCCTTTTCTTCCTGGCTCTCCCTTCTGCTGCTAGTGTGAGACAGTCTCCTTGGGGACTTTCTTGGCTCTGATTTTGGGATTTCATGGCATAGATGACAAGCAGAGGAGCAGATGTTGTCCAAGTCATCCTTAAAGAACGCCGTCGCCGTTGGTAATGAGATACTTCAGATGTTTTGTATTATTTTATATGATGGAAGGGACCCTGGCTGTGCCTAGCCCTCAAAACATCCCTGACGCTGGCTTCATAGTTGTGGTTTGGATTGATACTTTGAATTCCAGCGTTTTCCTTTTTTGCATGAGGACTAAGGGCGTTTCCCATCTTCCTACCAACTTTCCTTTTTTTTACAAGAGACTGTGAAACCAGTTGAATGCTCTCTAGAGTGTATTTAGGTAAATGAATGTATTTACAAAAATGAACAATCACGTCCTTGGGCAGAACTGACTTCTCTTGGGCAGGTTGTGAGGCCAGAATGTCTCCAGGGAAGTAGCTGGTGCTCAGTCAATGACTTGGCATGAGGAAATGCAGGTTCTTCCTTTGCCTCTCTCCAGCTGGGTGGCATCTGTGCTACTGAAACAGAACCTGAAAAATAAAGACTCTGATAAGATGATGAGCCTAAGTCCCTCTCCTCTAAGTGGGCATCTTTATGAGATAAGACAAAAAGTAAAGGGAGTATGCTCCATGGCTCCATCTCAGCTCTATTTAAAATTGGACATTCATTTTCTTAAGACTTGAGTCTTCACTGTTTCTACCTCCTCCCATCAGGCAGTGATGGGCAAAAAGACTCTGTATTCGTCTGAATGCATAAAACTTGCATGTCAGCTGTTCTTAGGAGCTGTCTACTAAATTAATACCGAACAATGCTGTGGACTCGTGCATGTTTTTATATCCTGGAACCTGGTGCATTCACTGGACGGATGACTAGTTAATCACGTGTATTAGAAGGTTGCATTGCCTCCTGTAGTTTCAATTGCTCATGATTATACAGTTGTGACTGTTTTTGTTTTTTACCATCGGAGCCACCAGGGGAGGCCAGTTTTTGTGTTTTAATAGCCAAACTGCGAGGCTCTGGATCTTATTTCCCTGATCCTGATTGAACCTGCACCCCTAGCATTGGAAGCACACCGTCTTAACCACTGGCCCACCAGGGAAGTCCTGTGATTGATTAATATCTGCCATGTGTTCCATGAGTGAGCAGTGCTTTGTTTTCTCCCCATCATCGCCTTAACATTTACCATAGTATCTAGCACGTGCTGGTATTCAGTAAATATTTGTTGAATGAATGAACGCGTGAAGAAAAGATTTGCTTTTCTTCTTGTGGACATGATTAACTTACATAGAGGGATTTTCTATGGGTTATTCTGAGGCTATAAATCTGTTTCTCCAAAAATTTCTGGAAGACTGCCGATAAAACTGAAGAACAATTAGAGAGTGGGCACATACCTTTTATTTTAAAACTAAGTCGAATTATTCATAAGCAAGCAAAATGAAAAGTTCATGTGGAAAGCATGGGGACACACACAGATTTTTATTATGTTTGCAGTTAAACAGGGTAACTGAGAGAAACTTCCTCTTAAGGGTCATGTAAAAATTGAACCGTCTTAGATCTGGCAAGAGAAAATATACCACCAAGAAGTCTTTGCCCTGTGTTGGCTTTAGAGATGATACTTGATACAGGGGCAGTTATTCAATATTCATCAAGATCTTTTGACCCAAGTGACAGATTTAGATTTATGCATCTCTGATTTCCAAACTCAGGAAAATCTTAGAATTACCATTAGAACCAAGGTTTTGCTTAGAGGTCATTTGGTTAAATCTCATTTTTCAGACGAGGAAACATAAGACTGGGGATTAAGTGGCTTGGATCAATGTAATTCATTCTTCATAAAACTTGCATGTCAGCTGTTCTTAGGAGCTGTCTACTAAATTAATACCGAACAATGCTGTGGACTCATGCATGTTTTTATATCCTGGAACTTGGTGCATTCACTGGATGGATGACTAGTTAATCACGTGTATTAATTAGAAGGTTGCATTGCCTCCTGTAGTTTCAATTGCTCATGATTATACAGTTGTGACTGTTTTGTTTTTACCATCGGAGCCACCAGGGAGGCCGGTTTTTGTGTTTTAATAGCCAAACTGCGAGGCTCTGGATCTTATTTCCCTGATCCTGATTGAACCTGCACCCCCAGCATTGGAAGCACACCGTCTTAACCACTGGCCCACCAGGGAAGTCCTGTGATTGATTAACATCTGCCATGTGTTCCATGAGTGAGCAGTGCTTTGTTTTCTCCCCATCATCGCCTTAACATTTACCATAGTATCTAGCACGTGCTGGTATTCAGTAAATATTTGTTGAATGAATGAAAGCATGAAGAAAAGATTTGCTTTTCTTCTTGTGGACATGATTAACTTACATAGAGGGATTTTCTATGGGTTATTCTGAGGCTATAAATCTGTTTCTCCAAAAATTTCTGGAAGACTGCCGATAAAACTGAAGAACAATTAGAGAGTGGGCACATACCTTTTATTTTAAAACTAAGTCGAATTATTCATAAGCAAGCAAAATGAAAAGTTCATGTGGAAAGCATGGGGACACACACAGATTTTTATTATGTTTGCAGTTAAACAGGGTAACTGAGAAAAACTTCCTCTTAAGGGTCATGTAAAAATTGAACCATCTTAGATCTGGCAAGAGAAAATATACCACCAAGAAGTCTTTGCCCTGTGTTGGCTTGAGAGATGATACTTGATACAGGGGCAGTTATTCAATATTCATCAAGATCTTTTGACCCAAGTGACAGATTTAGATTTATGCATCTCTGATTTCCAAACTCAAGAAAATCTTAGAATTACCATTAGAACTAAGGTTTTGCTTAGAGGTCATTTGGTTAAATCTCATTTTTCAGACGAGGAAACATAAGACTGGGGATTAAGTGGCTTGGATCAATGTAATTCATTCTTCATAAAACGAGGCTTTGAGAAGAATGTAATTTCCAGTTCTAATACATAAAGTTATCTGTTAAATTAAAACTAGTTTAAAATTCAAAGAGAATTTTTCTAAACTTCAGTCGTAATGTTGTTCTTGTTCAGTCGCTAAGTGGTGTCTGAGTGCTTGTGACTGCAGCATGCCAGGCTTCCCTGTATCTGTCCTTAAAAGCCAAAACATCCCCTGAAGTCTAATTGTTTTCAACACACATGAAAACAGAATACAGGTACTTATCACGCTGGTGACATGTTTTCTTGCTCTTACTGGCTGATAAGGATCAACAGATGTAGACTACCTACTAACCACAGCTACTGAAGCCTTTGGTTTTAAAAGGAAAGAACTGGGTGATCACTTCGCTTTGAATATGGTGAATAGACTCCATCTGGGCACCGCCAGTTTGTTAATTTCCAGAGACTGTGGGCTGGGCTAAACTAGAAGGAAGAGTGAAGCTGAGGAATCCTTAATAGTTTTGAGCCCTGGAGGATGCTGATGCCTGCAAACAGGAATGGAATTCTGTGGCTTTCTCCCCAGCTTTGTAAATGAGCTTCCTATTTGAGGGCAGATTTTCCTCATACTGTGTGTGTGAGTCGCTCAGTGCTCAGGCGCGTCCGACTCTTTGCACCACCACAGACTCTAGCCCTCCAGGCTCCTCTGTCCATGGCATTCTCCAGGCAAGAATACTGGAGTGGGTAACCATTTCTTTCTCCAGGGGATCTTACCCACTGAGGTATTGAACGCGGGTCTCCTACATAGCAATCCAATTCTTTACCATCTGAGCCACCAGAGAAGCATTCTTCATGCTAGAGTGCCAATTCTTTCTTCCGTGTTTGTTTTTCCCCATTTGTTCCTCTGTTTGTGATTCTGCCTTCCTGGTTGGTCTGAGGGCTTTGCCCATCTGCAGCTTCTCCCGGTGTACCTGGCAGCAATAGGAGAGCTTCTCATTTTAAAATTACAGCTGTGTCTGTGACAATTTTGCCCAAGAAATTTAGATTTATGCATCTCTGATTTCCAAACTCAGGAAAATCTTAGAATTACCATTAGAACCAAGGTTTTGCTTAGAGGTCATTTGGTTAAATCTCATTTTTCAGACGAGGAAACATAAGACTGGGGATTAAGTGGCTTGGATCAATGTAATTCATTCTTCATAAAACGAGGCTTTGAGAAGAATGTAATTTCCAGTTCTAATACATAAAGTTATCTGTTAAATTAAAACTAGTTTAAAATTCAAAGAGAATTTTTCTAAACTTCAGTCGTAATGTTGTTCTTGTTCAGTCGCTAAGTGGTGTCTGAGTGCTTGTGACTGCAGCATGCCAGGCTTCCCTGTATCTGTCCTTAAAAGCCAAAACATCCCCTGAAGTCTAATTGTTTTCAACACACATGAAAACAGAATACAGGTACTTATCACGCTGGTGACATGTTTTCTTGCTCTTACTGGCTGATAAGGATCAACAGATGTAGACTACCTACTAACCACAGCTACTGAAGCCTTTGGTTTTAAAAGGAAAGAACTGGGTGATCACTTCGCTTTGAATATGGTGAATAGACTCCATCTGGGCACCGCCAGTTTGTTAATTTCCAGAGACTGTGGGCTGGGCTAAACTAGAAGGAAGAGTGAAGCTGAGGAATCCTTAATAGTTTTGAGCCCTGGAGGATGCTGATGCCTGCAAACAGGAATGGAATTCTGTGGCTTTCTCCCCAGCTTTGTAAATGAGCTTCCTATTTGAGGGCAGATTTTCCTCATACTGTGTGTGTGAGTCGCTCAGTGCTCAGGCGCGTCCGACTCTTTGCACCACCACAGACTCTAGCCCTCCAGGCTCCTCTGTCCATGGCATTCTCCAGGCAAGAATACTGGAGTGGGTAACCATTTCTTTCTCCAGGGGATCTTACCCACTGAGGTATTGAACGCGGGTCTCCTACATAGCAATCCAATTCTTTACCATCTGAGCCACCAGAGAAGCATTCTTCATGCTAGAGCGCCAATTCTTTCTTCCGTGTTTGTTTTTCCCCATTTGTTCCTCTGTTTGTGATTCTGCCTTCCTGGTTGGTCTGAGGGCTTTGCCCATCTGCAGCTTCTCCCGGTGTACCTGGCAGCAATAGGAGAGCTTCTCATTTTAAAATTACAGCTGTGTCTGTTTTCCACCTAATTTAGGGAAAGGAAACTCAGGTTTCCTGCAGACTTGTTGAACACTGGCCCTCCCATACTCACCATTTCTTTAGTTCCTCCCAGGCCAAGTGGTCCATTTTTACTGAAGAAGACCCTGAAACAAGTAGGGGTTCAAACCCGTGTCTGGCTGACTCCAGGCTCTGGCCATCCTACTCGTGGCTAAGCAAGACGTGAAACTGTAGAACATGTTTTAAAGCAGCACTCAGAATGTAGGTGTTGGTGCACATTCTTATGTAATTTGTTTTATAATGATTTCCATAATGAAGTCAGTTAGACATCTTCTGCAAAACTTGTTCACTGTAAATCTTCAGAGTATACTTAATAAAGTGACCCTTTGGGCAGAAGATAGCATTTATCTGGCAGGCTTCTGCAAGCCAGGCTTTTTATTTTTCCTGGTAGATTTGGAGAGCGCCAGCCTTCCTGAAAGATGCCCCCTGAATTTCCCTAGCCAAAAGCTCCGTGTTTGCCTTTGGCATCCCATAGTTAAAGTGATGGTACTTATCACCCTTATCCTTAATCGTATTGTGCTTACTTGTGTCTTATGTCTGCTGCTACACTGTAACTCTCTGAAGGGCAGGAAGGGCGTTTGTCAATGAAAAGCAAAAAGAATGTATTTTTGCTCCCTTAGCACTTTGAGCAGTGAGTTTTTTTGAGAGAACGAATGCATAATGGTGTTCATGTCAAGATGATCTGGGAAGAGAAAAATGAGGTTGTCAAGTTAAAGAGTGGTTAGTTTATTTTATACCATAGAATTTAGTCATAACTCATTTCAGGATGGATTGGGGGGTAGAAATCATCCCGTCCCTAGGACAACCCCTTCCGAGATAGATGAGCAAACCGAGGACGGAATCAATTAAGGTCTTAGAGTTACTTGCTTGGTGATTACAAGCTGGCACTTGGGTCTCAAAAATGGTCCAACTGAGCCTTTTATTATTGGCTTCGTGTGCGATAGATGCAAAAATCAAGGCCTCAGCCTTGCCAGGACCCATGAAAATAGACTTCAGAGCAACTTGGCCAATTCTTATTTTCAACTTCCACCTCTCATGGTTGCCAAAAAATTGTTTTAGAAAGCATTTTTTTTTCTTTCTAGTTTAATATGTTGGCTTTCAATAGCAGCTAAAATCATTGTATTGTCTACCTAGAAACTACCTAGGAACTTAGACAGTTCATCCTGTGGTTAACCATGACTCTGGAATCTGACCTTCTGGGTCCACATTTCAGCTTCTTAAACCCTGATTGGCTGTGTGACCTTAGGCAAGGCCCTAAACTTTCTGGGCCTCTGTTTTCTCATCTGGCAGTTGAGATTAGGTAACAATAGTAGCGACCTCACAGAATTGTTCAGATAAACTTACTAATTCATTCAGGTTTAGGCTTTTCTGGAACCTTGATCAGTAAATGGTAGCGGCCATATGATGGTGGAATTCCAGATAGCTCGAGCCACCTTTATCCAGGCATCATGTTCCTTTTACTGATAAGGGAATGTTTCCTGAAATTCACCTTGATCTTTCATAGTAAAGACAGGGGAGTATGTTAGTCACCCATTCGTGTCTGACTCTTCTTGACCCCATAGACTGTAAGCCCACCAGGCTTCTCTGTCCATGGAATTCTCCAGGCAAGAATACTGGCATGGATAGCCATCCCTTCCCCAAGGGATCTTCTGACCCAGAAATTGAACCCGGGTCTCCTGCATTGCAGGCAGATTCTTTACTGACTGAGCCACGAGGGAAGCTCAGTAAAGACCAGGCTGGAGACAACATTTCTAGGGTATCTGAAGGTTTGGATTTTTGCATAATGGTGTTCATGTCAAGATGATCTGGGAAGAAAATGAGGTTGTCAAGTTAAAGAGTGGTTAGTTTATTTTATACCATAGAATTTAGTCATAACTCATTTCAGGATGGATTGGGGGGTAGAAATCATCCCGTCCCTAGGACAACCCCTTCCGAGATAGATGAGCAAACCGAGGACGGAATCAATTAAGGTCTTAGAGTTACTTGCTTGGTGATTACAAGCTGGCACTTGGGTCTCAAAAATGGTCCAACTGAGCCTTTTATTATTGGCTTCGTGTGCGATAGATGCAAAAATCAAGGCCTCAGCCTTGCCAGGACCCATGAAAATAGACTTCAGAGCAACTTGGCCAATTCTTATTTTCAACTTCCACCTCTCACGGTTGCCAAAAAATTGTTTTAGAAAGCATTTTTTTTTCTTTCTAGTTTAATATGTTGGCTTTCAATAGCAGCTAAAATCATTGTATTGTCTACCTAGAAACTACCTAGGAACTTAGACAGTTCATCCTGTGGTTAACCATGACTCTGGAATCTGACCTTCTGGGTCCACATTTCAGCTTCTTAAACCCTGATTGGCTGTGTGACCTTAGGCAAGGCCCTAAACTTTCTGGGCCTCTGTTTTCTCATCTGGCAGTTGAGATTAGGTAACAATAGTAGCGACCTCACAGAATTGTTCAGATAAACTTACTAATTCATTCAGGTTTAGGCTTTTCTGGAACCTTGATCAGTAAATGGTAGCGGCCATATGATGGTGGAATTCCAGATAGCTCGAGCCACCTTTATCCAGGCATCATGTTCCTTTTACTGATAAGGGAATGTTTCCTGAAATTCACCTTGATCTTTCATAGTAAAGACAGGGGAGTATGTTAGTCACCCATTCGTGTCTGACTCTTCTTGACCCCATAGACTGTAAGCCCACCAGGCTTCTCTGTCCATGGAATTCTCCAGGCAAGAATACTGGCATGGATAGCCATCCCTTCCCCAAGGGATCTTCTGACCCAGAAATTGAACCCGGGTCTCCTGCATTGCAGGCAGATTCTTTACTGACTGAGCCACGAGGGAAGCTCAGTAAAGACCAGGCTGGAGACAACATTTCTAGGGTATCTGAAGGTTTGGATGTGTAAACATTGACTATGAGATCCTCCCAGAGAGAAGAAATACTATAATATGAATACAGTCTGATGAGAATCTGGGGCTGTCTGGAACTGTAAGCAATGCCATTTAACTGCCATGGAAGGTGCTCCTCTGGGAGGAGTGGGAGATTTGATAGGAACAGAGATGTGAGCTCAGCTCTCAGGGGCTCCTAAGAAGGCAGAGTAAAGAAGTTTGGATGGAGGGCCTTTGCGTACCAAGGTCAACACGGAGATTAGGGAAGATTAGAGGGAGAGGGAGAGAAGATCAGAGGGAGTGGGGTGGGGTCCAGGCAAGCAGACGAGATGCAAGGCTGTTGAATTAGGAAGGATAGAGAGGAGGAGGATGCAGCATTGATAACTCCTGGGAATTGATGCAGGCGGGTGGGTCTCAGGCTCAGAATAGTGCCGTTAAGAGAAGCTGAGGGCCAGTGGTCCAGTGGGGTAGAGAGTCCGCCTCACAGTACAAGGGGCACCGGTTCAATCCCTGGCCCGGGAAGACCCAACGTGCAGAGGAACGGTTGGGCTTGTGTGTCCAATTGCGAGCCAGCACTCTGGAGCGCATGTGCCCAGAGCTGGTTCTCTGCAGTGAGGAAGGCCGCTGCGATGGGAGGCCCACACATGCCGAAGAATAATAAAGATGGATGAAGAAGAAAGAGAAGGGCTTCCCTGGTGGTCCAGTGGGTAAGGACACCGCCTTGCAGTACAAGGGGCGCCAGTTCGATCCCTGGCCTGGGAAGATCTCACGTGCCGCAGAGCGCTGGACCGGTGTGTCCAATTACCGAGCCGGAGCTCTGGGGCGCATGCGCCCAGAGCCGGCGCTCTGCGACGACAGAGGCCACCGCGATGGAAGGCCCACACGGGCCAAAGAACAAAAAAGACGGATGAAGGTAGATAAATGAAGAACCAATAGAAGTGGCCCGCCTGCTCCCCTCCCTCCCCACCCCTCCCCCCACCAATAATAAATAAATAAATAAATCTTTAAAAAAAAAGAAGAAAGAGAAGCTGAAACCCTTGGAGTAGGGGTGGGTTTGCAGTCGAGGAAGATGACTTCACGTTTTGTGAAGAACGATTTGACATACAGAAAGGACAACCCAGGATTACTGCCCCTTTGGTAGACGTTCAGAACTGGAACGTAGACAGAGCTCAGTCCTTAGAGAGATTTCTGAGAGTCATCGCTAATGTGTGTTAGCAGTAAAGACCCGAGGATATCAGAGATCACCCAAGATCATGTCTAGACTCGAGAGCCCCCCGCACATCCTTTGGGTCAAGACAGTTAAGGCATACAGCCGTGGCCGTGGTACCACGAGATGCAGACTGCAGGAATTCCTTTCAGTTGCTGTGTGTGAGTTGGTGCTCCCCTCACATGACCTGCAGTGCTTTCAGTTTTTAAGCCTGCTCATGAGCACAGGAGGAGCTTCCTATTGCCTATTGCCTCATCACACACTGATGGGCAGCAGCCTTTGGGATTCCTTTAATGCTGGACAGAGAAATAGGTTTACTTTATGGACTTTTGAAATGGCCTTATAAAATGTACAGCTTTACTAGGACAAAGAGGAGACCCTGAAACCATAAATTCAAATTAAAACCATTTTTTTTCAAGCTGTTTTATAACCGTTCATTTTGTATGTGGTTTTCAGTGGGTATAAAAATACCCGGTGGGTGTGTGGGTGGTTTTTCGTGTTTTGAAAAGGGTGAGAATATGAGATGCCGAGCACTGGGATGAGAGCTATAATTACTAAATCTGATTCTTTCCCAGGATTGGCTCCTGGGTGGGTATCTTGACTCTAAAAATCCAACGACAGTTCAGAATCCAGAGCAATCCGCCACTCTCTCCTCCCCCTCCTCTGAACATTAAAAGAATTATCGTGGCGAAAATGAGAGGGAGTGTAGGGTGGATGATGCGTCTTCCTGATCTTCTTTCGCGCTGCTCACTGACTGTTCAAGGCTGCGGCGCTTCAGGAAAGAGGCTGGTGTGATGGCATCTCCTTACTGGTTACACAGCAGCCCTGCACAGCTGTGATGGAAAGAGTTCTAAATATAACCCGGACTCCTTTCAAATCTTCCTCCGCCAGTCTTGGCGGATGTGGTCAACGCGCTAAAAATACCTGCTGCCTGAACCTTTGAGGTATCCGAAGAGGAAGGGGCAGGTGGGAGCCCTGGGGCCCCGTGGTGCTGCTGGGAGGCCTGGCCAGCTCCCAGGGCTGCTGCCCGCGGGGCCGCTCCCCAAGCTGCCGGGTGTGCTGCCGGCCAGGCCACCGGCTCAGGGATAAGAGCCCACTCTTGAGTCTCCTATTCACTGTTGGCAGGTTTCAAGGACACTATTCATATACTCGGCATCTGTTCTCTGTACCAAGGCCCTCAAACCTGCAGCGGCCACTGTGGTGCAGTGAAAGGGGTGGTGGTTTCTAATCTTATTTCACAGGTTCAGAATTTTAGAACTGGTCAGGTCCTTAGACATCCTTTCGTCGGTAAAACATTCCATTAAAGTCGCCAAATTTAGGGTGTCATGTTTGTCTGTCTCCCTAGTGACCATAGGGATTTGGAAAGGGAGTTTCAGTCTTTGGTTATTTAAGGAAATCACTCTCTTTATTGAGGAACACACATAGGAGGATAACGAAAACCAGTCTTTTAAAAAATGTTGACCAGTTGATTCTGTGCAAGGCTTTTCCTTCTTTATTAGAAAATGGAAAATTGAGGCTCCTTTTCTCACACCAGTCTCTTGAGTATAAAACTCATTGGTGACATAGCCAGACGCCTGGAGTCTCAGGAAGACTTTCAAGAACTAGTTTCTGGAATCCCATAATCCCATACCATAACTGTGGTCCTTAACGGAAGGACCAGAGGTAGCCTCTGTTTTCCTGGGAAGGAAAGGTTTTACAGATGATCACCACTATCCGCGGAATGCTGTCAGCATTGTGGAGGCAGTTGGCAATGTATAATAACACCGCGCAAGTCATCTCTTAAAATGCACAGTGGGCTTCCCCTGGTGGTCCAGTGGGTAAGGACACCGCCTTGCAGTGCAAGGGGCGCCGGTTCGATCCCTGGCCTGGGAAGATCCCACGTGCCGCGGAGCGGCTGGACTGATGTGTCCAATCACCGAGCCGGAGCTCTGGAGCGCATGCGCCCAGAGCCGGAGCTCTGGAACAACAGACGCCACCGCAATGGGAAGCCCACAGAAGCCAAAGAACAAAGACGGATGAAAATAGAGAAATGAAAGACCAATAGAAGTGGCCCGCCCGGTCCCCTCCCTCCCCAACCCGACCCCCGCCCAAAATAAATAAATAAATCTTTAAAAAAGAAAAAAATGCACAGTAACTCCCTTAGCCCCAGTCCCCTCCAGTAGACTCGTGGGCAGATGTGGAGAGTGCAGAGCCTGTGAGGAGAGCAAGGAGGCCCCGCAACCCTGTCCGGCCCAAGGAAGGGAAGGCGCCAGGGCCGGTGCTGTGCCATTTTCAACATGTTCAATACGATGGCTATAGAATTTCCATATAGTAACGGGTACATGTCCTCCACTGTGAGCTTCTCAGAGCTCCTTCCTATGTCTGGGAGAGTGTCCCTAATATTTTTCCTCTGGTTTGAAATGTTTTCTTGAGTCCTGGAGGCTGTCAAAAAGATCGGAGTTTTTGTTTTTCAATTTTGGCCTCTTTTATTGTTTTTTATTCATTTATTTTATTCTTTGGCCTATGTGGGCCTCCCATTGCAGCGGCCTCTCTCGTTGCAGAGCACTGGCTCTGGGTGGGTGCAAACGCTGCAGAGCGCTGGCTGGTAATTGGACACACTCGTCCAGCCGCTCTGCGACACGTGGGATCTTCCCCGACCAGGGATCAAACTGGTGCCCCTTTACCCACTGGACCACCAGGGAAGCCCCGGTTGGAGTTTTAAGTATCATTTCATGCAGGACTGAATCAACATCACCAAAAAGTGTATTTCCCCTGAACTGGTGCACCTATAACCAGACCTGACCTGACTGGAAGGGAGATGGTCTACTTTGGGAGTTGGTGTGATTTTCTGGAAAGAACGTGACTCTGGAGCTGGTAGCTTCAGTTGTGTAGAAGCCAGGGAGGGGGTGGGCACAGAGGGGCTGCCTTTTTCTCTGGGTGCCAAGAAGAGGGGTGGAGGAGGGGAGGGGTACCCAGGTGGCATCATCATGGGTTCTCAAATGTTGACCCTCTGACATTCCAGAATGAAGAGCTTCGAAACTTGTCCCTTTCTGGCCATGTTGGATTTGACAGTCTCCCCGACCAGCTGGTCAACAAGTCGACCTCTCAAGGATTCTGCTTCAACATCCTGTGTGTTGGTAAGTGACTCATGGCGTGCTGCTGAGCAACTGGTCTGACTCGTGGGTGCCAGCAGGTGACTGTCACAGGGGCATGATTTGGGAAATAAGGGATGCCAGCAGTAACTCCCTTAGCCCCAGTCCCCTCCAGTAGACTCGTGGGCAGATGTGGAGAGTGCAGAGCCTGTGAGGAGAGCAAGGAGGCCCCGCAACCCTGTCCGGCCCAAGGAAGGGAAGGCGCCAGGGCCGGTGCTGTGCCATTTTCAACATGTTCAATACGATGGCTATAGAATTTCCATATAGTAACGGGTACATGTCCTCCACTGTGAGCTTCTCAGAGCTCCTTCCTATGTCTGGGAGAGTGTCCCTAATATTTTTCCTCTGGTTTGAAATGTTTTCTTGAGTCCTGGAGGCTGTCAAAAAGATCGGAGTTTTTGTTTTTCAATTTTGGCCTCTTTTATTGTTTTTTATTCATTTATTTTATTCTTTGGCCTATGTGGGCCTCCCATTGCAGTGGCCTCTCTCGTTGCAGAGCACTGGCTCTGGGTGGGTGCAAACGCTGCAGAGCGCTGGCTGGTAATTGGACACACTCGTCCAGCCGCTCCGCGGCACGTGGGATCTTCCCAGGCCAGGGATCAAACTGGTGCCCCTTTACCCACTGGACCACCAGGGAAGCCCCGGTTGGAGTTTTAAGTATCATTTCATGCAGGACTGAATCAACATCACCAAAAAGTGTATTTCCCCTGAACTGGTGCACCTATAACCAGACCTGACCTGACTGGAAGGGAGATGGTCTACTTTGGGAGTTGGTGTGATTTTCTGGAAAGAACGTGACTCTGGAGCTGGTAGCTTCAGTTGTGTAGAAGCCAGGGAGGGGGTGGGCACAGAGGGGCTGCCTTTTTCTCTGGGTGCCAAGAAGAGGGGTGGAGGAGGGGAGGGGTACCCAGGCGGCATCATCATGGGTTCTCAAATGTTGACCCTCTGACATTCCAGAATGAAGAGCTTCGAAACTTGTCCCTTTCTGGCCATGTTGGATTTGACAGTCTCCCCGACCAGCTGGTCAACAAGTCGACCTCTCAAGGATTCTGCTTCAACATCCTGTGTGTTGGTAAGTGACTCATGGCGTGCTGCTGAGCAACTGGTCTGACTCGTGGGTGCCAGCAGGTGACTGTCACAGGGGCATGATTTGGGAAATAAGGGAGATGATCGTTTTCCTCCTTGATTATCTGTGAAACAGGACAGTAATATCCACTCCATGCATGTCACACAGTTCTTAGGGTTGGCCAAAAAGTTCATCCCGAACGTATTTAGGTTAAAATGCTTTGTAAGCTTCGTGGTGTTATTCAAACTGTTAGTTTTATTTGTGTCACATAGTCAAGTTGTGATCAGTTTAATATTGCTTTTGATTTTTCATGGGGGGAGGGACTTAGACCCCTAACTAGACTGTGTATAATCAATCATTTAGGCGTGTCTGACTCTTTGCGACCCCAGGGACCGTAGCCCTCCAGGCTCTTCTGTCCATGAAATTTTCCAAACAAGAATACTGGAGTGAGTTGCCATTTAGTTTTCTAGAGGATCTTCCAGGGCCAGGAATCAAACCCACATCTGTGTCTCCTGCATTGGCAGGCAGATTCTTTACCTAGGAAACCTCATAACTGGACTGCAGGAAGTTGAAAGAAGGAACTGAGAGGCACATACACAGAAAAATCATTCAAAAGCATTTTAAGAATTTGTTTCCGGGGTCTCTGAATATGGTGCAGTAATATTCTCCATTGAAATCTTAAGATGTGCTTCTACCTACAACAGGGAAAATCTGCAACTAAGAATACTTACAAGTTCTGCTTTTAGACAGTATAGAATCCTATTTTGTATTTGAAATAGATTTTCCTTCTGACCTGACCTGACTGGAAGGGAGATGGTCTACTTTGGGAGTTGGTGTGATTTTCTGGAAAGAACGTGACTCTGGAGCTGGTAGCTTCAGTTGTGTAGAAGCCAGGAGGGGTGGGCACAGAGGGCTGCCTTTTCTCTGGGTGCCAAGAAGAGGGGTGGAGGAGGGGAGGGGTACCCAGGTGGCATCATCATGGGTTCTCAAATGTTGACCCTCTGACATTCCAGAATGAAGAGCTTCGAAACTTGTCCCTTTCTGGCCATGTTGGATTTGACAGTCTCCCCGACCAGCTGGTCAACAAGTCGACCTCTCAAGGATTCTGCTTCAACATCCTGTGTGTTGGTAAGTGACTCATGGCGTGCTGCTGAGCAACTGGTCTGACTCGTGGGTGCCAGCAGGTGACTGTCACAGGGGCATGATTTGGGAAATAAGGGAGATGATCGTTTTCCTCCTTGATTATCTGTGAAACAGGACAGTAATATCCACTCCATGCATGTCACACAGTTCTTAGGGTTGGCCAAAAAGTTCATCCCGAACGTATTTAGGTTAAAATGCTTTGTAAGCTTCGTGGTGTTATTCAAACTGTTAGTTTTATTTGTGTCACATAGTCAAGTTGTGATCAGTTTAATATTGCTTTTGATTTTTCATGGGGGGAGGGACTTAGACCCCTAACTAGACTGTGTATAATCAATCATTTAGGCGTGTCTGACTCTTTGCGACCCCAGGGACCGTAGCCCTCCAGGCTCTTCTGTCCATGAAATTTTCCAAACAAGAATACTGGAGTGAGTTGCCATTTAGTTTTCTAGAGGATCTTCCAGGGCCAGGAATCAAACCCACATCTGTGTCTCCTGCATTGGCAGGCAGATTCTTTACCTAGGAAACCTCATAACTGGACTGCAGGAAGTTGAAAGAAGGAACTGAGAGGCACATACACAGAAAAATCATTCAAAAGCATTTTAAGAATTTGTTTCCGGAGTCTCTGAATATGGTGCAGTAATATTCTCCATTGAAATCTTAAGATGTGCTTCTACCTACAACAGGGAAAATCTGCAACTAAGAATACTTACAAGTTCTGCTTTTAGACAGTATAGAATCCTATTTTGTATTTGAAATAGATTTTCCTTCTGAATTGTTGAATTAACCTTTAGTCTTTCAATTGGAATCTGAAACTGACCTCCATTTATTCCGGGTAGATAAACGGAAAAGGCCAAAGAGATCGACATGTATTTGTATCCTCAGTATGTTTTGTTCATAGCTTTTAAATGTGATGCATTGACCTCGGCTTCTGGTCTTGGTATTTTTCTTCTTTAGCCATATATATATATTTTTAAAGATTTATTTATTTATTTATTTTTGGGCAGGGGTCGGGTTGGGGAGGGAGGGGAGCAGGCAGGCCACTTCTATTGGTCTTTCATTTCTCTATTTTCATCTGTCTTTGTTCTTTGGCTCCTGTGGGCCTCCCATTGCGGTGGCGTCTGTTGTCGCAGAGCGCCAGCTCTGGGCATATGCGCTCCAGAGCTCCGGCTCGGTGATTGGACACATCAGTCCAGCTGCTCCGCGGCACGTGGGATCTTCCCAGGCCAGGGATCGAACCGGCACCCCTTGCACTGCAAGGCGGTGTCCTTACCCACTGGATCACCAGGGGAAGCCTGCCATATATTTTTTGAGCTAAGAGGAGGAAGGTAGGAAAGAAGGTGGAGAGAAAGAGGAAAGTAGAAATAGGAATCTCTTGTTGTTGGGAAGCAAGATGTGTCCCTGGAACCAATCATGGCCTTTCCTTCACCCTCCCTGTCACCTTTGATGAAGGGCCAGGCTGCCCAGCAGGCTTAGGCCGCGTTGTTGTTTGGCCATTGTCCTCTGGGTATAGAGTTCAAGACAGAGTGAAAGGAATTCTGTCCATAGCCAATATGTGTTCTGTATGCCTTCTCCCCACAAGCTTGGCAGAATGTACCCGACAACTTCTCTTGCCTAAGTAAAATGAAGTCAATGTAGCACAGAAAGGTGCATTTTCAATGTGAATCACTTGTCAGGTGGAGGGGTAGGTCTTTTCCTTTTTGAAAATCTCGGAGAGGAGCATGTTGCATGTGGCGCCCGCATGGGCATTGCTAGTAGAAGGCCGCCGCTGACTTGCCCACCGGCCGGCTGGCTGGCTGGCACTCTGTCTTGAGCACCAGAGATGAACATGACTGGAACTGCCAGCTCTCCTGCTTTTTTTTTTTCTCCTGTTCTCCCCACATTAAAATTCAGCACCGGACCCCCTGGAATGGCAGCTCGTTCTACAGAGTGGCATAAATGAGTTGTCTTTCTTCTGCTAAGTGCTCATTGCAGAGCAGGGCGATTCTTCATTAGCATAGAGATTTGTTGGTAATTTGTTGGTTTTTCTGTTGAAAAGTGTGCTGAATTGCAGGCCAATTACTCTTCTGGCTTCTCTTGTCTGCCTTCCCAAGCCCTGCATTCAGAATCAGCTTCCAGAATGCATGTGAGAGTTATGGTCCAACTCCTGCAAGTGGGATGAAGCCTTCCAGTGGGACTGGGCTGGAAGGACCCAGTTGACCCGGTGTGTGGTGGGCAGGTGTTGTCCCGTTGGCTGACCCTTGTGTTACGAGCACAGTTAATGCTCGCATTCCTCACAGGCCATATCCAGGCTGCGCTGTCGCCTTTGTATAGCAACTGCCATTCTGTTTCTCCTGGAGGGGTGGGGTGTGAGGATACGTACCATTATTAGGTTATTAAACTGTCCTTTCTTTGTTATTGTTTAGTCTCTAAGCTGTGCCTTTTTGCTGACCCCATGGACCCCATTCTTAACCAAGTTTAAAAATTCGTTTTTCAGTTATTTAATATGCATATTTCTGGTTAAAATAGTATAAAATACCACCCACCATTCCCCTCCTACCTTCATTTCATTCCACAGAGATAACACTGTGGATTCCTTCTAGAAACTTCCTACATTTGGAACTGATTTTTGGAGGTGAAAACAATACCAGATTATTATTTTACAGCTTTTTCATTAATTTTTAAAAATTAATTTTTTTGGAGTATAGTTGCTTTACAGTGTTGTTAGTTTCTGTTGTACAGCAAAGTGAATCTGCCATAGGTATACAAAGGCAAGAGGAGACAGGGGCAACAGAGGATGAGGTGGCTGGATGGCATTGCTGACATGAGTATGAGCAAGCTCAGGGAGATGGTGAAGGACAGGGAAGCCTGGCGTGCTTCAGTTCACGGGGTGGGAGGGGGGACATGACTTAGTGACTGAACAACAGCAAAAGTACGTATATCCATTCCTTTTTGAAGTTCCTTCCCATTTAGGTCACCACAGAGTGTTGAGGACGTCAGGTTTGTAGAAGCCCAACAGCATGAGTCTCACAGGGCCAAAATCGAGGGTGCCACACGGCTGTGCTCCTTTCTGGAACTGAAGGGGAGAAGACACTTTCTTTTTCCCTCTGCTGGAGGTTGCTCACATTCCTGGACTCTTGGACCCTTTCCTCCATCTTCAAAGCCAGTAGGGTTGCATCTCTCTGAGACTGTTCTTGGATTAGGAGAATTTCCACAGAGAATTGTAGGATTCTGTTTTAAATGGAGTTTAAGGCTCTTCCTCAACCCTCAAACACACTAAAAAGACCCTTTACTGAGTTGTATCATTGGAAACAACCTGGTCTAGGAATTCAAAGAGTGTTTGCAGGGCCCGTCTCTGGTTTATGATCCTGCCTGCTTCTGGGTTTTCTCTTCCCGGAGGTGGTAGGGCCGCCGGCAGAGTCGCCAGCTCCGCAACCCCAGAGGAAAGAAGAAGCCATTCCTGACATGGCTTGTTCACCAGTCACGGGCTGCCTCTGCTCCACCAGGCCTTCCTCATCTGCCCACCCCGACTGGGAGATGGGGTTTATCTACCCTGAAACATATGGGGGTCTCCTTGGAGAGAAGACAAAGACAGAAAGGAGGGTGAGCTCAGGAGAGAGACACACTGGACAGATAGAAACCAGTCTCTCAGGATTGTGGAAGCACTTCTTTGTTTTGGCTTTACACATACGAGATCATGCTGTTCCAGTCTTTTTGCCTTTTTTTTTTTTTTCACTCCACAGTAAGTCCTATCCATCCTTCTGTGCCCATATATCTAGTCATCCAGGTTCTTTTCCACAGCACTTTGGAGCCCTTTGGTTGGAGTGAGTATTAGCTCTTTGAGAAATGTGTCAACATTAGGTTAAACATACTTATCCTCAGAGGATAAGACCCATCAAATCCCTTCAGAGGTACTTTGGCATGCTCAGAGTTGAAAGCAGGAGATGGTGAAGGACGGGGAAAGGGGGCTATTCACGGTGGAGGGGGACATGACTTAGTGACTGAACAACAGCAAAAGTACGTATATCCATTCCTTTTTGAAGTTCCTTCCCATTTAGGTCACCACAGAGTGTTGAGGACGTCAGGTTTGTAGAAGCCCAACAGCATGAGTCTCACAGGGCCAAAATCGAGGGTGCCACACGGCTGTGCTCCTTTCTGGAACTGAAGGGGAGAAGACACTTTCTTTTTCCCTCTGCTGGAGGTTGCTCACATTCCTGGACTCTTGGACCCTTTCCTCCATCTTCAAAGCCAGTAGGGTTGCATCTCTCTGAGACTGTTCTTGGATTAGGAGAATTTCCACAGAGAATTGTAGGATTCTGTTTTAAATGGAGTTTAAGGCTCTTCCTCAACCCTCAAACACACTAAAAAGACCCTTTACTGAGTTGTATCATTGGAAACAACCTGGTCTAGGAATTCAAAGAGTGTTTGCAGGGCCCGCTCTGGTTTATGATCCTGCCTGCTTCTGGGTTTTCTCTTCCCGGAGGTGGTAGGGCCGCCGGCAGAGTCGCCAGCTCCGCAACCCCAGAGGAAAGAAGAAGCCATTCCTGACATGGCTTGTTCACCAGTCACGGGCTGCCTCTGCTCCACCAGGCCTTCCTCATCTGCCCACCCCGACTGGGAGATGGGGTTTATCTACCCTGAAACATATGGGGGTCTCCTTGGAGAGAAGACAAAGACAGAAAGGAGGGTGAGCTCAGGAGAGAGACACACTGGACAGATAGAAACCAGTCTCTCAGGATTGTGGAAGCACTTCTTTGTTTTGGCTTTACACATACGAGATCATGCTGTTCCAGTCTTTTTGCCTTTTTTTCTTTTTTTTTCACTCCACAGTAAGTCCTATCCATCCTTCTGTGCCCATATATCTAGTCATCCAGGTTCTTTTCCACAGCACTTTGGAGCCCTTTGGTTGGAGTGAGTATTAGCTCTTTGAGAAATGTGTCAACATTAGGTTAAACATACTTATCCTCAGAGGATAAGACCCATCAAATCCCTTCAGAGGTACTTTACAGCAGAATATCTGTACAAGAAAACAGCTCTCACTGTCAATTAATGCTCTATTTTTAAAGAGTCCATGAAAGGCATTCTAATTCATGAAAATGGGTTTTTTTTCTTTTGCTTTTTTGCTTTTACAGCGCTTGGTTGTTTACAGATATGTATGTAATTCTGATGAACATGTTTTGACAGCCACTTAGAGAAGCGGGCATCGTATTTAACTTCAGAATATCCATGCTGCTTTCTCGTCTCTGGTCATCCTACTGTGCACTTAGGTATTTTACACAGTATGTGTCTGTATGGTGTTCATAGCATCATATATTTCTGTGTGAAAAATTTGGAAGAGAATTGAAGATTTTTTTAAGTTATGATCCTTAGTAAGGAAGCTGATGATTTTTGAAAAGGTCTTGGAATCATACTTTTGTTTTCTGGCGAGAGCCTACAGGTTGTAAACAGAGGAAACCAACTAGAGCAGAAGGGAATCCTGGTATGCACTTCGCTTAGTTTTAAGAGGCACTGAATTAAATGCTGTGAGTGCCTTTCTCTCTCAGTCCTAGAGAGAAATGCAGTAGAAAGCAGGAGAGTAGTGTTCACTTAACTGGAAAGAGAATTTTTTTTTTTTTGGCTGCGCTAGGTCTTCGTGGCTTTCTCTAGCTGTGGGAAGTTGGGGCTACTCTCCAGTTGTGGTACAGGGCTTCTCGTAGTGACAGCTTCCTTTGTTGTGGAGCACAGTCTCTAGGGTGTGCAGGCTCAGCAGTTCCGGTGAATGGGCTTAGTTGCTTTGCAGCATATAGATTCTTCCCAGACCGGGCATTGAACCCATGTTCCCTGCACTGACAGGCAGATTCCTTTTTTTTTTTTTTTCTTAAAAACACATTTACTTATTTATTTATTTGGGGGGCGGGTGGAGTAGAGTGGGGAGGGAGGGGGACGGGCGGGCCACTTCTATTGGTCTTTCATTTCTCTATTTTCATCCGTCTTTGTTCTTTGGCTCTTGTGGGCCTCCCATCACAGTGGCCTCTGATGTTGCAGAGCACCGGCTCTGGGCGCATGCGCTCCAGAGCTCCAGCTCGGTAATTGGACACATCGGTGCAGCCGCTCCGCAGCACGTGGGATCTTCCCAGGCCAGGGATCGAACTGGCGCCCCTTGCACTGCAAGGTGGTGTCCTTACCCACTGGACCACCTGGGAAGCCCGACAGGCAGATTCTTAACCACTGAACCACCACGGAAGTCCGGAAGAGAATTCTTTTTTTTTTTTTTTTTAATTTATTTATTTGGTTGTACTGGGTCTCAGTTGGGATCTAGTTCCCCGACCAGGGATCAAACCCGAGCCCCCTGCATTGGGAACACAGAGTCTTAACCACTGGACCACCAGGGAAGTCCCCAGAAGAGAATTCTTGATGTTAAGTTGGATATCAGACCATCAAGGGTTCACAGTTCATAGTTCACAGGGAAGGGACTCAGCCATACCTATATACGTATCCATTCTGATCTAGGCTGGCAGGTAACAATGAGTAGAGTTCCATGTACTGTACAATGGATACAACCTTGCTGATTATCCATTTTGCATATAGCAGTGTGTACATGATCTTCCCAAACTCCCTAGCTATCCTTTCTCCCCGGCAACCCTAAGTTTGTTTTGTAAGTCTGTGAGTCACTTTTTGTTTTGTAAGTTCATGTATATCATTTCTTGTTAGAGTCCACAGATAAAGGATGTCGTATGCTATTTCTCCTCTGGCTGGCCTGCTTCACTCAGTATGACAGTCTCTAGGCCCATTCATGTTGCTGCAGATGGTAGTTTATTCTTTTTAATAAGCCTTTCTTATCCACACTGTATTTCTAAATCAGTATTCAGCCTTTCTTTACAATTTTAAATTTATAGATCTTTATCATTCTTTTTCTCACACCAGCTCTGTGAGAAACTACACCATTGACCTGGCTGTCTCTGTTGGCTCTTTGTGCCCTTGCACAGATGGACAGGGCTTCCCTGATGGCTCAGATGGTAAACTGCCTCCAATCCCGGTGACTGGGGGTTGATCCCCAGCTCAGGCAGATCCCCTGGAGAAGGGAATGGCAGCCCACTCCAGTATTCTTGCCTGTGAAATCCCATGGACAGAGGAGCCCGGTGGGCTACAGTCCATAGGGTCACAAAGAGTCAGATATGACGGAGTCACTAACACTTTCACTTTCACAAATGGATACAATACTGTGACATTTCAGCTTTTGAAGAGGAACCGATTCAATAGTAGGGTCGAAGTAAATTAATGAAGCATTTGTGAGTAGAAATAAAAAAAATTAATTTTGGGAACTTCCCTCAGGGATCCAGTGGTTTAGAATCTGCCTGCCAATGCAGGGGTCATAGGTTCAATCTCTGATCTGGGAAGATCCCACATGCTGCAGATCCCAACTACTGACGCCACACTCCTAGAGCCTGTGGGATGGAAGAGAAGCCTGTTGGTGGCCACACTAGAGAAGCCAGAGCACCACAAGGAAGAACCAGCACAGCCAAAATAAAAAGTCAATATAAAAAAGTTTTCACTGTATCGTTTTGAGGGAATAGCGGAAGTGGAATAGAAGACAGATGAGTTTAAGGTAATTTTCGCCAAGGCTATAGTGTCAGCATTAGCTGTGGAATTTTACAATCAGATCTTAAACATGTTTTATCCCATCTTGCTTTTCCAGGAAAGGCTATGTGGTTTACAGGAAGAAGTGAATGAGTAAATGAATAAAGATAAAACTAACCCTAGAAAACAAAGTGAAGTCAAGGTGAGAGTCAGAACTTAAAGCTATCAGATCTGCTTATAGCAGTTGATTCTCTCAGGAACACATTTACCTCTGATCCAGTGGTAAGAGCATGGGGGACCCACTCCGTCCTTGGATATTTGTTAAACACATGTCAGGTGCCAAGCACAAGGTAAATGTTTAATGATGACGGACTTACGGGAACTTTAAAGTAAAAACAAAATAGTTGCTCCAGATAAAACACTGTTAACCTGGAAGAATCTCTCCTGTGGATTTTGAGAAAAAAATGCACGATGGCCGTCCCTCCACGGAAGCCTGGATTCCTGAGCTTTCCCACTCAGGGCTGTGGAGCCGTGCAATCAGGGCTTCCTGATGGCTCAGATAACTGCCTCCAATCCCGGTGACTGGGGTTGATCCCCAGCTCAGGAAGATCCTGGAGAAGGGAATGGCAGCCCACTGCAGTATTCCTGTCTGGGAAGTCCCCTGGACAGAGGAGCCTGGTGGGCTACAGTCCATAGTGTCACAAAGAGTCAGATATGACGGAGTCACTAACACTTTCACTTTCACAAATGGATACAATACTGTGACATTTCAGCTTTTGAAGAGGAACCGATTCAATAGTAGGGTCGAAGTAAATTAATGAAGCATTTGTGAGTAGAAATAAAAAAAATTAATTTTGGGAACTTCCCTCAGGGATCCAGTGGTTTAGAATCTGCCTGCCAATGCAGGGGTCATGGGTTCAATCTCTGATCTGGGAAGATCCCACATGCTGCAGATCCCAACTACTGACGCCACACTCCTAGAGCCTGTGGGATGGAAGAGAAGCCTGTTGGTGGCCACACTAGAGAAGCCAGAGCACCACAAGGAAGAACCAGCACAGCCAAAATAAAAAGTCAATATAAAAAAATTTTCACTGTATCGTTTTGAGGGAATAGCGGAAGTGGAATAGAAGACAGATGAGTTTAAGGTAATTTTCGCCAAGGCTATAGTGTCAGCATTAGCTGTGGAATTTTACAATCAGATCTTAAACGTGTTTTATTCCATCTTGCTTTTCCAGGAAAGGCTATAAGTAAGTGGTTTACAGGAAGAAGTGAATGAGTAAATGAATAAAGATAAAACTAACCCTAGAGAACAAAGTGAAGTCAAGGTGAGAGTCAGAACTTAAAGCTATCAGATCTGCTTATAGCAGTTGATTCTCTCAGGAACACATTTACCTCTGATCCAGTGGTAAGAGCATGGGGGACCCACTCCGTCCTTGGATATTTGTTAAACACATGTCAGGTGCCAAGCACAAGGTAAATGTTTAATGATGACGGACTTACGGGAACTTTAAAGTAAAAACAAAATAGTTGCTCCAGATAAAACACTGTTAACCTGGAAGAATCTCTCCTGTGGATTTTGAGAAAAAAATGCACGATGGCCGTCCCTCCACGGAAGCCTGGATTCCTGAGCTTTCCCACTCAGGGCTGTGGAGCCGTGCAATGCTGAGGGTCGCGTGCAGATCTCTTACATCAGCTGGTGGTATCACCAAAGCATGCTTTATCCAAGGGGATTCTATGAGGAGTTAAAATAACACAACATAACTGTGCTAATCTGGCTCCATCCAAGAATCAAATCTAGACTATTCAGAGAAGGCAGACAGACCTTCATGCACAGCTATTGGAATAGTTAAAATAATCATTACCCAAGTCGCCAGGCTTGGCAGTCTGAGTCAAAAGGCTGAATCACAGATCAACTATTTGATCAGTTTACAATGAACTACCTTCTAATTAATAATATATCCCTGTGTGTGTGTTTGCTTTTTCTCTTTCATCTTCTTTGTAAACAGTGCCCAGCTTAGAGCCTACAGTTGAAGTCAGCCTGAGAACTGAACGGAAGAGGCAGGCACTGTGCTGTGCGTAGCCTGCTCACCAGCACTGGCAGGAACAGGCAAAACAGAAGCCCCAGAGAGCACTCAGGAGTTGATCTCTAATTACTCTAACATTTAGGCAGATAAATTTATCACAGAGTAAACAACAGACTCAGAAAAATCTACCGAAGTGGCGCATCTCAATCTAAGTGATCACTCTGACCATTTTTCTTTTCATTTACCTTTGACGGAAGGCTTCCTGGGTGCCAGGGGTTCTGAAATGCTTTCAGAGTTGCTATTGGTCATTACTTGTCTCGACATACTGTCACGGTTGTTGGGTTTGAATGGGAACCTACGCCCGGTAGGTTTTCGGTTACTCAGCTCCAAAGAAGGCCTTTTGCTCTTGTTTGTTCTCAGAAGTATAGAAAATGCCTTCTTTTCGGAGGCTAGAGATGGACCTCAACAACGAACGCATTGAAAATTTCAGCTCTCCTAGTTTGCTCGAATTCCTTTTATTTCCCAAACTGTCATTTCTTTGTGAAATACTTTTGCTGAGTTGCACCGCTGCTAGGGTAGCGGTGTCTAATTAGGACTCTTAGAAGCACAGAGCATAGAAATGGAAAGCTAAACCCTCTGAAATTTAGAGGAACAGTGGTTTTTCCAACCCGTTGATTAACCCTGTGCTATAAGTCAGGTCTGGAATGCTAATTGTTCACAATGTCCACCTTAATGCAAATAATAGTTAAAATTACATTGCCTTAAAAAAATCATGTTCTTGACTCATATATGCTTAACTAATTCTCGACTTAGTAAATAGTCATTTGAGTCCTGTCCAAGTGACCTAGAATCCTTGCCATGAACACTGTAATCTTTATTTCTTCTGTTCTGAGGGAGAGAGATGAAAATCAGATAGGTCTCACTTTCCACTGTCAGAACCTTGACCTTGTAGGGAAGTTTTATAAGGGAGTTTTGTTGATCATCCTTTGTCTTTATTCTGAAAAAAAAGTAAATTCTGAAAAGAAGTTTGCTGTATTGTGAAAGATACTCCTGTACTTTCTTAAAATGAGTGAGTACCTTCAGTATGGAATTGCTGTCCAGAGTCTCTGTATCTTATGAGCAAGAATACTGTTTTGTTTCTGTATCCACTACTTAGTAACTGTGTTTTGCTCAGAGTTATTTTGTTAAATCAGCAATCATGGGTATGTGGTGGGCACTAGGGATCAGACACTACTTTAGATTGCTTTTATTGATAGGATTTTTGGTAAGAGTATTAAGGAAAGTAAGGAAGACAGGAACTGTCTCAGCTACTACACAGCCAGTCTTCATGGAGATCTGGAACAGTGTCTTGATATTACAGAAGTTCAGGTGTCAGTTGCTGTTTTTATTTATCATTTTATCCCCAGTACCTATGCTTGTTACACTGGAAATACTGAAGTATTATAAATGAATGAACTTCAGATACTAATGTTTATTGCAGCTATCTGCCCTCTTTCTCCTATGTGCCTGGTGCATAGTCTGTCAACAGCACATATTCTATTTGTTTATAGCCTTATGGCATCTGTGTATTCACTTTTCTCAGTGTATTTTTTTTTTTCATGCCGTTGTGCCCTTTTGGTCAGATTACTGTCACTTTGAATATTGTCCCGGGTCGTGTCTAATTAGGGCTCTTAGAAGCACAGAGCATAGAAATGGAAAGCTAAACCCTCTGAAATTTAGAGGAACAGTGGTTTTTCCAACCCATTGATTAACCCTGTGCTATAAGTCAGGTCTGGAATGCTAATTGTTCACAATGTCCACCTTAATGCAAATAATAGTTAAAATTACATTGCCTTAAATCATGGTCTTGATTCATATATGCTTAACTAATTCTCGACTTAGTAAATAGTCATTTGAGTCCTGTCCAAGTGACCTAGAATCCTTGCCATGAACACTGTAATCTTTATTTCTTCTGTTCTGAGGGAGAGAGATGAAAATCAGATAGGTCTCACTTTCCACTGTCAGAACCTTGACCTTGTAGGGAAGTTTTATAGGGGAGTTTTGTTGATCATCCTTTGTCTTTATTCTGAAAAAAAGTAAATTCTGAAAAGAAGTTTGCTGTATCGTGAAAGATACTCCTGTACTTTCTTAAAATGAGTGAGTACCTTCAGTATGGAATTGCTGTCCAGAGTCTCTGTATCTTATGAGCAAGAATACTGTTTTGTTTCTGTATCCACTACTTAGTAACTGTGTTTTGCTCAGAGTTATTTTGTTAAATCAGCAATCATGGGTATGTGGTGGGCACTAGGGATCAGACACTACTTTAGATTGCTTTTATTGATAGGATTTTTGGTAAGAGTATTAAGGAAAGTAAGGAAGACAGGAACTGTCTCAGCTACTACACAGCCAGTCTTCATGGAGATCTGGAACAGTGTCTTGATATTACAGAAGTTCAGGTGTCAGTTGCTGTTTTTATTTATCATTTTATCCCCAGTACCTATGCTTGTTACACTGGAAATACTGAAGTATTATAAATGAATGAACTTCAGATACTAATGTTTATTGCAGCTATCTGCCCTCTTTCTCCTATGTGCCTGGTGCATAGTCTGTCAACAGCACATATTCTATTTGTTTATAGCCTTATGGCATCTGTGTATTCACTTTTCTCAGTGTATTTTTTTTTTTTCATGCCGTTGTGCTGTGTTCAGATTGAAACTCCCAAAGAGAGAAGTGTGATTGGATACACAGATTACTGTCCAGTTTGGAGCATTCTCACAACATAATGACTGGGCATCCATGATGCCTTTGAACATGGGGCTAGCCCTGGTCCAGTTCCCTGTGGTCATTAGCAAGGTCCAAGGTATAAACTGTGGACTCAGGGAGAGGAAGGTGGTTATGGCAGACATGTATAATATCATTCCCATAATAATACATCAGAGTCCGGCTGGTATTCAGTCCTGTTCCAGGTCAGATTCTAAGCTGTGGGAGCACACCATATCCAGCCAATTTACTGTTGTATTCCCAGCACTTGGCACAAAGCTGGAAAAGATACTGGCTGACTGAGGAAGGAGGGACTCTTTTTTTTTTCTTTTTGGCCACTTCTATTGATCCTTCACTTATTTATCTTTGTTCTTTGGCCTGTGTGGGCCTCCCATCTCAGTGGCCTCTCTCGTTGCAGAGCACCGGCTCTGGGCACACACGCTCCAGAGCTCCAGCTTGGTAGCTGGACACGTCCGTCCAGCCGCTCTGTGGCACGGGGGATCCTCCCAGGCCAAGGATCGAACTGGTGCCCCTTGCACCGCAAGGCAGTGTCCTTACCCACTGGACCACCAGGGAAGCCTGAGGGAGTTCTTTGATCTTAGGTGTACCAGGTCCAATGGGTAAAGCTGAAGAGTCTGGCAAATGTCCTTGACCAACTTTTATCCTACAAATGCATCATGGTAGTCAGTGGCAGACCACATAAGGCTTCTAATTAGAGAAAACTCAGTTACAGAAAGATTCCGTTCGACTTCATTTTTGTACTGTGTTGGAAAGCAGTGAGTAATGCAGAACTTCTCATTAGCAAGGATTTTGTCATTACCGTGGAAAAGTTGCCCCTGAGGCTGCAAATCCCAGAGCTCTTTTTTTTCTCCCATGGAACTGTCACCATTACAGAAATCCTTCAGAAGAAGGATATTGTCCCTAGGAACATCATAGGGTTGGGATTTGTTGAAAGGGCTGTAGCTGAGCTGGTAAAGAATCTGCCTGCAGTGCAGGAAGCTCCAGTTCAGTTCCTGGGTTGAAAAGATCCGAGGGAGTAACATGGAAGCCTATACTGTCATGTGTGGAAAAGATAGCTATTGTCATTGTGCTAGGGGAATAGGAGTACCTACAACCACTTGGAGCGATGGTCTGGGGGGATGAGAGGGGGGGAACTGGGTGGGGGGAGGGTCCAGGGATATGCATATGAATATCTGGGAACATACATGTAAAAAAAAAAAAAAAAAAGAAAAGAAAAGATCCCCAGAGAAGGGATGGGCTCCCACTCCATATTCTTGGGCTTCCCTGGTGACTCAGATGTTAAAGAATCTACCTGCAGTGTGGGAGACCTGGGTTCAATCCCTGGGTTAGGAAGCGCTCCTGGAGAAGGGAAAGGCTCCACACTCCAGTTTTCTTGCCTGGAGAATTCCATGGTTTGGCCATGGGTCGCAAAGAGTTGGACATGGCGTGACTTTCACTTTCACAATATACCGGAATGTTTAAATTGTGCTGAGAATCTAATTGGGCAGTTTTGCAAATTTTTTTTTAGAAGATTTATTTATTTATTTATTTTGGGTGGGGGTGGGGAGGGAGGGGAGCAGGCGGGCCACTTCTATTGGTCTTTCATTTGTCCATTTGCATCCATCTTTTTTCTTTGGCCCGTGTGGGCCTCCCATCGTGGCGGCCTCTGCTGTCGCCGAGCACCGGCTCTGGGCGCATGCGCTCCAGAGCTCCGGCTCGGCAGTTGGACACATCCGTCCAGCCGCTCTGCGGCACATGGGATCTTCCCAGGCCAGGGCTTGAACCGGCGCCCCTTGCACTGCAAGGTGGTGTCCTCACCCACTGGACCACCAGGGAAGCCCGCAAATTTTGTTTTAAAAAATGCATTCTTGTGAATGATGTCACTTGATTTCTGCCATCACACACTCAGCCACCACCACGGACGAGGCTGGGTTCCTTCTCATGGCAACTGTTTTTGACTCAAGCATTAGTATTAAGAGAAAGTTTTTTCTTGGTTTTATTTTGAAGATCAGGCTAAAGTTCTCCATGGCTCCATGTCTGGGGCTTACCATTAGATTGCGATAGTGTAATATCTGCCACTCAGCTCTGCATAGATTAGGCTCAATAAAACCTGATGACTTGAACTAGCAACATGAACCAACAAGGCCATGGTTGCAGGTCACTTAACATTCTTCAGTTTCCTTGTCATAATGAGCTGGTAAAGAATCTGCCTGCAGTGCAGGAAGCTCCAGTTCAGTTCCTGGGTTGAAAAGATCCGAGGGAGTAACATGGAAGCCTATACTGTCATGTGTGGAAAAGATAGCTATTGTCATTGTGCTAGGGGAATAGGAGTACCTACAACCACTTGGAGCGATGGTCTGGGGGGATGAGAGGGGGGGAACTGGGTGGGGGGAGGGTCCAGGGATATGCATATGAATATCTGGGAACATACATGTAAAAAAAAAAAAAAAAAAGAAAAGAAAAGATCCCCAGAGAAGGGATGGGCTCCCACTCCATATTCTTGGGCTTCCCTGGTGACTCAGATGTTAAAGAATCTACCTGCAGTGTGGGAGACCTGGGTTCAATCCCTGGGTTAGGAAGCGCTCCTGGAGAAGGGAAAGGCTCCACACTCCAGTTTTCTTGCCTGGAGAATTCCATGGTTTGGCCATGGGTCGCAAAGAGTTGGACATGGCGTGACTTTCACTTTCACAATATACTGGAATGTTTAAATTGTGCTGAGAATCTAATTGGGCAGTTTTGCAAATTTTTTTTTAGAAGATTTATTTATTTGTTTATTTTGGGTGGGGGTGGGGAGGGAGGGGAGCAGGCGGGCCACTTCTATTGGTCTTTCATTTGTCCATTTGCATCCATCTTTTTTCTTTGGCCCGTGTGGGCCTCCCATCGTGGCGGCCTCTGCTGTCGCCGAGCACCGGCTCTGGGCGCATGCGCTCCAGAGCTCCGGCTCGGCAGTTGGACACATCCGTCCAGCCGCTCTGCGGCACATGGGATCTTCCCAGGCCAGGGCTTGAACCGGCGCCCCTTGCACTGCAAGGTGGTGTCCTCACCCACTGGACCACCAGGAAGCCCGCAAATTTTGTTTTAAAAAATGCATTCTTGTGAATGATGTCACTTGATTTCTGCCATCACACACTCAGCCACCACCACGGACGAGGCTGGGTTCCTTCTCATGGCAACTGTTTTTGACTCAAGCATTAGTATTAAGAGAAAGTTTTTTCTTGGTTTTATTTTGAAGATCAGGCTAAAGTTCTCCATGGCTCCATGTCTGGGGCTTACCATTAGATTGCGATAGTGTAATATCTGCCACTCAGCTCTGCATAGATTAGGCTCAATAAAACCTGATGACTTGAACTAGCAACATGAACCAACAAGGCCATGGTTGCAGGTCACTTAACATTCTTCAGTTTCCTTGTCATAAACATCAGCCTGAACACGGGACATCTAACAAATGCTTGCTGTCTACTGGATAGGGACATGCAAATGGAGATAACATAGAGGATCCTCACAGATGCATAACCATAGCTAAAAATACTGGGCAGTCAGATGTCTCTGGAACAGCAGGGCTGGAGGCTGTGTTGGTTGACTGTAGATGTTAGAACCACACCAACTTGAGTTAGAAACCTGACTTTAACACTTAACACCGTGATTTTAGACAAGGTACTTAGACCTTAATTAAGCCTTAATGCCACATCTGTAAAAGGGAGGAAACAGTAGCATTTATTCCATAGGAGTTAGTACTAGGGTTTAATGAGATAGTACCTTGGAAGTTCTTGCTGCAGGGCCTGGTACCAAGTGAGCACTTGGGAGTTGTAGCTGTTGTTATTTGTCAAGAACAACAATATTTGTTATATGTCAAGAATAACAGTATTTATTGCTATTTGTTGTTTTGAAAAAGTGTAATTGTTTCCTATATATTAGATGACATCAAATAATTCAATATAAATGGAGTCAGTCTTTTAAAATTTCTGAGCAACAGAAACACAGCAATGTAGAATTTTTTTAAAGTTAACATATTGATAGTTTTACACGCCAGCGTTTAGGGAAGGAAAACCTACAGTTTGTCTTTCAAATGAGCACAAACTGACCACAGGTAAGCTTATAAATTCTCTTTCTCTATTCAGAGGTAAAAACGTATCTCCATTTGTAAGTTCAGGGTCTTTTCTGTCAAATGTTTCTGAAATCCACGAAGGGATTTGTAGGGAGATGTTCCATAGATCAGACATGAAAAGAACTATCTTTTTGTGGTCGGGTATCTGGTGATACTGACTTTTCAAAAATTTTTACTAACATGATGAAAAAAAAAAAAAAAGCTCCTGATGTTGTGAACTGATGTCTCAGAGGCAGTGACATGTATTTCTCCGTTGTGGTAACGCAGGCGAGACGGGCATCGGCAAATCCACGTTAATGGACACTTTATTCAACACCAAATTTGAAAATGACCCAGCGACTCACAATGAACCAGGTGTCCAGTTAAAAGCCAGAAGTTATGAGCTTCAGGAAAGCAACGTGCGACTGAAGTTAACCATCGTTGACACCGTGGATTTGGCGATCAGATCAATAAGGATGACAGGTATAAGGATAAGATAGAAGGACATTCTTTTTTTTTTTTAAACTTTTATTTTACTTTTAACTTTTACAGAGTTTTGTTGTTTATAGATATGTATGTTCTCGGATTAGTTGTATGTATATATCACCCCCCATCCCACCCCTCCAGACCATCATACAGCAGCCGTGAAGGATCTGCTTTCTCACAGAGCATCTATATTTTAGAAAGCTTATGCCTGTAAAAGGGAGGAAACAGTAGCATTTATTCCATAGGAGTTAGTACTAGGGTTTAATGAGATAGTACCTTGGAAGTTCTTGCTGCAGGGCCTGGTACCAAGTGAGCACTTGGGAGTTGTAGCTGTTGTTATTTGTCAAGAACAACAATATTTGTTATATGTCAAGAATAACAGTATTTATTGCTATTTGTTGTTTTGAAAAAGTGTAATTGTTTCCTATATATTAGATGACATCAAATAATTCAATATAAATGGAGTCAGTCTTTTAAAATTTCTGAGCAACAGAAACACAGCAATGTAGAATTTTTTTAAAGTTAACATATTGATAGTTTTACACGCCAGCGTTTAGGGAAGGAAAACCTACAGTTTGTCTTTCAAATGAGCACAAACTGACCACAGGTAAGCTTATAAATTCTCTTTCTCTATTCAGAGGTAAAACGATCTCCATTTGTAAGTTCAGGGTCTTTTCTGTCAAATGTTTCTGAAATCCACGAAGGGATTTGTAGGGAGATGTTCCATAGATCAGACATGAAAAGAACTATCTTTTTGTGGTCGGGTATCTGGTGATACTGACTTTTCAAAAATTTTTACTAACATGATGAAAAAAAAAAAAAAAGCTCCTGATGTTGTGAACTGATGTCTCAGAGGCAGTGACATGTATTTCTCCGTTGTGGTAACGCAGGCGAGACGGGCATCGGCAAATCCACGTTAATGGACACTTTATTCAACACCAAATTTGAAAATGACCCAGCGACTCACAATGAACCAGGTGTCCAGTTAAAAGCCAGAAGTTATGAGCTTCAGGAAAGCAACGTGCGACTGAAGTTAACCATCGTTGACACCGTGGGATTTGGCGATCAGATCAATAAGGATGACAGGTATAAGGATAAGATAGAAGGACATTCTTTTTTTTTTTTAAACTTTTATTTTACTTTTAACTTTTACAGAGTTTTGTTGTTTATAGATATGTATGTTCTCGGATTAGTTGTATGTATATATCACCCCCCATCCCACCCCTCCAGACCATCATACAGCAGCCGTGAAGGATCTGCTTTTCTCACAGAGCAATGACTATAGCTGTTTTCTAGAAGGGGACATTCTTATCCTCTGAGAAATTTTCTTAGAATGTTCTTGAGGTCAGAATCAACTAGTATAACTTGATTCCAGCTAGTGGGAGCAGAAAAGGGAGTTGTTAGAAGGAATAAGCTAGCTTATGACATTTTTCCAGAAAAGTCATCGAACCTGGTTTGGGGGCTTTCCCACCAATCTAGAGAAACATCTACAGTTAGTGGAACCCTTACCACAAATGACCAAATATTAGGCCTCTAAAACCTCACCAGATGTGCCGTAGGTAACCAAAGGCATCATCACCGCTTGTAAGAAGGACCCCTTTCATTGTGTGCGGCCTCTCCCAGTGTGACAGGCTCCCTGCTTCCAGGTCTTGTATGGCTGCATCTGCTTGACAGAAAGTAGACCCGCATCCAGAACACCAGGTGCAGGAGGGTCTGGGAAATGTCATTTCTGATTTGTTATTTGTTTGCTGTTGTTATCGCTGCTTCAACTCTGCAAAAGAAAAAAGAAAAGGAAGAAGAAAAGAAAAAGCAGGCATTAAAAAGTGAAGGGAGTTCGGAATGAGCATTTGTGATGCTCTCCTAGGGCTGCCCAGGTGGCGCTAGTAGTAAAGAACCCTGCCTGCGAATGCAGGAGGCATAAGAGATACGGGTTCACACCCTGGGTCAGAAGATCCCCATACCAGCCCACTCCAGTACTCTTGCCTGGAGAATCCCATGGACAGAGGAGCCTGGAGGGCTACGGTGCATAGAGTCACATAGAGTTGGACACCACTGAACATGCATGCATGTTCTCCTAGTCTCTGAGGCAAATCAGGATACTTGACTTAGGCCCAAATTCCTGTAGATCTGAGAACTTGGGAGTCCATACCATGATTTTGCCCAAGAAACTAGAGCCCAGGATTTGGTAGACCTGGCTTGTGGGTTGAATTCTGCCAGGGACCATCTCTGGGACCTTGGTGATTTATCTCACTCTAAAGGAATGATACTAGAAGCCCTCAGGTCTCTTCCAGTGGGATCTACATGTGTACAATCTTTCCTTAGGTGGGATCTAAGGAGGGGTGCTCGGAAAGGCTGAGCCTCGGCTTTGGCAATGGTAGTATCAGCTCCTAAACCCCCAAAGTGAAGAAAGCATGTTTATGAAAGCTCAGTGGGAAATAGCGTGGTTGATTTCCAGCCGGCACAGGATCTCAATATTGATGCTGGTACTGTGGGGTGAGCACTGGGAGTTCTTTGTGCATTGTCTGGGTCTTCCTGTAGGCTGCTCCCAGTTGGGTGGCGTGCTGGGTGCAGAATGGCCACATTGAGTCTGAATAATGAGTGTGGGTCTCAGTGGAGCCTGGTGAGGAATTCAGATCCTTCTCTATCCAGCAAGGGTTTGTTAAGCTAATCAGATAATGTATATATAACAGACTTCTTTGTCAGTGTAATAAACAGACATGTTTAACCTGCTTAAGATATAAAATAGCTCCTTTTTTTCAATATTTTGATCCTATGGTTTGTATGTAGACAGAAATTATTAGCTATAAGTCAGTCTTTTGTCTTCATTCACTAAAACTATATAAACTTGATCTAATAATAAAGTAATATAGTGAGGTTTCATTTTTATAAAACAGACATAACTCAACTGATAAAGCCGAGCAAGTTTGGCTCTTGTCTCTGAGTGGCCGTGTGTCCTTATCTGAGGGGAGCTGTTAAACTTTAAACCTTTCTGGTTGCACCCATATGTTCATCCCAAGATCGCCCATCTTCCTCACAGATCTTGACTTTGAATGCCTATGATTATTTTAAATATTTATGTTCATGTTCAAACAAAAGTTTGAGAAAGTTAAAATTAAACTGTCCCAGGACCAAAGAAAATTCTAAAAGGAGGCTTCCAGAGACATTTTTGTGCAGTGATCGCTTAAGGGGAATAAGACAACCAAATCATTAAGTTACAGTGTATTTGCTTAGGGCTCAGACACTTCATGTGTATCATACCAGGTTTTGTTTTGTTTGTTTCGTTTTCCTTGGAACTGTGTATGTTATATGTGTGTGTGTGTTGTAAAGAGAATTTGAAGCGTTTTTAAAATCTAGAGATGTGTATTGTCTAGATGCATTTTAACTGTCTCTGATATAAAATGAGCACATAATAATAACAGAAAAATGTTTAGTGCATGCTGTAGCCGAGCACTGAGCTCTCGTTTATGTATAGAGCAGTTTAAATGCTCTTCAGTAAACATTGGCCTGGAATAAACAGGAGCAATTGTTTAAACATAGTAAGAAAGATTTTATTTTGCCTCTGTCAAAATGGACTATCTGTACATTGTGTTGAGTAGGGAACAGCTAAGCACAGCCCTGCAGCTGAGCAATTGCTCTTAATTTATGACCTCAGTGCCAAGGAATGATGGAGAGGTTCTTGTCTGAATGCTGTGTGTGATGCCCAGATGAAGAGAAAACCCTGATAATAAGCAAAAGAGCCCAAGTGCATTGTGGGAGCTGGGAAGAGAGCCGGGTGGGGGCGTCTCCTGGTCCTCATGTCTTGGCCAGGAGGACCCAACAGAACGAGGCGGGTCTCCATCTCTGACCTGCACATGTTTCTCCCTGGCTTGGGGAATGCCATACGTGTGCACCGCCTGATGGGCAGACAGCAGCTGGATCTCTTCAGGATGCCTTCTGGCAGGAATGAGAACTGCACTCCCGCATTTTTCTGCTAAGATTCCATGAGCCATTTGCTCTCAGTCATTGCCACAGCATGGCCATTACATTGTTACTTTTCCCTTAAATGGTGACTTTCCCTGGCTTTTAGTGGGTTTTCACTCGCCAGTCCTGAGCCTCAGGTGGCCAGTGCAAGGCTGATCCACACATTTGGAGTTGGAGGTCTCTTTAAGAAAATGTCTGACTCATTTGGGTCAAAAAATAGTTTCCAAGGAGACTTAGAGGAAGTGTGATATTAACCTAACCTAGATACCAAATATTTTTTTTTCTTCTGAAATTTCTTGACAGCTGTTGCATAACCTCTTCGAGTGGCATTTAGAACTCTGCGCTCTAGAAATCCTTCACAATCCTGTTGACACTGTTGACTATAAACCCAAGTGCCTGTTTTTTTTTTTTTTTTTTTTTTAAATCCAACAACATAGTCATTCGGATAGGGTCTGCTTCCATCAAAAAATTGGTAGTGGGGTATGCATTTTTATATCAGTATGTAAACATACACGAAGGGATGTGCTGTTTCTCCAAACCCGTGATTATTTTTACTACTTTGAGGATTAGGCAAGCTTTTCTGCCATCGATGCAAGACTTCAAGAATGTCCTAGTTTGTTTATGTAGGCTTTGGACATGTCAGCATTCCTGCATCATTATCTGCCTTGGACCAGGCGAGCTAGAAGGAGGCAGGAAAAGATCTGGTAAGGTTTCCTGTTTTGTTTAATAGCATGATTAACTCTTTGTGGTCTAAAGACATCCTTGTTCTGCTGTCTGTGCTCTTCAGGGAAGAAGGAAAGAGGTCTAGAGGAGGGAAAGCATTTTGCTGTAGTGCTGGAAGCAGAAAAATGCGTTTGCCCCACATCTGGGGAGACAGGGGATTGAATGTCAATACCATACTCCAAACTTACAATGATAATCAGCCTGAAAAAGCATGGCTGATCAAAATCCCCTGAGACAGTTGCAAAGAGGACACAATTGAGTGTCTAAGCTCACAGCACAGAATATAAATAGGTATCCTCACTATAAGAATGGAAACTAGCAAAAGACAAAATAAAAGAGATCTTCAGGATGCCTTCTGGCAGGAATGAGAACTGCACTCCCGCATTTTTCTGCTAAGATTCCATGAGCCATTTGCTCTCAGTCATTGCCACAGCATGGCCATTACATTGTTACTTTTCCTTAAATGGTGACTTTCCCTGGCTTTTAGTGGGTTTTCACTCGCCAGTCCTGAGCCTCAGGTGGCCAGTGCAAGGCTGATCCACACATTTGGAGTTGGAGGTCTCTTTAAGAAAATGTCTGACTCATTTGGGTCAAAAAATAGTTTCCAAGGAGACTTAGAGGAAGTGTGATATTAACCTAACCTAGATACCAAATATTTTTTTTTCTTCTGAAATTTCTTGACAGCTGTTGCATAACCTCTTCGAGTGGCATTTAGAACTCTGCGCTCTAGAAATCCTTCACAATCCTGTTGACACTGTTGACTATAAACCCAAGTGCCTGTTTTTTTTTTTTTTTTAAATCCAACAACATAGTCATTCGGATAGGGTCTGCTTCCATCAAAAAATTGGTAGTGGGGTATGCATTTTTATATCAGTATGTAAACATACACGAAGGGATGTGCTGTTTCTCCAAACCCGTGATTATTTTTACTACTTTGAGGATTAGGCAAGCTTTTCTGCCATCGATGCAAGACTTCAAGAATGTCCTAGTTTGTTTATGTAGGCTTTGGACATGTCAGCATTCCTGCATCATTATCTGCCTTGGACCAGGCGAGCTAGAAGGAGGCAGGAAAAGATCTGGTAAGGTTTCCTGTTTTGTTTAATAGCATGATTAACTCTTTGTGGTCTAAAGACATCCTTGTTCTGCTGTCTGTGCTCTTCAGGGAAGAAGGAAAGAGGTCTAGAGGAGGGAAAGCATTTTGCTGTAGTGCTGGAAGCAGAAAAATGCGTTTGCCCCACATCTGGGGAGACAGGGGATTGAATGTCAATACCATACTCCAAACTTACAATGATAATCAGCCTGAAAAAGCATGGCTGATCAAAATCCCCTGAGACAGTTGCAAAGAGGACACAATTGAGTGTCTAAGCTCACAGCACAGAATATAAATAGGTATCCTCACTATAAGAATGGAAACTAGCAAAAGACAAAAATAGGGATGAAAGAACCTGATTTTTATGACTGAGTGTAGAGAGGACAGAGTTTGTCTGAAGGATGTGATGGGTGAACAGAACCCCTAGGCAGACTTATTATGCATCAAGAAAAAGCTATTTCATCAACATAATGAAATCTGGAACCCACAAAATAGCGATTTTAGCCAATAGTTTTCCTCAAATGCATTTATTTGTTGATGGTCCAAAGGGTAAGATGGATGAGATCTTGTGCTTGCTGTGTGGGGAGGTAGGAGAGGATGTCTCCGGGTGGAACCCAAGATTCTGACATGGCCAGTGATGGATGGGGTTGCCATTGTAGAGCTAGGGAATACGGGCGGGCGGGGTCTGGAGACAAGATGAAGAGTATGATTTGGGGCACATTTAGCTAGAAGAGCAAGTGGAAATATCTGGTAAACAGCTGGAGTGGTCTGAAACTTAGGTAGTTGGCTGGAGTATTTCACTGGTGAAGTAGAATGCTACAGTCAATGTGATTTTCC